>CM065818.1:88090143-89340143 GCA_033398695.1 Orobanche coerulescens | reverse complement strand
CCACTGTTGGGATTCCGAAAATAAAACGAAATACGCAGCGGAAATAAATACGAATCCCAAACAGGATCGTTCAAGTAACGTATATACGAATAAATAAATACAAAGATAAAGATTCATACCCTTGAAGCCTTTGAAATAAATCTTCGTAATGTGTAGACGATGATCACGATCCCGTCCCGAACACGAAATCCCTTCGTTCCAAGCACCGAAACTTCGAAGCCTCTACTTCACACGCGTCGGAAGTTGCCCGGAAAATTCAACGTTACTCCGTTCTCCAAGAACACGGCTAGGAAGTTACCGTAGGAATTTTCTCTCTATTTTTTTTCTTGAATTTCTTTCACCTCTAAGATGAAAATTAAAAAAAAAAAAATTCTCTCCCTTCCTCACAAAAAACTCTCGGCCAGCAGCTCACAATTTGCCAAGAAGTTCTCTCTTTGCAAGTG
Organism: Orobanche coerulescens; assembly: GCA_033398695.1. Lineage (NCBI taxonomy): Eukaryota > Viridiplantae > Streptophyta > Magnoliopsida > Lamiales > Orobanchaceae > Orobanche > Orobanche coerulescens. The sequence continues at coordinate 89,339,700 of CM065818.1, read as the reverse complement.
TGTGTGTAGTAGTTGTTATAATGTGTTGTTAATATATTATCTCAAACATATAATACAAATCATATAATTGAGATAAAATATCAACACATAATAACAAAAATACAACTAACACATACACATGCATGGAAATTATTCCATGTGATGTGGAGAGATGAAGGGCGGCCCATGGTGGAAGTTTCCTAAAAAACGAGCTGAGTCACTCGGCTCGTGTACCGGACGTTCGTCAAACGACTCCGTTAAATACACTCCGTTTAATCACCAATGTATTTATATTAATTAATTAATCTAATTAATTAATAATATCAAATACAAAATATATTTCTCTAAGAAATATAATTTATGAATTAAATTAATCACCCGGTAACTTAATTTTAATTCATAAGACCGCTATTTTGATTTATCTAATAAATCATAATTAGATATCCAATATCTAATATTTATAGAGAGATAATAAATTCACATTTATCCGTCAACGCTCCGATGCGCGACTCGTAGGTCCGTCTCAGTAGGCATTGAGAGGAACCAATGAGTGCGGGCAAAGACTTAGCCACTTAGCGGGCCGCATCAGAACCCCGATCGAGAACGAATGAAGGGATCATTCGAGAACCATTATGTCGTGAATACTATATACGTATAGACCCTTTATCGATGTCCGGCCAAGTCTTCGGGTCACGGTAAAGTCAAACCCTACTATTGACTAGACTCTATACATGTGTTAATGCAAATCAAGACCGACCGATTAATAGTGTATCTAATACGACTATATCGTAATGCTTTGCCAAAGACTCATGATCTTATTTGCCATTAACCGTATAGACATACGCCGCTCACTAACAGAGATAAAATCCTTTCTTGGCATACAAGAAAGATCGCTACCTGCCCGTATAGTCCGCACTTCGAGGTCGACTCAACAATTAAGCAAATGAGTCTAACTACTCTAATGACAAACTAAACGTCACAGGCACATCTTCTACTGAATCCTCAAGTCAAAGGTCCACATACACTATCACAACCTTTTGATTCGTCATCGACTCTTCGAGAGTGAATACCGTGTGACTGAATCGAGTATGAGTCGTGTTCAAGTATACTGGTCCCACCAATATACTTTATAACTATGCTATCAAGACGTGCACATGTCCTAGCATCAGTTATACAAGTCTTATTAAAACTTAATGCCCATTTAAGTTTATTGACTTGCGAACGATTTTCGTAAATAAACTTTAAACACTTCCAGTACATTTTCTCTTATCCCATAACGAGAATGGAATGTTCAGTTTATTTACATGGACTTCACTTCAATGTTTACCAAGTCAAGAATGCAATTGAAATACAATAAATAGTGAATGAATCGAATTGCCTTTTTATTATTTATTCCATAATTACAAGTACAATGCCCCTACTCTCTCATCCCCTGAGTGGCATTCGAGGGCATATTCCTAACATAGATTCCCATGATGATCCCGTTGGACCAACATGTAACACCCCAAACCAGGCGGATATTACAGTGCCGTAGGTCCCCAACTGGGACCCACCAGGCAAATGAAAATAAATGAATTACACAAGATAAATGTAGTACCGAACTACATTACAACAATAATTACTCCGATGAGGAGTTTAGTTACAACACACCAGGACAATACCGAATACTAGTGTATTTTGTATGAAGATAAAATACACAACACTGAATGAAACGAAGTATTCAAATGAAAGTCTGCAGCGGAAAATAAAGGACAATAACATGAATAACTGAAAGATCGGGGCCCCCTACTAGTATCACTGGGACTCCTCGACGTCAGCGTGTTCTCCCCGTACTTTTGCCTTGCCAAGACCTGAAAAACAAAATCCCCAAAACGGGCCGATTACAAAGAACAACAATCCTCAAGAGTTGAAAATACACAATCATGATTATATCTGAAGTTATGAAACATCCTGTCGAAACATACGCAATCAAACATGCTATATGAGTCAACTAACAGTACGGCTCAAAGGAAATGGCGCCACACTACGCCCGGGATGGAAATGTGTCCGTGCACAAGCCACCAACGAGTATCGATCGAATACACGTGTGGTCTTGTACCTAATCAGTCTCACGAAACAATCAATCTCGTGTGCACAGTCCAATGTGAGGCCACCAACCAACACACGACTATAATGTGCCCAACATGAAAACCCTACACATACCAACCGGCACGCCAGTATGACCCGGAATGCCACGATATAACAAAAGTGACATCGAAAATGAATAATGGCTCACCGAGGTGGAATGGTAACGAAATAAATGACAGCTCAATGAAAAGATTGGAACTGTCGTTCCTTATGACTGAAACGATTAATTGATAACAACAAATTTTGATACGATTAATATAATGATGAATGAGTTATGATTATGAATGAACAACAAAAGGGATGAATATCCTTTTAACCGAGTAAGAATTAACTTACTCAATACCGATGAAGAAAGTCCTTCCACGAACAAAAGTCCTAAATGAAGTGTCGGTCGCACGAACAACCTTAATTCAATACAATTACCAACAATCCGATCAATACACGAATTAAACACGAATATAACGAACTCAAAACGTCGATACGATTAAACTAAGTTCATTGGGGCATTATATCGAATACGTTGTGGCCAACTCCGGTTGTTTACAACTAAACCTCAACAAGCCACTATCAATTCCCCCAAGAAGTGTTTCAAACCAACAAAACATCTCCAATATGATCAATAATCCATTATGAATATCCAAAATCGTGATTATAACAACAATTAGTCGAAAATCCCCAATTCCAACTCGATTTTCAAGGTGTTCTTGAATAATTCCTCAATAATCCAATGAATCCTTATACAAACTCATAATCATATACATATCCCTACATATATCATGATTATAACGTCCAAAACATCGTATCTCAACACAAAAATCGAAATCCAAGGTGTTGAAGAATATTACCTTTGAAGATCCAAGTACTTTAATCCGAAGAACACGCGTTAAATTGATTATCCGGGCTTCACGATCGAAAGGAGATGAAGAAAATCAAACACCCAAATGATTTGTGAAGGAAAAACCCTCTCTCAAGCTTTCTCTCTCGGTTGAAGGTGAAGAAAATGGAGAGAAATGGCTGAAATCTCGAAAAAACGAATTTAAAGGAGTTGATCGCCTGCCGGACACGGCCCGTGCCGATCGGCACGCGGCCGTGTCGCATACCGCCGACAGGGGACTCGACCGTGTCTGCCCGCTTGACACGGTCGCGGCGAGGCCTTCCGATGACTCCGTCAAGCGGCGACTCGGCATGACTCGACCGTGTCCCGGAACACGGCCGGGCGTGTCGGCGATCGGTTCGCTTATCCTAAGAGTTCGACTCGGCCGTGCCATGACACGGCCGGGTCCTCAGCAGACTTCGGCATTTCGGGACGAGTACGGCACGGGCCGTGTCGGACGACACGGCCGAGTTCGATCGCGGTGATCGCCAATAATCGAAAATGAGCGGGTGAGCTAAAACGACCATAACTCTCTCGTCCAGGACTCGATTGACTCACCGTTTGAACCATTGGAAAGCTAATTCGATGCTCTATAAAATTGCAAGATTTAGAATTTTTGGAGTTACCAAAAATTAATGGTGATCTAACAAAGTCGAACTCATATGAGGAAAGTTGAAACAATGAACAATAACGATACACAACTCGAAGTTTTTCCGAACGGTGAACACGGTGAATGAACATGATTGATGAATGATTATAATTGAGTGAAAATCCACTGAGTGACAATCACCGAATGAAATTACTGAATGATAATGATCAATTACAACCGGTATTACATACTCCCCCCTTAAAAAGAGTTTCGTCCCCGAAACTAAGGGTCAAACAACTCGGGATAACTCTCCCGCATACTCTCCTCGGTTTCCCAAGTGGCCTCTTCGACTCCGTGTCTAGACCACTGAATCTTGACCAAAGGGATCGTCTTGTTCCTCAACTGTTTGATTCGCCGCTCTAACACTCGTACAGGACGCTCCTCGTACGAATGATCATCTGCGATCCTGATTTCGAATCAAGTATGTGACTCGGGTCGGCAACATACTTCCGCAACTGAGAGACGTGAAACACATTATGAATCCTGCTCAAAGCCGGAGGTAAAGCCAATCGATAAGCTAACTCGCCTTCTCGATCCAAAATTTCAAACGGTCCAATGAATCTCGGGCTCAACTTCCCCCGTTTTCCGAAATGGAAAATACCTCGACTCGGGGATACCTTGACCAAAACATGGTCACCCGTCTCGAACTCTAGTGGTCGACGACGATTATCCGCATACGATTTCTGTCGACTCTGAGCTGTCAACATACGACTCTTGATCAAAGCTACCTTCTCCCGGGCGGCTATAAGCATATCGGGCTCGGTGCCGATTGATTCTGACAAGTCATCCGAACACAAAGGAGAGCGACAACGACGACCGTACAAGGCCTCGTAAGGTGCCATCTTAATGGAAGCATGCCAACTATATTATACGTGAACTCGATCAATGGTAGTTGGGCTTCCCAATCGTCCTTCCAATCGAGGACGCATGCCCTCAACATGTCCTCTAATGTCTGAATAGTCCTCTCTGATTGTCCGTCGGACTGAGGATGAAAGGCGGTACTGAGATTGAGCTGAGTTCCCATAGCACGATGAACTGATTTCCAAAAATGAGACACAAATCGACCGTCACGATCGAAAACGATACTCTTAGGAGTACCGTGCAATCTCACTATCTCCTTGATGAATAATTGGGCAAGTCTCTCGGGACTCCACATATCCTTGATTTCAAGGAAATGAGCTAAATTAGTAAAGCAGTCCGCGATCATTCAGATCGTATTCATGCCACGACGACTCATCGGCAAACTCGTGATGAAATCCATAGAAATGTCTTCCCACTTCCATTCGGGAATAGGAAGCGGTTTTAACATACCTGCCGGTCGCTGATGTTCAATCTTGACTTGTTGACAGGTTAAGCATCTCGAAACAAATTCTGCGACTTCTCGCTTCATATTACTCCACTAGTAATTTTGTTTCAAGTCCTTGTACATCTTGCTGGACCCCGGATGAACAGAATAAGGGGTAGTATGAGCTTCTCTCAAAATAGAGTTTTTCAACTCGTCATTTGCCGGTACGCACAACCGGTTCTTAAACCTCAAAAGTCCATCCTCGTGGATCACGAATCCAGGGGCTTTCCCCTGAGCCACATCCTCACGAATGCGCAACAAAGCTGGGTCTGAACCCTGATTCTCCCTGATTGCATCCTCAAGAGATGATGAAATCTCTAACATACAAAGCTGTCCCTGAATTCGCTGAAGCCAGACCTCGATCTCGGGTCTAAGGAATTCCTGTTGGAGCTCCTTCTGAATTGTTAAACGAGCAAGCATCTGCTCCTGAACGGACTTACGACTCAAGGCGTCGGCGACAACGTTCGCCTTGCCCGGGTGGTAAAGGATATCGATATCAAAATCTTTGATTAGTTCCAACCACCGCCTCTGTCGTATATTTAACTCCTTGTGAGTAAATATATCCTTCAACTCTTGTGATTGGTGAATAACTGAAAGGTGACGCCATAAAGGTAACGACGCCAAATCCCCAACGCGAAAACTACGGCTACTAGCTCCAGGTCGTGGGTTGGATAATTGACCAACTAATCCGAGGAAACATCGGATTTACTTAATATCTTTCGGAGGTTGCCAATCTCGGATAGTCTCCGTCTTCTGAGGGTCAACACGAACTCTGTCAGATGAAATTACATGCCCGAGAAAGTCACTTCGGACCTCCAGAACTCACATTTGGAAAACTTTCCATAAAGTTGCTCTCGTCTCAACACGTCGAGAACCTGATGAAGATGAACCTTGTGTTCCTCTCGGCTACGAGAATAAATCAAAATGTCGTCGATGAAGACAACAACAAACTGATCCAAAAAGTCGATGAGAACCCGATTCACTAACTCCATGAATACCGCAGGTGCAATAGTTAGCCCGAACGGCATAACTACGAACTCATAATGACCATAGCGTGTACAAAACGCTGTCCTCGCGATATCCGACTCTCGAATCCGCAATTGGTGATATCCAGATCTTAAGTCGATCCTGGAAAATACTGAGGCTCCCTGAAGTTTCTCTAAAAGATCATTAATACGGGGTAAGGGATACTACTCTTGATCATCACCTTGTTCAACTCCTGGTAATTAATACACACACGAGACGAGCCATCCTTCTCCTTGACAGATCACACTGGTGCTCCTCACGGGGACGCAATCGGTCGGAGATAACCTTTCTCGAACTACTCCTCAAGTTGAATCTTCAACTCCTGCATTCTGGTCGGGGCCATCCGATATGGTGCCTTCGATAACGGGGACGTACCGGCTCCAACTCACCCCTGAATTCCCTTACTCTATGTGAAGGCAACCAGATAACTCGTCTGGAAATACATCGTCAATCGATGACAATGATACCATGAATGATTGAACATTTCGATTGCCCTAGAATGGTCAATCGATAAAAAGAGATACCAATAATGATTGAACAACTCGATTGCCTTAGAAAGGCCAATCGATGAAGATGACACAATGAATGTTTGAATAACTCGATTGCCCTAGAAAGGCCAATCGATGAAAATGATACAATGAATGATTGAATAACTCGATTGCCTTAGAAAGGCCAATCGATGAAAATGATACAATGAATGATTGAATGACTCGATTGTCTTAGAAAAGCCAATCGATGGAAATGATACAAGGAATGATTGAATAACTCGATTGCCTTAGAAAGGCCAATCGATGGGAATGATATAATGAATGATTGAATAGTTCGATTGCGGAATTTCTCTGCTTTCGTCATAATAATACTTCTTCTGGAACAACGGGGATTACTTCCCTGAAACACACATTCGACAACCAACGACGGAAAGATAGCGACCAAACGCTAACAAACACTGAGGATAGTATCAAGACGATCAAACCAACTAATACCGAAAATTACATCGTCCTAAGATAAATTCACCACGATTAGATCCATCAACCAATCGCGGTCATTAAGCTTACTTCGGTATGATTCCGAAAATTCTTCCATCGTCAGGTAGACCGATGGTATGAGGTCCACTAGCAATAGGACTATCCCGAAATAAGTCTATTCAAGCATGATTCGAAAATGAATGAATGCGGTGTACCAGCATCAAAAGGTACACACAAGTTGAAATAAAATTACGAGTATACCTGAAATCATTCGGGCCACCGGATCGTCGATCCTCCTCATCACATGGATCTGGGACTTGCCGGCCCCCGAACCGGACGCTACCGTCTGATAAATACGAGCTCCAACTCTATTTGCTTCCATTGCCTTCAACGACGATGACAAAGCAGTCTGATTCTGAAACGCTGGTTGCTTCGGGGCCTGAGATGCCGCCGGAGCCGACTTGGAGTCCTTTCGGCAAAAACGGGCCTTATGCCCAAAATTCCCACAATTATAGCACGTGATAGACGGTTTCAGACACTCAGTGCTGAAATGACCCGGCGTTCCACAATTGAAACAGGTGATGGCCGAACTGGCCGCTCGGGAATGAGATCCCGCACGATTATGCGCCGTAGAAGGTCGCTCAGAAATGATAGGGCTCACACGAGGCTTCTTGAAGGTTGACTGACCGCCTTTGGGTTGATTACGCTTCGTTGATTTCTTGCTGAAAGATGAAGGTTGTTGTTCAGCACTTTCCTTAGCAGCCGTCTCATACGGGAGAGTTCTCTCGATTAATCCGGTCAGAGTGGCGCAATGATGATTGAGCAACTGCACATGGGTCATCATGGCCTGCATAAAAGTGAGTGGATCAACCCGAACATCTTCTGATCGAGCCGAATCCTGGGCATGATTTCCCGGCAGCGAGTGATTATTTCTCGGGTTTCGGTCCGCACCGCGGCCTCTCCCCGTGCATCCCCTGACAGCTCTCTCCATACTGAAGTAGGAAGGTCGCATAATGATTATATTCCCCGCATGATTAACACGTTATGATTATGTCATGAGATGATGAAAATGAGTATACATGCTCTAACTTAATGATTATATGAATGATTTGTTGAAGTTACATGATTATCTGATGAAATTCTTAAATGATTATCTTGAATAACTTAACAAGATTGATAATATGATCATCCAGATTGACAACTGAGTAATGAAATGAATTGAGTAATTAATGAGTTAACATGATCGTCTTGATCACAATGAATGATGATGTTTGAGGATTGTTAATTTATGAATGATGAATGAATGACTATTGCCAGAAATTATACCATGGCGTTAGAAGTCTTACAGTTCTTTCGGTCTGATTGGCTCGGCATCTGCACAGGTCACACGTGACGCGAAAGTCCAATGATACTAGTCCGATGACGATGATTTCAAATGAGACATGACTCGGAAGGTAGTATTCAAAACCACTCTCCGATACCAACTCTGTAACACCCCAAACCAGGCGGATATTACAGTGCCGTAGATCCCCAACTGGGACCCACCAGGCAAATGAAAATGAATGAATTACACAAGATAAATGTAGTACCGAACTACATTACAACAATAATTACTCCGATGAGGAGTTTAGTTACAACACACCAGGACAATACCGAATACTAGTGTATTTTATATGAAGATAAAATACACAACACTGAATGAAACGAAGTATTCAAATGAAAGTCTGCAGCGGAAAATAAAGGACAATAACATGAATAACTGAAAGATCGGGGCCCCCTACTAGTATCACTGGGACTCCTCGACGTCAGCGTGTTCTCCCCGTACTTTTGCCTTGCCAAGACCTGAAAAACAAAATCCCCAAAACGGGGTCAGTTACAAAGAACAACAATCCTCAAGAGTTGAAAATACACAATCATGATTATATCTGAAGTTATGAAACATCCTGTCGAAACATACGCAATCAAACATGCTATATGAGTCAACTAACAGTACGGCTCAAAGGAAATGGCGCCACACTACGCCCGGGATGGAAATGTGTCCGTGCACAAGCCACCAACGAGTATCGATCGAATACACGTGTGGTCTTGTACCTAATCAGTCTCACGAAACAATCAATCTCGTGTGCACAGTCCAATGTGAGGCCACCAACCAACACAAGACTATAATGTGCCCGACATGAAAACCCTACACATACCAACCGGCACGCCAGTATGACCCGGAATGCCACGATATAACAAAAGTGACATCGAAAATGAATAATGACTCACCGAGGTGGAATGGTAACGAAATAAATGACAGCTCAATGAAAAGATTGGAACTGTCGTTCCTTATGACTGAAACGATTAATTGATAACAACAAATTTTGATACGATTAATATAATGATGAATGAGTTATGATTATGAATGAACAACAACAAAAGGGATGAATATCCTTTTAACCGAGTAAGAATTAACTTACTCAATACCGATGAAGAAAGTACTTCCACGAACAAAAGTCCTAAATGAAGTGTCGGTCGCACGAACAACCTTAATTCAATACAATTACCAACAATCCGATCAATACACGAATTAAACACGAATATAACGAACTCAAAACGTCGATACGATTAAACTAAGTTCATTGGGGCATTATATCGAATACGTTGTGGCCAACTCCGGTTGTTTACAACTAAACCTCAACAAGCCACTATCAATTCCCCCAAGAAGTGTTTCAAACCAACAAAACATCTCCAATATGATCAATAATCCATTATGAATATCCAAAATCGTGATTATAACAACAATTAGTCGAAAATCCCCAATTCCAACTCGATTTTCAAGGTGTTCTTGAATAATTCCTCAATAATCCAATGAATCCTTATACAAACTCATAATCATATACATATCCCTACATATATCATGATTATAACGTCCAAAACATCGTATCTCAACACAAAAATCGAAATCCAAGGTGTTGAAGAATATTACCTTTGAAGATCCAAGTACTTTAATCCGAAGAACACGCGTTAAATTGATTATCCGGGCTTCACGATCGAAAGGAGATGAAGAAAATCAAACACCCAAATGATTTGTGAAGGAAAAACCCTCTCTCAAGCTTTCTCTCTCGGTTGAAGGTGAAGAAAATGGAGAGAAATGGCTGAAATGCTGAAAAAAACGAATTTAAAGGAGTTGACTGCCCTGCCGGACACGGCCCGTGCCGATCGGCACGGTCGTGTCGCACAGCTGGCCGACAGGGACTCGACCGTGTCCTGCTTGACACGGTCGCAGCGCTGAGGGCCTTCCGACAGTGACCCGTCCGGCTGACTTCGGCATGACTCGACCGTGTCCGGAACACGGTCGGGCGTGTCAGCGATCGGCTCGCTTATCCTAAGAGTTCGACTCGGCCGTGCTGCACGACACGGTCGGGTCCTCGGCGAGACTTCGGCATTTCGGACGAGTACGGCAGAGCCGTGTCGGACGACACGGCCGAGTTCGATCGGCGATGATCGCCAATAATCGAAAAATGAGCGGGTGAGCTAAAACGACCATAACTCTCTCGTCCGGACTCCGATTGACTCACCGTTTGAACCATTGGAAAGCTAATTCGATGCTCTATAATATTGCAAAGATTTAGAATTTTTGGAGTTACCAAAAATTAATGGTGATCTAACAAAGTGGAACTCATATGAGGAAAGTTGAAACAATGAACAATAACGATACACAACTCGAAGTTTTTCCGAACGGTGAACACGGTGAATGAACATGATTGATGAATGATTATAATTGAGTGAAAATAAACTGAGTGACAATCACCGAATGAAATTACTGAATGATAATGACTGAATTACAACCGGGTATTACACAACACATGGTGGAACTACCTGTCCAACGATCCAGCGCACATAGCTATAGATTCCCATGATGATTCCCGCCGGATCAACGTATGGTGGACATATATTCACAACATATTTACATGATACAATCACATCATAATTGTCATAATATAAACAATTCTAATTAGAGTACTTGCCTCGGTTCGTTGACAAGAATAAACTTCCACGAATATCAAAATACTCGAAGGTCGTCCCCTTCGATCAATCACGTGTTAAGCTCGAACCTTAACAAAAGAAATAGCACAGAATTCATTTCATGTCGAACGAACGTCTAACAATTCAACAATTACGGTAGGAAGTCCTTAATATGCAATCTGTCTGGATAGCTTAACGCACGCTACGCATCCTATGTAGCGTACGTTAATGCTACTCGTTAGCGCACGCAATACACACAGCCTAGCGTACGCTAACCATGCATGGTCAAGATTACCGATCAGCCGATCGACGGCTACTGATGACTTAGCGCACGCTAAGTTGCAAATATGGCGTACGCTAAACATACTCGATAGCGCACGTTAATTCACGTAGCTTAGCGCACGCTAAGAGTGCATGGCAGTTCACTGGAGGGCAGCAGATTATATAAATGGTGACGAAGTAAGTGAATTCCTCAGTGATTGATGTTTGTTATCCGACTTCATGTTATGTTCATAACCCTTATGAATGATCTCAAGGATAATAACAACTTCGAGATGCAAGTATACGTATAATCATCATAACACCATAATCCATCTTGATTACAATTCTCATGCGAAGTTGGTGATCTCCGGTTGATGTATTAGATTCTACTATTATTATACATATTCAGACTTCATCTTGAGGTGAACTAACAATTCCAACTTATACGAAAGAATATTTCCTAAGATGATTCTTCCTTTAAGTTCTTATAATATCACCTCCAATTCATGATCACAAAGATAACATAAATCATACGGATTGTTAACTTCAGAATGTTTCTCTCATCATTTGAAGTACTAGGATTCCGACTTCAAGGTTCCAACAATAATATCGTAATTGTAGACATTCCAATCTTCTAAACATGATGTTGTTGAATAATTCACTAATGAAATTCAATATCTCGTTAACATGATCATCTTATCCCTTGGAATCCAAATCTAAGACTGGTGATAGGTTGAACATACCTTAATATGCCGAAATCACTGAACCACAAGGTAGAATCCGACTCCGGTTGGTTATGTGCGACTCCAAGGTGTTACTTCTCTTCAATGATCACTCACAAGTGATAACCAATATTCAAGGATCACTAATATATGTTCTAAGTGTGTTAGAGGGATGATTAAAGCTCTCTGGCCTCTCAAGAATGAAGAATGGGTGAAAGAAATGAAAGCCAAAACGGGTTGTTGTCCCATTTATAATATTCTGCATTTTAGCTAATTAGCGCACGCTACAATACATACTTAGCGCGCGCTAATGAGCGTTGACTCCAAATCTGTTTAGGTTCGTCCGCGGTAATCTTATCCGGACCCATGTCCCGACTGGCGCATGTGCTAGCCACCTACCTCAATAATTCAGTGTCTAGCGCACGCAACTCCTATACGTAGCATGCGCTAGTAATAGCCGATAGCGCGCGTTAAGCTACATTCTTAGCGTGCGCTATCACAAGTTTGCATGAGAAAATTTGCATGATGTTATACTTAAGTACAAGGATGCCAATGCAAGAAATATCATACTCTAATAATCAATACCACAAATCCGAATAATACAGGGTCTGAATACAGATGAAATACACAGTAATAAATTCGGATATTACAGCTGCATCAGTACAAGCCTCTTTAGTCCAAACAATATTACCTAAAGTTCTCATACCATCAACTATCGTGCTATTCTTAGTTAAAATTTGTTTCCCCCCTTCTTCTATATTAACTTTACCCGGATAACTCTTACACACAATCTCAATATGTTTTCTAAGGGTACTAGTGCTATTACCTCGTGAATCACACCCAAAAGTTGTGCCACAATAGTTGCATGAACATCGGTGTGTGCTCCCAAAAACCTTTTCCACTCCATCAACTACTTCAACAAGAGGCTTGTTATATTTGGTGAAGTGAGGCCAAACACTAGGCTTCCATGTGTCCTGTTTCTTCTTTGCAGTAGTGGTCTTCCTTTTCTTACTTTTTGCAGTACGTTCTTCCATATTTTTAGCTACTACAAATAAATAAAGCATATGATTAACAAATTAGGAATGACAACTCAATCAAGATAGTAATTCAAATAAGGTAACAAAAAGCCTCAATTTGCAGTATTAAGAATTGTATGATTCATGAAAAGAGTCATCTGTTCAAGAATCAAACTTCAAACTAAATAAATAAGATTCATCTGTTCAAACTTCAAACCAAATAAATAAGATTCATGAAATGTATTTCAACTGAAAACTAATCACTTGATTCACTGCAGGAAAAACTAATCACTCAATTCACTGCATCCATATTTCGGAAAGGAAGAAGATACAAATTTCCAAAACATTGTGAGAATTTAGACAAAGATTATCAAATATAAAAAATCCGGATTATATTATCATTATCATAGTTCAGAGATGAAATTTGAAATTTCTATTTTTTGGTAATTACCTAATTATTGGTTGCGTTCTTCTTCTTCCAACGAACAAGAATAATCAAAATCAGAGTTTTCAGTTGTAGGTGCTTGATTAACAGCGGGGCTGGGATTCGAAGAAAATGCCATGGACGGACAGAACGGAAGACTCGATTCAATTGACGAAGAATAGCAGGGCCAGCCGCGTAGGGTTTCTTCTTTCTTTCTGTTTATGGAGCCACACGTTTTTTCTTCAGGAGTTAGGTAAGTTTTTTTCTTTCTGACCTTTAGTCTTTTATTTGATGTGTAAATTAAAATTAAAATTATGTTTTTAATAAGATTATATTATATTATGTTTAATTCATTAAACTCGGTTCCCAGTTCGGTTCGGTTCCGCGGTTCGGTTCGGTTTCGACGGTTCCTCTTTAAAATTGAACCAAAAACGCGAACCGAACCGTTTACTATCTCTAAGAACTGAACCCAAAAAAAACAAAGAAATTGTCTCTACGAACTGAACCATCGGTTCCGACGCGGTTTGGATCGGTTCCGTGGTTCCCGGTTCCAAAAGTCTCAGCCCTAATACTTTTTATAATCACTAGTAGTCATACTTTAGTGTTGTATCAAAGCTTTATTAATTGCAACACTTTCCTGTTACCGGGCATCGGCGCATTATCTGAAGTTAACACATTATATTATCATTAGTTGTATTTTTTTGCAAAAGTGTGAAACTTCAAATGAGTTTTTCTACAGTTCCGTACTCCCTCGCCTACCTGCCCTGCAGATGCGTCCTCTTCATCCTTACTCGGCCGCTATTTCGACCAGGTTGGATGTACTCGGTGAGCGTTCATCCAATTCAATCATAATTATTGATAATTATTAGATCAGTTGTATAATTATTAATAAATATGTACCGACCTTAACCGTATGTACGGATTTAGAACATATCTCATGACGATAGACAATCCACTCTGGCATGCACTGACTCATCCCCTTTCAGCTCAGCCAACCCGGTCCACCCGAACCAAGAGACGATCACAGGAGTCCGGTCGGACCGGCCGAGCAAGGATGCCACGTGGAGGTCCGACCAAGTCGTGGGCCGGTCAGGTTCCGGGACTCCAGTAAACCACGACCGAGAAAAATAACATGAGGCAGAAGGCCAACCCCAGTGGTAGCCCCAAGCCAACCAGGCAACGGATAACTACCGTCAAAGGCGTATGGAACAAGCAACAGGACAGTTATGGCAATTTGTCCCGCCTCTTCGCAAAGTCCCCTTAGATGCTGCCACGCGGCCCTAAAACATTCCCTCCTTATGACATGTGTTTTGGATGGGTCTCAAACATTCCCCAGCAGTCATACTCCGGATTGGCCAGGGCCCTCTAGAAGTAGAAGGAATATACGATAGATTAGGACTTTTGAAAATCTCCACTAAACAACTAAATCTACAAATTAATATGCCAAGTACTATAAAACCGACTTGACTATCCAGCATGTCTCTTCATGCGAAAACAAGATAATCAATAATATCTCATATTATCATATCCAATTGGCTTTTTATATCTGAGCCTTATTTACTACATGGCTCCGATCTTTCTATTCCAAATCAGCACACTTTTTGTTGACCAAACCCGACATCAACGGAATTAAGTTATAATAGTTCTGACCAAACACTGAAAAATACAAATGTTCAACAGAAACTTATTAATACATTGCCAACTTCAAATTCATTATAAACGACTTCGTACTCGAGTACTTATTGAAATAACCAATAAATAACAGACAAATAAACCCGGCCGAAACATCACTCTGCACCCTCGTCGTCATGCAGCTCCAGTGGTTGTTTTCCCGCTCTCCTGGATCCTGAACATAAACAAAATGTTCATCCCCGAAGGGGTTAGCACAACAATGCTAGTACAAGTACCACAACATATTATTCATATCTCACGAAGAATAATAACGTAAACGACAAAAATACCAACAAGTCTTCTCCTACGAGAAAACTCATAAATGACATACATAACTGATAATCACAACATGATATCACAACATACACATGGTAATTCCGACGATCCAGCGTTCACTGCCTAGAACCCACGATGATCCCGTCAGACCAACCCGTGGTGGAAAAACCCGTCCGATGATCCAGCGCACGCTAGCATAGATCCCCCGATGATCCCGTCGGACCAACACGAGGTGGACATACAACAACGACATACATGCACGACAATATGTATAACATCAATACATAAAACAAATAAGGTACTTGCCTTGATTCGAAGACAAGAACAATACTTCCACGAAAACGAAACACTCGAAGGTCGCTCCTTCAATCAATCACGTAACAAGCTCGAACCTTAACAAAAGAAATAATATAGAATTTATCTCACGTCGTACGAATGTCTAACAATTCGATTTATGGCCAAAAGATCATAAAATATAATCTGCCTGAACTGCTTAGCGCACGCTAAGTACTATGTGTAGCGTGCGTTAAGTCTGCTCGATAGCGCACACAAACAACTAAGCCTAGCGTACGCTAACTATGCATGGTCAGTACTTCACTGATCAGCCGACTGACTCGTCTGATGGCCTAACGTACGTTACGTACCAAACGTAGCATACGTTAACTCATGCTCGATAGTGCACGCTAATCTACATAGCTTAGCGTGCGCTAACTGTGCATGGCAGTTTACTACAGGGCAGTAGACTGGTCTCAACATGATCAAACAAATGAAATCTTCAGTGTTAATTCATGTTACCTCCATGAATATCATGTTTATACGGTTATGAATGATCCTACGGATAACAACAACTTCGGATTCAATGATATGTATACTATTATAAAACCATATTCCATTTCGATTACCATTCTTCATGCGATAATTCGGAAAGCTTATCGGTCGATATCAACACCTTTATCTCAATCAAAAACTATCATTCTATAGTTTGATTAACATTCCATCTTTACAAGATAAATCTTTCCATGATCAATCCTTTAGATTCGTCTAACAATAATGATGTTAAAGTCAAGTCCAAGATTGCTATGAATACACCTACTAGATTCGGATTACCAATGATAGAAGCTCCCTCTACTTATTCATTGTAATAAGATTCGAATCATGATGTTCATAATCAAGGTACTTAAGGCATAATCATTTAAATATTCCAAACATGAAGTGGTTTGGATAATTCACCCAAGAAACTCAATATTTTGCTAGCATGATCATCTCATTCTCCATAACATGAATCTAGAGTTAGTGATAGAATCAACATACCTTAATATGACGAAATCACTGAACTCCAAAGGTAGAATCTGACTCCGGTTGGTTATATGCCACTCCAAGGTGCTACTTCTCTTCGATGATCAATCACAAGAAGTATTCGATGTCCAATTATCAAGTGGATGTGTTATAAGTGTGTCTAAGGAAGATGATATGCTCTCCGGTCTCTCAAAACTGAAGAATGAACGAAGGAAATGGGAATAAAAATGAAGTGCTGGCACATATACAGTATAAACTCGATAAATTAATACTCGATTATTTAATAAACTCTCGAAGATAATATTTTTTGCCGGTCCCGACTCAGGGATAGGGTGCTAAATTAATAATTCGCTAAAATTATAAGATAATACATTTTTGATAATTTCTTTAGACCCCATATAAAATATAAATTAATAATTCCTTATATATAGCATATTACATGAATGATTTATGAAGGTTTCTTGAAAAATGACTCAATTGTCTTTTGTTTTTTGTTGAAATCAATTTCCCCTTGAATCTCGTCTCTAATTTTCCTTAGCATGGTAAGAACTTCTGGTGTTGTTTTCTCATAGCTCAACAAGAAATTGTTCCCCGCTTTAATAGCTTCGTTTCGCGAAGGGGGCCCCATTGTAGAACTTTCATCATCTTCTTCATCGATATCATCTTTATTAATTCCAATAACGCTTTCAATAATTTCTTCATCAGTCAACAACTGTGCAACTATATTTTCTTCTGGGTGAGTCAGAACATCTTCGACATCCATTGCATTGCGATAACCCAACTCTTTGATCAAATTCTGGAGTTCTTGAGTGCTTTCACCACCTTCATCTGAGTTCTCAAAAGTCATGTTATCTGTTGATCGAAGTTTACAATGCCGAAAGCAGTTCGCAATTATATTTGCACGAACATCCATAATCCATGCTGAAATTGCAAGATTCATTGCATCTAATGCATTTATTTTTGCTGGATTTGGAACCCCTAATTCATAACCCTCCAAAAGACTTCTATAAAATCGACGACGATAATGCATCTTAAAAGCTCGTATGATCCCCGCGTCACAAGGTTGAATTTTTGAAGTTGTGTTTGGTGGCAAAAAAAATAATTCAACATTTCGTAATCCTTCAATAATTTTTGGATGAGCAGGGCAATTATCCACAATCAAGAGAATTTTTCTTCCAACCATTTTTTTATCAAGTTGGCGAACATATTCTTCAAATAACACACCAGTCATCCAAGCTCGTTTGTTAGCACGGTACTCACAGTTCAGACTCTTCAAGTTTACATTCTTGAAGCACCTTGGTTTAGCATATTTCCCAATAATCCATAAAGGAAGTTTTTCCGAACCGTCCTCATTACAGCAAATAGCAACAGTTAGTCTTTCCTTGTCTTATTTTTTCCCTTCAAGCTGCATTATTGCAAGGGAATGATCCGGTTGAAGTCTAAAAAACAAACCTGTTTAAGATCAAAACATGTAAATAATTACATCACTAAAGTACAAAATATAAAATAAAATAATAAAAAACAAACTTGTTTCATCCATATTAAAGATGTCTTTCATTTCAAACTGATCAACTTTGTCTCTTATGGATTTTAATTTGTCCTCCATGCCCTCCATTTCAACAGATCCACTCTCTCCGAAACGCCGGAAATTTTTAATTTCATATCTTGCTTTGAACTTTCCAAGCCAACCAATAGAAAAAGTAAAGTCTGGAGTATCCACTGGATACATATCTTTCATGAACTTTTTCGCCTTCTCGATGATTAATTCACCTGTCATATTCACATGTTCTTGATATTGAAGAATCCATTCATAGAGAGATTTTTCTAGGTCAGGAAATTTTGCCGGTTTTTGTCGCTTAACATCGCCTCTTTCGGGAGCAAGTGAGAGATACTCTAAATAACGCTTAACTGTATTCGATATTGTCGCTTGACTCACCTGCAAACCATAGTTACTATGAACCCATTCTTGCAATTGCTTTTGAGTGAGACTTGGATTATCCTTGTTGTGCTTGCATAATGCTCTTCGAATCTCGTCTGTCATTGTTGTTTTTTTCACACCTTTAAGATGGGAAGCCATGTTGTGTGTATGATTTGTTTGTGTTAACCTATTTTGATCTTGTATTTTTATAGAAAATATTTTTAATATCCATAAACTGATACATTGAACACAAGAAGCATAATAAGGTGGGAGATTGAAGGTTTCTTTCAAATTGGGCCGTTCATTTGATATACATGCATTGTATACAATAATTAAGTGGAAGCTTGAAAGGTGTTTGTAAACTAAGTATTCTACTATAAATTAATAAAATATTAATTAATATATAAATTAATAATTATTAATTTATCGATTAATTAATAACTCTTTTAATTAATAAATTTTGGTGGTCCCAAGTGTATTATATTATAGAGTTTCTACTGTATAAACTTTCTGCACAAAGCAGATTAGCGCACGCTACTAAGCATTCCTTAGCGCGCGCTAATAAGAGATGACCTCAAAACTGTCCAGGTTCGTCCGCGGGAATCTTATCCGGTCCTACATCCGGCTGGCGCATGTACTAGCCGCCCAGCTCAATAATTGAGTGCCTAGCGCACGCAACTCCTACATACGTAGCGTGCGCTAGTAGTAGCCGATAGCGCGCGTTAAGTTACATTCTTAGCGTGCGCTATCACAAGTTTGCATGAGAAATTTTGCATATTGATATACTTATGTACAAAGTTACCAACGAAAGAAATATTATACTCCAAGATCACAAATCCGAATAACACAAGGTTCGAATACAGATGAAATACACCATAATAAATCCGAATATTACAAGATTTTCCTTCACTTGAAAAATATAATTTCTAAGCATTATATGTATCCAATTTAATGGAAAACAAATAATCAAAGAAATTAACTAATATCAATAATCACAAGGCAATGGGGAATTTATAACTATCAAAAATACGTGATATAATTGATGAAATAATATTCCCCTATTGAAGCGAAAATCATAATCGTTGAAAATATTTATTCGGAATTATTATATAAATATTAATAATAATATAGACATGGTTTCATCATAACCCCAGTAAAAGAAAATTACTCACTCATAATAACAACACACTAAAATAAATATTCCATAATATTATTACTCAAATATAATTTTATTACACAATATTTTTATTTCTCTCCCTTACAATAATATCTCTCTATTTTTTCTCCTTTTTTCTCCTCTCCAAAACACTACACATTCATCCCCTATTTATACTACTACAAAATTAATAAAATAATAATTTTTAACATTTTAAAATCCCACCCCCAATTATTTCACGGCTGCTAAGGGGTGCTGATGTCATGGATGACATAAGCACAAAGTTGAATTTCTGGTCCAATCGGTGTTGACACGTGGCACAATATGGTCCTTCTATTTAATTGTCCTTCGAACGGTCATAACTTCTTGATACGAACTCGGATTCGGATGAATTTTTTTTTAAAACGATCGTCTCGAAGAGACGAATAAAATGAGACCAGTCATGATTATATTTGAATTTTGTAAAAATGTCGCCCATGAACCAATTGATCTGTCTTGTACCGGTTGGTTAAATAATTTAATTCCAATTAATTATCCAAAAATGACACAAAATTATAGAAAATTCTAACAAAATGAAATAATATAAATATATGGTAAAACGACTAATCACATAACACACAATTATATATATAAAATACTAATAAAAATATTACTCAAAATATACTAAACACCTGTCCGTCGGATTACACAATCAAATCTCAACCTGGATAAACCAATAATACACAACATACCGTAGATCAACTATCACATGATAATGATAACAAATCCGAAACATCGATGCACAGCCCAAAAATTCATACGATCAATAACCAGATCAACCAATACGTCAACTGAGAATATCACCAACATGACAAACTCCAAGCAAGACCAACAAAGAATCAACGGCGACCAAAGATCTCATCAACATGATCATCTCCAACATGACCAACGAGGATCAACAATGACCGAGAATACCATCAACATGGTAAACTCCGACACGACCAATAAAAGATCAACAACGACTGAGAATACCTTCAATATGGTAAACTCCAACACGAACAAATATAATGGATCTCAAAGAAATAACCTCGACTGTCGAACATACCCCTCGGGCGTATAAACAACCAGTCGCAAACTGTCGAACATATCCAATCATACATGGACTATGAACGACCAAAACAATATGGCTCAAAGATGGACGTCAAAGTGCACCCGATCCGGAAATGTGTCCGTGCACAAGCCACCCCGTGTATCGATCAAATACACGTGTGGTCTTGTACCTAATCAGTCTCACGATGTAATCTTCTCGTGTGCACAGCCCAATGTGAGGAATGACCCCATTACACGTCTATATGTGCTCGCCCTGAAAATCCTACACATAACCGATCGGTACACAGATATGACTCCAGATATGTCACAATGCAATATGACAACAAAACTCAAAGAATCACAAATCCAATAAGGATCAAAAGACTCACTGAAGTGAACAACAACAGACTGACAATGAAAAGTCGACACGACTAATCAATATTCAAAACATCAATCCTGGGATCATCATCCCCAAATGAATGACTAACATGATCTACGATCTCAATACAACAGTCCTGGTATCAACATCCCTCAACGAATAACCGATACGAAACTCATTACACGAAACCTCACATATACAACAACTCAACACACTAATTATCCACATGACTGAACAAATACCTAGATTACCTCAAAGCCGAAGACAACATCCTTTCCACGAACAACATCCCTGAACGAATACACAATTATACAAATAATCTCAAATAAGGTACCATCCATTCAATACCAATAAACCTTTATCCCGATACTTATGTCATCACGATAACTATCCTCGATATCCGATATTCTATAGCCTTGACCAAAGATAACTTACGTCTTCCTTGAACACAATTAAATCATATACCTTATGATTTAATACAACCAGAGCATGATATACAAACCATTATCCCGACAACTTACATTTCTAACAACATTGCTATACGAATTATAAATGAAATGAAAACGAAACCATTCATCAAATATTATAAACTGAACAAGTAGAAACTTGCCTCGATATCGATACCACGAAGCCGTTACCAAATCCATTGCCTTCGTCTATGAGCTCCTCAGCTCCGACCAAAAGCAATCTACGAACTCTTTAGCCTCAACCGCTGCCGCTACCCAGCCGCCGCCCAGCACCGCCGCCGCTGCCCAACCGCCGCCGAACTGCCGCTCCAGCCGGAAAGCCGCCGATCCAGTCCAGCCGGAACATCACCGTCGGACCACCGCCGCCGCCCGCCGCTGGCCACCACCGCCGGCCAGCTCCAGCCCAGCCAAGTCCGACCCGGTTCTAAATCTCGGACCAAAACCCAAACATCAACTTATCTTCGGAAGCCGCCAAAATTGCGCCTTCCGGTTTCACATCGTCGCATCGAGTACCAACCGGTAGATCGAAGCACACCACAAATTCAGCACGTGCCTAATTTTATAATCGAGGTAACTATCTGACTTGTCCCTATTCAATTCTCTCCTTTTGGGAATTTTTCTTTTGGGGACATGGGTTCTTGGGTTCTTTATCTCCCACGCTACTTTGCGGTGGAAGAGACCACGAGAGAAGTCGGTATCTCTGCGTGTCGAAGAAAACTGTGTGACGGTCCTGGGGGAGTCACGAAATTGTTGAAAGTCGATACTTGTGGTTGTTGCATACACCACGTATCTGGGTGCGATCTGATATCGCCGTTTTTTGTCGACTTTACTAAACAATAATTAAGGGAAGTAAATCGAGTAACGGTTATGTTACATGCTTTTAAAAGCATCGATTGTGACCGTTTACATTGTCACTGAAAATCCAACAAGACTAATGTTGCGATATTTCGTTAAACGCAAGTGCACGTTATCGTAGACAAGTAATAAAGTGATGAGTGAGTATCGTTCCCACGAGGACTGAATCACTAAGTACCGATTTATATGTATTCTAATTTTATTTGAACAGTCGAAATTTGGGTTGCAACTAATGACTAAATAAAATCAATAATAAACAGAAAACGATCGCTCGAAGAAAGAAAATCAAATAATGAAAAAGTCTAGGATTGTGAATCCACCTCGGTTTATCCGAATTTACTCTCGATTATTTGAAGTTAATGATTTCCCCAATTTATTGAAGGCGAAGATTGCTAAAATACTCTACCGCCTCTCCCGAGGTCAATATATTTTTCTAGAAGAATAATGCACTCTATCCCTAGGTGAATTAATTCGACAATAGGCAAAAAGCACAAAATCCTCAAAAGGCCACGTAGTTCCTATGAGTATATTCCTATCTCACAAGATAAAACGGTTCTCACCAATAGTTCCTCACCAACTCTCCTCTACCGATTCGAGTTGCGTAATTAAAACAATCCAATTATTGGCCAGACAATTGAAAGCATTAAAATTGATTGGGAAAACTCAACATAAAAGGGAATTATATAGATAATCAAAAGCAAATCCGTCAAAACTTTGGTTTCATCAAAATCCTAGAACAGGGTTTTAGCCTGACACGCTAAAAGATAAAAATACAGAATTAATGAATGAAAGCATTGAAATTAAATGCAGATGAAGACTCGGATTCCTCCGTTCTTCTGGCTTCCGCCCTCTGCTCTTGGTGTCTTCTGCTTCTTGTCTTGATTCCTCTATTCCGCGATTCTCCTCTGATTCCAAGATGATCTCCTTATAACCTTCAACCCTTATTTATAATCCTCTTTTACCTCAAAAACGCATCCGTGTAATTAGGTCGAGAACAGGCTCCAAAACGGCCCAGAAACGCGGCACTTTCTGTCAAAACCGCCCCGTGGGCCGCGGCTCACTTAATCTGTGCCGCGGCTCACGGGGCACAGCGGGATGCCTGGGCGTTATTTATTTCTTCTGGGCCGCGGCTCACTATACTTGTGCCGCGGCTCAGAGTACAGTTTACT
Source organism: Orobanche coerulescens (assembly GCA_033398695.1). Lineage (NCBI taxonomy): Eukaryota > Viridiplantae > Streptophyta > Magnoliopsida > Lamiales > Orobanchaceae > Orobanche > Orobanche coerulescens. The sequence goes on along the minus strand of CM065818.1, from coordinate 89,316,049 downwards.
CGGGGCCCGCTGGTCCTCTGCGTGTGCCGCGGCCCGCTTGCCTTGTGCTGCGGCCCTGTGCCAAAATCACCGTTACCGCTTTTCCATCGTTTCGGCTTTCGGACTCCAATTTCCTACAAAACATAAAATAATAGGGCATTAAAGGCTCATTTATGCAGATTTACTCATGAAAAGAATACAGAATAATGATAAATGAGCGTATAAAAATACGCCTAACAAATACCCCCTAACTTGAGCCTTTGCTTGTCCTCAAGCAAAAATAATCAATTTCAAACAAAAGAATATCATGAATAATCGCGCAACTCATAGTGCTCAACCTAATCAATACTACCCTGAAAATCTCAAAGAATAGTACAAGTATCGTAATAGTGAGTCACATCCAGGACACTGATTCCACAAAGTAACCAATTTCAGTCCTAATCAATCGTTCATGAAGAAAATCCAGCTCAAAGATTAACAAGTGTGAATTTAATCGACCGTCAATATGAAGGGTTAAAATAAGCAAGCTAAATCGCCCAGTCCCACAGTTTAGTGGCCAAAATTTCAAGATTTTCATCATCAAATATAACTCTCGGACAGTATTCCCTTATATACGATCAATAAATTGATTCGAGTTGACTAGGTTCGGATCTCGGGACGTTTCATCGGGATAATCCTAGGGTGGAATTCCATTCTCATGGGTTGGGGAACCGTTTGACGTAAAAGACACTCATGGGGCACATGGATGCTTCTAGTTACTAAGTTCCCCTCCACAGTGGAGAAACAACTCAAATAGCTATTCCCGCATGTCCGATTCAAGGTCGCTGTTTTACGCGAGAGTAAACAGCGGGTCACGCGAATACCCCCGGTTACTAGGCTCCCCATCATCGGCACATGCGAAATCTCTAAACCACTAGTCTAATCAGGGTCGTCGTTTTACGCGAGAGTAAACAACGGGTCACGCGAATACCCCCGGTTACTAGACTTCCCATCATAGAACAAATAATATCTCGACTTTTGGGAAAAACTGTCCGACTCTAAACTCAAATTAGGTGCCAACACGACTTATGTTACTGGACGACTAGCAATTGGGAAAAATGTAACCAAACATATAGGCGGCGATTCGAAAACACGTATGTTTCTTTTCTTATCTGCTAAGATTTCTACAAAAACGAAAAAAAATTCGGACCTAGATGAATACTCAACAGAAACAGATATCACTGACTGCAACTCAACTAAAACTCAACCGTCTCTTCAGAGAGAAATCAGTATCGTAACATCAGTTTTACATAAAAAGATGCACGAAAAATTCACGAATGCAATTAACAACACGGCAAGCAAGGCTAGCAACAAAAATATAACTAAAAATAACAAAAGTGCAAACGAATAAGTACAGCAATAAGTATAGCGACAAAAAGTAAATCCCCCAAACTTAGGACGTACATTGACCTCGATGTACACAAAATGTAATATGCAATAAAAGAAAAGGGGTCAAGTACTCCCCTACAGTCTGCTCACGAACTGGTGCCGGCGTCGTCTGGTGAGGAGGGTGGTGTGGCTGGCCGAACAGGTGGAATGAATGGCCCGTCCGGGTGCATAATGTGGGCCGTCCATGAAGCAAGGTGCTCCTGGTGGTAGGCATCCCTCGCTGCCAAGCGCCTCATCTCACGCCGGTTGGCCCGGCGGGCCTGCTCTCTCATCTCATCTCGGACGGCAGCGATGATGCTCTCCCTCTCCGTCCGCCTCTCCTCTCTCAGTGCAGCCAGAAGGCTTTCTCTCTCTCTCCTCATCTCCTCTCTCTATCTCCTCATCTCCTCTCTCAACCCGTCGAACATCGCCTGCAAGTGCTCTCTGTCGGGCGGCGGGCTGGACTCCATCTGCCCCTGCGTCAGAAGAAGAGGCTCGGGGGACTGCTCGTGTGCCTCATCAAGTAGAAATCCTCGCCCCCGAGCGTGTGCTGGCGCTCCTCCCCACTGATCGAAGTGAGAAATGATGCGATGGTCGATCGGGCCCTGGGGTGCTAACATCGGCTCGTCATCCGACCAAGTCATGCCTGACTGGCGGCAAAGAGAGCAAATAAGAGAGGGGTGCTTCAGCCCCGTCTTGGCCCCTTCCTAAATACACTGGAAGATAGATCGGACCAGGAGAGGAGCCACATCGAATCGCAGCCCGGAGGTGATAGCATATAATGTACGGGCTCAAGAGAGAAAACCAGATCGGATCTGTGAGGTAGGATCTATACGTGCGCAGATGAAGTACAACCAGGCTTGCCCGAACCAACTGAGGCGTGAGCTCTTAAAGTAGAAGGTGGAAGAAGCCGGGGCGCGCCTCTCCCAGTCGGAGTCGGGCTGTGTAAGAGTCTCGAGCAGAGCCTCCTTCATGAGGCTACCCATAACTCGCGTATAAGCCGTCTCATCAACCACAGGCAGCTCACATAACCTCCGAATAGCAGCTACTGAAAAATCCACCGTAATGCCTCGGACTACGACCTGAGTCCGAGTATCTAACTACTGTATCATTTGCCCTGCCCGAATGTGCTTCAACAGAGCGCTTGCATAAAACTCTTGTACGATGGAGATCACCGCCGGCTTAGGAGGTGCAGCGAAACGGACCCACCCCATCTCGTCGATCATGGTCAGAAGCTCCCCGTCCTGGGGGGCTGGGGTGAATCCCCTCTCCGGGATCAGAGGTCGAGGGCGGATCTTTTCATTAAAGATTTTATAAATCTCCGGGTCGGAGAATTGGTGCGCCTCCAGCTCGGCTCGGCTCTGAGACGTTTCCCCTCGAGTGGGGGATGACTGCGTCCTAGCCCTTTTGCTAATCTTTTTGGTTCTAGCCATAGTGAGTCCTGAAAAGATAAACACCAGAGTTTACTTACTTCAGCAATAATGAGAATAACATCACTCGGCTAAGGATATCCAACATGAATCAAGAATTTAACGAGCTAGCACCGCCGTGAGAGAGAAATAAAATTGAGCTTTTTACGTTTAGCATTGACGTAAGGGTTGGGGTTGCTGTAAATTCCGAAACGAATTCGTTGCACATAGTTTCAAAACATTGGCTTAACAAGTAAGAATTTTTCATTCAAGCATTTCATCAAACACCTTGAAGGCATGAGTTCAAATGAAGAACAATCATTGTAATAACTTGATTCAAACCCCACAAATAACAATCTCACATCGATCATCATGACAAACGTACTCAATACATTCGTAATCGAAAAATAATCATCAATAATCAATCGAAACTTCATATTTCCAAATTTTAATAAGATTTTGGAAAAGAAAAAAAACTACAATTTAATCAACATCAAATAACCATACCTTACCTCTCAAACCATGCATCAATAAGGATTACGGTATTTAGGATTACCTGGGTTGGATTGTGGTATGCAAGAGGAAGAAGAAGATGATATGATGTTCTCGGCCGATCGCTTGTGCAAATAAGAGGGGAAGGAAGTACCTGGGTGTCGGCCGATCTGAATTATAAAGCTACCTGGACCTGTTCAAATTCCGAAAGGGGGGCCGCGGCACAGCTTAAATGAGCCGCGGCCCAGAGTACAGTTAACCTGGGTGTGTATGCTATGTCGACATGTGTCCCGGCTCAGAATGCGGGTGCCGTGGCTCAGAGTGTTGATGTGCCGCGACTCACTTGGTTTGTGCCGCGGCACAGAGTACAGCGTCCTGGGCTCATCATTTGGCAATTGGTGTGCGCGGCTCAGCAGCAACGTGCCGCGGCTCAGGAATCAAGTGTGCCGCGGCTCAGTAAGGTTGTGCCGCGGCACATAGTACAGGATGTTTAGCCTTCTGGTTCGATTTGTGTGTGCCTCGGCTCACAAGCCTTGTGCCGCGGCTCAGGCATAAATTTTTCCCTTGGGACTTTTTCTGCACAGAATTTTCAAAGGAACACGTCAAGAACGAGAGGGATAAGCAAATCAAAGCAAAAATGATGAAAAATAAAAATTCAAAAAATGCAAGAAAATACTGAAACACAAAAATCTGCTACTAAAACTCGGGTTGCCTCCCGAGAAGCGCTAAGTTTATAGTCTTCAGCAGGACTTATTGAAAAGTCAGTTCGCTTTTCACAAACTCCATTTGAACTCCGCCCCGTCCATCGAACTGTTAATGTGTGTTTTAAAATTTTGACCATTGGTCCTTAACGATCCGATTTTTGGTTTGGACACCCAATGTTGTTTGCGAAAAGGTTTTGCCAACTTTCCGAAGCACCCATTTTTCTAATGATTTGGCCTCCGTTTTACGTCCGACTTATTCTCATTTTTCTCGAACGAACTTATGACAGCATCGGAATTTCTCATTGATGGATGAACGGTTGATGATGACGGCATGTCCATATGCTTGAGATATGCAACTCATTCTACATTTTTCTTAGAAGTCGGACCCTCGAAACGGATTCTGAGTTTTTCGACCGACGATTCTTTCGGTGTGTGTCTTTCGCAACAGTATCCACACTTTCAATTTGTGAGCTCTTCTCAATACCACCTGGACATGGAAAGGATTTAAATACTTGAAAAGTGACATGCTCGTCTTGAACCCTTAGAGTTGGTTCCCCTTTTTCCACGTCGATTAAAGTTCGGTCAGTTGCCAAAAATGGTCTTCCCAAGATAATTGGGATGTCGTGGTCCTCCTCCATGTCAAGCACAATGAAATCGGCCGGAAAGATGAACTTATCGACTTTCACTAAGACGTCCTCTATCACTCCCCTCGGATATTTGATGGATCTATCAGCTCATTGTAAGGAGACCGTAGTAGGTTTCGCTTCTCCAATTCCAAGCTTCTTGAAAATAGAAAGAGGCATCAGATTAATGCTGGCCCCGAGATCACATAACGCTCTATCAAAAGTCAGATTTCCTATAGTGCAAGGTATATTAAAACTTCCCGGATCCTTCAATTTTGGCGGAAGCTTTTTCTGAAGAATAGCGCTGCACTCCCCCGTCAATGCGACTGTCTCATACTCCTCGAGCTTTCTTTTGTTTGACAAAATTTCCTTCATGAATTTCACGTAACTCGGCATTTTCTCCAAGGCGTCGGGAAATGGGATGTTAATATGCAATTTCTTGAAAACGTCGAGGAACTTAGAGAATTGCTTGTCCACCTTTTTCTGTTGTAATCGCTGCTGAAATGGGACGGGTGGTATATATGCCTTTGGATTGTCCGGAAAAAGTATCGAGGGTCTCAAATCTTGTGATTCCTCGGTCGCTGAATTTTTCTTCCCCTCATCCTCACTTCTCTTTTTGTTCTGCCCGGGCAGCTCACCCAATTCTTTCCCACTTCTCAACCCAATGGCATAGACACTCTCTCTGGGATTTGTTTCGGTCGTACTTGGCAAGGTACCTTCCGGGCGGGCTGTTAATACATTAGCAATCTGGCCCAGTTGTACTTCCAAGTTGCGTATAGAAGCGGAATGGTTTTGCAAGGTCGCTTCCGTACGAGCCATGAACTGATTCGTGTTCACTGCCAATTTCGCCATTGCTTCTTCTAGAGAGATTTTTGGAGCGGGAGGAGGCTGTTGTTGGTGATGAGTAAATGGAGGCTGGTTCGAGTTTTGTCCGTTTCTCCATGAGAAGTTAGGATGATTACGCCATCCCGGATTATACGTGTTGGAGTACGGATTGTTTTGTCGATTCCCGTTTCCTACGAACTGAGCTTGTTCAATTGGGGGCTGCTCGAAAGGCTTTCCGACTTGGCACTCTGTGCTAGGGTGAGATCCGTTACACCAATTGCACGATTTAATGGTAATGGGAGAAGGAGCATGTGAAAAGGCTTGAAGTTGCTACGTCAATGCTGTGACTTGGGCCGACAATGTAGAGATCGGATCATTATTCGAGATTTCCATAACTCGCTTCGGGATTACTCGTTCAGAAGGCCACTAATACGCATTTGCTGCCATAGCTTCCAACAAAGAGTGTGCTTCATCCATCGTTTTTCCCATCAAGGCTCCTCCAACGGCTGCATCCACAAGAGTGCATGTAGAAGCACTCAATCCGTTGTAAAATGTTTGAATTTGTAGCCAGTCCGGAAGGCCGTGGTGTGGGCATCTCCGTAACAAATCTTTGTACCGCTCCCAAGCTTCGTGAAGTGACTCCATATCAAATTGACCAAAAGTAGTAATTTCATTTCTTAACCTTGCTGTCTTCGAAGGTGGGAAGAATTTAGCAAGAAAGGTTTGCGCTAATTCCGCCCATGTCGTGATAGAGCCCGGCGGTAAGGAATTCAACCAAAATTTTGCTTTGTCCCTCAAAGAGAAAGGGAAAAGCGTTAGATGGATGGCATCATCGGTGACACCGTTGTTTTTAAAGGTATCACAAATCTCGAGAAAAGACGCGATGTGTGTATTGGGGTCATCGTTCGGCAATCCACAAAACTGGCTAGCTTGCACCATCTGAATAATAGCCGGCTTGATTTCGAAGTTGTTCGCTTGGATTGTCGGACGCCGGATCCCCGAAAAGTTCGCATTGATTTGCGGCATAGCATAATCGCGGAGTGCTAATACCGATTGAGCTTGTTGTACAAGATTATCACCTCCGTGATTTTCGGTATTTTCGGCCATGGTGACTGTGGTTGGTAACTCTCGTTTCTCCTTTTTGTTTCTCCGAAGAGTGTGCTCAAGTTCGGTATCCAAAGGTAGTAGGCCTTTGTTACCGAATTTTATCATGTACTAACCGGAACTCCTGAAAGGAAAAACAAATAAATAAAATTACACAAAAACAAATAAAAAAATGTTCAAACTAAGACTAGAAATACTGAAATCGATATTAGTAAAAAATCAGTCCCCGACAACGACGCCAAAAACTTGTTGCGATATTTCGTTAAACGCAAGTTCACGTTATCGTAGACAAGTAATAAAGTGATGAGTGAGTATCGTTCCCACGAGGACTGAATCACTAAGTACCGTTTTATATGTATTCTAATTTTATTTGAACAGTCGAAATTTGGGTTGCAATTAATGACTAAAGAAAATCAATAATAAACAGAAAACGATCGCTCGAAGAAAGAAAATCAAATAATGAAAAAGTCTAGGATTGTGAATCCACCTCGGTTTATCCGAATTTACTCTCGATTATCTGAAGTTAATGATTTCCCCAATTTATTGAAGGCGGAGATTGCTAAAATACTCTACCGCCTCTCCCGAGGTCAATAGATTTTTCTAAAGGCGAATAATGCACTCTATCCCTAGGTGAATTAATTCGACAATAGGCAAAAAGCACAAAATCCTCAAAAGGCCACGTAGTTCCTATGAGTATATTTCTATCTCACAAGATAAAATGGTTCTCACCAATAGTTCCTCACCAACTCTCCTCTCCCGATTCGAGTTGCGTAATTAAAACAATCCAATTATTGGCCAGACAATTGAAAGCATTAAAATCGATTGGGAAAACTCAACATAAAAGGGAATTATATAGATAATCAAAAGCAAATCCGTCAAAACTTTGGTTTCATCAAAATCCTAGAACAGGGTTTTAGCCTGACATGCTAAAATATAAAAATACAGAATTAATGAATGAAAGCATTGAAATCAAACGCATATGAAGACTCGGATTCCTCCATTCTTCTGGCTTCCGCCCTCTACTCTTGGTGTCTTCTACTTCTTGTCTTGATTCCTCTCTTCCGCGATTCTCCTCTGATTCCAAGTTGATCTCCTTATGACCTTCAACCCTTATTTATAATCCTCTTCTGCCTCAAAAATGCGTCCGTGTAATTAGGTCGAGAAAAGGCTCCAAAACGGTCCAGAAACGCGGCACTTTCTGTCAAAACCGCCCCGTGGGCCACGACTCACTTAATCTGTGCCGCGGCTCACGGGGCACAGCGGGATGCCTGGGCGTTATTTATTTCTTCTGGGCCGCGGCTCACTATACTTGTGCTGCGGATCAGAGTACAGTTTACTCGGGGCCCGCTGGTCCTCTGCGTGTGCCGCGGCCCGCTTGCCTTGTGCCGCGGCCCCAGGCCAAAAATCACCGTTTTCGCCCGTTTTCCATCGTTTCGGCTTTCGGACTCCAATTTCCTGCAAAACATAAAATAATAGGGCATTAAAGGCTCATTGGTGCAGATTTACTCATGAAAAGAATACAGAATAATGATAAATAAGGGTATAAAAATACGCCTAACAACTAACTTCCTCTTGTTTATATCTTGTAGATGGCACAAAGCTCCAATGTTCATCCAGAGTTCGACATCCTTGACCATGCTGGTAAGGAGTACCATAGGTGGGTCTCAGACGTTCGCTTGGCGTTTGTTGGTAAGAGATTTACCACCACCATCTTTCCCTCTAACGAGCCTACCGCTCAAGAACCAAGCGAGGAAACCAAGGCTAATACACTGATGTACTTGCGTAGACATATACATCCGTTGTTGAAAAAGTGTTATATGAATTTGCAAACCCCCAAAGAACTATGGGATACACTCGAACAACGATTTAATAATGTGCATGATCAGCCTTTTCCCGAATTGCAACTTCAGTGGGAGCAAATCCGATTTTTGGATTACGCGAATGTGGAAGCCTATAATCAAGCTATCCTCGATCTTTGCGCTGATCTTGGTTTTTATGGTGTTAAGAAGTCTGATCAAGATTTGATCGAGAAGACTCTTAACACGTTTCCCGTGGGAGCAAGTGTGATTGCTCATCAGCTGCGCGTTGCCTATGAGGAAGGTAGAATTAAAAATTTTAGTGACCTTATCTCCCACCTCGCGAAAAAAGAAAGGCACCATGAGATTATTCTCAATAGCAATGCGCGCCCAGCTGGTACGAAGCCGATTCCGGAAGTGAATCAGGCTACCCACAGGAAGGCACCACGACAAAATAGAAAAGGCAATGCTACTCAGTTTTTGCAAGCACCACGGGTGCATGACTCGAGCAAGCGAGGGAAAACACGAGGTTGTCGTTCTAATGTGTGGAAGAGGCAAGGTGGCTTGGCCACGGGACCTAGTGGAACCCAACCACGTGGACCGCCTCCTGCCGCCGGGAATGGAACCACTCCAAAGGAAGGCCGGAATTGCTATACTTGCGGATCGAAGAAGCATACTTACGGCAATTGCAAGGCGCCAAAGAACATCCAAGCTTACTACAAGCACTATAAACAGTACTTGACTCAAGAGTCAAATTACATGGAGGAAGATAATGAGAATACGGAGGTGAACCATACTGAGATCCCGATTGAGATCCCTCCTCTCACCATTGCGGACAAACATATGGATGTTGCCGACTTTGACTAGATCATTGTATTTTGACTAGTTTTACACTTTGGTTATGTTTTGTCTTGTTTGTAGTTTCCGAGAACTACTTTGGATTTTCTATGAATGTAATAAAGTTGGCCATGATGAATAAAATTCTTTTAATTGCTGTGATTGTGCAAAAACGAATTTTATTTTTCCCTTCGAAAGCATGTTTGGTTTATCGCAAAATAACTGCTAGCAATGAATTGCTTGGTTAAATTGATACATTGGTGGATTTCATCAAAACTTTTGATCAAGACTAGGCGCATCCTCCTTGGTATTTGTTTATGCTTTGAAAGTTCAAACGGAATCAGTGGTTTTTAAACAGCCTTTTTGTCAGACATTCCTACTTTCTCTGCAAGTCTACCAAGTTGGAGTTACCGAAAGGATCATTAGCCGAGATATAAATCGAACACCAAGATGCGTTTTGAAGTATTTAAACGCTCCTATGGCCATATTACCATAGTATTGTATTAACAATAATGCCTTTGAAAAAGGCTTCAACCTTGCTCTATCACTCAACAACAGGGAAATACCAAAATAGCAACTTGAAATGAGCACTGAGATCTAAGTTTAATGATCCAGAAAGTGCACGACCAATGGACAGAAAGATACGGAAGTCTAGTTTTTAGAATAACTGACTGTTCGTCCAAAGCCTTCTTAACGAAGAAGTTATTGCTGTTTCAGTCAACAAAGGTCAAGCTGCGCGGAAATTATTTCCAGCGATAGTGCTAACTTTGATCCTAACCGACTTGGTCGAATTTCCCCAAACTCGAAGTTAATAAGTTTTCGCTATGTCTTTAATCACAAGACTAATCGAGTTTCATGTCTTATTGTAGATGTCTCGTGGCGAAATTGAGTGCCTTGCTGATAGTGGAACAACCCACACTATTTTTCGGAATAGGCAATTATTCAAGGATATTGTGCCATATATATCCTCAGTGACAACAATGATTGGTTCCTCCCAAGTAATTCAAGGGAGGGAACCTGCTCATTTCTTGCTACCTAATGGTACGCATATTAATGTCACAAATGCTCTCTATGCCCCAAGAGCAAACCGAACCTTGCTGAGTTTTAGGGACATCCGTGCCAACGGTTATCACCTTGATACACATTGTGAGAATGAGACAGAATTTTTGTGTGTTACTCTGGCAGAATGCGGAAGGCACCGCATTCTCGAGAAACTAATGAGTCTAAGTAGTGGTTTATACCAGACTACAATAAAGGTTATTGAATCCTATGCTGTGAGTCACGAACTTTGTGATTCCGAAGCATACCAACTATGGCATGACCGACTCGGTCACCCTGGACGCGACATGATGATTCGCATTTTGAAAAACTCACATGGTCATCCGTTTTTCAAGTCCAGAAAACGATTGGAAGTATCACTCGATATCGGCATTGATGTGAGTGAGCTTGATACCGTATCACCGGGACTAAAGATCGCACGCCCTGATAAGGTTGACGGTGCATCTCTCGTAAATCCCGAGGCTTCCGTGGCAATTTCTAATGCCCATAAATCATTTTGCAAATCCTGTTCACTAGCAAAGTTGATACCCTCTCCGTCCTTTGCTAAAGACTCAACATAAAACATTCGCTTCTTACAAAGAATTCAAGGGGACATATGTGGACCTATTCAGCCAGAATGCGGACCATTCAGATATTTTATGGTTCTGGTTGATGCATCAATGTGATGGTCACACGTCGCTCTGCTATCCACGAGAAACGCTGCATTTGCTAAACTCCTAGCACAAATCATCAAGTTACGGGCTAACCACCCCGACTTTCCAATCTCGTCATTAAGATTGGACAATGCTGGTGAGTTTACGTCAAAGTCTTTTGACGACTATTGCATGTCGATAGGGATTGAAGTTGACCATCCCGTCCCCCATGTTCATTCGCAGAATGGCCTTGCCGAGGCTATGATTAAGCGGTTACAGCTTATCGCCCGAGCATTGGTATTGCGCACCAACTTGCCGATTTCTGCCTGGGGTTATGCAATTTTGCATGCGGCTATACTTATTCACTTTCGGCCCACTACCAATCAACCGTTTAGTGCGTACCAGTTGGTAACTGGATATGAGCCTGATATTTCACACTTACGCACTTTTGGTTGTGCAGTCTATGTGCCAATTACGCCTCCACATCGTACTAAAATGGGTCCGCAAAGACGATTAGGTATATATGTTGTCTATCAATCACCTAAAATTGTCCGCTATTTGGAACCTTTGACAGGAGATCTGTTTACTGCAAGATTTGCAGAATGTCACTTTGATGAGACAAACTTCCCGTCGTTAGGGGGAGAGAGGAATCAAACGATTCCAGTTGAATGCCTGGAAATTGTCTGGTGTGCTCCCTCCTTGCCTCATCAAGATCCCCGTACAGCTCAATCCGAGCTAGAAGTGCAACGTATTCTCAGTCTTCAGAAAGTTGCAGATTCGATGCCCGACAACTTTACTGATACTGCGAAAGTGACAAGATCTACCATTCCCGCTGTGAATGTTCCTGCAAGGTTAGAAGTCCCAGTTATAGGGCAAGGTTCAGCCGCCCAAAGGAATGATTCCCCCGGCGTCAACCTTAGTGGTGGGACGGCTGCTTCGGCTGCTCTTATCCCTGCTCGAAAGAGGGGGAGGCCAGTGGGTAGAAAGGATACCGAACCTCGAAAGAGAAGAAGAACGGAGGCACAAAATCCTCTCATCATCGACACAGTGACTCCGTCACACGAGATTATCTCTGACTACGGATATGTCCTCGAATCAACAATGGAACAATCGACGGACGCGTCGGAAACTTTGTTGATGTCAGAAAATAAAGAAATCTCGATGCAATGTACGAGTGAATACGCATCTTATTGGGCCAGTCGCCCACGCTAGTCGATGATGCTTTTGCCTACTCCGTCGCTCAAGAAATTATTGAAGACGACGACGCTGAGCCGCGCTCGGTTGCTGAATGTCAACAACAAGCTGATTGGCCGAAATGGAAAGATGCAATGCAGGCTGAACTAGACTCAATGGCTAAACGTGAGGTATTTGGCCGTATCGAGCCAATACCCGTGGGCGTTAAACTAGTTGGACATAAGTGGGTCTTTGTTCGTAAACGCAATGATAAGGATGAGGTCATGTGTTACAAAGCGAGACTAGTTGCCCAAGGCTTCTCGCAGCACCCTGGCATTGACTACGAGGAGACGTATTCTCCCGTTATGGACATCATCACTTTCCGCTACTTAGTCAGTTTGGTAGTGTCCGAAAAACTGAACATGCAGCTTATGGATGTGGTTACAGCGTATCTTTATGGGGATCTAGATACGGATATTTATATGAAAGTCCCCGAAGGGATTTCATTGCCCAAATCAAGTAGCTCTAAACCACGGAGCGCTTACGCTGTGAAATTTCGTCGTTCACTGTATGGGTTGAAACGATCCGGAAGGATGTGGTACAACCGCCTACGTGAATACTTGGTTGGGAAGGGATACGAGAACAGTGACATATGTCCATGCATTTTCGTGAAAAGAACAGATACAAGATTCGTGATTATAGCCGTCTATGTAGATGACATGAATGTTATCGGTACCATAGATGAGGTCAATGAAACGACTCGCTACCTTAAATCCGAATTCGAGATGAAAGATCTGGGGAGGACTCGATTCTGCTTGGGCTTAGAGCTAGAACATCGAGATGATGGCATACTCATTCATCAGTCTGCATATGTCCACAAAATGCTCAGGCGATTTAGTATGGACAAGGCACATCCTCTTGCTACCCCCATAATTGGTCGAAGTTTGGAAATGAACAAGGATCCATTTCGTCCCAAAGAGGAGGATGAAGAGGTCCTTGGAGCAGAAACACCGACCTTAGCGCAATCGGTGCGTTGTTGTATCTGGCTCAATCTACTCGTCTAGACATCGCATTCTCTGTGAATCTGTTAGCGAGATTTAGCTCCGCTCCCACGATAAGGTATTGGAATGGAGTAAAACATATCTTTCGATACTTGAAAGGCTCCAGTGACCTTGGATTGTTCTTTCCCTACGCAAGAGAGAGCGATATTCCGAAAGGAATTGTTGAGGTTAAGACGATGCATATCGACCGTCGATCTTCCTCTGATATTGCAGCTAAGCATGGTAGCTTGACTACCAGAAGTGCTAATGCGAGCAAGCTTACCCCTTATGCAGAGAATCCTAATGACACGTTAGTTGGATTTGCTGATGCCGGTTATCTCTCTGACCCGCATAAAGGACGTTCCCAAACTAGTTATGTGTTCACCATTGGGAATACGGTGATATCTTGGCGATCTACCAAGCAAACCCTGGTTGCTACTTCCTCGAACCATGCAGAGATAATTGCACTGCACGAATCCGTAAGGGAGTGCATTTGGCTCCGGTCAGTCATAGACCATATACGAGGAACGTGTGGATTAGATCCCACTACAGCAACCCCTACTTGCATCTTTGAAGATAATGCGGCATGCATTGAGCAGATGAAGTTAGGTTTCATTAAGGGTGACAATACCAAGCATATTGCGCCTAAGTTCTTTTATAATCAGCAGCAGCAGAAATTGCTGAATATCGAAGTGAAACAAGTGAGTTCCGATGAGAATATCGCAGACTTGTTCACTAAGTCTCTGCCGAAATCTACATTTGAGAAACATGTGAGAAGCATAGGCATGTGTCGATTATCCGAGCTCAACTAATGATAGCTCGACGGAATGAGCCGTCATGTATACCTCAGGGGGAGTATACTTCACATGATTCTGTCATTTGTAGTTGGTGCGTTGTGCTCTTTTTCCTCACCAAAGTCTTTGTTTTTCCCACGGGGTTTTATTTGACTTGGAAAGGTTTTTTACCGAGGCAACACCTTATGCACCATGTTAGTATTAGTGTTCGACACAGGGGGAGTGTTCCGGGAAATCCTTTCCTTATTGGTGTCTTACCTAATACTGGTTGTAGGGGGATAGAGTTATGGAAGGTTCTAGACTCTTCCAGAGGTAGTAGGATCCTGTTAGATGTCTTACCTTAACTAGGAATCCTATGTATGGAAGGACTCTCATTGTAATGCCTATATAAAGGCCCCTCTATTCATTGTTATCAATACAATTGATTTGTTGTCTTTTACTTTCTCCTCAAACATTATTGTTATTATTACTAATGATATTACTATTATTGTTGTTGTTGATTACTATTATTATTTATCATTATTATTATTATTATTATTATTTATCCTTAATATATATTTCAATTCAGTTCATCTTCATTCAATTTAGTTCAGTTCAATTCAGATCAGATTCATTCAGTCTAAAAGAATAGAGCCCAAAAAGCCTTTACACAAAAAAAAGAAACAAATAAGGAGACAGGGAACCCTGGCCGAAACCCCCCTCCCCGGCTGGATTAGGTCAAGTTGTTCCACCATTTGATAAGACAAGAGTAGTGAACAGTAGGCGCACACAACATAATCAGCTCAATAATAGCTTGATTAAAGCCCAACTTATACAAAAAGCCCACTCAACTCGGTCTTATACTTTACTCGTGTTATAGAACAATTCTTACCCTTGGTGTTTTGCTTTAAAAAATGATTTACTTCATAAGCCACCAAAATATTATTACACTAATTACTGATAATGTTTTGCTAGACTTACAATCCTTAATAATTGGAAAAAAATATAAAACCTACCACCTAAATGTAACACCCCCAAGATATTCGAGGTGTATTACAGCGCCGTGGACCCCTAACTGGGATCCACCAGGCTAACACAAGAAAACACCTCTCGACTAACCGTCTCGGTTAGCAAGAAAACAATTGTTAACAACAAGAACATAAAACAACACGTCCGGTACAACCGGCATAATAAACATCAACCGACAAATACAGTATCTCCAACAAAGACCAAACACAATCTGAGAGGAAAAGCCTAAGTACTCGCAAGTACAATCTATAAGTTTACAATTTGGAAGACATCCACATCAAAAGAGACAGTAGGAAATAACAAGACTCAATTGCACATGTCAACAACCTTGGCCAACATCCTCGTACCATCCCAGTAGCGCTCGTCTGTGAACATAACTCGAAATCCATAACAAGAATTTCCCGACAACGGGTCCCCAAAGGGTTAGCAATTACGCTAGTACAAGTATTCAAGGCAAACCAATCGCTTACACATTTCATAGTACATGCACCAATATCATTTGAAAACCAAAACAAGACATGTCTTTTAGGAAAATAAACAGTCCACAATTAGCCTTGAGAACAGGCGGCGGATACATTCTCACTCGAGGCCTCATAGGGACCCTAACGAGTTGGCTACAATTACGTAAAAACAAAACCACGCACACGCTATGCCGTGAGAACAGGCGGCATACATTCTCACTCGGGGCCTTGCAAGGACCCTAACGAGTTGGCTAGCGATGCGAAACTCGTGAAATCGGGCGGCGGCATAGATTTCCCTCCTTGACCCGTCAGCCAACACAAGGTGAGTAATTTACAAACAATATACATTACCATTTCACGTTAAGCATAAAGGTTCCCAAAAATACTTGCCTTGAATTATTGACGACGCAACGGAAAGGAAAGTCGCCGACGACGCTAGGAACTAATGAAACCGAACCTAACGATTCGAAGAATACAATCACAACCATTTCTAAATGAATATGGAATTGGAATACACCCGAAAACCCGCCTACGATTCATGTATATTCGTATATAAACAACAACGAGGGCGGACCACAACCAAACCCTCTCGATTCCGTAAAAATCACGAAATATACCATGAATCCGTAGGGAAACTAAGAATATCAACAAGATTAATCATATTCATCATGAATTAATCGACAAAACGGAACGAATCGGACAAAAACGCGAAAATCCCCAAATCTACCCAAAAGTAGGGTTCTAAAGATCTAACCTTGATTATTTGGATCGAAGGATGTTATAGGATGATTGATCAACGATATAACCTCAAGAACTTCATGGATTTGTTGTTCAACAACATGGTTTCGTCTCCTCCGAAACCCGGCCATGGACCGAAGAGAAATGAAATGAAAATGACGGAGAAAGTCATTGATCTGTCATTTATATATCGGGCCGGAACTAGCGTCGCTAGCCTTCCCGCCTAGCGTGCGCTATCGGCCGATGTCGGCCGAGCACACTCGGCCATGGCCCGCACGACCCGGCACCACCGACCAATTCGCCGACCGTGACTCGACCGCCGACTCCGCTAGCGTGCGCTACGGCCGGAAGCTCGCGCGCTGTCCGGTAGCCCGGACTAACAACTCATCCCGTAGCGACGCTAGTCGGCCGGCGTGCGCTACCCTGCCGGTTAGCGCGCGCTACGACCGATGGCGTGCGCTACCCGCCGATCTGGCCGAGTCGAGAACCTCGTAATACCTCTGCCCGGGCCGATAGCGTCTGTTGGTGACTCGGCGGCGTCGCTGCGCTGCGAAGCTAGCGCAGCGGCCTCCGGTCGTGGCGTGCGCTACGCCGGTTCTGCCGTCTGCTCGGCGATGTCGGACTCGTCCGGCGATCCCGCACCGTCCCACCTTTGCCGGCCGCCACGACCCGACGCCTCGATTTCGAAAACGCACGCGGAGCGGACACGACGAAAAGTTCGCGACGGCGTCAACGACTCGAGATGAAAACGTAAAGCAGTAATTAATCATACGCCAACAAGAAAATGGTCAAGACGAAAAAAACAGATATCGATACCCATAATTTTCAAGAAATTACATAATGGCCCAATTCGCACGGATATCACGATACGTGATCGAATAACCAAACCGAAGTTCACAACACGTCTAACAAAGTTAAACGGACTTGCGGGAAACTCGAAACAGCAGTTTCGGACGAGATTCGCAAGAATCGAACTCAAGTGCGGAAAAGTCGCTAAAAACCACAGAACTCAACAAAACAACACCGAAACGAACTCGGATGACAAAAAGTGTAGAATTAATCATTCTCAGAATGACGAAACGGTCATTAGCGAGCCGTCAAAACGGACTCCCCACCAAAAAAAGAAATTTACCAAAAATCGAAAATTGCGGATATTACATTCTACCCTCCTTAAAAGAAGTTTCGTCCCGAAACTTAGAATAAGTAGGGAGAACCAATATCCCTTGCCAGGAAACTTGATGAGATACACAAAAACCGAAGACTCGCGCCCGACGGCGAAACGCTGCAAGGAACGCAAAGAGACATACGGCGAGAAAATACACTCTAGGGCGACTAACACAACGTCACCGGTAGAGACATAATAAAATCAACGAGTGACAAGCGTCATTAAACGGATAATACAATCAAGTCAATTATCCGAACAATCACAAAACACAACGAACGAAAATCAATATGATTGACCAACCCAACAGTTCATCAATCAAAATGCGAGCCAAACGCTGAACAAATACGAAATTCCACCGCCTAAAGATTGGAAGATCGAAAACGAGACAAATTTCCCGAACTTAAGGGAATTACGAAGGAGCCTGAACGCTCAACAATCACGAAACGAGAACAAAAACCGAACAAACAAACGATTGAGACAACAAAAATCGAACAATCATGTCCGAAACACGTAGGATAATAAAATTCAAACAACAACTCCCAGGATGACCTGGTGAGAACAGCAAGACGTGCATTCCCACAATATCCACAGGAAAGGGAATAGCGATTGAAAAGCCACAACGACAAACGAGTTATTCCGAAACAATACCACCCTCGTTCGATCAACAAAAGCAAGGGATAGGGAAAGTTCAGAAATGTTAACGAGCATAAACGAGTTGATAGAGCTAAAAATACAGAAGTTCAAAATCCGATCCACTTTGAATAAAAGAACTATTAGAACCAAAAGATGCTACTTCCGAACAAGATTCACAATAGTCGAACCGAATTCGGAAAAGTCACAGCGATAACCAGATCGACTCAAAACCAGATTACAGCTCGTTCGAATGATGAAACCAAGGTATAGATCAAGTTCAGAAGGTATCAATGAACACGAGCGAATCAATAGACTGGAGAAAGAGAAGATATAGAAGTCAAAATAGTACGGGTATTACTTTTGACCTCGCCCCCGAAACTCACAACAACGGAACCAAGGTAACAATATAACAAGCAATCGACACAACGCGGAACAATCACCGATGCACACAATCATACCAACCCGATCTCTAACAGCTCGCATATATGCGATAACGCATAAACCGCTACGAGGCGATAACATCCAATACCAATCTCACACCCCTCGCAGAGGCTACCACGACAACGGTGTGGCGAACGACTCAACGCTCACACCACCAATTCAACAACAACTCGGGGTTAACACCCTAACGAGAGCACGAACATCACACATATATTCCCGGACCACAATTAGGAATGATAGGTTTTGAAAACAAAACCATCATTTGAAAATAACTTGCAAGCACCAGTTGATCTTGAGTATCATATATCAAAAAGTAGTACAAACATCGTCATCGAGACTAAAAAAAAATCATCTTGCGTTTGAAAAAAAAGAAATGAAGACACCTTTCGTTAAATTAAAACTTGTCAGCTATATTCGACCTTCGGGTCTAAGCGAATGCATTTCTAAATCATTAGAAATATTTCAAAATATTTTGATCCTCAAAGTAGAATAATTTTGAAACATAGCGTGACACTAGTAGGCATCTTGAGAGCACTGTGAGAAAATAATTTATTTTAAAAGTACGTCTCGAGGTTTATTTTCTAAGATACTCAAGGTTTTTCAGAAGTACAATAGGCCAAAATGCCCAAAATTCGCACGTATCAACATTTACTTAAACACATCCTATCACACGCATCAAATCGCTCAAAATCACGACAGTGATATACAATCCTCAGGATATGTTTAACAACATCGTTAAAACAACAATCGGTTTATCAAAACTGGATGGAAAACGATATCAAGAACAAAACTCCAAAAAGTCAACTCTAGGGATTCAAGAAAATACCTAGATTCGGCGAAGAACAATGGATTAGATGATGTTAAAAATCATCTAGTATACTCCAAAACACCTTTGGGTGGAAGAAAAATCAGCCCAGATGCGAAACCGAGTCGCTACGTCTCAACTCATGGAGGAAGGAGAAGAAATGAAGAAAATGCAACTTAGACCGGTGTCCAGATTTATATCGACACAATTAGCGTGCGCTAATCATTAAGGTTAGCGTGCGCTATCACGGCACCAAACAAAACTCCTGACCTAAAATACACTGTTAGCGTGCGCTAACCCCAAGTGTTAGCGTGCGCTAACGAGAACTTCAGGCCCAGTCCAGTAGCTCTGGATCGCCTGAACTACTGTGTAGCGTGCGCTATCCTCCCCTTAGCGTGCTACCAACGCACTCTTGCGCGCGCTAGCCGCAAAGCGTAGCGTGCGCTAACGACCCACAGAGACAACAACAGAACACACCAGAAAAATTACATGCCGTAAACCTTTCTCACAAGGATTTACCAGGCTAAGCACAATTTCCCATGTCATTTCGAAAATGCTAAAAAGACCAATGACGGTAATATTTTTCCAAAGCTCACAAAATCATTTGTCAAACCATCATGAAATATTCAAGGCCAAAATGCCAAAACTTGATTCAAGGAATCGGTTTTACGAAATAAAACTCAGTTTGCAAAATACCGAAAGCCGTTTGAAAGAACTCACGCAGCGGATAAAATACGGTACGAAAATACATCAAGAAGTGATTTACACTCCTCGTATAAACCGAATACGAGAGTCTAATAAACACATATCGTGAAATCAAAATCCACAGAAGGAATCCATCATTTAACGACTAATCATACAAATAACTCGTGTCACACGAGGCACAACACAAGGAAGGGAGTTTTACATCCATAGGTCGCACGTAAGTGACGACCACCCGTCGATACTAATCACGACCAATGATCTCAAACGACGCGTCGCGATGCGACTAAGTCGACAAAATCCGACGAGACAAAACTCAACAAACACAACTTGACTCGACACCTAGGTTTCCCAGGCTAATCTGATTTTAAAATCGTATACTTTAGTTATTCGAAAATAAAACCGATAAGTTAAAAATCATTTTCAAGACCCTTTCAAATACGACAAGGGCTTAACAATGGTGGCATTTTATAAAATGTCCTAAAACACTTTTAAACACGACCTTTAAATACCGACTCAAGGTTTTATTTGAAAATACAAGGCTGGCTCGCCCAAATTCATGTCAGTTTCAAAAACCCACAATACGATCAAGTCTAAGAAATTTTCAAGCATGCACGCCGCATGTATTATTATTAATAGAAACACATTGGTTGTAAATAACAATAATTAGCCAAGTACCAACAATTTCCGAACACACGCATATACGGCATCCAAAAATCACCAGTTCAATAAGCGCAACTCGGGAATACTAATTCCAAGCATATGTCAAACTATCTCTTCGAGTTTGACAGCGTAACCAAAGATCACCGATTTGGACGTATGTCGAAACCAGCTATGTGAGTTTCTCAACAAACTCTGCCATCAATACCTATACCGGAACATATCAATGTTTAAAACTTCTACATCATACTGCACCCTTCGGTGTCCAACCCATCAGTACATTCGGCTCAACATACATTTAGTATATCGCAATTACCAAACACAGATTCCATCATACAACAAAAGACTAGAGAGTCAAGCCCTCTCACAATATACCAAGGAGCAAAATTTGGATCTTTCGATCACCAACGATCCCACCAGTGCTAGGAAATTTAGCGATGGAAGGCTCGCAAAACGACAAACGGTCAAGCCCAGAACGGCGCACATACTCCAGAGAGATAAAGGACTGCGCAATACTAGAATCAAAAGTACACAACCGGATGGATCGAGAAACAACTCGACGATAAGTACGAGAGAGGCAATCACAGTTCAAGAAGTGGAATTTCAATACGAGAAAACAAGAGAATCGAGTAAGGAAAACTTACGAGCCTTGGATGTCTTGAGATGCCGGCGGTGTGACAATGTGCTAAACAAAACACAACTAGACCCAAATAACCAACAAGCCTAGGTATCCATAAACCTAGAGCTCTGATACCATTTTCTGTAACACCCCCAAGATATTCGAGGTGTATTACAGCGCCGTGGACCCCTAACTGGGATCCACCAGGCTAACACAAGAAAACACCTCTCGACTAACCGTCTCGGTTAGCAAGAAAACAATTGTTAACAACAAGAACATAAAACAACACGTCCGGTACAACCGGCATAATAAACATCAACCGACAAATACAGTATCTCCAACAAAGACCAAACACAATCTGAGAGGAAAAGCCTAAGTACTCGCGAGTACAATCTATAAGTTTACAATTTGGAAGACATCCACATCAAAAGAGACAGTAGGAAATAACAAGACTCAATTGCACATGTCAACAACCTTGGCCAACATCCTCGTACCATCCCGTAGCCGCTCGTCATTTGAACATAACACGAAATCCATAACAAGAATTTCCCGACAACGGGTCCCCAAAGGGGTTAGCAATTACGCTAGTACAAGTATTCAAGGCAAACCAATCGCTTACACATTTCATAGTACATGCACCAATATCATTTCGAAAACCAAAACAAGACATGTCTTTTAGGAAAATAAATACCCACAATTAGCCTTGAGAACAGGCGGCAAAGATACATTCTCACTCGAGGCCTCATAGGGACCCTAACGAGTTGGCTACAATTACAGAAAAACAAAACCACACACACGCTATGCCGTGAGAACAGGGCGGCAGCATACATTCTCACTCGGGGCCTTGCAAGGACCCTAACGAGTTGGCTAGCGGTACGAAACTCGTGAAATCCAGGGCGGCAGCATAGATTTCCCTCCTTGACCCCGTCGGGCCAACACAAGGTGAGTAATTTACAAACAATATACATTACCATTTCACGTTAAGCATAAAGGTTCCCAAAAATACTTGCCTTGAATTATTGACGACGCAACGAACGGAAAGGAAAGTCGCCGACGAACGCTAGGAACCAATGAAACCGAACCTAACGATTCGAAGAATACAATCACAACCATTTCTAAATGAATATGGAATTGGAATACACCCGAAAACCCGCCTACGATTCATGTATATTCGTATATAAACAACAACGAGGGCGGACCACAACCAAACCCTCTCGATTCCGTAAAAATCACGAAATATACCATGAATCCGTAGGGAAACTAAGAATATCAACAAGATTAATCATATTCATCATGAATTAATCGACAAAACGGAACGAATCGGACAAAAACGCGAAAATCCCCAAATCTACCCAAAAGTAGGGTTCTAAAGATCTAACCTTGATTATTTGGATCGAAGGATGTTATAGGATGATTGATCAACGATATAACCTCAAGAACTTCATGGATTTGTTGTTCAACAACATGGTTTCGTCTCCTCCGAAACCCGGCCCAGGACCGAAGAGAAATGAAATGAAAATGACGGAGAAAGTCGTGGTCTGTCATTTATATATCGGCCGGAACTAGCGTGCGCTAGCCTTCCCGGCCTAGCGTGCGCTATCGGCGATGTCGGCCGAGCACACTCGCCATGGCCCGCACGACCCGGCACCACCGACCAATCGCCGACCGTGACTCGACCGCCCGACTCCGCTAGCGTGCGCTACGGCCAAGCTCTGCGCGCTAGCCGACTGTCCAAAGAGCCACCGGACTAACAACTCATCCGTGGCGTACGCTAGTCGGCGGCGGCGGCGCTACCCTGCCGGTTAGCGCGCGCTACGACCAAGCGATGGCGTGCGCTACCCGCCGATCTGGCCGAGTCGAACCTCGAATACCTCTGCCCGGGCGATAGCGTCTGGCCGACTCGGCAGCGGCGCTACACTGCTGCCGAGCTGCGCGCAGCGCTCCGGCCGTGGCGTGCGCTACGCCGGTTCTGCCGTGCTGCTCGGCGATGTCGGCACTCGTCCGGCCCGATCCCGCGCACCCGTCCGGCGGTACCTCGGCCGCCCGACGCCTCGATTTCGAAAACGCGAACGCGGACACGACGAAAAGTTCGCGGACGACGTCAACGACTCGAGATGAAAACGTAATGCAATAATTAATCATACGCGACCAAGAAAAGGGTCAAGACGACAAATACAGATATGGATACCCGTAATTTTCAAGAAATTACAAAATGGCCCAAAACGCCCGGAAATCACGATACGTGATCGAATAACCAAACCGAAGTTCACAACACGTCTAACAAAGTTAAACGGACTTGCGGGAAACTCGAAACAGCAGTTTCGGACGAGCTTCGCAAGAATCGAACTCAAGTGCGGAAAAGTCGCTAAAAACCACAGAACTCAACAAAACAACACCGAAACGAACTCGGATGACAAAAAGTGTAGAATTAATCATTCTCAGAATGACGAAACGGTCATGAGCGAGCCGTCAAAACGGACTCCGGCCGAAAAAAGAAATTTACCAAAAATCGAAAATTGCGGATATTACACTAAATTGGGAAGGAGAGAATAATAATACTTACTCGGTACACTTAAAAAATCAACTTTAATTGTAGTACAATTTTCTGGCTCGAGTCATTTTAGTGAAGGTAATTCATTCTAAACCATTTATTCTTATTTATTCTTTTAATTATTTTTTCGCTTAACTAATATTATAATTTATGGAATTCAAGAATTTAATTTAAGAAATATTATATAAATTTTAATTAGATATTAAGATTTTTTTTTAAAAGGAGACTACTATTTGGATAACATCATATTACATTTTATATTGTTTAGTATAAAGAATCCTTAAGAAAATGGATCCTTAATTTTTTTTATCCACGAAGATTTTAATGAAATAATTATCAAAGTTACTAAAGTAAACATTTGTTAATATAGTTTTTCAGCTATAATTCCCCTAATCCAAAGCTCTTGTTAAAATAAATAAATAATAAAAGCATTATAAACAGTAATAACAAATTATAAAATAAATCATAATAGGTAACATAAAAGCATTATAAACAGTAATAAAAATTATAAAATTAAAATAGAAATTTAAAATAAATCATAATAGGTAACATAAAAAATATTATCTAATAAACAATTTAATTTTACTATAGACAATAAGTAATAAACTGTTCATGTTCCCTATCGTTTAAATTAACACTTTTTATCGGTGTTCTAAAAATCCCCGCTTAGACCGACTAATCCTCCGATTAATCTCTAGAAGGTCCTCTACCGTTCCGATTATGACCTAGGCACTTGTACTGAGCGTTTGGGTGAATAACAGGTCATCTACGCTGGCCAGGTGGGGCCCTAGGAAGGCAAGCTAAGATACTATGGATATTATGAACTACTTTATACTTATATCAATGTTTCAAATTTCCTAACTATGTGGGCGGCTAGGCAGATGTCTAAGCGGTTATACTTTTTATTTGTTTTAATAGTACTATAAATTCCTAAACTGAGATATTATGGATACTATGGAGTCCTTTATATCTATATCAATATTTCAAGTTTAAAATATAATTGATTATATATATATGTTTAAATAGTTATATTTTAATTATTCTTAATTATTTAACATATATATAATTACTTATATATAAAAATGAATAAAATAATAATAAAAACAAATCCGCCTAGTCCGATTAATCCCCGATTAAATCCCGAGTAATCCTCTGGGTGCTAAGCGTTAGCAATCCGAACGACTAGCGCCTAGCGTTTTTTAGAACCATACTTTTTCGGGCTGGGAATTTTCGGTTCCAAAAATTGCAGGAACCGGAACCGAACCGCACAGTTTTTTCGCAGTTCGGTTTTGCCTGTTTTTTTGTCCGAACTGACTCGGAACCGAACCGATTCAGAACCGAACTGGAACCGATTCCGATTGGCTGGAATTTTTTTTCCCCCCAAAAAAACTAACAAACCCAAAATACTACTTTTACAATTAAAACCAAAAGAGAGGACTTCAATATAATTAGGAACAAAATGAACAACAAAAAGTGAAAATAGACATCTTTTACAATTAAAACCCAAAATACTACTTTTACAATTAAAACCAAAATGGAGGACTTCAATATAATTAGGAACAAAATGAAAGCAAACAACAACATAAAAGAAAAGTGAAAACAGAAAGATTCATTTTCAAATTGAATGAACAACAGAGTCAGAATGAATGACAACTGAAAACAGAAAACTAAAATCTTCAACATTCAGGTTAATCTTTTCATTTTCTTGTTCGATTTGGATGACTTCTTGGATGCCAAACTGAACTCCACTTTTTCGCACGCACTTGTTGGTTGCTCACTAGTAGTTTTCTGAAATTTCTGAAGTTGTTATCTCTCTTCTTGAAGTTGTTCTGCATACATAATAAAATAAATTGAACATATCGAAGGAAAGAACAAATAAAATAATAAACCTTGGAAACAGAAAAATAAACTAGGCAGGAATGAAATAAAGTTTATTAAATAAACCTTATAAACCTTGAAAACCTTGTACTAAAATTTCTTCTTTTTATTATATTTTAAACAGGAAGGCATAAGCAAGGAAAAAGAAGAAATTTTTATTTTATTACATTCCTGCCTTAAATAAGGTTTATTAAATAAACCTTGAAAACCTACAACTAAGCAGAAAAATGAACTATGCAGGAAAATAAACCTTGAAATTCTAGTAAATAACAAATATAAAGCATGATTACCTTTTTCAACATCTTCATAAAATTCTATTTCTTCGACAGTTGGGAGATATGAAAGCCCATGACACTATCCGACTTCAGCCAATTTTGAAGGCAAATAAGAGCTTCTACGGTTTTAGGAGTCATTGAGCTTCTATGCGGATCAATAACCATTTTTCCAGTTGAAAAACTTGACTTACTAGCAACTGTGGAAACTTGAATGGCAAGTATATCCCTTGCAACAATCGTGAAGGTGGGATATTTGTTGCCATTAGTGCCCATCAATCCAAAATCTTGAACTCAACATGATCATTTGGCTTCTCAATAGGATCAAGCAAATATCTATGTATTTTCGACCCAACCACCATTTGTTCACCTTCTTCGAGCTGCCTATTCCAATCTTCAAGCATGTCTTTCTTCTTTCCACAAATATTTCTTTTTGTTCTTTGACTAATACCCTCACTAGATTCAGTTCTACTCTTTTGAGAACCATGTGAAGTGGTGCTTTGGCTATAAGCATCACAAAGACTGACTAGTAACTCCTTCACACCATTTGACCTTCTTTTGACCTCTACCCTATTCATGTCCAGCATTTTCTCAAAATTTCTTTCCAAATACTTAAGCTTGTACCTCGGGTCCAATACAAGTGCCACAAGAAATAACTTATTAATATCGTCTACCTTGTCAAAGTATTTGCTGTACTTTTTTTTTCATCTTCTGGGCCATATTATGCAACAACACATCAGTTGCATTAGACTGATCATCAATAGGCTTATCATACAACTCATCAATCTCAGCCTTAATCGAAACTAGGTCATGAAAAGCTAACTGAGCAGTAGGCTTCAGTTGAGAACTCACGTTCAATGTAACTTGATAAAAAAACCTTAGAAAACTTACAAATATTTCTACATTTGCCCAATCTGCAGCTTTCGATGGCCCAACCCTCTTCTTTGATGCTCTAGACCGTGCTGGAGCCAAAACATATTCTGCGTCCTGACCTTCCTCATCACCCTCATCTTCGGCCTCATCCTCATCAAAATACGACCTACAAAGTGAAAAATGTATGGAATATGCATCAATAATTAAGAGAATTAAAGTTCACGGAGTATATGGAAAGGGAACAAAGTATTTTATTTACCTATACTTTGAATCTTCTTCAGTTGCCATCCTACCAAATGCCCTTCTCAACTCAGTGCAGTATCCAACATAAGATAATTCGAGTTCCATCTTGTTTGTACATCCAAAATGCAAATTTTCTTACATTCTAGCCTTATTTTCTCAACACAACTTTTAAAAATATCCATTCTAGCCTGAGAACTTCTCACATACTTCACAGCATTTCTAATGGCAGCCACTGATTTATCCATTAAATTCAAACCAGACATCACGATCAAATTCACAATATGAGCTAGGCATCTCACTTGCATAAATCTCCCCCCCCCCCCCAAAAGTGGCCTCTTTTCCCAATCTCCCATTTGAGTTCTAAGATAATCAATGGCAACCTTGTTTGACGATGCATTATCAACACTTATTGTTAGCACATTCTCAATTCCCCACTCAAGCAATGCATTCTCTAATATTTTTCCGATTGTAGTGCCATTATGATCGGAAATGACACAGAAGTTTAAGACTTTTTTGTGCATTTTCCAAGAATGATCAATAAAGTGGGCTGTAATGACCATATAATTAATATTTTGACAACTAGTCCATGTGTCTGTTGTCAAACACGCAGAACGGGACTGTAACTTACTCTTCAACTCAGCCTTCTTAGCAGCATACATTCTCAAAATTTTTTTAACAATCATCTTCCTAGTGGGAGGCTCCCATTTAGGGACCGCAACATCACAAAAATGCCTAAAACCAAAATTTTCAATGAAGCTAAATGACAACTCATCTATAACTATCATCCTAGTTGCTGCATCAGTACAAGCCTCTTTAGTCCAAATAGTATTACCTAAAGTTCGCACACCATCAACTATCGTGCTATTCTTAGTTAAAATTTGTTGCCCCCTTCTTCTATATTAACTTTACCCGGATAACTCTTACACACAATCTCAATATGTTTTCTAAGGGTACTAGTGCCATTACCTCGTGAATCACACCCAAAAGTTGTGCCACAATAGTTGCATGAACATCGGTGTGTGCTCCCAACAACCTTTTCCACTCCATCAACTACTTCAACAAGAGGCTCGTTATATTTGGTGAAGTGAGGCCAAACACTAGGCTTCCATGTGTCCTGTTTCTTCTTTGCAGTAGTGGTCTTCCTTTTCTTACTTTTTGCAGTACGTTCTTCCACATTTTTAGCTACTACAAATAAATAAAGCATATGATTAACAAATTAGGAATGACAACTCTATCAAGATAGTAATTCAAATAAGGTAACAAAAAGCCTCAATTTGCAGTATTAAGAATTGTATGATTCATGAAAAGAGTCATCTGTTCAAGAATCAAACTTCAAACTAAATAAATAAGATTCATCTGTTCAAACTTCAAACTAAATAAATAAGATTCATGAAATGTATTTCAACCGAAAACTAATCACTCAATTAACTGCAGGAAAAACTAATCACTCAATTCACTGCATCCATATTACGGAAAGGGAGAAGATATAAATTTCCAAAACATTGTGAGAATTTAGACAAAGATTATCAAATATAAAAAATCCGGATCATATTATTATTATCATAGTTCAGAGATGAAATTTGAAATTTCTATTTTTTGGTAATTACCTAATTGTTGGTTGCGTTCTTGTTCTTCCAACGAACAAGAATAATCAAAATCGGAGTTTTCAGTTGTAGGTGCTTGATTAACAGTGGGGCTGGGATTCGAAGAAGATGCCATGGACGGACAGAACGGAAGACTCGATTCAATTGACGAAGAAGAGCAGGGCCAGCCGCGTAGGGTTTCTTCTTTCTTTCTGTTTATGGAGCCACACGTTTTTTCTTCAGGAGGTAGGTAAGTTTTTTTCTTTCTGACCTTTAGTCTTTTATTTTATGTGTAAATTAAAATTAAAATTATGTTTTTAATAAGAATATATTATATTATATTTAATTCATTAAATTCGGTTCCCAGTTTGGTTTGGTTCCGCGGTTCGGTTCGGTTTCGACGGTTCCTCTTTAAAATGGAACCGGAACCGCGAACCGAACCATTTACTATCTCTAAGAACCGAACCGAAAAAAACAAAGAAATTGTCGCTCCGAACCGAACCGAACCGAACCGAACCGTCGGTTCCGACGCGGTTTGGATCGGTTCCGTGGTTCCCGATTCTAAAAGTCTCAACCCTAATACTTTTTATAATCACTAGTAGTCATACTTTAGTGTTGTATCAAAGCTTTATTAATTGCAACACTTTCCTGTTACCGGGCATCGGCGCATTATATGAAGTTAACACATTATATTATCATTAGTCGTATTTTTTTGGCAAAAGTGTGAAACTTCAAATGAGTTTTTCTACGGTTCCGTACTCCCTCGCCTACCTGCCCTGCAGATGCGTCCTCTTCATCCTTACTCGGCCGCTTTCGACCAGGTTGGCTGTACTCGGTGAGCGTTCATCCAATTCAATCATAATTATTGATAATTATTAGATCAGTTGTATAATTATTGATAAATATGTACCGACCTTAACCGTATGTACGTATTTAGAACATATCTCATGATGATAGACAATCCACTCTGGCATGCACTCACTCATCCCCTTTCAGCTCAGCCAACCCGGTCCACCCGAACCAAGAGACGATCACAGGAGTCCGGTCGGACCAGCCGAACAAGGATGCTACGTGGAGGTCCGACCAAGTCGTGGGCGGGTCAGGTTCCGGGACTCCAGTAAACCACGACCGAGAAGAATAACATGAGGCAGAAGTCCAACCGCAGTGGTAGCCCCGAGCCAACCAGGCAACGGATAACTACCGTCAAAGGCGTATGGAACAAGTACACAGGACAGTTATGGCAATTTGTCCCGCCTCTTCGCAAAGTCCCCTCAGATGCTGCCACGCGGCCCTAAAACATTCCCTCCTTATGACATGTCTTTTGGATGGGTCTCAAACATTCCCCAGCAGTCATACTCCGAATTGGCCAGGGCCCTCTAGAAGTAGAAGGAATATACGATAGATTAGGACTTTTGAAAATCTCCACTAAACAACTAAATCTACAATGTAATATGCCAAGTACTATAAAACCGACTTGACTATCCAGCATGGCTCTCCATGCGAAAACAAGATAATCAATAATATCTCATATTATCATATCCAGTTGGCTTTTTATATCTGAGCCTTATTTACTGCATGGCTCCGATCTTTCTATTCCAAATCAGCACACTTTTTGTTGACCAAACCCGACATCAACGAATTGCTGCTAGAAGGAGGGTCCTTGTTGTTCACAACTACAGAAATCAATATTTTCACTTGAATTTTAGGAACTTTATCATTCTACATTATCATGTCATAAGGAAGTTCCAGGCACCAACATCGAGGGGAGGCAGATCTCCAGCGCATCACGAAGGACGAAAATTTGATCAAGGTAGTGGAGTGCTTCAAGCACCTCACGTTCATTCACCGAATGAACACCCTCATGGTGCGGGCCACCCAAAGTGGAAACCCTCGGGGGAAAGGCCCCGAGGACTAAACTGAGGCCCATTCTCCAACGACCCATCCGGCCGCCCCCGACGGGAGAAGAAGAGAGCCATTTCACGGGTCATCGAAGAAGAGGCGGAGGGTCACGGGGAGAGTCACCATCCACCGGAAACACCCTGCCTCCCCCCATATC
Organism: Orobanche coerulescens; assembly: GCA_033398695.1. Taxonomy (NCBI): domain Eukaryota; kingdom Viridiplantae; phylum Streptophyta; class Magnoliopsida; order Lamiales; family Orobanchaceae; genus Orobanche; species Orobanche coerulescens. Next base: position 89,285,487 of record CM065818.1, on the reverse strand, counting down.
GGTTAGGAGGTGGGATAAAAGTTGAGAAAATGGCGCCGACTCGAACAGTCCATAGTCGAGACCAGGCTGAAGCTAAGAACGGCTGCCGGTCCCACGTCCCGGACCAAACATCTCGAAAATCTCCGTGCGATAACTCGAGTGCGATCGAGTTTCTCAAACAGCACCTCATTGAGCTTGAAAACAAACAACAACTGTAACACCCCCAAAACCATCCGGGATATTACAGCTCCGTGGGCCCCGCGCCGGAACCCACCAGGCTAAAAACCATTTAGAAAACCATTTCAAAAATGTTTAAAAATGCCAAAAGGCCGATGACGATAATATTTTGTAAATACTCAAATATTTTCCAAAAACATAGTTCTCAAACACCATCATAAAACACCATTTGAAAATACAAGGCGAAATGCCAAATCTCGACAGTTCAAAATGTACGTTAAGCTACCACTTATACGTACCGATAAAATAGTTTAGGAAAAAGGGTTTGACGAAATAACCCAAGTTCGCAAAATGCCAAAAGGCCATTTTGAAAGTACACACGAGATGGTAAAAATACCGAAAAGCCATTTTGATATATACACGCAGCGGATAAAAAATACAGTTCAAAATTCACATTTGCAGCGGAATAAAACAACCAGAAATAAATACTCAATACTCGAATAAATGCCACGGACAGTATCACCCGGGAAGCTCATCCCTTCACGACCGCTACTAGCTCGATCTACGAGTACCTAAAAATAAAGCCCACGACGGGGTCAGCCACAATACTCAACAATGATATCGATCACATCAACATAAATAATTACATACCAATGTAATAATATAGTAAGAAAACTACCAAAGTAATCTTACCGTTATAACCTTACCAATTTATAGCAATCCATACTAAATCAATTCTTACCATAATCCATATTTCGCATTATCAAATGACGAAATGAACTCAACAACAATTATATATAATGTATTCCAAAAATACCAACAATCGTCAAAACATCGTTGTTGTGAGGAAATCCCTCACACTATGCCTCAAGTGCACGGTGTCAACAAGTAATAAAGTGATGAGTAAGATATCGTTCCCACGAGGACTGATTTCACTAAGTACCAAAATATAGTCGACTCATAATTTTATTTGACGAACAATTTTATAGAATTTATTACTAAACTAATTGCAGAAAAATAAATAATAATAGTAATAATAATAATAATAAGGGTGTAGAATTATGATTTTCACCTCAAACAATCAGGAATGATTTTTATTCAATTCAATTCACTTTTATTCAATTGAATGTAAGCCAGGAATTCCTAAATTATTCTAAAGCCTTTCATAAGGTCGATAGAAAATACTACGAATTATTAACTCGATATATTCCTATTTGAATTAGATAATTAATAGCTAAAACAGTTCAAGAATCCCCACAATAAATAGGCTTCACAATTCCCATGAGTATATCCCTATCTCACGAAAATCATGATTATTCTCACAAGAACTATGCCTAAATTTCATCTCCCGAATCCATAAAGACATTCAAAACAATTCAACTGTTGGCCAGACGATTAAAAAGCATTAAGAACAATGAGAAAAATCCATTTCAATAGAATAACGAATGAATTGAAATAATAATAAATAAACCAAACCGTCATGTAATTGGCTACAATCACAACCCTACTCAAACAGATCTAGAAACTAAGATATGGAAAAACTAAGAAAAACCGTAGGGATCCGTGGTCTTGTCGTCGCCCACAAATCTCCTCCTCTTGTGTTCTTCTGTCCCGCGACGTCTATCGACCGATCTCTCCTAGATGGATCTCTTTCTGACCTTCAATGCTTATTTATAGCCGTCCTCAGCCTCCAAAACGCGTCCGGGAATTGGGTTGGGAATAGGCTCCAAAAACGGCCCAGGAACGCGGAATATTCAGCAAAACCGCCCGGTGGGCCGCGGCTCACTTAATCTGTGCCGCGGCCCCTACTGCTCAGCGAGATGCCTGGGCGAGGCATTTTCCTCCTGGGCCGCGGCTCACTTAAGCTGTGCCGCGGCTCACAGTACAGTCCACTCGGGGCTCGTTGGTTGTCTTCGTGGGTCGCGGCTCACTTGTCTTGTGCCGCGGCCCCAGGCCAAAAATTGCCGTTTTCGCCCGTTTTTCGTCGTTCGAGCTTCCGGACTCCAATTTCCTGCAAAACATATAAGAATAGTGCATTAAGAGCACATTTATGCTGATTTAGGCTCAAGATGGATATAAAACAATGATAAATAAGCGCATAAAAATACGCCTAACAAATACCCCCAAACTTGAGCCTTTGCTTGTCCTCAAGCAAAAATCAATTTTCAAATAAAAAGAATCGTGAATGATCGTGCAAAGCCATAGTGTTAAACTTAATCAATACTACCCTGAAAATCTCAAAGAATAGTATAGGTATCGTAATAGTGAGTCACATCCAGGACACTGATTCCACTAAGTAACCAATTTCAGTCATAATCAATTATTCATGAAGAAAATCAAGCTCAAAGATTAACAAGCATGAATTTAACCAACCGCCAATATGAAGGGTTAAAATAAACGAGCCAACTCGCCCAGTCCCAGAGTCTAGTGGCAAAAATTTAAGAGTTTTATTGTCAAAATTAATCCTCGGATAGTATTCCCTTATGTATGATCAATAATATGATTCGAGTTAACCACTAAGTTTCGGCTCTCGGGATATTTTCATCGGGATGATCCTAGGGTGGATTTCCATTCTCATATATCGGGGAACCGTTTGACATAAAATACACTCATTGTTATATCCGGATTTATTATTGCGTATCTCATCTGTATTCGAACCCTGTATCATTCGGATTTATGATCTCGATAATTGGAGTATGTTATTTCTCACATTGGTATCTTTGTACATAAGTATATCTTCATGCAATTTTCTCATGCAAACTCGTGATAGCGTACGCTAAGAGGGTAACTTAACGCACGCTGTCGGCTACAACTAGCGCACGCTATGAATGTAGGACTTGCGTGCGCTAGGTAATCAATTAATGAGCTAGGCGGCTAACACATGCGCCAGCCGGACGTAGGACCGGATAAGATTCCCGCGGATGAACCTGGATAGTTTTGGAGTCAACTCTTATTAGCGCGCGCTAAGGATGTATAGGTAGCGTGCGCTAATCTGCTTTTGTATAGAAAATTTATATATGGGCCAGCACTCCATTTTGTTCTCATTTCCTTTATTCATCTTTCGTTTTTGAGAGACCATAGGGCATATCATCTTCCTTAGACACACTTATAACACATCCACTTGATCATTGGACATTGGATACTTCTTGTTATTAATCATTGAAGAGAAGTAGCACCTTGGAGTGACATATAACCAACCGGAGTCAGATTCTACCTTTGGAGTTCAGTGATTTCGTCATATTAAGGTATGTTGATTCTATCTCCAACTCTAGATTCGTGTTTTGGAGAATAAGATGATCATGCTAGCAAAATAATGAGTTTCTTGGGTGAATTATCCAAACCACATCATGCTTGGAATATTGAGATGATTATGCCTTAAGTACCTTGATTATGAACATCATGATTCGAATCTTATTACAATGAACAAGTAGAGGAAGATTCTATCATTGGTAATCCGAATCTAGTAGGTGTTTTCATAGCAATCATGGACTTGACTTTAACATCATTATTGTTAGACGAATCTAAAAGATTGATCATGGAAGGATTTATCTTGTAAAGATGGAATGTTAATCAAACTACAGAATGATAGTTTTTGATTGATATAAAGGTGTTGATATCGACCATTAAGCCTTCCGTATTATCGCATGAAGAATTGTAATCGAAATGGAATATGGTTTCATAATAGTATACATATTCTTGAATCCGAAGTTGTTGTTATCCGTAAGATCATTCATAACCGTATGAACATGATATTCATGGAGGTAACATGAATTAACACTGAAGATTTCATTTGGTTTGATTAGGTTGAGATCAGTCTACTGCCCAGTAGTAAACTGACATGCACAGTTAGCGCACACTAAGCTATGTAGATTAACATGATCGAGTATGAGTTAACGTATGCTACGTTTGGTACGTAACGTACGTTAGGCCATCAGACGAGTCAGTCGGCTGATCAGTGAAGTACTGACCATGCATAGTTAGCATACGCTAGGCTTTGTTGTTTGCGTGCGCTATCGAGCAGACTTAACGCACGCGCCACAGAGTACTTAGCGTGCGCTAAGAAGTTCAGGAAGATTACATTTTATGAGCTTTTGGCCGTAAATCGAATTGTTAGACATTCGTACGACGTGAGATAAATTCTATATTATTTCTTTTGTTAAGGTTCGAGCTTGTTACGAGATTGATTGAGGGGGGCGACCTTCGAGTGTTCATTTTCGTGGAAGTATTGTTCTTGTCTTTGAATCGAGGCAAGTACCTTATTTGTTTTATGTATTGATGTTATGCATATTGTCGCGCATGTATGTCGTTGTTGTATGTCCACCTCGTGTTGGTCCGACGGGATCATCGGGGGATCTATGCTAGCGTGCGCTGGATCATCAGACGGGTTTTTCCACCACGGGTTGGTCTGATGGGATCATCGTGGATTCTAGGCAGTGAACGCTGGATCGTCGAAATTACCATGTGTATGTTATGATATCTTGTTGTGATTATCAGTTGTGTATGTCATTTATGAGTTTCTCGTAGGAGAAGACTCTTTGGTATTTTTGTCGTTTACGTTATTATTCTTAGTGAGATATGAATAATATGTTGTGGTACTTGTACTAGCATCGTTGTGCTAACCCCTTCGGGGGTGAACATTTTGTTTATGTTCAGGATCCAGGAGAGCGGGAAAACAACCACTGGAGCTGCATGACGACGAGGGTGCAGAGTGATGTTCCGGCCGGGTTTATTTGACTGTTGTTTGTTGGTTATTTCAATAAGTACTCGAGTACGTAGTCATTTATGATGAATTTAAATTTGGTGATGTATTAATAAGTTTCTGTTTAACAATTATATTTTCAGTATTTGGTCAGAACTGTTATATCTTAATTCCGTTACTTCCATTCATTTGTACCTGTTAATGTATGTTCAATTCTTCAGCCTTGTAAATCCTTATGTAAAGAATTTACGGCGCTGTAATATTTCTGAATATATCGGGGGTGTTACAGAATATGGTATCGGAGCTAAGATTATGGATATCTTGGCCGTTGGGTTAAAATAGGGGTCATTTATGTCTTTTGAGGTAACCGGCCGCGAATAACATCACTGTACTGCCTACGTCTTCGTGCGGGCGGTGGTTGTAAGTTCCTAAACTCTATCTCGTCCTTTGCATGTTATATTTCCTTGTACTTGAGCATTCGAACGATATTGTTTCCTGTATATTGAGTATTTATGCTTACAGTATGTTGAGAGGCGGACGTGGACGTGGTCGCGGTCGTGAACGCGGACGAAGGAATGCTGAAAGGGAAGCATCGCCTTCTAATCAGGCCAGTCATAGCTCAGACGAGCCACAGAGATCTATCAATAACGAACCGGAACCTGCTGTACCAGAAATCCTTCGTCAAGTGGTGAACCAGATGACTCAGTTCGCCCAAGTCGTGGACCGAATCAAGTGGCGGTGGGACTACAGCAGGGAGAGAGACATCAAGGGATCCCAGACATGGGAAATCGAGGTGACCGGTGGCTGCAAGAGGTGGCGAAGATGCAACCACCCAAATTCGACGGCATTTCTGAGACTCCCACCTGGGACCATTGGTTAAAGGAACTGGAGAAAATATTTGCCGGAATTAACTGCCCAGACGACCGGAGAGCATCTATCGCTCAATATTTTCTGATAGGGGAAGCGTCCGAATGGTGGGAAGCCATCCGGCCTGTAGACCATGATGCTGATTGGACAGAGTTTAAATTGATGATGGAAGCTTAGTACTGCCCTCGTCCTGTGAGGGAAGCCAAAGTTCGGGAGTTTTTCTCCGCTCATCCTTCAGATGTGCCAGTATCTCAGGCAATTAAGACGTTTAACCAACAGCTGGCATTTGTTCGACATCTGGTCAGAACAGATGCAGAAATGATGATCCATTTTGATATGAGGATGAAACCAGAAATCCAAAGGTACATGTATGTACCACACTCCGTCAATACCAGGATAAGGCGTTGGCATATGAGATCAAGGAAGCAGCTATGGAGAAATTTACGGAATCCAAGAAGCAGAAAGTCTCTGGTACTTTTACAGAGCACAAGAACAATGGGCCCCGCAAGGCCCAATCATCCTTTCACTCTTTCAAGAAACCTCCTCACCCAGTTAGGAGCGGAAAGAACTTCGGAGCAACATCAACTATGACTGATGTTATCAGGAAATGCTTTAACTGCGCCCAGATGGGGCACTATCGACGGAATTGCCCCCTACCTGCCGTGACTTGTTTTGATTGTGGTCGAGAGGGACATCGTGCGGTGTTCTGTGAAGAGGCTACAAAGTATTTTAGAGCCCGTACACCATAGTCAGCCCAGAAGGAAGCCAGTATCCAACAGACGCAGCAAAGTGTTCAGATGCATCAGAATTTTGTTCGCGGGCGAGGCAGAGGACAGTGGGACCGAAAGGGTACATCGAGTGCCGGATCTGTTCCCCCACATCTATACGAGATGAGGAAAATAGACGATCAGGATGCTGGTGTCGCATCAGGTACTGTCCAGATCCTTTCCCAGCCAGTTAGCGTTTTATTCGATACAGGAGCTACGTATTCTTTTATATCCTTGTCTTGTGTAAATCGTTTGAAAATTTCTGGTTTTCATACTTGTGAACCTTATTTTGTTGGTTTACCGAGTGGAGAGAGGACTGTCGGGAACTTAGAAACCAGAAATTTCCCTGTATCATTTGGAGGTAGAGAGTGGCTCTCAAATTTGATTTTAATAGAAATGCAAGGAGACGACCTGATACTCGGAGACGATTGGCTTAATCGATATGGAGCAATTGTAAACTACCGAAGGAGGAATATCTCGCTGATCACTGACGATGGTTCCGAAATACTGTTTGAGGGATGGAAACTGGGAAGCTCAGGAAAGTTGATCAAGGCGATGAAAGCTGTCAAATTGTTGAAACAGGGCTGTACCGGATACTGGTGTTATGCAATGAAGAAATAAGACGAAATTGTGGAAATTTCATCCATTCCTGTTGTGAACGAATTTCCAGATGTATTTCCTGACGAGTTACCTGAACTACCTCCACGAAGGGATGTAGAATTCACCATTGAGCTGGAACCCGGAGCTACACCAATTTCTAAGGCGCCGTATCGTATGGCACCTACTGAGATGTATGAACTGAAAAAGCAGCTGGAGGAGTTACTGGACAAAGGCTATATTCAGCCAAGCGTTTCGCCCTGGGGAGCGCCAGTTCTTTTTGTCCGAAAGAAGGATGGACCGCTTCGACTATGTATTGACTATCGAGAGCTGAACAAGATGACGATTAAGAACAAGTATCCATTTCCACGGATTGATGATCTGTTTGATCAGTTGCAAGGGGCAACAGTATTTTCTAAAATCGATCTGAGATCAGGGTATCATCAGCTGAGGATTAGGGAATCTGATGTTCCAAAAGCAGCATTCAGAACTCGCTACGAACACTACGAGTTTGTTGTGATGCCGTTTGGTCTCACTAATGCACCTGCTGTATTCATGCAGTTGATGAACCGAGTGTGCATCGAATATTTGGATAAATTTGTGGTCGTGTTCACTGATGACATTCTGGTGTATTCTAAGAACCCGGAAGAGCATGCACAACATTTACGTATTGTATTAGAACTTCTAAGAAGTGAGCAACTGTACGCCAAACTCTCTAAGTGTGAATTCTGGATAAAGGAAGTAATGTTCCTCGGTCATGTGGTATCAACTGAAGGAGTCCGAGTATATCCTCAGAATATCGAAGCGGTTTTCGATTGGAAGCCTCCAAAGAACGTGAAAGAAGTCCGAAGTTTCTTAGGACTTGCTGGGTATTATCATCGGTTCGTGGAAGGGTTTTCCAAAATTTCTCACCCACTTACTTGACTCCTACAGAAAACTCAAAAGTTTGAGTGGAACGAATTATGTCAAATTAGCTTTGATGCATTGAAGAAGAGATTGACGACCGCACTGATTTTAACACTTCCACAGGGGACTGGAGGATTCATAGTTTACAGCGATGCTTCGAACCAAGGACTCGGATGCGTATTGATGTAGAATGACAAGGTGATCGCTTATGCGTCGCGACAGCTGAAACCTTATGAAGTGAATTACCCAACACATGATTTGGAGCTAGCAGCAGTAGTTTTTGCTTTAAAGATCTGGAGGCATTATCTGTACGGGACTCACTGTCAGATCTTTACGGATCACAAGAGTCTCAAATACATCTTCAGTCAGAAAGAGTTGAACATGCGGCAAAGAAGATGGTTAGAACTGATTAAGGACTATGACTTGGAGATTTTGTATCATCCAGGCAAAGCGAATGTAGTGGCCGATGCACTCAGCCGCAAGCCTGTTTCTATTCAGATGCTGGAGACGCTGACCTCCCAACTTAGCCTTCAACGAGAGATGATTCGAGAAGGAATTGAAGTGTGGTTACAAAGAGTCCAAGGACAACTGTGCGTGATGGAAATAACTTCATCATTAACCGAAGAAATCAAATCTAGACAGGCAGATGATCCTCTGATGATTCGGTTACGTGATGAAGTGATCAAGGGAAAGGCCCCCGGATTCATAATTCATGATGATGGAGTTTTGAGATTTTAGAACCGACTCTGCGTTCCCGATGTCGATGTTCTGAAACAGACAATTATGAAGGAAGCTCACAGTTCGCCCTATTCTATCCACCCAGGCACCAGTAAGATGTATAAGGACTTGCAGCAGAATTTCTGGTGGGTCAACATGAAGAAAGATGTAGCGGACTATGTTTCGAAATGCTTGACTTGTTAGCAGGTTAAGATCGAGCATCAACGGCCTGCCGGAATGTTGAAGCCGCTCCCGATTCCTGAATAGAAGTGGGAGGACATATCGATGGACTTTATCACTAGTATGCCGAGAACCAGGACAAGAATGAACATGATTTGGGTGATAGTTTTTCGTTTAACCAAATCAGCTCATTTTCTAGGCATTAAGGACATGTGGGTGTCACGGGACGGGAGGGGTCCACGGAGGGGTGGATCCATGGTTAATTGTGGTGCATTTTTACAAATGTGGTTTGATTATGACATTTCCGGAAATGAGTGTTTTGGAACTATGTTTTCTTGATTGCATGTATTTACTATATGTGTAAGATGTAAGTCGTTCATTTGGTTACTTGTACTAGCGTAATTGCTAACCCCTCTGGGGACCCGTTTTGGGGAAATTCGTTTTATGAATTTCAGGTCAGGTTCATCGAGACGAGCGGGCGCTGGACCAGTACATGGATGATGGCCGTGCGTGATGATTGTGCACGAGTGACGTCTTAGTGTCTTTTATCTTTTCATCTTTTGTGGTCTTTGAACTAATAGTAGTACTCGAGTACTTAAGAGTTCTTGTTCGCCCGGATTGTATTGTTGCTTATTATGTTTGTGTTGGTTGATGATGTTATGTTTGACCGGTTGAACCGGGTGGATTATTCTGTTTTGCGTCTTTATGACGTGGTGTTATTTTGTCGCTTCGTAAGGCCGATGAGTATGATCTTTGTTTCACTGGTGGGTCCCATATAGGGATTCACGGCGCTGTAATGTACCTCGAATATCTTGAGGGTGTTACAGTGGGGACCAGAGAGGTCGGCACGAGTATTTATTTCGGAGATAGTTCGATTGCATGGTACGCCGAAGACCATTGTTTCTGATCGAGATGGCCGTTTTGTGTCTCACTTTTGGAGAGTAGTTCATAAGGCCTTGGGAACCGAATTGAACTTCAGCACAGCTTATCAGCCACAGACTGATGGACAATCCGAGAGGACTATTCAAATGGTGGAAGATATGCTGAGGGCTTGTGCCTTAGATTGGTCAATTGATTGGGAAGTTCATCTACCGTTGATTGAATTTACCTACAACAATAGTTGGCATGCTTCCATTAAGATGGCACCGTTTGAGGCATTATACGGGAGGAGATGTAGATCGCCCCTATGTTGGGATGATTCATCAGACTTGATCGGGACTGAACCAGAGTTGACCATACAGACTCGAGAGAAGATAGCCTTGATTCGTGAAAGGCTGTTGACCGCCCAGAGTTGCCAGAAATCTTACGCAGACATACGTCGTCGCCCTTTGGAGTTCAGTACTGGAGACCACTTACTTTTAAAGGTTTCTCCTACTCGGGGAATCTTCCGTTTTGGAAGAAGGGGAAAGCTGAGTCTGAGATATATCGGACCGTTCGAGATCCTTGAGAGAGTTGGAGAGTTGGCATACAGATTGACATTGCCACCGTCGTTGAGCCATGTTCATAACGTATTCCACGTATCCCAGTTACGGAGATATATACCGGACCCTAGTCATGTCATTGATTTCGGGGAGATCGAGGTCGCTCAGGATGGGACGTTTGAATAAAGACCGGTCAAAATACTCGAGAGTCTAGTGAAACAGTTGAGGAACAAACCAATCGCTTTTGTCAAAGTTCAGTGGTCACGTCATGGAGTGGAAGAAGTCACATGGGAAACGGAAAATAGTATGAAATCCAGATATCCAGAGTTATTTTCGTATTGGGTTTCGGGACGCTATGAATGTAGGACTTGCGTGTGTTAGGTAATCAATTATTGAGCTAGGCGGCTAACACATGCGCCAGCCGGACGTAGGACCGGATAAATTCCCGCGGATGAACCTGGACAGTTTTGGAGTCAACTCTAATTAGCGCGCGCTAAGGATGTATAGGTAGCGTGCGTTAATCTGCTTTTGTACAGAAAGTTTATATATGGGCCAGCACTCCATTTTGTTCTCATTTCCTTCGTTCATCTTTCATTTTTGAGAGACCAGAGGGCATATCATCGTTCTTAGACACACTTATAACACATCCACTTGATCATTGGACATTGGATACTTCTTGTTATTGATCATTGAAGAGAAGTAGCACCTTGGAGTGACATATAACCAACCGGAGTCAGATTCTACCTTTGGAGTTCAGTGATTTCGTCATATTAAGGTCTGTTGATTCTATCTCCAACTCTAGATTCGTGTTTTGGAGAATAAGATGATCATGCTAGCAAAATAATGAGTTTCTTGGGTGAATTATCCAAACCACATCATGCTTGGAATATTGAGATGACACTACAAGATACTGGGCTTTTTGCGACATCGGAAAAGTGTCGCTAACACTTGTTTTAATGTCGCAAATGTTAATTTGCGACATTTTCTGCGTCATTGTAAATTATGTCATAACAGCTCGTGTAGCATTTTTATGACACTTTTTTTCAGTTGTGTCACAACATATACGACAATTTTTGCCACGCTAAATTGATTGTCATATAAAATTGGCGACACATTACGCGTCATTAGTCGTGGTGACGCGTGTTTGTTTGCGTCACATTACACGACATTAGTTAATATGACGCTTCCTTGTTTGCGACAGTAGAATGAATGTGTCGTTTTATTTATACAACACTTTTTCATTTGTGTCGCAACATATACGTCATTTTGTGCCACATTAAATTATTTGTCGTAATAAAATTGGCGTCACATTACGTGTCATTAGTCATAGTGTTGCATGTTAGTATGCGTCGCATTACACCACATTAGTTAAAATGACGCTTCTATTTGCGACACTAGCATGCGACATTAGAATGAATGTGTCATTTTATTTCTACAACACTTTTTCGTTTGTGTCGCAACATATACGTCATTTTGTGCCACATTAAATTATTTGTCGTATAAAATTAGCGCCACATTACGTGTCATTAGTCATAGTGTTGCATGTTAGTATGCGTCACATTACACGACATTAGTTAAAATGATGCTTCTATTTGCGACACTATGAGAATGAATGTGTCGTTGTATTTCTACAACACTTTTTTATTTGTGTCGCAACATATACGTCATTTTGTGCCACATTAAATTATTTGCCATATAAAATTAGCGTCACATTACGTGTCATTAGTCATAGCGTTGCATGTTAGTATGCGTCACATTACACGACATTAGTTAAAATGACGCTTCTATTTGCGACACTAGCTTGCGACATTAGAATGAATGTGACGTTTTATTTCTACAACACTTTTTTATTTGTGTCACAACATATACGTCATTTTGTGCCACATTAATTTATTTGCCATCTAAAATTGGCGTCACATTACGTGTCATTAGTCATAGTATTGCATGTTAGTCTGCGTCAAAATTTACGACGTTAGTGGAAATGACGCCTCCTTATTTGTGACACTAGCATGCGACATTAGAATGAATGTGAAGTTTTCTTTTTGTGACACTTTTAATTAATATTGCAATTTATACGATATTTTTTGCATCACTAAATTAATTGTTATATAAATTTTGCAACACACTATGCGTCATTAATCGCGTTGACGCATGTTAGTTTGCATCACATGGCTTGTGACATTACAATTAATATGTTGTAGATTTTAGCTACACATGCTACGTCATTTTAAAGCACTATATTGTACAAAACAAATAACAAAAAGTCACAAAATACACCAAAAATAATATTTCAACTAGTTATAAAGTTCAACACATAATAACAAATAATTTCTAAACGACAAAAGTGAAATTATAAATACTTATTCAACATAGTAGCATACCATCAATTATTCAAAAAAAAAAACAAATTGAAATAAAAATATCTCTATGCAAGAATACAAATTCCATAGCTGCAAGCTCTTCATTGCTATTTTTCCTTCCTCCTGTTGCTCTTTCTTCCAGTTTTTCCTTGCTCCTATGTAATTTATATAATTTTTTTATTATATTGTACAAATAAATAAGTTAAATTATTGGTAAAATATTGTTTTATCAAAATACCTGTGTACATGGAGCATCTTCACGTGTGTTGTCCTTCTCCGAGTTATTTGTTACTTTCTCTCTCTAACAAAATTGATCACAAAAAATACTATTTAAATTTGGAAAATAAGGTACAATATTAACAGAGAACTGATAATTTACCTCAAGATCAGTTCCATTATCATCATTAGTGCTCTCAAAAATATTAGCTCCTAGTAATAACACTTTATTGGGAGCTTGTATGCGCCGAGAACTAAAAGACGACCCTGATGCCTGCAACATTTTTATTTAAAACCATGAATTAAACGATACTGTAGTAATGAAATTATAATTTTGAATTTATTAGAACTTACAATGATATTTTGATCCTCTAACATGTGAAGTTTAGACTGAAGCATCTCCATTTGAGAAAAATATTCATCCTTGAATTTTGAAATTTGCTCTTCAAATTTCTTTTCAATGCTTTCGACTTTTTCACTATATTTTTCTTGGACAGCCCGGTCAAAATCTTCTCGAGAAGTGAAAATCGAGTTTTTATTCTTCAAAGCTGCATTGTTGCCGCGTAAACATCCAGGCGCTTCTTTTTCAATAACTTGTTCAAAAATCTCATCATTAGCATCAATGTCATCCACCAATTCATCCGGCAACTTCCTCTTCAACTCTTTCAACTTAGCCTAAAACAAATATTATATCTCAAAACTCAAAATAAAATCATCTTATACAAATCAATAGCCCAACGAGGTGCAAAGAGTATATGTCAAAATTGAATGAGAATAAATGAAATGAAAATCAAAATTATTCAACCTAGAGCGAAAATATGAGTACTTACAATCTTTTCTTCAGTTTGAGTATCAAGGGGTTTTCCAACTTTGCCGTTTCTTGAACAAATAAACAAATCTATCTTTGAAGGTTCTTTACCATGCTCCCGACGAAACTATTGAGACAATAATAATTATAATCAGTGACTACGAGAGCGTACATGCCTTAGACTTTCCTACATATTTATTACAAAAACTCAGATTTTGCCAAGAGTTTGAGAGGAAAGAACACATTAAGGGATAATGTTGCATTTCATATTACTTCCTCTTTACCAAGTGGAGCATGCAGAAGCAAGGAACTAGATTTTAACTTAACCTCGGGAACCGAGCAAAGCACCAAATAACAAAAATCAACATATCCGAACATATCAAAAATATCAAAACAAGATACAAAACATATCAAAAATCTGATATGTTTAACTTAATCGATTTTAACAGCACTGATTTTAGGAACCAGTAATAGCACCAAATAACAAAAATCAATATATCCGAACATATCAAAAATATCAAAAACAAAGATACAAAACATATCAAAAATCTGATATGTTTAACTTAATCGATTTTAACAAGCACTGCATTTTAACTTAACCTCGGGAACCGTAATGCACCAAATAACAAAAATCAACATATCCGAACATATCAAAAATATCAAAATAAGATACAAAACATATCAAAAATCTGATATGTTTAACTTAATCGATTTTAACAAATACACTGCATTTTAACTTAATCAACATAAAAAGATACAAAACATATCAAAAATCAACATATCCAAGAATCGACCAAATCGATGAAACAAGAAAAAATCAAGAAGGGGGTAACATTAAAAACTTTACCAAATAAAGAAGAAGGCACTTCTCTCAAGATATAGAATGATTTATTTATAAGACGATTTATATAAAAATAAATAAAACATGTATACTACCTCTTCTTTAACACATGCCATATCTTTTCTTCCCATTCTAGGTGGCGGTGAACATGTTTTCGGCTATTTCGTTGGCTTTACTAAGCTTCACAATTAACAAAGAAACAAATGTTAATATTATAACGTGAAGCTTCCAATAATGATAAATAATAGATAAAAACTCGTCGAAAATGCAGTCACGATATAAAATAAAATAAGCTACTAGCCAAGTCGAACAAGAGATTATGAAATGTGCTAAGTCTTGGTTTGTTTTCATTCTATGGCGGCGAGTGGCGTAAATCGAAGGGGTTTATAGGAAATATTCAGTTCTGAAAGAGGGGTCACAGCGGTTCTACCACCACCAAGTCTCTTTGGTTGCAACAATTTGAGATGGATATGCATTACTATATTGGTGAACAGGCTAATATTAGAGTGGATATATACTTTTAATCCAAAAAAATCTAAAATCTATAATGGTTCTTAGTTAACATATGGGAGATGGTTTCTATTATAATCTCCCCGTATGTATATATGTATATATTTAAAATAAGTTAGCTAACCTTTGCACCATTAGAGCTCCAATGGTTCACCAATAATGGCCATTGATCGCCTTCCACTCTTGGTGGACATTTGGATAGTACCTCGCTTTTATCATATCGAGAAGGAGTATAAAATTTTGCTTTTAGTCTGTTTTTCCAATCTTTCCAGAGCTTCCCGAGTTTCTTCATACAATTCTTCTTGTAGCTATCAGTCAAGTTAGTATTATCCTACGAGCAAAATATAAAAGCATACATTTAAATAAGAAGACTTGCACATATTTTGTTCTATGTCATATGGAAAGCATGCATTGGAATGTTTTATTTGCCTGATACATAATTTTGACCTTTTGTTCTGTCTCACTGTTGGGCTCATTTGCTAATGTTCGAACTAATTGAAAAGTAACACATTCAGTTGCATTGTGAACGGAAGATTTACTTGTCAAAGACAAAGTGGGTTAGCTCAAGTGGTAAGAGCATCCACTAAGTAGGTATAATGTAATAATAAAAAATGTGCATGTTAAAGATGAATTACATTTGACATGGATTTGTTAAGCAGGTTGCTTAATGCTTTCGATAAATAAGATGGATTCTACCTTATTTTTGAGGAAATGAACCTTGACCTATCCAAATTAATTTACTATATTGAAAATAACATTAAAATTTGAATTTTCATAAATTCTCTTCAGCCCACAACTGTTCTTTTTGTATATTAGAAGCGCCCTCCACCAGTATACGAAAGAGGTAACTTGTTTCCATCCTTGGCCGAATACCCAATTGAGATGAAAACATAGCCGCATTGTTCCCAACAACATTATTTTGAATCTAATTCTAAAATCAAAACTTTTCCAAGACCCCATTCGTATCCCACTTTGGCTTTGTCCTCTTCTCACTAAACCTATTAATCAGCTTTTGTTTTTAAGAGTTTAATAATAAATTTATTATTTTAAATAGATAAATAAAACATTAACAGTTTAGTTTACCTCATTGTTGGCATCATCTTCATCTTGATAACATGAGGCTCATCATCACCGTTTTCATTTCCAATATCATCAAATGGGCTTTGGGTAGTATCATTGGTCCCCGAATTGTTGTCGGAAAATGATCCATGTGAGTCGAACCATTATTGGTATTAGCTTGGTTACGTGTTTCAGAACTATGGTGTCTAGCATTGGCCCGATTGAGCGTCGAGGTTTCTTCACAGGGGAGCCATGGGTGTACGCAAACAAGTATTTTCAAGAAAAAGAAATGATATCATATTTCCTAAATATTTTCCCGCCGTGGTTTCTTCACAAATAGAACCACAACTACAATATTTTCAAGTTGTCACTCTTAAATTCATGTATGAGATTAACCATACAAAACAACCGAGCTGCATGATTTTTTTCTTTGATTAGTCTTTGGAAAAAGAAAAAGAAAAAGAAAAAATAGTTGAAATCGAGTCTTACCTCTCTGCCGATTTGATTCGTGACGATGGTGGAAAATTAGGGCTACGAATGAGTTTCTACTCTCCCGCGATTTCTCGATTTCTCGCAGAGGGAATGAAATATATGATAAGCAAATTTTCCTTTTCTATAGATGTATTATAAAAGGAATCAAGGAATCAGGCATAATCAAAATTTTCCTTTATCCGTCGTATGCCATACATGGCTTCTTTCCTCAAAATAGGCTTCTTTCTGTCGACCGCTAGTGAAGGTTGGAGAAAGAAGAATACATCTGATTTTTTCCTCAAAGTAAGGAATTAGAGTTCTTTGCTGTAACACCCCCAGATTTAACCGGAAATATTACAGCGCCGTGGGCCCCGAGATGGAACCCACAAGGCTAAAAAGAAATTTTCAAAAACATTTACAAATGCCCAAGAGGCCAACGACGGTACTAACTTTAAAAATTCACAAAGACTTATAAAATCCATTTATCAAAAACCGTCGTAAAACTCATTTGAAATCGCAAGGCCAAACAGCCGATACTCAAAAGTTTAGAAAACGATTTCCAAAGTAACCTCGCTACGAGATACCAAAAGAGCATCTCAAAATACTCACGCAGCGGAAAAGACCAACCAAAACGATACTCTAGCAGAAAACAAGAACCAATCAAGAAACTCAATGTACGTAACATGTCCTAGCCAAGATCTCGTAATATCCGCAATTTCGGATTACGTAATTTTATTTTTTCATGGAGGTCCGTTTCGACGACTCGCTTGGGACCGTATCATCATTCTGAGAATGATTAATTCTGCACTTGTTGTCATCCGAGTTCGTTTCGGTATTGTTTTGTTGAGTTCCGTGTTTCTTAACAACTTTTCCGCACTCGTGTTCGATTCTTGTGAATCTCGTCCGAAATTACTGTTTCGAGTTTCCCGTAAGTCCGTTTAACTTTGTTAGACGTGTTGTGAGCTTTGGTTTGGTGTTTCGATCGCGTATCGTGATTTTCGGACGTTTTGGGCCATTTTCGTAATTTCCCAAAGTTTTGGGTAATTACTTCCGTTGTTGAATTCCGAGCCTTCGGGTGGTCGGAATTGTGTGTTCTCTTAGCCCTTAGATTCGTCTTTGCGAGTACTTCGTGACCGTATCTTCGATTCGTATTCAGGTTCGGGTTTCGGTGTCGTTTTCTTGAGTTCAGTGTTATTAAACGACTTTTCCCAAATATGAGTCGACTTTGTAGAATCACCATAAATTCTTGAAAACTCCAAAGACTTTGAATCTTTTCAATATTATAGAGCATCAAGTTAGCTTTCCAATGGTTCAAACGGTGAGTCAATCGGAGTCCGGACGAGAGTTATGGTCGAAATAGCTCGACACTCATTTTCCATTTTGGCGAGCTGTACTGTGCCGCGGCACACTTATCTTGGGCCGCGGCACACACACCCGATTAGCCTATTTCTGCGGATTTTGTGAGATGAATGCTCATTTCATCTCTTCCTTCATTCCTCCTCCTCTTGGGCGATCTTATGGGCGATTTTGGGCGTTTTGCATCATCAATCCCAGATAACTTCATATTCTTCAAGTTTTTGGTGGATTAACAACTCCAACAATTGTTCTTCATCATTAATCCAAGGTAAATTCTTGAAACCCTACTTTTGGGTGAATTGGGGTTTTTGTTCGCTTTGTCCGATTTAACCGTAATAACTTAGATTTGTGATGCATTGATGATTATTTAGATGTATTCTATCATTTCCCTTGTTATTCCATGGTTGGATCGTTTCGATTCGTTATTTTGGTCGAGTTCTTATTCAACTCCTTGAAGGTGTAAGACAAAATGTATTAGAGTTGTTATTGGGAGTAGTATGATTATTATCCATAGAACGATTTTTGAATTATAATTGGTATGAATTAGGGACGAAAATCTTTTGAAGAACTCGAGTCGGAACCCTTCCGTTCGTTGTCTTCTTGGTCCGAGCTTCGGTCGAACCGTGTTCTTGAACGTTTGGTAGCGGTTATTAAGGCAAGTATCTTATTATACGACTTGTATCTTGTGACTAGTAATTACGTATGATATGTATGACGATTTTGCTTGCCTCCGTAAATATGTTCCGTTTGAGTTGGTTGTGTTTTCCGAAATTTGAAGGCTTTGTGATAATAGTGATATATTGGTATCCGTGTTAGGCGTCGTGCCATTTGTGCAGGATTGCGATGTACATATGAGATGGTTGTACACGTGGTTGTTCAATGTATTGTGTACCGAATGTGTGTTATGTTGGTTAAGAGTCGTTGTGATGATCATGATATTTGTGTTGTTTTGGTTTACATACTTGATTGTACATTTCGGTGTAATGTGGAATGGCTTGACATTTAATGATTATGAATTGTGTCGTGTCGATGTGTGTGTGTTCCAGGTAGGGTCTGACGAGGCCTCTGGAGTTCGGTACATGATGTGTACGAACAAAGTGTGTGATCCAGGTAGGGTCTGACGAGGCCTCTCGAGTCCGGTACATGACGTGTACGGACAAGGTGTGTGATCCAGGTAGGGTCTGACGAGGCCTCTGGAGTTCGGTACATGATGTGTACGAACGATGTTGTGGCCGGGTAGGGTCTGTTGAGGCCTCCGGAGTTCGGTACATGATGTGTACGAACAGTGTGTGTGGCCGGGTAGGGTCCGTTGAGGCCTCCGGAGTTCGGTACATGATGTGTACGAACAGTGTGTGTGGTCCGAGTAAGGTCCGTCGAGGCCTCCGGAGTTCGGTACATGATGTGTACGAACAATGATCGTGTAGCAGTGATTGTTCGGGTAAAATTTTAAATATGGATCTCGGACTCATAATGATATATTATTTAGTATGCTTTGAAACGAGAATCGGGCTAAGACCCTAATGTTTACGAAAAGGTTTTGTAAATTGGGACTCGAGGTCCAAAAGAATTTCTGCTTTAAAAATCCCCGAGATGATGTGTTCCTTTTCAAATATCTCTTACTTGAGTTCGAAATTCTAAAACTTCTGGGAACATTTTGATTATTGATTTTCGTTTTAAATTCGTATTTGATATTTCATTGTTACATTTCGTATGGTTTGATACTTGCACTAGTAAAGCGGTGGAGTTTACTAACCCCGAGTATTCGGGGTGGATGTCCTGCTCAAGGCCCGTGTACATGCGAGTTCGGGGAGCGATCAGGATTGGCACAAGGGGATGACGATGCGATACTAATCAAGAGTTGAGAGTTGGTAGAGTTTATTTGTATTGTTAGAGTTGATTCGGTCTTCCGTTGTATTGTATTTGAACCTGTGTGGGTAATGTTGTTAGTCGATCCTGTTGATAGAGTTGTGTGACCTCACCTGTGTGTTTTTGTGTAAGTGACCTTAGCAGTCTCGTATTATTATATTGTTTGACTGCCGGGCAAGCATTTGGTTGTTTATGGACGTTAGCTGGTAGATCCTTGCGGAAAGGGTTTACGGCGTGTAATATTTCCATATGGTTTTGGGGTGTTACATTTATGGTATCGGAGCTTAGGTTGCGAAACCTAGCCGTCGGGTCGAGTCGTGGTTTGTCGAGTAATGTGTTGTCTTGTCGTTCGAGTCGTCAGGTGACAAGTTGAGTTGTGCGTAGTCACAACGTGTCGGATATGTTGTCGGATGAGATTAGTATCGTGGGCGACCGTCATCTCTGTGCGGCTGTGGATGTAAGTCTCCCTTCTTTGTGTTGTGCCTCGTGTGACACGAGCTATTTTTATGATTATGAGTTAATTGACGGAATCCTCTTATGGATTTTGATTTCGTGATATGTGATCATTTGACTCCGTTTTCGTTCATATGAGGAGTAGTGTTCTTTGTCTTGTGCATGTTTGATTTTATTTCTTTTATCCATGCGTGAGTTCTTTTGTAATGGCTTTCGGTATTTTACCGATCGAGTTTTATTTCGAAAACCAATTCCCTTAACCGAGTTTTTGGCATTATGGCCTTGATCATTTTGGCGAAATTCTTATGACGGAATTTAGTAATTTGTAAATCGCTTTTGTGAGTTATTGAAATATTACCGTCAACGACCTATTTGGCATTTAGTAAATGGTTTTTATCTGGTGGGTTCCGCGGGACCCACGGCGCTATAATGTTCCGTGTAATTATCTGAAATTTTTGGGCATTCTAGCCCATTGAATTATCTTTGAAAACTTTGAGTACCTTAGAAAATAAATTTCGAGACGTACTTTTAAAATAAATTATTTTCTCGTGGTAGATCCAAGGTGCCACAATATGTTTCAAGATTCTTCTACCTCTAGGACCAAAATGTTTTGAGATATTTCCAATATTTTAGAAACACTTTTACTTAGACCCGAGGGTCGAATATTTCCGAAAGTTTTTCACGAAAAGAAAGTGTCCTCATTTTTATCGGATGCGAAATAGTTTTCCAAAGTCTCGATAACGATGTTTCACGATTGTACTTTTTTTTTTTTTTTTGAAGGGTGATACTCAAGATCAATCGGTGTTTCCAAAATTGTTTTCAAAAGGAGGTTTTCGTTTTTAAAACCTATCTATTCCCATTTGAGGGCTGGGTATGTATGTGTGATGTTCGCGTTGTCGTTATGATGTTTGCTCTCGAGTATGATCGAAATGGTGGCATGAACGTCGAGGCGTTGCCACGCATTTGTTGTACTAGCCCTCCGTGAGAGGTGTGAATTGGTGTTTCTTGTTTATCGCCTCATGGTGATTTGCGTGTTGTCGCACGAGTGTGGTATTGAATCTTGGGTTTGTACGTTTGTGTACATGTGTGATTGTTTCATAATGTTTGTAATTATGTCTTTGGTTATCGTTCGGGCCGTTGAGGTCGCGAACGATACCGTCGTTGTTGTAGTGTTTGTATGTGTATTACTTTACGATGGTAATCGTTGTATATGATATGTGTTATGATTCTTTGTTGTCTTTGAGTTGGCATCTCCGCTATATTGTTTTGCGACGTTATACCCCATTGTATCTAGCATTTGTACTTTCGGTATGCCGAGCCGAGGTGTTTCAACCGTGATGTGCGGGGCATGCACGTGTAAATTGTCCTTCTAAATCGATGTAGCGTTTCGAGGACACGAATTGATTTGCGGGTGGCTCTTGAGACTTTCGGAGTTCGCGCTCCAAGAGATATCGGGATCGACTCGAGAGACCCATGGGAGATTTTCTGTCGGATGCTTTTGTGTTGTGACCTTGTTTCCGTTGTTGTGAGTTGCGGGACGACATTTCTTTTATAAGAGGTCGGATGTAATACCCATACTATATTTGACTTCTGCGATTTCTCCTTCTAAATTCTATCGACTTGCACGTGTTCGCCGATACTTTTGAACTTGTTTGATGTCTCAGTTGTCATCGTTCGAACTGGTTGTGACCTTGTTTCAGATCGACCTGTTTATCATCGTGACCTTCCCGAGTTCGGTTCGATTCTTGTGAGCCTTGTTTGGAAGTAATATCTTTCACTTTCTACGAGTTCTTTTAATGCAGGTAGAAGTGGGGACTTGAGTAATTGTTATACTGTTGTAATTCGATCATTGTTATTTGATCATTATTGTTCGATCATTGTTATTTGATCGTTGTTGTTCGATCATCGTTATTTGATCATTGTTGTTCGATCATTGTTATTTGATCGTTGTTGTTCGATCATTGTTATTTGATCATTGTTGTTCGATCATTGTTATTTGATCGTTGTTGTTCGATCATTGTTATTTGATCATTGTTGTTCGATCATTGTTGTTCGATCGTTGTTGTTCGAATGGGGTTGTCTGACTGTTGTTGCCTGATCTCGTACTGCGAAGAATTGTCGTTCACCGTTAGTCAACTGTTTCGAGTGTGGCCAAGTGGGTCACCGATCAGTGCATTGTGAGACCGTTGCCAAGATGTTCGGGAATTGGGTTTTTGTTCCTACTCGGGGAGTGCCTGGTGGTGTCCCGTGATGTAGTTGTGTATCGTACTTCGTGGTGTAATTCGTGTAGAAATTGTTATTTGTTGCGTGAACTTTTGGTTTTGTTTGTATTCTACCATGATGTTTTATTTTGAGTTTCGGGACGAAACTTATTTTTAATAGGATAGAATGTAATGTCCGGTATTCTCGTTTTCTGTTATCTTGAATTCTTTGTGTCTTGACGTCGGACATTTTCTTGTTGACGAGAATCGGAGTGAATTCTATCATAATACTATATTTGTTTCTACCGCATAGTCGTTGTGGTCCGGTGCGACTTGTTGTCGCGTGCGTTTCTTTGATTAAATGTGTGCATGTGATGTGTTGTTAATTACTCGTTATTGTTTTGAATCATTGTCGGTGGCGTTGTTATGGTCGTCGTGGGGCGTGTTTTCACGCTGTATGTTCTTTCGCGTTGCTTGTAACGTTTCGCCGTTGGGCGCGATTTTTTTTTCGGTTCTTGTGTATCCCGTTGAGTTTTCCTGGCGGGATATTGCTTCTCCCTACTTGATTTAAGTTTCGGGACGAAACTTCTTTTAAGGAGGGTAGAATGTAATATCCGCAATTTCGGATTTCTGGTAATTTTATTTTTTCGGCGGAGGTCCGTTTCGACGACTCGCTTGGGACCGTATCATCATTCTGAGAATGATTAATTCTGCACTTTTTGTCATCCGAGTTCGTTTCGGTATTGTTTTGTTGAGTTACGTGATTCTTAACAACTTTTGCGCACTAGTGTTCGATACTTGTGAATCTCGTCCAAATTCTTGTTTGAGTTTCCCGTAAGTCCGTTTAACTTTGTTAGACGTGTTGTGAGCTTTGGTTTGGTGTTTCGATCGCGTATCGTGATTTTCGGACGTTTTGGGCCATTTTCGTAATTTCCCAAAGTTTTGGGTAATTACTTCCGTTGTTGAATTCCGAGCCTTCGGGTGGTCGGAATTGTGTGTTCTCTTAGCCCTTAGATTCGTCTTTGCGAGTACTTCGTGACCGTATCTTCGATTCGTATTCAGGTTCGGGTTTCGGTGTCGTTTTCTTGAGTTCAGTGTTATTAAACGACTTTTCCCAAATATGAGTCGACTTTGTAGAATCACCATAAATTCTTGAAAACTCCAAATACTTTGAATCTTTTCAATATTATAGAGCATCAAGTTAGCTTTCCAATGGTTCAAACGGTGAGTCAATCGGAGTCCGGACAAGAGAGTTATGGTCGAAATAGCTCAGACACTCATTTTCCAGTTTTGGCCGAGCTTTGTACCACGTGCCGCGGCACACTTATCTTGGCCGCGGCACAGTCATTAGCCTATTTCTGCGGATTTTGTGAGATGAATGCTCATTTCATCTCTTCTTTCATTCCTCCTCCTCTTGGGCGATCTTATGGGCGATTTTTGGGCGTTTTGCATCATCAATCCCAGATAACTTCATATTCTTCAAGTTTTTGGTGTGGATTAACAACTCCAACAATTGTTCTTCATCATTAATCCAAGGTAAATTCTTGAAACCCTACTTTTGGGTGAATTGGGGGTTTTTGTTCGTTTTGTCCGATTTAACCGTAATAACTTAGATTTGTGATGCATTGATGATTATTTAGATGTATTCTATCATTTCCCTTGTTATTCCATGGTTGGATCGTTTCGATTCGTTATTTTGGTCGAGTTCTTAGTCAACGCCTTGAAGGTGTCCGACAAAAGGTCTTAGAGGGGGGATTGGGCGTTGTATGATTATTATCCATCGTACGATTGTTGATTTATCATTGGTATGACTTAGGGACGAAATTCTTGTGAAGAACTCGAGTCGGAACCCTTCCGTTCGTTGTCTTCTTCGGGGTCCGAGCTTCCCGGTCGAACCGTGTTCTTCGGAACGTTTGGTAGCGGTTATTAAGGCAAGTATCTTATTATACGACTTGTATCTTGTGACTAGTAATTACGTATGATATGTATGACGATTTTGCTTGCCTCCGTAAATATGTTCCGTTTGAGTTGGTTGTGTTTTCCGAAATTTGAAGGCTTTGTGATAATAGTGATATATTGGTATCCGTGTTAGGCGTCGTGCCATTTGTTCTGGATTTCGATGTACATATGAGATGGTTGTACACGTGGTTGTTCAATGTATTGTGTACCGAATGTGTGTTATGTTGGTTAAGAGTCGTTGTGATGATCATGATATTTGTGTTGTTTTGGTTTACATACTTGATTGTACATTTCGGTGTAATGTGGAATGGCTTGACATTTAATGATTATGAATTGTGTCGTGTCGATGTGTGTGTGTTCCGGGTAGGGTCAGCGAGGCCTGCGGAGTTCGGTACATGATGTGTACGAACAAAGTGTGTGATCCGGTAGGGTGCAGCGAGGCCTCGGAGTCCGGTACATGACGTGTACGGACAAGGTGTGTGATCCGGGTAGGGTCGCGAGGCCTGCGGAGTTCGGTACATGATGTGTACGAACGATGTTGTGGCCGGGTAGGGTCCGTTGAGGCCTCGGAGTTCGGTACATGATGTGTACGAGCGGTGTGTGTGGCCGGGTAGGGTCCGTTGAGGCCTCGGAGTTCGGTACATGATGTGTACGAGCAGTGTGTGTGGTCCGAGTAAGGTCCGTCGAGGCCTCGGAGTTCGGTACATGATGTGTACGAACAATGATCGTGTAGATGATTGTTCGGGTAACATTTTAAATATGGATCTCGGACTCATAATGATATATTATTTAGTATGCTTTGAAACGAGAATCGGGCTAAGACCCTAATGTTTACGAAAAGGTTTTGTAAATTGGGACTCGAGGTCCAAAAGAATTTACGCTTTAAAAATCCCGAGATGATGTGTTCCTTTTCAAATATCTCTTACTTGAGTTCGAAATTCTAAAACTTCTAGGAACATTTTGATAATTGATTTACGTATTAAATTCGTAGTTGCTATTTGCTTGTTACATTTCGTATGGTTTGATACTTGCACTAGTAAAACAGGTGGAGTTTTACTAACCCCAGTATTCGGGGTGGATGTCTGATACTGCGTCGGTACATGCGGAGTTCGGGAGCGATCACAGATTGGCACAAGGGGATGACGAGCTGCGATACTAATCAAGAGTTGAGAGTTGGTAGAGTTTATTTGTATTGTTAGAGTTGATTCAGTCTTCCGTTGTATTGTATTTCGAACCCTGTGTGGGTAATGTTGTTAGTCAGTCCTGTTGATAGAGTTGTGTGACCTCATCGGTCTGTGTGTTTTTGTGTAAGTGACCTTAACGGTCTGTATTATTATATTGTTTGACCCTGGCCGGGCAAGCATTTGGTTGTTTATGGACGTTTAGCCTGGTAGATCCTTGCGGAAAGGGTTTACGGCGTGTAATATTTCTATATGGTTTTGGGGGTGTTACAGTATCCTCCGGGAAGCTCATCTCTTCACGACCGCTACAAGCTCGATACTCCGAGAACCTAAAAGAAATCCCACGACGGGGTCAGCCATAATATCCAACAATGATAACTGTCACATCACATTAATAATAACATACCAATGAGAATACAACATAAGAATACGACCAATGTAATCTTACCGCCATAACTTTGCTTACTCAAGTGATTCTCATCAGAGTAGCCATTATCACATTTCACATCATGTACTCGATTTACCAATAAACTCGAACATAATATAACTACTGTACCTCAAACAATACTCAAGGTTCTCAAACTGTCATAACCAACTCACGATACGGAAATATACCATTTCTGACCAATACGATCCATCGAATAACATCATCAAATCCCAAGAGGATAACCGATCGTCCATCAAGACAAATACCAAAGGAAAATACGGAACATACCTCGAGATATGAAGTGCCACGACAATCATACCAATCTAATCCGAGATCAGATCAATGCAATACGGACAAGGTCCTAACACAAGACCTACAAATGCATACTCATATGACCACGTCAACATGATCACAACAATAACAATCATGTATACTCAATGGAAATCCGACGATCCAGCGCCCTCAGCATAGATCCCTTTGTTGATCCTATCAGATCAACATAAGGTGGATAACTAACAATACACATGTGAACAACAACACATGATAAAATCAATGATGCGAATTCACGAGATTCCATCAACACAATACTGGTAATCCAACGATCCAGCGCCCTCAGCATAGATCCCCATGATGATCCCGTCGAACCAACGCATGGTGGAAAACCTGTCCAACGATCCAGCGCCCTCAGCATAGATCCCCATGATGATCCCGTCGAACCAACGCATGGTGGACATTCGATCCAGCGCCCTCAGCATAGATCCTCATAATCCCATCGGATTATTTACACAACAAAAACAACACAATATGCATACACATATGCAAATCAACACGTTCATCCACATGAACAACATAACATGCACGACAACATGACAATATACTAGGACTACTTCATGTTCAACAACATGAAAGAAAATGTACGAGACCAAAATAAATAACACTAAACCATAATCAATATGGAATACTTGCCCCGAGTCCTTCGGGAGCAACCTCGATGTCCAATCATCACCACGATTATCCTCAATGCTCGGCGATCCAAACGCATAATGAACTATAGATACTCATATCTTCGTCTTTATTATAATGTAACCTCGATACTGAAGTTACCAATAAGCGAGATAAAGCATATACATTATGATTTACCTCCCAGAATCGAAAGAACGATATGCGATCCGAATATCGAGTTCACAATAATAATCATCGCTATATGCATTATAAGCGAAATGAAATCGAAACCATTCATTAAATATTATAACTTAGCAAGTAATAACTTGCCTCGATACCGATACCACGAAGCTGCTGCCGAACACATTGCCTTTGTCTACGAGCTCCTCAGCCCCGATCAAAAGCAATACAATGGACATACTCGAACACGACCGCAATATCCGGTTATAATCACCGATCAGCAATCTCAACCTATCGAAGAAATCAAATAACACATATCCGATAACAATCAACAATGACAATACTAACCAATCGAACTCAACGGTTGAACACAACCTAGATTAAACACGGTGAACCAACCAAGTCAAACCATCACGAATTCCTAATCAAAACACAAAAATACGCCTTTATCGCCTACTTAGCGCACGTTAATCACCTAACGTAGCGTGCGCTAAGTTGCTCCCGTTAGCGTGCGCTAGCGGTAAGCTTAGCGTGCGCTAATCTTTGTCTGATGGCATGCACCAAGCATCGACTAGCATCTTGCAACTACGAATCCGAATGAAGGAGACATAAATCTCCATATCTCTTGAAGATAAACGACACCATAACTATCACAAGGATAATATCAATGTCCATATATCAATAATAACATCAACAATCAAACCGACTCGATAACAAGGATCATATCATATTCAATCCGGAATTCAACCTCGTATCATGATTTAACTCCTCTAAATCGATCAATATAATTAACAAGATTGAGAAATACATCTTAGATCGGGTAAATCGAATCACCATCCTTATAGTAAGAAGAATCTTAACTAACATCCGAAACTCTTATCAAAATTCCATTGAATCTCATATAACATCATCATATGATTATCCAACATGCTCCTTACATGAAATCATCCAAGAAAAACGAACCATCATCAAGAGGATACGAAAATTACCTGGATTGGATGAACCAAGAATAAGAACACTAGACTCCATTCCAAGAATCATGAATAACTTGAAGAACGAGGCTTGAATCCATGCTCTCCATCTTAATCTTGTTAAAGATCATCATCTCTCAGTGTTTGGGACCTCAAACCTCTCTCTAAAAACTCTCTCTCTCGGTTACAAGGAAGGAATGGACGAAATGCTTCATAACACCCTTCTGTCCCCTTTTTATAATATTCATTATTAGCGTGCGCTAACATCTCATGTTTAGCGTGCGCTACCGCCTTAGCGTGCGCTAACTGACTTTGTTAGCGTGCGCTATCGAAGCCCAGAGGCTACTGCCTTGCTTCGTAAACTAGCTTACGTACGTAATGCCCATGCATTAACGTACGTAAAACATCCTGCCTAGCGTACGCAAGTCATTTATCTTAGCGTGCGCTATCCGAAGTTGACTTGCTACAGTGTTCACCTACCACTCGCCCCCATATTCCGACAGCATCTGGCAAGGATAAGATTCCTTGTTGACTGAAACATAGTTAGCGTGCGCTAAGCCTAATATTTTAGCGTGCGCTAATACTTCAGGACAACAACCGTTGACTTACGAGCGTGCGCCGAAAGCGGCCGGGTCCACACGCAGATTCCTTCCGATCATGCGCACTAGCGTCGCTAACCTATAAACGTAGCGTCGCTAATCACGCACGATAGCGTGCGTTATGCATGAATATCAGCGTGCGCTAATAAGGCTATACTTAGCCATTTTCCGCAGTTCTTGTCCAACGTCTCGACATACCAAAAGCGAACATAAGACACACTGAACACAAACACTGAATCCAATAATATCATCATACGATATACCCAATATCAAAAGTACGACAACCTGATACACAATATCCTCAAATGTAATTGTCGACCAAATACGACAATTATACCGATACTGATATCTCAGTCCTTTATTTATTTTATCTCTACTGTACAGATTCCACGCTGTACAATATAACTCGGATAAAATAATATTAAACATCAGTAGTAGAAATTCCGGATATTACATTTGCTACTATTTTTATTATTGTAGCAATAATAAAAAAGAAAAGAAAAGAAAAGAATTAGAGTTCTTTACAAAAATTTTTATTATTATTTAGAAAAGAAAAGGA
The DNA here is from genome assembly GCA_033398695.1 of Orobanche coerulescens. Lineage (NCBI taxonomy): Eukaryota > Viridiplantae > Streptophyta > Magnoliopsida > Lamiales > Orobanchaceae > Orobanche > Orobanche coerulescens. The sequence goes on along the minus strand of CM065818.1, from coordinate 89,256,218 downwards.
GAGATTAGTGACGGTGAAAAAAAGTTAAATACAATCTTGTTTCCAATACGAAGTAAAGCTAGCGTGAAAATCGATTAGGTTGACCCGATTAACTGATATAATCATTATTTTTTGTTGTCGAATAACATTTATATAAGATTATGCTATACATATGACAAATTATTAGTAGTTTCCTTTTTCTTTAATTTTTTTTGAAGCAAATTATTACTATATATTAAATTATCACATAAATTTAAAGGTTGTGTCGCGGAGGACTCGAACCCGAGACATTCAAATTATATTAGTAGTTTATTTGTTATTATATAAGTTTACACTGAAGTTATATACAGTCTTGTTTCCAATACAAAGTAAGGCCAGCGTGAAAATCGACCAGGTTGACCCGATTAATTGACATAATCATTATTTTTATTGTCGAATAACGTTTATATAAGATTATGCTATACATATGACAAATTATTAGTAGTTTCCTTTTTCTTTAATTTTTTTTTAAAGCAAATTATTACTATATATTAAATTATCACATAAATTTAAAGGTTGCGTCGCGGAGGACTTGAACCCGAGACCTTCAAATTATATTAGTAGTTTACTTGTTATTATCTAAGTTTACACTGAAGTTATATACAGTTTTGTTTCCAATACGAAGTAAAGCCAGCGTGAAAATCGACCAGGTTGACCCGATTAACTGATATAATCATTATTTTTTGTTGTCGAGTAACATTTATATAAGATTATGCTATACATATGACAAATTATTAGTAGTTTCCTTTTTCTTTAATTTTTTTTGAAGCAAATTATTACTATATATTAAATTTTCACATAAATTTAAAGGTTGCGTCGCGGAGGACTCGAACCCGAGACATTCAAATTATATTATTAGTTTATTTGTTATTATGTAAGTTTACACTGAAGTTATATACAGTCTTGTTTCCAATACAAAGTAAAGCCATCGTGAAAATCGACCAGGTTGACCCGATTAACTGATATAATCATTATTTTTTGTTGTCGAATAACATTTATATAAGATTATGCTATACATATGACAAATTATTAGTAGTTTCCTTTTTCTTTAAATTTTTTTTAAAGCAAATTATTACTATATATTAAATTATCACATAAATTTAAAGGTTGCGTCGCGGAGGACTCGAACCCGAGACCTTCAAATTATATTAGTAGTTTATTTGTTATTTTGTAAGTTTACACTGAAGTTATATATAGTCTTGTTTCCAATACGAAGTAAAGCTAGCGTGAAAATCGACCAGGTTGACCCGATTAACTGATATAATCATTATTTTTTGTTGTCGAAGAACATTTATATAAGATTATGCTATACATATGACAAATTATTAGTAGTTTCCTTTTTATTTAATTTTTTTTAAAGCAAATTATTACTATATATTAAATTATCACATAAATTTAAAGGTTGCGTCGCGGAGGACTCGAACCCGAGACCTTCAAATTATATTAGTAGTTTATTTGTTATTATGTAAGTTTACACTGAAGTTATATACGCTTTTGTTTCCAATACGAAGTAAAGCCGTTAAAATCGACGAGTTGACCCGATTAAGCGATATAATCATTATTTTTGTTGTCGAAGAACATTTATATAAGATTATGCTATACATATGACAAATTATTTGTATTTTCCCTTTTCTTTTATTTTTTTTTTAAGCAAATTATTACTATATATTAAATTATCACATAAATCTAAAGGTTGCGTCGCGGAGGACTCGAACCCGAGACCTTCAAATTATATTAGTAGTTTATTTGTTATTATGTAAGTTTACCTTTGAAGTTATATACGATTTTGTTTCCAATACGAAGTAAAGCTAGCGTGAAAATCGACTGAGTTGACCCGATTAAGCGATATAATCATTATTTTTTGTTGTCGAAGAACATTTATATAAGATTATGCTATACATATGACAAATTATTAGTAGTTTCCTTTTTCTTTAATTTTTTTTGAAGCAAATTATTACTATATATTAAATTATCACATAAATTTAAAGGTTGCGTCGTGGAGGACACGAACCCGAGACATTCAAATTATATTAGTAGTTTATTTGTTATTATGTAAGTTTACACTGAAGTTATATACAGTCTTGTTTCCAATACAAAGTAAAGCCAGCGTGAAAATCGACCAGGTTGACCCGATTAACTGATATAATCATTATTTTTTGTTGTCGAGTAACATTTATATAAGATTATGCTATACATATGACAAATTATTAGTAGTTTCCTTTTTCTTTAATTTTTTTTGAAGCAAATTATTACTATATATTAAATTATCACATAAATTTAAAGGTTGCGTCGCGGAGGACTCGAACCCGAGACCTTCAAATTATATTAGTAGTTTATTTGTTATTATGTAAGTTTATACTGAAGTTATATACAGTCTTGTTTCCAATACGAAGTAAAGCTAGCGTGAAAATCGACTGAGTTGACCGATTAATCGATATAATCATTATTTTTGTTGTCGAAGAACAATTATATAAGAATATGCTATATATATGACAAATTATTAGTAGTTTCCTTTTTCTTTAATTTTTTTAAGGCAAATTATTACTATATATTAAATTATCACATAAATCTAAAGGTTGCGTCGCGGAGGACTCGAACCCGAGACCTTCAAATTATATTAGTAGTTTATTTGTTATTATGTAAGTTTACACTGAAGTTATATACAGTTTTGTTTCCAATACGAAGTAAAGCTAGCGTGAAAATCGACCAGGTTGACCCGATTAACTGATATAATCATTATTTTTTGTTGTCGAAGAACATTTATATAAGATTATGCTATACATATGACAAATTATTAGTAGTTTCCTTTTTCTTTAATTTTTTTTGAAGCAAATTATTACTATATATTAAATTATCACATAAATTTAAAGGTTGCGTCGCGGAGGACTCGAACCCGAGACCTTCAAATTATATTAGTAGTTTATTTGTTATTATGTAAGTTTATACTGAAGTTATATACAGTCTTGTTTCCAATACGAAGTAAAGCTAGCGTGAAAATAGACCAGGTTGACCCAATTAACTGATATAATCATTATTTTTTGTTGTCGAAGAACATTTATATAAGATTATGCTATACATATGACAAATTATTAGTAGTTTCCTTTTTCTTTAATTTTTTTTTAAAGCAAATTATTACTATATATTAAATTATCACATAAATCTAAAGGTTGCGTCGCGGAGGACTCGAACCCGAGACCTTCAAATTATATTAGTAGTTTATTTGTTATTATGTAAGTTTACACTGAAGTTATATACAGTTTTGTTTCCAATACGAAGTAAAGCTAGCGTGAAAATCGACCAGGTTGACCCGATTAACTGATATAATCATTATTTTTTGTTGTCGAAGAACATTTATATAAGATTATGCTATACATATGACAAATTATTAGTAGTTTCCTTTTTCTTTAATTTTTTTTGAAGCAAATTATTACTATATATTAAATTATCACATAAATTTAAAGGTTGCGTCGCGAAGGACTCGAACCCGAGACATTCAAATTATATTAGTAGTTTATTTGTTATTATGTAAGTTTAAACTGAAGTTATATACAGTCTTGTTTCCAATACAAAGTAAAGCCAGCGTGAAAATCGACCAGGTTGACCCGATTAACTGATATAATCATTATTTTTTGTTGTCGAATAACATTTATATAAGATTATGCTATACATTTGACAAATTATTAGTAGTTTCCTTTTTCTTTAATTTTTTTTGAAGCAAATTATTACTATATATTAAATTATCACATAAATTTAAAGGTTGCGTCGCGGAGGACTCGAACCCGAGACATTCAAATTATATTAGTAGTTTATTTGTTATTATGTAAGTTTACACTGAAGTTATATACAGTCTTGTTTCCAATACAAAGTAAAGCCAGCGTGAAAATCGACCAGGTTGACCCGATTAACTGATATAATCATTATTTTTTGTTGTCGAATAACATTTATATTAGATTATGCTATACATATGACATATTATTAGTAGTTTCCTTTTTCTTTAATTTTTTTTGAAGCAAATTATTACTATATATTAAATTATCACATAAATTTAAAGGTTGCGTCGCGGAGGACTCGAACCCGAGACATTCAAATTATATTAGTAGTTTATTTGTTATTATGTAAGTTTACAATGAAGTTATATACATTATTTGTTATTTTGTAAGTTTACATTTATACAGTCTTGTTTTTTTTTCGTTTTTCTCTATTGGTACATATAAAACATTTTCTTGTGCATTATTTATCGCGGATGTCACTACCGGACAAGGTGGCAAGGGCACTAACACATTTCCCCTAGGTGCCTGGTTTGATTCTCACCAGGCGCGTTGCAATATTTTTTTTTTGTTTTACTCTATTGGTACATATAAAAAAATTTCTTGTGCATAATATATCGCGGAAGCCACTACCGGACAAGGTGGCAGGAGCACTAACATATTTCCCGTAGGTGCCTGGTTCGATTCTCACCAGGCGCGTTGCAATATTTTTTTTTCGTTTTACTCTATTGGTACATATAAAAAAATTTCTTGTGCATAATATATCGCGGAAGCCACTACCGGACAAGGTGGCAGGAGCACTAACATATTTCTCGTAGGTGCCCGGTTCGATTCTCACCAGGCGCGTTGCAATATTTTTTTTTTGTTTTACTCTATTTGTGCATATAAAAAAATTTCTTGTGCATAATATATCGCGGAAGCCACTACCGGACAAGGTGGCAGGAGCACTAACATATTTCCCGTAGGTGCCTGGTTCGATTCTCACCAGGTGCGTTCCAATATTTTTTTTTTCGTTTTACTCTATTTGTGCATATAAAAAAATTTCTTGTGCATAATATATCGCGGAAGCCACTACCGGACAAGGTGGCAGGAGCACTAACATATTTCCCGTAGGTGCCTGGTTCGATTCTCACCAGGCGCGTTGCAATATTTTTTTTTTCGTTTTTCTCTATTTTTCTCACCAGGCAACTTAGCTTTTTTTTATTCTTATGAAGAACTTTTTCGTTTTTCTCTATTTTTCTCACCAGGCAACTTTTTTTGTCTTCCCCTTTTTCCAACAACCATCTACCACCACCAGCATAAAAAGATAATCGGCTGCAAGAATCATAATTTCTTCTCCGGCGCTCGCGCAACCATTCTTTGACTCGGTCGCTGCCTACCGCCGTCCAACCTCGCCTTTCCCCGGCTCTTGCAGTATAGTCAGGTATGTAACTTAAAGTTTCAGTTTTTATTTGTTGAATATGGTTTAATTTGAATTTAATTATGTTAGAGGTGTGTTGTTGAATTTATATTGTATTTAAAAAATCCATTATGTTTGATGTCACGGACTGCCTTCGGTAATGTTGTAGCACTGGTTGCATCCTATTATATTGCTATTAATATGATAGATTAAGTTACTGACTATTTCTACTTCACATATTTTGTGTTGAATAAATTAACTTTTTAGTGGGAATACATTACAATGCTTAATGCCTGTTTTTTGATTATATTTTGTTAAAATCATTACGTGATGGGGTAACTTGAACAGGTAGATGGATAAATCGTGGATTTACATAAAAGAAAGAACTTCAGTTGATACTTTTAAGCGGGGTTTAGAGAATTTCCTTGACTTTGCATACACAAACAAGAAGCCTGAGCAAGAGATAAAGTGTCCCTGCCGTGACTGCAGAAATTCGAGAACACATCCCTGAGATGAGGTATATTATCATATTATGGTTAAGGGTTTTCTGCATGGTTATACTAATTGGGTGCATCATGGTGAACGATCAAAATATCTTGATCAAGTTGTGAATGCCTCTGAAAAAAGATCTGAAAATGATGATATGGAAGGGTTATTGCATGATGTATTTGTGCCTCCATATCATCATGGTTCTGTTAATGACAATACAAATGGTTTGGGTACTAATCCTGAAAGCTCTCAAGGAGAAAGAAGACACTCTGAAAATCACTTTGACGAAAACACTGAAAAGTTCTTTAATCTTTTGAAGAATGCTGAAGTTGAGTTATTTCCTGGGTGTAAGAACTTTACCATCCTATCATTTATTATGCGATTGTTGCATGTTAAATCGCTTTTTCGGTGGAGCAACAATTCATTCACAATGTTGATACAAGTATTGAAGGAGGCATTTCAACACATTGAGATGTTTCCAAGCTCTTATAGAGAAGCTTGGAAAATAATCAAAGAATTGGGACTTGAGTATAAAAAGATTCATGCGTGTCCTAACGATTGTCAGTTGTATTGGAAGGATACAGAGAATGATGAAGCATGTAAGCACTGCAAGACTTCTAGATATAAGCCATTTGGGGTGCAAGATGAGTGTTCAACTAAAAGAGAACATAGAGTCCCAGCAAAAATTGTTCGGTATTTTCCTTTAAAACCGAGACTCCAAAGATTATATATGTCTTCAAAACGTCTCGGCTAATGAGATGGCATGCGAGAACGCACTAGAGATGGTAAGCTTAGGCATCCTGAGACTCTAAAGTGTGGAAATCATTTGATGAAAAGTATCCAGACTTTGCCACAGTTGTCGTAATGTTCGATTTGGGGCTAGCGGCAGATGGTTTTAATCCATTTGGGTCGATGAGCAATTCATGACACTTGGCCAGTTCTTCTCGTTCCTTATAATTTACCTCCCGGAAGGTGTATGAAACAAACATCGATTATTTTATCTACACTTGTTGATGGTCCTCGAAGTCCAGGAAATGATATTGATGTAACACCCCCAATCCGCTCAGGGATATTACACGCCGTAGAACCTTTCGTCAAGGATCTACCAGGCTGGTAACGACATATAACAACTCAACCATGCCTTTAAGGCTAAAATAACTCAGTAGACCGATTTGGTCTTTCAACGAATACATACAACTCAAATACAACTCATGCCCACGCAGGGGTCAAAATACAACTACACCCGTACAACGGGAAAATATATATAGCAGCGGAAAATAAAGTACAACTGAACCAATAAACAGAGTACGGTTCCTCATGTGATTAGTATCGATCATCTTTCATCATCCTTCGTGCCGACCCTGTGTTATGCTCCAAAACCTGAATGCAAAAACAGACATCCACCCCACGAATACTCGGGGGTTAGTAAAACTCCACTGTTTTGCTAGTGCAAGAACAAAGTGCAAATACGAGCCATACAATTCACATTCCACGAATAACAATAACCAGGAATCCTCAAAGATCCAAACGAAGCGAAAAGTACTTCCCGAGGCAAGGGTTTGAGAAAACATTTCAAAATCGAAATATCATAAATCAATGGAAGTAATTTATAAAACGGTTTAGAATGCCATCGGGAGTTTTAATAGAGAACAATTTAGGATTTATAAAATCCTACTTTTCAAAATCCAAAAGACAAAAGGGGTCACCGCCCCAAAGGTTTACTTTCCGAAAAACGACCTTTACCAAACCGTTGGGGTTTTAGCCCCAAATCCGTATAATGACTTTTACAAGACCATTGGGATTTTAGCCCCAAATCTCATCAACTCACAGTACACAAGAACGACCACAAGGTTCGTCTCCCAACATCAAAATCCACAAATAAAGGATTTAACACAAACAACAAAATACTCTAGTGCCATCCTAGCCAAGTAAGCCAAACGAACAACTTACCTCTTACACACTTAGTCAATGCATGCAATCATGAAAACCGTTCAAAAGCGCTCATTTCCGGAAATGCCAATATCAAATCACATTTGTAAAATTCACCACAATTAACCGTCGATCCACACCTCCGTGGACCCCTACCGAGACCCCGTAGGATCTAACCCGTAGTGGTTAAAAGCAAAGCTCGTCGATCCACACCTCCGTGGACCCCTACCGAGACCCCGTCGGATCTAACCCGTAGTGAGCATACACACACACGTTACTTATGCAATACTAATATGCTAAGAATGTAAGTTCATTAAGAATACTCACTAGAGATGGCCACTTACTCGACGCCGTTATCAAACTCTTCAAAACACAATAACAAGATTAAATACGGAGTACACGATTCCATAACTTTAAACAATAGGAGTATCATCATCAAATCCTTCAACGTTCAAAATAATCAAATCATAATCAATTCCCAAAACACAACGTTCACAAAACACACGCGTTTTGAAAGAAAGCCTTTAACGAGGCCAAACCGAAATCTTTTGAAACTTCATTTCAAATAACCAAACAAACACATCAAGACGACCACCGATCATCATATCCATAAAACGAGAAAAGTATGGGCAAGGTACTTGCCTCGATACCACGAGCACGAAACCACGAACGGATACGGCTCAACCGGGAAGCTTCGGAACGCCCGATGCTAACGAAAAGGGAGACGACAACAAACGGAACGGAAGAATCAAGCACGACCACGAGGAACCGACGAAAATGAACCTAACGATTCGAATAGCACAATCACAACCACTTCTAAACGATTACAGAAATGGAATACACCCGAAAACCCGCCTACGATTCATGTATATTCGTACCAAAATAACAACGAGGGCGGACCACAACCAAACCCTCCCGATTCCGTAAAAATCCACAAAATATCCATGAATCCGTAGGAAAACTAAAGATACTAACAATATTAATCGTATACATCATGAATCCACCAACAAAACGGAACGAATCGGAAGAAAAACCCAAAAACCCCAAATTAATCGAAAATAGGGTTTTAGAATATTACCTTTGGAGATTCAAGTACTAAGATCCGTAGAACACGCATTGGATTGATTGTCCGGGCTTCACAACCGAAGAAGAATGATGAAAATCAACTCCCCAATCGATAATAATGAGGAACTCTCCCCCTCTCTCTCACTCTCTCGCGTCGCAGGAAGAAGAAGGAGGAAATGAGCAGATTACGCTCAAAACAACGCAATTATAGGGGGTTGACCGCATTGTGTGCCGCGGCACAGCTGAGGTGTGCCGCGGCACAGGCCAAAAATTACTCCCAGGGTTCGGCAGTGTGCAGCGCACGGCTGCGTGTGCCGCGGCACCGTCTGAGCGGGGTTTTGGTCGCAGATGTCACACGGGTGTGCCGCGGCACGGACGGGTGTGCCGCGGCTTGACTCGGCTTTGTGCGCGGCCTTTGGATGGGTGTGCCGCGGCACAGTCTGATTCGCTTGACCAACAATCGAAGACATTTGTGTGCCGCGGCACACACATCTTGTGCCGCTGCCCACACCCCCTTTTGGGCCCCAAAATGATGAAAATGATCCTAAAGAGAATAAAATGATAGGAATCAATATTTGGGAACCAATAACACGAAATGGATTCGCGGCAACCCAAAGCGGCGGTTCCGCACAACAATAACGAGAATACGATTCAACGGTTGACAGAAGGACACCTTTGAAAGGTACACGAGGGTCACTACGATCGAAATACACCAAAAAAAGAAAATTACGAAATTGAAATTGCGGATATTACATTCTACCCTCCTTAAAAGAAGTTTCGTCCGAAACTTAAAATAAGTAGGAGAAGCAATATCCCATGAGGAAAACTCAACGAGATACACAAGAAATGCGTAACTTACGCCCATCGGCGAAACGTTACAAGCAACGCAAAGGAATAAACGGCGTGAAAACACGCTCCAGGGCGACCAACACAATGCCACCGGTAGAGACATAATAAAATCAACAAGTGACAAGTGTCATCAAACAGATAATACAATCAAGTCGATTATCCGAACAATCACAAAACACAACCAATGAAAATCAATACGATTGACCAACCCAACGGTATATCAATCAAAACATGAGCCCCACGCTGAACAAATACGGAATTCCACCGCCCAGGGGTTGGAAGATCGAAAACGAGACTAATTTCCCGAACTTAAGGAAATTTGGAAGGAGTCTGAACGTTCAACAATCACAAAACGGGATCAACAAAAACCGAACAATCAAACGATCGAACCAAAAAGATCGAGACAACAAAAATCGAACGATCATGTTCGGATCACGAAGAACAATAAGGTTCAGCCGACAACTCCGAGGTTCACACCTCGACTCGAGACAAAACATGATCCGGTGAGAACAACAAGATACACACTCGCATGAGATCCACAGGAAAGGGAATAATGATTGAAAGGTCACAACGACGAACGAGTAATTCCGAAATACCACCCTCGTTCGATCAACAAAACTAAGGGGCAGGACAGGCTCAGAAAATGTCAATGAACATGATGAGTCGACAAAGTCGAAAACACAAGAGTTCCAAATCCGATCCACTTCGAATAAAAGAACTAATAGAACCAGATGATGTCACTCCCGGACAAGGTTCACAAGAGTCGAACCGAACCCGAAAAAGTCACAGCGATAACCAGATCGACCCACAACAAGATCACGGTTCGTTCAGATGATGAAATCGAAATACAGAACAAGTTCAGAAAGTATCAACGAACATGAGCGAATCGATAGTCTGGAGAAAGAGAAAATACCGAAGTCAAAATAGTACGGGCATTACCTCCGACCTCGTCCACGAAATTCACAAAACAGGAGCAAGGTAACAAGACATTAAACAACCGACACATAACGGAACGATCACCGATGCACACGGTCATACCAAACCAAGCTCTAACAGCTCGCACATGCGCGACAACGCAGAAATCACCACGAGGCGACAACATTCAACACCAACATTCCACCTCTCACAGAGGGCTAACACAACAAATGTGTGGAAAACGACTCAACGCTCACACCGCCAATTCGGTCATACTCGGGAGCAAACATCAAAATGACAACGCGAACATCATACATATATACCCAGCCCTCAAACGGGAATGGATAGGTTTTAAAAACGAAAACCTCATTTTGAAAATAATTTAGAAGAACACCGGTTGATCTTGAGTATCACCTTTCAAAAAGTACAAACGTGAAACATTGTTATCGAGACTTTGGAGAACCATTTCGCATTTGATAAAAAAAAATGAGGACACTTTCTCTTAGTGAAAACTTTCAAACTATTTGACCCTTGGGTCTAAATAAAAGTGTTTCTAAAACATTGAGAATATCTCAAAACATTTTGGTCCTCGAGGTAGAAAAATTTTGGAATATATTGTGGCACCTTGGATGTACCACAAGAAAATAACTCATTTGAAAAATATGTCTCGGATTTTATTTTTTTCTAAGATACTCAAGGTTTTCAAAAATCCAATAGGCCAGAATGCCCAAAACTCACGCATACCGACGTTCACTAAAATAACTCCTAGTACACCCATCAAAACGTTTAAAATCAAGACAATACATGTCTTTAAACGGAAACAAACGATAAAATACCACAGTCGAAGACCGCCTAGGATTCAGAACAAAACCACTGACCCCATTCGAGGTCTCTAAGGACCCTCCCGCACTGGCTAGTGAACAAGTCGAACGTGTATAAGCACAAAGCTTCCACAAGAGATCTTGTAAAACGTGCAAATCGATTCGAAAATCATCAGCAACGGACAAAAACAACAATAAAAGACATCACAAGCGACGACACTCCCCGTATAAATCAAGTACGAGAGTCTACTAAATACATAACGTGAAATCAAGATCCACATAAGGATTCCATCACTTAACAAATAATCATAAAAATAGCTCGTGTCACACGAGGCACAACACAAGAAGGGAGACTTACTTCCACAGGCCGCACGAAGATGATGATCGCCCCACGATACTAATCACGACCAACAAACTCAAACGACGCGTCGCGACACGACTCAGTCAGATAAAATACGACGAAACAAGACTCAAACAACACGACTTGACCCGACAGCCTAGGTTTCCTCAACCTAAGCTCCGATACCATTTATGTAACACCCCCAATCTGCTCAGGGATATTACACGCCGTAGAACCTTTCCTCAAGGATCTACCAGGCTGGTAACGACATATAACAACTCAACCATGCCTTTAAGGCTAAAATAACTCAGTAGACCGATTTGGTCTTTCAACAAATACATACAACTCAAATACAACTCATGCCCACGCAGGGGTCAAAATACAACTACACCCGTACAACGGGAAAATATATATAGCAGCGGAAAATAAAGTACAACTGAACCAATAAACAGAGTACGGTTCCTCATGTGATTAGTATCGATCATCTTTCATCATCCTTCGTGCCGACCCTGTGTTATGCTCCAAAACCTGAATGCAAAAACAGACATCCACCCCCCGAATACTCGGGGGTTAGCAAAACTCCACTGTTTTGCTAGTGCAAGAACAAAGTGCAAATACTGTAACACCCCCAGAATACATCCGGAAATGTTACACGCCGTAGGCCCTTCTTACAAGGATCTACAAGGCTAAACTCTACTAGACTACAAAATGACTGACCGACCGGGGTCAATCTAAATACAACACAGACAGACAAGGTCATTAAACAATTCAGAAACAAATGAACTTTACATCTCAATGATGAAAATAAAGATGAACACAGAAAAGAACGACAATTCAATTTAATAAATGAAAACTACACCCATGCAAGGGTGAATACTCGAACGACAGAGAAATACCGACCAAAATGAAACAAAAGAAAAGACTCTAACTCTGGTGTGATTAGTATCATTGTCCTCCATCTCCTTCCCGGCCCAATCCTGTGATCGCTCCCGAGCCGCCAAAACTGAGCGCATAACAGCACCCACCCCGAAATTCGGGGTTAGCAACCGAATTTTGCTAGTGCAAGTACATAACACACAAGATATACGAATAATAATAACACAAACTCAACGATGTGAAACCTTAACACAACCCACACATTCAAATGGCTAACACAGAATAGTATTACATACACAAGGTGAAAGATAATCACATTGTCATATTCTCCGTACAGAACATAACACAAATGAAACTTTAAACGAGCCCAAGGAGTCAGAAAATTCCCTTTTAATAAAATGAAAAGTGTTTTGATAAGAAAGTTCGAACACATTAATATTGACTCGGGCCATCTTGGGATTTTGAAAATCAGATGGAAATATATTTTAGAAAATACTTCAAAAGCTCTCGGGTCCTTGACCCAAAGATGTGGAAAACAATTTGCAAGAAAACCATTACAACGTTATTCGGGGTCCTCGACCCAAATGATAAAACACTATCACAAGTGAATCATTACAACATCTCACGGGGTTCTCGGCCCAATCCAAATAATATCATCACGAGATCAAATCTCAACATCTCACGGGGTCCTCGACCCAATACACAGAATAATCAACACAGTACAATCAAAGGCACAGCCTCTCATTCGACAAATCCTGCTCAAGACCCCTGGTTAATTAACCCTCGGAGATCTCGTCGAATATCCTTGGTTAATTAACTCTGATACCAACATTTAAAACGAGTTGGAACGAACTCCAGAAACACAATCCGCGGTCTACATGAAGACCAACATTAAAAGCAAATTGCAAGGATTTAAATTTCGAAAATCATTTGGTAACGGGGTCTTAGCTATCACTCAAATATCCGTTACCAATAAGCACGCCAGCGTCCTTACACACTGTGTACCGGCGTTCACTCCACTATATTGGCCGCCCATTGCACATGTCACCGCGCGGCGTTCACTCCCACAGAGCCGCCCCTTGCTCGCGCATTAAGTAACACCGGTGTTCACCAATCATATGGAGCCGCTCATTGCGGCATAACAGCCGGAGTGCACGCCCGCCCTCGAGGTACCGGATATGACGTCTCTCATAACAAATATTCACATTATTACAAATACCAAGCACACGATCAATCGTTTCCACAATTATCAAATCAGTTCATCAATCCACATAATTTAATCGCGATGCGCAACTACGCAGAATAAACAATAACTCACACGTTATTCATCAAGACTTTGCACATCAGGCCTTCAACTCTATCAATTAATACTACATAAATATCCACACATATCTATATATATATATAATATAAATACAGATATTCATGACATAATTCATATACTTCAGCAACAATGATTTCAACGTAATTATAATTCGTATATCAAGATACTTGCCTCGATTTGAAGATAATAACAATACTTCCACGGAAATGAACACTCGACGGTCGTCCTCCTCAATCAATCACGTAACGAGGCCAAACCTTAACAAAATAAATGATATAGGATTTATCTCACGTCGCATGAATGTTTAACAATTTGATTCACGGTCAAAAGTTCATAAAATACAATGCTGAAGCGCTTAGCGTGCGCTACGTACTCGTAACGTGCGCTAAGCGAGCTTGTTAGCGTACGCTATCGTGTAAGACTAGCGTCGCTAGCCACGGTCAGCGATCGACTCGGCTGGTCTCATAACGTGCGCTACGTGCGTTTGCCCGACCCGATAGCGCACGTTAACTCACATGTGTTAGCGTGAGATAATATTGCATGGCGAATACTACAACCCAGCTGGGTTGAATGGTGAAGAACTCATGAATTCTACCGTGATAATACAAGTTATCTTCGGGCAAATCATGCTAATAAGGTTTGTGGAAGATTTGTGATCGTGAAATACAAATATACGGATAGTCATCTCAATATCATATCTTTTCTAAGATCTTCAGGAAGTATTCTAAGTTCCGATTATTCCAAGTCCCAAAACACATGATTCCAACGTGTACAACGTAGAAACTGGGTAATATCCGACATCGATCATAAATTGATTTGAAAACGCTTAGAGTCCAATCTACTAAGATGGTTCAAAGGTTCATAAGATAGATAGTGCCGATACGTCAAAGTATCCTTCTATCATGTGATGACCGATCATAAGCGAAATAGCGGCTATCTAAGCATGATCGAGCGTCTTTAAGAACATTACTAACATTAGTGAGGAATCACCTACCTCAAGTAGTAAAGAACACGGAGGAAAATGAAGCAATCCGACATCGAAAGCTTGAACAACAATCTCGATGATAAACGATCTTCAATCACGAATCGGGATGTTGATATGAGATGTTTAGGATGAAGGAAGACATGTTCTAAGTGTAGGAACTCGGGTAATGGGAGAAGAGAGAATGAAATCACGAATAGGATCTTTGTCCTATTTATAATAAATGGCTATTAGCGCGCGCTAGACCACCTTTCGTAGCGTGCGCTAACGGCTCTTGGACTAAGCTGTACTCGGCACTTAGCGTGCGCTACGCATATACCTGTAGCGTGCGCTAAGGCGTTGACTCGGCTCTTCCCCGAAAGACGTCCAGGTACATCCCGACACCAACCGACAGGGGTCCCCCGGCCAGCTCTCACCTACCGCACGTCTCAATCAATTTGACCGTGCATAGCGTGCGCTAAGGACACTCAGTAGCCTGCGCTATGAACCCACGTTAGCGCACGCTAAACATAGCTGATAGCGTGCGCTACATGCGCAGATTTACAATCTTTAATTCCAAATCACGGAATTAAACGCTCGACAACATCGGATTATGAAATACGGAAAATAATACTCAAATCAAGTACAATCATTACAATATCACAAGTTCCAATTACATAACAGAAATCTCGGGTATTACAAATACGAGCCATACAATTCACATTCCACGAATAACAATAACCAGGAATCCTCAAAGATCCAAACGAAGCGAAAAGTACTTCCCGAGGCAAGGGTTTGAGAAAACATTTCAAAATCGAAATATCATAAATCAATGGAAGTAATTTATAAAACGGTTTAGAATGCCATCGGGAGTTTTAATAGAGAACAATTTAGGATTTATCAAATCCTACTTTTCAAAATCCAAAAGACAAAAGGGGTCACCGCCCCAAAGGTTTACTTTCCGAAAAACGACCTTTACCAAACCGTTGGGGTTTTAGCCCCAAATCCGTAAAATGACTTTTACAAGACCATTGGGATTTTAGCCCCAAATCTCATCAACTCACAGTACACAAGAACGACCACAAGGTTCGTCTCCCAACATCAAAATCCACAAATAAAGGATTTAACACAAACAACAAAATACTCTAGTGCCATCCTAGCCAAGTAAGCCAAACGAACAACTTACCTCTTACACACTTAGTCAATGCATGCAATCATGAAAACCGTTCAAAAGCGCTCATTTCCGGAAATGCCAATATCAAATCACATTTGTAAAATTCACCACAATTAACCGTCGATCCACACCTCCGTGCACCCCTACCGAGACCCCGTCGGATCTAACCCGTAGTGGTTAAAAGCAAAGCTCGTCGATCCACACCTCCGTGGACCCCTACCGAGACCCCGTCGGATCTAACCCGTAGTGAGCATACACACACACACACGTTACTTATGCAATACTAATATGCTAAGAATGTAAGTTCATTAAGAATACTCACCAGAGATGGCCACTTACTCGACGCCGTTATCAAACTCTTCAAAACACAATAACAAGATTAAATACGGAGTACACGATTCCATAACTTTAAACAATAGGAGTATCATCATCAAATCCTTCAACGTTCAAAATAATCAAATCATAATCAATTCCCAAAACACAACGTTCACAAAACACACGCGTTTTGAAAGAAAGCCTTTAACGAGGCCAAACCGAAATCTTTTGAAACTTCATTTCAAATAACCAAACAAACACATCAAGACGACCACCGATCATCATATCCATAAAACGAGAAAAGTATGGGCAAGGTACTTGCCTCGATACCACGAGCACGGAACCACGAACGGATACGGCTCAACCGGGAAGCTTCGGAACGCCCGATGCTAACGAAAAGGGAGACGACAACGAACAGAACGGAAGAATCAAGCACGACCGCGAGGAACCGACGAAAATGAACCTAACGATTCGAATAGCACAATCACAACCACTTCTAAACGATTACGGAAATGGAATACACCCGAAAACCCGCCTACGATTCATGTATATTCGTACCAAAATAACGAGGGCGGACCACAACCAAACCCTCCCGATTCCGTAAAAATCCACAAAATATCCATGAATCCGTAGGAAAACTAAAGATACTAACAATATTAATCGTATACATCATGAATCCACCAACAAAACGGAACAAATCGGAAGAAAAACCCAAAACCCCCAAATTAATCGAAAATAGGGTTTTAGAATATTACCTTTGGAGATTCAAGTACTAAGATCCGTAGAACACGCATTGGATTGATTGTCCGGGCTTCACAACCGAAGAAGAATGATGAAAATCAACTCCCCAATCGATAATAATGAGGAACTCTCCCCCCTCTCTCTCACTCTCTCGCGTCGCAGGAAGAAGAAGGAGGAAATGAGCAGATTACGCTCAAAACAACGCAATTATAGGGGGTTGACCGCATTGTGTGCCGCGGCACAGCTGAGGTGTGCCGCGGCACAGGCCAAAAATTACTCCCAGGGTTCGGCAGTGTGCGCGGCACGGCTGCGTGTGCCGCGGCACCAGTCTGAGCGGGTTTTGGTCGCAGATGTCACACGGGTGTGCCGCCGCACCCGACCGGTGTTGCGCGGCACTGACTCGGCACTGTGCCGCGGCCTTTGGATGGGTGTGCCGCGGCTGCAGTACGATTCGCTTGACCAACAATCGAAGAAATTTGTGTGCGCGGCACACACATCTTGTCGCTGCCCACACCCCCTTTTGGGCCCCAAAATGATGAAAATGATCGGAAGAGAATAAAATGATAGGAATCAATATTTGGGAACCATTAACACGAAATGGATTCGCGGCAACCCAAAGCGGCGGTTCCGCACAACAATAACGAGAATACGGTTCAACGGTTGTGAAGGACACACTGAAAGGTACACGAGGGTCACTACGATCGAGAAATACACCAAAAAAAAGAAAATTACCGAAATTCGAAATTGCGGATATTACATTCTACCCTCCTTAAAAGAAGTTTCGTCCCGAAACTTAAAATAACTTTCCTGCTTATGCTATGTTGTCGGGTTGGAGCACGAAGGGTGCATATGCATGCCCTTGTTGTAACAAAAATTGTCAATCTCGTTGGCTAAATAATGGGGGTAAGTTTTGTTATATGGGGCATCGTAAGTATCGTAGAGATCCTACTCATTTTGATGGTTATGTCGAGAATGCTCCTAAACCTAAAAGATTATTAGGTTCAGAGATATTGAAGCAGTTAGATGGCATGCCAAATAACTTTGGAAAGTATAGTGCCCAAAAAGTAGGGAAAAAGAGGAAATTGAAAGTAGTCAGTCAAGCTGATACTTCAGAATGCAGATACAATTGGAAGAAGGTTAGCATTTTCTTTCAATTACCTTACTGGAATGAAAATCTTGTTCCCCATAACCTTGATATCATGCACATAGAGAAGAATGTTTTGGAGAGTATCTTATGGACTTTGCTTGGTGTTGCTGATAAAACAAAAGATAATCTTAAATCAAGATATGATCTCGAAGAGCTGGGCATTCGGAAGTCACTACATCCTCAGAAAAAAGGTGATAAAATTTATCTACCCCCTTCTTGTTTCACATTGAACAAGAATGAGAAAGATATTTTTTTGAAGGTCTTGAAGAATGTCAGGGTACCAGATGGGTATGCATCAAATATATCAAAATGTGTCAATTTAGCTCAATGAGAATATATCCGGTCTCAAGAGTCATGATTGTCACATTCTAATGCAACAATTTCCGCCAATTGCCTTGAGAAGATCAGCTCCTAAACATGTCTGCAAAGCACTAATTGGCTTATGTGATGTTTTCAAGCAATTGTATTCGAAAGTTCACAGTGAAGAAGAATTTGAAGCTTTGGAGACTCAAGTTGCATTGGTGCTTTGTGATTTGGAAAAAATATTTCCACCTTCATTTTTCGATGTTATGGAGCATTTACCGATCCACTTGCCAGAAGAGGCTAAACTTGCTGGTCCTGTTCAATTTCATTCGATGTATCCAATTGAGAGGTAATACTTAATATTTATTTAAATTACATTCATATTATGAGGTTAAAATTGTACATTTAACAGCGGTGGTGGTGGTGGAAGTGGTAGTTGCTAGAAAATTTTTGAGTGTTAACAGTTCATTATTTTATTATTAATAATAAAATGGATTTCGTGGAAGATAGAGAAATCATTGGTACTGATATGATTTGGGTTTCATATTACCTTTCAGGACTCCTGGCTACATGTATTTATATTATGTTTTCTTATTTTCCATGCATTTTTCACTCAACTATAAAGGTTAATTACTTCGAATAGTTTTATGGTCTTGCAAAATATGCCTTGTAATCAGAGAAGTCTTTGATCTAGGTGGAACATTTTGAAGGTCATCTTAATTCCTTTAATTTTTTTATCTTATAGTTAAATATGGACACGGATAAAAAAATGAGGTTAGCAGAAAGGATAATGTTAAGATGGATATGCGGACATATTAGATTGAATAGGTTAAGAAATGAATATTTTATGAAAAAAGTGGGAGTAGCATCAATGTATGATAAGAAGTTAGAGAAACACGCTTAAGATGGCTGGGACATGTACAGAGGAAATATTTAGATGCATGGTGCGATATTTAAAGTAGGAATCCCTTACTCGCATTAAAAGAGTAAAGGGAAGACCTAAATAAATTTGTAAAAAACTATCTAAAAGATACTTTATATCTAGAAATAAATGAAAATATGGCAATTGACCAAAAATGATGGCCTGATCTGATCCATATAGCCAACCTTACATAGCGGGATAATAGTTGTTGTTGTTGTTGTTGTTACTAATTATGAATTGTGGATATGCATCTCTTTTGATTAGCGAATTAGTCAGAAACCTAAAGCAACATGCATGCACATCTGATTCTGATTTCCTTGTTCTTGGTGTAACAAGTTCCACTTACTAGTACTGGCTTGATATGCTTTTCTCAGACAATATTCATGCTTTTAATGCTGAGTCTCAGACAATATTCATGCTTCTAATGCTGAGTCTCAGACAATAGTCATGCTTTTAATGTCTCAGACAATAATATTTTTATTGTTTAGGTATTTGTGCACATTGAAAAATCATGTTCGCTCTCGTAGTCACCCAGAGGGATCAATAGCTGAGGGATATCTTGCCGAGGAGTGTATGAAATTTTGTTCAATGTATTTAAGTGATGTTGAATCAAAGTTGAATAGACCAAGTAGAAACAGTGAAGGCGGTGAGAATGGCTCAACCCAAGATAATGGTCGACCTTTAGGAAGAGAAGAAAGATTTATGCTTGACGATGTAATATCCGGAAATTCTACTACTGTTGTTTGATATTATTTTATCCGAGTTATATTGTACAGCGTGGAATCTGTACAGTAGGGATAAAATAAATAAAGGACTGAGACATCTGTATTGGTATAATTGTCATATTTGCTTGACAATTACATTTAAGAAGTAGATGTATTCAGTATGCCGTATGTTCGTATTCTGTATGTTGAGACGTTGGACGAGAAGAGTTGGAAATGGCTAAGTATAGCCTGACTAGCGCGCGCTAATGGTCAAGTATAGCGCACGCTATCGTTCATGGTTAGCGCACGCTAGAGGCATAATGTAGCGCATGCTAATGCAGTCAGATCAGAAGGAATCTACGCGTGGACCAGGCCACTTTCGGCGCACGTTCTGATAAGTCAACGGATGTTGTAATGTAGTGATAGCGCACGCTAATGCATGTTGATTAGCGCACGCTAACTATATATCGCTCAACAGGGAATCTTGGCTTTATTGGTCGATTTCGGCTTGTGGGGTCGCGAGCATCTTCGTGGTAGGTGTAGACTGTAGCAAGTCAACTGGTATTAGCGCACGCTAAGGTAAATGACTTGCGTACGTTAAGCAGGATGATTTACGTACGTTAATGCATGGGCATTACGTACGTAAGTTAGTTTACGAAGCAAGACAGTAGCCTCTGGGCTTCGATAGCGCACGCTAACAAAGTCAGTTAGCGCACGCTAAGGCGGTAGCGCACGCTAAACATGAGATGTTAGCGCACGCTAATAATGAATATTATAAAAAGGGACAGAAGGGTGTTATTAAGCATTTCGTCATTCTTCTTCTTTCAGCCGAGAGAGAGAGAGAGAGAGAGAGAGAGAGAGAGAGAGAGAGAGAGAGAAAGTTGGGATATATTTGAGGTTCCAAACACTGGATTAAGATGGAGTTAACCATCCATAACAACATTTGAAGCTTGAAATCATTGGTGATTCTTGTAAATGGATTCAACCTTGGAAATCAATCCATTCCTTCAAAAAGGTAATTACTCTTCACTTTGAGATTTCGTTTCGGATTGTATATGATGTTCTTGAGCTGATGATTATCATATAAACAAGTTTATAAGTATAATTATGAGTTGGATTACCGGATTATGATAATGTTATTGTTGATATGAAGATATTGATATGAATTGGATGGTCTCGAATGAGTTGTTATCTTCAAAGAGATATGTTGGATAATGTCTTCCTTCAATTCGGATCTGTGATGTCGTTGTTGTTGGTTCCTTCATATGATGATGATCATGGCATGATTATGAGTTCTTGGTGTTTAGGTTGTTGATATTAAGAAAGATGAAATATGAATATATGACTTGGATTAAAAGTTGGATGATTACCTATATGTTAAAGGATATTGGATTTTGTTGTTTGATAGCTATGAACATGATTCAGAATCACTTAGAGTTTTTGATAATCGCCAGATGTTGATCGGTATCCGAAATGCATGTAACTGCACGTTATTAGCGCACGCTAAGCCTGCGCTAGCGCACGCTATCGGGAACAACTTAGCGTACGCTACGGTTAAAGATTAACGTGCGCTAAGTCAACAGCGGGTAATATATTGTTTGATTTATGAACTCGTGATCGTTTTAGTTGGTTTGATCGGACTTAAGTTAGCGAGATATTGTTGAGCCGTTGGGTTTGTGAATTGGTTTTGGCGGTTGTTGATTATTATCGGATTGTTGTTTAATCGATTATTGTTATAGGTCAAGTTTATCGATCGGTGTTTATAACTGGATATTGCGGTCGTGTTTGAGTATGTCCATTGTATTGCTTTTGATCGGGGCTGAGGAACTCGTAGACAAAGGCAATGTGTTCGGCAGCAGCTTCGTGGTATCGGTATCGAGGCAAGTTATTACTTGCTCAGTTATAATATTTAATGAATGGTTTCAGTTTCATTTCGTTTATAATGCATATAGCGATGATTATTATTATTGGGAACTCTGGGTATTTGGATCGCCGAGCATTGAGGATAATCTTCGGTGATGATTGGACATCGAGGTTGCTCTTGAGGGACTCGGGGCAAGTATTCCATATTGATTATGGTTTAATGTTATTTATTTTGGCCTCGTACATTTTCTTTCATGTTGTTGAACATGAAGTCGTCCTAGTAAATGTCATGTTGTTCATGTTGATGAACGTGTTGATTTGCATATGTGTATGCATATTGTGTTGATCATATTGTGTAAATAATCCGATGGGATTATGAGGATCTATCTTTGGTATTGGATCGGATGTCCACCATGCGTTGGTTCGACGGGATCATCATGGGGATCTATCTTTGGCTGGATCATTGGACGGAGTTTTCCACCATGCGTTGGTTCGACGGGATCATCATGGGGATCTATCTTGAGGCTGGATCGTTGGATTACCAGTATTGTGTTGATGGAATCTTGTGAATTCGCATCATTGATTTTATCATGTGTTGTTGTTCACATGTGTATTGTTAGTTATCCACCTTATGTTGATCTGATAGGATCAACAAAGGGATCTATGCTGAGGGAGATGGATCGTCGGATTTCCATTGAGTATACATGATTGTTATTGTTGTGATCATATTGACGTGGTCATATGAGTATGCATTTGAAGATCTTGTGTTGGGACCTTGTCCGTATTGCATTGATCTGATCTCGGATTAGACTGGTATGATTGTCGTGGCACTTCATATCTCGAGGTATGTTCCGTATTTCCTTTGGTTTTTGTCATGATGGACGATCGATTATCGTCTTGTGATCTGATGATGTTATTCGATGGATCGTATTGGTCAGAAATGGTATATTTCCGTATCGTGAGTTGGTTATGATAGTTTGAGAACCTTGAGTATTGTTTGAGGTACAGAACTTATATTATGTTCGAGTTTATTGGTAAATCGAGTACAGGATGTGAAATGTGATAATGGTTACTCTGATGAGAATCACTTGAGTAAGCAAAGTTATGGCGGTAAGATTACATTGGTCGTATTCTTATGTTGTATTCTCATTGGTATGTTATTATTAATGCGATGTGACGGTTATCATTGTTGGATATTATGGCTGACCCCATCGTGGGATTTCTTTTTAGGTTCTTGGAGTATCGAGCTTGTAGCGATCGTGAAGAGATGAGCTTCCCGGAGGATACTGGCTAGGACATGTTGTGTGCATTGAGTTTCTTGATTGGTTCTTGTATTCCGCTGCTAGAGTATCTTTCTGGTTGGCCTTTTTCCGCTGCGTGAGTATTTTGAGATGCTCTTTTGGTATCTAGTAACTGAGGTTACTTTGGAAATCGTTTTCTAAACCTCTGATTGTTGGCTGTTTGGCATTGCGATTTCAAATGAGTTTTTACGACGGTTTTTGATAAATGGATTTTATATGTCTTTGTGAATTTTTAAAGATAAGTACCGTCGTTGGCCTCTTGGGCATTTGTAAATGTTTGCGAAAATTTCTTTTAGCCTTGTGGGCTCCATCTCGGGGCCCACGGCGCTGTAATATTTCCGGTTAAATCTGGGGGTGTTACAGAATATGGTATCGGAGCTTAGGTTGAGAAAACCTAGGCATTTGGGTCGAGTTGGGTCGTGTTTTTGTTGCGTCATTCGAGTTGTCGATTGACAAATATTAGAGCCGTGAGTCTTTGTTGTTCACTCAGGCTTGTGCGTTATCGGATTTGCCAGTATCGTACTGGGCTTGTTATAACTTTTCCAAATGGTGTTTACGTGATATATTGTGTTCTTGAGTCGAACCGATTTGGCAAACGTGTGTTTTGAAAATATATGTGTGGAGTATTTTCTTGAGTCGAGACATGTGCCAGTATCACGGGGAATCGTCGGCTTCACGATCTGTAAGTATTTGGATTTTTGAATTGCATTGAGATTTATTGCTGTTCTATAGTTGATATGCTTTGAGATTCAGCAGAATATTATATGTTATAGTATAAGGTGACAGAGTTGGGACATGATTGATGATCTTGAGGAGTTATAATTTTGAGAATCAGTATGTTGGTTAGATTTTGGAACGGAATTGTGCATTTGGGGAGAAATATTATGCATGGCTGAGAAGAACATGTAGCATGTTAATTCATTTTGAGATATATGAACTGCTTTTGATCATTTGAAAATGATACCTTTCAAAATGAATGTTTTACGGATGTTTTACGGAAAATGATTTTTGGGCCGAGACCCAATCGATTTTGAAATAGTTTTGTAACTCAGGACTTGGAGTCCGAAAAGAGTTTTCTACTTTTTAAACTTCTTGTAATGCGGAACGAGTTACGGGCTGAGACCCTAATGTTTCAAACGGCTTTTCTGTTTTCTTAAAAACTCCCGAGACTTGTAAAACACTTTACCAATCATTTACCTATGTTATTTCCGCCTTTCGAGGCTTTGGTTTACTTGTTCAAATGGAATTTCTCGGGAAGTCTTTCGCCGTGTTTGATTTGTTGATTTGTTTCAACGTTTTGTCATATCATGTTTGAGGTGATCCAGGAAGGGTAAATGGTTGATGATACGAGTCATGTGTGGAAAAGGAGTTTAGTCGGAATTTATATATTGAGATTTTGGAACTCGATCGTGTGGTTTTCCGATGGAATATCAGTGGATATTGGTGACGAACCGAATTGGTATACAGGAGTATGGATATAGTCGAGCATTTGCATACTTTTCATTTTTAAAACTTCGAAATCGTGTGGATTCGAAGGAAACTGTTATCGAATACTTGGCACCATCGAGCCAAGTTAATTTTTTTCGAAAATTGATTTTGTGGTCTTACCAAAATTTACGTTTTTAGTTTTGAAATTTTTGAAAGAACTTTCGGAAATTTGTATTCTTGACGAGACTTTATGATTTCAAACTGATTTTGAAAATGTGATTGATATATATACGCATTTAGTGCATAGTGCATATCATATTGATGGTACGATGGAAAAGAAATTCGAACTTCAGTATGTTAGTTTGATTATCTGGTGATGATCGGTTGAGTTATCAGATAAGAGAAATATGTTGCGTGTTGTAGATTCATGAACATAATATAATTTTGGAAACTTGGGATTTTGTGAAACCGGAACATATGTGCTATGTGATTCCATTGGTATGGTAGTAGTGCGATTTTACCTTAGTGATTCTGGAATGATTTCCTTGTAAGCATAGATTTGGGGATGGTGACCCCATACTGGTTGTTTTGGATATTGAGTGGTCGTTTCCACTCCGTGTATGATTGGGTATGTTCGTCAGTTTGTGATTGGTTGTTCTTATGCCGAGGGGTATGTTCGCCAGTCGGATATGTTTATTGAGATTCACTGTATGTGATCGGTGTGTCGTTTTGAGAATTTTGCTTTTTCGTATATCTGTTTCTGTGGTTCTATGTTGATCGTGTTGGAGCTTACCGTTTGAAGGTATTCTCGATTATCGTTGACCGTTCGTTGGTCATATGGGAGTTTATCATTTTGATGATATTATCGATTGTGTTTTGACCTCTGGTTGGTCAGATTGGAATTTATCATGTCGATGATAAATTCGGTTGACTTCTTGGTTGATCATTGTTGGTGATCATCTGAGCGTTCGGATTTTGTGTCGGTGTCTCGGGATTCGTGTCGTTTGGGGCAGTTGTTTCACAGATATATCGGATATTATTCGAATTGGAACTTGATTATGTAATCAGGCAGACAGGATTTGATTCGGGCAGATTGTTTGATCCGAACATGATATATTTTGTTGAGACTCAGGGAATCGTGATCGTAAGCGTATTGAGACTGTACAGTGAGATCGCTGGCTAGTATCTCCGGAGATCGTCGACCTGCGTATTTGTAAGTATGCAGTTTTGGCTATTCAGAATAATGATGATTGATCAGTGTCGTGATGGCTTTGGGATATTTTGGGTTAAACGGTATGTTTGTTTGTTTTATGATGGATTTAAAGTATCGAGGACGAAACTTATTTTAAGGGGTGTAGAATGTAATATCCGGAAATTCTACTACTGTTGTTTGATATTATTTTATCCGAGTTATATTGTACAGCGTGGAATCTGTACAGTAGGGATAAAATAAATAATGGACTGAGACATCTATATTGGTATAATTGTCATATTTGGTTGACAATTACATTTAAGAAGTAGATGTATTCAGTATGCCGTATGTTCGTATTCTGTATGTTGAGACGTTGGACGAGAAGAGTTGGAAATGGCTAAGTATAGCCTGACTAGCGCGCGCTAATGGTCAAGTATAGCGCACGCTATCGTTCATGGTTAGCGCACGCTAGAGGCAGAATGTAGCGCACGCTAATGCAGTCAGATCAGAAGGAATCTACGCGTGGACCAGGCCACTTTCGGCGCATGTTCTGATAAGTCAACGGATGTTGTAATTTAGTGATAGCGCATGCTAATGCATGTTGATTAGCGCACGCTAACTATATATCGGTCAACAGGGAATCTTGGCTTTATTGGTCGATTTCGGCTTGTGGGGTCGCGAGCATCTTCGTGGTAGGTGTAGACTGTAGCAAGTCAACTGGTATTAGCGCATGCTAAGGTAAATGACTTGCGTACGTTAAGCAGGATGATTTACGTACGTTAATGCATGGGCATTACGTACGTAAGTTAGTTCTGAAGCAAGGCGGTAGCCTCGGGCTTGATAGCGCACGCTAACAAAGTCAGTTAGCGCACGCTAAGGCGGTAGCGCACGCTAAACATGAGATGTTAGCGCACGCTAATAATGAATATTATAAAAAGGGACAGAAGGGTGTTATTAAGCATTTCGTCATTCTTCTTCTTTCAGCCGAGAGAGAGAGAGAGAGAGAGTTGGGATATATTTGAGGTTCCAAACACTGGATTAAGATGGAGTTAACCATCCATAACAACATTTGAAGCTTGAAATCATTGGTGATTCTTGTAAATGGATTCAACCTTGAAATCAATCCATTCCTTCAAAAGGTAATTACTCTTCACTTTGAGATTTCGTTTCGGATTGTATATGATGTTCTTGAGCTGATGATTATCATATAAACAAGTTGATAAGTATAATTATGAGTTGGATTACCGGATTATGATAATGTTATTGTTGATATGAAGATATTGATATGAATTGGATGGTCTCGAATGAGTTGTTATCTTCAAAGAGATATGTTGGATAATGTCTTCCTTCAATTCGGATATGTGATGTCGTTGTTGTTGGTTCCTTCATATGATGATGATCATGGCATGATTATGAGTTCTTGGTGTTTAGGTTGTTGATATTAAGAAAGATGAAATATGAATATATGACTTGGATTAAAAGTCGGATGATTACCTATATGTTAAAGGATATTGGATTTCGTTGTTTGATAGCTATGAACATGATTCAGAATCACTTAGAGTTTTTGATAATCGCCAGATGTTGATCGGTATCCGAAATGCATGTAACTGCACATTATTAGCGCACGCTAAGCCTACTGGCTAGCGCACGCTATCGGGAACAACTTAGCGTATGCTACGGTTAAAGATTAACGTGCGCTAAGTCAACAGGCAGGGTAATATATTCTGTTTCGGTTATGAACTCGTGATCGTTTTAGTTGGTTTGATCAGACTTGTGGTTAACTGAGATATTGTTGAGCCGTTGGGTTTGTGAATTGGTTTTGGCGGTTGTTGATTATTATCGGATTGTTGTTTAATCGATTATTGTTATAGGTCAAGTTTATCGATCGGTGTTTATAACCGGATATTGCGGTCGTGTTCGAGTATGTCCATTGTATTGCTTTTGATCGGGGCTGAGGAACTCGTAGACAAAGGCAATGTGTTCGGCAGCAGCTTCGTGGTATCGGTATCGAGGCAAGTTATTACTTGCTCAGTTATAATATTTAATGAATGGTTTCAGTTTCATTTCGTTTATAATGCATATAGCGATGCTTATTATTATTGGGAACTCTGGGTATTTGGATCGCCGAGCATTGAGGATAATCTTCGGTGATGATTGGACATCGAGGTTGCTCTTGAGGGACTCGGGGCAAGTATTCCATATTGATTATGGTTTAATGTTATTTATTTTGGCCTCGTACATTTTCTTTCATGTTGTTGAATATGAAGTCGTCCTAGTAAATGTCATGTTGTTCATGTTGATGAACGTGTTGATTTGCATATGTGTATGCATATTGTGTTGATCATATTGTGTAAATAATCCAATGGGATTATGAGGATCTATGCTGAGGGCGCTGGATCGGATGTCCACCATGCGTTGGTTCGACGGGATCATCATGGGGATCTATGCTGAGGGCGCTGGATCGTTGGACAGGTTTTCCACCATGCGTTGGTTCGACGGGATCATCATGGGGATCTATGCTGAGGGCGCTGGATCGTTGGATTACCAGTATTGTGTTGATGGAATCTTGTGAATTCGCATCATTGATTTTATCATGTGTTGTTGTTCACATGTGTATTGTTAGTTATCCACCTTATGTTGATCTGATAGGATCAACAAAGGGATCTATGCTGAGGGAGCTGGATCGTCGGATTTCCATTGAGTATACATGATTGTTATTGTTGTGATCATATTGACGTGGTCATATGAGTATGCATTTGAAGATCTTGTGTTGGGACCTTGTCCATATTGCATTGATCTGATCTCGGATTAGACTGGTATGATTGTCGTGGCACTTCATATCTCGAGGTATGTTCCGTATTTCCTTTGGTTTTTCTCTTGATGGACGATCAGTTATCGTCTTGTGATCTGATGATGTTATTCGATGGATCGTATTGGTCAGAAATGGTATATTTCCGTATCGTGAGTTGGTTATGATAGTTTGAGAACCTTGAGTATTGTTTGAGGTACAATACTTATATTATGTTCGAGTTTATTGGTAAATCGAGTACAGGATGTGAAATGTGATAATGGTTACTCTGATGAGAATCACTTGAGTAAGCAAAGTTATGGCGGTAAGATTACATTGGTCGTATTCTTATGTGTAACACCCCCAATCCACTCAGGGATATTACACGCCGTAGACCCTCTCCTCGAGGATCTACCAGGCTGGTAATCAACATTTAACATCTCGACAATGCCTTCAAGGCTACACTGACTCAGTAGACCGATTTGGTCTTTCCACAAATACATACAACTCAAATACAACTCATGCCCACGCAGGGGACCAAAATACAACTACACCCGTACAACGGGAACAATACAAAGAAATGAAAATAAAGTACAACCGAACCAACACACGATGTACGGTTCCTCATGTGATTAGTATCGATCATCTTTCATCATCCTTCGTGCCGACCCGTGTTATGCTCCAAAACCCGAATGCAAAACAGACATCCACCCCGAATACTCGGGGGTTAGCAAAACTCCACTATTTTGCTAGTGCAAATACAAAGTGCAAATACGAGCCATACACTTCACATTCCACGAATAACAATAACCGAGGATCCTCAAAGATCCAAACGAAACGAAAAGTACTTCCCGAGGCAAGGGTTTGAGAAAACATTTCAAAAACGAAATATCATAAATCAATGGGAATAATTTATAAAACGGTTTAGAATGCCATCGAGAGTTTTAATAGAAAACAACTCACGATGATCAAATCCTACTTTATGAAAACCAAAAGACAAATGGGGCCACCGCCCCAAAGGTTTACTTTACGGAAAATGACATTAACCAAATCGTTGGGATTTTAGCCCCAAATCCGTAAAACGACTTTTATAAACCATTGGGATTTTAGCCCCAAATCTCATCAACTCACAGTACACGAGAACGACCAGGAGGTTCGTATCCCAACATCAAAATCCACAAATAAAGGATTTAAAACAAACAACAAAATACTCCAGTGCCATCCTAGCCAAGTAAGCCAAACGAACACTTACCTCTTACACACTTAGTCAATGCATGCAATCATGAAAACCGTTCAAAATCACTCATTTCCGGAAATGCCAATATCGAATCACATTTGCAAAAATGCACCACAATTAACCGCGGACCCACAGCTTCGTGGATCCCTGCCGAGACCCCGTCGGATCTAACCCACAGTGGTTAAAAGCAAGCTCGCGGTCCACAGCTTCGTGGAGCCCTACCGAGACCCCGTCGTATCTAACCCGTAGTGAGCATACACACACACACGTTACTCATGCAATACTAACATGCTAAGAATGTAAGTTCATTAAGAATACTCACTAGAGATGGCCATTAACTCGACACCATTACCAAACTCTTCAAAAATACAATAACAAGTTTAAATAAGGAATACACGATCCCATAACTGAAACAATAGGAGTATCATCATAAAATCCTTCAATGTTCAAAATAACCAAATCATAATTAATTCTCAAAACACCGTTCACAAATCACACTCGTTTTGAAAGAAAGCCTTTAACGAGGCCAAACCGAAATCCTTTGAAACTTCATTTCAAATAACCAAACAAACACGTTATGACGACCACCGATCATCATATCCATAAAACGAGAAAAGTATGGGCAAGGTACTTGCCTCGATACCACGAGCACTGAACCACGAACGGATACGGCTCAACCGGGAAGCTTCGGAACGCCCGATGCTAACGGAAAGGAAGACGACAATGAACGGAACGGAAGAATCAAGCACGACCGTGAGGAACCGACGAAAATGAACCTAACGATTCGAATAGCACAATCACAACCACTTCTAAACGATTATGGAAATGGAATACTCCCGGAAACCCGCCTACGATTCATGTATATTCGTGTACAAACAACAACGAGGGCGGACCACAACCGAACCCTCTCGATTCCGTAAAAATCACGAAATATACCATGAATCCGTAGGGAAACTAAGAATACCAACAAGAATAATCATATTCATCATGAATCCATCAACGAAACGGAAAGAATCGGACAAAACCCCAAAATCCCCAATTATCCAAAAAGGTAGGGTTTCAAGAGATATTACCTTGAGTGATTCAAGTATTAAGATCCGTAGAACACGCGTTAGATTGATTATCCGAGCCTCACAACCGAAAAGAAATGATGAAAATCGACCCCCGGATGAAGAACTCTCCCCCTCTATAACTTCTCTCTCGCGACGCAGTGGAAAAATGGGGAAGGAAATGAGCTTCACGCTCAAAACAACACATTTATAGTGTAACACAGCAGAACCTATCGGCCAGCCTATCGGCCGATAGGCCCAACCGATACCCATACGGAATGCCGGCAGTAGAGTCTATCGACCCCCCTTATCGGCCGAAAAGCTCCTGGAAGTTCGAAGGTGAAGAATTTTACATATCGGCCAGCCTATCGGCCGATAGGCCCAACCGATACCCATACAGAATGCCGGCAGTAGAGTCTATCGACCCCCCCTATCGGCCGAAAGGCTCCTGGAAGTGCTCGGCCAAAAACTGAAACGACCATAACTCTCTCGTCCGGACTCCGATTGACTCACCGTTTGAACCATTGGAAAGCTAACTCGATGCTCTATAATATTGCAAAGATTTATAATTTTTGGAGTCACCAAAAATTAATGGTGATCTAACAAAGTCGAACTCATGTGAGGAAAGTTGAAACAACGAACAATAACGAGAATACAATTCAACAATTGACAGGAAGGACATACTGAAAGATACATGAGGGTCACTATGACCGAGAAATATACCAAAAATGAAAATACAAGGGAAAGAAAAATACCGGATATTACATTCTACCCCTCTAAAAATAAGTTTCGTCCCGAAACTTAAGAAACAAACAACTCCGGGTACCTAGCACGCATGCTATCCTCGGTTTCCCAAGTTGCCTCCTCGACACCGTGTCTCGACCACTGAACTTTGACCAAAGGGATGGTCTTATGCCTCAGTCGTTTCTCACGATGCTCCAAAATCTTCAAAGGACGCTCCTCAAAAGTAATATCTTCAGCAATATCAATCTCGTCATAATCGATGACGTGACTAGGATCCGGAACATATTTCCTCAACTGGGAAACATGAAAAATGCTATGAACATGACCCAAGGCTGGAGGTAACGCCAAACGGTACGCTAATTCACCGACTCGCTCGAGAATCTCAAAGGGTCCAATAAATCTCGGGCTCAGCTTTCCTTTCTTCCCAAAACGAAAAACTCCCTTCGTCGGCGACACCTTTAGCAAAACGTGGTCTCCCACCTCGAATTCCAAAGGTCGACGACGGACGTCGGCATATGACTTCTGTCGACTCTGGGCAGTCAACATCCGTTCTCGAATTAACTCTATCTTCCGCCTCGTCTCTAAAACGACATCCGGCTCGGTCCCGACCAAATCGGACGCCTCGTTCCAACAAATCGGCGATCGACATCGTTGCCCATAAAGTGCCTCATACGGTGCCATCCGAATCGACGCGTGCCAACTATTGTTGTACGTGAATTCGATCAATGGCAAATGCTCCTCCCAGTCGCTGCTCCAATCGAGGGCACAAGACATGTCCTCGAATGTCTGGATAGTGCGTTCCGACTGTCCATCTGACTGGGGATGAAAAGAGGTACTCAAACGCAACCGGGTACCTAACGCCTTATGCACCGCCTGCCAGAAGTGCGATACAAAACGGCCGTCACGATCCGAAACAATAGACTTCGGAGTACCGTGAAGTCTCACGATCTGCGCAATAAACACACGAGCTAACTTCTCCGGGCCCCAAGTGTCCTTGATGCCCAGAAAATGTGCCGACTTGGTCAGGCGGTCAACAATCACCCATACTATATTCATGCCCGACCTCGATCTCGGCAAACTCGTAACGAAATCCATCGATATATCTTCCCATTTCCATTCCGGAACGGGAAGTGACTGCAATAACCCAGCCGGTCTCTGATGCTCGATTTTGACCTGCTGACAAGTCAAACATCTCGCTACAAACTGTGCGACCTCACCCTTCATATCATTCCACCAGAAGTTCCTCCTCAGGTCCTTGTACATCTTACTCGTACCAGGATGAACGGAATAAGGTGTAGCATGGGCCTCCCGTAAAATACTCTGCCTCAACTCTGAGTCGTTCGGCACACAAAGCCGACTCTGGAATCTCAAAACGCCATCCTCGTGAATCACAAACCCAGGAGACTTTCCTTTAAGAACGTTCTCTCGGATTTGAGTAATCATCGGATCCTCTAATTGCTTCAGTTTAATTTCATCGATCAAAGACGACGAAATTTCTAAGGCACAAAGTTGCCCGACAGATCCAGCAAAGAAACCTCAACATCTAACCCGATCAAAGCCCGCCGAAGCTCAGACTGAGGCGTAAGGACCTCAAGCGTTCGCAACGCAATCGGTTTCCGACTCAAGGCGTCGGCCACGACATTCGCCTTACCCGGATGATAAAGGATTTCGAGGTCATAATCCTTAATCAACTCTAACCACCTCCTCTGCCTCATATTCAACTCTCGCTGAGTAAATATGTACTTCAGACTTTTATGATCGGTAAAAATCTGACATGCAGAGCCGAAAAGATAGTGACGCCAAATCTTGAGTGCAAAGACAACCGCCGCTAACTCCAAATCGTGAGTAGGGTAGTTAAGCTCATACGGCCTCAACTGTCTTGACGCATAGGCAATGGTCTTGCCGTGCTGCATCAATACGCACCCAAGACCACGACCAAGCATCGCTAAAAACGGCGAAACCCTCGTTACCACATGGCAACGCCAAAACCGGGGCTGAAGTCAAACGCTTCTTCAGCTCCTCAAAACTCGACTGCCTCTCGTCATTCCAGACGAACTTCTCGGATTTCTGGAGCAACTGTGTAAGTGGTCGGGCCAGTTTCGAGAAACCCTCGACAAACCTACGGTAGTAGCCAGCCAAACCCAAGAAACTTCGGAGCTCTCTCACGTTTTTGGGCGGTGCCCAACCCAATACCGCCTCGCTCTTCTGCGGATCTACACGAACCCCCTCGGCTGAAATCACGTGACCCAAAAACATCACTTCCTTCCCTAACTCACATTTCGAGAACTTCGCATAGAGTTGCTCGGCCCTCAAAATGTCTAACACTATCCGCAAATGATGGGCATGCTCTTCCTCGTTCCTCGAATAAATAAGAATATCGTCAATGAAGACGACGACGCACTTATCCAAATACTCGATAAAAACTTTGTTCATCAATTGCATGAACACCGCCGGCGCATTAGTTAACCCGAAAGGCATGACTACGAACTCATAATGTCCGTACCTCGTCCGAAAGGTCAAGCTGCACATCGGACTCTCTCACCCGGAGCTGATAGTATCCCGATTTCAAATCAATTTTCGAGAATACCGCAGCTCCCTACAACTGATCGAACAAGTCATCAATTCTCGGCAAAGGATACCTGTTCTTGATGGTCACCTTGTTTAGTTCACGATAGTCGATACACAAACGTAGTGAACCATCCTTCTTCCGCACAAACAGGACCGGTCCGCCCCAAGGCGAGGCGCTCGGTCGAACATACCCCGACTCAAGAAGCTCACTCAACTGCTTCTTCAACTCGGACATCTCTGAAGGTGCCATGCGATACGGCGCCTTCGAAATAGGAGCCGCGCCCGGCTCTAACTCTATAGCAAACTCAACCTCACGGTCCGGTGGCAATCCCGGTAATTCGTCAGGAAATACATCAGGAAACTCATTAACGACTGGAATCGACGAAAGCTCGACTCCACCATCCTCCGCCTTTAAGGCATAACACCAATAACCAGTACACCCCTTTCGCAGGAGACTCATCGCCTTCAAGGCATTAATAACGAATTTCTGGTTTCCCCTCTTTCGCCCCGCGAAAGAGTGCTCGGTGCCGTCCTCGGCTAACATAGTGATGATCCTCGTGCGGTAGTTCATGATCGCACCATGCCGCTCGAGCCAATCATCACCAAGAATCAAATCCTCACCCTCGATACTCACAACAATAAGATTAGAGGGCCAAGTCCTCTCACAAATAAGCACAGAACAGTCTCGAACCTCCTGATCACCAACGATCCTATCACCGCTAGGAAGCTTAACGATGAAGGGCTCACAAGGTGTCAAACAGTCGAGACTCAAACGGCGCACACAATCCAGAGATATGAATGAATGCGTAGCACCGGAATCGAAAAGCACACTGACAGGATGAGAAAGAATATAAACGGTACCTGTCGCTACGGTAGCCGCTGGATCATCGGCTCTCCGCATCTCATAGACACGCGGGTGGGCGGAGCCAACACTGGAAGCTCCTCTTGAGGGTTGACCCGACCTCTCCCCGACTAGCACTCGACGGATATTGAGGAGCAAACGACCCCCGATTCACACTTGGCTCCAACGGGGCTGGAATGGAAGCCCGGGCACCAAGAATTTTCTCTCTCGGCACGTAGCAGCCTTGTGGCGGTGGCCACACTGATTACACGTCGGCAAAGGGTTCGGACAAACACGACCGATGTGGCCCGTACGACCACAATTGAAACACTTCACATCACGAAAAGGAGCACCGGTAGTTCCACGAGGACCCAATGAACGAGCTGGACCACCGCCGGCGGGGAAGTTAGCAGATTGGGATCTCTGCTGACCCCCATTCTTGTGGCCCGAAAAGTTCCCAGCGGACTTCTGCTTCTTACTCTCGCGGGCCGCCTCACTCGCCGTCACCGACATATCATACGCAAGGGCCCTACTCTGATAATCCTTCAATGTAGTGCATACGAGCCCCGACATATAGTCCCGAATCGGCAACTTCATCCGTCTGGAGAAATGGAAAATCTTGTCACTCTCCTCGACAACTTGGGTCTTCACATAACCCAACTCTTTGTTAAAATCAGCAATGGCTTGAGCTACGGGGATATCCCGTGGTTGGGCATCATAAAAAGCATGTACCCGAGCCTAATTAACCGAGGACCCACAGCTTCGTGGATCCCTGCCGAGACCCCGTCGGATCTAACCCACAGTGGTTAAAAGCAAGCTCGCGGTCCACAGCTTCGTGGAACCCTACCGAGACCCCGTCGAGTCTAACCCATAGTGAGCATACACACACACACAATTTCTCATACAAAACTACTATGTCAAGATTGTAAGTTCATAAGGATACTTGCCTCGATTAATTAGACGATGACACGAACGGAACGGAAGAATCAAGCACGACCGTGAGGAACCGACGAAAATGAACCTAACGATTCGAATAGCACAATCACAACCACTTCTAAACGATTATGGAAATGGAATACTCCCGGAAACCCGCCTACGATTCATGTATATTCGTGTACAAACAACAACGAGGGCGGACCACAACCGAACCCTCTCGATTCCGTAAAAATCACGAAATATACCATGAATCCGTAGGGAAACTAAGAATACCAACAAGAATAATCATATTCATCATGAATCCATCAACGAAACGGAAAGAATCGGACAAAACCCCAAAATCCCCAATTATCCAAAAAGGTAGGGTTTCAAGAGATATTACCTTGAGTGATTCAAGTATTAAGATCCGTAGAACACGCGTTAGATTGATTATCCGAGCCTCACAACCGAAAAGAAATGATGAAAATCGACCCCCGGATGAAGAACTCTCCCCCTCTATAACTTCTCTCTCGCGACGATGGAAAAATGGGGAAGGAAATGAGCTTCACGCTCAAAACAACACATTTATAGTGTAACACAAATAGAACCTATCGGCCAAATTATCTACTGACAGCCCAACCGATACCCATACGGAATGCCGGAGAGAGTCTATCGACCCCCTTATCGGCCGAAAAGCTCTGGAAGTTCGAAGGTGAAGAATTTTACATATCGGCCAGCCTATCGGCCGATAGGCCCAACCGATACCCATACGGAATGCCGGGCAGAGAGTCTATCGACCCCCTATCGGCCGAAAGGCTCTGGAAGTGCTCGGCCAAAATCGAAACGACCATAACTCTCTCGTCCGGACTCCGATTGACTCACCGTTTGAACCATTGGAAAGCTAACTCGATGCTCTATAATATTGCAAAGATTTATAATTTTTGGAGTCACCAAAAATTAATGGTGATCTAACAAAGTCGAACTCATGTGAGGAAAGTTGAAACAACGAACAATAACGAGAATACAATTCAACAATTGACAGGAAGGACATACTGAAAGATACATGAGGGTCACTATAACCGAGAAATATACCAAAAATGAAAATACAAGGGAAAGAAAAATACCGGATATTACATTATGTTGTATTCTCATTGGTATGTTATTATTAATGCGATGTGACGGTTATCATTGTAGGATATTATGGCTGACCCCGTCGTGGGATTTCTTTTTAGGTTCTTGGAGTATCGAGCTTGTAGCGGTCGTGAAGAGATGAGCTTCCCGGAGGATACTGGCTAGGACATGTTGTGTGCATTGAGTTTCTTGATTGGTTCTTGTATTCCGCTGCTAGAGTATCTTTCTGGTTGGCCTTTTTCCGCTGCGTGAGTATTTTGAGACGCTCTTTTTGTGATATCCGCAAATTCGATTTCCGGTAATTTTCATTTTCCGGCGGAGGTCCGCTTCGACAACTCGCTTGTCGCTGTTTTGGAATTCTGAACCTATTTTGTTCTTGGAGTTTCTCCGCTTAGACGGGTCTCGATGATGTTTTTACGTAATTTCATCTTGTGTTACATTTTGTCTCATGTGAATTTGTCTCTCGTTAAACTCGTTCGATTTCGTCATTTTCTTACTTCCATGAGTTCGTATGATTGAGTAGAGCATGTTGTGAGTTTCGGATTGTTAATCCGACGTTGTGTCGTGATTTTCGGATGTTTGGGCCGTTTTTGTAACTTCCTAGAAATTTAGGGAATTTGTTCCTTGTTCGACCTTGGTTGTGTACCTCAGATCGTTTTGGGGTTCCGTACTTCCATTTTGTGTTATTGTTGCCCAAATATCGATTCCTAATGCTTTTATTCTCTTTCCGGATCTTTTTTCGTCATTTTGGGACCCGAGGGGGGGTGTGAGCCGCGGCACAAGGATTGTGCGCCGCGGCACACATACTACCCAGTTGTTGGCCGAGCAAAGTCAGACTGTGTGCCGCGGCACAAGGATTGTGCGCCGCGGCACACGCTGAGTCAAGCCGCGGCACACTTGTCCGGCCGCGCACACCCGTGTGGCACTGCCGGCTAAAACCTCTCAGACGCGTGCCCCGCAAGACACCGGAAGTGCCGCGCACATGCCGAGTCTGAGCCGCGGCAAACTCCGAATGAAGCGCGGCACTACGAGCGGTCACCACCACCGGGCGCAATTTTGGCCTCGTGCCGCGGCATGCATTAGTGCGGCGGCACACAATGCGGCGCCGCTATAATCGGGTGTTTTCGGTGAAGTTTCGCTCATTTCCTCCTTTTCTTCCACCGTGCGAGAGAGAGGGTTGAGTGGGGGATTTCTTCTCCATCCACCCTTTTGATTGTGTGTTTTTCTTCATCTTCCTTCGATCGTGTAGCTCGGATTGTGGATCTAGCACGTGTTCTCCGGATTATAGGGTTTGTATCTTCTAGAGGTAAGATCTCTTATACCCTAGTATGATTTTTGGGGAGGGTTTGGTGGTGATCTTGTGTTTTAATCCGAATTAACCGATGTTGTTGTTAGATTTTGATAGTACTCTCGTGACCCTTGGCTTTCTTGTTTTTGGTTGGGATGAAATCCCGTTAGTTCACCGTTAACCGATTTCAATTCCCTACGCACTCTTGGTGTTCGATAAATTGTCCCAACGGGTAGAACTAGGAGGGATTTCTTCTTATTCTTGATGTGAGATTGATTGTATATCATTATTGTGTTAGGGTCGGATTTGAGAGGATTGTTCGGACCGGAACCTATTCCTTCGTCGTCTCCTTCGCGTCGTATTACCAAGGCAAGTACCTCGATATACGAATTGTAACTGCGTGAAATCATTGTTGTCGAAGTGTATGAGTTTATATGGAGGTATATATATGTATGTGTACATATATATATATATAGTTACATGTTAAATATATGTATGTATATACGTATATTAATATATATGTTTATGTCGGTGATCGACGAGTGTTGAATTCTACCATTAGTTGACGTACTCAACTTGGATTGATGGGCGAACTATAGTTATTCATATAATATAGTGAGGTTATATATTTATATATATATATATATCTATATATATAAATGTGTATATATTCGGTTGAGTCGCAACATAGAGATATATGTGCGGTGTTGATTGAGTTTGATTGATAACGTGTGTTATTGTTTATTTGTGTGGATATGGACTGGCGGAGAAATTGTGTGACTTGATGTACCGAGTTGAAAATTTTTTTGACAATTGTCCGTGTGCTTGATGTTTGAACAATGTGGATACTTGTTGTGAGAAACGTCATATCCGGGAACCTCTGAGGGCGGGGCGGTGTACTCCGGCCTGGTGTACGCTGCAATGTGCGGCTCCATATGGGCGGTGAACGCCGGTGTCACCTAATGCGCGTGCAAGGGGCGGCTCTTGCGGGAGTGACGCCGGTGCGGTGACATGTTCAAGGAGCGGCCGACATAGTGGAGTGAACGCCGGTGCACAGGTGTGCAGTGGAGGCGCCTGGCAGGCTTATTGGTTACGGGTATTTGAGTGATAGCTAAGACCCCGATACCGAACGATGTTCGTATCTCAAATTCTTTCAACTCACTTTTAATGTTTGTCTTGATACAGACCGCAATACGTGTTTTTGAAAGCTTGTTTCAAATTGTTTTTAAAGCGTTGGTATCAGGGTTAGTTAACCACGGAGGTTTGACGAAATCTCCGAGGGTTAATTAATCGGGGGTCTTGAGCAGGATATGTCGAATGAGAGTTCTGTACCTTTGATTGTATTGTGGTGCTATTCTGTGTATTGGGTCGAGGACCCTGTGGGATGTTGAGATGATTGGTTTCGTGATGATGTTATTTGGAATGGGTTGAGAACCCGGTGAGATGTTGTAATGATTTCGTTTGTGACGGTGTTCTATAAATTGGGACGAGAACCCCAAATAAGTTGACTTGGTTTTTGTGTAATCGTTTTCCATACGTTGGGTCAAGGACCCGAGAGTTTTTGAAATTATTTCCAAAAGTATTCCCATTCGATTTTAAAAACCCCTAAACGGCCCGAGTCAATAATAATGTTTGCAAACTATCTTATCAAAATACTTTTCCTTTTTACAAAAGGGATCTTCCTGACTCCTTGGGTTCGTTTAAAGTTTCTTGAATGTTATTTTCCGTAACGAGAATGTGACTATGTGATTACCTTTCACCTTGTGTATGCGAGTGTCATTCTGTGCTGACTGTGGGAATGTATGGTTTGTGTTAAGGCTTCACGGCGGTTGAATTTTGTGTTGTTACTGTTTGTATATCTTGTATATTATGTACTTGCACTAGCAAAATTCCGGTTGCTAACCCCCGAGTTTTCGGGGGGTGGGTGCCTGTTATGCGCTCAGGTTTTGGCAGCTCGGGAGCAGTCACGGGATTGGCTTGGAAGGAGATGAAAGACGACGATGCTAATCACACCAGAGTCAGAGTCTTTTCTTTTGTTTCATTTTGGTCGGTATTTTCTTTGTCGTTTGAGTATTCACCCTTGCATGGGTGTAGTTATCGATTTTTAAATTGAGTTGTCATTCTTTTACGTGTTCAAGTTTATTGTTGTCATTGTTGTATGAATGTCGTTAGTTTATGAATTGGTTTAAGACCTTGTCGGTCTACTTTGTATTAAATTTTGACCAGTCGGTCAATCTTTGAGTAGTCTTTTGGAGTTTAGCTTGGTGGATCCTTGTGATAAGGGTCTACGGCGTGTGACATTCGGTCGTATTCAGGGGGTGTTACTTTTATGGTATCTGAGCCTTAGGTTTGCGAAAAACCTAGGCCGTTGTGTATAGTACATGTCTTGTTTAATTCGAGCGCATCAGAGTCTTGATTAGTATCGTGGTTCCGACATAATCTTCAGGCAATCCGTGATGGTATGCCTCGCGATCGTAAGTCCCCTTATATACGTATTTGATTACATTGTGCTAATATGCTTAATGTGAACTAGGAATTGGAACTTGTTGGTGATATTATCGTTTTAGGATATAACATGCGCAAGCGGTCCGAGCATAAATAGTTACGTAGTATGCTTCGGAAGTCGAGCATGTTTATCTGTTTCGGTACTTTATTAGAATGAATTTACGAATGATAACGTTATCCACCGCATGAGTATTTTAAGATGGTTTTTGTTATCTTGCAAACCGAGTTTTGATATTTTGGTCTTGCATATTTTGATAGTATTCTTATGACGGTATTTGATATTTCATAAATGACTTTTGTGAGTATTTGAGAATGTTACCGACTTCGGCCTTTTTGGCATTTAGATCATTTTTTTTAAGGAATTTTTGCCTGGTGGGTTCCGGCACGGGGCCCACGGCGCTGTAGTATCTCGAATATTTTAAAGCAATGCTTTGAAATTTTCTAACATTGTGTAAAGCCATGATTTAATACCGTCATGTTAAATGGTCACGTATCTCGGTGGAGAATTCTTTCGAATAAACATTTTTGAAGAAGAGGAAAGATTTTCAAAATTTTGATATTTGGGACTCAACATTTTCGAAATATTTCAAATTAGTTACGAATTAATTTTCGATTTCTTTTTTTTTCTTCTTTTATTCATCACTCGAAAATATTAGAGTCATTATATAAACTTCCTCTTCCGAAATAAAAGTCAGTGTTTACAAGTCTTGGGCGCAACGTGACTAGCCCTCTTTTTCAAAAATTTGTTTTCATTAAGTGCATACATATAATGACCGTCCTCGTCGAGGAACTCGAAATTGACTTCATAAAACTTTATGCTTTACGATAGTACCGTTATTCTAAGGATGCTAACTAAAACTCGAGTTGATAATTGTGGTATATTGTACGTCTGATAAATTAATACTGTTGATCGGTGTTATCCGTATTAGTATGTCAAGCCACGGCGGACGTGGACGTGATGATGGAAATGGAAG
Source organism: Orobanche coerulescens (assembly GCA_033398695.1). NCBI lineage: Eukaryota > Viridiplantae > Streptophyta > Magnoliopsida > Lamiales > Orobanchaceae > Orobanche > Orobanche coerulescens. Next base: position 89,214,335 of record CM065818.1, on the reverse strand, counting down.
CGGCAAGGTGGTTCGTACGACCACGATTCATGCTACGGTGAAGGAGTATCTAGATCAAACGATATCCTATGAAATCTCATCAGTGGTCGAGCCCACGAGCGAAGCCAAGAGACCGAGGATATCTGGGAAGTTTTTGGGCGGTGAAGAGCCTAAGGCTCCCAAACCCCCACGTCGTTCGAACGCGTCGTCTTCGCGATCAGGAGTGAGCGCTTGGAATCCCAAGCCAGCATCGGTGACTCTCGGTAAGAAGGGAGGGTGCTTCAACTACAATCGTCAGGGACATGTTCGTGCAAATTGTCCCTTTCCACTCTTGACTTGTTACCGGTGCGGGTGTGAAGGTCATCGGGAGAAGCATTGTGAGATAATTACCGATCTGGCAAAGAATGCTACCCTATTGGCGAACAGAGCAAGTGACTGGAGAATGTCCCGAAACCCTATGTCTCCTTCTGAAGAACCTAACATGGGAGGATGAATATTTTGTATTATGCCCTTATCGTTGCTGTTTTGGACAATCGTGACTTTGATCGTTCTTCATTTCATTGCTCTATGTTTCCAACTCTTGCTGTTCTATGTTCGGGATCGAAATGTTTTCTTAGTATGGGGAAATGTACTACCCGTACTCTTCAGAGTATTTTCAGTGTTGGGTGGCTTTCATTGCTGGTACTTCATCTATGACCCTCTCGATACATTTTTAGACTACCCTGTTGTACTTAGCCTACCGTTCTCCGAACGAATTTCAGAACCGTGTGGTTAGACTCCGTGAATTATTGTGGTCTTTCCACATCTGAGCTTGATTCTTGCAGAAATTTTTGTTCGAAGCTAATATTCCCTCGCGAGCAATTAACATTTCCGAATGTATTATGAACTTGGATGCGGTTGGTTGAGCTCGAAACATGATTTTCAGGACGTCTGAACTATTTTGTGATTTTCTTCCCTCTGGGAGTTTTGGTATCCAAATTCATACTCCTCCACCTCAACTTATCGTGTTCCCATACATTTTTATCGCCTCGACTCACGTACCGGATGCTCGCTAGGTCAGTTCATCGTATTTCTGGAACCTTGCATTCGCGCTTTGCTCGTGATGAATTGGGGCTGAGCAAGTAGTTATTTCCTTGATTGTTCCGCCGCTCTCTATTTTAAGTTTCGGGACGAAACTTCTTTTAAGGAGGGTAGAATGTGATATCCGCAAATTCGATTTCCGGTAATTTTCATTTTCCGGCGGAGGTCCGCTTCGAAAACTCGCTTGTCGCTGTTTTGGAATTCTGAACCTATCTTGTTCTTGGAGTTTCTCCGCTTAGACGGGTCTCGATGATGTTTTTACGTAATTTCATCTTGTGTTACATTTTGTCTCATGTGAATTTGTCTCTCGTTAAACTTGTTCGATTTCGTCATTTTCTTACTTCCATGAGTTCGTATGATTGAGTAGAGCATGTTGTGAGTTTCGGATTGTTAATCCGATGTTGTGTCGTGATTTTCGGATGTTTGGGCCGTTTTTGTAACTTCCTAGAAATTTAGGGAATTTGTTCCTTGTTCGACCTTGGTTTTGTACCTCAGATCGTTTTGGGGTTCCGTACTTCCATTTCGTGTTATTGTTGCCCAAATATCGATTCCTATTGCTTTTATTCTCTTTCCGGATCTTTTTTCGTCATTTTGGGACCCGAGGGGGGGTGTGAGCCGCGGCACAAGGATTGTGCGCCGCGGCACACATACTACCCGATTGTTGGCCGAGCAGTCTGCCGTGTGCCGCGGCACAAGGATTGTGCGCCGCGGCACACTGAGTCGATGCCGCGGCACACTTGTCCGGCCGCGGCACACCCGTGTGGCACTGCCGGCTAAAACCTCTGTCTGCGCGTGCCCCGACGGTCCGTGATGCCGCGGCACATGCCGAAGTCGAGCGCGGCACACTCCGAATGAGCCGCGGCACATCGAGCGGTCGGCCACCACCGGGCGCAATTTTGGCCCCGTGTCGCCTGGTCGTGAGCCGCGGCACACAATGCGTCGGCGCTATAATCAGGTGTTTGCGGCAAGTTTCGCTCATTTCCTCCTTTTCTTCCACCGTGCGCGAGAGAGAGGGTTGAGAGGGGGATTTCTTCTCCATCCACCCTTTTGATTGTGTGTTTTCTTCATCTTCCTTCGATCGTGTAGCTCGGATTGTGGATCTAGCACGTGTTCTCCGGATTATAGGGTTTGTATCTTCTAGAGGTAAGATCTCTTATACCCTAGTATGATTTTTGGGGAGGGTTTGGTGGTAATCTTGTGTTTTAATCCGAATTAACCGATGTTGTTGTTAGATTTTGATAGTACTCTCGTGACCCTTGGCTTTCTTGTTTTTGGTTGGGATGAAATCCCGTTAGTTCACCGTTAACCGATTTCAATTCCCTACGCACTCTTGGTGTTCGATAAATTGTCCCAACGGGTAGAACTAGGAGGGATTTCTTCGTATTCTTGATGTGAGATTGATTGTATATCATTATTGTGTTAGGGTCGGATTTGAGAGGATTGTTCGGACCGGAACCTATTCCTTCGTCGTCTCCTTCGCGTCGTATTACCAAGGCAAGTACCTCGATATACGAATTGTAACTGCGTGAAATCATTGTTGTCGAAGTGTATGAGTTTATATGGAGGTATATATATGTATGTGTACATATATATATATATGTGTTTATATATATAGTTACATGTTAAATATATGTATGTATATACGTATATTAATATATATGTTTATGTCGGTGATCGACGAGTGTTGAATTCTACCATTAGTTGACGTACTCAACTTGGATTGATGGGCGAACTATAGTTATTCATATAATATAGTGAGGTTATATATTTATATATATATATCTATATATATAAATGTGTATATATTCGGTTGAGTCGCAACATAGAGATATATGTGCGGTGTTGATTGAGTTTGATTGATAACGTGTGTTATTGTTTATTTGTGTGGATATGGACTGGCGGAGAAATTGTGTGACTTGATGTACCGAGTTGAAAATTTTTGTGACAATTGTCCGTGTGCTTGATGTTTGAACAATGTGGATACTTGTTGTGAGAAACGTCATATCCGGGAACCTCCGAGGCGGGCGGTGTACTCGGCCTGGTGTACGCTGCAATGTGCGGCTCCATATGGGTGGTGAACGCCGGTGTCACCTAATGCGCGTGCAAGGGGCGGCTCTTGCGGGAGTGACGCCGGTGCGGTGACATGTTCAAGGAGCGGCCGACATAGTGGAGTGAACGCCGGTGCACAGGTGTGCAGTGGAGGCGCCTGGCAGGCTTATTGGTTACGGGTATTTGAGTGATAGCTAAGACCCCGATACCTAACGATGTTCGTATCTCAAATTCTTTCAACTCACTTTTAATGTTTGTCTTGATACAGACCGCAATCCGTGTTTTTGAAAGCTTGTTTCAAATTGTTTTTAAAGCGTTGGTATCAGGGTTAGTTAACCACGGAGGTTTGACGAAATCTCCGAGGGTTAATTAATCGGGGGTCTTGAGCAGGATATGTCGAATGAGAGTTCTGTACCTTTGATTGTATTGTGGTGCTATTCTGTGTATTGGGTCGAGAACCCTGTGGGATGTTGAGATGATTGGTTTCGTGATGATGTTATTTGGAATGGGTTGAGAACCCGGTGAGATGTTGTAATGATTTCGTTTGTGACGGTGTTCTATAAATTGGGACGAGAACCCCAAATAAGTTGACTTGGTTTTTGTGTAATCGTTTTCCATACGTTGGGTCAAGGACCCGAGAGTTTTTGAAATTATTTCCAAAAGTATTCCCATTCGATTTTAAAAACCCCTAAACGGCCCGAGTCAATAATAATGTTTGCAAACTATCTTATCAAAATACTTTTCCTTTTTACAAAAGGGATCTTCCTGACTCCTTGGGTTCGTTTAAAGTTTCTTGAATGTTATTTTCCGTAAGGAGAATGTGACTATGTGATTACCTTTCACCTTGTGTATGCGAGTGTCATTCTCATCGATTGTGGGAATGTATGGTTTGTGTTAAGGCTTCACGGTTGAATTTTGTGTTATTCTTGTTTGTATATCTTGTATATTATGTACTTGCACTAGCAAAATTCCGGTTGCTAACCCCGAGTTTTCGGGGTGGGTGCTGTTATGCGCTCAGTTTTGGCGGCTCGGGAGCGATCACGGGATTGGCTTGGAAGGAGATGGAAGACGACGATGCTAATCACACGAGTCGAGTCTTTTCTTTTGTTTCATTTTGGTCGGTATTTTCTTTGTCGTTTGAGTATTCACCCTTGCATGGGTGTAGTTATCGATTTTTAAATTGAGTTGTCATTCTTTTCTGTGTTCAAGTTTATTGTTGTCATTGTTGTATGAATGTCGTTAGTTTATGAATTGGTTTAAGACCTTGTCGGTCTACTTTGTATTAAATTTTGACCCCAGTCGGTCAATCTTTGAGTAGTCTTTTGGAGTTTAGCCTGGTGGATCCTTGTGATAAGGGTCTACGGCGTGTGACATTCCCGGTCGTATTCTGGGGGTGTTACACTTTTGGTATCTAGTAACTGAGGTTACTTTGGAAATCGTTTTCTAAACCTCTGAGTGTTGGCTGTTTGGCATTGCGATTTCAAATGAGATTTTACGACGGTTTTTGATAAATGGATTTTATATGTCTTTGTGAATTTTTAAAGATAAGTACCGTCGTTGGCCTCTTGGGCATTTATAAATGTTTGCGAAAATTTCTTTTAGCCTTGTGGGTTCCATCTCGGGGCCCACGGCGCTGTAATATTTCCGGTTAAATCTGGGGGTGTTACAGACGACATAGAATGGGTTCAAGCACATAGATATGTGCTCAATAATCTACCTATTGTCGACAAGTTTAAAAGGTTTTCACATATACACTATATTTCATTTATGTTTGAACCTTTAATTTTTATAGCTAAGTTGATAATATTTGAATTTGCAGGGAACATTTGGGTGTACTACGACGTGGTAATCGACGCATGTCAAGTTTTAATATGCAAAAGCTTCATGCTGAAACCTTTCATGATTGGTTTAAGAAAAAGATATGTAATTAACCTGTTTCCAATAGTGTTATGAACTATTTATTTTTTATAATATAATATGTTGTGAGTACATATTTAAATTATAGATTTTCTGTTAAAATGTATAGGTATATGAAATGATAAATTCAAGTAATGATACTAATGTACACCAAGATATTGCATTCCTAGCTGCTGGACCAAGTAAATGGGCTCGTCGTTACACTGGGTATCTTGTAAATGGACTTCGTTTTCACACTAAGAAGCGGGAGATGATGAGAAAAACCCAGAATAGTGGAGTGTTCTTGAATGCTTCTATGAGTAGTTTTTCAAGCAGCAAGGATAAGAATCCTATATTAGGTGACGTGTCATTTTATGGTGTTTTAAAGGATATAATAGAAGTGAGGTACACCAATGACATAAAATTTATTCTGTTCAAGTGTGATTGGGTTGATCGTAATTCAGGATTGAAACACGATGAGTTTAATTTCACTTTGGTGAACTTTGCTCACTTACTATATAGAGGAAACGTGATGGATGAGCCATTTATTCTAGCATCTCAAGCTCTACAAGCATGGTATATACAAGATCCAGTTGATCCAGATTGGCATGTAGCTTTGAAGATGACCCCTCGAGCTATATTCAATGTTGACCCTGAAATTAATGAATTTGGAAGCACCGAGGATGAGCTATTTTCTTATCAAGGTGAAACAAATATTGAAAATGAGATCATATCTTATGCTAGAGCAGATGTTGAAGGGGAGACACTCGTAAGAAGTGATCACTCTGATGAAAATAGAGTTCATGATTTAGAACAAGGACCAGATCACTCCGCAAGTGATGATTTTGATCCCAATGATGATGATGATTTTTTTGAAGATGTTATACCACCTAATGAGAGTGAAGATGATTAGGAATTTCGGTATGCAGTAAGTTCAACTTCTTAGATTAATTTTATTGAGCATCTTTATGATTTTTTTTCCCACCATGATCATTTGTTATATATGCGTGTTAGTTTTTATATAGGGAAAAAAATTTTTTACACTAAAAGCTTTTGGAGTTACACCACATTTTTTTTTCATCCGACACCAAAACCTTTCAAAAAATTTGAAATCACACAAATGTTATGGATGGAGTTAAGAATTTCCGTCAGAAAAATAAAAAGTAAAAAAAATCTGAAAATTCTTGAAAATCTAAAAAATCTGAAAAAAAATAAAAAAAATTCTGGAAAATTCCGCAAAATTTAGAAAATCTGAAAAAAAATCGAAACTTTTATTTTTTAAGAAAAATTATCTTGAATAATAATATTAAAAATCAGATCTTTTATTTAAAATTCAAAAATAATAAGTTATCTTGAAGAAAGAGTTCCACCGCATGGCCAAGACTGTTTGAACTGTATATCTTTCATATGTTTGTTTATATACTTTATTTGTGTATACTTGTTCAGGGATTTGGTAGTAATTCATCTTGTATGGTACTCTAGTTTTTGTTGTTCTTTTAAATAAGCCTTGAACTTCTCACTAATCACAATGTTCCAAGATCGAACTTACGTTTTCTATGTTACTCGGACTGTTCATTTCACCTCAAGTGTCCGTGTCAGATCCTCAACACTCCCATACTTATGACACTTCAACACTTCATTTAGGCCAAAATCATGGAAATCTTTCACAAAATAACCGAGTCGGTTATTTGACATTTGTTTCTTTGTTAATTGACAGAAGCTTAGTAAAGCCAACAGAAATAGCCGAAAACATGTTCAGCTGCCACCTAGAATGGGAAGAAAAGATATGGCATGTGTTAAAGAAGAGGTAGTATACATGTTTTATTTATTTTTATATAAATCGTCTTATAAATAAATCATTCTATATACTGAGAGAAGTGCCTTCTTCTTTATTTGGTAAAGTTTTTAATATTACCCCCCTTCTTCAGATTTTTTTCTTGTTTCATCGATTTGGTCAGATTCTTGGATATGTTCAGATTTTTTGATATGTTTTGTATGCTGTTTATGTTCAGATTAAGTTAAAATCTGGTGCGCTGTTAAAATCAGATTAAGTTAAACATATCAGATTTTTTGATATGTTTTGTATGCTGTTTTTGATATTTTTTGATATGTTCAGATATGTTCAGATTTTTTGTTATTTGGTGCGCTGTTCTGGTTCCTAAAATCTGGTGCGCTGTTAAAATCAGATTAAGTTAAACATATCAGATTTTTTGATATGTTTTGTATGCTGTTTTTGATATTTTTTGATATGTTCAGATATGTTCAGATTTTTTGTTATTTTGTGCGCTGTTCTGGTTCCTGAGGTTAAGTTAAAATCTAGTTCCTTGCTTCTGCATGCTCCACTTGGTAAAGAGGAAGTAATATGAAATGCAACATTATCCCTTAATGTGTTCTTTCCTCTCAAACTCTTGGCAAAATCTGAGTTTTTGTAATAAATATGTAGGAAAGTCTAAGGCATGTACGCTCTCGTAGTCACTGATTATAATTATTATTGTCTCAATAGTTTCGTCGGGAGCATGGTAAAGAACCTTCAAAGATAGATTTGTTTATTTGTTCAAGAAACGGCAAAGTTGGAAAACCCCTTGATACTCAAACTGAAGAAAAGATTGTAAGTACTCATATTTTCGCTCTAGGTTGAATAATTTTGATTTTCATTTCATTTATTCTCATTCAATTTTGACATATACTCTTTGCACCTCGTTGGGCTATTTATTTGTATAAGATGGTTTTATTTTGAGTTTTGAGATATAATATTTGTTTTAGGCATGTGCGTGTATCTTTCACAAAATAACCGAGTCGGTTATCTGAATTTGAGTTGAGTACAAATTTGTGCTCGGTTGGATCCACGTACGGTTTTACTTGAATGTGAGCTCCTTTTAAGTTAAATTTCTAATTAAAAACTACGATACTTTTCAGGCTTCAAGGGATCACTGATCTCGTCCCACTTAGATGCAGCACCCGAGTATGGTCGTGCTCTCTCTTCTGTCAAAGAGTACCTGGAATCCATGTGGACCAGAAAACACGCACATGCCACCACAATATCCAATACATGAAAACGGTACAACTCAGCCTGTATTGCATCATAATACGATCCCAGAAGGTGTGCCTCTCTCTTCTTTGGAATTCAGGTCATCGGAGGACATCATCGGCTAATCCTCGTACCCGATTATTCGTCTCAAACAAGAACTTTCAGAAATCCACTGTTTGTGACTCCGTATGAATGAGTTATATTCTAGCATATTGAACTAACCTTTTGAAAGAAATATGAGAATATGTTTTAAAACCTTTGCCTAGTATTTTGAAGAAATACACATCCTGAAAAAGGATGTCGATTTTATGATGTTTCCCAGAGACTTTGGTTTCTTATTAGTACAATCTTCTTTAAATAAAGTGTGACATTTCTATATCTAGAGCCCATTTGGGCGCTTTTGGTTCGGCCTGAGTTGTTTATCTTTGTGCGATTCGATAGATGCGTTCCATCATATTCTTGAGATATGATGCTAGTAAGTGATTTGCTTTGATGGGTGCATATCTTGAGCTATATAGTTGATTAGTTAAGTGAAATGATGCTTCAAATTTAGGTGCGAGAAGAAATGTGCTCATTGTAGCAAATATCGATCCACCGCCATAATGATCATCCGGGATCACATTTTTGTGTGATCGTACATATCCGCTCATTATCAACCATAGTTTCGATTAATAAATATCAGCAGAGTTTAAATCATAATTAGTCCCACAACTATTGGACTGAATCAGTCCCAAAAAAAGTTTGTAGTCAGTCCTAATTTACCTGAGGTTGTACAATTTACATCAATGTAGCCTAATTTTTCAAAATACTTAAACGACGTTGTTTCTTCGTCCATGAAGAAACGAGGGCGAAAGTTTATCCTCTAAAAATTTAGAGCTTACAGATCGATTAAATTTGATTTTGACTTAGATTTTAGTGAAATATTTGTTGGTATTTAAAATTATTTTTTATTGTTATTTTTGTGCCACTAGTACAAACTCCATAACAAAAAGTGATGCAATGTATGCCATTCGTGTGCAACACCAATTTAAAAGTGTTGTATAATAGTGACATTTTATTGAGGTCTCATAAATAATGACACAATTTAGAAACACAAAAATGAGTGTCGGCGTTCGTGTCACTAAAATACGACACAAAATATAGATGACGCACAAATGACATGAATATACGACACTAGATGTAACGCTATTCTAAAAATATGGTATAACTATGACATTTGATTAATGTGTCACAAATAAATTGTAGCAATTTAGAGTCATGAAAACGAGTGTTGCGCGTGTGTCACTAAATTGCGACACAATATGTATGTGACACACAAGTGACGTGAATATACGACACTAGATGCAACACTATTCTAAAACTATGGTATAATAGTGATATTTTATTGAGGTGTCATAAATAAATCAGCACAATTTAGAAACACAAAAATGAGTGTCGCATCCATGTCACTACAATACGATACAAAATATAGATGACGCACAAATGACGTAAATATACGGCAATAGATGTAACTAGGGTGTTCATAACCGGTACCGGTTTTGAATACCAATTTACAGTACCGGTTTTTGAGTAATGAAAATTCGGCCCGTGACCCCACCCGAAAAGTTGGGTACCCGAAAAAGTGGGTACCCTATTTTTTCGGGTCGGGTCATAGGGTACCCGGCCCAAAATTTAATACCACTAATTTTAAATTTTTATAAATAATTTGTAATTTTAATATAATTTATTTTAAAATTTATTATATAAATTAATTCCCAGTACTAAATACATTATAAATATTTTCCGTACAATAAGTAAATTTCAAAACTAACTAAATATTTTTATATATATCATTTTTTTATTATATAATTATGCTTAATTCAATATTTAATTATATATATGAAAGAATATATTATTTTTTATTTAAAGATTTTATAAATTTCCAAACTAGTGAGAATAAATACCATGAGTGAAAATACATTAACATGTATTCTCATATTAAATATATTTCATATTAGTTGAAAGATAAAATTTCATATAATTGCAAATTAAATAATTAAATTTATAAAAAAAACTAATTATTAAAAAATAATCGGGTTTTCGGGTACCCGAATTTACGCAACAAGTCGGCCCATGACCCGGCCCGATTATATGACTTTTTTTCGGGTCGGGTACCCGGCCCGAAAAAAATTTAAAAATTTTAAAAATACCCGAAATATTCAGTTCGGGTCATCGGGTATTTGGGCCGGGTAGTTCGGGTCGGGTATTTTTGAACACCCCTAGATGTAACACTATTCTAAAAATGTGGTATAATTATGACATGTGATTGAGGTGTCGCAAATAAATTGTCTCAATTTTGAGACACAAAACGAGTGTCGTGCGTGTGTCACTAAACTACGACGCAATATGTATGTGACACACAAGTGACGTAAATATACGACACTAGATGCAACACTGTTCTAAAAATGTGGTATAATTATGACATTTGATGGAGGTGTCACAAATAAATTGTCTCAATTTTGAGACACAAAACGAGTGTCGTGCGTGTGTCACTAAACTACGACGCAATATGTATGTGACACACAAGTGACGTAAATATACGACACTAGATGCAACACTGTTCTAAAAATGTGGTATAATTATGACATTTGATGGAGGTTTCGCAAATAAATTGTCGTAATTTCGAGACATAAAAAGTAGTGTCGCGCGTGTGTCACTAAACTACGACACAATATGTATGTGACGCATAAATGATGCAAATATATGACACTAGAAGCATAAGTGTGGTAGTTCAGTGACACTGTCGTATGAGCGTGTGTCGCAATAGGCCTATAATGTTGTAGTGTGATTATGCCTTAAGTACCTTGATTATGAACATCATGATTCGAATCTTATTACAATGAACAAGTAGAGGAAGATTCTATCATTGGTAATCCGAATCTAGTAGGTGTTTTCATAGCAATCATGGACTTGACTTTAACATCATTATTGTTAGATGAATCTAAAAGATTGATCATGGAAGGATTTATCTTGTAAAGATGGAATGTTAATCAAACTACAGAATGATAGTTTTTGATTGATATAAAGGTGTTGATATCGACCATTAAGCCTTCCGAATTATCGCATGAAGAAATGTTAGGCGTATTTTTATACGCTTATTTATCATTATTTTGTATTATTTTGGAGAGTGATTTTTGCTTAAATGAGCTTTTAATGACTTGATTTTGTATGTTTGTCAGGAGATTGGAGTCCGGAAGCTAAAATGAGGCGAGACGGGCGAAAACGGCAAATTTTGGCTATGAGCCGCGGCACAGGAAGACAACGAGTGAGCACAGAGTAAATCAGTACTGTGCGCGGACAACCTGTGAGCCGCGGCGTAAGAATTAAATGACGCCCAGGCATCCAGCTGAAGGCAATGTGCCGTGGCACAGATTTAGTGCGCCGCGGCACACTAGGCGGTTTTTGTGTTTTCCGCGCGAATTTGGGCCGTTTCGAAGCCAGTTCTCGACCTACTCACACGGACGCGATTTGGAGACTGTTTAAAGCTATAAATAAGGGTTTAAGACCCTAATCTTGGGGATCTCTGGAATCGGTGGATCTTGAGCTTGGAATCAGAGAGGAGAGACGGCAGAAGAGGAAGAGAAGCAGAAGACTTCAAGAGCAGAGGGCGGAAGCCGAAGAACGGAGGAATCCGAGCTTCATCTGCGTTTGATTTTAATGCTTTCATTCATTTATTCTGTATTTTCATTTATTAGGATGTCAGGCTAAAACCCTAATCTAGGATTTTGATGAAACCTACGTTTTGATGGATTTGCTTGGGATTATCTAATTAACTACCTTTTTATTGAGTTTTCCCAATCGTGTTTTATGCTTTCAATTATCTGGCCAATAGTTGTATTGATTTAATCATTCAATTCGAATCGGGAGAGGAGAATTGGTGAGGAACTATTGGTGAGGACCGTTTTATTCTGTGAGATAGGAATATACTCATAGGAACTACGTGGCCTTTTGGAGATTTTATGCTTTTTGCCTATTGACGAGTTAATTCACCTAGGGATAGAGTGCATTACTCGCCTTTAGAAAAATCTAGTGACCTCGGGAGAGGCGGTAGAATATATTAGCAATCTCCGCCTTCAATAAATTGGGAAAATTACTAACTTCAGATAATCGAGAGTAAATTCGGATAAACCGAGGTGGATTCAGAATCCTAGACTTATTCATCATTTGATTCCCTTTTCTTCAAGCTATCGATTTCTACTGTTTAGTCTTTTAATAATTCTCTTAGTAATTAATTGCAAAAACCCAAATTCGATTGTTCGAATAAAACTGGAATACATAAAAATCGGTAGTTAGTGATTCAGTCCTCGTGGGAACGATACTCACTCATCACTTTATTACTTGTAAACGATAACGTGCACTTGCATGTAAGAAATATCGCAACAAGTTTTTGGTGCCGTTGCCGGGGACTGAAATTTTACTAATATCGATTTCAGTATTTCTAGTCTTAGTTTGAACGTTTTGTTTTATTATTTTTGTGTATTTTATTTTATTTATTTGTTTTTCCTTTCAGGATCTTTCGTGTAGTGCATGAGAAAACTCGGTAACGAAGGCCTACTACCTTTGGATACCGAACTCGAGCGCACTCTTAGGAGAAAGAAGAAGGAGAAACGAGAGCCACCGACAATGGTCAACATGGCCGAAAATATCAAAATTCAAGGAGGAAATAATATTGTGCAGCAAGCTCAACCGGAAATGGCACTTCGAGACTATGCCATGCCGCAAATTAATGCTAATTTTTCGGGAATTCGGCGTCCCACTATCCAAGCCAACAATTTCGAGATCAAGCCTGCGATCATTCAGATGGTGCAGGCGAGCCAATTCTGTGGATTGCCGAATGACGACCCGAATCACACGTCCATTTTAAGAGAGAGATGAGAGTTGGTCATTTTGTTCAAGTGTGTATTCTTACACTCTTAGAGAGAAAAAGGAAAACCAAGTACAAATAAAATATCACTTAGAGTGATCAAATTCTTGAGAGAAACAAATTCCAATCACTTTTTTCTAGCCGTACCCTTAGAGGATAATTGAGTAATTTGTTGTTTCGGTCATCTCCTGGCGCGTGGCTAGTAGAGACGCGGTGCTTTCGCCGTTGGATCATCCAAGAGCTTGTTGCGGATTGGATTTGTAAGGGACATCATTAAGGACTTATCAAATCGGATTTGCGGTCTCCGGGATCTTCTCAACGATTAAATCAATAGACTACAAAGGTATGATTCCATATCTTCCCTTTTGTTCGTTTTATATTCGTATATTCATAGCATGATCGATCCTCTTGAAGGATTCGTGTTACACTTGTGTTTTTCGCTTCCACTGCGCCTTCTGTAATACCCGGTTGTAATTCAGTAATTATCATTCAGTATTTATCATTCAGTCATTATCACTCAGTAATTTCACTCGTTAATGATCTATTGTCATTCATATTCAATCATTGTGTACACCGTTCAGAGTAATTGTATCGTGTATCAATCGTCATTCATCATCAATCTAATTGGAGAATCGTGCGGTATTTACCATCATTGTCATTTCTTAGTGTGCTGTGTGTGAGGAGTAGCGCACGCTACGTACTCTTTTTAGCGTGGGCTAATTGAGTATTGGTAGCGCACGCCACCTCTCGACACTAGCGCACGCTAGAGAAGTTGAGCAGGCAGTCCAGAAGGCACTGGACTGCAGTTGGGATTGTAGGTAGCGCACGCTACGAATGGTAAGTAGCGCGCGCTAGTGATCCGGAGTAGCGCACGCTATGCAGTCGGTGTAGCGCGCGCTAAGGTCGGATCAGATGGAGTCCAGTGGCTACTGGACTGAATCGAATTTATTCCTAGCACACGCTAGGAGTGGTTTTCAGCGTACGCAAGCGATGTAGTAGCGCACGCTAATTGTTGGTTGTAGCGCACGCTATCGAGATCAGATCAGAGGACAGAATGTTTCTGGACTCCATTACTGGGCATCAGATAATTCGTTAGCGCACGCTAACAATGGGTTTTAACGCACGCTAGTAGTATGGCCGTAGCGCGCGCTACCGTGTTAGGACAGTGGGTACTGGACTACCCAAATTACTCGTTAGCGCACGCTACGCACAAGGGCTAGCGCACGCTAACCTGGAGTGGCTATAACTTGGACAGTCTAGACCAGATTTCGTCATTTGTCAACTATCCTCATTCTCTCGTCGGTTCTAGGCGATTTGGGCGATTTTGGAGAGTTCTCTTCGAGCTTTTAGCATCCATCATCATCTTCAAGTCTTTGAGTTGGATTATCATCACTTCATCATCTCCTTATCATCGAATCAAAGGTATTAATCTCTTGGATCTAAAATTTCGGATTTTTGGGTTTTTCCTTTCGATTTCTTCGTGTAAGCTTGGATTGTTATTGGAATATGTTAGATATGGATTATCTACCTTGGATAAATATATTCCTACGGATTTATCGACTATTTTGGGGATTTATTTCAAGAACCCTTGGGGTTGACTTCGGTTAATTTGGGGATTTCCGATTGTCGTTGTTGTAATCTCGAATTGTGGATTTCTATGGGATTATTGATATCATTGAAAGTGTTTTGATGGTTTGAAATACTCATCTTGGAGTTGGTTTCGATATATTCGAGTTCGAATATTGTTGTATCGACGTTTGAGTCGATTATGATCGTTTTTGATTTGCGTAATGATCGGATTATTGGTAATTGTGTTATTCAAGGTTGTTCGAGCGACCGACATTTCATTTAGGACGTTGTTCGTGGACGGACATTCTTCATCGGTATTGTGTAAGTTAATTCTTACTCGGTTAAAAGGATATTCATTCCTTTTGATGTTGTTCATTCATAATCGTAACTCATTCATCATTGTATTAACCGTATCAAAACTTGTCATTGTCAATTAATCACCTCAGTCATAAGGAACGACGGTTCCAATCATTTCATTAAGCTGTCATTCATTTCACCATCATTTAATCTTGGTGAGTCATGATTCATTTTCGTTGTCACTTTTGTCATATTGTGGCATTCCGAGTCATACTGGCGTGCCGATTGGTATGTGTAGGATTTTCATGTCGGGCACATTATAGTCGTGTGTTGGTTGGTGGCCTCACATTGGACTGTGCACACGAGTTGATGGCTTCGTGAGACTAATTAGGTACAAGACCACACGTGTATTCGATCGATACTCGTTGGTGGCTTGTGCACGGACACATTTCCATCCCGGACGTAGTGTGGCGCCATTCCTTTGAGCCGTACTGATAGTTGATTCATATAGCATGTTTGATTGCGTATGTTTCGACAGGATAATTCATAACTTCAGATATATCATGATTGTGTATTTTCAACCCGTGAGGATTGTTGTTCTGTGTAACTGACCCCGTTGGGGGATATTGTTTTTCAGGTCATGGCAAGGCTAAAGCACGGGGAGAGCACGGTGACGGCGAGGAGTCCCAGTGATACTAGAAGAGGGCCCCAGTCTTTTTAGTCATTTATTCAGTCATTTATGTTCCCTTCATTTATTCCGCTGCAGACAGTCCGTTTGAATATTCATTTCACTCAGTGTTGTATATTTTATCTCCATATAAAATATACTTGTATTCAGTATCATCCTGGGTGTGTTGTATGAAACTCCTCGTCGGAGTAATTAATTGTGTAATGTGGTTCGGTACTACATTTACCCTGCATAATTCACTCATTTTCATTAGCCTGGTGGGTCCCAGTCGGGGGTCCACGGCACTGTAATATTCGCCTAGTTTGGGGTGTTACACCTTCGTTTTTGGTATGCGAATCCCAACAATCTTTTGGCCTGATCTTGAACTACATTCTGACTTGTGGCATACAACAGTCACCTAATGCCAAGAAGATCCTTACTGAAAAGTTACTAGGTGGTTCCAACCCCAATGTGTTCAACAAGGCGACTCTTCTTACCGACAGGCCAAACCCCTTCTCCCTACCCATGTCGAGTGATCCTCGATATGTTACTGATCACTAGGCGAAATGTAAATCTATTGATAGCAAGAAGAAGCTGGTCAATAAAAAGAGACCTGATTCCGACAGCATCTCCCCTACAGCTGTTGAAAATTAGAAGAAGATGAAGACTAAGAAATCTTCCAAGTCGGAAGTTGTTCCTGCAGCACCTCAAGTGACTACAGCGGTCACTGCGGCAGTTCCGCCTGCTGCACCATCTGCCGCAGTAGTTGACCCACAGAGCGCAAACCTATAGCAGTTATTGAGCCTGTAACGGCTATGATGGATGACCACAAATGAGAAGGCACAGGTGAATCGACTGCCCCTTTGGAGCCAACAGTCACCATTCCTAACAAGGGCCTTACCCCTGTACGGAGTCCCTCTCCCATTAGAGATTCCCACCCTGTCAAGGATCCCAACCGGGCTATAGAACCTTCTTATATTCGGAGTCCCTCCCCCACCAAAATAATCATTCAGACAATTCTCCAAGTCCATCGATGAAGCATTCGAACACTTCAAAATATGGAAAGCATATAGGGTCGCCCCATACGACTCCGTGTATAACAGGGAAGACTGGAAAGCATACAAGATTGCCCCTTACAAACACTAAGTTATAAAGGTTGTGAGGTTTCCTACCCTCCATCGAACTCATCGAAAATTGAAATCTAAACTGAAATATTGTTCTTTCGAGTATGTCGGGTAATATTTTTGGGAAGGTTGAAAAATTCCTAGAGTGCATTAGATGCCTTTGGTTGTGACAAATAAAACCCTTAAAAACCGTATGGGTTATCAGGAGAGATTCAACTGTCAGACCAATAGGAGTTATCGGTTTAAACTTAGATAGTTCAGCGAGCCATAGAAACCATATGGGTTGAAGGCATGTGAACTTGGGGCAAAAGAATATTGAATCATATATTAGATGGGTTGGTGCTAGATACCACTTTATAAAGAATGATAGAATAGAAATCGAGTAGGTTGCCCTCTATTAAACTTTGTAAAGAACCCGATCACCACTATGAAGTCAACCGTGACTTCCGGATTTCATATGGGAGTGTGTAAATGCCAATAAAATATTGGGAGCCAAGTTCTGAATAAAGAAAGTACTTAAATTCTTTACATGGAACATTATTAGACAATCACTAACGAATCTTAAATTACTCTCTGTAGTTAACAAACATCTCTCAAAATGACAATTAACCCACTCGCAATTTTACTTGAAAAGAACACTATAACTGGACCCAACTTTGTGGACTAGCTCCAGAATCTGAGGATAGTCCTCAGTATGGAGATGCCGGGATACGTCTTGGAGGCGGACATCCCACTAGCTCCTACAGGGACCAAGGCAAATCAGGAAGAAGTTGATGCCCATGAGAAATGGGCTAAAGATGATGTTAGGGTCCGTGGTTGCATGATGGCCTCAATGAAAAATGAGCTTCAGAGAGGCCATGAGAAAATGCCCTATTCAAGAGTGATTCTGGCACATCTAACTGGAGTATATGGCGAGCACAGTCGAACTGCTCGATATAAGATATCGAAATAGTTGTTTAGTGCTCGATTGAAGGAAGGAGAGAAATTTGGGAACCACATCCTCGAAATAATATCTATGATCAAGAGATTGGAGGCTCTTGATTTTAGTATGCATGTTTCTCTCCATACTTACCTCATTCTTCAATCACTTCCCGACTCTTTCTCTCAATTTTTCATGAACTTCAACTGCAATAAGATTGCGTGTAGTTTAGCTGGGGTAATGAACAAACTGATTACTAGTCTCAGATGAAGACTAGGCTGAAGGAGGCTGCTGTTGCAATTTCTCCAGGACCTTGGAGGTCCAAGAACTATAAGAAGAAAGGTAAGAAGCAGTTCAAGCCAAAAGGTGGGGTACAGAAAGATAAGAGCAAAGCCCCAATGGTCGAAAAGAGCAAGGGGGACAAGAAAACGGACGTATGCCTCAACTGCGGTGAGCTAGGCCACCGGAGGAGGTACTGCCCAAAACTTGGCCGAAACTGAACTACTAGTTTTGGAAATAAATTATTCTGTAACTATATATTCTACTTCCTGGGGTCGGGCCTTTGGTAGTTATGTTAAGGCAGCTAGGGAGTTGCAAGCCTCCCTTGAGAGACATAAGAAAGTGTTAGCCGAACTTTTAGCTCTTTGGGAGGAGCACCACATCTGCCCCTCTTTCACTCGGTATAGGATGAGGTGGCAGTTTTGAAGAATGAGGCGACAGTTTTGAGGAGCCGCGTCGCTAAGGCCGACTACTGTAAGGGGAACGACAATGAGGATGTTGATATTGTTGGGATTCGGTGATTAAAAATGAGTTACGTAGCTGAAAATAAATTGGCCAAACTAGATAAAAAACCAAACCCCTAAAAAGGATTGATCAAGCACCGTACAAACAAATATAAATAGACGAAGATAAAATTAAGAAGTCATACCCTCGTAGACCTTTGATTATATATTCTTGAAGGAAAAACCCGAGCTAAGCCTTTTCCGGTCACGAACACGAATCCAATTCGTTAAAAAATGATGAATGATCTGTTGTTACCAAAAATATTATCCGGAGACGATATGCGGGAATGGACGAGTAACAAACAAATGCGAGAGCACATCCGTGGGGAAAGTAAATAACACAAGATTTTCCGGGGTTGTTAGTCCCGGGCTTGAATGCTCTCACGAGATATTATTAATACGAATACTTGGGAGTACAAATATTAATGTTAGAGTACAATTACAATGAGTGTAAAGACCCTAGTTATCTTAGCTCTTGAGTGCTGAAGATTGTCGGAAGAACCAGAGATGATGCTCTGTGAGTTCTTGTAACAACAATGGAGTGCTGTGCTGACTATGAGAAATCGATGGTCTCTCACTGCGTGAATTAGCTGGACTCTCGTATGAAGTAGTTTCTGTACTTGTGAACCTTTAAATCTGGAGTTCTCTGAACTGTAGGGAGTTCTCGTTTCTACCGACCGTCTTCTGGTTAAGAGGTTCTGAGAGAGAAATGCTGGATAGATTCAAGAGAAAGCCGAGAGTCTGAATTTTTCTGAACCTTTCTCCAGTTGCTGGAGGCTCTCTATTTATAGGACTAGGAGTCGTTGGACAATCGCCTCTATTGTATTATAATAAGCGGGCGATCGTATTTAGCACATGGGTTGGTCTCCTTTAAAGTCCGCAGCAATTGTTGGCAGCCGGATGTGCGAACCAGTGAGAAGCCAACACGCATCTATGTCACTGTCTTGGGAGGCCCCACATAGGACCTTTCGGCAGGTCTGTCGGTAGGTGAGGCCGTCCTTGTCACTCACAGCTGCTGATGGGTTGGAGTCAACGATCCATGTTCTGCGGCGCCATTCGCAGATCTGCACATGGGTCCTTTGCTTCGTGATCCAGTCTTCGTATACTTGACGGACTATGGCCTTACTCGTGGCATAGGACGGTCATCCATGGTCGGGCACCAGAGTTGGTCGCTAAAAACCAAGAGACGATCGCTCTGGGAGGTCGATCGCTAGATACTCGAAGATGGACTGTTACCTTCGACTTGGCAAGTTTGCTGTAGCTCATTTGGTCGTGAACTCGGTCGCTCGGCCCTTATACCGATCGCCATCGAGGCGTATAAATCGCCGCACAACAATTGCCCCCCTACTAGCTCTGATGTTGGAGACGTGGAGTGAGGTGGTTCTACAGGCGATCGCTTAACTTTTGACGAGTGACTCAGCATTTTACAGAACAGGCGATCGTCTTTGAGTGGATTGGCTTTGAATTTGGACGACATGGTCGGTCGCTGAAATGAGTGGGAAATAAATAGCGGGCTCGAAACTCCGCGGGGGTACGTGTCGCGATGCGATTGGGGGAGTCCAACGGTTAGTTAAGACTCCTCGTCTGGCGTGTCCTTGAAAAAATGCATACGCGGGATTTAAGGAAGGCATTGATTGCGACTTTATCTGACGGTTGCACTTCAGTCCTCGAGATTCTCCTTATTTGCACGGAAGCCCCCACCTTCTCCTATAAAAGGGCAAGGGTTGCAGTGCAAACCACTTTATGCGATTTCATCGGAGAAGAAGATAGCCCAAATTTTTGAAGCTTTGCCTGCTGATCGTCGATCGATTCAATTCTTCGGTAAGAAATAATCCTCTTTCTCCTCTTCTTTTTGAGAATGTCTGGAGTACCTTCAACGTCTGGAACGGGCACCACCTCCACCGCTGGGACTTCGACAGTGTGGGAAAGATTCTCTGCGGAATTCCATATGGAGATGGCTGTCGAGGCTATCCACGCCGGTATTAATCCCGCGGAAGTCGAGGCACTATTCAACGAGGCCGATGCTGCCAGAGTGGCGCCAGCTGAGAAAAAACGTTTGCTGATGGAGAAGTATTTGGCGGTGAGGGCGTACTGGGAGCAACATAGCGCCTTTGGCCAAGCCTATTTGGCCTTCGCATAAATCATGGATAGGTTGGCCGGTCCGTGTTCCAAGTTCGACTATCGGGAATACTCAATCGCCCATCCCTATCAATCCGCGAAGCGGTCGCTGTTCTAGGCCACGCAGCGCTCTTCGTCATCCCTTGGCCAGATCAGGAGCTCGGCGACTAGGAAGGACTTGGCCATCTGGAGGTCGAGGTACCATGTACCTTCTGATGTGGACCTTTTCATGCCTGCCGAGAATGAGTGAGCCAACCAACCTCCGGAGGGCATGGTCGCCGTGAATGAGGCGATAATGGAGGCCGGGTTGCGATTCCCACTGTCATTCGCCGTCTCCAATTTGCTGGTCGCCTGGAATGTGGCGCCGCTTCAGCTAACGCCGAACACCTGGCTCCAGATTGTCTGTGCCCTCACTTTGTTCGGCGGTCACCGACTGTACCGCCTTCCCTCGCCGTTGGATATGAACCATCTATTCAAACTGACGGTTCAGAAGGGGTCTGTCGGTGGCTACCATATCCAAGGTCGTTCTGGTCGGGTGATCCTTGGGGTCCCGAACAAGGTGCGGGGCGATCCGGTGAAATGGTTCTGGGTCGCCGGTGCATGGAAATAATCTGCGAGTAACAATCCTACTAGAGAGCTGGACATTCCCACCGGCTTTCGGGAGAGGAATCGGAGTAAGGGTTCTGACTCTCCCTTTGTTCGGATATGTTCTGAACTGATCTAATTTGGTATTCCTTTTGCAAGCTTCCATATTCCGGCAGCTAATGAGCTACCTTTTGACTTTTTGGTCGTCTGGGAGTGGATAGGCAGTCTACCGGATGACGATATAGACGCTCGCCAGATTAACAAAGAGAGTTGTTGGTTGGCTGCTTGGTTATTCCATTTTCCGCGGCACCATTCGGTCCTAGGTATGAATTTCCATGATCTCCGTTTGCTTGGCGATCGTCCTGCTTGAGGAATGTGTCTAACCATTGTTTGATCATTTCTTTTTGCAGAAGTCCGTTTCCCTCGCTTCCTGGAGCCTCCGCCAGAGATTGCCATGTCAAACCCTGGAGTTTTGAGTCGCCTGCGCCAGAAGAAGTCGAGTCGAGTTCCCCCGGTGGCGCTACCTCTTATCCCGGAGGTGAGGCCTCATGAGGAGCCGATCGCAGCGGAGGGGGAGTTTCGGGAGGAGGGACTCTGGCTGAACCGCAAGTGACAGAGGTCGGGGGAACCCCCAGTCTCTGCACCTGCTGGTGAGCCGCCGATCGCCGCGCCTCCGCTCACCGCAGTTCCCTTGGTGGATGAGCCTATGCCTTCGTCGGCTTTCCTGCAGGCCATGGCGATTGCCGAGGCCGAGACCCCTCATGGGAAACCGTTCTCCGACTGCGACCCCGAGAAGGTCGAAAGGTGAGCTTGGTTGATCTGTTGAGTTTTGTCACTTGTGTTAGAGATGTACTGACCCCTTTGTTCTTGTTGCAGGGTCCGCCTTGCCGACCCGAATTGTTCGCCGATGGTGTCGGACTTCCTTGCGAGCAGGTCTCCCCGCGAGCCTAGCGACGTCCCTCACTACGTCTCTCGGGCCATCTTCGCCCTACCGAAGGCTTGGACGACCGACCTGGATGCGATCGCGTGCCGACGGTCCGGAGACGCAATGCAGGCGACTCTTGCCCTGACCCTCCAAGCGGCGATGATGGCCGTTCAAGCTGTAAAGGATTATGAGGGGCGGCCCTCTAGTGCCCGTCTCCAGGCGGACCTCGAGGCCGCTCGGAAAAAGAACTCCGTGTTTGCCGACAGGATCGTAGCTATGGAGAAGGATTCCTTGGACGCGGCTAAACGCGCAAGTCAAGATCTTGAGCTGGCGAGACAGGATTCCGAGCGGGCCCAGGCGACAGTCTACCGGATTTGGGATCAGATGACAGAGGCCCGTCGGTCGTATGCGGCTGCTCAGAAGGAAGCCGATCAGCTGAAGGTCACCGTCGCCCAGCTGACTAGCGTGCTGGCATCTTCGAGGGGAGAAACGGTTGCTAAGGAGTCCGAACTCCAGGGTGCGCATCAGGCGGTTGTGGAGTTGAAAGGAAAGCTGGAGGCGACCGAGGCCAATCCTTTTCTCAACATGGAGTTCGTCAGCGAATTTGGCTATTACATGGCGTTCGCTGATTCACTCCGCGCCGCTAAAAAGGGAGGGCTGGAGGTCGGCCCTCTGGCTGAAAACTTCAAGGCTTACGCGCTGGAGCATCCTCTGCATCCCGCCTTCTCCGTGCCGATCTTGGACCTCTGGGATCTCGGCGTAGACCTGAGCTGGTACCCGATTCCCGAAAATCTCTTCATCCAAATGCCCCGGAGGATGGGGAGGCAGCTCCAGAAGCCGGCGGGGAAGCGCGGGCCGATCCGGTGGTCGAAGGTGAAGGCCAGGCAGGGGTAGCCTGAGGATTCTCGTCCTTTTTGTTTTTGCTTTTGGCTTGTAATTATTGTAGCTTTCCTTGTACTTCTGCCTTCGGGAGACCGTGTTTGTACTTTTGTATTCCAAGTAATGAAATGAATATTTGTTTATCTGATGTATTGCTTGAATGATTGTCTTTCTTAGTCTTTGCATGACTTTATACAAGTGTGTGAGGAAGGATTGTTGCGTGTATAGCTCCAAGTGAATTGATAAATTCATATTGATAACTTTTACAACAAATTCGATTGCTGCACATACAACTGAACAATGCCGATCGCCGTACAAGTAATTAGATAGGGACGATCGTGGTATATATAGCTCCGCCCTTCCCCCTTATTTTTTTTACTTAATGAGAGTAAGGGGACGAAAATAAATCGTTGAGTGAGCGGTCTTCAATTTTGCAGATTCCTCGAGGAAGGCCGACCATCCTGGTCTAGAGGAACCATGCACGATCGCGAAGTTTGATGGAATCGACTCCACAACCGCGGCTTGTTAGCACTTTTCTACCTCGGACCATCATGATAGATGGCGATCCTCGATGGTATACGTTGTGACGGGGGGAGGGACGCGTCGCATTGTCCGGATCCACCATGTTAGGTGATGGACCTTTGAGGGCGGGCGAACATGTCCACAGATCTGTTTTGGAGGGCCCTTTGGCTATGCCCGCCTCGTATTTAAACGAAGGGCGAGCGATCGCTGCCAAAAGGGACCTTGCACGGACACAGAGAACGGTTCCATCGTCCTCCACATCCATGTCGACACTCTTCTACCTCGGACCGTCATGTTAGATGACAATCTTCGACGGTATACGTTGTGTAAGGGGAGGCGATCGCTTGCCTAGGTTCTTCATGTTGATGACGAACTTTAGAGGGCGAGCGAGTCATCCTCTGATTTGTTTTGGAGGGTCCTTCGGCTACGCCTGCCTCGTATTTAAACGAAGGGCGAGCGATCGCTGCCCAAAGAAACCTTGCATGGATGGATCGCCGGTTTCATCGACCTTCGCGACCATGGCGGCACTTTTCTACCTTGGACCTTCATGTTAGATGGCGATCCTCGACGGTATACGTTGTGCTAGGGGAGGCGATAGCTGCCTAGGTCCATCATGTTAAATGACGAACTTTAGAGGGCGAGCGAGTCGTCATCTTTTTCGAAGCGTTGCTCAGGCAGTATCCTTTGGTTTGACGTGGTGGGAATCGGGGAAAGACTTCCGAAGTTCCCACCTCTTGATTGAAGCATGTAGATCCGGCCTCCGAGGTTGATCGTGGGGTCGACTCGTATGAGCTTTCCAGTCTATCGCGTTCAACTCTAGCGACCGTATCGGGAGATTGATGGGGCTCTGGCTAAGCCAACAAACTGTCCAGCTTGCCCTCCTCGAACAATCTCCATAGTTGTCTGAGGAGGTTGCGGCATTGGTTGGTGCTGTGACCGGTACTCTTGTGGTAAGCACAATATTTATTTTGGTCCAGGTGACCGTCGTCCCTTATCGTCTTTGGCTTGCTTAGCGGTTCGCGCCCCTTGATGGCATAAAAAATGTGAGCCGGAGTTCGGTTGAACTTGTGGGGGAGATAGGCTTCCACATCCTCGAAGGCCTTAAAATAACCATGTGGCTTGGCGACCGCCTTGTTGGTTTTGACGATTGCCGTCTTTCGGACAGGAGGCGGCATCCCCTCGCCTAGGCAGAGGGTGAGCAGCCTCTGCCTGGCCAGGAAATCGGCAGCCTTAGCGCGGAAGATCGCGTAGGTCGGGGGGGATGTCCTTTGTGAGGTGCTTAAACATGGGTGAATGACCATAGAATCCCCCCAGGACCGAGTAGAGAGCGAGCTCGTCGCTGATGGGCTCGCCGGTGAGGAATACTTCATCCACCCGGTCGATCTAATCTGCGTCGGATTCATCTTCCCCTTGTCTAATTTTTATCATGCGGTGGGGCCCTTCTGGTCTGGCGACCTTGGCGGCAAAGTATGACGTGATGTCACTCGCCAGTTTCTCAAAGGAGATGATTTATCGTGGTGGTAGTGAGACGTACCACCTATGGGCCAGCTCGCCTAACGTTAACGGGAATATTCGGCACTTGGTCGCGTCTGATGCCCCACACCCGGTCATGTAAATCCAAAACTTGCTTAGGTGAGTCTCGAGGTCCGATCTCCCTTCATACAAAGGTGTTTTGGGAGGAGCGATCCTTGGTTGCACGGGGGCAAGCTCGATGTGGACCGCGAGTGGCTTAGTCGGTCCGATGAGCTTTCTACTGGAGCTTGCCCCAGTTTCCAAGAGCGCTTTCATCTCGTCGAGCTGGCGTTGCATAGTGGCCATCACCGCGGTCTGGCTGCTCGCGGCTAGGTGCTCGGAGAGGGAACCGAGGCGATCAAGTACTGATCCCCTGGCTCCACTGTCGATGATGTCCTTGCCACGTGGCTCGACTCTTTAGCGGATGGGGGCCAGACGGCTGACCTGTATATGGTTGGGAGTTGGGTAGGCCGAACTCCTGGTGACGGACTCGGATTCCGTCGTCTCGAGGTTGGGGCCAGAATGCCCCGGTCGCCATGATGGATCGCTTCCTAAGCGGATGAAGACGGAACCGTCCCGCCTAGCGAGAGCCTTTTCTCGCGAATCGGGGCTTTCTGACGATCGCTCGACCAGTAACCCTTCGAGCTTCCATTTGCCCGCGCAGCGGATGGCCGAGGGGGTTATAGCAGGCCCCGAGTATGCTCTCTGTCGCTCCCATAGGATGGTCATTGCCTCTTCGGTCTGTTCCGCGGTTTGGAACTGGTCGAGCGAAAGGCTGGGTCCGTCCCTCGGGTGCGGGATCGAGAGTCTCGCGTCGCCGCGGCTACCCTCTGCCGTAGGTCGGGGCTCGTATCGAGCCGGAATAAGGCATCCGGCGGACTAGAGAGTGGACCTCTTCGATGTGGTGGCAGACGTCATGATTCTGAAGGTTTTTCTTTGAAGAACAGTGAGTGTTTCTTCAAGTATATGCCCCGAAGAACACTGAGTGTTTTTCGAGACGGTTGGAATGAAAATGAAGGTTAAGAGCCCTTCTTATAGAGCCAATTGTTGTTACCCAAAATATTATCCGGAGA
Organism: Orobanche coerulescens; assembly: GCA_033398695.1. NCBI lineage: Eukaryota > Viridiplantae > Streptophyta > Magnoliopsida > Lamiales > Orobanchaceae > Orobanche > Orobanche coerulescens. The sequence goes on along the minus strand of CM065818.1, from coordinate 89,188,428 downwards.
CGATATGCTGGAATGGATGAGTAACAAACAAATGCGAGAGCACATCCGTGGGGAAAGTAAATAACACAAGATTTTCTGGGGTTGTTAGTCCGGGCTTGAATGCTCTCGTGAGATATTATTAATACGAATACTTGGGAGTACAAATATTAATGTTAGAGTACAATTACAATTAGTGTAAAGACCCTAGTTATCTTAGCTCTTGAGTGCTGAAGATTGACGGAAGAACCAGAGATGATGCTCTGTGAGTTCTTGTAACAACAATGGAGTGCTGTGCTGACTATGAGAAATCGATGGTCTCTCACTGTGTAAGTTTGCTGGACTCTCGTTTGAAGTAGTTTATGTACTTGTGAACCTTTAAATCTGGAGTTCTCTGAACTGTAGGGAGTTCTTGTTTCTGCCGACCGTCTTCTGGTTAAGAGGTTCTGAGAGAGAAATCCTGGATAGATTCAAGAGAAAGCCGAGAGTCTGAATTTTTCTAAACCTTTCTCCAGTTGCTGGAGGCTCTCTATTTATAGGACTGGGAGTCGCTGGGCGATCGCCTCTGCTGTATTATAATAAGCGGGCGATCGTCTTTAGCACATGGGTTGGTCTCCTTTAAAGTCCGCAGCAACTGCTGGCAGCCGGATGTTGTTAGGCGTATTTTTATACGCTTATTTATCATTATTTTGTAGTATTTTGGAGAGTGAAATTGTCTAAATGAGCTTTTAATGCCTTAATTTTGTATGATTGACAGGAAATTGAAGTCCGGAAGCTAAAACGAGGCAAAACGGGCGAAAACGGCAAATCTGGACTCTGAGCCGCGGCACAAGGAAGCTGAGCCGCGGCACAGGAAGACACCCAGCCGAAGGCCGAGTAACATGTACTCTGTGCCGCTGCACAGCCCAGGTGAGCCGCGGCACAGAAGAAATTGATGACGCCCAGGCTTCCAGCTGAAGGCCCTGTGCCGCGGCACAGGTTTAGTGTGCCGCGGCACACTTGGCGGTTTTTGTATGTCCGCGTGGATTTTAGGCCGTTTCGAAGCCAGTTTTCGACCGACTGATACGGACGCGATTTGGAATTGTGCTGAGCTATAAATAGGGTTTAATACCCTAATTAAAGGATCTTTGGATCTGGAATCTTGGAGAGCTTAAGCTTGGAGACGGCAGAAGAAGAGGGAAGCAGAAGACTTCAAGGGCAAAGGGCGGAAGCTGAAGAACGGAGGAATCCGAGCTTCATCTGCGTTTGAATTTTATGCTTTCATTTATTTATTCTGTATTTTCAATTATTAGTATGTCAGGCTAAAGCCCTAATCTAGGGTTTTGATGAAACCTTTGTTTTGACGAATTGATTGAGATTATCCAATTAATCACCTTTTTATTGAGTTTTCCCAATTATGTTTAATGCTTGCAATTATCTGGCCAATAGTTGTATTGATTAAATCATTCACTTCGAATCGGGAGAGGAGATTTGGTGAGGAACTATTGGTGAGGACCATTTTATTATGTGAGATAGGAATATACTCATAGGAACTACGTGGCCTTTAGGAGATTTTATGCTTTTCGCCTATTGATGAATTAATTCACCTAGGGACAGAGTGCGTTATTCGCCTTTAGATAAATCTATTGACCTCGGGAGAGGCGGTAGAATATATTAGTAATCTCCGCCTTCAATAAACTGGGAAAATTATTTATTACGGATAATCGAGAGTAAATTTGGATAAACTAAGGTGGATTCAGAACCCTAGACTTATTCATCATTTGATTTCTTTTATTCAAGCTATCGTTTTCTACTAGTCTTTTAGTAATTCCTTTAGTTATTAATTGCACAAGCCCAAATTCGATTGTTCAAATAAAATTGGAATACGAAAAAATCGGTAGTTAGAGATTCAGTCCTCGTGGGAACGATACTCTACTTATCACTTTATTACCTGTAAACGATGACGTGCACTTGCGTGTAAAGAATATCGCAACAAGTTTTGGGCGCCGTTGCCGGGGATTGAAATTTTCTAATATCGATTTAAGTATTTCCAGTCTTAATTTGAACGTTTTATTTTTATTTTTTTGTGTATTTAATTTCGTTTACTTGTTTTTCCTTTCAGGATCTTTCGTGTAGTGCATGAGAAAACTCGGTAAAGAAGGCCTACTACCTTTGGATACCGAGCTCGAGCGCACTCTAAGAAGGAACAAAAAGGAGAAAATAGAGTTGCAGACGACGGTCAACATGGCCGAGAATATCGAAGTCCAAGAAGGAGGTAACCAAGTGCGGCAAGTTCAACCGGAACTAGCTCTTCGAGATTATGCCATACCGCAGATCAATGCTAATTTTTCGGGAATTCGGCATCCCACTATCCAAGCTAATAATTTTGAGATCAAGCCTGCTATTATTCAGATGGTGCAGGTGAGCCAATTCTGTGGACTGCCGAATGACGACCCGAATGCCCATATTGTTTCTTTCCTTGAGATATGTGACACGTTCAAGACTAATGGTGTCACCGACGATGCCATCCGATTGAGGCTTTTCCCTTTCTATTTGAGGGATAAAGTGAAATTTTGGTTAAATTCCTTACCACCGGGATCGATTACAACATGGGGGGGGGGGGGTGTTAGCGCAAGCCTTCCTTGCCAAATTCTTCCCACCTGCTAAGACGGCGAGGTTGAGAAACGAAATAACCACCTTTGGTCAGTACGATATGGAATCGCTCCACGAGGCGTGGGAGCGATATAAAGATTTGCTACGAAGATGCCCTCATCACGGACTTCCTGGTTGGCTTCAGCTTCATACGTTCTATAATGGTTTGAGTGCTTCTACACGCACCCTCGTGGATGCGGCCTCTGGTGGGGCCTTGATGGGAAAGTCTATGGCCGAGGCACACGTGCTTTTGGAAGATATGGCCGCTAATGCGTACCAATGGCCATCGGAAAGATTGACACCGAAGAGAGTCATGGAAGTTTCAAGTAATTACCCGATTTCCACTTTGTCAGCTCAAGTCGCCGCTTTGACCCAACAGCTCCAGGCATTTTCGCACGCACCTTCCCCCGATACCATTGAGACATGCAATTGGTGTAACGGATCACACCCGAGCACGGAGTGTCAAGTTGGAAACCCATTCGAGCAACATCAGATGGAGCAGGCTCAATTCGTGGGAAATGGGAATCGGCCGAATAACCCGTACTCCAACACTTATAATCCGGGGTGGCGCAATCATCCCAACTTTTCATGGAGAAACGGATAGAACTCACACCAGCCCCCGTTCGCCCAGAATCAACAGCAGCCCCCTCCCGCTCCCAAAGTGTCTCTCGAGGAAGCACTTGCAAAATTGGCGGCAAATACGAGTCAATTTATGACTCGTACTGAAGCAACATTGCAAAATCATTCCGCTTCCATTCGGAATTTGGAGGTCCAGCTGGGCCAAATTGCTAATGTGCTGACAGCTCGCCCGGAGGGAGCATTGCCGAGTACAACAGAGACAAATCCTAGAGAGAGTCTAAACGCAATCAGCTTGAGAAGCAGGAAAGAGGTGCTGGATCAGCCCGAGCGGTGTGAAAAGAAGAAGGAAATTGAGGAAGAGAAGGATTTAAAGCCAGAGGAGTCGAAGGATTTGAAACTTTCAATAAATTTGCCGGATAACTCGAAGACATGTGTGTCCCCCGTTCCGTTTCCGCAGAGATTACAGCAAAGAAGGGCGGACAAACAATTTTCTAGGTTCCTTGATGTGTTTAAAAAGCTTCACATAAACATTCCGTTCGCCGACGCGTTGGAACAGATGCCGAGTTACGCTAAGTTCATGAAAGAGATATTATCGAAGAAAAGAAAGCTTGAGGAGTTTGAAACGGTCGCCTTGACAGAGGAGTGCAGTGCAATTCTTCAAAAGAAGCTCCCACCTAAATTGAAAGATCCGGGAAGCTTCAACATACCGTGCACCATGGGGAATATTTCGTTTAATAAGGCACTATGTGATCTTGGTGCTAGTATCAACCTCATGCCTCTGTCGATTTTCAAAAAGCTGAATATTGGGGAAGCCAAGCCAACAACAATCTCCTTACAATTGGCGGATCGATCGATTAAGTACCCACGGGGAGTGATTGAGGATGTTTTAGTCAAAGTTGATAAGTTCATCTTTCCGGCCGATTTCATCGTACTCGACATGGAGGAAGATGAAAATATTCCAATCATCTTGGGACGATCATTTTTAGCGACTGGCCGAACCCTTATAGATGTGGAAAAGGGGGAGTTAACTCTGAGGGTCCAAGACGAGCAAGTTACTTTTCAAGTATTCAAATCGTTTCCATGTCCCGGAAGTATTGATAAAAGGTCACAAAGTGAAAGTGTAAATGCCGTTGAAAGAGGAAAGCACCGAAAACATCGTCGGTGGGAAAATTCAGATTTTGTGTTAATTGGTCCAAGTCTTAAGAAGGATGTAGAACGAGTGGCGTTCCTCGAGCATGAGGACAAATCTGCTGCAGTCTTGAGTGCGTTTGTGAAGGAGGAGAGTAAGCCGAAAGCCCAGCGGACAATTAGTCATGGAAAAACCGGGTGTTTCGGGAAGTTGTTCACGTCGAGACCTTTTCGCAAACAACATTTGATGACCGAACCAAAAGTCGAATCGCTAACGACCAATGGTTATAATTTTAACAAAAACATGAACGGTTCGATGAACGGGGCGGAAACCAAATGGAGTTTGCGAAAGGCGAACTAATGTTTTCCAATAGGTCCGGCTGAAGACTATAAACTTAGCGCTTCTCGGGAGGCAACCCGAGTTCGTAGTTGTAGATTTTTGCGTGGCTTTATTTTCTTGCATCTTTGATTTCTATTTTTTCCTTCATTTTTGTGCTTCAATTTGCTTCTGCCTCTCGCTTTTAACGTGTTCTTCTCAAAATTCTGTGCAGAAAAGTCCCAGGGAAGAAACTGAAGTCTGAGCCGCGGCACAGGTATTGTGAGCCGCGGCACACATCAATCGTAAGGGGAGGCCAAACCAACTGTACCCTGTGCCGCGGCACGGCATAAATGAGCCGCGGCACACTTGAGCACTGAGCCGCGGCACATGTAATCTGTGCCGCGGCACACGACAAAACGAGAACACAGGTAAAAGGGATTGTACCCTGTGCCGCGGCTCACCTTAGCTGTGCCGAGGCACACTATGCGGAATCTGAAAGGCCCAGGTAGCATATAACACGCATTCGGCCGGCATTTCCAGGTACGCCTTCGTCCCTTCTCTTTCCCTCCCCAGCGCGCGACTCGGCCGAAAGTATCTTCCAATTTTTCTTGCGATTTCTTCTTGCATTTTTTTTCACAAAACCAAAAGGTACGTTCCAATCTTTAATCTTTACTTGCTTATGGTTTAAATTTGGAAGTTGTTTATGCTTTGGATGAATTGAACATGTTATTTTCCTTCAAAAAGTTTTAGGATTGTTAGAGAATAACATGGTAGTTTTATCGAATTTTCATGGTTAAATCGGAATATCAATGAGTTGAGTGTGTTGTGTTGATAACGATTGAATTGCGTTTCTGTTCTTGGGGGTTGAATCGAGCTATAATCATGTTTATTCTTCAAGTAAACTTGTACCCTCGAGGTGTTTGATAAATTGCCTAAGTGAAAAATTTTCTTTGGAAAAGCAATCTTTTGAATTTTTCGTGCAACGTATACGTTTTGAATTTACAGCAAGCCCTAACCTTACATCCAGGTTAAACGTTTAAGTCCAATTTCATCCTTCTCTCTTGTATGCGTTTTTGTTGTTAAATTCGGGATTTCTGACTGGACATCTTTAGCCGAGCGTAGATCATTGTTATTATTGCTGCGTAAATAAACCCTCGTGTTTTACTTTTCAGGACTGATTATGGCGAGAACAAAGAAACTGAGCAAGAGAGCTAGGACCCAGTCATCCCCTACTCGAGGGGAGACCTCTCGTGGTCGAGCCGAGGCGGAGGGGCACCAATTTTCGGACCCTGAAATTCACAAGATATTCAATGAAAAGATCCGGCCACGACCACTTATTCCAGAGAGGGGTTTTACTCCAGCTCCTCAGGACGGGGAATTGCTCACTATGATTGATGAGATGGGGTGGGCGAGATTTGCTGCACCCCCCGAGCCAACAGTTATTTCGATTGTGCAGGAGTTCTACGCCAGTGCACTGCTGAAGCACATTCGGGCAGGGCATACGTTGCCGTCTTTAGAGTCTCGGACTCAGGTCGACGTACGAGGGGTTACGGTTGATTTCTCCACGGCTGCTATTCGGAGGCTTTTTGGGTTTCCGGTGGTTGATGAGTCGGCCTATGACCGAGTGATGACCAGCCTCACGAAGGAGGCCCTACTCGAGACCATTGCACAGCCCGATACCGACTGGGAGCAGCGAGCACAGGGTTCTTCCACTTTTCACTTCAGGAGCTCGCGCCTTAGCCGGCTCGGGCGTGCCTGGCTTTATTTTATCTGCGCACACATTGACCCCACCTCCCATATCCGTACAGTCTTTCTCTCCCGCGCCCGGACACTTTTTGCTATCACTTCCGGGCTGCGTTTCGATGTGGCCCCCATCCTGGTCCGATCTATCTTCCAGTGTATCCAGGGGGGGCCAAGACGGGGTTGAAGCACCCCTCCCTCATCTGCGCTTTGTGCCGGCAGTCGGGGCTGACGTGGTCAGACGACGAGCCGATGCTTGCCCCCCAGGCCCCGATCGACCACCGCATCATATCACACTTCGACCATTGGGGAGGAGCGCCGGCGCACGCTTGGGGGAGAGGATTTCTGCTAGAGGAGGCCCACGAAGGATCTCCCGAGCCGCTTTTGTTGACACATGGAGATGCCGGCCCGCCACCCGACAGAGCGAGGTTGCAGGAGTTGTTTGATGGGCTGCGGGAGGATCTGAGGAGAGAGAGAGAGAGGATCTGAGAGAGGAGACGAGGAGAGAGAGAGAGAGAGATGAGATGAGGAGAGAGAGGGAGAGCTTGATGGCTGCCATGCGGGAGGAGCAGCGGACGGAGCGGGAGAGCGTTGTTGCTGCCGTCAGAGCCGAGATGCGAGAGCAGGCCCGCCGGGCCAGCCGACGAGAGGTGAGGCGTCTTGCTGCGAGGGATGCTTATCATCAAGAGCACCTCGCCGCATGGACGGCCCATATCATGCATCCCGACGGGCCATTTATTGCGCCCGCCCGGCCAGCCACACCACCCTCCTCATCGGATGATGCCGGCACCAGCTCCTGAGCAGACTGGAGGGGAGTACTTGACCTTTTACTTTTATTGCATATCATTTTTTGTCCATTGAGGTCAATGTACGTCCTAAGTTTGGGTGGGGGTTTACTTTCAATTGCTACATTCATTGCTGTACTTTATTTTATTGCTGTACTTTATTTCGTTGCACTTTTCATTACTTTGCGAAAAAAAAAATTTTAGATAGCCTTGCTTGTCTTAGTTTTTCTTTATTCGTGAATTTTTCGTGCTTCTATTTGTGTGATACCGATGTTACGACACTGTTTTTCTCTCTGAAGAAACGGTCGAGTTTTAGTCGCGTTGTAGTCAGTTATTTCTGTTCTGCTTAGTATTCATTTAGGTCCAAAATTTTTCGTGATTGTAGAGGTCTTGGCAGATAAGAGACGATACATACTTGTTTTAAAATCACCGTCAATACGTTTGGTTACATCTTCCAGATAGTGAGTCGTACTGTTTCTTTAGTCGTGTTGGCACTTAGATTGAGTTTAGAGTCGGTCAGTTTTTCCCAAAAGTCGAGAGAATATTGTTCTATGAAGGGAAGTCTAGTAACCGGGGGCATTCGCGTGACCCGTTGTTTACTCTCGCGTAAAACAACGACCCTGATTAGACTAGTGATTTAGATATTTCACATGTGCCAATGATAGGGAGCCTAGTAACTGGGGGTATTCGCGTGACCCGCTGTTTACTCTCGCATAAAACGGCGACCTTGATTCGGACATGCGGAAATTATATATTCGATTTGTTTCTCCGCTGTAGATGGGAACTTAGTAACTAGAAGCATCCATGTGCCCCATGAGTGTCTTTTACGTCAAACGGTTTTCCAAATACATGAGAATGGAAGTTCCACCCTAGGATTATCCCGATGAAACATCCCGAGATCCTAACCTAGAGGTCAAATCGAATCATATTATTGAACATATATATAAGGGGATACTGTTCGAGGTTTATTTGTTATGAAACTCGTGAAAATTGTGCCACTAGACTGTGGAACGGGACGAACTAGCTTGTTTATTTTAGCCTTTCATATTGACGGTCGATTTGACTCACGTTTTGTTGATCTTTGAGCTGGATTTTCTTCATGAACGAGTGATTAGGACTGAAATTGATTACTTTGCGGAATCATTATTCCGAGTGCAGCTCGCTTTTAAGACACTCGGATTATTTAGAGAGAATTACAGGATAGTATTGATTAGGTTGAACACTATGAGTTGCACGATGATTCACGACATTCTTTTATTGAATTTAATTCTTTTTGCTTGAGGACAAGCAAAGGCTTAAGTTTGGGGGTATTTGTTAGGCGTATTTTTATATGCTTATTTATCATTATTTTGTAGTATTTTGGAGAGTGAAATTGTCTAAATGAGCTTTTAATGCCTTAATTTTGTATGATTGACAGGAAATTGAAGTCCGGAAGCTAAAACGAGGCAAAACGGGCGAAAACGGCAAATCTGGACTCTGAGCCGCGGCACAAGGAAGCTAAGCCGCGGCACAGGAAGACACCCAGCCGAAGGCCGAGTAACTGTCAGATTGCATCGCGGCATGACCAGGTGAGCCGCGGCACAGAAGAAATTGATGACGCCCAGGCTTCCAGCTGAAGGCCCTGTGCCGCGGCACAGGTTTAGTGAGCCGCGGCACTCTTGGTGGTTTTTGTATGTCCGCGCGGATTTTGGGCCATTTCGAAGCCAGTTTTCGACCGACTGATACGGACGCGATTTGGAGTTGTGCTGAGCTATAAATAGGGTTTAAGACCCTAATTAAAGGATCTTTGGATCTGGAATCTTGGAGAGCTTAAGCTTGGATACGACAGAAGAAGAGGGAAGCAGAAGACTTCAAGGGCAGAGGGCGGAAGCTGAAGAACGGAGGAATCCGAGCTTCATCTGCGTTTGAATTTTATGCTTTCATTTATTTATTCTGTATTTTCAATTATTAGTATGTCAGGCTAAAGCCCTAATCTAGGGTTTTGATGAAACCTTTGTTTTGACGAATTGATTGAGCTTATATAATTAATCACCTTTTTATTGAGTTTTCCCAATTATGTTTAATGCTTGCAATTATCTGGCCAATAGTTGTATTGATTAAATCATTCACTTCGAATCGGGAGAGGAGATTTGGTGAGGAACTATTGGTGAGGACCGTTTTATTCTGTGAGATAGGAATATACTCATAGGAACTACGTGGCCTTTAGGATATTTTATGCTTTTCGCCTATTGACGAATTAATTCACCTAGGGATAGAGTGCGTTATTCGCCTTTAGATAAATCTATTGACCTCGGGAGAGGCGGTAGAATATATTAGCAATATCCGCCTTCAATAAACTAGGAAAATTATTTATTACGGATAATCGAGAGTAAATTTGGATAAACTAAGGTGGATTCAGAACCCTAGTCTTATTCATCATTTGATTTCTTTTATTCAAGCTATCGTTTTCTACTAGTCTTTTAGTAATTCCTTTAGTTATTAATTGCACAAGCCCAAATTCGATTGTTCCAATAAAATTGGAATACGAAAAAATCGGTAGTTAGAGATTCAGTCCTCGTGGGAACGATACTCTACTTATCACTTTATTACTTGTAAACGATGACGTGCACTTGCGTGTAAAGAATATCGCAACAGATGTGCGAACCAGTGAGAAGCCAACACGTGTCTATGTCGCTGTCTTGGGAGGCCCCACTTAGGACCTTTCGACGGGTCTGTCGGTAGGTGAGGCCGTCTTTGTCACTGACAGCTGCTGATGGGCTGGAGTCAACGATCCATGTTCTGCGGCGCCATTCGCGGATCTGCACATGGGTCCTTTGCTTCGTGATCCAGTCTTCGTAGACTTGACGGACTATGGCCTTACTCGTGGCATAGGACGGTCGTCCATGGTCGGGCACCAGAGTTGGTCGCTAAAGACCAAGAGACGATCGCTCTAGGAGGTCGATCGCTAGATACTCAAAGATGGACTGTTACCTTCGACTTGGCAAGCTTGCTGTAGCTCATTTGGTCGTGAACTCGGTCGCTCGGCCCTTATACCGATCGCCATCGAGGCGTATAAATCGCCGCACAATAATTACCCCCAGCTCGCTCCGATGTTGGAGACGTGGAGTGAGGTGGTTCTACTGGCGATCGCTTAACTTTTGACGAGTGACTCAGCATTTTACGGAACAGGTGATCGTCTTTGAGCGGATTGGCTTTGAATTTGGACGACATGGTCGGTCGCTCAAATGAGTGGGAAATAAATAGCGGGCTCGAAACTCCACGGGGGTACGTGTCGCGATGCGATTGGGGGAGTCCGACGGTTAGTTAAGACTCCTCGTCTGGCGTGTCCTTGAAACGACGCGTACGCGGGATTTAAGGAAGGCATTGATTGCGACTTTATCTGACGGTTGCACTTCAGTCCTCGAGATTTTCCTTATTTGCACGGAAGCCCCCGCCTTCTCCTATAAAAGTGCAAGGGTTGCAGTGCAAACCTCTTTACGCGATTTCATCGGAGAAGAAGATAGCCCAAATTTTTGAAGCTTTGTCTGCCGATCGTCAATCGATTCAATTCTTCGGTAAGAAATAATCCTCTTTCTCCTCTTCTTTTTGAGAATGTCTGGAGTAACTTCAACGTCTGGAACGGGCACCACCTCCGCCGCCGCGACTTCGACAGTTCGGGAAAGATTCTCTAAGGAATTCCATATGGAGACGGCTGCCGAGGCTATCCACGCCGGTATTAATCCCGCAGAAGTCAAGGCACTATTCAACGAGGCCGATGCTGCCAGGGAGGCACCGGCCGAGCAAAAACGTTTGCTGATGGAGAAGGATTTGGCGGTGAGGGCGTAGCGCCTTTGGCCAAGCCTATTTGGCCTTCGCATAAATCATGGATAGGTTGTCCGGTCCGTGTTCCAAGTTCGACTATCGAGAGTACTCGATCGCCCATCCCTATCAATCCACAAAGCGGTCGCTGTTCCGGGCTGCGCAGCGCTCTCCGTGGTCCCTTGGCCATATCAGGAGCTCGGCGACTAGGAAGGACTTGGCCATCTGGAGGTCGAGGTACCATGTACCTTATGATGTGGACCTTTTTATGCCTGTCGAGAATGAGCGAGCCGACCAACCTCAGGGTATGGTCGCCATGAATGAGGCAATAATGGAGGCCGGGCTGCGATTCCCACTGTCGTTCGCCGTCTCCAATTTGCTGGTCGCCTGGAATGTGGCGCCGCTTCAGCTAACGCCGAACACCTGGCTCCAGATTGTCTGTGCCCTCACTTTGTTCGGTGGTCACCGATTGTACCGCCTTCCCTTGCCGTTGTAGATGAACCACCTATTCAAAATGACGGTTCAGAAGGGTTATGTCGGTGGCTACCATATCCAAGGTCGTTCTGGTCGGGTGATCCTTGGGGTCCCGAACAAGGTGTGGGGCGATCCGGCGAAATGGTTCTGGGTCGCCGGTGCATGGAATCCTACTGGCGAGCTGGACATTCCCACCAGCTTTCGGGAGAGGAATCCGAGTAAGGGTTCTCACTCTCCCTTTGTTCGGATATGTTCTGAACTGATCTAATTTGGTCTTCCTTTTGCAGGCTTCCATATTTCGGCAGCTGACGAGCTACCTTTTGACTTTTTGGTCGTCTGGGAGTGGATACGCAGTCTACCGGATGACGATATAGACGCTTGCCAGATTAATAAAGAGAGCTGTTGGTTGACTGCTCAGTTATTCCATTTTCCGCGGCACCTTTCGGTCCCAGGTATGAATTTCCATGATCTCCTTTTACTTGGCGATCGTCCTGCTTGAGGAATGTGTCTAACCATTGTTTGATCGTTTCTTTTTGTAGAAGTACGTTTCCCTCGCTTCCTGGAGCCTCCGCCAGAGATTGCCATGTCGAACCCCGGAGTTTTGAGTCGCCTGTGCCAGAAGAAGTCGGGTCGGGTTCCCCCGGTGGCGCTACCTCTTATCCCGGAGGTGAGGCCTCATGAGAAGCTGATCGCAGCGGAGGGGGAGGTTCGGGAGGAGGGACTCCTGCTGAACCGCAAGCGACATAGGTCGGGGGAACCCCCAGTCTCTGCCCCTGCTGGTGAGCCGCCGATCGCCTCGCCTCCGCTCACTGCAGTTCCCTTGGTGGATGAGCCTATGCCTTCGTCGGCTTTCCTGTAGGCCATGGCGATTGCCGAGGCCGAGACCCCTCACGGGAAACCGTTCTTCATATGCGACCCCGAGAAGGTCGAAAGGTAAGCTTGGCTGATCTGTTGAGTTTTGTCACTTATGTAGGAGATGTACTGTCCCCTTTGTTCTTGTTGCAGGGTCCGCTTTGCTGACCTGAATTGTTCGCCGATGGTGTCGGACTTCCTTACGAGAAGGTATCCCCGAGAGCCTAGCGACGTCCCTCACTACGTCTCTCGGGCCATCTTCGCCCTACCGAAGGCTTGGGTGACCGACCTGGATGCGATCGCGCGCCGGCGGTCCAGAGACGCAATGCAGGCGACTCTCGCCCTCCAAGCGGCGATGATGGCTGCTCAAGCTGTAAAGGATTATGAGGGGCGGCCCTCTAGTGCCCGTCTCTAGGCGGACCTCGAGGCCGCTCGGAAAAAGAACTCCGAGTTTGCCGACAGGATCGTGGCTATGGAGAAGGATTCCTTGGACGCGGCTAAACGGGTAAGTCAAGATCTTGAGCTGGCTAGACAGGATTCCGAGCACTCCGGCGACGGCCGACTGATTCGGATCGATGACAGAGGCCCGGCCGCCTACCGACTAGCGAGATGGCGCTGCCGAGGGGAGAAACGGCCGCGAAGGAGTCCGAGCCTGTGGTGCGCATCAAAGGTTGCCGAGTTGAAAGGAAAGCTGGAGGCGACCGAGGCCGATCCTTTTCTCAAGGTGGAGTTCGTCAGCGAGTTTGCTTATTACATGGCGTTCGCTGATTCACTCCGCGCCGCTAAGAAGGGAGGGCTGTAGGTCGGCCCTCTGGCTGAAAACTTCAAGGCTTACGCGCTGGAGCATCCTCTGCATCCCGCCTTCTCCGTGCCGATCTTGGACCTCTCGGATCTCGGCGTAGACCTGAGCTGGTACCCGATTCCCAAAAATCTCGTTCATCCAAATGCCCCGGAGGACGGGGAGGCAGCTCCGGAAGCCGGTGGGGAAGCGCGGGCCGATCCAGCGGTCGAAGGTGAAGTCCAGGCAGGGGCAGCCTGAGGATTCTCATCCTTTTTGTTTTTGCTTTTGGCTTGTAATTAAGGTAGCTTTCCTTGTACTTCTGCCTTCGGGCGACCGTGTTTGTACTTTTGTATTCCAAGTAATGAAATGAATATTTGTCTCTCTGATGTATTGCTTGAATGATTGTCTTTCTGAGTCTTTGCATGACTTTATACAAGTGTGTGAGGAAGGATTGTTGCGTGTATAGCTCCAAGTGAATTGATAAATTCATATTGATAACATTTACAACAAATTCGATTGCTGCACATACAACTGAACAATGCGGATCGCTGTACAAGTAATTAGATAGGGACAATCGTGGTATATATAGCTCCGCCCGTCCCCCTTGTTTTTGTTTACTTAGTGAGAGTAAGGGGACGAAAATAAATCGTTGAGTGAGCGGTCTTCAGTTTTGCAGATTCCTCGAGGAAGGCCGACCATCCTGGTCTAGAGGAACCGTGCACGATCGCGAAGTTTGATGGAATCGACTCCACGACCGCAGCTTGTTAGCACTTTTATACCGCGGACCATCATGTTAGATGGCGATCCTCGATGGTATACGTTGTGATGGGGGGAGGGACGCGTCGCATTGTCCGGATCCACCATGTTAGGTAATGGACCTTTGAGGGCGGGCGAACGTGTCCACAGATCTGTTTTGGAGGGCCCTTTGGCTATGCCCGCCTCGTATTTAAACGAAGGGCGAGCGATCGCTGCCCAAAGGGACCTTGCACGGGCACAGAGAACGGTTCCATCGTCCTCCACATCCATGTCGACACTCTTCTACCTCGGACCGTCATGTTAGATGATGATCTTCGACGGTATATGTTGTGTAAGGAGAGGCGATCGCTTGCCTAGGTTCTTCATGTTGATGACGAACTTTAGAGGGCGAGAGAGTCATCCTCTGATTTGTTTTGGAGGGTCCTTCAGCTACGCCCGCCTCGTATTTAAACGAAGGGCGAGCGATCGCTGCCCAAAGAAACCTTGCATGGACGGATCGCCGGTTTCATCGACCTTCGCGACCATGGCGGCACTTTTCTACCTCGGACCGTCAGGTTAGATGGAGATCCTCGACGGTATACGTTTTGCTAGGGGAGGCGATAGCTGCCTAGGTCCATCATGTTAAATGACGAACTTTAGAGGGGGGGCGAGTCGTCCTTTTTTTCGAAGCGTTGCTCAGGCAGTAGCCTTTGGTTTGACGTGGTGGGAATCGGGGAAAGACTTCCGAAGTTCCCACCTCTTGATTGAAGCATGTAGATCCGGCCGCCGAGGTTGATTGTGGGGTCGACTCGTATGAGCTTTCCGGCCTATCGCGTTCAACTCTAGCGACCGTATCAGGAGATTGATGGGGCTCCGGCTAAGCCAACAAACTCTCCAGCTTGCCCTCCTCGAACAATCTCCAGAGTTGTCTGAGGAGGTCGCGGCATTGGTTGGTGCTGTGACCGAGTAGAGAGCAAGCTCGTCGCTGATGCGCTCGCCGGTGAGGACTACTTCATCCACCCGGTCGATGTAATCTGCGTCGGATTCATCTTCCTTTGCCTAATTTTCATCATGCGGTGGGGCCCTTCTGGTCTGGCGACATTGGCGGTGAAGTATGACGTGATGTCACTCGCCAGTTTCTCAAAGGAGATGATTTATCGTGGTGGTAGTGAGACGTACCACCTATGGGCCAGCTCGCCTAACGTTAACGGGAATATTCGGCACTTGGTCGCATCTGATGCCCCACACCCGGTCATGTAAATCCAAAACTTGCTTAGGTGAGTCTCGGGGTCCGATCTCCCTTCATACAAAGGTGTTTTGGGAGGAGCGATCCTTGGTTGCACGGGGGCAAGCTCGATGTGGACCGCGAGTGGCTTAGTCGGTCCGATGAGCTTTCTACTGGCGCTTGCCCCAGTTTCCAAGAGCACTTTCATCTCGTCGAGCTGGCGTTGCATAGTGGCCATCGCCGCGGTCTGGCTGCTCGCGGCTAGGTGCTCGGAGCGGGAACCGAAGCGATCAAGTGCTGATCCCCTAGCTCCACTGTCGATGATGTCCTTACCACGTGGCTCGACTCTTTAGCGGATGGGGGCCAGACGGCTGACCTGTATATGGTTGGGAGTTGGGTAGGCCGAACTCCTGGTGACGGACTCGGATTCTGTCGTCTCGAGGTTGGGGCCAGAATGCCCTGGTCGCCATGACGGATCGCCTCCTAAGCGGCTAAAGACGGAACCGTCCCGCCTAGCGAGAGCCTTTTCTCGCGAATCGGGGCTTTCTGACGATCGCTCGACCAGTAACCCCTCGAGCTTCCATTTGCCCGCACGGCGGATGGCCGAGGGGGTTATAGCGAGCGCCGCATATGCTCTCCATCGCTCCCATAGGATGGTCATAGCCTCTTCAATCTGTTCCACAGTTTGGAACTTGTCGAGCGAAAGGCTGGGTCCGTCCGTCGGGTGCGGGATCGAGAGTCTCGCGTTGCCGCGGCTAGCCTCTGCCGTAGGTCGGGGCTCGTATCGAGCCGGAATAAGGCATCCGGCGGACCGGAGAGTGGATCTCTTCGATGTGGTGGCATACGTCATGATTCTGAAGGTTTTTCTTTGAAGAACAGTGAGTGTTTCTTTAAGTATATGCCCCGGAGAACAGTGAGTGTTCTTCGAGACGGTTGGAATGAAAATGAAGGTTAAGAGCCCTTCTTATAGAGCCAATTGTTGTTACCCAAAATATTATCCGGAGACAATATGCTGGAATGGATGAGTAACAAAAAAATGCGAGAGCACATCCGTGGGGAAAGTAAATAACACAAGATTTGCCGGGGTTGTTAGTCCCGGGCTTGAATGCTCTCGCGAGATATTATTAATATGAATACTTGGGAGTAAAAATATTAATGTTAGAGTACAATTACAATGAGTGTAAAGACCCTAGTTATCTTGGCTCTTGAGTGCTGAAGATTGCCTGAAGAACCAGAGATGATGCTTTGTGAGTTCTTGTAACAACAATGGAGTCTTGTCGATTGTGAGAAATCGACGGTCTCTCACTGTGTGAATTAGCTGGACTCTCGTATGAAGTAGTTTCTATACTTGTGAACCTTTAAATCTGGAGTTCTCTGAACTGTAGGGAGTTCTCGTTTCTGCCGACCGTCTTCTGGTTAAGAGGTTCTGAATGAGAAATCCTGGATAGATTCAAGAGAAAGCCGAGAGTCTGAATTTTTTTAAACCTTTCTCCAGTTGCTGGAGGCTCTCTATTTATAAGACTGGGAGTCACTGGGCGATCGCCTCTGCTGTATTATAATAAGCGGGCGATCATCTTTAGCACATGGGTTGATCTCCTTTAAAGTACGTAGCAACTGCTGGCAGCCGGATGTGCGAACCAGTGAGAAGCCAACACGCGTCTATGTCGCTGTCTTGGGAGGCCCCACTTAGGACCTTTCGGCGGGTCTGTCGGTAGGTGAGGCCGTCCTTGTCACTTACAGCTGCTGATGGGCTAGAGTCAACGATCCATGTTCTACGGCGCCATTCGCGGATCTGCACATGGGTCATTTGCTTCGTGATCCAGTCTTCGCAGACTTGACGGACGATGGCCTTACTCGTGGCATAGGACGGTCGTCCATGGTCGGGTACCAGAGTCGGTCGCTAGGAACCAAGAGACGATCGCTCCGGGAGGTCGATCGCTAGATACTCGAGGATGGACTGTTACCTTCGACTTGGCAAGTTTGCCGTAGCTCATTTGGTCATGAACTCGGTCGCTCGGCCCTTATACCGATCGCCGTCGAGACGTATAAATCGCCGAACAACATGATCAAACACCGAATATGCCGAGTGTCTCTATATTATTACGCGTCGGATATTGATTGGAAAAATTATATATCAATTCATTCTCAAAGAACATGGCTATGAATTGATATAATATTTTTCTTCTCTTCTTTTCTTCCCTTTCTTTCTCTCTAAGATGAACAAGATTTGAAGAAAATATTTTCTCTCTTATTTCTTGGTTTCTCACGGCTGAACTCTTACAAGAATGGTGTGTGATTGATTTTAGTTTATAACATGATATGAAAATATTTCAAGATAACAACAATCTTGATCTCTTTTATCACCATGTGGAAAAATAAATCAAATCACACCCCACACCATGTCATGACAGTCAAAGAAATCACATGAAAGGTGGGGAGAGATGAGGGGGCGGCCCACTAGTAGGATGGTGAGAAAACGAGCCGAGTCACTCGTCGCATCGAACGTTCACATATCTAGTCCGTTAAGTACACTTCATTTTATCTCAAATGTATTTATACTTAATTAACTAATCCAATTAATTATTTTATCAAATACAAAATTGTAATAATATATTTCCAAGAAATAAATATTAATGAATTAAATTAATCACCTAGCAATTAATTTCAATTCACAAGACTGCTATGGATTATCAAATAAATCCAATTAGATATCCAATATCCAATATTAATGAAGAGATAATAAATACATATTTTATCCATCAAATATCCTTGTGCGCGACTCCATATATCCGTCTTAGTCGGTAGTGGAAGGAACCTAAGAGTACGGGTAACACTTAGCCATCTGGTGCTCCATCAGTAACCCAACTAAGAACGAATGATCGGATCATATCAAAACCATTATGTCGCGAATATTGCATACATATAAACCCTTCAATCATATGTCCCGGTCAAGTATTAGGGTCACGGTAAAGTCAAACCCTATTGTAACTTGACTCTGTGCATTTGTTAATGCAAACCGAGATCACCGAGCTCTCGTGTATCAAATACAACTATCTCTAACTGCTTTGGCCAAAGACTTATGGTATCATTTGCCATTAACCGCATAGGACATTTACCTGCTCACTTAAAGGAGAAAGAATCTTATCTTGATATTCAGTAGAGACTGCTACTTGCCCACTAAGTTGCATTTCTAGGGTGATCCCACCAATCGGTGATTGGATCGAACTACTCCAATGACTAACTTAATATCCCAATCACATCTCTTACTGAAACCTCAAGTCAAAGGTCCACGTACATATCAGAACCTTTCAGTTAAGTCATTGACAATCCGTGAGTGATATCCATGTGACGGGATTGAGTTGAGTCATGTTCAAGTATATTAATCCCATTAGCATACCTATAACATGTGCTCCCACTAATCCTTAGTGAAGACAGGCACTCTACATGTCAAAGTACACGTTATACAAGTCTTGTCTAAACTTACTTTCCAGTTAAGTTTTATCAACTTGCGAACTAAAGAAGCATTCGAGCCCTAAACACTTCCAATGCCTATATCCTTATGTCTATAAGGAGTGGAATGTTTGCTCTCGAATGCAAGGACTATTATTCTATATACCAAATCACGATGCCAGTGATATACAATAATATAGTAATAATAAATGTCTTATTTAATAAATGTTCATAATTACAATACAATGCTCTCACTCTCTCATCCTCTGAGTGGCATTCGGGGGCATATTCCTAAAAATCTCACACTTGCACTCAATGCCAAAAACTATGGTATCTAATACCCATACTCTCCAGATGTCGCTCTAAGACCATCTGAGATAGTGACTTAGTCAGTGGATCTGCAACATTATTTGTTGTGTCTACTCTTTGTAGTATAACATTCTCTTTCTGAACCATTTCCCTTACAAAATGATATTTTATCTCAATATGTTAGGTGTTGTGGTGAGACCTAGGCTTCTTAGCCTGTGCAACAACCCATTCGTTGTCGCAAAATAGCATCACGGGCTTTTCTATGTCAGGAACCACTTGAAGTTCCTCAGTGAACTTCTTAATCCAAAAAGTTTCTTCAGCAGCCTCCACGGCCGCCTCATATTTGGCTTGACATGAAAGAGATTGCAGTCGCCCTTTGCTTGGCACTTCTCCAAGATACTGCTCCACTATTCAGAGTAAAGATATACCCTGAAGTGGACATCTTCGCATCCATGTCTCCCGAAAAATCTGAATCTATATAACCTTCAACTTTTAGTTCTCCACTGGCGTACGTATGAACCAAGTCTTTAGTCCTATTCAGGTACTTAAGAATGTTCTTTACAGCAATTCAACATTTCTGCCCTGGATTTGACTGAAACCGACTTACCACACTTACAACATAGGCTAATCATAGCTTACATGAGGCTACCCACTGCCGAAGTATAAGGCACCTTACTCATTTACTTTTTGTCTTCCTCACTTTGAGGACACAATTCTAAGGAAACTTTTATGCCATGTCGCATACGTAGGAACCCTTTCTTAGAATCTTCTATCCTAAGGCACTTTAGGATCTTTTCTATATAGAGAGCTTGGGAAAGATCTAACATTCTCTTCGCTCTATCCTGGTAAAGAAGAATACCCAGAATATCGGTGGCTTCTCCCAAGTCTTTCATTGAGAACTCTTTAGAAAGCCAAGCTTTCATAGAACTGAGCATTCCTAAGTCGTTTTCTATAAGTATAATGTCATTCACATATAGTATTAAGAATGAAATTTTGCCTCCACTAACCTTCTTGTAAATACATGGCTCCTCTTCATTTTAGGCAAAATCAAACTCTTTGACTGTCTCATTAAAATGAAAATTCCAACTTCGTGAAGCTTGTTTAGTCCATAAATGGCACGCTAAAGTTTGCACCCTTTGTGAATATCGGTTTCAGGTATGAATCCCTTAGGCTGTTCTATGTAAATCTCCTCCTCGGGGAATCTATTTAGGAATGCTTTTTTCACATCCATTTACCATATTTCATAATATAAATGGACTACTATGGCAAGCATCATGCAAATAGACTTAATCATGGCTACACGCGAAAAGGTCTCGAAGTCATCGATTCCCTCTCTTTAGGAATACCCCTTTGCCACAAGCTTGTCCTTATAGGATCAACATTGCCATCTCCATCTATCTTTCTCTTGCAGATCCATTTATTTCCTATAGGGATCATGCCCGTAGGACTATCCACTAAAGTCTAGACTTGATTAGCATGCATTGAGTCTATCTCAGCTTCCATAGCCTCTCGCCACTTTGCGGAGTCAAGATCTACCATTGCTTGGTCGTATATAGAAGGATCATTATCTTGACTACTTTCTGTCATCTCATGGACAACTAGTTTCTCTTGATGCAGATAGCTATACCTCTCAGATAATTGAGAATTTCTACTAGAGCTGCGAGGTTGTGTTTGTATTTTATAAGCTTCGGTTCCAATATCTTGCCCAAGTGTCTCAATTGGTGTTTCCTTTATTTCTTCCATAGAAATTTTTCTACCTGTGTCTCCTTCCTGAATGAGCTCATCTTCCAGGAAGTGTGCTTGTAAAGCTATGTATGATATTTGTGCATGTAGAATAGATACTTATGGAATTCCCTGGATATCCTATGAAACGACCTTTCACAGGCCTAGCTTCCAATTTCTCTACTTTAGTCTTCTTGACATAAATAGGACATCCATCTTAATGTAATTAAGACTTGGTTTCCTACCTCTCTACATCTCATGTGGAGTTTTAGGAGTGGATTTAGAAGAACGCCTATTCAATATATGTGCAGTAGTAAGGAGCCCGTGACCCCACATATAAATCGGTAGATCAGTATAGTTAAGCATGGAGCGAACTATGTTCAACAAGGTCCAATTTTTTCTTTCTGATACAACATTTAACTCTGGAGTAGCTGGAGGAGTAAATTGTGACACTATTCCTAGTTCTTTTAAGAAATCGTCAAACTCGGTACTCATGTACTCACCACCTCGGTCAGACCGAAGAGTCTTAACATGGTTACCTGTTTGCTTTTTAACTTGGACTTTAAATTCATTTAATTTATCGAAAGCTTTGGATTTATGTTTCATTAAGTACACGAACTCATACCTAATATGGTGATCAGTGAATATAATGAAATACTAAAAGCCATCACGTGCCACTTCAAAAGGGCGATAGCCATTGGCATGGATCAATCCAAGTTTTTCTGCAGCTCTTTCAAAAGTCTCTGTGAAGGGTAACTTAGTCATTTTGCCTTGAAGACAAGATTCACAAGTTAGATAGGGATCCGATCCCAATAAAACCGTAAGCCCATATTTCTCCATTTTATGAACCTTGGTCTGACCAACATGACCAGGTCTAAGATGCGACTTAATTGCTTGGTTTGTTTCATTCCTACCACGCTTACTAGTTATAGTGTTCACAGTTGTTTTATTCCTTAGATTCAAATGGTACAAACCATTTAATAATGTAGCAGTACCAACCAATTTATTTTTGAAATAAATTAGACAGGATCCATCTCCTATAAAGAAGTAAAATCCCTTTCGGTCCATGACAGGAATTGATACAATATTTTTATGTGCCTTGGGAAATATAAGTACATCATCTAAAGTAAGAATAAAACCAAATTCCAAATTCAACATAAGGGATCCAAAATCAGAAGTCTCGACACTGTGTCCACTTCCAACGCTGACCATCACCTCCCCTAATCCAGCTTCCTAATTCATTTCAGATCCTGATTTATTATACAAATGTGAGAACTCGCACCAGAATGATGAGTATTGCCAAATTAGAACTGCTCGGCCATGTCTATGTCGTTCGTGTAATATCCGCAATTTTTGATTTTCGGTAATTTCTTTTTTTCAGCGGAAGTCCGTTTTGACGACTCGCTCGTGACCGTTTCGTCATTCTTAGAATGATTAATTCTGCACTTTTTGACATACGAGTTCGTTTCGGTGTCGTTTTGTTGAGTTCCGTGCTTTTTAGCGACTTTTCCACGCTTGAGTTTGATTCTTGCGAATCTCGTTCGAAAATGCTGTTTCGAGTTTCCTGTAAGTCCTTTTAACTTTGTTAGACGTGTTGCGAACTTCTTTTTGGTTATTCGATCACGTATCGTGATTTCCGGGCGTTTTGGGCCATTTCATAATTTCTTGAAAGTTACGGGTATCCGTATCTGTAATTGTTGTCTCGACCTGTTTCTTGGTCGCGTATGACTAATTATGGTATTATGTTTTCATTCCGGGTCATTGATGTTGTCCGCGAACTTTTCGTCGTGTTCGCTCAGACGCTTCGGAAATCGGGTCGCCGAGCCCTCGTGGTGCATCGGCCGGACGGTTATGGATCGGCCGGACGAGTGCGGGCACCGGCCGAACAGGTGCGGCAGGAACCGGCGTAGCGCACGCTACGGCCGGAATGCTGCGCGCACTAACCGGCAGGTATAGCGCACGCTAGCTTGGTCGACCAACGCACGCTATCGGACCGGACAATGGGGTTTCTGGGGTTCTGGACTCGGGAAGGATCGGCAGGTAGCGCACGCTACGCCGAGCGTAGCGCGCGCTAGTCGGCAGGTGTAGCGCACGCTATCGGACGGCTAGCGTACGTTACTCAGCCGGGCGTCACCTGCAGGGTTCTCGAACAGATCAAGAAGCGCACGCTAGCGTCCACAGCTGCGCTTATCGCGGCCGGGCAGGATCCGGCCGGCAGATTGAGTCTTCAGTACAGGGCCTTGCGGGCCCCGGCCGAGAGTTATCGGCCGAGGCTGCCCGTTAGCGCGCGCTAGTCCGGAAGGTGTAGCGCACGCTAGGCCGTGCCTGTATAAATATGACAGAGTAGCCATATTTTCACCCGTTTTTCATTTCCATCTTTTCCTCTCCGCGGCTGGAGAATTGGCGATCCAGGAGACATGTTTTCAAGCAACTAATACACGAAGATTGGGAGTTCATATCATCGATTAATCCCTCCATAACCTCCTTTGATCCAGCGAATCAAGGTGAGATTTCCTAGAACCCTATTTTGGGAAAATTTGGGGTTTTTGCGTTTTTGTCCGATTCGTTCCGTGTTGTTGATTAATACACGATGGGTATGATTAATCTTGGTAGTATTCTTGTGTTTAACATCATTTAATCCATTGTTCTTCGTCGAATCGAAGTATATTTCTTGATTTCCTTCGAATTGACTTTTTGGGGGATTTGTCCTCTATCTCGTTTTTCATCCGTTTTCGACGGATCGATTATGGTTAAATGATGTTTTTAAACATATTCTATGGCTTTTATATCCATATTTCAACTTGGAATTCCATTTTCGTGATTTGACGGAACGAATCGTGTTCTTGGCCGTTTTGGGGGAAATCCTTGAACCTTCGTCATTTGTTCTTTGAATTCAGCGGCTTTGGGTCGTACTTTGGAATTCATTTTCGTTGTTATTGTTTTCGTTCGTAGTTCATTGTTGTGGATTGTCGTTCTGTGGAGTCGGCGAGTTCGTAGTCGGTTCGTGCCAACCTACTTCGGCCGATTCTCCGCGTTGTGGTTATTCGAGGCAAGTACCTTGCCCATACTTTTCTCGTTTTATGGATATGATGATCGGTGTTCGTCTTAATGTGTTTGTTTGGTTATTTGAAATGAAGTTTCAAAAGATTTCGGTTTGGCCTCGTTAAAGGCTCTCTTTCAAAACGCGTGTGTGTTTTGTGAACGTTGTGTTTTGGGAATTGATTATGATTTGATTATTTTGAACGTTGGAGGCTTTGATGATATTCCTATTGTTTAAAGTTATGGAATCGTGTATTCCGTGTTTAATCTTGTTATTGTGTTTTGAAGAGTTTGATAATGTTGTCGGATAAATGGCCATCTCTAGTAAGTATTCTTGATGAACTTACATTCTTATCATATTAGTATTGCATGAGTAACGTGTGTGTGTGTATGCTCACTATGGGTTAGATCCGACGGGGTCTCGGTAGGGTTCCACGAAGCTGTGGAACCACGAGCTTGCTTTTAACCACTGTGGGTTAGATCCGACGGGGTCTCGGTAGGGGTCCACGAAGCTGTGGGTCCGCGGTTAATTGTGGTGCATTTTTACAAATGTGACTTGATTATGGCATTTCCGGAAATGAGTGCTTTTGAACGGTTTTCATGATTGCATGCATCGACTAAGTGTGTAAGAGGTAAGTGTTCGTTTGGCTTACTTGGCTAGGATGGCACTAGAGTATTTTGTTGTTTGTGTTAAATCCTTTATTTGTGGATTTTGATGTTGGGAGACGAACCTTGTGGTCATTCTTGTGTACTGTGAGTTGATGAGATTGGGGCTAAAATCCCAACGTTTTTGTAAAGGTCATTTGACAGATTTGGGGCTAAAATCCCAACGGTTTGGTAAAGGTTATTTTACGGAAAGTAAACTTTTGGGGCGGTGACCCCTTTTGTCTTTTGGATTTTGAAAAGTAGGATTTGATAATCCTAAATTGTTTTCTATTAAAACTCTCGATGGCATTCTAAACCGTTTTATAAATTATTTCCATTGATTTATGATATTTCGATTTTGAAAGGTTTTCTCAAACTCTTGCCTTGGGAAGCACTTTTCATTTCGTTTGGATCTTTGAGGATTCCAGGTTATTGTTATTCGTGGAATGTAAATTGTATGGCTCGTATTTGCACTTTGTTCTTGCACTAGCAAAACAGTGGAGTTTTGCTAACCCCCGAGTATTCGGGGGGTGGATGTCTATTTTTGCATTCAGGTTTTGGAGCATAACACAGGGTCGACACGAAGGATGATGAAAGATGATCGATACTAATCACATGGGGAACCGTACTTTGTTTATTGGTTCAGTTGTACTCTATTTTTCCGCTGCTATATTTTCCCGTTGTACGGGTGTGATTGTATTTTGACCCCTGCGTGGGCATGAGTTGTATTTGAGTTGTATGTATTTGTTGAAAGACCAAATCAGTCTACTGAGTCATTTTAGCCATAAAGGCATGGTTGAGTTGTTATATGTCGTTACCAGCCTGGTAGATCCTTGAGGAAAGGTTCTACGGTGTGTAATATCCCTGAGCGGATTGGGGGTGTTACATAAATGGTATCGGAGCTTAGGTTGAGGAAACCTAGGCTGTCGGGTCAAGTCGTGTTGTTTGAGTCTTGTTTCGTCGGATTTTATCCGATCGAGTCGTCGCGACGCGTCGTTTGAGTTTGTTGGTCGTGATTAGTATCGTGGGGCAATCATCATCTTCGTGCGACCTGTGGAAGTAAGTCTCCCTCCTTTGTGTTGTGCCTCGTTTGACACGATCTATTTTTATGATTATTTGTTAAGTGGTGGAATCCTTACGTGGATTTTGATTTCACGATATGTATTTAGTCGACTCTCGTATTTGATTTATACGAGGAGTGTCGTCGCTTGTGATGTCTTTTTATTGTTGTTTTTGTCCGTCTTGATGATTTTCGAATCGATTTGCACGCTTTACAAGTTCTATTGTGGAAGCTTTGTGCTTATACGCTGTCAATTGCTCACTAACCAATGCGGGAGGGTCCTTAGAGGCCTCAAATGGGGTCAGTGGTTTTGTTCTGAATCCTAGGCGGTCTTCGACTGTGGTATTTTATCGTTTATTTCCGTTTAAAGACATCTATTGTCTTGATTTTAAACGTTCTGATGCGTGTACTAGGAGTTGTTTTAGTGAACGTCGATATGTGTGAGTTTTGGGCATTCTGGCCTATTGGATTTTTGAAAACCTTGAGTATCTTAGAAAAATAAATTTCGAGACATGCTTTTCAAATGAGTTATCTTCTTGTGGTACATCCAAGGTGCCACAATATATTTCAAAATTTTTCTACCTCGAGGACCAAAATGTTTTGAGATATTTTTCAATGTTTTAGAAACACTTTTATTTAGACCCGAGGGTCGAATATTCTGAAAGTTTTCACTAAGATAAAGTGTCCTCATTTTTATCAAATGCAAAATGGTTCTCCAATGTCTAGATAACGATGTTTCACGTTTGTACTTTTTGAAAGGTGATACTCAAGATCAACCGGTGTTCTTCGAAATTATTTTCAAAATGAGGTTTTCGTTTTTAAAACCTATCCATTCCCGTTTGAGGGCTGGGTATGTATGTATGATGTTCGCATTGTCATTTTGATGTTTGCTCCCGAGTATGATCGAGTTGGTGGCGTGAACGTTGAGTTGTTTTCCACACATTTGTTGTGTTAGCCCTCTGTGAGAGGTGGGATGTTGGTATTGAATGTTGCCATCTCGTGGTGATTTCTGCGTTATCGCGCATGTGCGAGCTGTTAGAGCTTGGTTTGGTATGACCGAGTGCATCGGTGATGGTTTCGTTATGTGTCGGTTGTTTAATGTCTTGTTACCTTGCTCCCGTTTTTGTGGATTTCGTGGATGAGGTCGGAGGTAATACCCGTACTATTTTGACCTCGGTATTTTCTCTTTCTCCATTCTATCGACTCGCTCGTCTTCGTTGTTACTTTCTGAACTTGTTCTGTATTTCGGTTTCATCGTCCAAACGAGCTGTGATCTTGTTGTGGGTCGATCTAGTTATCACTGTGACTTTTTCGAGTTCAGTTCGATTCTTGTGAACCTTGTTCGGAAGTGACATCATTTGGTTCTATTAACTCTTCTATTCGATGTAGATCAGATTTTGAATTTCTGTATTTTTGACTCTTTCGACTCGTTTATGTTCGTTGACATTTTCTGAACTTTCCCTATCCCTTGCTGTTATTGATTGAACGAGGGTGGTATTTTTTCGGGATAACTCGTTTGTCGTTGTGACTTTGCAATCGCTAATCCCTTTCCTGTGGATCTTATGGGAATGCATATCTTGTTGTTCTCACCAGATCATTCTGGGAGTTGTTGTTTGAACTTTATTGTTCTTGGTGATTCGAACATGATTCTTCGATCTTTGTTGTCTCGATCGTTGTGGTTCGATCGTTTGATTGTTCGGTTTTTATTGATCTCGTTCTGTGATTGGTGAACGTTCAGGCTCCTTCGTAATTCCCTTCAGTTCGGGAAATTAGTTTCGTTTTCGATCTTCCAGCCCTTAGGCGGTGGAATTCCGTATTTGTTCAGCGTTTGGCTCGCGTTTTGATTGATGAACCGTTGGGTTGGTCAATCGTATTGATTTTCGTTCGCTGTGTTTTGTGATTGTCGGATAATTGACTTGGCTATATTATCCGTTCGATGACACTTGTCACTTGTTGGTTTTATGATATCCCTAACGGCGACGTTGTGTTGGTCGTCGTGGAGCGTGTTTTCACACCGTATATTCCGTTGCGTTGTTTGTAACGTTTCGCCATTGGGCGTTAGTTACGCGTTTCTTGCGTATCTCGTTGAGTTTTCCTGGAGGGATATCGCTTCTCCCTACTTGTTCTAAGTTTCGGGACGAAACTTCTTTTAAGGAGGGTAGAATGTAATATCCGCATTTTTCGAATTTCGGTAATTTCTTTTTTTCAGCGGAAGTCCGTTTTGACGACTCGCTCGTGACCGTTTCGTCATTCTGAGAATGATTAATTCTGCACTTTTTGACATCCGAGTTCGTTTCAGTGTCGTTTTGTTGAGTTCCGTGCTTTTTAGCGACTTTTCCGCGCTTGAGTTCGATTCTTCCGAATCTCGTTCGAAAATGCTGTTTCGAGTTTCTTGTAAGTCCTTTTAACTTTGTTAGACGTGTTGTGAACTTCTGTTTGGTTATTCGATCACGTATCGTGATTTCCGGGCGTTATGGGCCATTTCGTAATTTCTTGAAAGTTACGGGTATCCGTATCTGTAATTGTTGTCTCGACCCATTTCTTGGTCGCGTATGACTAATTATGGTATTATGTTTTCATTCCGGGTCGTTGATGTTGTCCGCGAACTTTTCGTCGTGTTCGTTCCGTACGTTTTCGGAAATCGGGTCGTCGAGCCCTGGTGGTCGGGTACTGGCCGGACGGTTGCGGGACTGGCCGGATGAGTGCGGGCACCGGCCGGACAGGTGCGGCAGGAACCGGCGTAGCGCACGCGACGGTCGGAACGCTACGCGCGCTAACCGGCAGGTATAACGCACGCTAGCTCGGTCGACCAACGCACGCTATCGGACAGGACAATGGGGTTTCTGGGGTTCTGGACTCGGGAAGGATCAGCAGGTAGCGCACGCTACGCCGAGCGTAGCACGCACTAGTCGGCAGGCGTAGCGCACGCTGTCGGCCGGCTAGCGTACGTTACCTGGCAGGCGATTCGATCCAGAGGTTACGGGCCAGATCGACGCTAAGCGCCCGCGCAACGCAACGCGCTTATCCTTGTCGGGCACGAAGGATCCGGCCGGCAGATTGAGTCTTCAGTACAGGGCCTTGCGGGCCCCGACCGAGAGTTATCGGCCGAGGCTGCCCGTTAGCGCGCGCTAGTCCGGAAGGTGTAGCGCACGCTAGGCCGTGCCTGTATAAATATGACAGAGTAGCCATATTTTCACCCGTTTTTCATTTCCATCTTTTCCTCTCCGCGGCTGGAGAATTGGCGATCCAGGAGACATGTTTTCAAGCAACTAATACACGAAGATTGGGAGTTCATATCATCGATTAATCCCTCCATAACCTCCTTTGATCCAGCGAATCAAGGTGAGATTTCCTAGAACCCTATTTTGGGAAAATTTGGGGTTTTTGCATTTTTGTCCGATTCGTTCCGTGTTGTTGATTAATACACGATGGGTATGATTAATCTTGGTAGTATTCTTGTGTTTAACATCATTTAATCCATTGTTCTTCGTCGAATCGAAGTATATTTGTTGATTTCCTTCGAATTGACTTTTTGGGGGATTTGTCCTCGATCTCGTTTTTCATCCGTTTTCGATGGATCGATTATGGTTAAATGATGTTGTTAAACATATTCTATGGATTGTATATCCATATTTCAACTTGGAATTCCATTTTCGTGATTTGACGGAACGAATCATGTTCTTGGCCGTTTTGGGGGAAATCCTTGAACCTTCGTCATTTGTTCTTTGAATTCAGCGGCTTTGGGTCGTACTTTGGAATTCATTTTCATTGTTATTGTTTTCGTTCGTAGTTCATTGTTGTGGATTGTCGTTCGGTGGAGTCGGCGAGTTCGTAGTCGGTTCATGCCAACCTACTTCGGCCGATTCTCCGCGTTGTGGTTATTCGAGGCAAGTACCTTGCCCATACTTTTCTCGTTTTATGGATATGATGATCGGTGTTCGTCTTAATGTGTTTGTTTGGTTATTTGAAATGAAGTTTCAAAAGATTTCGGTTTGGCCTCGTTAAAGGCTCTCTTTCAAAACGCGTGTGTGTTTTGTGAACGTTGTGTTTTGGGAATTGATTATGATTTGATTATTTTGAACGTTGGAGGCTTTGATGATATTCCTATTGTTTAAAGTTATGGAATCGTGTATTCCGTGTTTAATCTTGTTATTGTGTTTTGAAGAGTTTGATAATGTTGTCGGATAAATGGCCATCTCTAATAAGTATTCTTGATGAACTTACATTCTTAGCATAATAGTATTGGATGAGTAACGTGTGTGTGTGTATGCTCACTATGGGTTAGATCCAACGGGGTCTTGGTAGGGTTCCACGAAGCTGTGGAACCGCGAGCTTGCTTTTAACCACTGTGGGTTAGATCCGACGGGGTCTCGGCAGGGGTCCACGAAGCTGTGGGTCCGCGGTTAATTGTGGTGCATTTTTACAAATGTTACTTGATTATGGCATTTCCGGAAATGAGTGCTTTTGAACAGTTTTCATGATTGCATGCATCGACTAAGTGTGTAAGAGGTAAGTGTTCGTTTGGCTTTGGCTAGGATGGCACTAGAGTATTTTGTTGTTTGTGTTAAATCCTTTATTTGTGGATTTTGATGTTGGAGACGAACCTTGTGGTCGTTCTTGTGTACTGTGAGTTGATGAGATTGGGGCTAAAATCCCAACGTTTTTGTAAAGGTCATTTGACGGATTTGGGGCTAAAATCCCAACGGTTTGGTAAAGGTTATTTTACGGAAAGTAAACTTTTGGGGCGGTGACCCCTTTTGTCTTTTGGATTTTGAAAAGTAGGATTTGATAATCCTAAATTGTTTTCTATTAAAACTCTCGATGGCATTCTAAACCGTTTTATAAATTATTTCCATTGATTTATGATATTTCGATTTTGAAAGGTTTTCTCAAACTCTTACCTCGGGAAGCACTTTTCGTTTCGTTTGGATCTTTGAGGATTCCTAGTTATTGGTATTCGTGGAATGTGAATTGTATGGCTCGTATTTGCACTTTGTTCTTGCACTAGCAAAACAGTGGAGTTTTGCTAACCCCCGAGTATTCGGGGGGTGGATGTCTGTTTTTGCATTCAGGTTTTGGAGCATAACACAGGGTCGGCACGAAGGATGATGAAAGATGATCGATACTAATCACATGGGGAACCGTACTTTGTTTATTGGTTCAGTTGTACTCTATTTTTCCGCTGCTATATTTTCCGTTATGCAGGTGTGATTGTATTTTGACCCCTGCGTGGGCATGAGTTGTATTTGAGTTGTATGTATTTGTTGAAAGACCAAATCAGTCTACTGAGTCATTTTAGCCATAAAGGCATGGTTGAGTTGTTATATGTCGTTACCAGCCTGGTAGATCCTTGAGGAAAGGTTCTACGGCGTGTAATATCCCTGAGCGGATTGGGGGTGTTACAGTTCGTCATTAACTCCAGTTTCAACATCCAGCCTGAACATGGACGTGACTGGACTCATCCACGGCCATGGGACCTCATCGAGCATCTTGTTTAGTATATTTTGAGTAATATTTTTATTAGTATTTTATATATATAATTGTGTGTTGTGTGATAATTTATTCGTTTTAACATATATTTATATTATTTCATTTTGTTAGAATTTTCTATAATTTTATGTCATTTTTGGATAATTAATTGGAATTAAATTATATCTGCAGGTTAACCAACCGGTACAAGACAGATCAATTGGTTCAAGGGCGATATTTTTACAAAATTCAAATATAGTCACGACTGGTCTCACTTTATTCGTCTCGTCGAGACGATCGTTTTAAAAAAAATTCATCCGAATCCGAGTTCGTATGAAGAAGTTATGACCGTTCGAAGGACAATTAAATAGACGGACCATATTGTGCCACGTGTCAACACCTGATTGGACCGGAATTTCAACTATGTGCTGATGTCATCCATGACATCAGCACTCATGGGCAGCCGTGAATTATTAGGTGGTGGGATTTTAAAATTGTAAAAATTATTATTTTATTGATTTTGAAGTAGTATAAATAGGGGATGAATGTGTAGTGTTTGAAAGGGAGAAAAAAAGAGAAAAAAATAGAGAGATATTATTTTAAGAGAGAGAAGAAAAAATATTGTGTAATAAAATTATATTTGTGTAATAATATTATGGAATATTTATTTATTTCTGTTGTTATTATGAGTGAGTAATTTTCTTTTATTGGGGTTATGATGAAACCATGTCTATATTATTATTAATATTTATATAATAATTCCAAATAAATATTTTTAACGATTATAATTTTTGCTTCAATAGGGGAATATTATTTCATCAATTATATCACGTATTTTTGATAGTTATAAATTTCCCATTGTTTTGTGATTATTAATATTAGTTAATTCTTTGATTATTTGTTTTCCATTAAATTGGATAAATATAATGCTTAGAAATTACATTTTTTTAAGCGAAGAAAAATCTATATTTGAATTATAATTTTGTACTTATTGTCAAATCTATAGGGAAATAGTGAGATTGATTTCAGAATCTATTCCCTGAATTTCTTGGAATTAAAATATAAAATAAATAATAAATAGACATTGGTGGATTCTAAACCCTAGTAAATTATTTAAAATCAATTTATCTAAAATCTACTTAAAAATTACTATTATTTAATGCAATTATTTTAACCAATCAAAAATCAAATTATTTGGGACTAGGTTAGAATTTAATATAATTTGGTTCAAAACTATATGAATAATTTGACTTCACTAGTATAGTCCTCCCTGTGGAATCGACCTTGCACCGCATATCTACATCGAACAAATCGTGCGCTTGCGAGTATTAGACTAAAGAATCAACCAACAACAAGTTTTTGGCGCC
Organism: Orobanche coerulescens; assembly: GCA_033398695.1. Taxonomy (NCBI): domain Eukaryota; kingdom Viridiplantae; phylum Streptophyta; class Magnoliopsida; order Lamiales; family Orobanchaceae; genus Orobanche; species Orobanche coerulescens. The sequence goes on along the minus strand of CM065818.1, from coordinate 89,156,344 downwards.
GTTGCCGGGGAGGCGCAAACGAAGTACAAGAAGACCGTCGTCACCAAGTTAGTTGAATTCTTCTACTAGTTATTTATTTTACTGTTTTTCTTTATTATTATTATTATCTGTCTTTTTAATATCAGTTTTAGATTGTGTTAGTATAAATAATAGTTAGTAGTAGAATTTATTTTCTTTTTATATTTATAAAAAAAATCTGAAAAATAATAAAAACTTATAATAATAAATATAAAATATAAGTAATAATAATAAAAGCTAATGTTCATTTTCGTAAAAATAATAATAAATTAAAAAAAAATTAAAAAAGTTCAAAAATATATAAAAATATAAAAAATCTGAAAAAAAAAAAAAAAATCAGAACATATTTTTATTTTTAAAAAAAAAGATCTGGAAAATAATACAAAAAAGTTTCACAATTTAAGGTAATATTTTTGTAATTTTGGAATATTAATATTAAAAAAATCAAAAAATTTAATTTAAGTTCGTAAAAAATAAAAAAATAATCTGGAATATTATTTTCTGTAATAAATAAAAATATGAATTATTTTATTTTATTTTTAAAAGTAAAACCTGCTAGTTTTATTAAAAAATTTAATTTTCATACAAAATCTAAAAATCTAATAAAAAAATCAGAATAAGAATTAATAATTTAAATAATCTGGAATATATATAATAAAATAAATTTTCTGAACTTTGAATTTTTTTTAATAAAAACAGATTTTTTTTTTAAAATAAATTACAATTTTTTAATAAAAAGGAAAATACTAAAAAAATTAAAAACCTGAAATTTAAAAAAAAAACAGAAACCAAAATATATAAAATAAAATATTTTTATTGATTGCATAAATAAAATAAATTTTGTAATTTTTATTTTTTTTTCCTAAAAAAAATCTGAATTTTTTTTGTAAAAAATAAATAAATAATATATCTTGATATATATATATATATAAATTAGCTCTATATTATTAATCTAAAAATATAATAAAATTATAATAAATATAAAAATATAAAAACTAAAAAAATATAAAAATAAAAAAAATCAGAATTTTTTTTTTTAATTTTTATATCTTGTCTTTAGTTTTAATAGAATCTTGTAGTGGTAAATTTAGATTGTGTTTTTAGTTGTTATTTTCTATTTACATTATTCTTAGATATTTAGTTTAGTTGTAATATTTCTCGTCGTAGAATTTAGTTTATCAATAGATATTGCTTAGTAGATCAATTAGTAAATTTATTCATTTGCAATCTATTACATCCTATAATTTTAGTAATAATTGTAATAATTATCATTGTATTATTAATAATAATAAAAATATAAAAACTCAAAAAAAATAATTAAACAATAAAATCCTTTAAAAGATTCAACAAGGGATTGATATTTTTCAATCACTACTTTGTTCGATTTGAATAGAGAAAAGCTAAATATCAATCTAGTACAAATTGATTTTGAAAATCGATTGAATTTTGGCAAAAAGGCCTCTGTTATGCAGTAGAAGAAAGTTGGATTTTAAGTGCGACCGTTATGACGCCTCCAACGATCTGGAAGTTCGATCGACTATCATAATTTGGTTTGTATGCAAAGTTAAAAACAAAATTGAAATATCGGTGAATGCAAGTTTGGCAACGAAATAATAAAGGTCGATTAACGAGAAGAAGATTGTCATTAACTAAAATTGAAGTTCAACAAACAAAACCGATACCAAAAATGGACGAAATGGAAAATCAAAATAATCAAGTTGCAAAAGAGAAAACTTTAATAGAATATTTTTCTCCAGTGAGTGCTAATTCTCCCTCTTGCATAGTGTTGCCTACGACTAATGCAACTCATTTCGAACTTAAACCATCAATAATTCAACTTCTTCCATATTTTCACGGTTTGGAAAGAGAAGATCCGTATATGCATGTCAAGGAATTTCTCGATATTTGTTCTACTTTCCGATTCCAAAATTTCTCTGATGAATCATCAGGACTTAGACTGTTTCCATTTTCTCTCAAAGATAAAGCAAAATTCTGGCTAAATTCTCTTCAAGCAAGAACAATTACTAGTTGGGACCAATTAGTGAATAAATTTCTCGCAAATTTTTTTCCAATGTTCAAAACTGATAGTCTTAGAAGAAAAATATCAGAATTTTTCCAAAAAGAAAATGAAGAATTTTATGAGTGTTGGGAAAGATTTAATGATTTAATTCTTAAGTGTCCTCATCATGGTTTTGAAATATGGCGTTTGGTAAAATATTTTTATGACGGTTTAACTCCAAACAATCGCCAATTAATCCAATCAATGCATGGTGGAAAATTTCTTCACCTTATTGGAGACGAAGCTTGGAATGCACTAGAAAATATGTCAATTAATTCACAACAATGGAATTCACTCGACTCTAGAGCCAAATCGATGCATACGACCCCAAAAAAAGGTGGAATTTACGAGGTTAAACAAGATGTTGAAATAAAATCTACTATAGATGATTTAGTACGAAAAGTGGATGCGTTAGTCTTGAAGCAATCCATCCCATCGTCAAACTCAAAACATGAATTTTGCATTTCATGTGCGGAATCATTTCATTCATCTCAATCTTGTCCCTCTGGTCCACAAAATCAAGAAATTTTTAATGAATAAGTCAATGTGTTACATTCATGTGGAAAATCTCCGGACAGTCCATTTGCTCCAACTTATAATGCAAATTGGAGGAATCATCCAAATTTTTCCTGGAAGCAAAATATGCCTCCAATGAATCAAGGAGGACATCAAATGAATATGTCAAATCAATAAAATGTCAGTCCTAATCAATATCCTCCAAATACTTATCAGTATCCTTCTATAGTGCCAAAGAAACCATCTTTGGAAGATACGTTGCAACAATTCATGCAATCTACTCAACAAATGTTCCAATCAACTTAGCAAGTTGTACAGTCAAACTCACAGGCTATTTGTAAGCTTGAAACACAAATTGGTCAACTTGCAACAACTTTAGCTGAAAGAGAAAAGGGAAAATTTCCGAGTCAGTCCATCCCTAATCCTAATGGACAATATGAAGTAAACTCTTCTAACGCAGAAGTTCAGTCCATAACTACCCTTAGAAGTGGAAAAAAAATACGAAAGCCTGAATATGATCCGGAAGAAAAATCAGATGAACCACAAGTTTCAAAATCAAAAGATTCTAAAGAAAAAGAAAAGCCTTACGTTCCAAAAGCTCCATTTCCTGAAAGACTTATTTCAAAAGATAAAAGTGCGCAATGCAAAGATATAATGGAAATATTTAAACAAGTTCGAATAAATATTCCATTCCTTGATGCTATTAAACAAGTGCCTACTTATTCTAAGTTCTTGAAAGATCTTTGTACTGTAAAAAGAAGAACAAATGTTCCAAGAAAGGCATTTTTAGCTGAACATGTTAGCTCAATAATCCAAAATAAAACTCCCGTTAAGTATAAAGATCCTGGTAGTCCTACAATATCTTGTGTCATTGGAGATCACATCATTAAACGAGCCTTGCTTGATTTAGGAGCCAGTGTGAATTTATTACCATATTCTGTTTATACACAACTTGGATTAGGGGAGCTAAAATCAACATCTGTGATACTATAGATCTATAAAAATACCTCGAGGAATCGTAGAGGATGTTCTGATTCAAGTAGATAAATTTTACTTTCCTGTTGATTTTATAGTCATAGATACTGAACCTGTTGAGAATACCAAAGATCAAATCCCTGTCATTTTAGGAAGGCCATTTTTAGCTACTTCAAATGCATTAATTAACTGTAGAAATGGCATCATAAAATTTTCTTTTGGAAATATGACTGTTGAACTAAATATGTTTAACATTTCTCAACAACGTGATGATCTTGATGATGTCTGTGAGGTAAATATGATAGAGAGTATGGGTCCTTATTTCTTTCCAAAAATAGATAATGATGATATTTTTGAAAGCTGTCTTGCTCATTTTGGATCAGATTTTGGCATCGACAGTTCAATTAATGGAGTAAATTCTTTACTAGAGTCTACCCCATTATTGGATAATGATAAATGAAAAACTAAAACTGAACCACTTGAGAGTCAAATGAATAAAGAAGTACCTATTGAGGATTCAAAGATAGAGCTCAATCCATTACCTGAATCTCTAAAATATGCATTTTTAGGACCATCAGAAACCCTGCCTGTCATCATAGCATCTGATTTAGATGAAGAACAAGAAGATAAATTAATCAATGTCCTTAAAGAACATAAAGAAGCAATAGGCTGGACCATCTCCGATATTAAAGGTATTAGTCCTTCTATATGCATGCATCGAATTCACCTTGAAGAAAATGCGAAAACTTCCCGAGAATTTCAAAGAAGACTAAATCCTAATTTGAAAGAAGTTGTAAGAGCTGAAATAATCAAACTCTTAGATGTAGGGATCATCTACCCTATTTCTGACAGCTCTTGGGTTAGTCCTGTTCATATAGTTCCAAAGAAATATGGCATAACTGTAATCACGAATGAAGAAAATGAACTTGTTCCAACCAGAATTCAAACTGGATGGAGAGTCTGTATTGATTACAGAAAATTGAACTCTGTTACAAGAAAAGATCACTTTCCACTTCCTTTTATTGATCAAATTCTAGAAAGGTTAGCCGGTCATGCTTATTATTGTTTTCTTGATGGATATTCCGGTTATAACCAAATTCCCATTGCTTCTGAAGATCAAGAAAAAACCACTTTAACCTGTCCTTTCGGTACTTTTGCTTACCGATGAATGCCATTTGGATTATGTAATACACCTGCTACTTTTCAGCGGTGTATGATGAGCATTTTCTCTGACATGGTTGAGCGGTTTTTGGAAATTTTTATGGATGATTTTTTTGTATTCGGGTCTAGCTTTGATGAATGTTTACACCACTTAACCCAAGTGTTGGTTAGGTGTAAGGAGAAGAATCTTGTCCTAAACTGGGAAAAATGTCATTTTATGGTTAAAAAAGGAATTGTCTTAGGACATGTGATTTCTGAAAAAGGAATTGAGGTGGACAAATCTAAAGTTGATTTAATATCCAGTCTTCCACCCCCACGAACGATTAAAGAAATTCGGTCATTCTTAGGCCATGCTGGTTTTTACCGTCGATTCATCAAAGATTTTAGCAAAATTTCAAGGCCATTATGTAACTTACTTTCAAAAGACACACCTTTCGTATTTGATGATCATTGTCTAAAAGCTTTTAAGACACTCAAATCTATGTTGAGCTCTGCACCTATCATCAAATCTCCAAACTGGAATCTTCCTTTTGAAATAATGTGTGATGCATCCGACTATGCCGTCGGTGTAGTATTGGGTCAAAGAGAAAATAAATTGCCAACTGTAATATATTATGCAAGCAGAACTCTAAATGATGCCCAATTAAATTATTCTACAACTGAAAAAGAATTGCTTGCAGTCGTTTTTGCCTTAGACAAATTTCGACCTTACTTGATGTAACACCCCAAACTAGGCGGATATTACAGTGCCGTGGACCCCCGACTGGGACCCACCAGGCGAATGAAAATTAATGAATTATATAATATAATTGTAGTACCGAACCACATTATATTACCAAATACGCCGATGAGGAGCTTAAGTACATTACACCAGGACAAAACAGAATACTAGTATATTTTATATGAAGATAAAATACACCACCCTGAATAAATAAACACCTCATACGGAATTTGCATCGGAAATACAACTGAAGAGAAATAAGAATTACTGAAATGATTGAAATAAACGGAATGACTGGGGCCCCTAACTAGTATCACTGGGACTCTTCGCCGTCAGCATGCTCTTCCCGTGCCTTTGCCTTGCCGTGACCTGAAAACAAAATCCCCCAACGGGGTCAGTTACACAGAACAACAATCCTCAAGGGTTGAAAATACACAATCATGATTTAACTGAAGTTATGAAATATCCATAGTTATGAATTACGCTGAAGAGGAGTATCATAGTACGCCCGTAGTGTTCTGTGCAAGTGTACAAGACGTATGACCGGACACACCCGTCCTTGTACCTAATTAGTCTCACGGAGTTAATCTTTACCGTGTGCACAACCCAATGTATCACTCCCAATATATGGTCATCACGTGCCCGACTAAAAATTCCACACATCCGCACCCGGCCACGCAATATGAACCCAGAAGGTCATAAGAACGAGAATGACCACAATGAATATCAATGAATAATAATAATCTGACAAAATCAAGAATGACTCACCGAGATGAAAGTAATAATGAAGTGATTGATAGTTTCAATGAAATGATTGGAACCGCCGTGTAATCATTAATGAAGTGATTCTTCGACAATTACAAGTTTCAATATGATTAATACAATGATGAATGAGTTATGATTATGAATGATCAACAACAAAAGGAATGAAATCCTTTTAACCGAGTAAGAATTAACTTACACAACAACGATGAAGAATGTCCATCCACGAACAACGTCCTAAATGAAATGTCGGTCGCTCGAACAACCTTGAATAACATAATTACCAATAATTCGATCATTACACGAATCAAATACGATCATAACCGACTCAAACGTCGATACAACAATATCCAAACTCGAATATATCGAAACCAACTCCAATATGAGTATTTCAAACCATCAAAACACTTCAATGATATCAATAATCCCATAGGAATCCACAATTCGAGTTAACGACAACATCTAATCGAAAACCCCCAAAAATATCAAAGTCAACCCCAAGGTATTCTTGAATCAAACCTCAAAAATTCGTGAAATCCGAAATATACACTGAAAAATCCGTGGGAAAACATTTATCCAAGGTAGATAATCCATATCTAACATATTCCAACAACAATCGAAGTTCATACGAAGAAATCGGAAGGAAAACCCCAAATATCCGAAATTCTAGATTCAAGAAATCATTACCTTTGATTTGATGTATTGGAGATGATGAAGTGATGATTAATCCAACTCAAAGACTTGAAGATGATGATAGGTGATAGTAGTTCGAAGAGAACACTCCAAATCGCCCGAGATCGCCCGAAATCGCTTAAAAACGAAGAGAAGTGAGAAAATGACAAAACTTAGGCTAACTGTCCAATTTATACTGCTCTAGATTAGCGCACGCTATGACCTGATATTTAGCGTGCGCTAACGAGTTATACGTACATTCCAGTGAACTCCGGTTGACCCGTTAGCGTACGATACAACTTGGTAGCGTGCGCTAACTCCATCCCAATAGCGTGCGTTAACTCCAATTGATAGCGTGCGCTAGCTAAATATCTGTTGTCCAGTACTGAAGTCCAGAACCTCCTGTTCTCTGATCCCATCTCGATAGCGCGCGCTACGTCCAATAATTAGCGTGCGCTACTACCCCATAAGCGTACGCTAAATCCACTCATAGCGTGCGCTAGGAATAAATCCGAAATCAGTCCAGTACCCACTGGAGTCTGCCTGACCGGTCATAGCGCGCACTACACTGACTGCATAACGTGCGCTATCCAACTCACTAGCATGCACTAAAGGTGAGAAGTGGCGTGCGCTACCCATACTAAATTAGCGCGTGCTAATGAAGAGTGCGTAGCGTGCGCTACTCAATACACACAGCCAGCTCCAAAGATGAAAATGATAAGCTACTCAGTCCGATTCTCCAACCAGGTAGAATGACGAATAACAACTGATACACGATACAAATACTCTGAACGGTGAATATGATGATTGAATAAGAATGATGAATGATTATTAATGAGTAAAAATTACTGAGTGACAATTACCGAACGATAATTACTGAATGATAATTACTGAATTACAACCGGGTATTACATACTCCCCCCTTAAAAAGAGTTTCGTCCCCGAAACTAAGGGTCAAACAACTCGGGATAACTCTCCCGCATACTATCCTCGGTTTCCCAAGTAGCCTCTTCGACTCCGTGTCTAGACCACTGAATTTTAACCAAAGGAATCGTCTTATTCCTCAACTGTTTGATTCGCCGCTCTAAAACTCGTATAGGATGCTCCTCATATGAATGATCATCGGCGATCTCGATTTCGTTGAACTGAAGTATGTGACTTGGGTCGGCAACATACTTCCGCAACTGTATTCGGCTCAACGCCGGAGGTAAAGCCAATCGATAAGCTAACTCGCCTACTCGATCCAAAATCTCAAACGGTCCAATAAATCTCGGACTCAACTTTCCCCTCTTCCCAAAATGGAAGATACCACGACTCGGGGATACCTTGACCAACACGTGGTCACCTGTCTCAGACTCTAATGGTCGACGACGGTTATCTGCATATGATTTCTGTCGACTCTGAGCGGTCAACAAACGACTCCTGATCAAAGCTACCTTCTCACGGGCGGCTATAAGCATATCGGGCTCGGTGCCGATTGATTCTGATAGGTCATCCCAACACAAAGGAGATCGACAAGGACGACCGTACAAGGCCTCGTAAGGTGCCATCTTAATCGAAGCATGCCAACTATTATTATACGTGAACTCGATCAATGGTAGTTGGGCTTCCCAATCGTCTTTCCAATCGAGGACGCGTGCCCTCAACATGTCCTCTAATGTATGAATAGTTCATTCTGATTGTCCGTCGGACTGAGGATGAAAAGCGGTACTGAGATTAAGCTGAGTTCCCATAGCACGATGAACTGAATTCCAAAAATGAGACACAAACCGTCCGTCACGATCGGAAACGATACTTTTAGGAGTACCGTGCAGTCTCACTATCTCTTTGATGAATAACTGGGCAAGTCTCTCGAGACCCCAAGTATCCTTAATCTCAAGGAAATGAGCTGATTTAGTTAAGCGGTCCACACTTACCCAGATCGTATTCATGCCACGATGACTCGTCGGCAAACTCGTGATAAAATTCATAGAAATGTCTTCCCACTTCCATTCTGGAATAGGGAGAGGTTTCAGCATACCTTGATCGCCGATGTTCAATCTTGACTTGTTGTGAGTTAAGCATCTCGAAACAAATTCTGCGACTTCTCGCTTCATATTACTCCACCAGTAATTTTGTTTCAAGTCCTTGTACATCTTGCTAGACCCCGGATGAACAGAATAAGGGGTAGCATGAGCTTCTCTCAAAATCGAGTTCTTCAACTCGTCATTCACCGGTACGCACGACCGATTCTTAAATCTCAAAAGTCCATCCTCGTGGACCACGAATCCAGGGGCTTTCCCCTGAGCCACATCCTCACGGATGCGCAACAAAGCTGGGTCTGAACCCTGATTCTCCCTGATTTCCTCCTCAAGTGACGATGAAATCTCTAACATACAAAGCTGTCCCTGAACTCGCTAAAGCCAGACCTCAATCTCGGGTCTAAGGAATTCCTGCTGAAGCTCCCTCTGAACTGTTAAACGAGCAAGCATTTGCTCCTGAACGGACTTATGACTCAAGGCGTCGGCGACAACGTTCGCCTTGCCCGGGTGGTAAAGGATCTCGATATCATAATCTTTGATTAGCTCCAACCACCGCCTCTGTCGCATATTTAACTCCTTCTGAGTAAATATATACTTCAAACTCTTGTGATCAGTGAAAATCTGACAGGTGACACCATAAAGGTAATGACGCCAGATTTTCAAAGCGAACACCACGGCTGCTAGCTCCAGGTCGTGGGTCGGATAATTAACCTCGTAATGTCTCAATTGCCGTGAAGCATAGGCAATAACGTTCCCATTCTGCATGAGCACACATCCGAGACCCTGTCCGGACGCATCACTATAAACCACAAATCCTTCCGTCCCTTGCGGCAAGGAAAGTACAGGTGCTGAAATTAACTGGCTCTTGAGTTCCTCAAAACTCCGTTGACACGCGTCGGACCACGTGTATTTCTTATCCTTTCGCAAAAGGTTCGTCAATGGTTGAGCAATTTTGGAAAATCCTTCCACAAACCGCCGATAATAACCGGCTAATCCGAGAAAGCTTCGGATTTCCTTAACATTCTTCGGAGGTAACCAATCTTGGATAGCCTCCGTCTTCTGAGGATCAACACGCACTCCATCTGATGAAATTACATGCCCGAGAAAAGTCACTTCGGACATCCAGAACTCACATTTGGAAAACTTTCCATAAAGTTGCTCTCGTCTCAACACGTCGAGAACCTGATGAAGATGAAACTCGTGTTCTTCTCGGTTACGAGAATAAATCAAAATGTCATCGATGAAGACAACAACAAACTGATCCAAAAATTCGATGAACACCAGATTCATTAACTCCATGAATATCGCAGGTGCATTAGTTAGCCCGAACGGCATAACTACGAACTCATAATGACCATAGCATGTTCGAAACGCCGTCCTCGCGATATCCGACTCTCGAATCCGCAACTGATGATATCCAGATCTTAAGTCGATCTTGGAAAATACTGAAGCTCCCTGAAGTTGATCTAAAAGATCATCGATACGGGGTAGAGGATACTTATTCTTGATCGTCACCCGGTTCAATTCCCGGTAATCAATACACAAACGGAACGAACCATCCTTCTTCTTCACAAACAGCACTGGTGCTCCCCACGGGGACGCACTCGGACGAATATAACCTTTCTCGAACAACTCCTCAAGTTGGTTCTTTAATTCCTTCATTTCGGTCGGGGCCATCCGCACGGTGCCTTCGATATCGGGGACGTATCGGGCTCCAACTCAATCGTGAATTCCACATCTCTCTGTGGAGGCAAACCAGGTAACTCGTCTGGAAAAACATCGGCATATTCCCTCACTACCGGAATATCCGTCAACATTACTGATGATTTCTCAGTTTTCGTCATATAGCACCAATAACCAACACACCCCTGATTGAGTAATCTCACTACTTTCATCAAATTAATGACCTTACCAGAACAGCCGGGATTACCTCCCCGAAACACACATTCGACCCCATCGTCTGAAATGATAGTGACCATACGCTTACGGACACTAATGATGGCATCATGACGATCCATCCAATCAATACCCAAGATGACGTCGTTTCTCGGCAAATCTACTACGATTAGGTCCGCTGGCCATACACGACCATGAAGCTGAATCGGACAATTCTGAATCTCATGATTTCCGATAATTAGTCTACCATCAGGTAGACCAATGACATAAGGCTCACAACTAGTAGCATTACCCAGACGTAGTCTACTCAAACATGACCCGGAAATGAATGAATGCGATGCACCAGTATCAAAAAGGGTACACACAGGTTGAGATAGAATATCGAGTGTACCTGAGATCATTCGGGCTTATGGATCATCGGTCTTCTTCATCTCATAAATCCGGGGCTGGCTAGTCCCGGCACGGGATGCCCGTGTCTGCCGGCTATAGGCTCCACCTTTATTCGCTCCTATCGTCTTGAACGACGCAGACTGAGTGGCCTGATTTTGAACAGCTGATTGTTTCGGGGCCTGAGATGACGCCGGAGTAGGTTTGGAGTCCCTACGGCAAAAACAGGCCTTATGCCCAACAATTCTGCAATTATGGCATGTGACAGACTGTCTCGGACACTTGGTGCTGACATTACCAAGATCCCCACAGTTATAACAGGTGATGGCCGAACTGCCCGCTCGTGACTGAGATTCCGTGGGTTTAGACGTCACAGGAGGTCGCTCAGAAAAAGCAGAGCCCGCACGAGGTTTCTTGAAAGTGGCCTGACTGCCATCAGACTGATTACGGTTCTTGGACTTCTTGCTAGCAGATGAAGGTTGCTGCTTAGCAATCTCCTTAGCAGTAAGCTCATAAGTAAGAGCTTTCTCAATGAATTCGGATAACGTGGTGCAATTATGATTAAGCAATTGTAGTCTCATACGGGGTTTCAGCCTCTTGCTGAAATACTTAATCTTATCCGCCTCGGAATGAATGATAGATGAGGCGAATGGAAGAAGTTCCTGAAATTTCTCGGCAATGGCGAGAACATCCTCATCTGCTGAGGGGTCGGGAGTGAGTAATTCTGATAGTTTGGCCTCTCTGAGTGGGGCCGGATAATACCTCTCCATCATGAGAGTTTTGAACTGATCCCAAGTACATGATCCTTCGGTGGGCTTCAACGACAACAACCAAGAATGTGCGCTCTTACCCAGGTAGTAAGCCGCAATCGAAACTTTGTGTCCTTCAGGACACTCTACCATGGTAAACAACTTCTCGAAATGTTCGAGCCAATGAATAATATCTGCCGGCTCAGACGAGCCCTCAAAAGTAGGTGGCCTTTGGCGAGAGATGTCGCCGATGATACTGCTCACATTCCTCTCTTGCCTCTGAGGTGGCGGTGGAGGAGCCTGTTGATTTTGATTGACTGAGTTATGCATCGTCTCCATCGGCTGTGCCATCTGGGTCATTTGGGCCATCATGCCCTGCATAAAAACGAGTGGGTCAACCCGGACACCTTCCGACTGAGCCGTGTCCCGGGTACGACTCCTTGATAGTGAATGATCACGTCCAGGCGAATGAGTGGCAGCGTCGCTGCTCGAAGAATTAGCATTATTTCTCGCATTCGCACGTGTATTCACACGAGCTCTCGGGATTCGGCCCGCACCACGGCCTCATCCTCCTCGTCCTCTTCTTGCTCTCTCCATACTAAATTAGGAAAGTCACATGATGATTATATTTTCCGTATGAATATCACGTTATGATTATGACATGAGATGATGAAAATGAGCATACACTCTCTAACACAATGATTACATGAATGATCAACTGAAGTGACATGATTATCTAATGAAATTATTGAAATGATTATCTTGAACAAATTAACAAGATTAATGATATGATCTTCCTGATCAACAACTGAGTAATGAAATGAATTGAGTGATTAACGAGTTAACATGACCGTCCTGGTCAAAATGAAAATGATGGTTGAGGATTGTTAACTGATGAATTATGAATGAATGATTCTTATTGCCAGAAATTATACCATGGCGTTAGAAATCTTACAGTTCTTTCGGTCTGATTGACTCGGCATCTGCACCGGTCACACGTGATGCGAAAGTCCAATGATACTAGTCCGATGACGATGATTTCAAATGAGACATGACTCGGAAGGTAGTATTCAAAACCACGCTCCGATACCAACTCTGTAACATCCCAAACTAGGCGGATATTACAGTGCCGTGGACCCCCGACTGGGACCCACCAGGCGAATGAAAACTGATGAATTAAATAATATAATTGTAGTACCGAACCACATTATATTACCAAATACTCCGATGAGGAGCTTAAGTACATTACACCAGGACAAAACAGAATACTAGTATATTTTATATGAAGATAAAATACACCACCCTAAATAAATAAACATCTCAAACGGAATTTGCAGTGGAAATACAACTGAAGAGAAATAAGAATAACTGAAATGACTGAAATGACTGAAATAAACGGAATGACTGGGGCCCCTAACTAGTATCACTGGGACTCCTCGCCGTCAGCATGCTCTTCCCGTGCCTTTGTCTTGTCGTGACCTGAAAACAAAATCCCCCAACGGGGTCAGTTACACAGAACAACAATCCTCAAGGGTTGAAAATACACAATCATGATTTAACTGAAGTTATGAAATATCCATAGTTATGAATTACGCTGAAGAGGAGTATCATAGTACGCCCGTAGTGTTCTGTGCAAGTGTACAAGACGGATGACCGGACAGACCCGTCCTTGTACCTAATTAGTCTCACGGAGTTAATCTTTACCGTGTGCACAGCCCAATGTATCACTCCCAATACATGGCCATCACGTGCCCGACTAAAAATTCCACACATACGCACCCGGCCACGCAATATGAACCCAGAAGGTCATAAGAACGAGAATGACCACAATGAATATCAATGAATAATAATAATCTGACAACGTCAAGAATGACTCACCGAGATGAAAGTAATAATGAAGTGATTGATAGTTTCAATGAAATGATTGGAACATCCGTTCCTCGTTAATGAAGTGATTCTTCGACAATTACAAGTCTCAATATGATTAATACAATGATGAATGAGTTATGATTATGAATGATCAACAACAAAAGGAATGAAATCCTTTTAACCGAGTAAGAATTAACTTACACAACAACGATGAATAATGTCCGTCCACGAACAACATCCTAAATGAAATGTTGGTCGCTCGAACAACCTTGAATAACACAATTACCAATAATTCGATCATTACACGAATCAAATACGATCATAACCGACTCAAATGTCGATACAACAATATCCCACGAATCAAATACGATCATAACCGACTCAAACGTCGATACAACAATATCCAAAATCGAATATATCGAAACCAACTCCAAGATGAGTATTTCAAACCATCAAAACACTTCAATGATATCAATAATCCCATAGGAATCCACAATTCGAGTTAACGACAACATCTAATCGAAAACCCCCAAAAATATCAAAGTCAACCCCAAGGTATTCTTGAATCAAACCTCAAAAATTCGTGAAATCCGAAATATACGCTGAAAAATACATGGGAAAACATTTATCCAAGGTAGATAATCCATATCTAACATATTCCAACAACAATCGAAGTTCATACGAAGAAATCGGAAGGAAAACCCCAAATATCGGAAATTCTAGATTCAAGAAATCATTACCTTTGATTTGATGTATTGGAGATGATGAAGTGATGATTAATCCAACTCAAAGACTTGAAGATGATGATAGGTGATATTAGTTCGAAGAGAACACTCCAAATCGCCCGAAATCGATCGAAATCGCTTAAAAATTAAGAGAAGTGAGAAAATGACGAAACTCAGGCTAACTGTCCAATTTATACTGCTCTAGATTAGCGCAAGCTATGACCTGATATTTAGCGTGCGCTAATGAGTTATACGTACATTACAGTGAACTCTGGCTGACCTGTTAGGGTACGATACAACTTGGTAGTGTGCGCTAACTCCATCCCAATAGCGTGCGTTAACTCCAATTGTTAGCGTGCGCTAGCTAAATATCTGTTGTCCAGTACTGAAGTCCAGAACCTCCTGTTCTCTGATCCGATCTCGATAGCGCGTGCTACGTCCAATAATTAGCGTGCGCTACTGCCCCATTAGTGTACGCTAAATCCACTCATAGCGTGCGCTAGGAATAAATCCAAAATCAGTCCAGTACCCACTGGACTCTGCCTGGCCGGTCTTAGCGCGCACTACACTGACTGCATAGCGTGCGCTATCCAACTCACTAGCGCGTGCTACGTAACACTCGTAGCATGCGCTACCATAACTTATCTGCAGTCCAGTATCCACTGGACTGTCTGTCTGAAACGCGCTAGCGTGCGCTAAAGGTGAGAAGCGGCGTGCGCTACCCATACTAAATTAGCGCGCGCTAATGAAAAGTGCGTAGCGTGCGCTACTCAATACACACAGCCGGCTCCAAAGATGAAAATGATAAGCTACTCAGTCCGATTCTCCATCCAGGTAGAATGACAAATAACAACTGATACACGATACAAATACTATGAACGGTGAATATGATGATTGAATAAGAATGATGAATGATTATTAATGAGTAAAAATTACTGAGTGACAATTACTGAACGATAATTACTGAATGATAATTACTGAATTACAACCGGGTATTACACTTGATTGGTTCGAAAGTCATAATTTACTCTGATCATGCTGCATTAAAATATCTTCTTTCTAAGAAAGATGCTAAACCTCGCTTGATCCGTTGGATTCTATTGTTACAAGAGTTTGACTTAGAAATTCGAGATAAAAAAGGTGCTGAAAATGTTGTTGCTGATCATTTATCTAGGCTAATCGTGAATTTTATTGATAAAGAACCTCCCATTAATGAAACTTTCCATGATGAACAACTCATGTCTGTTTCTCAAATACCTTAGTATGCAGACATTGTCAATTATCTTGTCACTGGTAACATGCCATCTCATTGGAATAACCAAGATAAAACAAAATTTTCAAACGAAGTAAAAAAATTCTTTTGGGATGATCCATATTTGTTCAAATATTGTCCTGATCAAATCATTAGGAGATGTGTGCCAGAACATGAACAACAAAATATCATTTCCTTTTGTCATGATCATGCATGTGGAGGTCATTTTAGCTCAAAGAAAATAACTGCTAAAATTCTGCAATGTGGTTTTTATTGGCCAACACTTTTCAAAGATACACATTCATATTTCAGCACATGTGATAGATGTCAAAGGTTAGGTCGAATTTCTAAACGAAATATGATGCCTTTAAACCCAATTTTATTTATTGAAATATTTGATGTTTGGGGCATAGATTTTATGGGACCTTTTCCAATTTCATTTGGCAATCTTTACATCCTTGTGGCCGTCGATTATGTTTCAAAATGGGTAGAAGCAATTGCTTGCAAAATAAATGACCACAAAGTCATGGTAAAATTTTTGAAAGAAAATATTTTTTCCAGATTTGGAACACCACGAGCAATTATAAGTGATGGAGGAAATGTAATAAATTTTTGAATCATTTATTTAAAAAATATGGTGTTACACATAAAGTTGCTACTCCTTATCACCCTCAAATAAGTGGACAAGTTGAAATTTCAAACAGAGAAATCAACCATATTCTTGAAAAAACTGTTAATCCTACAAGGAAAGATTGGTCTTTGCGATTGAATGATGCATTGTGGGCTTACCGTACTGCTTTTAAAACTCCCATCGGAATGTCTCCATTCAGGCTTGTCTTTGGAAAACCATGTTATTTGCCTGTTGAATTGGAACATAGAGCATACTGGGCCATAAAACGATTAAATTTTTCATTAGACATGGCTGTAATTCATAGGAAACTTCAACTAAATGAATTGGAAGAAATCAGAAATGATGCTTACGATTGTGCAAGGAAATATAAGGACAAAATGAAATTTTTTTCATGATAAACACATTTTGAGAAAAAAAAATTCTCTTGGTCAAAAAGTCCTTCTTTTTAACTCTCGTTTGTTATTATTTCCAGGCAAGATGCATTCACGATGGTCTGGTCCATTTATTATTCATACGGTCTATCCTCACGGAGCTGTAGAAATTGAAAATCCAAAAAATGGTAATATTTTCAAAGTAAATGGTCAACGGTTAAAACCATATTTGGAATTAAAATCTTTTGAGGTAGAAGAGATTCTTCTTAAGGACCCCGATATTGTGGATTAATACTCCATTGTGTTTGCCCGGTCAAGTGGCGGATAACGGTACTCCGTGGCTAGTAAAGTCGGATTTTTCAGTTTCCCACAACAACTGATTTTGTAGATATTTTTATTTTATTTTTAATTATGGAGCTAACTTTGAAAACAATTGAAAAAATATTTCCTTTTCTTAGTAAAAAAGTCATTTTGAAACTTTACCAAGCCAGAGTTGAAAGGATGAGGTTGCTTATGAATAACGGCATACCTTTTGATATTCGATTCATTATTGAAGCCAAAGTGAGAATAGCGGGTGAATTCACGGAAACACCAACTAGATTTTTACCAGGGCTTGGAAAAAGTTCATATGCCAAGAAACGACGAGCAAAGAAAATCGTCGTTTGCTACAAATGTGCTAGGTGGAACTGTGATTCAAGATGTCGATCTTTAGGAATTCCTTCCACAAACAGAGAAGATAAAATTCAGTTCATCAATGATGGTCTGAATAAGGAGAATTTAGATGATATCGAAATTTCTCTTGACGCGCATCCTAGTGGACTCGTACATTATGGGATTTGATGTTTGTGGAATAAATTCAAACCAGAATATGAACAACGTCTTGGGAATCTGACGTTAAAAGACCCTGTTTGCCAATTTATAAGAAAATTGGATGGGAAGCTTCTCCCAGACTCATAGAAGGCGTTTAAGCCGTTTCTGAACGTAAAATCAGAGGAAGATGTGAGCCACAATCACAACTACTGTACATACATGTGAGTATCTTTACTTTTTGTCGTTTTTTTAGATTTTCCGAATAAAAAATGTGATACACAATTAATGCATTCATTATTCTATTGAGTAGCTGAAGCGCAATTAACGTGGTCACAGATTTGATAAATTTTTTTATTTTATTTTGCATCTATAAATAAACATTGCAGTTGTTTCTTTTCTGCATCCCTCAAACTTGTATTCTTTTCATTTTCTCTCTAATAATTTCTTTTCAAAAAATGGAATCATCATCTTCCACAAAAAGATTTAACTCCATCTGCATTTTTGGTGGAGCTAGTCATGGGAAAGAGGCTTGCTTTACTGAAGCAGCCCACAACTTGGGTCGTACCTTAGGACAAAAATGCATTCATGTAGTTTACGGAAGAGGAAGTCTAGGATTAATGGGACGTGTTGCTGCTTCTGCCTATATGGAAGGAGTAAAAGTGTTGGGAATCATTCCAAAACCTCTGGCTAAAAGTAAAATCACTGGAGCAACCATTGGAGATGAGTTCAGAGCTGTGAATATGCAAGACCGCATGACTCACATGATAAATAATGCTGATGCCTTTCACCCTTCCCGGTGGTTTTGGCACTCTTGAGGAACTTTTTCATGTGGTTACTAGAGCCCAGCTAAATGTTCATACGAAACCAATAGGTCTGCTAAATGTCAATGGTTTCTTCGATGGTTTACTATCTTTCATCAACTACTATTCTGAAAAAGGTTTTATTTCTGAGTGTGCTAAACGAATCATAGTTGTTGCAACAACACCAGAAGAGCTGATCAAAAAACATATTGCATTTGTTCCTGAACCAGACCCAGCTCTAGCTAATATTGTTTGGATGGAAGATTTCACTGTGCGGAAACGCAAAATTGATACATTCCTTTCCCTCTGATATCCCACTTTATCCCTCTTGTTGTTTTTACTTTTTAGCGAGTATAAAAATCGTGGAAATGATGGCAGCTTAAGGAGTTTTCTTTTCGATCTCTTGACGCGCATCTATCCACGATTTATGTATTGTTATTTCTATTACTGTACTTTTTCGTTTGTTTTTAATAAAAGCATTGATGGCAGCGTAAGGCGACTCTTCGATCTCTCTTGAAGCGCATCTAGGTTGTTTGTGTTATACTTCCGGGTGTATATTTTCTTTTGTTGTTTTGCCACACTTATTTCTTGTAGGTCCAAAGAAAAAAAGGGGGGCTTGAGCGAAGCATCGTCTTTCGTAAACAGGGAAGCCTTATTTAAACCCTTACTCCATTGTTCTTTTTACACAATAAGGATATTGTTTGCCATTAAGTGTGGGGGAAGGTGTATATCTATATATATATATATATGTATATATATATATATATGCAATATAATATAAAAAAAAAGATGTTGAAAATCACGACACCATTTTCTTGAGAAAACGTTAGTGAAAAAATTATTTTTTGGGATGTTTCACTGGTTTTGATAATAGATTTGGATGAAGGTGTATGGGATTCAGTACACAACACCCTTTTTGTGAGTTTTGAGCCTTAGAGCAATCCTTATATATACACTCTATATTTTTTTATTGTGTGGTCAAACATATTGTGTTCATTCTAGAACTTGCTCATTTATACGTTTCGAGACTACATTCATAAACTCTTGCATTAAGATGATAAAGGCAATTAGGATTAACCCCTTGTTGGCTTATATTTTTCCCACCCATTACATTTTATCCTTAGAAGCCCTATTGAGCCTGAGCCTATTTCTTTGATCAAGCACATTACTTTAGCCATTATCCATACTTGTTGATGACTCATCCATTTGCACCTCTAGTCAAAGATTTAATTGTGAACTAGATGTGTGACAAATAGGGGCCGATGTTCATAAGAGTATTGTGGAGAGCTTTTATTGAAAGTGAAAGGGTGTGAAGTACATTGGAGTATTGAACCGAATAAAAAAATATAAATAAAGGCCAAAAAAAAGGCCTCAAAAAAAAAAGAAAAAAAAAAAAGAAAAAAAGAAAAAACGGGAGGTCAAGTGCGAAAATCATCACTATATATACATAAAATAGCACTTGAACTATCCCTTGAGTGATACATAATTCCTTCCAGAAGTTCCATTGCATATCTTTTCTTACACAAGAGTATGACCTTGCCAGATGAATATTCAATTACCATGTACAGAATAACTTGGGGATGATGGTTTGAGAGTTTTCATTACTGAAGGGGGGGGGTGTTGATTGTTATTTGTAGGATTTGTTATGCATCTAAATTCATAATTGACCTTGGCTAGCAAACCTCATAATTTTTCCTTTATCCTACTCATACCCAAAGCCACGTTACAACCAAAAGAAAGACCTTTTGATTTATGCATGAGTTTATTTTTAAGTAGTGGAGATTTGATTTTCGACCAAGCATATGGTAATGACACATTATGCTTTGATATGAGTGAACTCTTCTCGAATATCCCGTATATACACTTGAGTGAAGAGTGATATCCACCGTGAGGGTATTGAATCTTTTTGCATTCGATTCTCAATGAAGTTGTTAGAATTTGATGCGACATCCTATTTTTCTCTCATCTCACTTGGGTCATGATCACTTGTTCTCTCTTGATATTGGTTTTGTCATGATTTTTTTCAGCATATGAGTATTATAACTCGGGTATAATATTTGCCCGAGGACGTGCAAAAGATAAGTGTGGGGGAATTTGTTTAGTATATTCTGAGTAATATTTTTATTAGTATTTTATATATATAATAGTGTGTTGTGTGATAATTTATTCATTTTACCATATATTTATATTATTTTATTTTGTTAGAATTTTCTATAATTTTATGTCATTTTTGGATAATTAATTGAAATTAAATTATATCTGCAGGTTAACCAACCGGTACAAGACAGATCAATTGGTTCAAGGGCGATATTTTTACAAAATTCAAATATAGTCACGACTGGTCTCACTTTATTCGTCTCGTCGAGACGATCGTTTTAAAAAAAAATTCATCCGAATCCGAGTTCGTATGAAGAAGTTATGACCGTTCGAAGGACAATTAAATAGACGGATCATATAGTGCCACGTGTCAACACCTGATTGGACCGGAATTTCAACTATGTGCTGATGTCATCCATGACATCAGCACTCATGGGCAGCCGTGAATTATTAGGTGGTGGGATTTTAAAATTGTAAAAATTATTATTTTATTGATTTTGAAGTAGTATAAATAGGGGATGAATGTGTAGTGTTTGAAAGGGAGAAAAAAAGAGAAAAAAATAGAGAGATATTATTTTAAGAGAGAGAAGAAAAAATATTGTGTAATAAAATTATATTTGTGTAATAATATTATGGAATATTTATTTATTTCTGTTGTTATTATGAGTGAGTAATTTTCTTTTACTGGGGTTATGATGAAACCATGTCTATATTATTAATAATATTTATATAATAATTCCAAATAAATATTTTTAACGATTATAATTTTTGCTTCAATAGGGGAATATTATTTCATCAATTATATCACGTATTTTTGATAGTTATAAATTTCCCATTGCTTTGTGATTATTAATATTAGTTAATTTCTTTGATTATTTATTTTCCATTAAATTGGATACATATAATGCTTAGAAATTATATTTTTTTTAGCAAAGAAAAATCTATATTTGAATTATAATTTTGTACTTATTGTCAAATCTATAAGGAAATAGTGAGATTGATTTCAGAATCTATTCCCTGAATTTCTTGGAATTAAAATATAAAATAAATAATAAATAGACATTGGTGGATTCTAAACCCTAGTAAATTATTTAAAATCAATTTATCTAAAATCTACTTAAAAATTACTGTTATTTAATACAATTATTTTAACCAATCAAAAATCAAATTATTTGGGACTAGGTTAGAATTTAATATAATTTGGCTCAAAACGATAGGAATAATTTGACTTCACTAGTATAGTCCTCCCTGTGGAATCGACCTTGCACTGCATATCTACATCGAACAAATCGTGCGCTTGCGAGTATTAGACTAAAAAATCAACAAACAACACATCTCGACGGTGGGAGTGGCGGCCTTGACGTAGTTGAGAAACCAGCGCGGTCTCCTTCCCTTCATATCAGCCCGTGGATCCTCCTGATCCTTATTATTGAGAGGTAGTGCTCCTCCAGATCGATTCGAGCCTCCTTATTGTAATATCCGTGCCTTTCCATTTTTAGCATTTTCCACTTTTGGTGTATGTCTATTTTATCGTCCCGCTTGTAACCGTTCCTATTTTTGAATCTATTTTACCCTTGGCATTTTTCAATTTGGTGGAGTTTCGGATGTGTTTTTACGTGATCTCATCTTATGTTGTGTTTCGTCGTATATACATTTAATTGTCATAAAACTCGTTCGATTTCGTTGATTCTTCATTTCCGTATGAGTATTTTGAGATTATGTAACACTTAAATTCTCATCATCCGAGCTTGTTTCGAATTTGTTTTGCTCATTTCTGTGTTGGATGTCACTTTTGTCGCCGTTGGGCTCAATTCTCGTAATCATTGTTTGGAACGGCCGTTTGGGGTTCCCAAAATCCAACTCATGTTATTATGGATGTTGTGAACTTTTATTGGTGTTTCGATCGAGTATCGTGTTGGGTCATTTCGTTATATTCCAAAGTTTTGGGCTTCCTTTGCGTTTGTTCTCTTTTCGGATCATTTGATGTTACCATCGTGTTTGGACCGACCGTGTTTGATGTGTAATCACCATATGAGGGTTCGTAATAGTTCATTCAGGCCTTTAAATGGTTGAGATTATGCGTCGGTCGATTACATCATGCTTGGGGGTCGTTTTTCATCAATTTTGGGCTCGAATAGGGTGTGCCGCGGCAAAGGGGACTGTGCGCGGCACGCCCTTAGCAAGATTTTTGCCTGGGCCGGCTGTACTATGTGCCGCGGAACACAACAGTACGGGCTGCTTCCCCAGTCAAAAAACTGCTCTCCATTTTCAGCCGCGGGACGCGGCACACGGGTCAGTCAGCTGTATATCAGCGGGTTTCTGGGAAGGATTTTATTTCCTCTCCCTTCTTCTTCTTCCTCATGATTTGGGCGACTCAAGGGGCGATTTTTGGGCGATTTGATCACCTTCAAACTTGGAGAGATCATCCACCTCTAGTTCTTGTCGTAGATTATCAACTTCTACTTGAATCCTTCATCCTAATCCAAGGTAAATCTCTTAGAATCATACTTTTATCCATTTTGGGGGTTTTTCGGGATTTATTTAGATTGAACTCGAATTGTTCGGTGTTGTGATATTTCGTATTGATTATTGTGGTTGGGTGATTCCCAATCTGCTTCCGTCATGTTTAATCTGTGGATTAGTGATTTGGGGAGGTTTTGTGAAAACCCTCGCCCGTATCGATTCTACGTATGTTGTTATAGTTTGTAATCGGGGTTGTGGTAGTATTCCATTCGACTATTGTTATCGTATAGGACTGAGTTGTGTTAATCCTTCGTTTAGGATCGGTCGTGTTCCCTCTAGGACGTTTGTAGTCGTTGTTCATTTCCGTTTCGTCGAAGATGTCTCAAAGGCAAGTACTTTACATTTGTTTGCATATTCTAGTATTTGGATTATGGCTTTGTTCACCCAGGGACAGTCTGATGGGGCCTCTGGGGATACGTATTGCCGTGAGTGTGCGTATCACGAACTAGGATTAACCACCCAGGGATGGTCCGATGGGGCCTCTGCGGGGTATGGTGGCCGTGAGTCTCGTACCAACGGTTAACTTTGAAATATTTTGTTGGAGAAATGTGTTTTGTGCTTTTGCACCTAATATTCCGGAATATAAATGATTTCTAAAATGATTTTTGGCGCAAATTTCATCTTATTAGAATGGTAGTACAAATGAATTGTACTTGCACTAGCAGTTGTCGCTAACCCCTTAAATGTGGGAAATACTTTTGTATTTCAGGTTCAGGTCATGGGGGCGAACGAGCATGCGGGCCGTACGAGGATGATGGGCAAGCGTGATTCTGTTCAATGGTCGTCCGTTGATTTCATGTCTTTTAAATTTATTTATCATTTCATTTGCTTAAGTACTCGTGTACTTTCTTCCTGGATTTAATATTTTCGTATACCCGTTTTGGTAAAGATTGGATATTGAATGGTATTGTTGAGTTCAGTCTTCTGTTTGAATGTATTGAATCATGGAATCATGTATATGTTGGTGATGTTTGTCTTTGGTCGAATGTCGTGTTGGTACGTTAGCCTGGTGGATTCCAAAGTGTGGGATTCACGGCACTGTAATATGCCCTGATCGTCTTGGGGGTGTTACAGAATATGGTATCAGAGCTTAGGTTTATGGATACCTAGGCTGTTGGTTATTTGGGTCTAGTTGAGTGTCGTTTTTGAACAGGATCACTGCTATGCTATCATCTTAGTACGCCGGTTCTCGTAAGCTTTTCCTAACTTGACTCGTTATGTTGTCCTGTTTTGTTCTTTTCTTAGTATCGTGTTGTGCTTTGCGTTTGAATTGTACTTACCCGTCACTTCCTCAGAATGTCTGCCGGTGAGGATGCATATGCGGTCGCAGACACGGTAGAGGACGTGGCGCAGCTGGCGAGACGTCCATGTCTGATAACTCAGGAACTGATTCGGTGATTCCTTCCTTATCGAACAGTGTTCCACCCAGTATCGGGGGCCAGTAGGATCAGTCTGCTAGCTCCGACAATGCTCATGAAAATATCGGAGTAGCGAATATTCTACAACAAGTAGCGAATCAGATGATGCTACTGACTCAGGCAGTTTTGGTCGGCCAAGCTAATGCTAACCCGGTTCCGCCTACTGGTTCCGGCACTGATAAGTTACTTCAGGATGTGATTCGTATGCGTCCTCCACAGTTTGATGGTACTTCCAACCCTTCTGGTTGGAAGAGTTGGTTGTTCGAGATGGAGAAGGTATTCGAGGCGGCTATCTGCTCCGAGGAGAGGAAGGTACCCATTGCTCAGTACTTCCTCGCCAAGGAGGCGGAAACATGGTGGGGCAGTGAAACCGCGTGATTGGGCGGCTTCATGGGAGGAATTTCGAGAATTGATGGAGGATGAGTACTATCTGTGGCCAGTGAAAGAGGGAAGGATCGGAGCCTTCTTTGAGGCTAAGACCCAGATTGTTCCTATTTCTCAGGCGATCAAGGACTACAATCAGCAACTCCATTATGTGAGGAATCAGGTCAGAGATGAGCTAGATAAGATCCACCACTTTGACATGCAGATGAAGCCGAGGGCTCGTCACTACATGTCTGGTCTCGGCTGCACAACTTTGAAGGATTATGAGAACAAAGCAATGGCTTATGAGATGTTGTTTTCTACGATAGAGACGGAAACCGAGGGTAAGAAACAGAAGACCTTCGGTCAGTTTACTGGAGGTAAGTCTGGTGGGTATCGGAAGGCCCAGTCTGGTTCACGAGTCTTCTGGAATCAGTCCCCATCATTTGTGCGAGGAAATGGTTCTAAGTCTGCTCCGACTGTTTCCATTCGTGGTCCTACTTGCTTTAACTGTGGTCGTCCTGGACACATGATAAGTGAGTGTGATAGGCCTCCGATTCAGTGTCTTACTTACGGTCAGATGGGGCATGGTGCTAAGTATTGTGGAGATGCGGGTCGGGCACCAGTTACTCAGGTGTCAGCCCCGGCTGCGGGAGAACCGAGCATAAATCAGACACCGATAGTTAATCAGCCTCAGCAGAGTTTTAGTAGAGGTCGAGAGCGTGGGCAGCCTTCTAGAGGGGGAGCTTTTAGTGCGGGGTCTGTTCCGCCCCGTGTGTATGAGATGAGACGAGCTGGAGATCCCGACGCTATCGTGGCTACATGTACCATTCACATCCTTGACCATCCTGTTTCTGTGATATTCGATTCTGGTGCTACGCATTATTTCATCTCTCTGGATTGTGTGCGTCGTCTGCATGTTGATTGCCTAGTTGCGTGTGAACCATTTGTTGTTAAACTGACTAGTGGGGATAGCATCGTGGGGGATCATGAGATTAGAGATTTTCCTGTGAGTATCGTGGGGAGGGTTTGGCCTTCTAATCTAACTGAGGTAGATATTAAGGATGAGAATTTGATTATTGGCGAGGATTGGCTAGACCGGCACGGGGCGATCATGAATTATAGATCGAGAACCATTTCGATGTTAGCCTCTGATGGTACCGAGTATTCTTTTGTGGGGCGTAAGCAGAGTAGTCAGATATTTCTGATCAGCGCTATAAAAGCGGTAAGACTTCTTCGAGGAGGTTGCATTGGATACTGGTGTTATGCTTTAAGATCGGGAGGAGTGGGAGTCGAGCTCTTGTCTATTATGGTAGTGCGTGAGTATCCTGAAGTCTTCCCAGACGAGTTTAGGGTTTGCCACCAGACTGAGAGGTCGAGTTTACTGTTGATTTTGAGCCGGGTGCAGCACCGATTTCTAAGATGCCGTACCGTAAGGCGCCTGCCGAGATGCTTGAGTTGAAGAAACAATTGGGAGAATTGCTAGACATGGGTTACATCCGACCGAGCGCTTCGCCTTGGGGTGCACCAGTCTTGTTTGTAAAGAAGAAGTATGGGTCACTTCATCTATGTATCGACTATTGAGATTTGAATAAAGTGACTATCAAAAACAAGTATCCACTCCCGAGGATTGATGATTTGTTTGACCAATTTCAAGGGGCAACTGTGTTTTCGAAGATTGATTTGAGATCGGGGTATTACCAACTCCGAGTGAAGGATTCTGATATTCCAAAGACGGCCTTTCAGATGAGATACGGCCACTACGATTTTGTGGTTATGCCTTTTGGGCTAACCAACGCCCCAGCCGTGTTCATGGAGCTAATGAACAAAGTCTTTATCGAGTATCTCGATAAATGTGTAATCGTCTTCATCGACAATATTCTGATTTACTCGAGGAATGAGGAGGAACATGCACGTCATTTACATATTGTCTTGGGAATCTTGAGAACTCAGCGTCTTTTTGCGAAGTTCTCAAAGTGTGAGTTTTGGTTGCAGGAGGTTGTAATATCCGCAATTTCGAATTTCGGTAATTTTCTTTTTTTGGCGGAAGTCCGTTTTGACGGCTCGCTCATTACCGTTTCGTCATTCCAAGAATGATTAATTCTGAACTTTTTGTCATCCGAGTTCGTTTCGGTGTCGTTTTGTTGAGTTCCGTGCTTTTTAGCGACTTTTCCGCACTTGAGCTCGATTCTTGCGAATCTCGTCCGAAACTATTGTTTCGAGTTTCTCGAAAGTTCATTTAATGTTATTATTCATGTTGCGAGCTTTGGTTCGGTGTTTCGATC
Organism: Orobanche coerulescens; assembly: GCA_033398695.1. Taxonomy (NCBI): domain Eukaryota; kingdom Viridiplantae; phylum Streptophyta; class Magnoliopsida; order Lamiales; family Orobanchaceae; genus Orobanche; species Orobanche coerulescens. The sequence continues at coordinate 89,129,263 of CM065818.1, read as the reverse complement.
ACGTATCGTGATTTTCGGACGTTTTGGGCCATTTTTGTAATTTCCCAAAGTTTGGGGTAATTACTTCCATTGTCAAATTCCGACACTTCGGATGGTCGGAATCGTGTGTTCTCTTAGTGCTTGGATTCGTCTTTGCGAGTACTTCATAACCGTATCTTCGATTTTTACTCAGGTTCGGGTTTCGGGGTCGTCCGGGCCGTCGGAGTGGCCACGGCCGAGTCACGGCCGGAGCAGGGCCTGGCCTGGCCGAGTTACGGCCGTAAGGTGCGATTCTGGCCGTAAGGTGTCCGAGTTACGGCCGTAAGCGTGATCGGTACGGCCGTCTGGCCGGGCGGATTTTGACGAAGGCCGATTCTGGCCGTAAGGTGTGCGAGTTACGGCCGTAAGTGTCCCAGTCTTTGGCGATTTTTGACGAATGCGATTCGGCCGTAAGGCTGCGAGTACGGCCGTAAGGTGTCCGAGTTACGGCCGTAAGGCTGCCGATTCTGGCCAGTAACCACCGGCTATATAGCTCGGCTCGGCGGATTCACTTCTACGCGATTTTTCTTCCTTTTCGGCGTACGGCGAGGCTCGGGAAATCGAGTTCTTGGCGATTCTAATCATTTCCAAGGCATTTTGGAAGATCCTTGTTGATTATATCAACATCTAATCCGTGTATTTAAATCGAATCAAGGTATATTTCTTGATTATCCTTCAAGTTGACTTTTTGGAGAAATTGTTCTTGATTTCGTTTATAATCCGATTTTGATACATCGGTTGGTGTAGTATGATGGTATTAATCGTGTTCTATGGGTCGTATATCCATATATCGAGTTTGTTTAACTCGATTGACGATTCGAGTGTTCTTGCGAATTATTGAACATTTAGTGTTCGATTAAATGTCCCAATGAGTTTCCCTTCGATAGTTTGTTGGGATTTCCGTTGTTTTGGCCTTGATTCTCGTCGTAACCATGTGTTATTGTTATTTCCGGAGGTTTATAGGTGTTCGAGGATTCCGATGTTGAATTCCGTTTGGTGATTGATGATTCGTGTGGTGTTATTCTCGTGATACTCGTGGTGCTATCGCGTTCTTGATATTGTTCGGGGGTTCGGAGCTATTCGACGCGTCTATCCGTCATCTTGTTGCATTGTAGTTTTGAGGCAAGTATCTTGCCCATACATTTCATGTTTCGTTGATATAATTCTTGATAAATGATTTTATGCGAAATCGATATTTAATGAACGTAAAAAGGATTGGTATGTTCTCGATAAATGTTGTCTTTCAACGATAATTCGTATACTTCGTGAATATGTGTTCTCGGAATATGTGTGTTGGTTTTGTATGTTTAAAGATAATATGACCACTTGAGTGAGTTTGATAGACCGTAATCCTTTGCCGGGGATTACGTATTGTTATTGTGTACTTGTTCGGTAAGAACGTAATGTGTGTGATATTAGTTGTTACTCCTTGAAAGGAGGTTGTGATACTTAATGTTGTTTGGCTTGACAAGTGATTATTGTTGTGTGCTTGATGTATGTGATGTGCCTCCGGGTAGGATTGTTGAATCTCCGGGATCCATACTTGCTAGTATGGGTCGGGCGTGACCGTAGGGTTATCCAATCCGGGTATGTCTTGCGGGGACTCCGAGGTTCGTGGCTTGTTAGCCCGATGCCGAGATAACTTGTGGGGTTATCATCGGGTATGTCTTGCGGGGACTCCGAGGTTCGTGGCTTGTTAGCGCGATGCCGGGATAACTTATGGTTGTGGTTTGATTATGCACGTATATGTGCTTGTGGTCGCGTGACTGCGGTTACGGTGACATGTGATTTGATATAGTTTGGGTATTACTAAATACCGCCCTAAATTACTAGTCACCGCCCTTAAAAATTACATTTTTGCCCTTCATTACTATTGAACCTCTCTCACTACTTTTCTCTCTCACTACTATCTCTCACTTCTCTCTACCCGCCATCGCCGCACCGCCGCTGTCGTGTCGCCGCACCACCGCCGCCGTGTCGCCGCACCACCGCCGCCGTGTCGCCGCACCAACGCCGCCGTGCCATAGCACCGCCACACTACTCTCACTTCGGTGAAATTGACGCAGAGGTCTGGAATTTCTGCCTGTACCATGGTACAGGCGTCTATTGTAGATGCCTGCACCATGGTGTAGGCGTAAATTCCAGACGCCTGCGCCATGGTGGAGGCGGAAACTCGAGCTTTGCACCATGGTGCGGGCGTGCAGATAGACGCCTATACCATGGTCCGGGCGTGCAGGATAGACGTCTGTACAATGGTGCGAGCATCTATTGTAGACGCCGCACCATGGTACGGCGTCTATCCTGACGCTGACCATGGTATAGCGTCTATCCTGACGCCTACACTGAGGCGCGGCGTGGAATAGACGTCTACAACATGGTGCAGGCGTCTACAATAGACGCCTGTACCATGGTGCAGGCGAAAATTCCAGACGCCTGCACGATGTTGAAGGCGGAAATTCGAGACGCCTGCAGAATGGTCCACGCGGAAATTCCAGACGCCTGCGTTAATTTCACCGAAGTGAGTTGTGTGGCGATGCGACGGCACGACGGTGGTGGTGCGACTGCACGGCGGCGGTGTGGCGGTGATAATGGCAGGTAGAGAAAAGTGAGATACAATAGTGAGAGAAAAATAGTGAGAGAGAAGAGAGAGAGAGGTTCAATAGTAATGAAGGGCAAAAATGTAATTTTTAAGGGCGGTGACTAGTAATTTAAGGCGGTGTTTAGTAATCCAGTATAGTTTCCCTGTGGGTTATTCACTCGGGTTTGTTCTACGGTAGCATCTGAGGTCCGTGGCTTGCTAGCACGGGACGCGAATAATCTGTGGAAACAGGTTATTATGGTATGATCGGGTCATGGACCCCATTTGTTGTTATCGAATTCATGTTTTGAAAAAAATGATTTTTGGGCTGTGTCCCTAAAGGTTTTTTGAAAGGTTTGAGAAATTCTTAAATCCCAATGTATTCAAAACTCCCGAGGTTGTAAAATGTTTTTTTTTTACAGATGTATATCGGGTTTACCCTATCTTTCGATTTAATCATTTGATTAAGTGAATCACCTCGGGAAGTATGTTTATGATTAACATGTTTCGTGGAGTATGATATGTATGGCTCGTTTTCGTATTTTATACTTGCACTAGCAAAACAGTGGAGTTTTGCTAACCCCGAGTATTCGGGGGGTGGATGTCTATTTTGCATTCGGGTTTTGGAGCATAGCACGAGTCGGCACGAAGGATGATGAAAGATGAACGATACTAATCACACGAGGACCCGTTGATGTCGTCTTGGTCTAGTTGTATTTTCTTTTCGCCGCAGATATCTTTTCCCCGTTGTACGGGAGTTTATTGTATTTTGACCCCTGCGTGGGTATGTGTTTGGAATTGAGTTGTATGTATTTATTGAAAGACCAAATCGGTCTACTGAGTCATTTTGCCTTGAAGGCGTTGTCGAGATGTAAAATGTTGTTACCAGCCTGGTAGATCCTCGAGGAGAGGGTCTACGGCGTGTAATATCCCTGAGTGGATTGGGGGTGTTACAGAGGTTATGTTTCTTGGTCACGTAATCTCGGCCGATGGTGTTCGCGTGGACCCACATAAGATAGAGGCAGTGTTGGATTGGGCTCCGCCCAAGAACGTGAAAGAGGTCCATAGTTTTCTGGGTTTGGCCGGGTATTATCGTAGGTTTTTCGAGGGGTTCTCTAAGCTCGATCGACCACTTACCCAGTTGTTGCAGAAGTGAGAGAAGTTTGTGTGGACCGACGAGAGGCAGAAGAGTTTCGAGGAGTTGAAGAAGCGGTTGACCACTGCTCACGTCTTGGCTTTACCGAGTGGTAATGAGGGTTTCTCAGTTTATAGCGATGCTTCGGGCCAAGGGGATGTGTACTCATGCAGCACAGGAAGACGATTGCCTATGCTTCCCGTCAGTTGAAACCGAACGAGTTGAATTACCCTACCCACGATCTTGAGTTGGCCGCAGTTGTGTTTGCACTGAAGATCTGGCGTCATTACTTGTATGGCTCGTCGTATCAGATTTTCACCGATCACAAGAGCCTAAAGTACATTTTCACGCAGAAAGAGATGAACATGAGACAGAGAAGGTGGTTGGAGTTAATTAAGGATTACAACCTTGAAATCCTGTATCATCCGGGTAAGGCAAATGTGGTGGCAGATGCCTTGAGCTGGAAATTAGTATCGCTTCGGGTACTTGAGTTACTCACGGCCCAGCCAAGGCTCCAGCGAGAGTTGATAGGGTTGGGTGTAGAGGTTGTACTACCAAGGAGTGCCGGTCAGTTGCGCACTCTTGAGATCTCTTCATCTCTGGTCGACGACATTAAATCGAGACAGTTGGAAGATCTGATGTTTGTTCAGCTCCGCGAGAATGTGGAGAAGGTGAAAGTACCGGGATTCGTGATACATGAGGATGGTGTGTTGAGATTCCAAGGTCGGATATGTGTTCCGAACGACTTGGAATTGAGGCAGAGTATTATGCGAGAGGCTCATGCATCACCTTACTCAGTCCATCCGGGCTCGAGTAAAATGTACAAGGATTTGATGAAGAATTTCTGGTGGAATGACATGAAGAATGAGGTAGTTCAGTTTTTGGCTAAGTGTTTGACTTGTCAGCAAGTCAAAATCGAGCATCAGCGACAAGCCGGGTTGTTGAAACCACTTTCCGTCGCGGAATGGAAGTGGGAGGATATCTCGATGGATTTTGTCACGAAGTTACCAAGGATGAAGACCGGAATGAATATGGTGTGGGTGATCGTGGACCGACTGACTAAGTTGGCACATTTTCTGGGCATCAAGGACACTTGGGGTCCAGAAAAATTGGCTCGTATTTTTATCGCATAGACCGTGAGACTTCATAGTACGTCGAAGACTATCATTTCAGACAGAGATGGTCGGTTTGTATCGCATTTTTTGTAGGCAGTACATAAGGTATTGGGAACACGTTTGCGTTTGAGCATATCTTTCCATCCTCAGACCGACGGAAGTCCGAGCGTACCATTTAGACGTTCGAGGACATGCTGGGTGCGTGTGCGCTAGATTGGAATAACGATTGGGAGGAGCATATGACCTTGATCGAGTTTACTTATAATAATATATGGCACGCGTGGATTAAGATGTCACCTTATGAGGCGCTTTATGGCCGACGGTGTCGATCACCGATATGTTGGGACGAGCCGTCTGATTTAGTTGGCACCGAGTCGGATCTTGTGTTAGTGATGAGGAATAAAGTTGAGTTGATTAGAGAGAGAATGCTGATGGCTCAGAGTCGACAAAAGTCTTATACAGATGTTAGGCGTCGACCCTTGGAGTTTGAGGTAGGGGATCATGTTTTCTTGAGAGTGTCTCGGTCGAGGGGAGTTTTCCATTTTGGGAAAAAGGGGAAGCTTAGTCCGAGGTATATTGGACCTTTCGAGATATTAGAGAGAGTCGGCGATTGGCGTTACCTCCGTCGTTGAGTCATGTGCATAATGTATTTCACGTTTCGCAGTTGAGGAAGTATGTTCCGGATCCGACCCATCCATACCTCACAAGCAGCAGCTAGTTGACGTGGAGATCGAGAAGGACGTCACATTTGAGGAGAGGCCCGTTAGAATTTTGGAATGCCGAGACAAATAGTTAAGGCACAAAACCATTCCTTTGGTCGAGGCACGGAGTGGAAGAGGCAACGTGGGAATTGGAGGAGGATATGCATACGAGATACCCCGAGCTTTTTTATTCTTAAGTTTCGGAATGAAACTTCCTTTTAGAGGGGAGAATGTAATATTCATACCTTTCTATTTTTAGCAGTTTCTATTTTTGGTGTGTCTATTTTATCGGCTCGCTTGTAACCGTTCCGACGTTTTTAGTCTATTTTGTCCTTGGCGTTTTTCCATCTGGTGGAGTTTTGGATGTGTTTTTACGTGATCTCGTCTTATGTTGTGTTTCGTCGTATATACATTTAATTCTCGTAAAGATCGTTTGATTTTGTTGATTCTTCATTTCCGTATGAGTATTTTGAGATTATGTAACACTTAACTTCTCATCATCCGAGCTTGTTTTGAATTTGTTTTACTCATTTCCATGTTGGATGTCACTTTTGTCGCCGTTGGGTTCAATTCTCGTAATCATTGTTTGGAACCGCTGTTTGAGGTTCCCGCAAATCCAACTCATGTTATGATGGATGTTGTGAACTTTTATTGGTGTTTCGATCGAGTATTGTGTTGGGTCATTCTATTATATTCCGAAGTTTTGGGTTTCCTTTGCGTTTGTTCTCTTTTTGGATCATTTGATGTTACCGTCGTGTTTGGACCGACCGTGTTTGACGTGTAATCACCATACGAGGGTTCTTGATAGTTCATTAAGGCTTTAAATGGTTGAGATTATGCGTCGGTCAATTACATCATGTTTGGGGGTCGTTTTTCATCAATTTTGGGCTCGAACATGGTGTGCGGGGCACAGGGGATTGTGCGCCGCGGCACGACCTTAGCAAGATTTTTGCCTGGGCCGGCTGTACTGTGTGCCGCGGCACACAATAGTACAGCCGCAGCCCCAGTCAAAAAACTTCTCTCCATTTTCAGCCGTGGGCCGCGGCACACTCAACCCGGGCCGCGGCACGTGGGTCAGTCAGATGTATATCAGCGGATTTCTGGGAGAGGATTTCATTTCCTCTCCCTTATTCCTCCTCATGATTTGGGCGACTCAAGGGGTGATTTTTAGGCGATTTGAGCATCTTCAAACTTGGAGAGATCATCCACCTCGAATTCTTGTCGTAGATTATCGACTTCTACTTGAATCCTTCATCTTAATCCAAGGTAAATCTCTTAGAACCCTACTTTTATCCATTTTGGGGGGTTTTCGGGATTTGTCTGAACTCGAATTGTTCGGTTATGTTGTGATATTTCTTATTGATTATTGTGGTTGGGTGATTCCCAATCCGTTTTCGTCGTGTTTAATCTGTGAATTAGTGATTTGGGGAGGTTTTGTGAAAACCCTCGCCCGTATCGATCGTACGTATGTTGTTATAGTTTATAATCGGGGTTGTGGGCGTATTCCATTCGACTATTGTTATCGTATAAGACTGAGTTGTGTTAATCCTTCGTTTAGGATCAGTCGTGTTCTCTCCGGGACGTTCGTAGCCGTTGTTCATTTCCGTTTCATCGAAGATGTCTCAAAGTCAAGTACTTTACATTTGTTTGCATATTCTAGTATTTGGATTTGGGCTTTTCGTGGTTGTTGTGGATGTATATGTGTATGTTCACCCAGGGACGGTCTGACGGGGCTTCTGGGGATACGTATTGCCGTGAGTGTGCGTATCACGAACTAGGGTTAACCACCCAGGGATGGTCCGACGGGGCCTCTACGGTGTACGGTGGCCGTGAGTATCGTACCAACGGTTAACTTTGAAATGTTTGGTTGGGGAAATGTGTTTTGTGCTTGTGCACCTAATATTCCGGAATATAAATGATTTTTGGCGCATATTTCATCTGATTAGAATGGTAGTTCAAATGGATTATACTTGCACTAGCAGTTGTCGCTAACCCCTTAAATGGGGGAAATACTTTTGTATTTTAGGTTCAGGTCATGGAGGCGAACAAGCATGTTGGCCATACGAGGATGATGGGCAAGCATGATTCTGTTCAGTGGTCGTCCGTTGATATCATGTCTTTTAAATTTATTTATCATTTCCTTTGCTTAAGTACTCGAGTACTTCCTTCCTGGATTTAATATTGTCGTGTACCCGTTTTGGGAAAGATTGGATATTGAATGGTATTGTTGAGTTCAGTCTTCTGTTTTGAATGTCTTGAATCATGGAATCGTGTGTATGTTGGTGATGTTTGTCTTTGGTCGAATGTTGTATTAGTACGTTAGCCTGGTGGATTCCAAAGTGTGGGATTCACGGCGATGTAATATGCCCTGATCGTCTTGGGGGTGTTACACTTATCTCCTCCTCGACTAGTCCGAATAAGGCTCGGCATTCAAGAAGCTCATGAACATATGGGGAGGGCACCTTGCTAATGCTCCCCGCTAGCTCGGTGTCCCCTCTTTTCCACTTGACCGAGTTGCGCCTCTTCTTTGCGTCCGCTCTCGTCTCAGTTGCTATTCTCTCGGCACGATACGTCGTAGTCCCTCTCTCCTTGGAAGCCAACCCAGCTCCATAACATGGCAAAGAGGATTACACTGAAGGGATGGAGAAGAAAATAAAGGGAAAATGCAACTATCATAACACTCACCAGGATCAAACGCGGCCATAGTTTTGGGTTGGTTAAGCTCAGATCTACCGCCCGAAGATTCTTTTTGATTGCTAAGACATACGACTTTCTTTCCTCGCATGGAAGCTCCAACAATCTTTCAACCCAGACGTTGAACTTAGGCGGTGTCTCAACAGCCGGGATGTGATCTATTGAGAAATAAATGATGAGCATTAGCCGAAAAACTGAACAGAGATGAAAGAGCCGAACAATTATAGGTTTCTGAAATAAAATATTTAAGAACCCTCAACCGCACATCCATGACACCGGGCTTCCCCTCCTATCTCGGGCTCATCTAGTCCCACCAACATAAAACCAGTGGTCCTTCCAATCGTAGATGGTCTTCGGCACCTCCATGACGTCCTTGTACATCATGTGCTGAGCTGTAAAGTAAAATCAGCCCGAGCCAGATCGACCGACCGAATCCCACTTAAAAAGGTTGTTAAACTCCTCAAGAGGTGGCATGGGGCCACCCCATGAAGGGAAGCGTCCTTGGCCGGACCTAGAACCCAACATTTATAGCCGACTCGACTCTCACGCCCTCCCTAGAGTTGCCGCCAGCTGCACCGCCACCTCCACCTCCCAGGACTCCGTGAACCTACGACGGCGGCACGGCTCTCCTCTAGCTCATCGTCATCGTTTTCCCCATTGTTCCATTTCACCGGAGTAAGCCCCAAGGACATTTCTGCAACTCATGTTCGATCCAACTACAAGGCCAATTCCGTGACCCTTCCGTCTTCTCAATCTGACATAGTGAACAGAAAAGGGAAAGAAAGAGAGGTGCTTACGATCCGCTCCACTCACCAGACATCATAGGGAAATTATTTTCTCTAGGAGACAGAAATGGCATCATAGTGAAATGAAGGAGACGGTGGCGGAAACCCGAGTTTTATAAGAGACAAAAGGGCATTAAGTTCCCCCCTAACGCAGTCACGTCCTTTCAAGCGGAACGTTTCGTGAATTAAGGACGTGTGAGATGACGCCATCCTATCAGATCACACCATATGTCCCTCATCATTCCTCACATTAAATCGGCATTCGAACCAACGCACCTTTAAAGGATGATCGAACACCAGTGCAATCGCCCTTCGATAATCGATGGTCTTATCAACACAGAACGTCACCCTCATCACGGCTCGGTTTGATGACATATCGACCCCAGACCTGTCACTGTAGGCCCGACCTTGGGCGCGGGGTCGCTGATGATGTTAGGGATATGCCCTCGAATGCCACTCAGAGGATGAGAGAGTGAGAGCATTTGTGTTGTAATTATGAATATTTAATATAGCAATAATTATTTCTATATTACTGTATATCACTGGCATTGTGATTTGGTATATAGAATAATAATTCTTGCATTTGAGAGCAAACATTCTACTCCTTATGGAGATAAGGAGATGGGCACTGGAAGTGATTAGATCTCGAATGCTTAACTCGTTCGCAAGTCAATAAAACTTAACTGGGCAATAAGTTTAGACAAGACTTGTATAACGTGTACTTTGACATGTAGAGTGCCGGTCTCCACTAAGAGTTAGTGGGAGCACACGTTATAGGTATGCTAATGAGATTAGTGTACTCGAATACGACTCACCTCGATTCGGTCACATGGATATCACTCAGGGTTTGTCAATGACTGGATCGAAAGGTTGTGATAGGTATACGTGGACCTTTGACTTGAGGTTTCAGTAGGAGATGTGCTTGTGACATTGAGTTAGTCATTAGAGTAGTTCGATCTAATCGCCGGTGGGTGGGGTCAACCTAGAAATGCAACTTAGTGGGCAAGTAGCAGTCTCTACTGAATACCAAGATAGAATTCTATCTCTACTGAATACCAAGATAGAATTCTTTCTCCTGTAAGTGAGCAGGTAAATGTCCTATGCGGTTAATAGCAAATGAGATTATAAGTCTTTGGCCAACGCATTTAGAGCTAGTTGTATTTGATACACGAGTGCTCGATGATCTCAGTTTGCATTAACATAAAGCATAGAGTCAAGTTCTGATAGGGTTTGACTTTACCGTTGTAATATCCGGATTTATTATTGTGTATTTCATCTGTATTCGAACCCTGTATTATTCGGATTTATGATCTCAATAATTGGAGTATGATATTTCTCACATTGATATATTTGTACATAAATATATCATCATGCAAAATTTCTCATGCGAACTCGTGATAGTGCACGCTAAGAATGTATCTTAACGCGCGCTATCGGCTACAACTAGCGCATGCTACGAATGTAGGATTTGCGTGCGCTAGGCATTCAATTATTGAGCTAGGCGGCTAGCACATGCGCCAGCCGGGACATGGGTCCGGATAAGATTCCCGCGGATGAACCTGGATAGATTTGGAGTCAACGCTTATTAGCATGCGCTAAGAATTGTATGGTAGCGTGTGCTAATCAGCTATTGTGCAGAAACTTTATTTAAAGGACATCACTCCATTTCTACTTATTTTCCTTCATTATTCTTCGTTCCTTGGAAGTCCAGAGAGCTTTTCCTACTCCCTAAACACATACATATCCGCCTTACTTGATCATTAAATATTAAAGAGTGCTTATACTTGATCATTGAAGAAGAATTCACTTTGAAGTGACACTCAAGCAACCGGAGCTGGATTCTACCTTTTTGGATCAGTGATTTCTTCATTAAAGGTATGTTAATTCTATCTCCAACTTTAGATTCGTGCTATGAAGAATAAGATGATCATGCTAGCAAGAAATTCAGTTCCATTGGTGAATTGTTCAACAAATATCATGTTTAGAAGATTGGAATAATTATACTTATGATATTGTCGTTGGAACCTCGTGGTTGGAATCTGATCGTCAAATGATGAGAGGAACATTCAAGTTGATTATCCGTATGATTTATGTTGTCATATTGATCATAAAATTTGAGGTGATATCACTTTTGGTTATAAGAACTTAAGGAAAGAAATCATCTTAGGAAGTATCCTTTCGTATAAGTTGGAATTGTTAGTTCACCTTCAAGATGAAGTCTGAATGTGAATAATGATAATAGAATCTAGTGCACCAACCGGAGATCACCGAAATTCGCATGAGAATAATAATCAAGTTCGAATATAAGAGTTGTGATGATATTCTTTTCCTTGAAACCCAAAGATGATTGGATCCGTAAGATTATTCATAAATTTATGAACCTGACATGTAGTCGGATATCACACGTTAATCACTGAGGAATTCGTGAGTTTCATCACTGTTAGAACAAGTCTGCTGCCCAATAATGAACTGCCATGCACGCTTAGCGTGCGCTAAGCTATGTGAATTAACATATGCTATGGGGCATATTTAGCGTATGCTACGATTGAAACTTAGCATGCGTTAAGTCATCAGGCGAGTCAGTCGGCTGATCAGTGAGGTACTGGCCGGACATGATTAGCATACGGTAAACTTTGTGTAATTGCGTGCGCTAACGAGTAGCCTTAACGTACGCTACATAGGATGCGTAGCGTGCGTTAAGCAAACCAGACAGATTTCTTTTAAGAACTTCCGACCGTATTTTGGATTGTTAGATGTTCGTTCGACGTGAGATGAATTCTATATTATTTCTTTTGTTAAGGTTCGAGCTTGCTACATGATTGATCGAAGGGACGACCTTCGAGTATTTTGTTTTTCGTGGAAGTGTTTTTCTTGTCTTCGAATCGAGGCAAGTACTCTAATTAGAATTGTTTATATTATGACAGCTATATTGTGATTGTATTGTGTATTATGTGTTGTGATTAAATGTCCACCATGTGTTGATCTGACGGGAATCATCATGGGAATCTATAGCTGTGTGCACTGGATCGTTGGACAGGTAGTTCCACCATGCGTTGGTCCGACGGGATCATCATGGGGATTTATAGCGGTGTGCGCTGGATCATTGGAATGCCATCAGTATGTTGAGACTGTTATGATGTGATATGTGTTGTTGTTATTTCTCGTTGGAGAAACTTGTTATGGTATAATTGTTGATTATATCACTGTTATATGATTATTGTACTTGTACTAGCATCATTGTGCTAACCCCTTCGAGGGCGAACATTTGTTTATGTTCAAGATCCAGGAGAGCGGGGAAACAACCACTGGAGTTGCATGACGACGAGGGTGCAGAGTGATGTTCCGGCCGGGTTTGTTTGTCTGTTGTTTTGTATCGTTTTTAATAAGTACTCGAGTACGTAGTCGTTTATGATGAATTTGAATTTGGTGATGTATTAATACTTTTCCATTGAACATTCTTATTTTCAGTATCGGTCAGAACTATTGTACCTTATTTCTGTTATTTTCATACGTTGGTATCTGTCAGTGTCCTTTTAGTTTTTCAGCCTTGTAAATTCTTATGTAAAGGATTTACGGCGCTGTAATATTCCTGAATAAATCGGGGGTGTTACAGAATATGGTATCGGAGCTAAGATTATGGATATCTTGGCCATTGGGTTAAAATAGGGGTCATATACGTCTTTTGAAGTAACCAGCCGTGAATGACATCGCTGTACTGCCTACGTCTTCATGCGAACGGTAGTTGTAAGTTCCTAAACTCTATCTCGTTCTTTACATGTTGTATTTCTTTATACTCGAACATTAAAACGATATGTTTCCTGTATATTGAGTAATTATGCTTACAGTATGTTGAGAGGCGGACGTGGACATGGTCGCGGTCACGGACGCGGACGAATGAATGCCGAAAGAGAAGCTTCGCTTTCTAATCAGGCCAGCCACAGTTCAGGCGAGGCACAGAGATCTATCAATAATGAACCAGAACCTGCTGTGCCCGAAATCCTTCGTCAAGTGGTGAACCAGATGACTCAGTTCGCCCAGGTCGTGGACCGAATGCAGGTGGCGGTGGGATTACAATAGGGAGAGAGACAGCAAGGGATCCCAGACATGGGAAATCGAGGTGATCGATGGCGGCAAGAGGTGGCAAAGATGCAACCACCCAAATTCGACGGCTTTTCTGAGACTCCCACATGGGACCATTGGTTGAAAAAATTGGAGAAATTTTTTGCTGGAATTAATTGCCCAGATGACAGGAGAGCCTCTATTGGTCAGTACTTTCTGATAAGGGAAGCATCCGAGTGGTGGGAAGCTATCAGACCTGCAGATCATGATGCTGATTGGACAGAATTTAAATTGATGATGGAAGCTCAGTACTGCCCTCGTCCTGTGAGGGAAGCCAAAGTTCGGGAATTTTTCTCCGCACAACCATCAGATGAACCCGTATCCCAGACAATTAAGACATTTAACCAACAACTAGCATTTGTTCGACATCTGGTAAGAACAGATGCAAAAATGATGATCTATTTTGATATGAGGATGAAACCAGAAATCCAGAGGTACATGTCCGGTTTTGAATGTACCACTCTCCGTCAATACCAAGATAAGGCGTTGGCGTATGAAATCAAGGAAGCAACAATGGAGAAGTTTACGGAGTCCAAGAAGCAGAAAGTCTCTGGTACTTTTACAGAGCACAAGAGCAGCGGGCCTCGCAAGGCCCAGTCATCTTTTCATTCTTTCAAGAAACCTCCGCACCCATCTAAGAGCGGAAAGAATTTCGGAATAATGTCAGCCACGATGGATACCGCTAGGAGGTGCTTTAACTGTGGTCGCCCAGGCCACCTTTGGTGTGATTGTTTACGCACTCCAGTTACATGTTTTGATTGCGGACAGGAAGGGCACCGTGCGACATTTTGCAAGGATACCACCAAGTTCAATGGAACCCGTACAACGCAGCCAGTTCAGAAGGAATCTAGTATCCAACAGACGCAGCAAAGTGTTCAGATGCCTCAGAATTTTGGCCGCGGACGAGGCAGAGGACAATGAGACCGAAAGGGGACATTGAGTGCTGGATTTGTTCCCCCACGTCTGTACGAGATGAGGAGGACAGACCATCAGGATGCTGCTGTCGCATCAGGTACTGTTCAGATCCTTTCCCAGCCAATTAGCATTTTATTCGATACAGGAGCTACGCATTCATTTATATCCTCATCTTGTGTAAATCGTTTGAATATTTCTGGTTTTCATTATTGTGAACCTTATGTTGTTGGTTTACCGAGTGGAGAGAGGATTGTTGGAAACTTAGAAACTAGTGATTCCCACGGACCGTAACTGGACCATACACACACATTTCCCAACACATACCAAACAACGTAACACATCATTATGAACAACACACCTTAAAACAAACATGTTCGAGCATCTAATCATACACCGAAATCTCATGTCCAAATGCGTAGTCAATCCAACATGATAATCATAATCATCATCATACCTCAAACCCAAGCCATCAAGCCCAACACGAATCACGCAACTAACATGACCAACTTAGTAGTTAATTAATTAGCATGCCTAAATAGGTTTTCTGCTCGTGGATGCGCAAAACGCTTTTATCAAAATTTCCCCACTTGACTTCCACTGCATTTTATTTCCAACAGTTGGTATCGGCACCATATTTTAGGCTTTTGCTATTTTGATTAATTTTGGTGATTAATTGGTCATAATTTAAATATTCATGTAATTTCATATTGGAGTATTTTGCTGGATGTATTCTTGCAGGGAATATGATCCAATACTCTTGGTTATATACCAGTAGCATCCGTTATAAACAAGACGTTCCGTGCGTTATGTATTTATGACCGTTCATTAAGTTGACCTTCTAGAATTTTGTTCAACGATAAAGTTTCGTACATTTCGTATGTTAATCATCACATGTATATGACTTGTGTAATGTAGGAAGACACTACGTAACCCTGCATTGTTAAATATTAAAACACATAATAGTGTACGTTATATATACTGTGTAGCGTATATTAGAATTATTTTGTCTATGGAAAACATCATCAAAATGTGTATCAAAAATATTGGTTTAACAACATGTGTCTCCTTGGGAGTTTATCTATGTTCTTCCAAATAAACATTTCTACGTTATCCACCTTCCTGAATGAAATCATCTTCGAGGAAGTGTTATTGTAAAGCAACAACGATGCTATCAGTTGGGTATCCTCTAAAACATCCCTTGACAGACAAAGCTAGTGTTCATTTTTTTCAAACCAATGCGTGCCTTAGGATCGTCTTTAGTCTTCCCTTCCCAACATAATACTGTACGGGCAACACTCTCACAAACATTTTTTTTCTATGTGCATCACATCTAGGTAGTTTCTAATCTACAACTTACTCCAATAAGATAGATCTCAGAAAATAATCTTGTAGGACCAGTACTTATACCTGTCCGGTCTTTCAGGAGTTGCCACTACTATATCAGGATGGTTGCTCAACTGCCCATAATCATACTAATTCAGCACGGCCAAAATTTCCTCACCAATCCACTTCCATGGTGGATTGATACTTTAACACCTATATATATATATATATATATATACTCGATCATTGAGGATTGGAAGCACCTTGGATTGGTACTCAAGCTTCCGGTGTTGGATTTTCGTCAAGTGTTCATCATTGTCTTCTACATTAAGGTATGTTGATACTTTCCAAACTCTAATCCTTGTTCTTAAGGAATGATATGAGCATGCTTCTGAGATCATTGGATTAGTGAGTAACAGTTTAAGTTGAACACCATGTTGTTAAGAGCTAAGACGAACTTATTCGAGACCTTTATTGAGAAAGTAGATTATTAACCAAGCATCTTGAGTTGAACCTATGATATAGTTTCTGAGATTAGTTACACATATTGGATGATGATTCTGTCTTACTTGCTTACCAATGCTTACCAACTACATATGGGAATACGTAATCGAGATTTGAGTATGGCATTGTGATGATTTGTGTATCCTTGAATTCGAAGATGTTTAACACCATAGGATCATTCAGATTCGCATGAGTAATGTATGTGTGAGTATAACGTACGTTAAGCACTATGCATTATGTACATTATATCATCAGGTAAGACAGTCGTCTGATCAGAGAAGAAAATTGTCAAATGCATGCTTAGCGTGCATTAGGATTCGGAGCTTATGTACGCTAACGAGCAGACATAACATACGTTATGTTGGGTATGTAACGTACGTTATGCAGACATCAGGCAGGATACATTTTGTTGACAACTTTCAGACATAGTTTAGGATGTTAGATGTTCGTAAATTAGTTATGACATAAGATGAACTCTTTTTTCATTTATATTGTTTAAGGTTCGAGCTTGCAACGTGATAAACCGAGGGGGTGACCTTTGAGTGTATTGATATACGTCGAAGTATTATCCTTATCGTCAATTTGAGGCAAGTACTTTAATTATAGTTGTTCGTATTATGTCGGTTCTGTTATGGTTGTACTATGCATATGTGTTGTGATTAATTGTCCACCATGCGTTGGTCCGACGGGATCATCATGGGAATCTACAGCTGTGTGCACTGGATTTTTGTACAGGTAATTCCAACATGCATTGGTCTGACGGGATCATCATGGGAATCTATAGCTGTGTGTGCTGGATCGTTGGAATACCATCAGTATCTTGAGATTGTCATGATGCGCTATGTGTTGTTATTATTTCTCGTTGGAGAAACTTGCCATGATTATTGTTATATGATTATCGTACTTGTACTAGCATCGTTGGGCTAACCCCTTTGGGGGTGAACATTTGTTTTATGTTCAGGATCTAGGAGAGCGAGAAAACAACCACTGGAGCTGCATGATGAACGGTGCAGATTGATGTTCCGGCCGGATTTATTTATCAGATGTTGGTGTTGTTTTTAATTAAGTACTCGAGTACATATTCTTTTTGATATTGGGTTTGGTTATGTATTAATATTCACCGTTGGACGTTTGTATTTTCAGTACTGAGTCAGACTCGTTGTATTTTATTATGTTGCCGTCATTTGTTGGTGTTTGTTATTGTCATTTCGTTTCCTCAGCCTTGTAAATTCTTACGTAAAGGATTTACAGCGCTGTCATATTCCTGAAAATATCGGGGGTGTTACAGAATATGGTATCGGAGCTAAGATTCTAGATATCTTGCCATTGGGTTAAAATAGGGGTCGTATATGTCTTTTGAGATAACCGCCAGTGAATAACATCACTGTACTGCCTACGTCTTCGTGCGAGCGGTGGTTGTAAGTTCCTAAACTCTATCTCATCATTTACATGTGATACCTCTTTATACTTTGAACATTAGAACGATATTGTTACATGTATATTGAGTATTTATGCTTACAGTATGTTGAGAGGAGGACGTGGACGTGGTCGCGGTCGCGGACGCGGACGTAAGAATTCTGAGAGGGAAGCTTTGCCTTCAAATCAGGCTAGCCACAACTCAGGTGAGCCACAAGAATCTACTAACAGCGAACTAGAACTTGCTGTTCCCGACATCCTTCGTCAGGTGGTCAACCAGATGACTCAGTTTGCTCAGGTTGTGGACCGAATGCAAGTGGTAGTAGGGTTGCAACCGGGAGAGAGACAGCAAGGCATCCCAGACTTGGGAACTCGAGGAGACAGATGGCTCGAGGAGGTGGCGAAAATGCATCCGCCAAAGTTCGACGGTTTCTCGGATACGCCGACGTGGGATCACTGACTTAGAGAGTTGGAGAAAGTATTCGCAGGGATTATCTACCCAGATGACTGGAGAGTTCCCATAGCCTAGTACTTTCTAACAGGGGAAACGTCCGAGTGGCGAGAAGCCATCCGACCTATAGATCATGATGCCGACTGGAGAGAATTTAAATTGATGACGGAAGCACAGTAATGCCCTCGTCCAGTGAGGGAAGCTAAAGTTCGAGAATTTTTCTCTGCGCAACCTTCAGATGTGCCAGTATCTCAGGTGATTAAGACGTTTAACCATCAGCTGGCATTTGTTCGACACCTAGTCAGAACCGATGCAGAAATGATGATCCATTTCGATATGAGAATGAAACCGGAGATACAAAGGTACATGTCAGGTTTCGAATGCACCACTCTCCGTCAGTATCAGGACAAAGTGTTGGCGTATGAAATAAAAGAGGCAGTGATGGAAAAGTTTACAGAGTCCAATAAATAGAAAGTCTCCGGTAATTTCACGGATCATAAGAGTAGTGGGCCCGCAAAGCCCAGTAATCCTTTCATTCATTCAAGAAACCTCTACATCCATCCAAAAGCGGAAAGAACTTCAGAGCGGTATCAACACCGACAGATGTGGTCAAGACCTGTTTTAATTATGGTCGCCCAGGACACCTTTGGCGTGATTGTTTCTGTTCTCCAGTAACATGTTATGATTGCGGATAGGAAGGGCATCATGCGATGTTCTACAAGGATGCGATAAAGTTAAATGGAGCTCGTACTTCGCAGCCGGCTCAGAAAGAAGCTAGTGTTCAGCAGACGCAGCAGAGTGTCCAGCTACCCAGAGTTTTGGTTGAGGACGAGGTAGAGGACAGTTCGACCGAAATGGAGCATCGAGTGATGGATCCGTTCCCCCATGCCTTTATGAGATGAGGAGGGCAGACGATCAGGATGCTGCTGTTGCATCAAATCTTGTTCGAGATCCTTTCACAACTTGATTAGTGTTTTGTTCGATTCAGGTGCTATACATTCATTTATATCATTGTCTTGTGTAAATTGTTTGAACATTTCTGGTTTTTATTATTGTGAGCCTTATGTTGTGGGTTTACCGAGTGGGGAGAGAATTGTGGGAAACGTGGAATCTAGAGATTTTCCTATATCCATTGGAGGCAGAGAGTGGCCCTCAAATCTGATTGTGATAGAAATGCAAGGAGACGACCTAATTCTCGGAGATGATTAGCTTAATCGATATGGAGCTATTGTAAACTACCGGAAGAGGAATATCTCGATGATAGCTGAAGATGCACTACACCATAGATTGGCTATAGCAACCAGATTTCAAAAATTTCATCAGAAAACGTTGCTATTGATAGACCAGCTCGGATATATTGCAATACATTTATAAAGTGTTACAATTGAAGCGAAAAAGTTGGAAATAGTGTAAAATTTACATTCTATTGCAACAATTTAAGAATTCGTTGCTGTACATAGCATTTTGGGGACCAAAATTTAGGCGGGTACTAAAGAAATTGAGCGGACTTTTGAAACATTAAAACACTAACCACATTATTTCAAACCCTCACCGCTCCCTCAGCCCAAACCCGCCACCTAACACTCACCTCGAAAGCAACTCACCACATATCCGGTGACTACATTAGGGTTTATCCACACTGCTCTATTCACGCGACATTTCTCTTCAAGGCACACCAATAGTGAAAATAATGACGGCGATGACGAAGATAATGACAGTGACGGAGAAGAGGAAGAGAATGACAGTGGAGGAGAAGAGGAATCTGTGAGTAAAAACGAAAGCGTCGTTATATCAGCTGAGGATAAGGAAAAAGATGCTGCTGAAATCGGCCCACCTCTCTTTCTCGCTTCCTCTATCTACTCTTTTGCTATCAGCCTCCGCCACCAGCTCTACCGCTTCAACATCCTCCGCAAACACAGGCAATTCTCTTCAAATTCCATATATCCTCTATTTTTTCATGCTTTACATTCTTTGGGTTTCTCTTTTGATTTTGGGATTAATGTGGTTGAAAGTTGAAATTATGTTACGGTGATGGTATAAAGTGCCGGTGCGGTGATTAGTGTTGGGAATTTGACGTGGGGAGGCAATGGCAAAACTCAGATGGTGGAATTTACGGCATCCTCATTATTTGGTGATGGAATTTCACCTCTCATTCTTACTAGGGCATTTTACTCTACCGTTTGGTGATAAAGTTAATTACAAAATTACCCCGAGGTTTAGCTTAATTCGAAATAGAATTCCGGTTATCTTATACAATAATAATTGTTTGCACCCTCGGTAGGAGTATTTATTTATAAGCTAATATCAAAATTTAATGTGATAATATTTGTAATTTTAGTAGACAAGTGTTTTTGGTATTTTCTTTTGTAATTAGATTAACCTCATGGGTGATTCTGTAATTACCCCTTATTTTTATTTCTGACAAGCAGTTGAAGCATAGTTGATGTCGGTTAAGTTGATGACATCTACATACATTACGCAAAATATTGTTATCTGTTTGAGGGTTATGGTGGTTCAAGGTTAACGAGCAGTTCAAAAGTCGCTGATATTACCTGTTTTTTTCTTAAAATGAGTCCAGTTAGTTGATAAAATAAAACACATGGGATCACTAAAACTTAAAAACTTGTACCTTTACCTAACTTAAAAACACATGGTGATGTCTTCCATTTACTATTTGTTCATTAGTATGGTTGTTTAAAATTGTGCCTATGCAATTTGGGAAGTACATTTAATGGGAAATAGTCAACAACGACAAAAAACGAAATCTCTATGTCGATTTCTCTTATGGCTAGTTGGTTCTTACGTAGGAATAACATCGACCTTTATGCATTTTCGAGTCTACATTTTGGGTGCGTATATAATTGATGAGATGCTAGTTGTAATTTATTCTTTGCTAGCTTTGATCATTCTCGCTTTCGGCGTATATCATTCTTCTTTGCTACATATTGTTCCTATTTGCTAGCGTTATAGCATCTGCTGCTCATTATTGGATTCTTCTTTGTGCTTATTATGTTTGGTTCGATATAGTAGCATGATTTATGAGCGGTGAGGAAGTAAGTATGGTTATTGGTTTACACACACATAGGTGAAGTTCACACACACGGAGTTTGGTTTTTATGTTCGTTAATGATTTAATGGCTCGAATTTATTTTCTTATTGGCAAAGAGGAGTATTTGTTGCTTCTTTGATGATGCGGTGGAATTTTTCAAGGTTGTGTCTTATTATATCTTGAGGTGGGTGTTACACTTTAAAGGTAACTTGTTTGTTCGTTTAGGTGACTACAAATTGACAAAACACTTGAAGGAGAAATGAAAGGATTATTTTCAAGAGATTGCGGTCTCCCTATACTTGAGGAGTATACGTTCAAAGTTATTTATTTCTTAAAACGCTCAATTTTATTCATGTAATTACTGCTTTTTTTTCAAAGTTTAGGTGCTGATATTATTTATGATTCATCGTGCCTTCCACATCTTGTCCGAATTTTGGCTATTGTTCTGAAGCACGGCCATTCAGATGCTGAACTCAGCGCTAATTGTCAGTGGCTGGAGCTTCTGAATCAAGATATCAGAGAAATTTGTCTTGCTGGTATGATATTTCTTTCAAAAGACGAAAGGTTTCATTATTCGTTGAGGACGTATTTTGTAAACACTTGGAAAAAAAAAGTGATCGTGAGCTTCTTGCTGATTTTCCTCCCCTCAAGTGCTGCTTTTGATTTAACTTTTGAAGAAATATTACGAGCAATATTTCCATGGTGTTGATTTATCTATATTTCTTTTATGCTCTATTTTTTTTCTTTCTGTTGGAAGGTGATGGCTCGTTCTTCACCAATGGATAAGCATACACTTGTGAAACATTTGCGAACCACTTTTGAGGAGGTTGTTGCAGTGACTGGAGATGGAACAAATGATGCTCTTGCACTTCATGAAGCAGATATTGGCCTTGCAATGGGAATTTCTGGAACTGAGGTGATAGAATCTAATCCTTTTCCCCCTTCTCTGTAATAAGCGGATATGCCATGTTCTAGTTGCTAGATATATTTTTTATGTTATTTCTAAGGCTTTGTGAAGTTGATTTGAATTTGTAGTTGTCAATTTGAAAACTAAAGTGTAGACGAGAACAACCACGGAGATGTGTTGTGTCTTATATGGTGACAGAGACATTTTAATAGGTCTTCTTTGAGACGGTCTTATGGAGCTTGTCCCTTTTACGTATTCCTTCATGAGTCCAGGTATTGGCGGTGAACATTATTAGAGTAATAAACTGGAATTGTTAATACCCTCAATTTATAAGCTGTTTGGTTTGTAAATTTTTACAGGTGGCCAAAGAGTGTGCTGATGTTATAATCCTAGATGATAATTTCTCCACCATTATTCTTGTTGCGAGATGGGGCCACTCGGTTTATGTGAACATTCAAAAGTTTGTTCGGTTTCACTTCTTGTAAATGTGGTAGCTCTAATTGTCAACTTCTCTTGACTGCTTGCGAGTAAACATGAAGAGGATTGCCACGTCAATCTACGAGTTATCTTCAATAAAGAATATCAATATAGAGTATCACAAGGCGTTGTTTTGATTTTATCGAGGGCAATTATATCTCTTTGAAGCCATTGCATTATTTAATCTACTTTGTGATGAGCTAACTTATTTTTTTCTAATTTGATTGGGAGAAGTCCATAATGATTCGAGAGAAGGATTTAGATGTGCTACTACTTCTATTGAGGACGGAGATGAGACGGATGAAGATGAAGATGAAGATGAAGATAGATGAAGATGAAGATGAAGAGGAAGAGGAATAGGAAGAGGAAGAAGAGCCATGACTCATGTTTATATAATGTTTAACTAAGATATTGGTCTATGTATTACTAAGTTAGATTGTGTGTCACTTGAACTTAGTTATTTTGCTTCAACTTGGTCATTTTCCTAAACTTAGTAAGTGAATTTATTGATGTTGGAGCAATGATAATATTGCTCGGTTGGATTGATGTTACGATATACCAATTGAAATAAATCTAATGGTCATGCCGATTTTTTATTTAGCATTGCAATAGAAGCTTAAATGTTGCCATATATGTTATATTCATTAATAAAATTAGATTGCATTTGATTCTAAATACGTTGCAATTGGGCATATATATGTTGCCTTAGGGTTGCCTGAATCCATGTATTGCAACAATTAACACAAAAAAATCGTTGGAAAAAAATGTTGCCATAGGTAGTCCAAGATATTGCAATGGTGTTAAACATGTTGCTATAGCCGTTAAATCGTTGCCATATACTCTATTTGCAACAATAATATGCCGTTGCAATATGGTACCAAATTTGTTGCCATAAGGGCCCTATGGCAACCAGAGCAAAGTGCACGCTTGATTTTTGCATAATCGTTGCAATAGGCCCTATTGCAATGAATTTAGGGCATATTGCAACGTATTTTACACGTTGCTGTATGCAATCTATGGTGTAGTGATGGTTCCGAAATATTGTTCGAGGGACGGAGACCAGGAAGCTCAGGAAAGATGACCAAAGCAATGAAAGCTGTCAAACTGCTAAAACAGGGTTGTACTGGATACTGTTGTTACGCAATGAAGAAGGAAGATGTAAGAGTAGAGCTTTCATCCATTCCTATTGTGAACGAATTTCCGGATGTGTTCCCTGATGAATTACCTGGACTACCTCCACGACGAGATGTAGAATTCACCATCGAGCTGGAACCAGGAGCTGCATCGATTTCTAAGGCACCGTATCATATGGAACCTACTGAGATGTACGAATTGAAGAAGCAACTGGAAGAGTTACTGGACAAAGGCTATATTCAGCCAAGCGGACCGCCCTGGGGTGCACCAGTTCTTTTTGTCTAGAAGAAAGATGGATCGCTTTGATTGTGTATTGACTATCGAGAGCTGAACAAGATGACGATCAGGAACAAGTACCCATTGCCATGGATTGATGATTTGTTTGACCAATTACAAGAAGTAACAGTATTTTCTAAGATTGATCTAAGATCGGGATATCATCAATTGAAAATTAAGGAATCCGATGTTCCGAAGTCAGCATTCAGAACTCGCTACGGACATTATAAGTTTGTAGTAATGCCGTTTGGTCGCACTAATGCACCTGCCATGTTCATGCAGTTGATGAATCGAGTGTTCATAGATTATTTGGACAAATTCGTAGTTGTGTTTATTGATGATATTCTAGTTTATTCCAAGAGTCCGGAAGAGCATGCACAGCACTTACGGATCATTTTGGACCTCTTGAAAAACGAGCGAATATATACCAAACTTTCTAAGTGTGAATTCTGGCTAAAGGAGGTGATGTTCCTCTGTCATGTGGTATCAGTGGAAGGAGTCCGAGCACACCCCCAAAAAGTTGAAGCAATTATGGATTGGAAACCTCCTAAGAACGTGAAGGAAGTTATAAGTTTCCTAGGACTTGCTGGGTACTATCGTCGGTTTGTGGAAGGGTTTTCCAAAATTACCCACCCACTTACTCGATTACTGCATAAAACCCAAAAGTTTGAGCGGAATGAGATGTGCCAGAACAGTTTTGATAAATTGAAGAAGAGATTGACAACGACACCGATTTTAGCACTACCACAGGGAACTGGAGGATTCATAGTTACAGTGACGCTTCAAACCAAGGTCTCGGGTGTGTACTGATGCAGAATGAGAAGGTGATTGCCTACGCGTCACGACAGTTGAAGCCCTATGAAGTAAATTATCCAACGCACGATTTGGAGTTGGCAGCTGTGGTTTTCGCCTTGAAAATTTGGAGACATTATTTGTAGGGGACTCACTGTCAGATCTTCACGGATCATAAGAGTCTCAAATACATCTTCATTCAGAAAGAGTTAAACATGCAGCAGAGGAGATGGCTGGGATTGATTAAGTACTATGACTTGGAAATTCTTTATCATCCAGGTAAAGTAAATGTAGTGGCTGATGCACTGAGCCGCAAACCTATTTCTATTCGAATGCTGGAGACTCTCACCTCCCAGACCAGCATTCAATGAGAATTGATTCGCGAAGGAATTGAAGTATGGTTACAAAGAGTCCAAGGACAACTGTGTGTGATGGAATTAACTTCGTCGTTAACCGAAGAAATCAAATCTAAGCAATTAGATGATCCTCTGATGATTCGGTTACGTGATGAAGTGAGCAAGGGAAAGGCCCCAGGATTCGTAATTCATGATGATGGAGTTTTGAGATTCCAGAACCGACTTTGCGTTACCGGTCTCGATGTTTTGAAGCAGACAATCATGAAGGAAGCTCACATCACACCCTATTCTATCCACCTGGGCACTAGTAAGATGTATAAGGATCTGAAGCAGAATTTCTGGTGGGGCAACATGAAGAAAGATGTAGCAGATTATGTCTCGAAATGTTTGATTTGTCAGTAGGTTAAGATTGAGCATCAACAACCTGCCGGAATGTTGGAGCCGCTCCTGATTTCTGAATGGAAGTGGGAAGATGTGTCGATGGACTTTATCACTAGTATGCCGAGGACAAGGTTAGGATGAACATGATTTGGGTGATAGTTGACCGTCTAACCAAATCGGCTCATTTTATGGGCATTAAGGACACTTAGGGACCAAAGAAGTTGGCACGAGTGTTTATTGCATAGATAGTCCGATTGCATGGAAGCGAAGACCATTATTTCTGACCGAGGTGGTCGCTTCGTATCATATTTTTGGAAATCAGTTCATAAAGCCTTGGGAACCGAGCTGAATTTTAGCACAACTTATCATCTACAGATAGACGGACAGTCTGAGATGACTATTCAAATAGTCGAAGACATGCTGAGAGCTTGTGCCTTAGATTGGTCGACTGAGTGGGAAGTTCATCTACCATTAATTGAATTCACTTACAAAAATAGTTAGCATGCTTCCATTAAGATGGCACCTTTCGAAGCATTATACGGGAGGAGATGCAGATTGCCTCTGTGTTGGGACGATTCATCAGACTTGATCGGGATGGAACCGGAGTTGATCCTACAGATGCGAAGAAGATAGCTTTGATTCGTGAAAGACTGTTGACCACCTAGAGTCAGCAGAAATCTTATGCAGACGTACATTATCACCCGTTAGAATTTGGTATTGGAGATCATGTGCTTTCAAAGGTTTCTCCTACTCGGGGAATTTTTTGTTTTGGGAAGAAGGGAAAGTTTAGTCCGAGATATATCGGAAAATTCGAGATTCTTGAAAGAGTTGGAAAGTTGTCGTACAGGTTGGCCTTACCGCCATCGCTGAGTCACGTTCATAATGTGTTCCACATATCTCAGTTATGGAAGTACATATCAGATCCCAGTCATGTAATTGATTTCCGTGAGATCGAAGTCACTAAGGATGGCACGTTTGAAGAGAAACCGATCAAGATACTCGAAAGTCGAGTCAAACAATTGAGAAATAAACCACTTATTTTGGTTAAGGTTCAATGGTCGCGACACGGAGTTGAAGAAGCCACTTGGGAGACGGAAGATAGTATGAAGTCCAAATACCCAGAATTATTTTCATCTTGAGTTTCGGGATGAAACTCCTTCTTAGAAGGAGAGTATGTAATATCCGGATAAATTATTGAGTATTCTCGTCTGTTTTTAAACCTTGTATTAGTCGAATTTGTGATATCGATAATCGAAGTATGATTTTTCCGTATTCATATCCACATGCATGATAATATCAACTTGTATATTTTCACATGCAACTACGCCATAACGTACACTAGCTAGTAAGCGTAACATACGTTACGTACTATGGATATCGTACGCTATGCATGAAGCATAGCATAAGTAAGGCAACCAATAATTGATCAACGTGGCTAGCACATGGGCCAGTTGGTGGAGGGCCCGGATAAAATTCCCGCGGCATGAACCTGGACAGTTTTGGGTCAATGGAGATTAACGTACGCTAAGGGATGTACACAGCGTACGCTAAGTATGTTGATTACGTACGTAACTGTGATGATGTAGCATACGTAAGAGAGAAAAAGAGCGAGGTAGTAAGCTATCATTGGATGATAATGTACGCTAAGGATAGTAGATAGTGTACGCTAAGTGTATAAAGTACGTTAAGAACTAAGGCTAACGTACGTAAAGCTTAAGACAGTATAAATGGGACAGCACCCTATTTCATTTCACCTCGTTTCTTTTCACTTCCCTTTCATTTCCTTCAAGTCCAGAGAGCTCCATTTGATACTTTAACACCTATATATCATCTATATTCGATCATTGAGGATTGAAAGCACCTTGGATTGGTACTCAAGCTTCCGGTGTTGGATTTTCGTCAACTGTTCATCATTGTCTTCTACATTAAGGTATGCTGATACTTTCCAAACTATAATCCTTGTTCTTAAGGAATGATATGAGCATGCTTCTGAGGTCATTGGATTAGTGAGTAACACTTTAAGTTGAACATCATATTGTTAAGAGCTAAGACGAACTTATTCGAGACCTTTCTTGAGAAAGTGGATTATTAACCAAGCATCTTTAGTTGAACCTATGATATAGTTTCTGAGATTAGTTACACATATTGGATGATGATTCTGTGTTACTTGCTTACCAATGTGTTGTTTATACGATCACTTAGAATAGGGATATTAAAGGAGATGAATATTTAGGATTTTCACCAAGAATGATCCATGTGTAGTATAAGTATTCTTAAAGCACAATTCATGACTCGTAGTAACTTCTGAAGATGATGATATTTGTGTTGATGTTTTAGAAATGATCAAGACTCGTAATTAATATCACCTTTGTTAGATGAAGCATAGGAGAAGGATTATTGAAAGGTTTTGTCATTGGTTAACTATTTGTTCTCAATGAAAGTCTGAATGAAGTGATCGTAGCAACCATAGATTATCCTAACTACATATGGGAATATGTAATCGATATTTGAGTATGGCATTGTGATGATATGTGTATCCTTGAATTCGAAGATGTCTAACACCATCGGATCATTCAGATTCGTATGAATAATGTATGTGAGTATAACGTAAGTTAAGCACTATGCATTACGTACGTTATATCACCAAGTAAGACAGTCGTTTGATCAGAGAAGAAAACTGTCAAATGCATGCTTAGCGTGCGTTAGGCTTCAGATCTTACGTACGCTAACGATCAGACTTAACGTACATTATGTTGGGTATGTAATGTACATTATGCAGACATCAGGCATGATACGTTTTGCTGACAACTTTCGGACATCGTTTAGGATGTTAGATGTTCGTACATTAGTTATGACGTAAGATGAACTCTTTATTCATTTCTATTGTTTAATGTTCGAGCTTGCAACGTGATAAATCGAGGGGGTGATCTTCGAGTGTATTGATATCCGTCGAAGTATTATCCTTATCGTCAATTTGAGGCAAGTACTTTAATTATAGTTGTTTGTATTATGTCGGTTATGTTAGTGTTGTACTGTGCGTATGTGTTGTGATTAATTGTCCACCATGCGTTGGTCCGACGGATCATCATGGGAATCTATAGATGTGTGCGCTGGATCGTTGGACAGGTAATTCCACCATGCGTTGGTCCGACGGGATCATCATAGGAATCTATAGCTGTGTGCGCTGGATCGTTGGAATACCATCATCATCTTGAGATTGTCATGATGCGTTATGTGTTATTATTTCTCATTGGAGAAACTTGCCATGATTATTTTTGTATAATTATCGTACTTGTATTAGCATCGTTGTGCTAACCCCTTTGGGGGTGAACATTTGTTTATGTTCAGGATCTAGGAGAGCGTAAAAACAACCACTGGAGCTGCATGATGAAGGGTGCAGATCGATGTTTCGGCCGGATTTATTTATCAGATGTTGGTGTTATTTTTAATTAAGTACTTGAGTACGTATTCTTTTTTATGTTGGGTTTGGTTATGCATTAATATTCACCGTTGGACGTTTGTATTTTTAGTACTGAGTTAGACTCATTGTATTTTGTTTCTGTTGCCGTCATTTGTTGGTGTTTGTTATTGTCATTTCGTTTCCTCAGCCTTGTAAATTCTTACGTAATGGATTTATGGCGCTGTAATATTCCTGAAAATATTGGGGGTGTTGCAATATTATTCCACTAAAGTTTCGCTTCAAGTCTTTGTACATCTTACTCGTTTCTGGATGGATTGAGTAAGGCATAGCATGGGCTTCTCGAAGAATTCTCTGCCTCAACTCCAGATTATTTGGGACACATAGCCTGCCCTGAAATCTCAAAATTCCATCCTCATGGACCATAAACCAGGGGCTTTTCCCTTAATTACATCTTCCTTCAGTTGGGAAATCATTCGGTCACTCCACTGCTTCCCTTTGATGTCGTCAACCAGGGACGAAGTAATTTCAAGGGAACACAATTGTCCCTGTACTGTTTGAAGCCGAACTTCTATACCTTGGTCGATCAAATCCTGACGAATCTTTGTCTGTGGTTTAAGAACTTGGAGCATCTGAAGTGATGCCGATTTACGGCTCAAAGTGTCTGCGGCGACATTGGCCTTCCTCGAATGGTAAAGAATTTCCAAATCATAATTCTTAATCAATTCCAACCAATGTCGCTGCCTCATATTCAACTCTTTCTGACTGAAAATGTATTTCAAACTCTTGTGATAGGTATAGATCCAACACGAAGAGCCATACAAATAATGCTGCCAAATCTTAAGTGCGAAAACAATTGCGGCCAATTCCAAATCATGAGTAGGATAGTTCATCTCATACGGCTTAAGCTGCCCTGATGCAAAGGCTATTATTTTAACGTGATGCATAATGACACATCCAAGTCCTTGTCTTGAAGCGTCACTATAAACTGCAAATCCTTCACTACCCTGAGGTAAAGTTAAAATCGGCACTGAGGTCAAACGTCTCTTCAGCTCATCGAAGCTCTGCTGTCTCTCAGTAGTCCAAACAAACTTTTCTGTCTTCTAAAGTAATTGTGCAAGTGGCCGAGCGAGTTTCGAGAACCCCTCGACAAACTAACGGTAATACCCAGCAAGACCCAAAAATCTACGAACTTCCTTGACATTATTAGGTGGTGCCCAATCTAACACTGCCTCAATCTTCTGCAGGTCTATACGAACCCCTTCGACCGAAACCACATAGACGAGAAACACAACTTCCTTCAACCAGAATTCACATTTATGAGAATTTTGCATAAAGGCGCTCGGCTCTCAAAACGCCTAGTATCAAATGCAAGTGTCGGGCATGCTCCTCCTCATCTCGATAATAAATCAAGATATTGCCAATAAATACGACCACACATTTGTCAAGGTACTCAATGAAGATCTTGTTCATCAGCTGCATGAATACTCCCCGTGCATTAGTTAGTCCAAAAGGCATGACCACAAATTCATAATGTCTGTATCTCTTCCGAAATGCGGTTTTTGAAACATCAGATCCTTTCACTCGGAGCTGGTAGTATCCTGATCTCAAATCAATTTTTGAGAATACTGCGGCTCCCTACAACTGATCAAATAAATCATCTATACGAGGTAACAGATACTTGTTCCTGATGGTCACTTTGTTTAGCTCACGGTAATCGATTGATAAACGTAGTGAATCATCCTTCTTTCTCACCAACAGAACAGGTGCGCCCCAAGGCGAAGCGCTCGCTATAATGTACCCATTCTCCAACATTTCTCCCAACTGATTCTTTAATTCTTGCATTTCTGAAGGTGCCATACGATAAGGTGCCTTAGAAATCGGAGCCGCATCGGGCTCTAAATCAACGGAAAATTTTATCTCTCGGTCTGGTGGTAAACCCGGAAGGTCATCTGGAAAAACGTCTGGATACTCATTAAGAACTGGAATTGAAGAGAAATCGACCCTATTCCCTTCCGACTTCAAAGCATAACACCAATAGGCCATGCAACCATCATTCAAGGGTTTCACCGTCTTCATGGCGATGATAAGCAACTTGGGTTGACCCCATTTACGTCCCATGAACGAGTACTCGGAACCATCTTTAGTCATCATAGTGATAACCTTAGTGTGGTAATTCATAATCGCTTGGTGACTCTCAAGCCAGTCCTCACCGAGGATCAAATCCTCACCATGGATTCCAACCACAATTAAACTCAATAACCAATCAATACCTACTATGCTCACCGGATTATCTTTAATATCCCAATTCCCCATGATTCTATCCCCGCTAGGCAATTTCACAATGAAAAGATCACAAGCAGTCATATAATTTATATTCAAACGGCGTACACAATCAAAGGATATGAAAGAATGTGTAGCACCATAATCGAAAAGTACTCAAACTTGATGAGATAGGACATGAATGGTACCTGAGGCCACCGCTGCATCAGGTTCATCTGCTCGACACATCTCATAAATGCGTGGGTGTGCCAAACCGATGATAGAATCTCCCTCTCTAGCGGTCTGACCGCATCCCCGGCCTCTGACGTAACCCTGCTGTGACTGGCTAACGGGTGTCGATGATTCATACTCTGATCTCTATGTGCTGGGGTAGAAGCCCGAGTATCCAAAGTCTGATCCTGTTCGGGGCAATAAACTGCCCTGTGTCCCATCTGACCACAAGTGTGACACCTCAGAGGTGGGAAGTTGCACTCCATGTTGATGTAGCCTAGATGACCACAATTAAAACAGGTCACCGGGCGAGTTGAGGTGCCCGGAGCAGAACGAAAACTATTCTTCCCTTTAAAAGAATGCGACGACAGCGCAATAGAATGGTTAGCCGTCTGAGGTCTGTGAAAGTTGCCAAATTTAGAGCTATAAAAATTACCAGTGGTCTTTTACTTCTTCGGCTCTTCTGTGGTATTACTGTTGGAACTTAACATGTCATATGCCAGAGCCCTGTCTTGGTATTCCTTCAGAGTAGTGCAAGCAAACCCAACCATATAACGCCATAATTCCATATTCATTCTCATGTCGAAGTGGTGGATCTTGTCACGCTCATCACGCACCTGATTCTTCACATGAATCAGCTGTTGGTTATATTCCACTATCGCATGTGAGACTGGAATGTTATGCGGCTTAACTTCGAAAAAGGCTCGGATCCTACTTTCTTGCACTGGCCAAGGACAAAACTCAGCCTCTAGCAGATCCTTAAATTCGTCCCATGTAGCAGCATGATCTTGTGGCTTAATAGCTTTCCACCAAGTCGCGACTTCCTTAGTAAGGAAGTACTGAGCAATTGGTACCTTCCTCGTTTCCGGACAGTCAGCCGCTTCAAACATTTTCTCCAATCCAAGTAGCCAATTTTCCCAACCCATGGGCGGTAGCACCGCTTAACTGCGGGGGATGCATACGAACCACATTCTGGAGTAAAACATCTGTTGTCGGATTAGGATTATTCAGTTGAACGGCTTGGGCCAGGACAGTCATCTAATTTACCAATTGTTGAAGAACATTCGTAATCCCAACATCAGCATTATTCCCTTGACCGGTCGGCTGGTCATGTTGACTCTCGGTATCAGGATCCAACGAGTTAGATAAATTAGGGGTAGCC
Organism: Orobanche coerulescens; assembly: GCA_033398695.1. NCBI lineage: Eukaryota > Viridiplantae > Streptophyta > Magnoliopsida > Lamiales > Orobanchaceae > Orobanche > Orobanche coerulescens. Next base: position 89,097,064 of record CM065818.1, on the reverse strand, counting down.
GATCCCGCAACAGAATTGAGGGAAGCGGCCGTGCCACGTCCTCGTCCTCGTCCACGACCACGGCCTCATCCTTGACCGATGTCAGCTAACATTCTGAAGTATACAGAAAATACATAAGTATAATTCAAATCGCCCATCATCGAGGTGGCCGATTCCTAATAATATCAAATCAAAAGTGAAGCGATTAGGAAAAATACAAGAAGAGTAAAAGGACTTACTAGTACCGGTCGCACCGAGATGATGGCAATATAGTGATACTGTATTTGAATGATAAGTCAATTTCGACCCAAAAAGACCGACAACCTAGGTATCCATAAACTTAAGCTCTGATACCATATTCTGTAACACCCCCAAGCTATTCAGGGTATGTTACAGCGCCGTGAGCACCTCCGCGGGAGCCACAAGGCTATATTACGCGGCACTATAAACTTCGACCGATAAGGTCTAACCATAATCCCAATAGAAGATGATAAGGATGACACCAATGTAATAACCAATTCGATAGAACGCAATACGTCGGGAATATGAAACCCAGGGCAACACAGGCCATAACATTATGAACATCTGAAACATTACTCGAGTATTCAAACTATTACAAGTACAACAATACCGAATGGAACAAGGTTCAAAACACAAACAGAATTAAGACACAGCATCACTCTTTCCCATCATCTTCATGCCGATCCGGTACACGCCTTTCTCCTCTCCTGGATCGTGAAATACATGAAAGGTATTTACCCCAAAAGGGGTTAGCCATCGAATAGCTAGTACAAGTATATCGAATATGAAACATAATACTTCTCGACAATAAAGTAAATGTAATCATCATTTAATCAAACTCAAGACTAATATTCCGGAATAACTAAATCTCATAGCACTTCATTTTGATACATACGTGATTAACCATGAAACCGCACCGAAGGCATCGGAACCCTCTGAGGCCCCGTCGGACCCTCCCAAAGTGGTTATCCCAAAATATTCGTGGAACCACACCAAAGGCAAGGGAACCCCCCGAGGACGTGTCGGTCCATCCCAGAGTGAATATGTACAATCATACAATTCATATACCTCACTTTCATTGTCGAGAATGTACAATCATAAACATATACTTGCCTTTGAGACATTAGAACCGAAGTGAAAAATGGTGTTTAAGCTCGAGAGGTCCAAGAATGCACTTCTGAGACTAAACGATTCGTATAGAAATACGATAATCCATCATCAATACTCAATTATCAAGGAAGACTCCTGAAACCCCCCTTTTACAATTCATAAATCTTCGAAGTATTCACATCGAGGTTGGAAATCATCCAAACCCTCTCTACTTCAAGTAATACGCAAAATTATTCGTATAATCGTAAGGTGAAAGTGGATACTGAGTGTATACATCATAATCTCAAGGATTTCAAACTTCAAGATGGATAAATTGGATGGATCTAAGAGAAATCCCCAAAAATTCTCCAAACTATGGTTCTACGGAATTTACCTTGATTCGGAGGGAAAGAATGGATTAGATGTTGTATAATCTTTGTTATTCGACCAAAGATGGTGATGTATGATGAAAAGTTGTTCCAAATCGCCTCAGGATCGCCTCTATGGCATTCTTTCGTTGGAAATGTGGAAAATGAGAAGAAAATGACAAAGAAGGCAGCTGGCCCAGTTTATATACTGGGCCTAATTAACATGCGCTAATTCTGAAGTATAGCGTGCGCTAACGAGGTCACCCATTAGTCCAGTAGCCTATGACATGCGTCGATAGCATGTGCGACATCCGGCACTAGTGCGCGCTACGCAATACCTATAGCATGCGCTAGCTCACGCCTAGCGTGCGCTACCTGCTAGTCCAGAGAGCAGAAACCCCTACCGCCACTACCAAACCCAAGCAGTTAGCGTGCACTACATCCGATGCTAGCGGGTTCTACTAAGAACGATTAGTGTGCGTTAGATCACGCCTAGCGTGCGCTAACTGATAGTCCAGAGGGCATAACCCAGCTACTGCTTCTGCTAAGCCCAGACCATTAGCGTGCGCTACAGGTGAAGCTAGCACGCGCTACTCAATGAAAATAGCGTGCGTTAACTTACGCCTATCTTACGCTGTCTGCCTTACTCAAAACATCACCGCAACAGTCCAAACAATATGAACCTGTCCCAAAGGGTACGAAACTCTAAGATTAACAACAACAACAATAATAACATCTCAATAAGGGCAGAGGGCGGAAGCTGAAGAACGGAGGAATCCGAGCTTCATCTGCGTTTGAATTTTATGCTTTCATTTATTTATTCTGTATTTTCAATTATTAGTATGTCAGGCTAAAGCCCTAATCTAGGGTTTTGATGAAACCTTTGTTTTGACGAATTGATTGAGATTATATAATTAATCACCTTTTTATTGAGTTTTCCCAATTATGTTTAATGCTTGCAATTATCTGGCCAATAGTTGTATTGATTAAATCATTCACTTCGAATCGGGAGAGGAGATTTGGTGAGGAACTATTGGTGAGGACCGTTTTATTCTGTGAGATAGGAATATACTCATAGGAACTACGTGGCCTTTAGGAGATTTTATGCTTTTCGCCTATTGATGAATTAATTCACCTAGGGATAGAGTGCGTTATTCGCCTTTAGATAAATCTATTGACCTCGGGAGAGGCGGTAGAATATATTAGCAATATCCGCCTTCAATAAACTGGGAAAATTATTTATTACGGATAATCGAGAGTAAATTTGGATAAACTAAGGTGGATTCAGAACCCTAGACTTATTCATCATTTGATTTCTTTTATTCAAGCTATCGTTTTCTACTAGTCTTTTAGTAATTCCTTTAGTTATTAATTGCACAAGCCCAAATTCGATTGTTCCAATAAAATTGGAATACGAAAAAATCGGTAGTTAGAGATTCAGTCCTCGTGGGAACGATACTCTACTTATCACTTTATTACTTGTAAACGATGACGTGCACTTGAGTGTAAAGAATATCGCAACAGATGTGCGAACCAGTGAGAAGCCAACACGTGTCTATGTCGCTGTCTTGGGAGGCCCCACTTAGGACCTTTCGACGGGTCTGTCGGTAGGTGAGGCCGTCTTTGTCACTGACAGCTGCTGATGGGCTGGAGTCAACGATCCATGTTCTGCGGCGCCATTCGCGGATCTGCACATGGGTCCTTTGCTTCGTGATCCAGTCTTCGTAGACTTGACGGACTATGGCCTTACTCGTGGCATAGGACGGTCGTCCATGGTCGGGCACCAGAGTTGGTCGCTAAAGACCAAGAGACGATCGCTCTAGGAGGTCGATCGCTAGATACTCAAAGATGGACTGTTACCTTCGACTTGGCAAGCTTGTTGTAGCTCATTTGGTCGTGAACTCGGTCGCTCGGCCCTTATACCGATCGCCATCGAGGCGTATAAATCGCCGCACAATAATTACCCCCCAGCTCGCTCCGATGTTGGAGACGTGGAGTGAGGTGGTTCTACTGGCGATCGCTTAACTTTTGACGAGTGACTCAGCATTTTACGGAACAGGTGATCGTCTTTGAGCGGATTGGCTTTGAATTTGGACGACATGGTCGGTCGCTCAAATGAGTGGGAAATAAATAGCGGGCTCGAAACTCCACGGGGGTACGTGTCGCGATGCGATTAGGGGCGTCCGACGGTTAGTTAAGACTCCTCGTCTGGCGTGTCCTTGAAACGACGCGTACGCGGGATTTAAGGAAGGCATTGATTGCGACTTTATCTGACGGTTGCACTTCAGTCCTCGAGATTTTCCTTATTTGCACGGAAGCCCCCGCCTTCTCCTATAAAAGTGCAAGGGTTGCAGTGCAAACCTCTTTACGCGATTTCATCGGAGAAGAAGATAGCCCAAATTTTTGAAGCTTTGTCTGCCGATCGTCAATCGATTCAATTCTTCGGTAAGAAATAATCCTCTTTCTCCTCTTCTTTTTGAGAATGTCTGGAGTAACTTCAACGTCTGGAACGGGCACCACCTCCGCCGCCGCGACTTCGACAGTTCGGGAAAGATTCTCTAAGGAATTCCATATGGAGACGGCTGCCGAGGCTATCCACGCCGTTATTAATCCCGCAGAAGTCAAGGCACTATTCAGCGAGGCCGATGCTGCCAGGGAGGCACCGGCCGAGCAAAAACGTTTGCTGATGGAGAAGGATTTGGCGGTGAGGGCGTAGCGCCTTTGGCCAAGCCTATTTGGCCTTCGCATAAATCATGGATAGGTTGTCCGGTCCGTGTTCCAAGTTCGACTATCGAGAGTACTCGATCGCCCATCCCTATCAATCCACAAAGCGGTCGCTGTTCCGGGCTGCGCAGCGCTCTCCGTGGTCCCTTGGCCATATCAGGAGCTCGGCGACTAGGAAGGACTTGGCCATCTGGAGGTCGAGGTACCATGTACCTTATGATGTGGACCTTTTTATGCCTGCCGAGAATGAGCGAGCCGACCAACCTCAGGGTATGGTCGCCATGAATGAGGCGATAATGGAGGCCGGGCTGCGATTCCCACTGTCGTTCGCCGTCTCCAATTTGCTGGTCGCCTGGAATGTGGCGCCGCTTCAGCTAACGCCGAACACCTGGCTCCAGATTGTCTGTGCCCTCACTTTGTTCGGTGGTCACCGATTGTACCGCCTTCCCTTGCCGTTGTAGATGAACCACCTATTCAAAATGACGGTTCAGAAGGGGTATGTCGGTGGCTACCATATCCAAGGTCGTTCTGGTCGGGTGATCCTTGGGGTCCCGAACAAGGTGTGGGGCGATCCGGCGAAATGGTTCTGGGTCGCCGGTGCATGGAAATAATCTGCGAGTAACAATCCTACTGGCGAGCTGGACATTCCCACCAGCTTTCGGGAGAGGAATCCGAGTAAGGGTTCTCACTCTCCCTTTGTTCGGATATGTTCTGAACTGATCTAATTTGGTCTTCCTTTTGCAGGCTTCCATATTTCGGCAGCTGACGAGCTACCTTTTGACTTTTTGGTCGTCTGGGAGTGGATACGCAGTCTACCGGATGACGATATAGACGCTTGCCAGATTAATAAAGAGAGCTGTTGGTTGGCTGCTCAGTATTCCATTTTCCGCGGCACCTTTCGGTCCCAGGTATGAATTTCCATGATCTCCTTTTACTTGGCGATCGTCCTGCTTGAGGAATGTGTCTAACCATTGTTTGATCGTTTCTTTTTGTAGAAGTACGTTTCCCTCGCTTCCTGGAGCCTCCGCCAGAGCTTGCCATGTCGAACCCCGGAGTTTTGAGTCGCCTGTGCCAGAAGAAGTCGAGTCGAGTTCCCCCGGTGGCGCTACCTCTTATCCCGGAGGTGAGGCCTCATGAGAAGATGATCGCAGCGGAGGGGGAGGTTCGGGAGGAGGGACTCCTGCTGAACCGCAAGCGACATAGGTCGGGGGAACCCCCAGTCTCTGCCCCTGCTGGTGAGCCGCCGATCGCCTCGCCTCCGCTCACTGCAGTTCCCTTGGTGGATGAGCCTATGCCTTCGTCGGCTTTCCTGTACGCCATGGCGATTGCCGAGGCCGAGACCCCTCACGGGAAACCGTTCTTCATATGCGACCCCGAGAAGGTCGAAAGGTAAGCTTGGTTGATCTGTTGAGTTTTGTCACTTATGTAGGAGATGTACTGGCCCCTTTGTTCTTGTTTCAGGGTCCGCTTTGCTGACCTGAATTGTTCGCCGATGGTGTCGGACTTCCTTGCGAGAAGGTCTCCCCGAGAGCCTAGCGACGTACCTCACTACGTCTCTCGGGCCATCTTCGCCCTACCGAAGGCTTGGGTGACCGACCTGGATGCGATCGCGCGCCGGCGGTCCAGAGACGCAATGCAGGCGACTCTCGCCCTCCAAGCGGCGATGATGGCTGCTCAAGCTGTAAAGGATTATGAGGGGCGGCCCTCTAGTGCCCGTCTCTAGGCGGACCTCGAGGCCGCTCGGAAAAAGAACTCCGAGTTTGCCGACAGGATCGTGGCTATGGAGAAGGATTCCTTGGACGCGGCTAAACGGGTAAGTCAAGATCTTGAGCTGGCTAGACAGGATTCCGAGCAGACCCGGGCGACGGTCGACCAGATTCGGGATCAGATGACAGAGGCCCGCCGGTCGCCCGGCTGACTAGCGAGATGGCGTCGTCGAGGGGAGAAACGGCTGCGAAGGAGTCCGAGCTCCAGGGTGCGCATCAGGCGGTTGCCGAGTTGAAAGGAAAGCTGGAGGCGACCGAGGCCGATCCTTTTCTCAAGGTGGAGTTCGTCAGCGAGTTTGCTTATTAGATGGCGTTCGCTGATTCACTCCGCGCCGCTAAGAAGGGAGGGCTGTAGGTCGGCCCTCTGGCTGAAAACTTCAAGGCTTACGCGCTGGAGCATCCTCTGCATCCCGCCTTCTCCGTGCCGATCTTGGACCTCTCGGATCTCGGCGTAGACCTGAGCTGGTACCCGATTCCCAAAAATCTCGTTCATCCAAATGCCCCGGAGGACGGGGAGGCAGCTCCGGAAGCCGGCGGGGAAGCGCGGGCCGATCCAGCGGTCGAAGGTGAAGGCCAGGCAGGGGCAGCCTGAGGATTCTCATCCTTTTTGTTTTTGCTTTTGGCTTGTAATTAAGGTAGCTTTCCTTGTACTTCTGCCTTCGGGCGACCGTGTTTGTACTTTTGTATTCCAAGTAATGAAATGAATATTTGTCTCTCTGATGTATTGCTTGAATGATTGTCTTTCTGAGTCTTTGCATGACTTTATACAAGTGTGTGAGGAAGGATTGTTGCGTGTATAGCTCCAAGTGAATTGATAAATTCATATTGATAACATTTACAACAAATTCGATTGCTGCACATACAACTGAACAATGCGGATCGCTGTACAAGTAATTAGATAGGGACGATCGTGGTATATATAGCTCCGCCCGTCCCCCTTGTTTTTGTTTACTTAGTGAGAGTAAGGGGACGAAAATAAATCGTTGAGTGAGCGGTCTTCAGTTTTGCAGATTCCTCGAGGAAGGCCGACCATCCTGGTCTAGAGGAACCGTGCACGATCGCGAAGTTTGATGGAATCGACTCCACGACCGCAGCTTGTTAGCACTTTTATACCGCGGACCATCATGTTAGATGGCGATCCTCGATGGTATACGTTGTGATGGGGGGAGGGACGCGTCGCATTGTCCGGATCCACCATGTTAGGTAATGGACCTTTGAGGGCGGGCGAACGTGTCCACAGATCTGTTTTGGAGGGCCCTTTGGCTATGCCCGCCTCGTATTTAAACGAAGGGCGAGCGATCGCTGCCCAAAGGGACCTTGCACGGGCACAGAGAACGGTTCCATCGTCCTCCACATCCATGTCGACACTCTTCTACCTCGGACCGTCATGTTAGATGATGATCTTCGACGGTATATGTTGTGTAAGGAGAGGCGATCGCTTGCCTAGGTTCTTCATGTTGATGACGAACTTTAGAGGGCGAGAGAGTCATCCTCTGATTTGTTTTGGAGGGTCCTTCAGCTACGCCCGCCTCGTATTTAAACGAAGGGCGAGCGATCGCTGCCCAAAGAAACCTTGCATGGACGGATCGCCGGTTTCATCGACCTTCGCGACCATGGCGGCACTTTTCTACCTCGGACCGTCAGGTTAGATGGCGATCCTCGACGGTATACGTTTTGCTAGGGGAGGCGATAGCTGCCTAGGTCCATCATGTTAAATGACGAACTTTAGAGGGGGGGCGAGTCGTCCTTTTTTTCGAAGCGTTGCTCAGGCAGTAGCCTTTGGTTTGACGTGGTGGGAATCGGGAAAGACTTCAAGTTCCCACCTCTTGATTGAAGCATGTAGATCCGGCCGCCGAGGTTGATTGTGGGGTCGACTCGTATGAGCTTTCCGGCTATCGGGTTCGACTCTAGCGACCGTATCGGGAGATTGATGGGGCTCGGCTAAGCCAACAAACTCTCAGCTTGCCCTCCTCGAACAATCTCGAGTTGTCTGAGGAGGTCGCGGCATTGGTTGGTGCTGTGACCGAGTAGAGAGCAAGCTCGTCGCTGATGCGCTCGCCGGTGAGGACTACTTCATCCACCCGGTCGATGTAATCTGCGTCGGATTCATCTTCCTTTGCCTGATTTTCATCATGCGGTGGGGCCCTTCAGTGCAGCGACCTTGGCGGTGAAGTATGACGTGATGTCACTCGCCAGTTTCTCAAAGGAGATGATTTATCGTGGTGGTAGTGAGACGTACCACCTATGGGCCAGCTCGCCTAACGTTAACGGGAATATTCGGCACTTGGTCGCATCTGATGCCCCACACCCGGTCATGTAAATCCAAAACTTGCTTAGGTGAGTCTCGGGGTCCGATCTCCCTTCATACAAAGGTGTTTTGGGAGGAGCGATCCTTGGTTGCACGGGGGCAAGCTCGATGTGGACCGCGAGTGGCTTAGTCAGTCCGATGAGCTTTCTACTGGCGCTTGCCCCAGTTTCCAAGAGCACTTTCATCTCGTCGAGCTGGCGTTGCATAGTGGCCATCGCCGCGGTCTGGCTGCTCGCGGCTAGGTGCTCGGAGCGGGAACCGAAGCGATCAAGTGCTGATCCCCTAGCTCCACTGTCGATGATGTCCTTACCACGTGGCTCGACTCTTTAGCGGATGGGGGCCAGACGGCTGACCTGTATATGGTTGGGAGTTGGGTAGGCCGAACTCCTGGTGACGGACTCGGATTCTGTCGTCTCGAGGTTGGGGCCAGAATGCCCCGGTCGCCATGACGGATTGCTTCCTAAGCGGCGAAAGACGGAACCGTCCCGCCTAGCGAGAGCCTTTTCTCGCGAATCGGGGCTTTCTAACGATCGCTCGACCAGTAACCCCTCGAGCTTCCATTTGCCCGCACGGCGGATGGCCGAGGGGGTTATAGCGAGCGCCGCATATGCTCTCCATCGCTCCCATAGGATGGTCATAGCCTCTTCAATCTGTTCCGCAGTTTGGAACTTGTCGAGCGAAAGGCTGGGTCCGTCCGTCGGGTGCGGGATCGAGAGTCTCGCGTTGCCGCGGCTAGCCTCTGCCGTAGGTCGGGGCTCGTATCGAGCCGGAATAAGGCATCCGGCGGACCGGAGAGTGGATCTCTTCGATGTGGTGGCAGACGTCATGATTCTGAAGGTTTTTCTTTGAAGAACAGTGAGTGTTTCTTTAAGTATATGCCCCGGAGAACAGTGAGTGTTCTTCGAGACGGTTGGAATGAAAATGAAGGTTAAGAGCCCTTCTTATAGAGCCAATTGTTGTTACCCAAAATATTATCCGGAGACAATATGCTGGAATGAATGAGTAACAAAAAAATGCGAGAGCACATCCGTGGGGAAAGTAAATAACACAAGATTTGCCGGGGTTGTTAGTCCCGGGCTTGAATGCTCTCGCGAGATATTATTAATATGAATACTTGGGAGTAAAAATATTAATGTTAGAGTACAATTACAATGAGTGTAAAGACCCTAGTTATCTTGGCTCTTGAGTGCTGAAGATTGCCGGAAGAACCAGAGATGATGCTTTGTGAGTTCTTGTAACAACAATGGAGTGCTGTGCTGATTGTGAGAAATCGACGGTCTCTCACTGTGTGAATTAGCTGGACTCTCGTATGAAGTAGTTTCTATACTTGTGAACCTTTAAATCTGGAGTTCTCTGAACTGTAGGGAGTTCTCGTTTCTGCCGACCGTCTTCTGGTTAAGAGGTTCTGAATGAGAAATCCTGGATAGATTCAAGAGAAAGCCGAGAGTCTGAATTTTTTTAAACCTTTCTCCAGTTGCTGGAGGCTCTCTATTTATAGGACTGGGAGTCACTGGGCGATCGCCTCTGCTGTATTATAATAAGCGGGCGATCATCTTTAGCACATGGGTTGATCTCCTTTAAAGTACGTAGCAACTGCTGGCAGCCGGATGTGCGAACCAGTGAGAAGCCAACACGCGTCTATGTCGCTGTCTTGGGAGGCCCCACTTAGGACCTTTCGGCGGGTCTGTCGGTAGGTGAGGCCGTCCTTGTCACTTACAGCTGCTGATGGGCTAGAGTCAACGATCCATGTTCTACGGCGCCATTCGCGGATCTGCACATGGGTCATTTGCTTCGTGATCCAGTCTTCGCAGACTTGACGGACGATGGCCTTACTCGTGGCATAGGACGGTCGTCCATGGTCGGGTACCAGAGTCGGTCGCTAGGAACCAAGAGACGATCGCTCCGGGAAGTCGATCGCTAGATACTCGAGGATGGACTGTTACCTTCGACTTGGCAAGTTTGCCGTAGCTCATTTGGTCGTGAACTCGGTCGCTCGGCCCTTATACCGATCGCCGTCGAGACGTATAAATCGCCGAACAACATGATCAAACACCGAATATGCCGAGTGTCTCTATATTATTACGCGTCGGATATTGATTGGAAAAATTATATATCAATTCATTCTCAAAGAACATGGCTATGAATTGATAGAATATTTTTCTTCTCTTCTTTTCTTCCCTTTCTTTCTCTCTAAGATGAACAAGATTTGAAGAAAATATTTTCTCTCTTATTTCTTGGTTTCTCACGGCTGAACTCTTACAAGAATGGTGTGTGATTGATTTTAGTTTATAACATGATATGAAAATATTTCAAGATAACAACAATCTTGATCTCTTTTATCACCATGTGGAAAAATAAATCAAATCACACCCCACACCATGTCATGACAGTCAAAGAAATCACATGAAAGGTGGGGAGAGATGAGGGGGCGGCCCACTAGTAGGATGGTAAGAAAACGAGCCGAGTCACTCTGTTCGCGTACCGAACGTTCACATATCTAGTCCGTTAAGTACACTTCATTTTATCTCAAATGTATTTATACTTAATTAACTAATCCAATTAATTATTTTATCAAATACAAAATTGTAATAATATATTTCCAAGAAATAAATATTAATGAATTAAATTAATCACCTAGCAATTAATTTCAATTCACAAGACTGCTATGGATTATCAAATAAATCAAATTAGATATCCAATATCCAATATTAATGAAGAGATAATAAATACATATTTTATCCATCAAATATCCTTGTGCGCGACTCCATATATCCGTCTTAGTCGGTAGTGGAAGGAACCTAAGAGTACGGGTAACACTTAGCCAGTCTGGTGCTCCATACTGTAACCCAACTAAGAACGAATGATCGGATCATATCAAAACCATTATGTCGCGAATATTGCATACATATAAACCCTTCAATCATATGTCCCGGTCAAGTATTAGGGTCACGGTAAAGTCAAACCCTATTGTAACTTGACTCTGTGCATTTGTTAATGCAAACCGAGATCACCGAGCTCTCGTGTATCAAATACAACTATCTCTAACTGCTTTGGCCAAAGACTTATGGTATCATTTGCCATTAACCGCATAGGACATTTACCTGCTCACTTACAGGAGAAAGAATCTTATCTTGGTATTGAGTAGAGACTGCTACTTGCTCACTAAGTTGCATTTCTAGGGTGATCCCACCAATCGGTGATTGGATCGAACTACTCCAATGACTAACTTAATATCCCAATCACATCTCTTACTGAAACCTCAAGTCAAAGGTCCACGTACATATCAGAACCTTTCAGTTAAGTCATTGACAATCCGTGAGTGATATCCATGTGACGGGATTGAGTTGAGTCATGTTCAAGTATATTAATCCCATTAGCATACCTATAACATGTGCTCCCACTAATCCTTAGTGAAGACAGGCACTCTACATGTCAAAGTACACGTTATACAAGTCTTGTCTAAACTTACTTTCCAGTTAAGTTTTATCAACTTGCGAACTAAAGAAGCATTCGAGCCCTAAACACTTCCAATGCCTATATCCTTATGTCTATAAGGAGTGGAATGTTTGCTCTCGAATGCAAGGACTATTATTCTATATACCAAATCACGATGCCAGTGATATACAATAATATAGTAATAATAAATGTCTTATTTAATAAATGTTCATAATTACAATACAATGCTCTCACTCTCTCATCCTCTGAGTGGCATTCGGGGGCATATTCCTAAAAATCTCACACTTGCACTCAATGCCAAAAACTATGGTATCTAATACCCATACTCTCCAGATGTCGCTCTAAGACCATCTGAGATAGTGACTTAGTCAGCGGATCTGCAACATTATTTGTTGTGTCTACTCTTTGTAGTATAACATTCTCTTTCTGAACCATTTCCCTTACAAAATGATATTTTATCTCAATATGTTAGGTGTTGTGGTGAGACCTAGGCTTCTTAGCCTGTGCAACAACCCATTCGTTGTCGCAAAATAGCATCACGGGCTTTTCTATGTCAGGAACCACTTGAAGTTCCTCAGTGAACTTATTAATCCAAAAAGTTTCTTCAGCAGCCTCCACGGCTGCCTCATATTTGGCTTGACATGAAAGAGATTGCAGTCGCCCTTTGCTTGGCACTTCTCCAAGATACTGCTCCACTATTCAGAGTAAAGATATACCCTGAAGTGGACATCTTCGCATCCATGTCTCCCGAAAAATCTGAATCTATATAACCTTCAACTTTTAGTTCTCCACTGGCGTACGTATGAACCAAGTCTTTAGTCCTCTTCAGGTACTTAAGAATGTTCTTTACAGCAATTCAACATTTCTGCCCTGGATTTGACTGAAACCGACTTACCACACTTACAACATAGGCTAATCATAGCTTACATGAGGCTACCCACTGCCGAAGTATAAGGCACCTTACTCATTTACTTTTTGTCTTCCTCACTTTGAGGACACAATTCTAAGGAAACTTTTATGCCATGTCGCATACGTAGGAACCCTTTCTTAGAATCTTCTATCCTAAGGCACTTTAGGATCTTTTCTATATAGAGAGCTTGGGAAAGATCTAACATTCTCTTCGCTCTATCCTGGTAAAGAAGAATACCCAGAATATCGGTGGCTTCTCCCAAGTCTTTCATTGAGAACTCTTTAGAAAGCCAAGCTTTCATAGAACTGAGCATTCCTAAGTCGTTTTCTATAAGTATAATGTCATTCACATATAGTATTAAGAATGAAATTTTGCTTCCACTAACCTTCTTGTAAATACATGGCTCCTCTTCATTTTAGGCAAAATCAAACTCTTTGACTGTCTCATTAAAATGAAAATTCCAACTTCGTGAAGCTTGTTCAGTCCATAAATGGCACGCTAAAGTTTGCACCCTTTGTGAATATCGGTTTCAGGTATGAATCCCTTAGGCTGTTCTATGTAAATCTCCTCCTCGGGGAATCTATTTAGGAATGCTTTTTTCACATCCATTTAACATATTTCATAATATAAATGGACTACTATGGCAAGCATCATGCAAATAGACTTAATCATGGCTACACGCGAAAAGGTCTCGAAGTCATCGATTCCCTCTCTTTAGGAATACCCCTTTGCCACAAGCTTGTCCTTATAGGATCAACATTGCCATCTCCATCTATCTTTCTCTTGCAGATCCATTTATTTCCTATAGGGATCATGCCCGTAGGACTATCCACTAAAGTCTAGACTTGATTAGCATGCATTGAGTCTATCTCAGCTTCCATAGCCTCTCGCCACTTTGCGGAGTCAAGATCTACCATTGCTTGGTCGTATGTAGAAGGATCATTATCTTGACTACTTTCTGTCATCTCATGGACAACTAGTTTCTCTTGATGCAGATAGCTATACCTCTCAGATAATTGAGAATTTCTACTAGAGCTGCGAGGTTGTGTTTGTATTTTATAAGCTTCAGTTCCAATATCTTGCCCAAGTGTCTCAATTGGTGTTTCCTTTATTTCTTCCATAGAAATTTTTCTACCTGTGTCTCCTTCCTGAATGAGCTCATCTTCCAGGAAGTGTGCTTGTAAAGCTATGTATGATATTTGTGCATGTAGAATAGATACTTATGGAATTCCCTGGATATCCTATGAAACGACCTTTCACAGGCCTAGCTTCCAATTTCTCTACTTTAGTCTTCTTGACATAAATAGGACATCCATCTTAATGTAATTAAGACTTGGTTTCCTACCTCTCTACATCTCATGTGGAGTTTTAGGAGTGGATTTAGAAGAACGCCTATTCAATATATGTGCAGTAGTAAGGAGCCCGTGACCCCACATATAAATCGGTAGATCAGTATAGTTAAGCATGGAGCGAACTATGTTCAACAAGGTCCAATTTTTTCTTTCTGATACAACATTTAACTCTGGAGTAGCTGGAGGAGTAAATTGTGACACTATTCCTAGTTCTTTTAAGAAATCGTCAAACTCGGTACTCATGTACTCACCACCTCGGTCAGACCGAAGAGTCTTAACATGGTTACCTGTTTGCTTTTTAACTTGGACTTTAAATTCATTTAATTTATCGAAAGCTTTGGATTTATGTTTCATTAAGTACACGAACTCATACCTAATATGGTGATCAGTGAATATAATGAAATACAAAAAGCCATCACGTGCCACTTCAAAAGGGCGATAGCCATTGGCATGGATCAATCCAAGTTTTTCTGCAGCTCTTTCAAAAGTCTCTGTGAAGGGTAACTTAGTCATTTTGCCTTGAATACAAGATTCACAAGTTAGATAGGGATCCGATCCCAATAAAACCGTAAGCCCATATTTCTCCATTTTATGAACCTTGGTCTGACCAGCATGACCAGATCTAAGATGCGACTTAATTGCTTGGTTTGTTTCATTCCTACCACGCTTACTAGTTATAGTGTTCACAGTTGTTTTATTCCTTAGATTCAAATGGTACAAACCATTTAATAATGTAGCAGTACCAACCAATTTATTTTTGAAATAAATTAGACAGGATCCATCTCCTATAAAGAAGTAAAATCCCTTTCGGTCCATGACAGGAATTGATACAATATTTTTATGTGCCTTGGGAAATATAAGTACATCATCTAAAGTAAGAATAAAACCAAATTCTAAATTCAACATAAGGGATCCAAAATCAGAAGTCTCGACACTGTGTCCACTTCCAACGCTGACCATCACCTCCCCTAATCCAGCTTCCTAATTCATTTCAGATCCTGATTTATTATACAAATGTGAGAACTCGCACCAGAATGATGAGTATTGCCAAATTAGAACTGCTCGGCCATGTCTATGTCGTTCGTGTAATATCCGCAATTTTTGATTTTCGGTAATTTCTTTTTTTCAGCGGAAGTCCGTTTTGACGACTCGCTCGTGACCGTTTCGTCATTCTTAGAATGATTAATTCTGCACTTTTTGACATACGAGTTCGTTTCGGTGTCGTTTTGTTGAGTTCCGTGCTTTTTAGCGACTTTTCCACGCTTGAGTTTGATTCTTGCGAATCTCGTTCGAAAATGCTGTTTCGAGTTTCCTGTAAGTCCTTTTAACTTTGTTAGACGTGTTCCGAACTTCTTTTTGGTTATTCGATCACGTATCGTGATTTCCGGGCGTTTTGGGCCATTTCATAATTTCTTGAAAGTTACGGGTATCCGTATCTGTAATTGTTGTCTCGACCTGTTTCTTGGTCGCGTATGACTAATTATGGTATTATGTTTTCATTCCGGGTCGTTGATGTTTTCCGCGAACTTTTCGTCGTGTTCGTTCTGTACGTTTTCGGAAATCGGGTCGTCGAGCCCTGGTGGTCGCATCGGGCCGGACGGTTGCGGGACTGGCCGGACGAGTGCGGGCACCGGCCGAACAGGTGCGGCAGGAACCGGCGTAGCGCACGCTACGGCCGGAATGCTGCGCGCACTAACCGGCAGGTATAGCGCACGCTAGCTTGGTCGACCAACGCACGCTATCGGACCGGACAATGGGGTTTCTGGGGTTCTGGACTCGGGAAGGATCGGCAGGTAGCGCACGCTACGCCGAGCGTAGCGCGCGCTAGTCGGCAGGCGTAGCGCACGCTATCGGACGGCTAGCGTACGTTACCTGGCCGGGCAGTTCAGTCCAGAGGGTTCTGAACAGATCGGCTAGCGCACGCTAGCGTCCGCGCAGCGCGCGCTATCGCGGTCGGGCAGGCAGGATCCGGCCGGCAGATTGAGTCTTCAGTACAGGGCCTTGCGGGCCCCGGCCGAGAGTTATCGTCCGAGGCTGCCCGTTAGCGCGCGCTAGTCCGGAAGGTGTAGCGCACGCTAGGCCGTGCCTGTATAAATATGACAGAGTAGCCATATTTTCACCCGTTTTTCATTTCCATCTTTTCCTCTCCGCGGCTGGAGAATTGGCGATCCAGGAGACATGTTTTCAAGCAACTAATACACGAAGATTGGGAGTTCATATCATCGATTAATCCCTCCATAACCTCCTTTGATCCAGCGAATCAAGGTGAGATTTCCTAGAACCCTATGTTGGGAAAATTTGGGGTTTTTGCGTTTTTGTCCGATTCGTTCCGTGTTGTTGATTAATACACGATGGGTATGATTAATCTTGGTAGTATTCTTGTGTTTAACATCATTTAATCCATTGTTCTTCGTCGAATCGAAGTATATTTCTTGATTTCCTTCGAATTGACTTTTTGGGGGATTTGTCCTCTATCTCGTTTTTCATCCGTTTTCGATGGATCGATTATGGTTAAATGATGTTTTTAAACATATTCTATGGCTTGTATATCCATATTTCAACTTGGAATTCCATTTTCGTGATTTGACGGAACGAATCGTGTTCTTGGCCGTTTTGGGGGAAATCCTTGAACCTTCGTCATTTGTTCTTTGAATTCAGCGGCTTTGGGTCGTACGTTGGAATTCATTTTCGTTGTTATTGTTTTCGTTCGTAGTTCATTGTTGTGGATTGTCGTTCTGTGGAGTCGGCGAGTTCGTAGTCGGTTCGTGCCAACCTACTTCGGCCGATTCTCCGCGTTGTGGTTATTCGAGGCAAGTACCTTGCCCATACTTTTCTCGTTTTATGGATATGATGATCGGTGTTCGTCTTAATGTGTTTGTTTGGTTATTTGAAATGAAGTTTCAAAAGATTTCGGTTTGGCCTCGTTAAAGGCTCTCTTTCAAAACGCGTGTGTGTTTTGTGAACGTTGTGTTTTGGGAATTGATTATGATTTGATTATTTTGAACGTTGGAGGCTTTGATGATATTCCTATTGTTTAAAGTTATGGAATCGTGTATTCCGTGTTTAATCTTGTTATTGTGTTTTGAAGAGTTTGATAATGTTGTCGGATAAATGGCCATCTCTAGTAAGTATTCTTGATGAACTTACATTCTTATCATATTAGTATTGCATGAGTAACGTGTGTGTGTGTATGCTCACTATGGGTTAGATCCGACGGGGTCTCGGTAGGGTTCCACGAAGCTGTGGAACCACGAGCTTGCTTTTAACCACTGTGGGTTAGATCCGACGGGGTCTCGGTAGGGGTCCACGAAGCTGTGGGTCCGCGGTTAATTGTGGTGCATTTTTACAAATGTGACTTGATTATGGCATTTCCGGAAATGAGTGCTTTTGAACGGTTTTCATGATTGCATGCATCGACTAAGTGTGTAAGAGGTAAGTGTTCGTTTGGCTTACTTGGCTAGGATGGCACTAGAGTATTTTGTTGTTTGTGTTAAATCCTTTATTTGTGGATTTTGATGTTGGGAGACGAACCTTGTGGTCATTCTTGTGTACTGTGAGTTGATGAGATTGGGGCTAAAATCCCAACGTTTTTGTAAAGGTCATTTGACAGATTTGGGGCTAAAATCCCAACGGTTTGGTAAAGGTTATTTTACGGAAAGTAAACTTTTGGGGCGGTGACCCCTTTTGTCTTTTGGATTTTGAAAAGTAGGATTTGATAATCCTAAATTGTTTTCTATTAAAACTCTCGATGGCATTCTAAACCGTTTTATAAATTATTTCCATTGATTTATGATATTTCGATTTTGAAAGGTTTTCTCAAACTCTTGCCTTGGGAAGCACTTTTCGTTTCGTTTGGATCTTTGAGGATTCCTGGTTATTGTTATTCGTGGAATGTGAATTGTATGGCTCGTATTTGCACTTTGTTCTTGCACTAGCAAAACAGTGGAGTTTTGCTAACCCCCGAGTATTCGGGGGGTGGATGTCTGTTTTTGCATTCAGGTTTTGGAGCATAACACAGGGTCGGCACGAAGGATGATGAAAGATGATCGATACTAATCACATGGGGAACCGTACTTTGTTTATTGGTTCAGTTGTACTCTATTTTTCCGCTGCTATATTTTCCCGTTGTACGGGTGTGATTGTATTTTGACCCCTGCGTGGGCATGAGTTGTATTTGAGTTGTATGTATTTGTTGAAAGACCAAATCAGTCTACTGAGTCATTTTAGCCATAAAGGCATGGTTGAGTTGTTATATGTCGTTACCAGCCTGGTAGATCCTTGAGGAAAGGTTCTACGGCGTGTAATATCCCTGAGCGGATTGGGGGTGTTACATAAATGGTATCGGAGCTTAGGTTGAGGAAACCTAGGCTGTCGGGTCAAGTCGTGTTGTTTGAGTCTTGTTTCGTCGGATTTTATCTGACTGAGTCGTGTCGCGACGCGTCGTTTGAGTTTGTTGGTCGTGATTAGTATCGTGGGGCAATCATCATCTTCGTGCGACCTGTGGAAGTAAGTCTCCCTCCTTTGTGTTGTGCCTCGTTTGACACGATCTATTTTTATGATTATTTGTTAAGTGGTGGAATCCTTACGTGGATTTTGATTTCACGATATGTATTTAGTCGACTCTCGTATTTGATTTATACTAGGAGTGTCGTCGCTTGTGATGTCTTTTTATTGTTGTTTTTGTCCGTTGCTGATGATTTTCGAATCGATTTGCACGTTTTACAAGTTCTATTGTGGAAGCTTTGTGCTTATATGCGTTCGACCTGTTCACTAACCAATGCGGGAGGGTCCTTAGAGGCCTCAAATGGGGTCAGTGGTTTTGTTCTGAATCCTAGGCGGTCTTCGACTGTGGTATTTTATCGTTTATTTCCGTTTAAAGACATCTATTGTCTTGATTTTAAACGTTCTGATGCGTGTACTAGGAGTTGTTTTAGTGAACGTCGATATGTGTGAGTTTTGGGCATTCTGGCCTATTGGATTTTTGAAAACCTTGAGTATCTTAGAAAAATAAATTTCGAGACATGCTTTTCAAATGAGTTATCTTCTTGTGGTACATCCAAGGTGCCACAATATATTTCAAAATTTTTCTACCTCGAGGACCAAAATGTTTTGAGATATTTTTCAATGTTTTAGAAACACTTTTATTTAGACCCGAGGGTCGAATATTCTGAAAGTTTTCACTAAGATAAAGTGTCCTCATTTTTATCAAATGCGAAATGGTTCTCCAATGTCTAGATAACGATGTTTCACGTTTGTACTTTTTGAAAGGTGATACTCAAGATCAACCGGTGTTCTTCGAAATTATTTTCAAAATGAGGTTTTCGTTTTTAAAACCTATCCATTCCCGTTTGAGGGCTGGCTATGTATGTATGATGTTCGCATTGTCATTTTGATGTTTGCTCCCGAGTATGATCGAGTTGGCGGCGTGAACGTTGAGTTGTTTTCCACACATTTGTTGTGTTAGCCCTCTGTGAGAGGTGGGATGTTGGTATTGAATGTTGCCATCTCGTGGTGATTTCTGCGTTATCGCGCATGTGCGAGCTGTTAGAGCTTGGTTTGGTATGACCGTGTGCATCGGTGATGGTTCCGTTATGTGTCGGTTGTTTAATGTCTTGTTACCTTGCTCCCGTTTTTGTGGATTTCGTGGATGAGGTCGGAGGTAATACCCGTACTATTTTGACCTCGGTATTTTCTCTTTCTCCATTCTATCGACTCGCTCGTGTTCGTTGTTACTTTACAGACATTACGTATTTGATTTCATCGTCCAAACGAGCTGTGATCTTGTTGTGGGTCGATCTAGTTATCACTGTGACTTTTTCGAGTTCAGTTCGATTCTTGTGAACCTTGTTCGGAAGTGACATCATTTGGTTCTATTAACTCTTCTATTCGATGTAGATCAGATTTTGAATTTCTGTATTTTTAACTCTGTCGACTCGTTTATGTTCGTTGACATTTTCTGAACTTTCCCTATCCCTTGCTGTTATTGATTGAACGAGGGTGGTATTTTTTCGGGATAACTCGTTTGTCGTTGTGACTTTGCAATCGCTAATCCCTTTCCTGTGGATCTTATGGGAATGCATGTCTTGTTGTTCTCACCAGATCATTCTGGGAGTTGTTGTTTGAACTTTATTGTTCTTGGTGATTCGAACATGATTCTTCGATCTTTGTTGTCTCGATCGTTGTGGTTCGATCGTTTGATTGTTCGGTTTTTATTGATCTCGTTCTGTGATTGGTGAACGTTCAAGCTCCTTCGTAATTCCCTTCAGTTCGGGAAATTAGTTTCGTTTTCGATCTTCCAGCCCTTAGGCGGTGGAATTCCGTATTTGTTCAGCGTTTGGCTCGCGTTTTGATTGATGAACCGTTGGGTTGGTCAATCGTATTGATTTTCGTTCGCTGTGTTTTGTGATTGTCGGATAATTGACTTGGCTATATTATCCGTTCGATGACACTTGTCACTTGTTGGTTTTATGATATCCCTAACGGCGACGTTGTGTTGCTCGTCGTGGAGCGTGTTTTCACACCGTATATTCCGTTGCGTTGTTTGTAACGTTTCGCCATTGGGCGTTAGTTACGCGTTTCTTGCGTATCTCGTTGAGTTTTCCTGGAGGGATATCGCTTCTCCCTACTTGTTCTAAGTTTCGGGACGAAACTTCTTTTAAGGAGGGTAGAATGTAATATCCGCATTTTTCGATTTTCGGTAATTTCTTTTTTTCAGCGGAAGTCCGTTTTGACGACTCGCTCGTGACCGTTTCGTCATTCTGAGAATGATTAATTCTGCACTTTTTGACATCCGAGTTCGTTTCAGTGTCGTTTTGTTGAGTTCCGTGCTTTTTAGCGACTTTTCCGCGCTTGAGTTCGATTCTTGCGAATCTCGTTCGAAAATGTTGTTTCGAGTTTCCTGTAAGTCCTTTTAACTTTTTTAGACGTGTTGTGAACTTCTGTTTGGTTATTCGATCACGTATCGTGATTTCCGGGCGTTATGGGCCATTTCGTAATTTCTTGAAAGTTACGGGTATCCGTATCTGTAATTGTTGTCTCGACCCATTTCTTGGTCGCGTATGACTAATTATGGTATTATGTTTTCATTCCGGGTCATTGATGTTGTCCGCGAACTTTTCGTCGTGTTCGTTCCGTACATTTTCGGAAATCGGGTCGTCGAGCCCTGGTGGTCGGGTACTGGCCGGACGGTTGCGGGACTGGCCGGACGAGTGCGGGCACCGGCCGGACAGGTGCGGCAGGAACCGGCGTAGCGCACGCGACGGTCGGAACGCTACGCGCGCTAACCGGCAGGTATAACGCACGCTAGCTTGGTCGACCAACGCACGCTATCGGACAGGACAATGGGGTTTCTGGGGTTCTGGACTCGGGAAGGATCAGCAGGTAGCGCACGCTACGCCGAGCGTAGCGCGCACTAGTCGGCAGGCGTAGCGCACGCTGTCGGCCGGCTAGCGTACGTTACCTGGCCGGGCGATTCGATCAGAGGGTTACGGGCAGATCGGCTAAGCGACGCTAGCGTCCGCGCAACGCGCTTCTTATCGCCGGGCACGAAGGATCCGGCGGCAGATTGAGTCTTGATCTGAGGCCTTGCGGGCCGGCCGAGTTATCGGCCGAGGCTGCCCATTAGCGCGCGCTAGTCCGAAAGGTGTAGCGCACGCTAGGCCGTGCCTGTATAAATATGACAGAGTAGCCATATTTTCACCCGTTTTTCATTTCCATCTTTTCCTCTCCGCGGCTGGAGAATTGGCGATCCAGGAGACATGTTTTCAAGCAACTAATACACGAAGATTGGGAGTTCATATCATCGATTAATCCCTCCATAACCTCCTTTGATCCAGCGAATCAAGGTGAGATTTCCTAGAACCCTATTTTGGGAAAATTTGGGGTTTTTGCGTTTTTGTCCGATTCGTTCCGTGTTGTTGATTAATACACGATGGGTATGATTAATCTTGGTAGTATTATTGTGTTTAACATCATTTAATCCATTGTTCTTCATCGAATCGAAGTATATTTGTTGATTTCCTTCGAATTGACTTTTTGGGGGATTTGTCCTCGATCTCGTTTTTCATCCGTTTTCGATGGATCGATTATGGTTAAATGATGTTGTTAAACATATTCTATGGATTGTATATCCATATTTCAACTTGGAATTCCATTTTCGTGATTTGACGGAACGAATCATGTTCTTGGCCGTTTTGGGGGAAATCCTTGAACCTTCGTCATTTGTTCTTTGAATTCAGCGGCTTTGGGTCGTACTTTGGAATTCATTTTCGTTGTTATTGTTTTCGTTCGTAGTTCATTGTTGTGGATTGTCGTTCGGTGGAGTCGGCGAGTTCGTAGTCGGTTCGTGCCAACCTACTTCGGCCGATTCTCCGCGTTGTGGTTATTCGAGGCAAGTACCTTGCCCATACTTTTCTCGTTTTATGGATATGATGATCGGTGTTCGTCTTAATGTGTTTGTTTGGTTATTTGAAATGAAGTTTCAAAAGATTTCGGTTTGGCCTCGTTAAAGGCTCTCTTTCAAAACGCGTGTGTGTTTTGTGAACGTTGTGTTTTGGGAATTGATTATGATTTGATTATTTTGAACGTTGGAGGCTTTGATGATATTCCTATTGTTTAAAGTTATGGAATCGTGTATTCCGTGTTTAATCTTGTTATTGTGTTTTGAAGAGTTTGATAATGTTGTCGGATAAATGGCCATCTCTAATAAGTATTCTTGATGAACTTACATTCTTAGCATAATAGTATTGCATGAGTAACGTGTGTGTGTGTATGCTCACTATGGGTTAGATCCAACGGGGTCTCGGTAGGGTTCCACGAAGCTGTGGAACCGCGAGCTTGCTTTTAACCACTGTGGGTTAGATCCGACGGGGTCTCGGCAGGGGTCCACGAAGCTGTGGGTCAGCGGTTAATTGTGGTGCATTTTTACAAATGTTACTTGATTATGGCATTTCCGGAAATGAGTGCTTTTGAACAGTTTTCATGATTTCATGCATCGACTAAGTGTGTAAGAGGTAAGTGTTCGTTTGGCTTTGGCTAGGATGGCACTAGAGTATTTTGTTGTTTGTGTTAAATCCTTTATTTGTGGATTTTGATGTTGGGAGACGAACCTTGTGGTCGTTCTTGTGTACTGTGAGTTGATGAGATTGGGGCTAAAATCCCAACGTTTTTGTAAAGGTCATTTGACGGATTTGGGGCTAAAATCCCAACGGTTTGGTAAAGGTTATTTTACGGAAAGTAAACTTTTGGGGCGGTGACCCCTTTTGTCTTTTGGATTTTGAAAAGTAGGATTTGATAATCCTAAATTGTTTTCTATTAAAACTCTCGATGGCATTCTAAACCGTTTTATAAATTATTTCCATTGATTTATGATATTTCGATTTTGAAAGGTTTTCTCAAACTCTTACCTCGGGAAGCACTTTTCGTTTCGTTTGGATCTTAGAGGATTCCTAGTTATTGGTATTCGTGGAATGTGAATTGTATGGCTCGTATTTGAACTTTGTTCTTGCACTAGCAAAACAGTGGAGTTTTGCTAACCCCCGAGTATTCGGGGGGTGGATGTCTGTTTTTGCATTCAGGTTTTGGAGCATAACACTGGGTCGGCACGAAGGATGATGAAAGATGATCGATACTAATCACATGGGGAACCGTACTTTGTTTATTGGTTCAGTTGTACTCTATTTTTCCGCTGCTATATTTTCCCGTTGTACGGGTGTGATTGTATTTTGACCCCTGCGTGGGCATGAGTTGTATTTGAGTTGTATGTATTTGTTGAAAGACCAAATCAGTCTACTGAGTCATTTTAGCCATAAAGGCATGGTTGAGTTGTTGTATGTCGTTACCGGCCTGGTAGATCCTTGAGGAAAGGTTCTACGGCGTGTAATATCCCTGAGCGGATTGGGGGTGTTACAGTTCGTCATTAACTCCAGTTTCAACATCCAGCCTGAACATGGACGTGACTGGACTCATCCACGGCCATGGGACCTCATCGAGCATCTTGTTTAGTATATTTTGAGTAATATTTTTATTAGTATTTTATATATATAATTGTGTGTTGTGTGATAATTTATTCGTTTTACCATATATTTATATTATTTCATTTTGTTAGAATTTTCTATAATTTTATGTCATTTTTGGATAATTAATTGGAATTAAATTATATCTGCAGGTTAACCAACCTAAGAAGACAGATCAATTGGTTCAAGGGCGATATTTTTACAAAATTCAAATATAGTCACGACTGGTCTCACTTTATTCGTCTCGTCGAGACGATCGCTTTAAAAAAATTCATCCGAATCCGAGTTCGTATGAAGAAGTTATGACCGCTCGAAGAGACAATTAAATAGACCAATTATATCGCGCCACGTCAACACCGATTGGACCGAATTTCAACTATGTGCTGATGTCATCCATGACATCAGCACTCATGGGCAGCCGTGAATTATTAGGTGGTGGGATATTAAAATTGTAAAAATTATTATTTTATTGATTTTGAAGTAGTATAAATAGGGGATGAATGTGTAGTGTTTGAAAGGGAGAAAAAAAGAGAAAAAAATAGAGAGATATTATTGTAAGAGAGAGAAGAAAAAATATTGTGTAATAAAATTATATTTGTGTAATAATATTATGGAATATTTATTTATTTCTGTTGTTATTATGAGTGAGTAATTTTCTTTTACTGGGGTTATGATAAAACCATGTCTATATTATTATTAATATTTATATAATAATTCCAAATAAATATTTTTAACGATTATAATTTTTGCTTCAATAGGGGAATATTATTTCATCAATTATATCACGTATTTTTGATAGTTATAAATTTCCCATTGTTTTGTGATTATTAATATTAGTTAATTTCTTTGATTATTTGTTTTCCATTAAATTGGATAAATATAATGCTTAGAAATTACATTTTTTTAAGCGAAGGAAAATCTATATTTGAATTATAATTTTGTACTTATTGTCAAATCTATAGGGAAATAGTGAGATTGATTTCAGAATCTATTCCCTGAATTTCTTGGAATTAAAATATAAAATAAATAATAAATAGACATTGGTGGATTCTAAACCCTAGTAAATTATTTAAAATCAATTTATCTAAAATCTACTTAAAAATTACTATTATTTAATGCAATTATTTTAACCAATCAAAAATCAAATTATTTGGGACTAGGTTAGAATTTAATATAATTTGGTTCAAAACTATATGAATAATTTGACTTCACTAGTATAGTCCTCCCTGTGGAATCGACCTTGCACCGCATATGTACATCGAACAAATCGTGCGCTTGCGAGTATTAGACTAAAGAATCAACCAACAACAAGTTTTTGGCGCCGTTCTTGCAAACGAAGTACAAGAAGACCGTCGTCACCAAGTTAGTTGAATTCTTCTACTAGTTATTTATTTTACTGTTTTTCTTTATTATTATTATCTGTCTTTTTAATATCAGTTTTAGATTGTGTTAGTATAAATAATAGTTAGTAGTAGAATTTATTTTCTTTTTATATTTATAAAAAAATCTGAAAAATAATAAAAACTTATAATAATAAATATAAAATATAAGTAATAATAATAAAAGCTAATGTTCATTTTCGTAAAAATAATAATAAAAAAAAAAAATTAAAAAAGTTCAAAAATATATAAAAATATAAAAAATCTGAAAAAAAAAAAAAAATCAGAACATATTTTTATTTTTAAAAAAAAAGATCTGGAAAATAATACAAAAAAGTTTCACAATTTAAGGTAATATTTTTGTAATTTTGGAATATTAATATTAAAAAAATCAAAAATTTTAATTTAAGTTCGTAAAAAATAAAAAAATAATCTGGAATATTATTTTCTGTAATAAATAAAAATATGAATTATTTTATTTTATTTTTAAAAGTAAAACCTGCTAGTTTTATTAAAAAATTTAATTTTCATACAAAATCTAAAAATCTAATAAAAAAATCAGAATAAGAATTAATAATTTAAATAATCTGGAATATATATAATAAAATAAATTTACTGAACTTTGAATTTTTTTTAATAAAAACAGATTTTTTTTTAAAATAAATTACAATTTTTTAATAAAAAAGGGAAAATACTAAAAAAAATTAAAAACCTGAAATTTAAAAAAAAAACAGAAACGAAAATTTTTAAAATAAAATATTTTTATTGTTTGCATAAATAAAATAAAGTTTGTAATTTTTATTTTTTTTTCCTAAAAAAAATCTGAATTTTTTTTGTAAAAAATAAATAAATAATATATCTTGATATATATATATATAAATTAGCTCTATATTATTAATCTAAAAATTTAATAAAATTATAATAAATATAAAAATATAAAAACTAAAAAAATATAAAAATAAAAAAAATCAGAATTTTTTTTTTTTAATTTTTATATCTTGTCTTTAGTTTTAATAGAATCTTGTAGTGGTAAATTTAGATTGTGTTTTTAGTTGTTATTTTCTATTTACATTATTCTTAGATATTTAGTTTAGTTGTAATATTTCTCGTCGTAGAATTTAGTTTATCAATAGATATTGCTTCCGTAGATCAATTAGTAAATTTATTCATTTGCAATCTATTACATCCTATAATTTTAGTAATAATTGTAATAATTATCATTGTATTATTAATAATAATAAAAATATAAAAACTCAAAAAAAATAATTAAACAATAAAATCCTTTAAAAGATTCAACAAGGGATTGATATTTTTCAATCACTACTTTGTTCGATTTGAATAGAGAAAAGCTAAATATCAATCTAGTACAAATTGATTTTGAAAATCGATTGAATTTTGGCAAAAAGGCCTCTGTTGTACATGCCGAAGAAAGTTGGATTTTAAGTGCGACCGTTATGACGCCTCCAACGATCTGGAAGTTCGATCGACTATCATAATTTGGTTTGTATGCAAAGTTAAAAACAAAATTGAAATATCGGTGAATGCAAGTTTGGCAACGAAATAATAAAGGTCGATTAACGAGAAGAAGATTGTCATTAACTAAAATTGAAGTTCAACAAACAAAACCGATACCAAAAATGGACGAAATGGAAAATCAAAATAATCAAGTTGCAAAAGAGAAAACTTTAATAGAATATTTTTCTCCAGTGAGTGCTAATTCTCCCTCTTGCATAGTGTTGCCTACGACTAATGCAACTCATTTCGAACTTAAACCATCAATAATTCAACTTCTTCCATATTTTCACGGTTTGGAAAGAGAAGATCCGTATATGCATGTCAAGGAATTTCTCGATATTTGTTCTACTTTCCGATTCCAAAATTTCTCTGATGAATCTGTCAGACTTAGACTGTTTCCATTTTCTCTCAAAGATAAAGCAAAATTCTGGCTAAATTCTCTTCAAGCAAGAACAATTACTAGTTGGGACCAATTAGTGAATAAATTTCTCGCAAAATTTTTTCCAATGTTCAAAACTGATAGTCTTAGAAGAAAAATATCAGAATTTTTCCAAAAAGAAAATGAAGAATTTTATGAGTGTTGGGAAAGATTTAATGATTTAATTCTTAAGTGTCCTCATCATGGTTTTGAAATATGGCGTTTGGTAAAATATTTTTATGACGGTTTAACTCCAAACAATCGCCAATTAATCCAATCAATGCATGGTGGAAAATTTCTTCACCTTATTGGAGACGAAGCTTGGAATGCACTAGAAAATATGTCAATTAATTCACAACAATGGAATTCACTCGACTCTAGAGCCAAATCGATGCATACGACCCCAAAAAAAGGTGGAATTTACGAGGTTAAACAAGATGTTGAAATAAAATCTACTATATAGATGATTTAGTACGAAAAGTGGATGCGTTAGTCTTGAAGCAATCCATCCCATCGTCAAACTCAAAACATGAATTTTGCATTTCATGTGCGGAATCATTTCATTCATCTCAATCTTGTCCCTCTGGTCCACAAAATCAAGAAATTTTTAATGAATAAGTCAATGTGTTACATTCATATGGAAAATCTTCGGACAGTCCATTTGCTCCAACTTATAATCCAAATTGGAGGAATCATCCAAATTTTTCCTGGAAGCAAAATATGCCTCCAATGAATCAAGGAGGACATCAAATGAATATGTCAAATCAATAAAATGTCAGTCCTAATCAATATCCTCCAAATACTTATCAGTATCCTTCTATAGTGCCAAAGAAACCATCTTTGGAAGATACGTTGCAACAATTCATGCAATCTACTCAACAAATGTTCCAATCAACTTAGCAAGTTGTACAGTCAAACTCACAGGCTATTTGTAAGCTTGAAACACAAATTGGTCAACTTGCAACAACTTTAGCTGAAAGAGAAAAGGGAAAATTTCCGAGTCAGTCCATCCCTAATCCTAATGGACAATATGAAGTAAACTCTTCTAACGCAGAAGTTCAGTCCATAACTACCCTTAGAAGTGGAAAAAAAATACAAAAGCCTGAATATGATCCGGAAGAAAAATCAGATGAACCACAAGTTTCAAAATCAAAAGATTCTAAAGAAAAAGAAAAGCCTTACGTTCCAAAAGCTCCATTTCCTGAAAGACTTATTTCAAAAGATAAAAGTGCGCAATGCAAAGATATAATGAAAATATTTAAACAAGTTCGAATAAATATTCCATTCCTTGATGCTATTAAACAAGTGCCTACTTATTCTAAGTTCTTGAAAGATCTTTGTACTGTAAAAAGAAGAACAAATGTTCCAAGAAAGGCATTTTTAGCTGAACATGTTAGCTCAATAATCCAAAATAAAACTCCCGTTAAGTATAAAGATCCTGGTAGTCCTACAATATCTTGTGTCATCGGAGATCACATCATTAAACGAGCCTTGCTTGATTTAGGAGCCAGTGTGAATTTATTACCATATTCTGTTTATACACAACTTGGATTAGGGGAGCTAAAATCAACATCTGTGATACTATAGATCTATAAAAATACCTCGAGGAATCGTAGAGGATGTTCTGATTCAAGTAGATAAATTTTACTTTCTGTTGATTTTATAGTCATATATCTTGAACTGTTGAGAATACCAAAGATCAAATCCTGTCATTTTAGGAAGGCCATTTTTAGCTACTTCAAATGCATTAATTAACTGTAGAAATGGCATCATAAAATTTTCTTTTGGAAATATGACTGTTGAACTAAATATGTTTAACATTTCTCAACAACGTGATGATCTTGATGATGTCTGTGAGGTAAATATGATAGAGAGTATGGGTCCTTATTTCTTTCCAAAAATAGATAATGATGATATTTTTGAAAGCTGTCTTGCTCATTTTGGATCAGATTTTGGCATCGACAGTTCAATTAATGGAGTAAATTCTTTACTAGAGTCTACACTATTATTGGATAATGATAAATGAAAAACTAAAACTGAACCACTTGAGAGTCAAATGAATAAAGAAGTACCTATTGAGGATTCAAAGATAGAGCTCAATCCATTACCTGAATCTCTAAAATATGCATTTTTAGGACCATCAGAAACCACACTGTCATCATAGCATCTGATTTAGATGAAGAACAAGAAGATAAATTAATCAATGTCCTTAAAGAACATAAAGAAGCAATAGGCTGGACCATCTCCGATATTAAAGGTATTAGTCCTTCTATATGCATGCATCGAATTCACCTTGAAGAAAATGCGAAAACTTCCCGAGAATTTCAAAGAAGACTAAATCCTAATTTGAAAGAAGTTGTAAGAGCTGAAATAATCAAACTCTTAGATGTAGGGATCATCTACCCTATTTCTGACAGCTCTTGGGTTAGTCCTGTTCATATAGTTCCAAAGAAATATGGCATAACTGTAATCACGAATGAAGAAAATGAACTTGTTCCAACCAGAATTCAAACTGGATGGAGAGTCCGTATTGATTACGTAAAATTGAACTCATACAAGAAAAGATCACTTTCCTCTTCCTTTTATTGATCAAATTCTAGAAAGGTTAGCCGGTCATGCTTATTATTGTTTTCTTGATGGATATTCCGGTTATAACCAAATTCCCATTGCTTCTGAAGATCAAGAAAAAACCACTTTAACCTGTCCTTTCGGTACTTTTGCTTACCGATGAATGCCATTTAGATTATGTAATACACCTGCTACTTTTCAGCGGTGTATGATGAGCATTTTCTCTGACATGGTTGAGCGGTTTTTGGAAATTTTTATGGATGATTTTTCTGTATTCGGGTCTAGCTTTGATGAATGTTTACACCACTTAACCCAAGTGTTGGTTAGGTGTAAGGAGAAGAATCTTGTCCTAAACTGGGAAAAATGTCATTTTATGGTTAAAAAAGGAATTGTCTTAGGACATGTGATTTCTGAAAAAGGAATTGAGGTGGACAAATCTAAAGTTGATTTAATATCCAGTCTTCCACCCCACGAACGATTAAAGAAATTCGGTCATTCTTAGGCCATGCTGGTTTTTACCGTCGATTCATCAAAGATTTTAGCAAAATTTCAAGGCCATTATGTAACTTACTTTCAAAAGACACACCTTTCGTATTTGATGATCATTGTCTAAAAGCTTTTAAGACACTCAAATCTATGTTGAGCTCTGCACCTATCATCAAATCTCCAAACTGGAATCTTCCTTTTGAAATAATGTGTGATGCATCCGACTATGCCGTCGGTGTAGTATTGGGTCAAAGAGAAAATAAATTGCCAACTGTAATATATTATGCAAGCAGAACTCTAAATGATGCCCAATTAAATTATTCTACAACAGAAAAAGAATTGCTTGCAGTCGTTTTTGCCTTAGACAAATTTCGACCTTACTTGATGTAACACCCCAAACTAGGCGGATATTACAGTGCCGTGGACCCCCGACTGGGACCCACCAGGCGAATGAAAATTAATGAATTATATAATATAATTGTAGTACCGAACCACATTATATTACCAAATACGCCGATGAGGAGCTTAAGTACATTACACCAGGACAAAACAGAATACTAGTATATTTTATATGAAGATAAAATACACCACCCTGAATAAATAAACACCTCATACGGAATTTGCATCGGAAATACAACTGAAGAGAAATAAGAATTACTGAAATGATTGAAATAAACGGAATGACTGGGGGCCCTAACTAGTATCACTGGGACTCCTCGCCGTCAGCATGCTCTTCCCGTGCCTTTGCCTTGCCGTGACCTGAAAACAAAATCCCCCAACGGGCCGCCATACGTAACAACATTCCTCAAGGGTTGAAAATACACAATCATGATTTAACTGAAGTTATGAAATATCCATAGTTATGAATTACGCTGAAGAGGAGTATCATAGTACGCCCGTAGTGTTCTGTGCAAGTGTACAAGACGTATGACCGGACACACCCGTCCTTGTACCTAATTAGTCTCATGGAGTTAATCTTTACCGTGTGCACAACCCAATGTATCACTCCCAATATATGGTCATCACGTGCCCGATTAAAAATTCCACACATCCGCACCCGGCCACGCAATATGAACCCAGAAGGTCATAAGAACGAGAATGACCACAATGAATATCAATGAATAATAATAATCTGACAAAATCAAGAATGACTCACCGAGATGAAAGTAATAATGAAGTGATTGATAGTTTCAATGAAATGATTGGAACCGCCGTGTAATCGTTAATGAAGTGATTCTTCGACAATTACAAGTTTCAATATGATTAATACAATGATGAATGAGTTATGATTATGAATGATCAACAACAAAAGGAATGAAATCCTTTTAACCGAGTAAGAATTAACTTACACAACAACGATGAAGAATGTCCATCCACGAACAACGTCCTAAATGAAATGTCGGTCGCTCGAACAACCTTGAATAACATAATTACCAATAATTCGATCATTACACGAATCAAATACAATCATAACCGACTCAAACGTCGATACAACAATATCCAAACTCGAATATACCGAAACCAACTCCAATATGAGTATTTCAAACCACCAAAACACTTCAATGATATCAATAATCCCATAGGAATCCACAATTCGAGTTAACGACAACATCTAATCGAAAACCCCCAAAAATATCAAAGTCAACCCCAAGGTATTCTTGAATCAAACCTCAAAAATTCGTGAAATCCGAAATATACACTGAAAAATCCGTGGGAAAACATTTATCCAAGGTAGATAATCCATATCTAACATATTCCAACAACAATCGAAGTTCATACGAAGAAATCGGAAGGAAAACCCCAAATATCCGAAATTCTAGATTCAAGAAATCATTACCTTTGATTTGATGTATTGGAGATGATGAAGTGATGATTAATCCAACTCAAAGACTTGAAGATGATGATAGGTGATAGTAGTTCGAAGAGAACACTCCAAATCGCCCGAGATCGCCCGAAATCGCTTAAAAACGAAGAGAAGTGAGAAAATGACAAAACTTAGGCTAACTGTCCAATTTATACTGCTCTAGATTAGCGCACGCTATGACCTGATATTTAGCGTGCGCTAACGAGTTATACGTACATTCCAGTGAACTCCGGTTGACCCGTTAGCGTACGATACAACTTGGTAGCGTGCGCTAACTCCATCCCAATAGCGTGCGTTAACTCCAATTGATAGCGTGCGCTAGCTAAATATCTGTTGTCCAGTACTGAAGTCCAGAACCTCCTGTTCTCTGATCCGATCTCGATAGCGCGCGCTACATCCAATAATTAGCGTGCGCTACTACCCCATAAGCGTACGCTAAATCCACTCATAGCGTGCGCTAGGAATAAATCCGAAATCAGTCCAGTACCCACTGGACTCTGCCTGACCGGTCTTAGCGCGCACTACACTGACTGCATAGCGTGCGCTATCCAACTCACTAGCATGCGCTAAAGGTGAGAAGTGGCGTGCGCTACCCATACTAAATTAGCGCGCGCTAATGAAGAGTGCGTAGCGTGCGCTACTCAATACACACAGCCAGCTCCAAAGATGAAAATGATAAGCTACTCAGTCCGATTCTCCAACCAGGTAGAATGACGAATAACAACTGATACACGATACAAATACTCTGAACGGTGAATATGATGATTGAATAAGAATGATGAATGATTATTAATGAGTAAAAATTACTGAGTGACAATTACCGAACGATAATTACTGAATGATAATTACTGAATTACAACCGGGTATTACATACTCCCCCCTTAAAAAGAGTTTCGTCCCCGAAACTAAGGGTTAAACAACTCGGGATAACTCTCCCGCATACTATCCTCGGTTTCCCAAGTAGCCTCTTCGACTCCGTGTCTAGACCACTGAATTTTAACCAAAGGAATCGTCTTATTCCTCAACTGTTTGATTCGCCGCTCTAAAACTCGTATAGGATGCTCCTCATATGAATGATCATCGGCGATCTCGATTTCGTTGAACTGAAGTATGTGACTTGGGTCGGCAACATACTTCCGCAACTGAGAGACATGAAACACATTATGAATTCGGCTCAACGCCGGAGGTAAAGCCAATCGATAAGCTAACTCGCCTACTCGATCCAAAATCTCAAACGGTCCAATAAATCTCGGACTAAACTTTCCCCTCTTCCCAAAATGGAAGATACCACGACTCGGGGATACCTTGACCAACACGTGGTCACCTGTCTCAGACTCTAATGGTCGACGACGGTTATCTGCATATGATTTCTGTCGACTCTGAGCGGTCAACAAACGACTCTTGATCAAAGCTACCTTCTCACGGGCGGCTATAAGCATATCGGGCTCGGTGCCGATTGATTCTGACAGGTCATCCCAACACAAAGGAGATCGACAAGGACGACCGTACAAGGCCTCGTAAGGTGCCATCTTAATTGAAACATGCCAACTATTATTATACGTGAACTCGATCAATGGTAGTTGGGCTTCCCAATCGTCTTTCCAATCGAGGACGCGTGCCCTCAACATGTCCTCTAATGTATGAATAGTTCTTTCTGATTGTCCGTCGGACTGAGGATGAAAAGCGGTACTGAGATTAAGCTGAGTTCCCATAGCACGATGAACTGATTTCCAAAAATGAGACACAAACCGTCTGTCACGATCGGAAACGATACTTTTAGGAGTACCGTGCAGTCTCACTATCTCTTTGATGAATAACTGGGCAAGTCTCTCGAGACCCCAAGTATCCTTAATCTCAAGGAAATGAGCTGATTTAGTTAAGCGGTCCACACTTACCCAGATCGTATTCATGCCACGATGACTCGTCGGCAAACTCGTGATAAAATTCATAGAAATGTCTTCCCACTTCCATTCTGGAATAGGGAGAGGTTTCAGCATACCCGCCGGTCGCTGATGTTCAATCTTGACTTGTTGACAGGTTAAGCATCTCGAAACAAATTCTGCGACTTCTCGCTTCATATTACTCCACCAGTAATTTTGTTTCAAGTCCTTGTACATCTTGCTAGACCCCGGATGAACAGAATAAGGGGTAGCATGAGCTTCTCTCAAAATCGAGTTCTTCAACTCGTCATTCACCGGTACGCACGACCGATTCTTAAATCTCAAAAGTCCATCCTCGTGGACCACGAATCCAGGGGCTTTCCCCTGAGCCACATCTTCACGGATGCGCAACAAAGCTGGGTCTGAACCCTGATTCTCCCTGATTTCCTCCTCAAGTGACGATGAAATCTCTAACATACAAAGCTGTCTCGAACTCGCTGGCCGGACCTCAATCTCGGGTCTAAGGAATTCCTGCCAAGCTCCTCTCGAATCGTTAAACGAGCAAGCATTTGCTCCTGAACGGACTTATGACTCAAGGCGTCGGCGACAACGTTCGCCTTGCCCGGGTGGTAAAGGATCTCGATATCATAATCTTTGATTAGCTCCAACCACCGCCTCTGTCGCATATTTAACTCCTTCTGAGTAAATATATACTTCAAACTCTTGTGATCGGTGAAAATCTGACAGGTGACACCATAAAGGTAATGACGCCAGATTTTCAAAGCGAACACCACGGCTGCTAGCTCCAGGTCGTGGGTCGGATAATTAACCTCGTAATGTCTCAATTGCCGTGAAGCATAGGCAATTCCCATTCTGCATGAGCACACATCCGAGACCCTGTCCGGACGCATCACTATAAACCACAAATCCTTCCGTCCCTTGCGGCAAGGAAAGTACAGGTGCTGAAATTAACTGGCTCTTGAGTTCCTCAAAACTCCGTTGACACGCGTCGGACCACGTGTATTTCTTATCCTTTCGCAAAAGGTTCACAATGGTTGAGCAATTTTGGAAAATCCTTCCACAAACCGCCGATAATAATCGCTAATCCGAGAAAGCTTCGGATTTCCTTAACATTCTTCGGAGGTAACCAATCTTGGATAGCCTCCATCTTCTGAGGATCAACACGCACTCCATCTGATGAAATTACATGCCCGAGAAAAGTCACTTCGGACATCCAGAACTCACATTTGGAAAACTTTCCATAAAGTTGCTCTCGTCTCAACACGTCGAGAACCTGATGAAGATGAAACTCGTGTTCTTCTCGGTTACGAGAATAAATCAAAATGTCATCGATGAAGACAACAACAAACTGATCCAAAAATTCGATGAACACCAGATTCATTAACTCCATGAATATCGCAGGTGCATTAGTTAGCCCGAACGGCATAACTACGAACTCATAATGACCATAGCATGTTCGAAACGCCGTCCTCGCGATATCCGACTCTCGAATCCGCAACTGATGATATCCAGATCTTAAGTCGATCTTGGAAAATACTGAAGCTCCCTGAAGTTGATCTAAAAGATCATCGATACGGGGTAGAGGATACTTATTCTTGATCGTCACCCGGTTCAATTCCCGGTAATCAATACACAAACGGAACGAACCATCCTTCTTCTTCACAAACAGCACTGGTGCTCCCCACGGGGACGCACTCGGACGAATATAACCTTTCTCGAACAACTCCTCAAGTTGGTTCTTTAATTCCTTCATTTCGGTCGGGGCCATCCGGTACGGTGCCTTCGATATCGGGGACGTATCGGGCTCCAACTCAATCGTGAATTCCACATCTCTCTGTGGAGGCAAACCAGGTAACTTGTCTGGAAAAACATCGGCATATTCCCTCACTACCGGAATATCCGTCAACATTACTGATGATTTCTCAGTTTTCGTCATATAGCACCAATAACCAACACACCCCTGATTGAGTAATCTCACTACTTTCATCAAATTAATGACCTTACCAGAACAGCCGGGATTACCTCCCCGAAACACACATTCGACCCCATCGTCTGAAATGATAGTGACCATACGCTTACGGACACTAATGATGGCATCATGATGATCCATCCAATCAATACCCAAGATGACGTCGTTTCTCGGCAAATCTACTACGATTAGGTCCGCTGGCCATACACGACCATGAAGCTGAATCGGACAATTCTGAATCTCATGATTTCCGATAATTCGTCTACCATCAGGTAGACCAATGACATAAGGCTCACAACTAGTAGCATTACCCAGACGTAGTCTACTCAAATATGACCCGGAAATGAATGAATGCGATGCACCAGTATCAAAAAGGGTACACACAGGTTGAGATAGAATATCGAGTGTACCTGAGATCATTCGGGCTTATGGATCATCGGTCTTCTTCATCTCACAAATCCGGGGCTGGCTAGTCCCGGCACGGGATGCCCGTGTCTGCCGGCTATAGGCTCCACCTTTATTCGCTCCTATCGTCTTGAACGACGCAGACTGAGTGGCCTGATTTTGAACAGCTGAGTGTTTCGGGGCCTGAGATGACGCCGGAGTAGGTTTGGAGTCCCTACGGCAAAAACAGGCCTTATGCCCAACAATTCTGCAATTATGGCATGTGACAGACTGTCTCGGACACTTGGTGCTGACATTACCAAGATCCCCACAGTTATAACAGGTGATGGCCGAACTGCCCGCTCGTGACTGAGATTCCGTGGGTTTAGACGTCACAGGAGGTCGCTCAGAAAAAGCAGAGCCCGCACGAGGTTTCTTGAAAGTGGCCTGACTGCCATCAGACTGATTACGGTTCTTGGACTTCTTGCTAGCAGATGAAGGTTGCTGCTTAGCAATCTCCTTAGCAGTAAGCTCATAAGTAAGAGCTTTCTCAATGAATTCGGATAACGTGGTGCAATTATGATTAAGCAATTGTAGTCTCATACGGGGTTTCAGCCTCTTGCTGAAATACTTAATCTTATCCGCCTCGGAATGAATGATAGATGAGGCGAACGGAAGAAGTTCCTGAAATTTCTCGGCAATGGCGAGAACATCCTCATCTGCTGAGGGGTCGGGAGTGAGTAATTCTGATAGTTTGGCCTCTCTGAGTGGGGCCGGATAATACCTCTCCATCATGAGAGTTTTGAACTGATCCCAAGTACATGATCCTTCGGTGGGCTTCAACAACAACCACCAAGAATGTGCGCTCTTACCCAGGTAGTAAGCCGCAATCGAAACTTTGTGTCCTTCGGGACACTCTACCATGGTAAACAACTTCTCGAAATGTTCGAGCCAATGAATAATATCTGCCGGCTCAGACGAGCCCTCAAAAGTAGGTGGCCTTTGGCGAGAGATGTCGCCGATGATACTGCTCACATTCCTCTCTTGCCTCTGAGGTGGCGGTGGAGGAGCCTGTTGATTTTGATTGACTGAGTTATGCATCGTCTCCATCGGCTGTGCCATCTGGGTCATTTGGGCCTTCATGCCCTGCATAATAACGAGTGGGTCAACCGGACACCTTCCGACCGAGCCGTGTCCTGCACGACTCCTTGATAGTGAATGATCACGTCCGTGCGAATGAGTGGCGGCGTTGCCGTCAAGAATTAGCATTATTTCTCGCATTCGCACGTGTATTCACATGAGCTCTCGGGATTCGGCCCGCACCACGGCCTCGTCCTCCTCGTCCTCTTCTTGCTCTCTCCATACTAAATTAGGAAAGTCACATGATGATTATATTTTCCGTATGAATATCACGTTATGATTATGACATGAGATGATGAAAATGAGCATACACTCTCTAACATAATGATTACATGAATGATCAACTGAAGTGACATGATTATCTAATGAAATTATTGAAATGATTATCTTGAACAAATTAACAAGATTAATGATATGATCTTCGTGATCAACAACTGAGTAATGAAATGAATTGAGTGATTAACGAGTTAACATGACCGTCCTGGTCAAAATGAAAATGATGGTTGAGGATTGTTATTATTTTAACTCTCGTTTGTTATTATTTCCAGGCAAGATGCATTCACGATGGTCTGGTCCATTTATTATTCATACGGTCTATCCTCACGGAGCTGTAGAAATTGAAAATCCAAAAAATGGTAATATTTTCAAAGTAAATGGTCAACGGTTAAAACCATATTTGGAATTAAAATCTTTTGAGGTAGAAGAGATTCTTCTTAAGGACCCCGATATTGTGGATTAATACTCCATTGTGTTTGCCCGGTCAAGTGGCGGATAACGGTACTCCGTGGCTAGTAAAGTCGGATTTTTCAGTTTCCCACAACAACTGATTTTGTAGATATTTTTATTTTATTTTTAATTATGGAGCTAACTTTGAAAACAATTGACAAAATATTTCCTTTTCTTAGTAAAAAAGTCATTTTGAAACTTTACCAAGCTAGAGTTGAAAGGATGAGGTTGCTTATGAATAACGGCATACCTTTTGATATTCGATTCATTATTGAAGCCAAAGTGAGAATAGCGGGTGAATTCACGGAAACACCAACTAGATTTTTACCAGGGCTTGGAAAAAGTTCATATGCCAAGAAACGACGAGCAAAGAAAATCGCCGTTTGCTACAAATGTGCTAGGTGGAACTGTGATTCAAGATGTCGATCTTTAGGAATTCCTTCCACAAACAGAGAAGATAAAATTCAGTTCATCAATGATGGTCTGAATAAGGAGAATTTAGATGATATCGAAATTTCTCTTGACACGCATCCTAGTGGACTCGTACATTATGGGATTTGATGTTTGTGGAATAAATTCAAACCAGAATATGAACAACGTCTTGGGAATCTGACGTTAAAAGACCCTGTTTGCCAATTTATAAGAAAATTGGATGGGAAGCTTCTCCCAGACTCATAGAAGGCGTTTAAGCCGTTTCTGAACGTAAAATCAGAGGAAGATGTGAGCCACAATCACAACTACTGTACATACATGTGAGTATCTTTACTTTTTGTCGTTTTTTTAGATTTTCCGAATAAAAAATGTGATACACAATTAATGCATTCATTATTCTATTGAGTAGCTGAAGCGCAATTAACGCGGTCACAGATTTGATAAATTTTTTTATTTTATTTTGCATCTATAAATAAACATTGCAGTTGTTTCTTTTCTGCATCCCTCAAACTTGTATTCTTTTCATTTTCTCTCTAATAATTTCTTTTCAAAAAATGGAATCATCATCTTACACAAAAGATTTAACTCCATCCGCATTTTTGGTGGAGCTAGTCATGGGAAAGAGGCTTGCTTTATCAAGGCCCACAACTTGGGTCGTACCTTAGGACAAAAATGCATTCATGTAGTTTACGGAGGAGGAAGTCTAGGATTAATGGGACGTGTTGCTGCTTCTGCCTATATGGAAGGAGTAAAAGTGTTGGGAATCATTCCAAAACCTCTGGCTAAAAGTAAAATCACTGGAGCAACCATTGGAGATGAGTTCAGAGCTGTGAATATGCAAGACCGCATGACTCACATGATAAATAATGCTGATGCCTTTCACCCTTCCCGGTGGTTTTGGCACTCTTGAGGAACTTTTTCATGTGGTTACTAGAGCCCAGCTAAATGTTCATACGAAACCAATAGGTCTGCTAAATGTCAATGGTTTCTTCGATGGTTTACTATCTTTCATCAACTACTATTCTGAAAAAGGTTTTATTTGAAAGGCATAAACGAATCATAGTTGTTGCAACAACACCAAAGAAGAGCCGATCAAAAACATATTGCATTTGTTCTGAACTAGACCACTCTAGCTAATATTGTTTGGATGGAAGATTTCACTGCGGAAACGCAAAATTGATACATTCCTTTCCTCGATATCCCACTTTATCCCTCTTGTTGTTTTTACTTTTAGCGAGTATAAAAATCGTGGAAATGATGGCACTTAAGGAGTTTTCTTTTCGATCTCTTGACGCGCATCTATCCAATGATTTATGTATTGTTATTTCTATTCTTGTACTTTTTCGTTTGTTTTTAATAAAAGCATTGATGGCAGCGTAAGGCGACTCTTCGATCTCTCTTGAAGCGCATCTAGGTTGTTTGTGTTATACTTCCGGGTGTATATTTTCTTTTGTTGTTTTGCCACACTTATTTCTTGTAGGTCCAAAGAAAAAAAAGGGGGCTTGAGCGAAGCATCGTCTTTCGTAAACAGGGAAGCCTTATTTAAACCCTTACTCCATTGTTCTTTTTACACAATAAGGATATTGTTTGCCATTAAGTGTGGGGGAAGGTGTATATCTATATATATATATATATGCAATATAATATAAAAAAAAAGATGTTGAAAATCACGACACCATTTTCTTGAGAAAACGTTAGTGAAAAAATTATTTTTTGGGATGTTTCACTGGTTTTGATAATAGATTTGGATGAAGGTGTATGGGATTCAGTACACAACACCCTTTTTGTGAGTTTTGAGCCTTAGAGCAATCCTTATATATACACTCTATATTTTTTTATTGTGTGGTCAAACATATTGTGTTCATTCTAGAACTTGCTCATTTATACGTTTCGAGACTACATTCATAAACTCTTGCATTAAGATGATAAAGGCAATTAGGATTAACCCCTTGTTGGCTTATATTTTTCCCACCCATTACATTTTATCCTTAGAAGCCCTATTGAGCCTGAGCCTATTTCTTTGATCAAGCACATTACTTTAGCCATTATCCATACTTGTTGATGACTCATCCATTTGCACCTCTAGTCAAAGATTTAATTGTGAACTAGATGTGTGACAAATAGGGGCCGATGTTCATAAGAGTATTGTGGAGAGCTTTTATTGAAAGTGAAAGGGTGTGAAGTACATTGGAGTATTGAACCGAATAAAAAAATATAAATAAAGGCCAAAAAAAAGGCCTCAAAAAAAAAAGAAAAAAAAAAGAAAAAAAGAAAAAACGGGAGGTCAAGTGCGAAAATCATCACTATATATACATAAAATAGCACTTGAACTATCCCTTGAGTGATACATAATTCCTTCCAGAAGATCCATTGCATATCTTTTCTTACACAAGAGTATGACCTTGCCAGATGAATATTCAATTACCATGTACAGAATAACTTGGGGATGATGGTTTGAGAGTTTTCATTACTGAAGGGGGGGTGTTGATTGTTATTTGTAGGATTTGTTATGCATCTAAATTCACAATTGACCTTGGCTAGCAAACCTCATAATTTTTCCTTTATCCTACCCATACCCAAAGCCACGTTACAACCAAAAGAAAGACCTTTTGATTTATGCATGAGTTTATTTTTAAGTAGTGGAGATTTGATTTTCGACCAAGCATATGGTAATGACACATTATGCTTTGATATGAGTGAACTCTTCTCGAATATCCCGTATATACACTTGAGTGAAGAGTGATATCCACCGTGAGGGTATTGAATCTTTTTGCATTCGATTCTCAATGAAGTTGTTAGAATTTGATCCTATTTTTCTCTGATCTCACTTGGGTCATGATCACTTGTTCTCTCTTGATATTGGTTTTGTCATGATTTTTTTCAGCATATGAGTATTATAACTCGGGTATAATATTTGCCCGAGGACGTGCAAAAGATAAGTGTGGGGGAATTTGTTTAGTATATTTTGAGTAATATTTTTATTAGTATTTTATATATATAATAGTGTGTTGTGTGATAATTTATTCATTTTACCATATATTTATATTATTTTATTTTGTTAGAATTTTCTATAATTTTATGTCATTTTTGGATAATTAATTGAAATTAAATTATATCTGCAGGTTAACCAACCTACATACATGTATCAATTGGTTCAAGGGCGATATTTTTACAAAATTCAAATATAGTCACGACTGGTCTCACTTTATTCGTCTCGTCGAGACGATCGTTTTAAAAAAAAATTCATCCGAATCCGAGTTCGTATGAAGAAGTTATGACCGTTCGAAGGACAATTAAATAGACGGACCATATAGTGCCACGTGTCAACACCTGATTGGACCGGAATTTCAACTCTGTGCTGATGTCATCCATGACATCAGCACTCATGGGCAGCCGTGAATTATTAGGTGGTGGGATTTTAAAATTATAAAAATTATTATTTTATTAATTTTGAAGTAGTATAAATAGGGAATGAATGTGTAGTGTTTGAAAGGGAGAAAAAAGAAAAAAAAATAGAGAGATATTATTGTAAGGGAGAGAAAAAAAATATTGTGTAATAAAATTATATTTGTGTAATAATATTATGGAATATTTATTTATTTGTGTTTTTATTATGAGTGAGTAATTTTCTTTTACTGGGTTATGATGAAACCATGTCTGTATTATTATTAATATTTATATAATAATTCCAAATAAATATTTTTAACGATT
Organism: Orobanche coerulescens; assembly: GCA_033398695.1. Taxonomy (NCBI): domain Eukaryota; kingdom Viridiplantae; phylum Streptophyta; class Magnoliopsida; order Lamiales; family Orobanchaceae; genus Orobanche; species Orobanche coerulescens. The sequence continues at coordinate 89,054,585 of CM065818.1, read as the reverse complement.
ATGATTTTCGCTTCAATAGGGGAATATTATTTCATCAATTATATCACGTATTTTTGATAGTTATAAATTTCCCATTGCTTTGTGATTATTAATATTAGTTAATTTCTTTGATTATTTGTTTTCCATTAAATTGGATACATATAATGCTTAGAAATTACATTTTTTTAAGCAAAGAAAAATCTATATTTGAATTATAATTTTGTACTTATTGTCAAATCTATAGGGAAATAGTGAGATTGATTTCAGAATCTATTCCCTGAATTTCTTGGAATTAAAATATAAAATATATAATAAATAGACATTGGTGGATTCTAAACCCTAGTAAATTATTTAAAATCAATTTATCTAAAATCTACTTAAAAATTACTGTTATTTAATGCAATTATTTTAACCAATCAAAAATCAAATTATTTTGGACTAGGTTAGAATTTAATATAATTTGGCTCAAAACGATAGGAATAATTTGACTTCACTAGTATAGTCCTCCCTGTGGAATCGACCTTGCACTGCATATCTACATCGAACAAATCGTGCGCTTGCGAGTATTAGACTAAAAAATCAACAAACAACACATCTCGACGGTGGGAGTGGCGGCCTTGACGTAGTTGAGAAACCAGCGCGGTCTCCTTCCCTTCATATCAGCCTGTGGATCCTCCTGATTCTTATTATTGAGAGGTAGTGCTCCTCCAGATCGATTCGAGCCTCCTTATTGTAATATCCGTGCCTTTCCATTTTTAGCATTTTCCACTTTTGGTGTATGTCTATTTTATCGTCCCGCTTGTAACCGTTCCTATTTTTGAATCTATTTTACCCTTGGCATTTTTCAATTTGGTGGAGTTTCGGATGTGTTTTTACGTGATCTCATCTTATGTTGTGTTTCGTCGTATATACATTTAATTGTCATAAAACTCGTTCGATTTCGTTGATTCTTCATTTCCGTATGAGTATTTTGAGATTATGTAACACTTAAATTCTCATCATCCGAGCTTGTTTCGAATTTGTTTTGCTCATTTCTGTGTTGGATGTCACTTTTGTCGCCGTTGGGCTCAATTCTCGTAATCATTGTTTGGAACAGCCGTTTGGGGTTCCCGAAAATCCAACTCATGTTATTATGGATGTTGTGAACTTTTATTGGTGTTTCGATCGAGTATCGTGTTGGATCATTTCGTTATATTCCAAAGTTTTGGGCTTCCTTTGCGTTTGTTCTCTTTTCGGATCATTTGATGTTACCATCGTGTTTGGACCGACCGTGTTTGATGTGTAATCACCATATGAGGGTTCGTAATAGTTCATTCAGGCCTTTAAATGGTTGAGATTATGCGTCGGTCGATTACATCATGCTTGGGGGTCGTTTTTCATCAATTTTGGGCTCGAATAGGGTGTGCCGCGGCATAGGGGACTGTGCGCCGCGGCACGCCCTTAGCAAGATTTTTGCCTGGGCCGGCTGTACTATGTGCCGCGGAACACAACAGTACGGGCTGCTTCCCCAGTCAAAAAACTGCTCTCCATTTTCAGCCGCGGGACGTGGCACACGGGTCAGTCAGCTGTATATCAGCGGGTTTCTGGGAAGGATTTTATTTCCTCTCCCTTCTTCTTCTTCCTCATGATTTGGGCGACTCAAGGGGCGATTTTTGGGCGATTTGATCACCTTCAAACTTGGAGAGATCATCCACCTCTAGTTCTTGTCGTAGATTATCAACTTCTACTTGAATCCTTCATCCTAATCCAAGGTAAATCTCTTAGAATCATACTTTTATCCATTTTGGGGGTTTTTCGGGATTTATTTAGATTGAACTCGAATTGTTCGGTGTTGTGATATTTCGTATTGATTATTGTGGTTGGGTGATTCCCAACTGCCTGTCATGTTTAATCGTGGATTAGTGATTTGGGGAGGTTTTGTGAAAACCTCGCCCGTATCGATTCTACGTATGTTGTTATAGTTTGTAATCGGGGTTGTGGTAGTATTCCATTCGACTATTGTTATCGTATAGATCGAGTTGTGTTAATCCTTCGTTTAGGATCGGTGTTCCCTCTAGGACGTTTGTAGTCGTTGTTCATTTCCGTTTCGTCGAAGATGTCTCAAAGGCAAGTACTTTACATTTGTTTGCATATTCTAGTATTTGGATTATGGCTTTGTTCACCTGTGGACTCGATGGGGCCTGGGGATACGTATTGCCGTGAGTGTGCGTATCACGAACTAGGATTAACCACCAGGATGGTCCGATGGGGCCTCTGGGGGTATGGTGGCCGTGAGTCTCGTATCAACGGTTAACTTTGAAATATTTTGTTGGAGAAATGTGTTTTGTGCTTTTGCACCTAATATTCCTAATATAAATGATTTCTAAAATGATTTTAGGCAAATTTCATCTTATTAGAATGGTAGTACAAATGAATTGTACTTGCACTAGCGATTGTCGCTAACCCCTTAAATGTGGGAAATACTTTTGTATTTGAGTTCAGGTCATGGGGGCGAACGAGCATGCGGGCCGTACGAGGATGATGGGCAAGCGTGATTCTGTTCAATGGTCGTCCGTTGATGTCATGTCTTTTAAATTTATTTATCATTTCATTTGCTTAAGTACTCGTGTACTTTCTTCCTGGATTTAATATTTTCGTATACCCGTTTTGGTAAAGATTGGATATTGAATGGTATTGTTGAGTTCAGTCTTCTGTTTGAATGTATTGAATCATGGAATCATGTATATGTTGGTGATGTTTGTCTTTGGTCGAATGTCGTGTTGGTACGTTAGCCTGGTGGATTCCAAAGTGTGGGATTCACGGCACTGTAATATGCCCTGATCGTCTTGGGGGTGTTACAGAATATGGTATCAGAGCTTAGGTTTATGGATACCTAGGCTGTTGGTTATTTGGGTCTAGTTGAGTGTCGTTTTTGAACAGGATCACTGCTATGCTATCATCTTAGTACGCCGGTTCTCGTAAGCTTTTCCTAACTTGACTCGTTATGTTGTCCTGTTTTGTTCTTTTCTTAGTATCGTGTTGTGCTTTGCGTTTGAATTGTACTTACCCGTCACTTCCTCAGAATGTCTGCCGGTGAGGATGCATATGCGGTCGCAGACACGGTAGAGGACGTGGCGCAGCTGGCGGGACGTCCATGTCTGATAACTCAGGAACTGATTCGGTGATTCCTTCCTTATCGAACAGTGTTCCACCCAGTATCGGGGGCCAGTAGGATCAGTCTGCTAGCTCCGGCAATGCTCATGAAAATATCGGAGTAGCGAATATTCTACAACAAGTAGCGAATCAGATGATGCTACTGACTCAGGCAGTTTTGGTCGGCCAAGCTAATGCTAACCCGGTTCCGCCTACTGGTTCCGGCACTGATAAGTTACTTCAGGATGTGATTCGTATGCGTCCTCCACAGTTTGATGGTACTTCCAACCCTTCTGGTTGGAAGAGTTGGTTGTTCGAGATGGAGAAGGTATTCGAGGCGGCTATCTGCTCAGAGGAGAGGAAGGTACCCATTGCTCAGTACTTCCTCGCCAAGGAGGCGGAAACATGGTGGGGCAGTGAAACCGCGTGATTGGGCGGATTCATGGGAGGAATTTCGAGAATTGATGGAGGATGAGTACTATCCGTGGCCAGTGAAAGAGGGAAGGATCCGAGCCTTCTTTGAGGCTAAGACCCAGATTGTTCCTATTTCTCAGGCGATCAAGGACTACAATCAGCAACTCCATTATGTGAGGAATCAGGTCTGAGATGAGCTAGATAAGATCCACCACTTTGACATGCAGATGAAGCCGAGGGCTCGTCACTACATGTCTGGTCTCGGCTGCACAACTTTGAAGGATTATGAGAACAAAGCAATGGCTTATGAGATGTTGTTTTCTACGATAGAGATGGAAACCGAGGGTAAGAAACAGAAGACGTTCAGTCAGTTTACGGGAGGTAAGTCTGGTGGGTATCGGAAGGCCCAGTCTGGTTCACGAGTCTTCTGGAATCAGTCCCCATCATTTGGGCGAGGAAATGGTTCTAAGTCTGCTCCGACTGTTTCCATTCGTGGTCCTACTTGCTTTAACTGTGGTCGTCCTGGACACATGATAAGTGAGTGTGATAGGCCTCCGATTCAGTGTCTTACTTACGGTCAGATGGGGCATGGTGCTAAGTATTGTGGAGATGCGGGGGCACTGGGCACTCAGTGTCGGCCATTGCGGGAGAACCGAGCATAAATCAGACACCGATAGTTAATCAGCCTCAGCAGAGTTTTAGTAGAGGTCGAGAGCGTGGGCAGCCTTCTAGAGGGGGAGCTTTTAGTGCGGGGTCTGTTCCGCCCCGTGTGTATGAGATGAGACGAGCTGGAGATCCCGACGCTATGGTGGCTACATGTACCATTCACATCCTTGACCATCCTGTTTTTGTGATATTCGATTCTGGTGCTACGCATTATTTCATCTCTCTGGATTGTGTGCGTCGTCTGCATGTTGATTGCCTAGTTGCGTGTGAACCATTTGTTGTTAAACTGACTAGTGGGGATAGCATCGTGGGGGATCATGAGATTAGAGATTTTCCTGTGAGTATCGTGGGGAGGGTTTGGCCTTCTAATCTAACTGCGGTAGATATTAAGGATGAGAATTTGATTATTGGCGAGGATTGGCTAGACCGGCACGGGGCGATCATGAATTATAGATCGAGAACCATTTCGATGTTAGCCTCTGATGGTACCGAGTATTCTTTTGTGGGGCGTAAGCAGAGTAGTCAGATATTTCTGATCAGCGCTATGAAAGCGGTAAGACTTCTTCGAGGAGGTTGCATTGGATACTGGTGTTATGCTTTAAGATCGGGAGGAGTGGGAGTCGAGCTCTTGTCTATTATGGTAGTGCGTGAGTATCCTGAAGTCTTCCCAGACGAGTTTCCGGGTTTGCCACCAGACTGAGAGGTCGAGTTTACTGTTGATTTTGAGCCGGGTGCAGCACCGATTTCTAAGATGCCGTACCGTAAGGCGCCTGCCGAGATGCTTGAGTTGAAGAAACAATTGGGAGAATTGCTAGACATGGGTTACATCCGACCGAGCGCTTCGCCTTGGGGTGCACCAGTCTTGTTTGTAAAGAAGAAGTATGGGTCACTTCATCTATGTATCGACTATTGAGAGTTGAATAAAGTGACTATCAAAAACAAGTATCCACTCCCGAGGATTGATGATTTGTTTGACCAATTTCAAGGGGCAACTGTGTTTTCGAAGATTGATTTGAGATCGGGGTATTACCAACTCCGAGTGAAGGATTCTGATATTCCAAAGACGGCCTTTCGGATGAGATACGGCCACTACGATTTTGTGGTTATGCCTTTTGGGCTAACCAACGCCCCAGCCGTGTTCATGGAGCTAATGAACAAAGTCTTTATCGAGTATCTCGATAAATGTGTAATCGTCTTCATCGACAATATTCTGATTTACTCGAGGAATGAGGAGGAACATTCACGTCATTTACATATTGTCTTGGGAATCTTGAGAACTCAGCGTCTTTTTGCGAAGTTCTCAAAGTGTGAGTTTTGGTTGCAGGAGGTTATGTTTCTTGGTCACGTAATCTCGGCCGATGGTGTTCGCGTGGACCCACATAAGATAGAGGCAGTGTTGGATTGGGCTCCGCCCAAGAACGTGAAAGAGGTCCATAGTTTTCTGGGTTTGGCCGGGTATTATCGTAGGTTTTTCGAGGGGTTCTCTAAGCTCGATCGACCACTTACCCAGTTGTTGCAGAAGTGAGAGAAGTTTGTGTGGACCGACGAGAGGCAGAAGAGTTTCGAGGAGTTGAAGAAGCGGTTGACCACTGCTCACGTCTTGGCTTTACCGAGTGGTAATGAGGGTTTCTCAGTTTATAGCGATGCTTCGGGCCAAGGGGATGTGTACTCATGCAGCACAGGAAGACGATTGCCTATGCTTCCCGTCAGTTGAAACCGAACGAGTTGAATTACCCTACCCACGATCTTGAGTTGGCCGCGATTGTGTTTGCATGAAGATCCGGCGTCATTACTTGTATGGCTCGTCGTATCAGATTTTCACCGATCACAAGAGCCTAAAGTACATTTTCACGCAGAAAGAGATGAACATGAGACAGAGAAGGTGGTTGGAGTTAATTAAGGATTACAACCTTGAAATCCTGTATCATCCGGGTAAGGCAAATGTGGTGGCAGATGCCTTGAGCTGGAAATTAGTATCGCTTCGGGTACTTGAGTTACTCACGGCCCAGCCAAGGCTCCAGCGAGAGTTGATAGGGTTGGGTGTAGAGGTTGTACTACCAAGGAGTGCCGGTCAGTTGCGCACTCTTGAGATCTCTTCATCTCTGGTCGACGACATTAAATCGAGACAGTTGGAAGATCTGATGTTTGTTCAGCTCCGCGAGAATGTGGAGAAGGTGAAAGTCCCGGGATTCGTGATACATGAGGATGGTGTGTTGAGATTCCAAGGTCGGATATGTGTTCCGAACGACTTGGAATTGAGGCAGAGTATTATGCGAGAGGCTCATGCGTCACCTTACTCAGTCCATCCGGGCTCGAGTAAAATGTACAAGGATTTGATGAAGAATTTCTGGTGGAATGACATGAAGAATGAGGTAGTTCAGTTTTTGGCTAAGTGTTTCACTTGTTAGCAAGTCAAAATCGAGCATCAGCGACAAGCCGGGTTGTTGAAACCACTTTCCGTCGCGGAATGGAAGTGGGAGGATATCTCGATAGATTTTGTCACGAACTTACCAAGGATGAAGACCGGAATGAATATGGTGTGGGTGATCGTGGACCGACTGACTAAGTTGGCACATTTTCTGGGCATCAAGGACACTTGGGGTCCAGAAAAATTGGCTCGTATTTTTATCGCATAGACCGTGAGACTTCATAGTACGTCGAAGACTATCATTTCAGACAGAGATGGTCGGTTTGTATCGCATTTTTTGTAGGCGGTACATAAGGTATTGGGAACACGTTTGCGTTTGAGCATATCTTTCCATCCTCAGACCGACGGAAGTCCGAGCGTACCATTTAGACGTTCGAGGACATGCTGGGTGCGTGTGCGCTAGATTGGAATAACGATTGGGAGGAGCATATGACCTTGATCGAGTTAACTTATAATAATATCTGGCACGCGTCGATTAAGATGTCACCTTATGAGGCGCTTTATGGCCGACGGTGTCGATCACCGATATGTTGGGACGAGCCGTCTGATTTAGTTGGCACCGAGTCGGATCTTGTGTTAGTGATGAGGAATAAAGTTGAGTTGATTAGAGAGAGAATGCTGATGGCTCAGAGTCGACAAAAGTCTTATACAGATGTTAGGCGTCGACCCTTGGAGTTTGAGGTAGGGGATCATGTTTTGTTGAGAGTGTCTCGGTCGAGGGGAGTTTTCCATTTTGGGAAAAAGGGGAAGCTTAGTCCGAGGTATATTGGACCTTTCGAGATATTAGAGAGAGTCGGCGATTGGCGTTACCTCCGTCGTTGAGTCATGTGCATAATGTATTTCACGTTTCGCAGTTGAGGAAGTATGTTCCAGATCCGACCCATCCATACCTCACAAGCAGCAGCTAGTTGACGTGGAGATCGAGAAGGACGTCACATTTGAGGAGAGGCCCGTTAGAATTTTAGAATGCCGAGACAAATAGTTAAGGCACAAAACCATTCCTTTGGTCGAGGCACGGAGTGGAAGAGGCAACGTGGGAATTGGAGGAGGATATGCATACGAGATACCCCGAGCTTTTTTATTCTTAAGTTTCGGAACGAAACTTCCTTTTAGAGGGGAGAATGTAATATTCATACCTTTCTATTTTTAGCAGTTTCTATTTTTGGTGTGTCTATTTTATCGGCTCGCTTGTAACCGTTCCGACGTTTTTAGTCTATTTTGTCCTTGGCGTTTTTCCATCTGGTGGAGTTTTGGATGTGTTTTTACGTGATCTCGTCTTATGTTGTGTTTCGTCGTATATACATTTAATTCTCGTAAAGATCGTTTGATTTTGTTGATTCTTCATTTCCGTATGAGTATTTTGAGATTATGTAACACTTAACTTCTCATCATCCGAGCTTGTTTTGAATTTGTTTTACTCATTTCCATGTTGGATGTCACTTTTGTCGCCGTTGGGTTCAATTCTCGTAATCATTGTTTGGAACCGCTGTTTGAGGTTCCCGCAAATCCAACTCATGTTATGATGGATGTTGTGAACTTTTATTGGTGTTTCGATCGAGTATTGTGTTGGGTCATTCTATTATATTCCGAAGTTTTGGGTTTCCTTTGCGTTTGTTCTCTTTTCGGATCATTTGATGTTACCGTCGTGTTTGGACCGACCGTGTTTGACGCGTAATCACCATACGAGGGTTCTTGATAGTTCATTAAGGCTTTAAATGGTTGAGATTATGCGTCGGTCAATTACATCATGTTTGGGGGTCGTTTTTCATCAATTTTGGGCTCGAACATGGTGTGCGGGGCACAGGGGATTGTGCGCCGCGGCACGACCTTAGCAAGATTTTGATCGGGTCGTCAGACTGTGCCGCGGCACACAATAGTACACAGCCCCTACCAAAAACTTCTCTCCATTTTCACGTGGGTCATGGCACACTCAACCCGGGCCGCGGCACGTGGGTCAGTCAGATGTATATCAGCGGATTTCTGGGAGAGGATTTCATTTCCTCTCCCTTCTTCCTCCTCATGATTTGGGCGACTCAAGGGGTGATTTTTAGGCGATTTGAGCATCTTCAAACTTGGAGAGATCATCCACCTCGAATTCTTGTCGTAGATTATCGACTTCTACTTGAATCCTTCATCTTAATCCAAGGTAAATCTCTTAGAACCCTACTTTTATCCATTTTGGGGGGTTTTCGGGATTTGTCTGAACTCGAATTGTTCGGTTATGTTGTGATATTTCTTATTGATTATTGTGGTTGCGTGATTCCCAATCCGTTTTCGTCGTGTTTAATCTGTGAATTAGTGATTTGGGGAGGTTTTGTGAAAACCCTCGCCCGTATCGATCGTACGTATGTTGTTATAGTTTATAATCGGGGTTGTGGGCGTATTCCATTCGACTATTGTTATCGTATAAGACTGAGTTGTGTTAATCCTTCGTTTAGGATCAGTCGTGTTCTCTCCGGACGCTCGTAGCCGTTGTTCATTTCCGTTTCATCGAAGATGTCTCAAAGTCAAGTACTTTACATTTGTTTGCATATTCTAGTATTTGGATTTGGGCTTTTCGTGGTTGTGGATGTATATGTGTATGTTCACCCAGGGACGGTCTGACGGGGCTTCTGGGGATACGTATTGCCGTGAGTGTGCGTATCACGAACTAGGGTTAACCACCCAGGGATGGTCCGACGGGGCCTCTACGGGGTACGGTGGCCGTGAGTATCGTACCAACGGTTAACTTTGAAATGTTTGGTTGGGGAAATGTGTTTTGTGCTTGTGCACCTAATATTCCGGAATATAAATGATTTTTGGCGCATATTTCATCTGATTAGAATGGTAGTTCAAATGGATTATACTTGCACTAGCAGTTGTCGCTAACCCCTTAAATGGGGGAAATACTTTTGTATTTTAGGTTCAGGTCATGGAGGCGAACAAGCATGCTGGCCATACGAGGATGATGGGCAAGCGTGATTCTGTTCAGTGGTCGTCCGTTGATATCATGTCTTTTAAATTTATTTATCATTTCCTTTGCTTAAGTACTCGAGTACTTCCTTCCTGGATTTAATATTGTCGTGTACCCGTTTTGGGAAATATTGGATATTGAATGGTATTGTTGAGTTCAGTCTTCTGTTTTGAATGTCTTGAATCATGGAATCGTGTGTATGTTGGTGATGTTTGTCTTTGGTCGAATGTTGTATTAGTACGTTAGCCTGGTGGATTCCAAAGTGTGGGATTCACGGCGATGTAATATGCCCTGATCGTCTTGGGGGTGTTACACTTATCTCCTCCTCGACTAGTCCGAATAAGGCTCGGCATTCAAGAAGCTCATGAACATATGGGGAGGGCACCTTGCTAATGCTCCCCGCTAGCTCGGTGTCCCCTCTTTTCCACTTGACCGAGTTGCGCCTCTTCTTTGCGTCCGCTCTCGTCTCAGTTGCTATTCTCTCGGCACGATACGTCGTAGTCCCTCTCTCCTTGGAAGCCAACCCAGCTCCATAACATGGCAAAGAGGATTACACTGAAGGGATGGAGAAGAAAATAAAGGGAAAATGCAACTATCATAACACTCACCAGGATCAAACGCGGCGATAGTTTTTGGGTTGGTTAAGCTCAGATCTACCGCCCGAAGATTCTTTTTGATTGCTAAGACATACGACTTTCTTTCCTCGCATGGAAGCTCCAACAATCTTTCAACCCAGATGTTGAACTTAGGCGGTGTCTCAACAGCCGGGATGTGATCTATTGAGAAATAAATGATGAGCATTAGCCGAAAAACTGAACAGAGATGAAAGAGCCGAACAATTATAGGTTTCTGAAATAAAATATTTAAGAACCCTCAACCGCACATCCATGACACCGGGCTTCCCCTCCTATCTCGGGCTCATCTAGTCCCACCAACATAAAACCAGTGGTCCTTCCAATCGTAGATGGTCTTCGGCACCTCCATGACGTCCTTGTACATCATGTGCTGAGCTGTAAAGTAAAATCAGCCCGAGCCAGATCGACCGACCGAATCCCACTTAAAAAGGTTGTTAAACTCCTCAAGAGGTGGCATGGGGCCACCCCATTAAGGGAAGCGTCCTTGGCCGGACCTAGAACCCAACATTTATAGCCGACTCGACTCTCACGCCCTCCCTAGAGTTGCCGCCAGCTGCACCGCCACCTCCACCTCCCAGGACTCCGTGAACCTACAGGCAGCGACGCCTGGCTCTCCTCTAGCTCATCGTCATCGTTTTCCCCATTGTTCCATTTCACCGGAGTAAGCCCCAAGGACATTTCTGCAACTCATGTTCGATCCACCTACAAGGCCAATTCCGTGACCCTTCCGTCTTCTCAATCTGACATAGTGAACAGAAAAGGGAAAGAAAGAGAGGTGCTTACGATCCGCTCCACTCACCAGACATCATAGGGAAATTATTTTCTCTAGGAGACAGAAATGGCATCATAGTGAAATGAAGGAGACGGTGGCGGAAACCCGAGTTTTATAAGAGACAAAAGGGCATTAAGTTCCCCCCTAACGCAGTCACGTCCTTTCAAGCGGATCGTTTCGTGAATTAAGGACGTGTGAGATGACGCCATCCTATCAGATCACACCATATGTCCCTCATCATTGCTCACATTAAATCGGCATTCGAACCAACGCACCTTTAAAGGATGATCGAACACCAGTGCAATCGCCCTTCGATAATCGATGGTCTTATCAACACAGAACGTCACCCTCATCACGGCTCGGTTTGATGACATATCGACCCCAGACCTGTCACTGTAGGCCCGACCTTGGGCGCGGGGTCGCTGATGATGTTAGGGATATGCCCTCGAATGCCACTCAGAGGATGAGAGAGTGAGAGCATTTGTATTGTAATTATGAATATTTAATATGGCAATAATTATTTCTATATTACTGTATATCACTGGCATTGTGATTTGGTATATAGAATAATAATTCTTGCATTTGAGAGCAAACATTCTACTCCTTATGGAGATAAGGAGATGGGCACTGGAAGTGATTAGATCTCGAATGCTTAACTCGTTCGCAAGTCAATAAAACTTAACTGGGCAATAAGTTTAGACAAGACTTGTATAACGTGTACTTTGACATGTAGAGTGCCGGTCTCCACTAAGAGTTAGTGGGAGCACACGTTATAGGTATGCTAATGAGATTAGTGTACTCGAATACGACTCACCTCGATTCGGTCACATGGATATCACTCAGGGTTTGTCAATGACTGGATCGAAAGGTTGTGATAGGTATACGTGGACCTTTGACTTGAGGTTTCAGTAGGAGATGTGCTTGTGACATTGAGTTAGTCATTAGAGTAGTTCGATCTAATCGCCGGTGGGTGGGGTCAACCTAGAAATGCAACTTAGTGGGCAAGTAGCAGTCTCTACTGAATACCAAGATAGAATTCTATCTCTACTGAATACCAAGATAGAATTCTTTCTCCTGTAAGTGAGCAGGTAAATGTCCTATGCGGTTAATAGCAAATGAGATTATAAGTCTTTGGCCAACGCATTTAGAGCTAGTTGTATTTGATACACGAGTGCTCGATGATCTCAGTTTGCATTAACATAAAGCATAGAGTCAAGTTACAGTAGGGTTTGACTTTACCGTTGTAATATCCGGATTTATTATTGTGTATTTCATCTGTATTCGAACCCTGTATTATTCGGATTTATGATCTCAATAATTGGAGTATGATATTTCTCACATTGATATATTTGTACATAAATATATCATCATGCAAAATTTCTCATGCGAACTCGTGATAGTGCACGCTAAGAATGTATCTTAACGCGCGCTATCGGCTACAACTAGCGCATGCTACGAATGTAGGATTTGCATGCGCTAGGCATTCAATTATTGAGCTAGGCGGCTAGCACATGCGCCATCTGGGACATGGGTCCGGATAAGATTCCCGCGGATGAACCTGGATAGATTTGGAGTCAACGCTTATTAGCATGCGCTAAGAATTGTATGGTAGCGTGTGCTAATCAGCTATTGTGCAGAAACTTTATTTAAAGGACATCACTCCATTTCTACTTATTTTCCTTCATTATTCTTCGTTCCTTGGAAGTCCAGAGAGCTTTTCCTACTCCCTAAACACATACATATCCGCCTTACTTGATCATTAAATATTAAAGAGTGCTTATACTTGATCATTGAAGAAGAATTCACGTTGAAGTGACACTCAAGCAACCGGAGCTGGATTCTACCTTTTTGGATCAGTGATTTCTTCATTAAAGGTATGTTAATTCTATCTCCAACTTTAGATTCGTGCTATGAAGAATAAGATGATCATGCTAGCAAGAAATTCAGTTCCATTGGTGAATTGTTCAACAAATATCATGTTTAGAAGATTGGAATAATTATACTTATGATATTGTCGTTGGAACCTCGTGGTTGGAATCCTAGTACGTCAAATGATGAGAGGAACATTCTGAAGTTGATTATCCGTATGATTTATGTTGTCATATTGATCATAAAATTTGAGGTGATATCACTTTTGGTTATAAGAACTTAAGGAAAGAAATCATCTTAGGAAGTATCCTTTCGTATAAGTTGGAATTGTTAGTTCACCTTCAAGATGAAGTCTGAATGTGAATAATGATAATAGAATCTAGTGCACCAACCGGAGATCACCGAAATTCGCATGAGAATAATAATCAAGTTCGAATATAAGAGTTGTGATGATATTCTTTTCCTTGAAACCCAAAGATGATTGGATCCATAAGATTATTCATAAATTTATGAACCTGACATGTAGTCGGATATCACACGTTAATCACTGAGGAATTCGTGAGTTTCATCACTGTTAGAACAAGTCTGCTGCCCAATAATGAACTGCCATGCACGCTTAGCGTGCGCTAAGCTATGTGAATTAACATATGCTATGGGGCATATTTAGCGTATGCTACGATTGAAACTTAGCATGCGTTAAGTCATCAGGCGAGTCAGTCGGCTGATCAGTGAGGTACTGGCCGGACATGATTAGCATACGGTAAACTTTGTGTAATTGCGTGCGCTAACGAGTAGCCTTAACGTACGCTACATAGGATGCGTAGCGTGCGTTAAGCAAACCAGACAGATTTCTTTTAAGAACTTCCGACCGTATTTTGGATTGTTAGATGTTCGTTCGACGTGAGATGAATTCTATATTATTTCTTTGTTAAGGTTCGAGCTTGCTACATGATTGATCGAAGGGACGACCTTTGAGTATTTTTTTTTTCGTGGAAGTGTTGTTCTTGTCTTCGAATCGAGGCAAGTACTCTAATTAGAATTGTTTATATTATGACAGCTATATTGTGATTGTATTGTGTATTATGTGTTGTGATTAAATGTCCACCATGCGTTGATCTGACGGGAATCATCATGGATATCTATAGCTGTGTGCACTGGATCGTTGGACAGGTAGTTCCACCATGCGTTGGTCCGACGGGATCATCATGGGGATTTATAGCGGTGTGCGCTGGATCATTGGAATGCCATCAGTATGTTGAGACTGTTATGATGTGATATGTGTTGTTGTTATTTCTCGTTGGAGAAACTTGTTATGGTATAATTGTTGATTATATCACTGTTATATGATTATTGTACTTGTACTAGCATCATTGTGCTAACCCCTTCGAGGGCGAACATTTGTTTATGTTCAAGATCCAGGAGAGCGGGGAAACAACCACTGGAGTTGCATGACGACGAGGGTGCAGAGTGATGTTCCGGCCGGGTTTGTTTGTCTGTTGTTTTGTATCGTTTTTAATAAGTACTCGAGTACGTAGTCGTTTATGATGAATTTGAATTTGGTGATGTATTAATACTTTTCCATTGAACATTCTTATTTTCAGTATCGGTCAGAACTATTGTACCTTATTTCTGTTATTTTCATACGTTGGTATCTGTCAGTGTCCTTTTAGTTCTTCAGCCTTGTAAATTCTTATGTAAAGGATTTACGGCGCTGTAATATTCCTGAATAAATCGGGGGTGTTACAGAATATGGTATCGGAGCTAAGATTATGGATATCTTGGCCATTGGGTTAAAATAGGGGTCATATACGTCTTTTGAAGTAACCGGCCGTGAATGACATCGCTGTACTGCCTACGTCTTCATGCGAACGGTAGTTGTAAGTTCCTAAACTCTATCTCGTTCTTTACATGTTGTATTTCTTTATACTCGAACATTAGAATGATGTGTTTCCTGTATATTGAGTAATTATGCTTACAGTATGTTGAGAGGCGGACGTGGACGTGGCCGCGGTCACGGACGCGGACGAATGAATGCCGAAAGAGAAGCTTCGCTTTCTAATCAGGCCAGCCACAGTTCAGGCGAGGCACAGAGATCTATCAATAATGAACCAGAACCTGCTGTGCCCGAAATCCTTCGTCAAGTGGTGAACCAGATGACTCAGTTCGCCCAGGTGGTGGACCGAATGCAGGTGGCGGTGGGATTACAATAGGGAGAGAGACAGCAAGGGATCCCAGACATGGGAAATCGAGGTGATCGATGGCGGCAAGAGGTGGCAAAGATGCAACCACCCAAATTCGACGGCTTTTCTGAGACTCCCACATGGGACCATTGGTTGAAAGAATTGGAGAAATTTTTTGCTGGAATTAATTGCCCAGATGACAGGAGAGCCTCTATTGGTCAGTACTTTCTGATAAGGGAAGCATCCGAGTGGTGGGAAGCTATCAGACCTGCAAATCATGATGCTGATTGGACAGAATTTAAATTGATGATGGAAGCTCGATCGCCCTCGTCCCGTGAGGGAAGCCAAAGTTCGGGAATTTTTCTCCGCACAACCATCGATGAACCCGTATCCTGCATAATTAAGACATTTTAACAACAACTAGCATTTGTTCGACATCTGGTCAGAACAGATGCAAAAATGATGATCTATTTTGATATGAGGATGAAACCAGAAATCCAGAGGTACATGTCCGGTTTTGAATGTACCACTCTCCGTCAATACCAAGATAAGGCGTTGGCGTATGAAATCAAGGAAGCAACAATGGAGAAGTTTACGGAGTCCAAGAAGCAGCAAGTCTCATGTACTTTTACAGAGCACAAGAGCAGCGGGCCTCGCAAGGCCCAGTCATCTTTTCATTCTTTCAAGAAACCTCCGCACCCATCTAAGAGCGGAAAGAATTTCGGAATAATGTCAGCCACGATGGATACCGCTAGGAGGTGCTTTAACTGTGGTCGCCCAGGCCACCTTTGGTGTGATTGTTTACGCACTCCAGTTACATGTTTTGATTGCGGACAGGAAGGGCACCGTGCGACATTTTGCAAGGATACCACCAAGTTCAATGGAACCCGTACAACGCAAATGGGCTCGTAAGGAATCTAGTATCCAATGACGCAGAAAGTGTTCGATGCCTCTAATTTTGGCCGCGGACGAGGCAGAGGACAATGAGACCGAAAGGGGACATTGAGGCCGGATTTGTTCCCCACGTCTGCACGAGATGAGGAGGACAGACCATCGTGATGCCTTTGCCGCATCGTGCAATCGCTCGCATCCTTTCCCGGCCAATTAGCATTTTATTCGATACAGGAGCTACGCATTCATTTATATCCTCATCTTGTGTAAATCGTTTGAATATTTCTGGTTTTCATTATTGTGAACCTTATGTTGTTGGTTTACCGAGTGGAGAGAGGATTGTTGGAAACTTAGAAACTAGTGATTCCCACGGACCGTAACTGGACCATACACACACATTTCCCAACACATACCAAACAACGTAACACATCATTATGAACAACACACCTTAAAACAAACATGTTCGAGCATCTAATCATACACCGAAATCTCATGTCCAAATGCGTAGTCAATCCAACATGATAATCATAATCATCATCATACCTCAAACCCAAGCCATCAAGCCCAACACGAATCACGCAACTAACATGACCAACTTAGTAGTTAATTAATTAGCATGCCTAAATAGGTTTTCTGCTCGTGGATGCGCAAAACGCTTTTATCAAAATTTCCCCACTTGACTTCCACTGCATTTTATTTCCAACAGTTGGTATCGGCACCATATTTTAGGCTTTTGCTATTTTGATTAATTTTGGTGATTAATTGGTCATAATTTAAATATTCATGTAATTTCATATTGGAGTATTTTGCTAGATGTATTCTTGCAGGGAATATGATCCAATACTCTTGGTTATATACCAGTAGCATGCGTTATAAACAAGACGTTACGTACGTTATGTATTTATGACCGTTCATTAAGTTGACCTTCTAGAATTTTGTTCAACGATAAAGTTTCGTACATTTCGTATGTTAATCATCACATGTATATGACTTGTGTAATGTAGGAAGACACTAAGTAACCCTGCATTGTTAAATATTAAAACACATAATAGTGTACGTTATATATACTGTGTAGCGTATATTAGAATTATTTTGTCTATGGAAAACATCATCAAAATGTGTATCAAAAATATTGGTTTAACAACATGTGTCTCCTTGGGAGTTTATCTATGTTCTTCCAAATAAACATTTCTACGTTATCCACCTTCCTGAATGAAATCATCTTCGAGGAAGTGTTATTGTAAAGCAACAACGATGCTATCAGTTGGGTATCCTCTAAAACATCCCTTGACAGACAAAGCTAGTGTTCATTTCTTTCAAACCAATGCGTGCCTTAGGATCGTCTTTAGTCTTCCCTTCCCAACATAATACTGTACGGGCAACACTCTCACAAACATTTTTTTTCTATGTGCATCACATCTAGGTAGTTTCTAATCTACAACTTACTCCAATAAGATAGATCTCAGAAAATAATCTTGTAGGACCAGTACTTATACCTGTCCGGTCTTTCAGGAGTTGCCACTACTATATCAGGATGGTTGCTCAACTGCCCATAATCATACTAATTCAGCACGGCCAAAATTTCCTCACCAATCCACTTCCATGGTGGATTGATACTTTAACACCTATATATATATATATATATATATATATATATACTCGATCATTGAGGATTGGAAGCACCTTGGATTGGTACTCAAGCTTCCGGTGTTGGATTTTCGTCAAGTGTTCATCATTGTCTTCTACATTAAGGTATGTTGATACTTTCCAAACTCTAATCCTTGTTCTTAAGGAATGATATGAGCATGCTTCTGAGATCATTGGATTAGTGAGTAACAGTTTAAGTTGAACACCATGTTGTTAAGAGCTAAGACGAACTTATTCGAGACCTTTATTGAGAAAGTAGATTATTAACCAAGCATCTTGAGTTGAACCTATGATATAGTTTCTGAGATTAGTTACACATATTGGATGATGATTCTGTCTTACTTGCTTACCAATGCTTACCAACTACATATGGGAATACGTAATCGAGATTTGAGTATGGCATTGTGATGATTTGTGTATCCTTGAATTCGAAGATGTTTAACACCATAGGATCATTCAGGTTCGCATGAGTAATGTATGTGTGAGTATAACGTACGTTAAGCACTATGCATTATGTACATTATATCATCAGGTAAGACAGTCGTCTGACCAGAGAAGAAAATTGTCAAATGCATGCTTAGCGTGCATTAGGATTCGGAGCTTATGTACGCTAACGAGCAGACATAACGTACGTTATGTTGGGTATGTAACGTACGTTATGCAGACATCAGGCAGGATACATTTTGTTGACAACTTTCAGACATAGTTTAGGATGTTAGATGTTCGTAAATTAGTTATGACATAAGATGAACTCTTTTTTCATTTATATTGTTTAAGGTTCGAGCTTGCAACGTGATAAACCGAGGGGGTGACCTTTGAGTGTATTGATATACGTCGAAGTATTATCCTTATCGTCAAGTTGAGGCAAGTAATTTAATTATAGTTGTTCGTAATATGTCGGTTCTGTTATGGTTGTACTATGCATATGTGTTGTGATTAATTGTCCACCATGCGTTGGTCCGACGGGATCATCATGGGAATCTACAGCTGTGTGCACTGGATTTTTGTACAGGTAATTCCAACATGCATTGGTCTGGCGGGATCATCATGGGAATCTATAGCTGTGTGTGCTGGATCGTTGGAATACCATCAGTATCTTGAGATTGTCATGATGCGCTATGTGTTGTTATTATTTCTCGTTGGAGAAACTTGCCATGATTATTGTTATATGATTATCGTACTTGTACTAGCATCGTTGGGCTAACCCCTTTGGGGGTGAACATTTGTTTTATGTTCAGGATCTAGGAGAGCGAGAAAACAACCACTGGAGCTGCATGATGAACGGTGCAGATTGATGTTCCGGCCGGATTTATTTATCAAATGTTGGTGTTGTTTTTAATTAAGTACTCGAGTACATATTCTTTTTGATATTGGGTTTGGTTATGTATTGATATTCACCGTTGGACGTTTGTATTTTCAGTACTGAGTCAGACTCGTTGTATTTTATTATGTTGCCGTCATTTGTTGGTGTTTGTTATTGTCATTTCGTTTCCTCAGCCTTGTAAATTCTTACGTAAAGGATTTACAGCACTGTCATATTCCTGAAAATATCGGGGGTGTTACAGAATATGGTATCGGAGCTAAGATTCTAGATATCTTGCCATTGGGTTAAAATAGGGGTCGTATATGTCTTTTGAGATAACCGCCAGTGAATAACATCACTGTACTGCCTACGTCTTCGTGCGAGCGGTGGTTGTAAGTTCCTAAACTCTATCTCATCATTTACATGTGATACCTCTTTATACTTTGAACATTAGAACGATATTGTTACATGTATATTGAGTATTTATGCTTACAGTATGTTGAGAGGAGGACGTGGACGTGGTCGCGGTCACGGACGCGGACGTAAGAATTCTGAGAGGGAAGCTTTGCCTTCAAATCAGGCTAGCCACAACTCAGGCGAGCCACAAGAATCTACTAACAGCGAACTAGAACTTGCTGTTCCCGACATCCTTCGTCAGGTGGTCAACCAGATGACTCAGTTTGCTCAGGTTGTGGACCGAATGCAAGTGGTAGTAGGATTGCAACTGGGAGAGAGACAGCAAGGCATCCCAGACTTGGGAACTCGAGGAGACAGATGGCTCCAGGAGGTGGCGAAAATGCATCCGCCAAAGTTCGACGGTTTCTCGGATACGCCGACGTGGGATCACTGACTTAGAGAGTTGGAGAAAGTATTCGCAGGGATTATCTATCCAGATGACTGGAGAGTTCCCATAGCCCAGTACTTTCTAACAGGGGAAACGTCCGAGTGGCGAGAAGCCATCCGACCTATAGATCATGATGCCGACTGGAGAGAATTTAAATTGATGACGGAAGCACAGTAATGCCCTCATCCAGTGAGGGAAGCTAAAGTTCGAGAATTTTTCTCTGTGCAACCTTCAGATGTGCCAGTATCTCAGGTGATTAAGACATTTAACCATCAGCTGGCATTTGTTCGACACCTGGTCAGAACTGATGCAGAAATGATGATCCATTTCGATATGAGAATGAAACCGGAGATACAAAGGTACATGTCAGGTTTCGAATGCACCACTCTCCGTCAGTATCAGGACAAAGTGTTGGCGTATGAAATAAAAGAGGCAGTGATGGAAAAGTTTACAGAGTCCAATAAATAGAAAGTCTCCGGTAATTTCACGGATCATAAGAGTAGTGGGCCCGCAAAGCCCAGTAATCCTTTCATTCATTCAAGAAACCTCTACATCCATCCAAAAGCGGAAAGAACTTCAGAGCGGTATCAACACCGACAGATGTGGTCAAGAACTGTTTTAATTATGGTCGCCCAGGACACCTTTGGCGTGATTGTTTCTGTTCTCCAGTAACATGTTATGATTGCGGATAGGAAGGGCATCATGCGATGTTCTACAAGGATGCGATAAAGTTAAATGGAGCTCGTACTTCGCAGCCGGCTCAGAAAGAAGCTAGTGTTCAGCAGACGCAACAGAGTGTCCAGCTACCCAGAGTTTTGGTTGAGGACGAGGCAGAGGACAGTTCGACCGAAATGGAGCATCGAGTGATGGATCCGTTCCCCCATGCCTTTATGAGATGAGGAGGGCAGACGATCAGGATGCTGCTGTTGCATCAAGTACTGTTCAGATCCTTTCACAACCAGTTAGTGTTTTGTTCGATACAGGGGCTATACATTCATTTATATCATTGTCTTGTGTAAATTGTTTGAACATTTCTGGTTTTTATTATTGTGAGCCTTATGTTGTGGGTTTACCGAGTGGGGAGAGAATTGTGGGAAACGTGGAATCTAGAGATTTTCCTATATCCATTGGAGGCAGAGAGTGGCCCTCAAATCTGATTGTGATAGAAATGCAAGGAGACGACCTAATTCTCGGAGATGATTAGCTTAATCGATATGGAGCTATTGTAAACTACCGGAAGAGGAATATCTCGATGATAGCTGAAGATGCACTACACCATAGATTGGCTATAGCAACCAGATTTCAAAAATTTCATCAGAAAACGTTGCTATTGATAGACCAGCTCGGATATATTGCAATGCATTTATAAAGTGTTACAATTGAAGCGAAAAAGTTGGAAATAGTGTAAAATTTACATTCTATTGCAACAATTTAAGAATTCGTTGCTGTACATAGCAATTTGGGGACCAAAATTTAGGCGGATACTAAAGAAATTGAGCGGACTTTTGAAACATTAAAACACTAACCACATTATTTCAAACCCTCACCGCTCCCTCAGCCCAAACCCGCCACCTAACACTCACCTCGAAAGCAACTCACCACATATCCGGCGACTACATTAGGGTTTATTTATCCACACTGCTCTATTCACGCGACATTTCTCTTCAAGGCACACCAATAGTGAAAATGATGACGGCGATGACGAAGATAATGACAGTGACGGAGAAGAGGAAGAGAATGACAGTGGAGGAGAAGAGGAATCTGTGAGTAAAAACGAAAGCGTCGTTATATCAGCTGAGGATAAGGAAAAGATGTCACGAAATCGCCCACCTCTCTTTCTCGCTTCCTCTATCTACTCTTTGCTATCACCTCCGCCACCACTCTACCGCTTCAACATCCTCCGCAAACACAGCAATTCTCTTCAAATTCCATATATCCTCTATTTTTTCATGCTTTCTTGTCGGGTTTCTCTTTTGATTTTGGGATTAATGTGGTTGAAAGTTGAAATTATGTTACCGGTGATGGTATAAGGCTGCCGGTGCCGGTGATTAGTGTTGGGAATTTGACGTGGGGAGGCAATGGCAAAACTCCGATGGTGGAATTTCTGGCATCCTCATTCGCTGGTGATGGAATTTCACCTCTCATTCTTACTAGGGTATTTTACTCTACCGTTTGGTGATAAAGTTAATTACAAAATTACCCCGAGGTTTAGCTTAATTCCGAAATAGAATTCCAGTTATCTTATACAATAATAATTGTTTGCACCCTCAGTAGGAGTATTTATTTATAAGCTAATATCAAAATTTAATGTGATAATATTTGTAATTTTAGTAGACAAGTGTTTTTTTGGTATTTTCTTTTGTAATTAGATTAACCTCATGGGTGATTCCTGTAATTACCCCTTATTTTTATTTTACAGCAAACAGATTGAAGCATAGTTGATGTCGGTTAAGTTGATGACATCTACATACATTCTGCAAAATATTGTTATCTGTTTCAGGGTTATGGTGGTTCAAGGTTAACGAACAGTTCAAAAGTCGCTGATATTACCTGTTTTTTTCTTAAAATGAGTCCAGTTAGTTGATAAAATAAAACACATGGGATCACTAAAACTTAAAAACTTGTACCTTTACCTAACTTAAAAACACATGGTGATGTCTTCCATTTACTATTTGTTCATTAGTATGGTTGTTTAAAATTGTGCCTATGCAATTTGGGAAGTACATTTAATGGGAAATAGTCAACAACAGCAAAAAACAGGAATCTCTATGTCCAGATTTCTCTTATGGCTAGTTGGTTCTTCTGTAGGAATAACATCGACACTGTCTGTTTTCGAGTCTACATTTTGGGTCTGTATATAATTGATGAGATGCTAGTTGTAATTTATTCTGCTGCTAGCTTTGATCATTCTGCTGCTCGACGTATATCATTCTTCTGCTGCTACATATTGTTCCTGCTGCTAGCGTTATAGCATACTGCTGCTCATTATTGGATTCTGCTGCTGTGCTTATTATGTTTGGTTCGATATAGTAGCATGATTTATGAGCAGTGAGGGGAAGTAAGTATGGTTATTGGTTTACACACACATAGGTGAAGTTCACACACACGGAGTTGGGTTTTTATGTTCGTTAATGATTTAATGGCTCGAATTTATTTTCTTATTGGCAAAGAGGAGTATTTGTTGCTTCTTTGATGATGCGGTGGAATTTTTCAAGGTTGTGTCTTATTATATCTTGAGGTGGGTGTTACACTTTAAAGGTAACTTGTTTGTTCGTTTAGGTGACTACAAATTGACAAAACACTTGAAGGAGAAATGAAAGGATTATTTTCAAGAGATTGCGGTCTCCCTATACTTGAGGAGTATACGTTCAAAGTTATTTATTTCTTAAAACGCTCAATTTTATTCATGTAATTACCTGTTTTTTTTTTCAAAGTTTAGGTGCTGATATTATTTATGATTCATCGTGCCTTCCACATCTTGTCCGAATTTTGGCTATTGTTCTGAAGCACGGCCATTCAGATGCTGAACTCAGCGCTAATTGTCAGTGGCTGGAGCTTCTGAATCAAGATATCAGAGGCTGTCTTGCTGGTATGATATTTCTTTCAAAAGACGAAAGGTTTCATTATTCGTTGAGGACGTATTTTGTAAACACTTGGAAAAAAAAAGTGATCGTGAGCTTCTTGCTGATTTTCCCCCCCTCAAGTGCTGCTTTTGATTTAACTTTTGAAGAAATATTACGAGCAATATTTCCATGGTGTTGAATTATCTATATTTCTTTTATGCTCTATTTTTTTTCTTTCTGTTGGAAGGTGATGGCTCGTTCTTCACCAATGGATAAGCATACACTTGTGAAACATTTGCGAACCACTTTTGAGGAGGTTGTTGCAGTGACTGGAGATGGAACAAATGATGCTCTTGCACTTCATAAAGCAGATATTGGCCTTGCAATGGGAATTTCTGGAACTGAGGTGATAGAATCTAATCCTTTTCCCCTTCTCTGTAATAAGCGGATATGCCATGTTCTAGTTGCTAGATATATTTTTATGTTATTTCTAAGACTCATTGAAGTTGATTTGAATTTGTAGTTGTCAATTTGAAAACTAAAGTGTAGATGTAACAACCCCGGAGATGTGTTGTGTCTTATATGGTGACAGACATTTTAATAGGTCTTCTTTGAGACGGTCTTATGGAGCTTGTCCCTTTCTCGTATTCCTTCATGAGTCCAAGATTGGGCAATGAACATTATTAGAGTAATAAACTGGAATTGTTAATACCCTCAATTTATAACTGCTTTGGTTTGTAAATTTTACAGTGTGGCCAAAGAGAGTGCTGATGTTATAATCCTAGATGATAATTTCTCCACCATTGTTATTGCTAAGTAGATGGGGCCACTCACTTTATGTGAACATTCAAAAGTTTGTCTGGCCACCATCGTAAATGTGGTAGCTCTAATTGTCAACTTCTCTTCACCGCTGATGTAAACATGAAGAGGATTGCCACGTCAATCTACAGGTTATCTTCAATAAAAGAATATCAATATAGAGTATCACAAGGCGTTGTTTTGATTTTATCGAGGGCAATTATATCTCTTTGAAGCCATTGCATTATTTAATCTACTTTGTGATGAGCTAACTTATTTTTTTTTCTAATTTCAGATTGGGAGAAGTCCATAATGATTCAGAGAAGGATTTAGATGTGCTACTACTTCTATTGAGGACGGAGATGAGACGGATGAAGATGAAGATGAAGATGAAGATAGATGAAGATGAAGATGAAGAGGAAGAGGAATAGGAAAAGGAAGAAGAGCCATGACTCATGTTTATATAATGTTTAACTAAGATATTGGTCTATGTATTACTAAGTTAGATTGTGTGTCACTTGAACTTAGTTATTTTGCTTCAACTTGGTCATTTTCCTAAACTTAGTCTGAGTGAATTTATTGATGTTGGAACAATGAGTAATATTGCTCATTGGATTGATGTTACGATATACCAATTGAAATAAATCTAATGGTCATGCCGATTTTTTTATTTAGCATTGCAATAGAAGCTTAAATGTTGCCATATATGTTATATTCATTAATAAAATTAGATTGCATTTGATTCTAAATACGTTGCAATTGGGCATATATATGTTGCCTTAGGGTTGCCTGAATCCATGTATTGCAACAATTAACACAAAAAAATCGTTGGAAAAAAATGTTGCCATAGGTAGTCCAAGATATTGCAATGGTGTTAAACATGTTGCTATAGCCGTTAAATCGTTGCCATATACTCTATTTGCAACAATAATATGCCGTTGCAATATGGTACCAAATTTGTTGCCATAAGGGCCCTATGGCAACCAGAGCAAAGTGCACGCTTGATTTTTGCATAATCGTTGCAATAGGCCCTATTGCAATGAATTTAGGGCATATTGCAACGTATTTTACACGTTGCTGTATGCAATCTATGGTGTAGTGATGGTTCCGAAATATTGTTCGAGGGACGGAGACCAGGAAGCTCAGGAAAGATGACCAAAGCAATGAAAGCTGTCAAACTGCTAAAACAGGGTTGTACTGGATACTGGTGTTACGCAATGAAGAAGGAAGATGTAAGAGTAGAGCTTTCATCCATTCCTATTGTGAACGAATTTCCGGATGTGTTCCCTGATGAATTACCTGGACTACCTCCACGACGAGATGTAGAATTCACCATCGAGCTGGAACCAGGAGCTGCATCGATTTCTAAGGCACCGTATCATATGGAACCTACTGAGATGTACGAATTGAAGAAGCAACTGGAAGAGTTACTGGACAAAGGCTATATTCAGCCAAGCGGACCGCCCTGGGGTGCACCAGTTCTTTTTGTCTAGAAGAAAGATGGATCGCTTTGATTGTGTATTGACTATCGAGAGCTGAACAAGATGACGATCAGGAACAAGTACCCATTGCCATGGATTGATGATTTGTTTGACCAATTACAAGAAGTAACAGTATTTTCTAAGATTGATCTAAGATCGGGATATCATCAATTGAAAATTAAGGAATCCGATGTTCCGAAGTCAGCATTCAGAACTCGCTACGGACATTATAAGTTTGTAGTAATGCCGTTTGGTCGCACTAATGCACCTGCCATGTTCATGCAGTTGATGAATCGAGTGTTCATAGATTATTTGGACAAATTCGTAGTTGTGTTTATTGATGATATTCTAGTTTATTCCAAGAGTCCGGAAGAGCATGCACAGCACTTACGGATCATTTCGACCTCTTGAAAAACGAGCGAATATATACCAAACTTTCTAAGTGTGAATTCTGGCTAAAGGAAGTGATGTTCCTCTGTCATGTGGTATCAGTGGAAGGAGTCCGAGCACACCCCCAAAAAGTTGAAGCAATTATGGATTGGAAACCTCCTAAGAACGTGAAGGAAGTTATAAGTTTCCTAGGACTTGCTGGGTACTATCGTCGGTTTGTGGAAGGGTTTTCCAAAATTACCCACCCACTTACTCGATTACTGCATAAAACCCAAAAGTTTGAGCGGAATGAGATGTGCCGTAATGCTTTGATAAATAGAAGAAGAGATTGACAACGACACCGATTTTAGCACTACCACAGGGAACTGGAGGATTCATAGTTACAGTGACGCTTCAAACCAAGGTCTCGGGTGTGTACTGATGCAGAATGAGAAGGTGATTGCCTACGCGTCACGACAGTTGAAGCCCTATGAAGTAAATTATCCAACGCACGATTTGGAGTTGGCAGCTGTGGTTTTCGCCTTGAAAATTTGGAGACATTATTTGTAGGGGACTCACTGTCAGATCTTCACGGATCATAAGAGTCTCAAATACATCTTCATTCAGAAAGAGTTAAACATGCAGCAGAGGAGATGGCTGGGATTGATTAAGTACTATGACTTGGAAATTCTTTATCATCCAGGTAAAGTAAATGTAGTGGCTGATGCACTGAGCCGCAAACCTATTTCTATTCGAATGCTGGAGACTCTCACCTCCTGCATCAAAGATTCAATGAGAATTGATTCGCGAAGGAATTGAAGTATGGTTACAAAGAGTCCAAGGACAACTGTGTGTGATGGAATTAACTTCGTCGTTAACCGAAGAAATCAAATCTAAGCAATTAGATGATCCTCTGATGATTCGGTTACGTGATGAAGTGAGCAAGGGAAAGGCCCCAGGATTCGTAATTCATGATGATGGAGTTTTGAGATTCCAGAACCGACTTTGTGTTACCGATCTCGATGTTTTGAAGCAGACAATCATGAAGGAAGCTCACATCACACCCTATTCTATCCACCTGGGCACTAGTAAGATGTATAAGGATCTGAAGCAGAATTTCTGGTGGGGCAACATGAAGAAAGATGTAGCAGATTATGTCTCGAAATGTTTGATTTGTCAGTAGGTTAAGATTGAGCATCAACAACCTGCCGGAATGTTGGAGCCGCTCCTGATTTCTGAATGGAAGTGGGAAGATGTGTCGATGGACTTTATCACTAGTATGCCGAGGACAAGGTTAGGATGAACATGATTTGGGTGATAGTTGACCGTCTAACCAAATCGGCTCATTTTCTGGGCATTAAGGACACTTAGGGACCAGAGAAGTTGGCACGAGTGTTTATTGCAGAGATAGTCCGATTGCATGGAAGCGAAGACCATTATTTCTGACCGAGATGGTCGCTTCGTATCATATTTTTGGAAATCAGTTCATAAAGCCTTGGGAACCGAGCTGAATTTTAGCACAACTTATCATCTGCAGATAGACGGACAGTCTGAGATGACTATTCAAATAGTCGAAGACATGCTGAGAGCTTGTGCCTTAGATTGGTCGACTGAGTGGGAAGTTCATCTACCATTAATTGAATTCACTTACAAAAATAGTTAGCATGCTTCCATTAAGATGGCACCTTTCGAAGCATTATACGGGAGGAGATGCAGATTGCCTCTGTGTTGGGACGATTCATTAGACTTGATCGGGATGGAACCGGAGTTGATCCTACAGATGCGAAGAAGATAGCTTTGATTCGTGAAAGACTGTTGACCACCTAGAGTCAGCAGAAATCTTATGCAGACGTACATTATCACCCGTTAGAATTTGGTATTGGAGATCATGTGCTTTCAAAGGTTTCTCCTACTCGGGGAATTTTTTGTTTTGGGAAGAAGGGAAAGTTTAGTCCGAGATATATCGGAAAATTCGAGATTCTTGAAAGAGTTGGAAAGTTGTCGTACAGGTTGGCCTTACCGCCATCGCTGAGTCACGTTCATAATGTGTTCCACATATCTCAGTTATGGAAGTACATATCAGATCCTACCATGTAATTGATTTCCGTGAGATCAAGTCACTAAGGATGGCACGTTTGAAGAGAAACCGATCAAGATACTCGAAAGTCGAGTCAAACAATTGAGAAATAAACCACTTATTTTGGTTAAGGTTCAATGGTCGCGACACGGAGTTGAAGAAGCCACTTGGGAGACGGAAGATAGTATGAAGTCCAAATACCCAGAATTATTTTCATCTTGAGTTTCGGGATGAAACTCCTTCTTAGAAGGAGAGTATGTAATATCCGGATAAATTATTGAGTATTCTCGTCTGTTTTTAAACCTTGTATTAGTCGAATTTGTGATATCGATAATCGAAGTATGATTTTTCCGTATTCATATCCACATGCATGATAATATCAACTTGTATATTTTCACATGCAACTACGCCATAACGTACACTAGCTAGTAAGCGTAACATACGTTATGTACTATGGATATCGTACGCTATGCATGAAGCATAGCATAAGTAAGGCAGCCAATAATTGATCAACGTGGCTAGCACATGGGCCAGTTGGTGGAGGGCCCGGATAAAATTCCCGCGGCATGAACCTGGACAGTTTTGAGTCAATGGAGATTAACGTACGCTAAGGGATGTACACAGCGTACGCTAAGTATGTTGATTACGTACGTAACTGTGATGATGTAGCATACGTAAGAGAGAAAAAGAGCGAGGTAGTAAGCTATCATTGGATGATAATGTACGCTAAGGATAGTAGATAGTGTACGCTAAGTGTATAAAGTACGTTAAGAACTAAGGCTAACGTACGTAAAGCTTAAGACAGTATAAATGGGACAGCACCCTATTTCATTTCACCTCGTTTCTTTTCACTTCCCTTTCATTTCCTTCAAGTCCAGAGAGCTCCCTTTGATACTTTAACACCTATATATCATCTATATTCGATCATTGAGGATTGAAAGCACCTTGGATGGGTACTCAAGCTTCCGGTGTTGGATTTTCGTCAACTGTTCATCATTGTCTTCTACATTAAGGTATGCTGATACTTTCCAAACTATAATCCTTGTTCTTAAGAAATGATATGAGCATGCTTCTGAGGTCATTGGATTAGTGAGTAACACTTTAAGTTGAACATCATATTGTTAAGAGCTAAGACGAACTTATTCGAGACCTTTCTTGAGAAAGTGGATTATTAACCAAGCATCTTTAGTTGAACCTATGATATAGTTTCTGAGATTAGTTACACATATTGGATGATGATTCTGTGTTACTTGCTTACCAATGTGTTGTTTATACAATCACTTAGAATAGGGATATTAAAGGAGATGAATATTTAGGATTTTCACCAAGAATGATCCATGTGTAGTATAAGTATTCTTAAAGCACAATTCATGACTCGTAGTAACTTCTGAAGATGATGATATTTGTGTTGATGTTTTAGAAATGATCAAGACTCGTAATTAATATCACCTTTGTTAGATGAAGCATAGGAGAAGGATTATTGAAAGGTTTTGTCATTGGTTAACTATTTGTTCTCAATGAAAGTCTGAATGAAGTGATCGTAGCAACCATAGATTATCCTAACTACATATGGGAATATGTAATCGATATTTGAGTATGGCATTGTGATGATATGTGTATCCTTGAATTCGAAGATGTCTAACACCATCGGATCATTCAGATTCATATGAATAATGTATGTGAGTATAACGTAAGTTAAGCACTATGCATTACGTACGTTATATCACCAAGTAAGACAGTCGTTTGATCAGAGAAGAAAACTGTCAAATGCATGCTTAGCGTGCGTTAGGCTTCAGATCTTACGTACGCTAACGATCAGACTTAACGTACATTATGTTGGGTATGTAATGTACATTATGCAGACATCAGGCATGATACGTTTTGCTGACAACTTTCGGACATCGTTTAGGATGTTAGATGTTCGTACATTAGTTATGACGTAAGATGAACTCTTTATTCATTTCTATTGTTTAATGTTCGAGCTTGCAACGTGATAAATCGAGGGGGTGATCTTCGAGTGTATTGATATCCGTCGAAGTATTATCCTTATCGTCAATTTGAGGCAAGTACTTTAATTATAGTTGTTTGTATTATGTCGGTTATGTTAGTGTTGTACTATGCGTATGTGTTGTGATTAATTGTCCACCATGCATTGGTCCGACGGATCATCATGGGAATCTATAGATGTGTGCGTTGGGTCGTTGGACAGGTAATTCCACCATGCGTTGGTCCGACGGGATCATCATGGGAATCTATAGCTGTGTGCGCTGGATCGTTGGAATACCATCATCATCTTGAGATTGTCATGATGCGTTATGTGTTATTATTTCTCATTGGAGAAACTTGCCATGATTATTTTTGTATAATTATCGTACTTGTATTAGCATCGTTGTGCTAACCCCTTTGGGGGTGAACATTTGTTTATGTTCAGGATCTAGGAGAGCGGAAAAACAACCACTGGAGCTGCATGATGAAGGGTGCAGATCGATGTTTCGGCCGGATTTATTTATCAGATGTTGGTGTTATTTTTAATTAAGTACTTGAGTACGTATTCTTTTTTATGTTGGGTTTGGTTATGCATTAATATTCACCGTTGGACGTTTGTATTTTTAGTACTGAGTTAGACTCATTGTATTTTGTTTCTGTTGCCGTCATTTGTTGGTGTTTGTTATTGTCATTTCGTTTCCTCAGCCTTGTAAATTCTTACGTAATGGATTTACGGCGCTGTAATATTCCTGAAAATATTGGGGGTGTCGCAATATTATTCCACTAAAGTTGCGCTTCAAGTCTTTGTACATCTTACTCGTTTCTGGATGGATTGAGTAAGGCATAGCATGGGCTTCTCGAAGAATTCTCTGCCTCAACTCCAGATTATTTGGGACACATAGCCTGCCCTGAAATCTCAAAATTCCATCCTCATGGACCATAAAACCAGGGGCTTTTCCCTTAATTACATCTTCCTTCAGTTGGGAAATCATTCGGTCACTCCACTGCTTCCCTTTGATGTCACAACTGTGACGAAGTAATTTCAAGGGAACACAACTGTCCCTGTACTGTTTGAAGCCGAACTTCTATACCTTGGTCGATCAAATCCTGACGAATCTTTGTCTGTGGTTTAAGAACTTGGAGCATCTGAAGTGATGCCGATTTACGGCTCAAAGTGTCTGCGGCGACATTGGCCTTCCTCGAATGGTAAAGAATTTCCAAATCATAATTCTTAATCAATTCCAACCAATGTCGCTGCCTCATATTCAACTCTTTCTGACTGAAAATGTATTTCAAACTCTTGTGATAGGTATAGATCCAACACGAAGAGCCATACAAATAATGCTGCCAAATCTTAAGTGCGAAAACAATTGCGGCCAATTCCAAATCATGAGTAGGATAGTTCATCTCATACGGCTTAAGCTGCCCTGATGCAAAGGCTATTATTTTAACGTGATGCATAATGACACATCCAAGTCCTTGTCTTGAAGCGTCACTATAAACTGCAAATCCTTCACTACCCTGAGGTAAAGTTAAAATCGGCACTGAGCTCAAACGTCTCTTCAGCTCATCGAAGCTCTGCTGTCTCTCAGTAGTCCAAACAAACTTTTCTGTCTTCTAAAGTAATTGTGAAAGCGGCCGAGTGAGTTTCGAGAACCCCTCGACAAACTAACGGTAATACCCAACAAGACCCAAAAATCTACGAACTTCCTTGACATTATTAGGTGGTGCCCAATCTAACACTGCCTCAATCTTCTGCAGGTCTATACGAACCCCTTCGGCCGAAACCACATAGACGAGAAACACAACTTCCTTCAACCAGAATTCACATTTTTGAGAATTTTGCATAAAGGCGCTCGGCTCTCAAAACGCCTAGTATCAAATGCAAGTGTCGGGCATGCTCCTCCTCATCTCGATAATAAATCAAGATATTGCCAATAAATACGACCACACATTTGTCAAGGTACTCAATGAAGATCTTGTTCATCAGCTGCATGAATACTCCCCGTGCATTAGTTAGTCCAAAAGGCATGACCACAAATTCATAATGTCTGTATCTCTTCCGAAATGCGGTTTTTGAAACATCAGATCCTTTCACTCGGAGCTGGTAGTATCCTGATCTCAAATCAATTTTTGAGAATACTGCGGCTCCCTACAACTGATCAAATAAATCATCTATACGAGGTAACAGATACTTGTTCCTGATGGTCACTTTGTTTAGCTCACGGTAATCGATTGATAAACGTAGTGAATCATTCTTCTTTCTCACCAACAGAACAGGTGCGCCCCAAGGCGAAGCGCTCGCTATAATGTACCCATTCTCCAACATTTCTCCCAACTGATTCTTTAATTCTTGCATTTCTGAAGGTGCCATACGATAAGGTGCCTTAGAAATCGGAGCCGCATCGGGCTCTAAATCAACAGAAAATTTTATCTCTCGGTCTGGTGGTAAACCCGGAAGGTCATCTGGAAAAACGTCTGGATACTCATTAAGAACTGGAATTGAAGAGAAATCGACCCTATTCCCTTCAGACTTCAAAGCATAACACCAATAGGCCATGCAACCATCATTCAAGGGTTTCACCGTCTTCATGGCGATGATAAGCAACTTGGGTTGACCCCATTTACGTCCCATGAACGAGTACTCGGAACCATCTTTAGTCATCATAGTGATAACCTTAGTGTGGTAATTCATAATCGCTTGGTGACTCTCAAGCCAGTCCTCACCGAGGATCAAATCCTCACCATGGATTCCAACCACAATTAAACTCAATAACCAATCAATACCTACTATGCTCACCGGATTATCTTTAATATCCCAATTCCCCATGATTCTTTCCCCGCTAGGCAATTTCACAATGAAAAGATCACAAGCAGTCATATAATTTATATTCAAACGGCGTACACAATCAAAGGATATAAAAGAATGTGTAGCACCATAATCGAAAAGTACTCAAACTTGATGAGATAGGATATGAATGGTACCTGAGGCCACCGCTGCATCAGGTTCATCTGCTCGACACATCTCATAAATGCGTGGGTGTGCCAAACCGATGATAGAATCTCCCTCTCTAGCGGTCTGACCGCATCCCCGGCCTCTGACGTAACCCTGCTGTGACTGGCTAACGGGTGTCGATGATTCATACTCTGATCTCTATGTGCTGGGGTAGAAGCCTGAGTATCCAAAGTCTGATCCTGTTCGGGGCAATAAACTGCCCTGTGTCCCATCTGACCACAAGTGTGACACCTCAGAGGTGGGAAGTTGCACTCCATGTTGATGTAGCCTAGATGACCACAATTAAAACAGGTCACCGGGCGAGTTGAGGTGCCCAGAGCAGAACGAAAACTATTCTTCCCTTTAAAAGAATGCGACGACAGCGCAATAGAATGGTTAGCCGTCTGAGGTCTATGAAAGTTGCCAAATTTAGAGCTATAAAAATTACCAGTGGTCTTTTACTTCTTCGGCTCTTCTGTGGTATTACTGTTGGAACTTAACATGTCATATGCCAGAGCCCTGTCTTGGTATTCCTTCAGAGTAGTGCAAGCAAACCCAACCATATAACGCCATAATTCCATATTCATTCTCATGTCGAAGTGGTGGATCTTGTCACGCTCATCACGCACCTGATTCTTCACATGAATCAGCTGTTGGTTATATTCCACTATCGCATGTGAGACTTGAATGTTATGCGGCTTAACTTCGAAAAAGGCTCGGATCCTACTTTCTTGCACTGGCCAAGGACAAAACTCAGCCTCTAGCAGATGCTTAAATTCGTCCCATGTAGCAGCATGATCTTGTGGCTTAATAGCTTTCCACCAAGTCGCGACTTCCTTAGTAAGGAAGTACTGAGCAATTGGTACCTTCCTCGTTTCCGGACAGTCAGCCGCTTCAAACATTTTCTCCAATCCAAGTAGCCAATTTTCCCAACCCGCTGGGCCGGTAGCACCGCTTAACTGCGGGGGATGCATACGAACCACATTCTGGAGTAAAACATCTGTTGTCGGATTAGGATTATTCAGTTGAACGGCTTGGGCCAGGACAGTCATCTAATTTACCAATTGTTGAAGAACATTCGTAATCCCAACATGAGCATTATTCCCTTGACCGGTCGGCTGGTCATGTTGACTCTCGGTATCAGGATCCAACGAGTTAGATAAATTAGGGGTAGCCGATCCCGCAACAGAATTGAGGGAAGCGGCCGTGCCACGTCCTCGTCCTCGTCCACGACCACGGCCTCGTCCTTGACCGATGTCAGCTAACATTCTGAAGTATACAGAAAATACATAAGTATAATTCAAATCGCCCATCATCGAGGTGGCCGATTCCTAATAATATCAAATCAAAAGTGAAGCGATTAGGAAAAATACAAGAAGAGTAAAAGGACTTACTAGTACCGGTCGCACCGAGATGATGGCAATATAGTGATACTGTATTTGAATGATAAGTCAATTTCGACCCAAAAAGACCGACAACCTAGGTATCCATAAACTTAAGCTCTGATACCATATTCTGTAACACCCCCAAGCTATTCAGGGTATGTTACAGCGCCGTGAGCACCTCCGCGGGAGCCACAAGGCTATATTACGCGGCACTATAAACTTCGACCGATAAGGTCTAACCATAATCCCAATAGAAGATGATAAGGATGACACCAATGTAATAACCAATTCGACAGAACGCAATACGTCGGGAATATGAAACCCAGGGCAACACAGGCCATAACATTATGAACATCTGAAACATTACTCGAGTATTCAAACTATTACAAGTACAACAATACCGAATGGAACAAGGTTCAAAACACAAACAGAATTAAGACACAGCATCACTCTTGCCCATCATCTTCATGCCGATCCGGTACACGCCTTTCTCCTCTCCTGGATCGTGAAATACATGAAAGGTATTTACCCCAAAAGGGGTTAGCCATCGAATAGCTAGTACAAGTATATCGAATATGAAACACAATACTTCTCGACAATAAAGTAAATGTAATCATCATTTAATCAAACTCAAGACTAATATTCCGGAATAACTAAATCTCATAGCACTTCATTTTGATACATACGTGATTAACCATGAAACCGCACCGAAGGCATCGGAACCCTCTGAGGCCCCGTCGGACCCTCCCAAAGTGGTTATCCCAAAATATTCGTGGAACCACACCAAAGGCAAGGGAACCCCCCGAGGACGTGTCGGTCCATCCCAGAGTGAATATGTACAATCATACAATTCATATACCTCACTTTCATTGTCGAGAATGTACAATCATAAACATATACTTGCCTTTGAGACATTAGAACCGAAGTGAAAAATGGTGTTTAAGCTCGAGAGGTCCAAGAATGCACTTCTGAGACTAAACGATTCGTATAGAAATACGATAATCCATCATCAATACTCAATTATAAAGGAAGACTCCTGAAACCCCCCTTTTACAATTCATAAATCTTCGAAGTATTCACATCGAGGTTGGACATCATCCAAACCCTCTCTACTTCAAGTAATACGCAAAATTATTCGTATAATCGTAAGGTGAAAGTGGATACTGAGTGTATACATCATAATCTCAAGGATTTCAAACTTCAAGATGGATAAATTGGATGGATCTAAGAGAAATCCCCAAAAATTCTCCAAACTATGGTTCTACGGAATTTACCTTGATTCGGAGGGAAAGAATGGATTAGATGTTGTATAATCCTTGTTATTCGACCAAAGATGGTGATGTATGATGAAAAGTTGTTCCAAATCGCCTCAGGATCGCCTCTATGGCATTCTTTCGTTGGAAATGTGGAAAATGAGAAGAAAATGACAAAGAAGGCAGCTGGCCCAGTTTATATACTGGGCCTAATTAACATGCGCTAATTCTGAAGTATAGCGTGCGCTAACGAGGTCACCCATTAGTCCAGTAGCCTATGACATGCGTCGATAGCATGTGCGACATCCGGCACTAGCGCGCGCTACGCAATACCTATAGCATGCGCTAGCTCACGCCTAGCGTGCGCTACCTGCTAGTCCAGAGAGCAGAAACCCCTACTGCCACTACCAAACCCAAGCAGTTAGCGTGCACTACATCCGATGCTAGTGGGTTCTACTAAGAACGATTAGTGTGCGTTAGATCACGCCTAGCGTGCGCTAACTGATAGTCCAGAGGGCATAACCCAGCTACTGCTTCTGCTAAGCCCAGACCATTAGCGTGCGCTACAGGTGAAGCTAGCACGCGCTACTCAATGAAAATAGCGTGCGTTAACTTACGCCTATCTTACGCTGTCTGCCTTACTCAAAACATCACCGCAACAGTCCAAACAATATGAACCTGTCCCAAAGGGTACGAAACTCTAAGATTAACAACAACAACAATAATAACATCTCAATAAGTGCTTACAAGAGTGACAAAAGTTAAAGAACATCAAAGCCAATAATTCAATAAAAAGTATGGTTATTACATTTACCAGGTGTATTTATGGATTAGAAAGGGGTGTGGGATGCATGGGATGAGAACAAGTGTAGGTGCATGTTGATAGAGTAAGGCTTTAAAAGATACCCAAGTGTTGACCATGCTCCCACACTTTGTTTTGGCCTCCCCTTTTCTAATATTTGTATTATGATTTTTTTGTTAATTAATTTAAGTAATAGGTTGGACTTAAGTTATTAGTTGGGTTGGGAATTGGTTGGGCATTAAAGTTGAATGTTAATTGAGTTCCAAACTAGTCTTGAGTTTTAAATGGGTCCAAGACTTGGAGGTTTTAATATGTTAGATTAGATCTTACCCCATTAGGTGTTTTAGCACCTTAATTTAAGCAACTAAGTGTACTAAATTTTTAATACATATATATAATTTCGAAATTATGGAATTAATAATTAAATAATTGGAGTATTTAAAAATTAAAGTACTCATAACGATATTTTATTCATAACAATAAAATATTCTATACAACTATGGTTACTAAGTCTAACGTTGTATGATTATTGTAGGGTTTTACAAGTATTGTAAGCCCACACTGCATCATTCAATCGTAAAGACCAATATTTTCTTATAGAATTAATATTTTTTTCGAGAATATGTTTAATTCCTCTGTTTGAAATTTCAACATGTCTACTTATTTGACGGTGATAAGGAGTAGCAACTTTATGTGTAACACAATATTTTTTAAATAAATGATTCAAAAATTGGTTACAAAAATATTTTCCCCCATCGCTTATAATTGCTCGTGGTGTTCCAAATCTAAAAAAATATTTTCTTTCAAAAACTTTACCACGAATTTGTGGTCATTTGTTTTGCAAGCAATGGCTTCCACCCATTTTGAAACATAATCAATAGCCACAATAATGTAAAGATTGCCAAAAGTAATTGGAAAAGGTCCCATAAAATTGATCCCCCAAACATCAAATATTTCAATAATTAAAATTGGGTTTAAAGGCATCATATTTCCTTTAGAAATTCGACCTAAGCTTTGATATCTATTACACGTACTACAATATGAATATGTATATTTGAAAAGTGTTGGTCAGCAAAAACTACATTGCAGAATTTTAGCAGTTGTTTTCTTTGAGATAAAATGACCTCTACATGCATGATCATGATGAAAGGCAATGATATTTTGTTGTTCATATTCAGGCACACATCTCCTAATAATTTGATCAGGATAAGATTTGAACAAGTATGGATCATCCCAAAGATTTTTTTTTACTTCATTTAAAATTTTGGTTTTATCTTGGTTATTCCAATGAGATGACATGTTACCCGTGACAACGTAATTGATAATGTCTGCATACCAAGGTATGTTAGAAACAGACATGAGTTTTTCAACAGGAAAAATTTCATTAATGAGTGGTTCGTTATTAGTAAAATTCACGATTAACCTAGATAAATGATCAGCAGCAACATTTTCAGATCTTTCTTTACCTCAAATTTCTTAGTCAAACTCTTGTAACAGTAGTTCCATCGGGTCAAGCGAGGTTTAGCATCTTTCTTGGAAAGAAGATATTCTAGTGCAACACGATCGGAGTATACTATGACTTTCGAACCAATCAAGTAAGGTCGAAATTTGTCTAAGGGAAAAACAACTACAATCAATTATTTTTCGGTTTTAGAGTAATTTAATTGGGCATCATTTAGAGTTCTACTTGCATAATATATTGCAATTGGCAACTTGTTTTCTCTTTGACCCGATACTACACCAACGGCATAGTCATATGTATCACACATTATTTCAAAAAGAATATTCTAGTTTGGAGATTTGATGATAGATGCAGAGCTCAACATATATTTGAGTGTCTTAAAAGATTTTAAACAATGATAATCAAATACGAAAGGTGTGTCTTTTGAAAGTAAATTACATAAGGGCCTTGAGATTTTTCTGAAATCTTTGATGAATCGACGGTAAAAAAAAGCATGGTCTAAGAATGACCGGATTTCTTTAATCATTCGTGAGGTGTAAAACTGGATATTAAGTCGACTTTAGATTTGTCCACCTCAATTCCTTTTTCAGAAATCACATGTCCTAAGACAATTTCCTCTTTAACCATAAAATGACATTTTCCCAAGTTTAGTACAAGATTTTTTCCTTAAGCCTAACCAATACTAGGGTTAAGTTGTGTAAACATTCATCAAAGCTAGACCAGAATATAGAAAAATCATCCATAAAAGTTTCTAAAAACCGCTCAACCATGTAAGATAAAATGCTCATCATACACCGCTGAAAAGTAGTAGGTGTGTTGCACCAAACCAAATGGCATTCATTGGTAAGCAAAAGTGCCGAAAGTGTAATACCCGAGACTTTCGTTCTGGTTGCATTGAATTTTCTTTCTACGATTTAGCGGATTGTTGTCATTCATGCATTTGGGATCGTGTCACGTTTGGACATGTGTTTGGTTACGACTCTGATCGTTGCGTGTTTGTCATCCCGGAGGGGGAGTATTGTTGTTGAGATGAATTTTGGTTCGATATAGGTGTAGCGCACACTAGTAGGTGGTGTAGCGTGCTCTACCGTGCAGAGTTAGC
This sequence comes from Orobanche coerulescens, assembly GCA_033398695.1. NCBI lineage: Eukaryota > Viridiplantae > Streptophyta > Magnoliopsida > Lamiales > Orobanchaceae > Orobanche > Orobanche coerulescens. Next base: position 89,015,599 of record CM065818.1, on the reverse strand, counting down.
GCATTCTATTGAGACAGTTAGTGCACGCCAACTGTTAGCCAAGACAGTACAAAAGCTATGGCCTTAGGCTAGGGAGTTGATTTGTGCACGCTATGTAGTGGTATAGCGCGCGCTAAGGTGCAGCAGTTAGCACATGCTATGGGTATGGTAGCGCACACTAACTGGTAGTTCTAGGCAGTACATAAGCTATTGGACTGGGTTAGAGGTCTCGTTAGCGCACGCTAACTATTGTAGCTAGTGCACGCTAACTATATGTTTTGGAAGAATGCTTGTTTTGATATTTCGATAGCGCATGCTAATAAGGGAGATTAGCGCAAGCTAAGCTGTCCAGTATATATACTGGATGATAGTCGTTTTTCACCATTTCCACTTTGTTTCCTCCTCATTTCCACTTTTTCTTGGGATATTTGTTCTTGATTTCATATTCAATCCGATTTTGATGCATCGATTGTTGTTAAATGATGTTGTTGAACAAAGCTATGGATTGTATATCCATATTTCAGTTTCGTATATTCCTAATCATGATTGTTGTGTTCTAGAGGAGTCTTGAGTATTTAATGTTCGATTAAATGTCTCAATGATTTTCCTTAGGTTGTTGGGGGCGATTTTCATTGTTATTAGTCTTGCTCCTTGTCGTGATCGTACTTTCATTGTTTCTTGCAAAAGTTATAGGTTTCAAGACACTTCGGCCAAGCTGTATTCGTCGGAGTATTTGCGTGCCGATTTCAAGGCAAGTATCTTGTCCATAAACTTTGTGTTTCATAGATGTAATAGTTGGTAATTGATTATGTGTGCAATTGGAATATTTTTAATGAAAAGAATCGGTATGTTCTCGATAAAGGTTTTCTTCAAAATTAACTCGTGTGTTTGTAAATGAATGGGTTGTTCTGAGAATGTGTAATAGTAATGTATATTGGAATGCCTTGTTTTCGGGTGGTCCCGTTGTGTGTGACTATATCGCTAGTGGACTTAAAGTTGTATCCTTTCGGAAAAGGGTGTGAATATGTATATGTGTGCTATTTGAGTACTGGGAATGAACTCTCAAAGGAGGTATAGTCTCGTTAATGGCCTTCTTTCAAAATTCTTGATTAATTTGTGAATAGATAAACTTTACGAATACGTTGTATTGTGGTTGTGAATCGAAGTATATTTTCTTCTGTTATGTGACCATTAAAGCTCTATATCCTCGTTAAGGGTGGTATGCTGGAATGTGAATTTATTTGGTTGGTGTGTAATGTTGTGTTGTATTGCTTGTTGACTCCTTTGTGAGGAGGTGGTACTATTCGGTGTTGTTTGGGAATTATATCTTCTCTTGGTGTGTGATTTTATATATTCACCCTGGGATGGACTGACGAGTCTTCAGAGGCTCCATCGCCTCTGGTGAGGTTCCACGAATACTTTTGGGTTAACCACTCTGGGAAGGTCCGATGGGGCCTCAGAGGGTTCCATTACCTCTGGTGCAGTTCCATGGTTAATCACGTATATAAATGAAATGTGACGTACAATGGGACTTAGTTACTCCGGAATACTAGTCTTTAATTTGATTGATTATATATATATGCACTCTGGGATGGACTGACGATTCCTCAAAGGGTTCCGTTGCCTTTGGTGCGGTTCCACGAATATTTTGGTTTGTGATTATATATATTTACTCTGGGACGGACTGGCGAGTCTTCAGAGGGTTCCGTTGCCTTTGGTGCGGTTCCACGGATATTTTGGTTTGTGATTATATATTTACTCTGGGACAGACTGACGAGTCCTCAGAGGGTTCCATTGTCTTTGGTGCGGTTCCATGAATATTTTGGCTAATGACGCATGAAATTGAAATGAGATGTAATGAGATTTAGCTATCATTTAATACTAATTTTGAATTATATGATTTCATTTATTCACCAAAAATTACATGTGACTCTAAGTTATTTACCATTATTTGGTTCAAATTATTATATTCTTGGAATATGATGTGTATGGCTCGTAATTGCACATTATACTTGTACTAGCAAACTGGAATTTTGCTAAACCCCGAGTAATCAGGGTTGGATGCCTGTTATTGCATTCAGGTACATGCAGTTTTTGGGTAGCAAACCACGGGATCGGGACGAAGGATGATGGAAGACAAATGATACTAATCATATGAGGGCCAGTATTGGGATTCATTGGTCGAATTACATTATTCTTTCCGCTGTAATGTTCTCCCGTCTTATGGGACCGTTGTTGTATTTTGACCCCTGTGCACGATGAGTTTTTGAACAAGAGATGTATACGTAGTTCAAGTTGTATGTAACTGATGAAAGACCAAATCAGTCTAATGGTTCGTTATTTAGCCATGCCGGCATGTATTTTGATTGTCTTGTTGCTGTATTTAGACTGGTAGATCCTCATGGAGATGGTCTGCGGCACTGTAATATTCCCGAGTTTATTGGGGTCTTAAATAATATGGTATCAGAGCTTAAGTTGCGTAAACCTAGGCTGTCAGGTCAAGTCGCATGTTGTTGAGTCTTATCTTGTCGGATTTTGTCTGACTGAGTCATGTCGCGACGCGTTGTCTGAGTTATCGTTCATGATTAGTATCGTGTTGCAGTCATCATCTTCATGCGACATGTGGATGTAAGTCTCCTCTTTTATGTGTATTATCTTTATTTTATGACTCTGTTTACATGCGTGCCATGGAGATTGAATTTATATTTGATACTTGTTGTGTATTATGTGTGTAATGAGCTGGATGTATTGATGGATTTGACACCGAGCGGTGTAGTATGATATGAAGCCTTGAACCTTGATGTGTTTCAAGAAATGTATCGATGGTAGAGTTTGTTGAGAAAGTCAGATACATGGTTCTGACGTGTGTTTGAATTTGGGATCAATGAGTTATATTTGATGAATTGGTGATTTTGAATGTCATGTAGGCATGTGTTTGAGAATGGACTAATTTGGCTAATTGTTGTTATATGCTACAAACGTGTTTTCATTGGAGAATATGTCTTCTGCGTGCGTATTTGAAAACGCTTTCTTGTAATTTTATAGACTTGAATAAGTTTGTGGAAAATCAATTTTCGAAAATATTTTGATGGTGCGGTAAAGCGGCGGTTTTGTGTGGATTTTGAAAATTGTTTGAAATTGGCGAGCCGGCCTTGTATTCTCAATTGAAACCCAACGACGGTATTTGAAAGAGGTGTTTTAAAGTATTTTGGATATTTTGTAAAAAGTTACCGTCGTTAATCTTTTGTCATGTTTGAGAGGATTTTTCGAAACTGATATAAGCGCATTGGTTTTATTTTCAAATAATTCTGTACACAATTTTAAAAAAAAACTCACACCATAAAACTTTTATATTTTAAAATAAAAATGTGATCTTTGCCTTCAAAAACAAATAGTAAAAGATGAAAAATCTTACTCAGTTTAAACTTTAAACTCGGATTGGAAAATTCTCTGTATTGAATCGGTTAATGGATGCTAATTGTGTACTTAGCGCACGTTAAGATGCGATGTGTGTGTAACGTGGATTTATCACTTAGAGTAACATACTAGAGATTAAATTAAATTAATTGCTTTTGAGGCCGAGTGATTTGATTTATTGTCGTGTTGTGTAATACCTGGATTTTTAGTATAAATTTTTCGCGTTATTTTATCTGAGATATACTGCATAGCTTGGTGTCTATACAATATAGATAAAATAAATTGAGAACCGAGACAGTTATCCTTGTGTAATTGACGTGTTTGATTGACAGTTATATTGATGATATGGTGTATCAGGTTGAACTGATTTGGACATCAGGTATATCATATGAGAATGTTATTGGATCCAGTATATGTATTCAGTATGTGTGTATACATATCCAGTATGTCGAGACGGACCGGAACAGTAGGATTTGGCTAAGTATAGAGCCCTTAACGTATGCTAAGCTTAAGGACTTATGTACGCTAAATTCTAAGTTTTACGCACGTTATGCATAAGGCATTACGTACGTAATAGAGGGAATCGGACAGGACCGAGCTGTGGTCGGCAGGTGGGGCCCTGTGTCGGTAGCTTTCGGCTTAGAACGTGTATCGGCGAGTCAACCCTTGGTTAACGTACGTTATGAGTGGTAAGTTACGTACATTAACTATGTATTTTACTCTAGCAAGTCAACATACGTATTACGTACGCTATGGAGAAAGGGTTACGTACATAAGGCATTGAGCGGGATGAGTCAGGAGCCTCTGGACCATCGTTACATATGCTACCAAAGTCAGATAGCGTGCGTAAAGGTGTGTTACATACGTTAACTTTGGCATGTTACGTACGTAACGAGCTGGAAATTTATAAAAGTGAATGCCCATCATTTCATTTTGTTCATAACTCCGCTTTGTTTTTCGCCTTCAACACTAAGAGAGGGAGTTTCAGCTCTTCTAAGTCGATTATGAGCTTGGAAACACGGGATTGGAGCTTGAGATATGGAGCTATTGTTGATTCTTGAAGTGTTTGCTTGTGTATTTCATCTTCTAAGAGGTATGTTGGATAATCCTCTCCTTGAATTCGGATTTTGATGTTATTGTTGATGAATGATTCGTATGAAGATGATTATGATCTTGTTGTTACGATTCTTGAGGCTATATGAACTATATGTTGAAGGATACGATGGTTTATGTCTTGACTATGAACTATATTAACCGGTATTTGTTTATATGAATTTACGAATATGAACAAGAAGGAGTCTTGTTGATTCATATTTGGAATTTATGTTGGAATCGAGTATGTTATGAAATCCTTAATATCGATATGAATTGATCATTGATATGATGAATATGTTTAAGAGGTGTTGGTGTTTTGGATATGAATTTGGAATATTCATATCTAGAACTAAGTTATGTGTTTTGGTACAATATTCGTATAGGAATACGAATATGATTTCGAGTTGATGAGACTATTATGCATCTTTTAGTTGGAAAGTTCCTATGTATTGAACAAGTGTTCAAATCGAATGATTGAGTTATTTGAAACCCTTAGAATATTGTTATCTATAATGTTGAATTAATCGGATTGTCCGGATTGATGATGATAATCGATAATTGGTTGTGATTATGAATTTACAAGGAGGAAACTCGTATTCGTATTTAAGATCAAATTGGGAATTGGTAATGTTTAGACCCTTGTTATTGGTTTAATTTGATTATTGATATGATTATCGGATTATGAATCGTGTTGTGGTTTTGAATTCGTGATTGATTGGTTTGGGTTGTTTAGATTTGTATTTAATCGGGATATTGTGGAACCGTTGGGTTTATTGATCGGTTATATTGATTATCGAGTTGCGGCTTATATTGTGGATATGAGTTCGTATTTGTTGAGTTGGATTATTTGGTTTTGTGTATATGATCGAGGTATTATTGAGTCGTTGAGTTTGATTGGTTGGCTATGTCGGTTATTGATTGTTATCGAATGTGTGTTAATCGGATATTGCAATAGGTTGAGATATTTGATCGTTGATTACGACCGTTGTGTTGCGGTTGAGGCTGAAGAGTTCGTGGATTGCTTTTGGTTGGGGCTGAGGAGCTCGTAGACGAAGGCAATGGAATTGGTAATAGCTTTGTTGTATCGGTATCGAGGCAAGTTTATACTTGTTCAATTTATAATATTTAATGAATGGTTTCGCTTTTATTTCATTTATAATTCATATAGCAATGCTATTATAGATGTAAATTGTCAGGATGATGATTTGTTTATCATGTCAGGTTTGGGACAAATCATAATCTATCTGATTAAATTATGTATTATAGAAGACAGAGAGGAGATTTAAATTTGGTTTGTGAGATTGAATGTCGGATCTCTAGGGTGGTTTACCGTGTCGGCGCTATGTCGGGACGGTGGTTTGTTGGTATAAATGGACTATACTTATTTTGGGATTATTCGTATAACTGTGTATTCGTTCAGGGATGTTGGTTCGTGGAAAGGATATTGTCTTCGACTTGAGGTAATTTAAGTATTGTTCAGTTATGAGGATAATTTTTTTGTTGAATTATTGTATGTGTTGTATGTTGAGGTTCCGTATGATGAGATTCGTATTGGTTGTTTCGTTGAGGGATGTTGATCCCATGACTATTGTTGGTATTAATGGTTGTGTTGATTGTTTCATTGAGGAATGTTCATCCCAAAACTGTTGTCTGAGATTGTTGATCGTATGGATTATCCTTTGGGGATTTTGATCCCAGGATGGTTGTCTCGGATATTGTCAGTCATGTCGATCTTTCATTATTTGTGTGTCTTTGTTCACTTTGGTGAGTCTTTTGATCCTTATTGGATATGTGATCTTTGAGTTTCGTTGTCATGTTACATCGTGACATATCTGCGTGCCGATTGGTTATTGTGTAGGATTTTTAGCTAGGCACACTATGGTCATGTGTTGATATTTCCACATTGAACCGTGCACACGAGACGTAGTTCGTGAGGCTAATTAGGTACCTGTCCCACGTATATCCTAGATTCCGTATACGGGGTGGACATGTGCACGGACACATTTCCGGATCGGGCATATTGTGACGTCCATCTATGAGCCATATTGTTTGGTCGTTCATCCTCCATTTATGGTTGGGTATGTTCGACGGTTTGCGACTGGTTGTTCATACGCCCGAGGGGTATGTTCGACAGTCGGGGTTATTTCTTTGAAATCCATTATTGTTGATCGTTTGGAGTTTACCTTGTTGATGGTATTCTCGATCATTGTTGATCCTTTGGTGATCATTTGAAGTTTACCTTGTTGATGGTATTCTCGGTCGTTGTTGATCCTTTGTTGATCGTTTGGAGTTTACCATGTTGAGGGTATTCTCAGTTATTATTGACCCTTTGTCGATCGTGTTGGGAGTTTACCATGTTGAGGGTACTCTCGGTTATCGTTGATCCTTTGATGGTCATATTAGGGTTATCATGTCGATAATATTCTCAGTCGATGTTTTGGTTGATCATGGTTTTTGACTTTATGAGCATTCAGACTGTACGTTGATGTTTCGCGACTTGTTATCATTGTTTTGGTGGTGGTTGATCTACAGATATGTTGTATGTTATTGGTTTATCCAGGTTGAGATTTGATTGTGCAATCCGACGATGTGTTTTGTACGAGATGGTCCATTCCGCACTTATGAGTTATGATGATGTTTTGAGGATACTTGGTATTGATTGAATATAGTACAGATGATTGTTGTTGAGTTCATTTCGTCATTTGAGAATGCGAAATGTGGATTATGGTCAGGATTGATTTGTTATGGATTACCATAGATTGGTAAGGTTATGACGATAAGATTACATTGGTAGTATTCTTACAGTATTATTACATTGGTATGTAATTATTTATGATGATGTGATCGTTATCATTATTGAGTATTGTGGCTGACCCCATCGTGGTCTTTATTTTTAGGTACTCGGAGATCGAGCTAGTAGCGGTCGTGAAGGGGTGAGCTTCCCGGTGATACTGGTTGTGGCATGTTTTGGAACCGAGTATTTTGATTGATTATTTTGTTCCGCTGCAATTGTGTATTTTTTAGTTGTGTTTATATCCGCTGCGTGTGTATTTTAAAATGGATTTTCGATATTTTTACCAACTCATGTATTTTTCAAAATTCCCCATTTGGGTATCTCGTAAACTTGGGTTATTTCGTTAAACCCATTTTCTTAAATTATTTTATCGGTACGCATAAGTGGTGGCTTAACGTACATTTTGAAACTGTCGAGATTTGCCATTTCGTCTTGTATTTTCAAATAGTATTTGATGGCGATATTTGAGAACTATATTCTGGAAAATATTTTGAGTATTTTAAAATATTACCGTCATCGGCCTTTTGGCATTTTTAAACGTTTTTGAAATGGTTTTTAGCCTGGTGGGTTCTGGCGCGGGACCCATGGCACTGTAATATCCCGGATGGTTTTGGGGGTGTTACAGAAGATGGTATCGGAGCTTGGGTTTTGTGAAACCCGGGTGTGTGTGTTATGTGGCTATACCAGTATGATAGTAACATGACTTTTGAAAATGACTATCCTGACTTTTGAGTCAAACCGATTTTTGGAGGTTCCAAAATTTTTGAGATCTTTTCAAATTGCTATTTGTGGTATTGGTGTGTGTTGGTATTGTGTTGAGACCTTGTGTAGGAGTCGTGTGCTAGTATCACAGGAGATCATCGGCTTCACGCGCCTGTAAGTATATTGATTGGTTATTCGCTTGTGGCGATGATTGATTGCCTTTGTGATGAGTTGCGAATCTTGGATTGATCTGTTGTTTGGGACAGGATTGTAAGTTTCGAGGACAAAACTTATTTTAAGGGGGGTAATATGTAATACCCGGATTTTCAGTATCAATTTTTTGCGTTATTTTATCTGAGATATACTGCATAGCTTGGTGTCTATACAGTATGGATAAAATAAATTGAGAACCGAGACAGTTATACTTGTGTAATTGACGTGTTTGATTGACAGTTATATTGAGGATATGGTGTATCAGGTTAAACTGATTTGGACATCAGGTATATTATATGAGAATGTTATTGTATCCAGTATATGTATTCAGTATGTGTGTATATGTATCCAGTATGTCGAGGCGGACCGAAACAGTTGGATTTGGCTAAGTATAGAGCTCTTAACGTACGCTAATCTTAAGGACTTACGTACGCTAAATTCTATTTTTTACGTACATTATGCATAAGGCATTACGTACGTAATAGAGGGAATCGGACAGGACCAAGTTGTGGTCGGCAGGTGGGGCCCTGTGTCGGTAGCTTTCGGCGGAGAACGTGCATGGGCGAGTCAACCCTTGGTTAACGTACGTTATGAGTGGTAAGTTACGTACATTAACTATGTATTTTACTGTAGCAAGTCAACATACATATTACGTACACTATGGAGAAAGGGTTACATACGTAAGGCATTGAACGAAATGAGTCAGGAGCCTCTGGACCATCGTTACGTACACTACCAAAGTCAGAGAGCATGCGTAAAGGTGTGTTATGTACATTAACTTTGGCATGTTACGTACGTAACGAGCTAGAAGTTTATAAAAGTGAATGTCCGTCATTACATTTTGTTCATAACTCCACTTCGTTTTTTCGCCTTCAACACTGAGAGAGGGAGTTTCAGCTCTTCTAAGTTGATTATGAGCTTGGAAACATGGTATTGGGAGCTTGAGATATGGATCTATTATTGATTCTTGAAGTGTTTGCTTGTGTATTTCATCTTCTAAGAGGTATGTTGGATAATCCTCTCCTTGAATTCGGATTTTGATGTTATTGTTGATGAATGATTCGTATGAAGATGATTATGATCTTGTTGTTATGATTCTTGAGACTATATGAACTATATGTTGAAGGATACGATGGTTTATGTCTTGACTATGATGGTTATGGTATTATTGTTGTTCTTCTTAATGATATATGAGGTGTATATGGAAGAAGATGATGATTGTGATGAGTATATGTTTCAAGTGTTTATGTTTTAAATATGAACATGGAATGTTGATATTTAGAACAAGTGATGGTGATTATGGATGTTAAGGGACAAGTTATGTGAATGGTGATTTGATCTTATGTATGGTCTTGATGATATAGGAATCGTGATTATGAATTTGACAAGAATATTATCTTTCTTTGAGGATATGTGTTCACATGAGTCGAAGGATCCTAACTGTAGTTTGGCATGAGATTGATATATACGAACAAGGGGTAATCATATCATGTTGAATTTAAGTTTGAATTCAGATTTGAATATGTTGATTAAACGTGCTTCGTGCTCGAATCAACTGTTATTGATATCACCGGATTATGAGATTGAATTAAAGGTATGAATTCATATTTGCTTGGCATAAGAACATTTGATCCATACATAATTGGAATACTATCGAGTCGTATGAGGTGGACTGATAATTATAAAGTTTACGGTTAATTTTGGAATATGATTATTCTTGATAATAACCGGTATTTGTTTCTATGAATTTACGAATATGAACAAGAAGGAGTCTTGTTGATTCATATTTGGAATTTAAGTTGGAATCGAGTATGTTATGAAATCCTTAATATCGATATGAATTGATCATTGATATGATGAATATGTTTAAGAGGTGTTGGTGTTTTGGATATGAATATGGAATATTCATATCTAGAACTAAGTTATGTGTTTTGGTACAATATTTGTATAGGAATACGAATATGATTTCGAGTTGATGAGACTATTATGCATCTTTTAGTTGGGAATTTCAGACATATTGAACAAGTGTTCAAATCGAAGGATTGAGTTATTTGAAACCCTTGGAATATGGTTATCTATAATGTTGAATTTATCGGATTGTCTGGATTGATGATGATAATCGGTAATTGGTTGTGATTATGAATTTACAAGGAGGAAACTCGTATTCGTATTTAAGATCAAATTGGGAATTGGTAATGTTTAGACCCTTGTTATTGGTTTAATTTGATTATTGATATGATTATCGGATTATGAATCGTGTTGTGGTTTTGAATTCGTGATTGATTGGTTTGGGTTGTTTAGATTTGTATTTAATCGGGATATTGTGGAACCGTTGGGTTTATTGATCGGCTATATTGATTATCGAGTTGCGGCTTATATTGTGGATATGAGTTCGTATTTGTTGAGTTGGATTATTTGGTTTTGTGTATATGATCGAGGTATTATTGAGTCGTTGAGTTTGATTGGTTGGCTATGTCGGTTATTGATTGTTATCGAATGTGTGTTAATCGGATATTGCAATAGGTTGAGATATTTGATCGTTGATTACGACCGTTGTGTTGCGGTTGAGGCTGAAGAGTTCGTGGATTGCTTTTGGTTGGGGCTGAGGAGCTCGTAGACGAAGGCAATGGAATTGGTAATAGCTTTGTTGTATCGGTATCGAGGCAAGTTTATACTTGTTCAATTTATAATATTTGATGAATGGTTTCGCTTTTATTTCATTTATAATTCATATAGCAATGCTATTATAGATGTAAATTGTCAGGATGATGATTTGTTTATCATGCTGTGGTTTGGGACAAATCATAATGTATATGATTTAATTATGTTTGATTGAAGACAGAGATGTGAGTTATATTTGGTTTGTGATATGGAATGTCGGATATCTAGGGTGGTTTACCGTGTCGACAGTTATGTCGGGACGGTGGTTTGTTGGTATAAATGGACTATACTTATTTTGGGATTATTCGTATAACTGTGTATTCGTTCAGGGATGTTGGTTCGTGGAAAGGATATTGTCTTCGACTTGAGGTAATTTAAGTATTGTTCAGTTATGAGGATAATTTTTTTGTTGAATTATTGTATGTGTTGTATGTTGAGGTTCCGTATGATGAGATTCGTATTGGTTGTTTCGTTGAGGGATGTTGATCCCATGACTATTGTTGGTATTAATGGTTGTGTTGATTGTTTCATTGAGGAATGTTCATCCCAAAACTGTTGTCTGAGATTGTTGATCGTATGGATTATCCTTTGGGGATTTTGATCCCAGGATGGTTGTCTCGGATATTGTCAGTCATGTCGATCTTTCATTATTTGTGTGTCTTTGTTCACTTTGGTGAGTCTTTTGATCCTTATTGGATATGTGATCTTTGAGTTTCGTTGTCATGTTACATCGTGACATATCTGCGTGCCGATTGGTTATTGTGTAGGATTTTTAGCTCGGCACACTATGGTCATGTGTTGATATTTCCACATTGAACCGTGCACACGAGACGTAGTTCGTGAGGCTAATTAGGTACCTGTCCCACGTATATCCTAGATTCCGTATACGGGGTAGACATGTGCACGGACACATTTCCGGATCCGGCATATTGTGACGTCCATCTATGAGCCATATTGTTTGGTCGTTCATCCTCCATTTATGGTTGGGTATGTTCGACGGTTTGCGACTGGTTGTTCATACGCCCGAGGGGTATGTTCGACAGTCGGGGTTATTTCTTTGATATCCATTATTGTTGATCGTTTGGAGTTTACCTTGTTGATGGTATTCTCGATCATTGTTGATCCTTTGTTGATCATTTGAAGTTTACCTTGTTGATGGTATTCTCGGTCGTTGTTGATCCTTTGTTGATCGTTTGGAGTTTACCATGTTGAGGGTATTCTCGGTTATTATTGACCCTTTGTCGATCGTGTTGGGAGTTTACCATGTTGAGGGTACTCTCGGTTATCGTTGATCCTTTGATGGTCATATTAGGGTTATCATGTCGATAATATTCTCAGTCGATGTTTTGGTTGATCATGGTTTTTGACTTTATGAGCATTCAGACTGTACGTTGATGTTTCGCAACTTGTTATCATTGTTTTGGTGGTGGTTGATCTACAGATATGTTGTATGTTATTGGTTTATCCAGGTTGAGATTTGATTGTGCAATCCGACGGACAGGTTTTGGCACAGATGGTCCATTCCGCACTTATGAGTTATGATGATGTTTTGAGGATACTTGGTATTGATTGAATATAGTACAGATGATTGTTGTTGAGTTCATTTCGTCATTTGAGAATGCGAAATGTGGATTATGGTCAGGATTGATTTGTTATGGATTACCATAGATTGGTAAGGTTATGACGATCAGATTACATTGGTAGTATTCTTACAGTATTATTACATTGGTATGTAATTATTTATGATGATGTGATCGTTATCATTATTGAGTATTGTGGCTGACCCCATCGTGGTCTTTATTTTTAGGTACTCGGAGATCGAGCTAGTAGCGGTCGTGAAGGGGTGAGCTTCCCGGTGATACTGGTTGTGGCATGTTTTGGAACCGAGTATTTTGATTGATTATTTTGTTCCGCTGCAATTGTGTATTTTTTAGTTGTGTTTATATCCGCTGCGTGTGTATTTTAAAATGGATTTTCGATATTTTTACCAACTCATGTATTTTTCAAAATTCCCCATTTGGGTATCTCGTAAACTTGGGTTATTTCGTTAAACCCATTTTCTTAAATTATTTTATCGGTACGCATAAGTGGTGGCTTAACGTACATTTTGAAACTGTCGAGATTTGCCATTTCGTCTTGTATTTTCAAATAGTATTTGATGGCGATATTTGAGAACTATATTCTGGAAAATATTTTGAGTATTTTAAAATATTACCGTCATCGGCCTTTTGGCATTTTTAAACGTTTTTGAAATGGTTTTTAGCCTGGTGGGTTCTGGCGCGGGACCCATGGCACTGTAATATCCCGGATGGTTTTGGGGGTGTTACAGAAGATGGTATCGGAGCTTGGGTTTTGTGAAACCCGGGTGTGTGTGTTATGTGGCTATACCAGTATGATAGTAACGTGACTTTTGAAAATGACTATCCTGACTTTTGAGTCAAACCGATTTTTGGAGGTTCCAAAATTTTTGAGATCTTTTCAAATTGCTATTTGTGGTATTGGTGTGTGTTGGTATTGTGTTGAGACCTTGTGTAGGAGTCGTGTGCTAGTATCACAGGAGATCATCGGCTTCACGCGCCTGTAAGTATATTGATTGGTTATTCGCTTGTGGCGATGATTGATTGCCTTTGTGATGAGTTGCGAATCTTGGATTGATCTGTTGTTTGGGACAGGATTGTAAGTTTCGAGGACAAAACTTATTTTAAGGGGGGTAATATGTAATACCCGGATTTTCAGTATAAATTTTTTGCGTTATTTTATCTGAGATATACTGCATAGCTTGGTGTCTATACAGTATGGATAAAATAAATTGAGAACCGAGACAGTTATACTTGTGTAATTGACGTGTTTGATTGACAGTTATATTGAGGATATGGTGTATCAGGTTAAACTGATTTGGACATCAGGTATATTATATGAGAATGTTATTGTATCCAGTATATGTATTCAGTATGTGTGTATATGTATCCAGTATGTCGAGGCGGACCGAAACAGTTGGATTTGGCTAAGTATAGAGCTCTTAACGTACGCTAATCTTAAGGACTTATGTACGCTAAATTATATGTTTTACGTACATTATGCATAAGGCATTACGTACGTAATAGAGGGAATCGGACAGGACCAAGTTGTGGTCGGCAGGTGGGGCCCTGTGTCGGTAGCTTTCGGCGGAGAACGTGCATGGGCGAGTCAACCCTTGGTTAACGTACGTTATGAGTGGTAAGTTACGTATATTAACTATGTATTTTACTGTAGCAAGTCAACATACATATTACGTACACTATGGAGAAAGGGTTACATACGTAAGGCATTGAACGAAATGAGTCAGGAGCCTCTGGACCATCGTTACGTACACTACCAAAGTCAGAGAGCATGCGTAAAGGTGTGTTATGTACATTAACTTTGGCATGTTACGTACGTAACGAGCCAGAAGTTTATAAAAGTGAATGTCCGTCATTACATTTTGTTCATAACTCCACTTCGTTTTTTCGCCTTCAACACTGAGAGAGGGAGTTTCAGCTCTTCTAAGTTGATTATGAGCTTGGAAACATGGGATTGGGAGCTTGAGATATGGATCTATTATTGATTCTTGAAGTGTTTGCTTGTGTATTTCATCTTCTAAGAGGTATGTTGGATAATCCTCTCCTTGAATTCGGATTTTGATGTTATTGTTGATGAATGATTCGTATGAAGATGATTATGATCTTGTTGTTATGATTCTTGAGACTATATGAACTATATGTTGAAGGATACGATGGTTTATGTCTTGACTATGATGGTTATGGTATTATTGTTGTTCTTCTTAATGATATATGAGGTGTATATGGAAGAAGATGATGATTGTGATGAGTATATGTTTCAAGTGTTTATGTTTTAAATATGAACATGGAATGTTGATATTTAGAACAAGTGATGGTGATTATGGATGTTAAGGGACAAGTTATGTGAATGGTGATTTGATCTTATGTATGGTCTTGATGATATAGGAATCGTGATTATGAATTTGACAAGAATATTATCTTTCTTTGAGGATATGTGTTCACATGAGTCGAATGATCCTAAGTGTAGTTTGGCATGAGATTGATATATACGAACAAGGGGTAATCATATCATGTTGAATTTAAGTTTGAATTCGGATTTGAATATGTTGATTAAACGTGCTTCGTGCTCGAATCAACTGTTATTGATATCACCGGATTATGAGATTGAATTAAAGGTATGAATTCATATTTGCTTGGCATAAGAACATTTGATCCATACATAATTGGAATACTATCGAGTCGTATGAGGTGGACTGATAATTATAAAGTTTACGGTTAATTTTGGAATATGATTATTCTTGATAATAACCGGTATTTGTTTCTATGAATTTACGAATATGAACAAGAAGGAGTCTTGTTGATTCATATTTGGAATTTAAGTTGGAATCGAGTATGTTATGAAATCCTTAATATCGATATGAATTGATCATTGATATGATGAATATGTTTAAGAGGTGTTGGTGTTTTGGATATGAATATGGAATATTCATATCTAGAACTAAGTTATGTGTTTTGGTACAATATTTTTATAGGAATACGAATATGATTTCGAGTTGATGAGACTATTATGCATCTTTTAGTTGGGAATTTCAGACATATTGAACAAGTGTTCAAATCGAAGGATTGAGTTATTTGAAACCCTTGGAACATGGTTATCTATAATGTTGAATTTATCGGATTGTCTGGATTGATGATGATAATCGGTAATTGGTTGTGATTATAAATTTACAAGGAGGAAACTCGTATTCGTATTTAAGATCAAATTGGGAATTGGTAATGTTTAGACCCTTGTTATTGGTTTAATTTGATTATTGATATGATTATCGGATTATGAATCGTGTTGTGGTTTTGAATTCGTGATTTATTGGTTTGGGTTGTTTAGATTTGTATTTAATCGGGATATTGTGGAACCGTTGGGTTTATTGATCGGTTATATTGATTATCGAGTTGTGGCTTATATTGTGGATATGAGTTCGTATTTGTTGAGTTGGATTATTTGGTTTTGTGTATATGATCGAGGTATTATTGAGTCGTTGAGTTTGATTGGTTGGCTATGTCGGTTATTGATTGTTATCGAATGTGTGTTAATGGGATATTGCAATAGGTTGAGATATTTGATCGTTGATTACGACCGTTGTGTTGCGGTTGAGGCTGAAGAGTTCGTGGATTGCTTTTGGTCGGGGCTGAGGAGCTCGTAGACGAAGGCAATGGAATTGGTAATAGCTTTGTTGTATCGGTATCGAGGCAAGTTTATACTTGTTCAATTTATAATATTTGATGAATGGTTTCGCTTTTATTTCATTTATAATTCATATAGCAATGCTATTATAGATATAAATTGTCGGGATGATGATTTGTTAATCATGCTGTGGTTTGGGACAAATCATAATGTATATGATTTAATTATGTTTGATTGAAGACAGAGATGTGAGTTATATTTGGTTTGTGATATGGAATGTCGGATATCTAGGGTGGTTTACCGTGTCGACAGTTATGTCGGGACGGTGGTTTGTTGGTATAAATGGACTATACTTATTTTGGGATTATTCGTATAACTGTGTATTCGTTCAGGGATGTTGGTTCGTGGAAAGGATATTGTCTTCGACTTGAGGTAATTTAAGTATTGTTCAGTTATGAGGATAATTTTTCTGTTGAATTATTGTATGTGTTGTATGTTGAGGTTCCGTATGATGAGATTCGTATTGGTTGTTTCGTTGAGGGATGTTGATCCCATGACTATTGTTGGTATTAATGGTTGTGTTGATTGTTTCATTGAGGGATGTTCATCCCAGAACTGTTGTTTGAGATTGTTGATCGTATGGATTATCCTTTGGGGATTTTGATCCCGGGATGGTTGTCTCGGATATTGTCAGTCATGTCGATCTTTCATTATTTGTGTTTCTTTGTTCACTTTGGTGAGTCTTTTGATCCTTATTGGATATGTGATTCTTTGAGTTTTGTTGTCATGTTGCATCGTGACATATCTGCGTGCCGATTGGTTATTGTGTAGGATTTTTAGCTGGGCACATTATGGTCACGTGTTGATATTTCTACATTGGACCGTGCACACGAGACGTAGTTCGTGAGGCTAATTAGGTACCTGTCCCACGTATATCGTGGATTCCGTATACGGGGTGGACATGTGCACGGACACATTTCCGGATCGGGCATATTGTGACGTCCATCTATGAGTCATATTGTTTGGTCGTTCATCCTCCATTTATGGTTGGGTATGTTCGACGGTTTGCGACTGGTTGTTCATACGCCCGAGGGGTATGTTCTGTAATACCCGAGATTTCTGATATGTATATGGAACTTGTGATATTATAATTGTTGCATTTTGATCTGAGTATTATTCTCCGTATTTCATAATCCGGTGTTGTTGAGCACATGATTTCATGAATGTGATTTAAATTGTGATTATGCGCATGTAGCGCACGCTATCGACTAAGTGTAGCGTACGCTAATTTGGATCCGTAGCGCATGCTGTGCATGAACCTTAGCGCACGCTATACGTAGTCAGCATGATTAAGACAAGGTGGTAGGTGAGATCGGCTGAGGATTTCGGTCGGATCATGTCGGGATGAACCTGGACGGCTTTCGGGAAAAGCCAAGTCTACGTGGTAGCGCACGCTAATGATATGAGGATATCGCATGCTAAACGCTGAGTACAGTGAAGTCAGTAAGTTTCGTATAGCCGTTAGCGCAAGCTATGGTTAGGGACTAGCGCGCGCTAATAACCATTTCCTATATATAGGACAGCTTACTTTTTCATTATTCAGATATTTTCACTTCCCTTATCCGAATTTTTGAGCTTAGAGAGTTACTTCCTTCCTCTTCAACCTCTCATATCATCCTCCTAGCACGAGTTTGAAGATTGTAGATCTTTGGAGATTGGTGTTCAAGCCCTCGGTGTTGGATTTCCTCAAGTTCCTTCGTGTTCTTCGCCACTTTGAGGTAGGTGATTCTTCACCAATATTAGTAGTATTCTGAAGGACATTTTTATCATGTTTTGGGATTATCTAGTCGGTTAAATTCATAAGTAGTCGAACCTCATGTGTTAGAAGGATATTTTCGATGTTTCGATACTTATTCATCGTATAATCCATGGAACCTATTAGTGTTTGAACTCCTAGCATATTCATGAAGCTTCAAAACCGTTTGTGACTAGTATTTGGAGATTATCAAGTTCTTATGTCCTTTCACAGAAGGAATCATACGTTTTGGGACATGTAATGGGTTGAACTTAGGATATTCCTTGAAAATCAAGATGAATTATGGTGTTGTGATGGTTATGCGCAACCTTGTATCTCGTAGTCGTTTAATCCGTATAGATCTTTCACAGAACCATATGAGCATGATATGCACGGGGATGACATGTATTATCACCATAGGATTCATGAGTTTCATTACCATTAGATCAAGTTTTCTGCCAGTAGTAAACTGCCATGCACGGTTAGCGCACGCTAACATATGTATATTAACGTGCGCTATCGGGAATGAGTTAACGTACGCTACGTTTGGTACGTAACATATGTTATGTTATCAGTCGAGTCAGTCGGCTGATCAGAGAGAACTGTCAGTGCATGGCTAGCATACGCTATACTTGGTCATTTGCGTACGTTAACAGGCAGACTTAGCGCACGTTACGTAGAGTACGTAGCGTACGCTAAGTAGTTCAGGCAGATTACATATTTAGAGCTTTTAGCCGTTGACCGGATTGTTAGGCAGTGTACGACTTGAGATGAATTCTATACCATTTCTTTTGTTAAGGTTCGAGCTTGCTACGTTGATCGAAGGAGGCGGCCTTCGAGTGTGTTGAGATCATTGGAGTGTTTCGTTCTTGCCATCTTCGAGGCAAGTATCGTAATTTGTTAATGTTCATATTTTGAGTATACATGTGGTTTATTCATGTTGTTGAACATGGGATTTACTTCGTTATATTGTCATGATATTCGTTATTCAGTGTTTGTATGTTCATGTTGATGGACATAGCGATTTTGCATATATGTTTGCATGAGTTGTGTTTGTGTATGTTGTACAATCTATGCTGAGGGCGCTGGATCGGATGTCCACCTCGTGTTGGTCCGACGGGATCATCTTGGGATCTAGGCTGAGGGCACTGGATCATTGGACGCGTTTTTCCACCTCGTGTTGGTCCGACGGGGTCATCTTGGGATCTATGCTGAGGGCGCTGGATCATTGGAATACCCATGCTGTGTTAATGCAATCTTGTGGATTCGCATTGTCGGATTCCGGTAGCGGAAGTCCGTGTGGTGTATCTTGTTATGTATTGTTGATGCATATTCGATTTGTTTAAATGATACTTATACTAGCATCGTTTTGCTAACCTCTTCGGGGGTGGACATTTATTTTGATGTTCAGGTAGCCGAGGAGCGGGGAAACAGCCAAAGTACCGATGTGACGACGAAGGGGTTTAGTGATGTTTATTGTTGTTTGTGATTTGTCTTCTTGGTTCAAATTTCAGTACTCGAGTACGCGTGTCTTATTAATATCATTTCGATATGGTTGTATTAATAATCTCGTTGAACCAGATGGAACAGGTTTTGTAATTTGAATTTCCGTGGTATTGATGGTTTATATTTACATTTCTTTTATTTAGCCTTGTAAACTCTTACTTAAAGGGTTTACGGCGCTGTAATTATTCCGAATATATCGGGGTGTTACAGAATATGGTATCGGAGCTAAGACTCATGGATATCTTGGCAGTCGGGTTTAAGTTGGGTCTGTTTACGCTATTGATTTACAGGTCGTTCGTAACATCACTGTTCAACCATAAGTCGTCATGTGGACCGTGGTTGTAAGTCTCCTAATCTCTTGTACTACCGTTTTACTTAATTTCTGTTTTGTGAGTATTGACGGGCTTTATTTTTGAAAATTTTGTCTTGGATATTGAGAAATTGTGTTTACAGTATGTTGAGAGGAGGACGTGGACGCGGACGCGGTCGTGGATGCGTACGTGGTAACATGAGACAGGAGGATTCCGCAACTACCCCAGAATTATCGGCTAGTCGAACCGATTCCCATTCTGGAGGACAGCAGGGATCAGCGAATGACGACACGAATCCTAACATGCCGGGAGTGCTTCAACAGGTGGTGGCTCAGATAAACCAGTTCGCTCAGGTAGTTGACCGCATGCAGACAGCGATGGGACAGCAGCACCACGAGGATAACCGGGGAGACAGATGGCTTGCTGAGGTGGTCAAATTGCACCCGCCAAAATTTGACGGATCTGCTGAGGCACTTACTTGGGATCATTGTCTAAAGGAGTTAGAGAAGATATTCGCGGGTATGAACTATCCCGAGGACCGGAAGGTTCCCATTGCCCAGTATTTTCTGACTAGGGAGGCCCTTGACTGGTGGGAAGCTATTCGACCCGAGAATCATAATGCGGATTGGACGGAATTCAAACTAATGATGGAAGCACAATATTGTCCTCGTCCAGTTAGGGAGGCAAAAATCCGAGAGTTTTTCTCACCACAGAGCTCGGAAGCAACTGTGACAGACATAATCAAAACTTTTAACCATCAGCTGACTTGTGTGCGACACTTAGTCAGAACGGAGGCAGAAAAGATTTTTCATTTCGATATGCGAACGAAGCCGGAGATTCAACAGTACATGTCCAGATTCGAGTGTACTACGTTGCGACAGTATCAAGACAAAGCGCTGGCCTACGACATGAAAGAGGCGGCGGTGGAGAAATCGATGGAGGCAAAGAAGCAGAAAGTGACCGGCAACTTCTCGGAAAACAAGAGTGGTGGGCCCCGCAAGGGGCAGTTTTCCTTTTATTCAGCTAGGAAACCTCCACATCCTTCTGGAGGTGGAAAGAAGTTCCGGACAACGTCAGCAGTTTCGGACGCATCAAAGAAATGCTACAATTGTGGTCGAGCAGGGCATATTCGACGTGATTGCCCCGCATCTTCTGTGACTTGTTTCAATTGTGGGCAAGAAGGGCACCGTGCGGCTTTCTATGGAGTTGCTACTAGATCTTTTGGTACTCGCACTCCAGCGCCAGTTCCGAAGGAGATAAGTGTGAACCAGACGCAGCAGAGTGGATTTCAGCAGCAGAATGTTGGGAAGAGAGAGACATCCAGTGCTGGGTCCGTTCCTCCGCGCCTGTATGAGCTGAGGAAATCTGACAATCAGAACACTGCTGTTGCATCAGGTACGATTCAGATCCTTTTGCAAACAGTTAGTGTCTTATTCGATTCCGGAGCTACACATTCTTTAATATCGTTGAACTGTGTTAATCGTTTGAAAATCTCGTGTTTATTTGATTGTGAACCATATGTTGTGGGTTTGCCGAGTGGAGAGAGAATTGTGGGAACCCTAGAAACTAGAGATTTTCCAGTGTCTATAGGAGGGAGAGATTGGCCATCGAATCTTATTGTAGTTGACATTCATGGTGACGATTTAATTCTCGGAGACGATTGGCTCAACCGTTATAGAGCTATTCTGAATTACCGAAAGAGAGTCATTTCTATCATTGCTGATGACGGATCTGAACACTTATTCAGAGGATGGAGACCGGGAAGCTCGGGAAAATTGATCAAAGCAATGAAAGCTGTGAAATTACTGAAGCAAGGATGTCATGGACTTTGGTGCTATGCCATGAAGAAAGAAGGAGTAGAAATCTCATCTATTCCAGTTGTGAATGAATTTTCAGATGTATTCCCTGACGAACTACCTGGGTTACCTCCGCAGAGAGAAGTGGAGTTCACTATCGAATTAGAGCCTGGAGCTGCTCCTATTTCTAGAGCACCATACCGCATGGCGCCAACCGAGAAGTATGAACGAAAGAAGCAACTGGAGGAATTATTACAGAAGGGTTATATTCAACCTAGCGTTTCTCCTTGGGGAGCGCCCATTCTCTTTGTCCGGAAGAAAGATGGATCCCTCCGGTTATGTATTGATTACAGGGAACTAAACAAGGTGACGATCAACAACAAGTATCCTTTACCTCGGATCGATGACTTGTTTGATAAACTGCAAGGAGCAAGGGTATTCTCGAAGATTAACTTGCGATCAGGATATCATCAGTTGAGAATTAAGGAATTGGATATACCGAAATCTGCTTTTAGATCCCGGTACGGGCACTATAAATTCGTGGTGATGCCATTCGGACTTACCAATGCTCCTGCGGTATTTATGCAATTGATGAATCGGGTATTCTTAGAATAACTAGATAAGTTTGTGGTCGTTTTCATTGATGACATCTTGATCTATTCGAAAGACACAGAGGAGCATGTCGAGCATTTGCGTGTGGTTTTGAGCACCTTGAGGAAGGAACATCTCTATGCGAAGCTTTCTAAATGTGAGTTCTGGCTTAGGGAAGTAACTTTCCTTGGGCATGTGATATCAGCTGACGGAGTTCAGGTGGATCTGAAGAAAGTCGAAGCAATCTTGGAATGGGAAGCTCCTAAAAATGTGAAAGAAGTCCGAAGCTTCTTAGGACTTGCTGGATATTGTCGCCGTTTTGTATAGGGATTTTCCAAAATTGCTCGTCCACTCACTCAGCTGTTACAGAAAACTCAAAAGTTCAAGTGGGATGAGAAATGCCAGGCTGGTTTTGATGAACTTAAAAAGAGACTTACGACAGCACCTATATTAGCATTACCAGATGGAACTGATGGATTCATGGTATACAACGACGCTTCAAATCAGGGTCTAGGATGTGTGTTGATGCAAAAGGATAAGGTGATTGCCTATGCCTCTCAGCAGTTGAAACCGTACGAAGTAAATTACCCGACTCATGATCTGGAGTTAGCAGCTGTGGTCTTTGCCTTGAAAATCTAGCGACATTATTTATACGGTACTCATTGTCAGATCTTTACAGATCATAAAAGCCTCAAGTACATTTTCAGTCAGAAAGAACTAAACATTAGGCAAAGAAGGTGGCTGGAATTGATCAAGGATTACGACTTGGAAATTCTCTATCATCCGGGTAAAGCAAACGTAGTAGCCGACGCATTGAGACGTAAACCGGTTTCCCTTCGAGTGTTGGAAGCACTTACATCCCAAACCAGCATTCAACGAGAACTGATCCGCGAAGGGATTGAAGTATGGGCAGTAGAAATCTAAGGGCAACTATATGCGATGGAACTGACTTCGTCGCTAGCCGAGGAAATCAAATCTAAGCAGTTGAACGATTCTCTAATCCTTCGGTTATGTGACGAAGTAAAGAAAGGAAACGCCCCAGGATTCGTGATACAAGATGATGGAGTTCTAAGATTTCAGAGTCGACTTTGCGTTCCCGATGATGATGATTTGAGACGGACAATTCTGAAGGAAGCTCACAGCGCACCCTATTCTATCCACCCGGGCAGCAGTAAGATGTATAAGGATCTTAAACAAAACTTCTGGTGGGGAAATATGAAGAAGGACGTAGCAGAGTACATTTCGAAGTGTTTGACTTGTCAGCAGGTTAAGATTGAACATCAGCGACCTGCCGGAATGTTAAAGCCGCTTCCGATCCCTGAGTAGAAGTTGGAGGATATCTCGATGGATTTCATCACCAATATGCCAAGGACCAAGATGGGAATGAACATGATTTGGGTTATAACCAAGTCGGCTCATTTCCTAGGAATTAAAGACACGTGGGGACCCGAGAAATTGGCACGAGTATTTGTTGCAGAGATAGTTAGATTGCACGGGACGCCGAAGACCATTATTTCAGATCGAGATGGTCGCTTCGTGTCGCACATATGGAAGGCAGTTCACATGGCTTTGGGGACCGAGCTAAACTTTAGCACGGCATATCATCCCCAAATGGACGGTCAGTCCGAAAGGACTATTCAAACAGTAGAAGACATGCTTAGAGCTTGTGCTTTGGATTGGTCAACTGATTGGGAAGTTCACTTGCCATTGATTGAATTCACCTATAACAATAGTTGGCATGCTTATATTAAGATGGCACCGTTTGAAGCTTTGTACGGGAGAAGATGTCGATCACCCTTGTGCTGGGATGATTCTTCGGACTTGATCGGGACGGAATCGGAATTAATAGTTCAAACTCAAGAAAAGATAGCTTTGATTCGGGAAAGACTGTTGACTGCCTAGAGTTGACAAAAGTCTTATGCATATGTGCGTCTTCGCCCTCTGGAGTTCGACATTGGGGACCACGTACTATTGAAGGTGTCCCCTACACGAGGAATTTTCCATTTTGGGAGGAAAGATAAGCTAAGTCCGAGATATATAGGACCATTTGAGATCCTCGAGAGAGTTGGGGATTTAGCATACAGGTTGGCCTTACCACCATCGCTGAGTCACGTTCACAATGTGTTTCATGTATCCCAATTGCGAAAGTATGTACCGGATCCCAGTCATATCATTGAGTTCGATGAGATCGAGATAGCTAATGATAGCACCTTCGAGGAGAGACCAATCAAGATACTTGAGAGTCGGATCAAACAATTGAGGAATAAACCAATACCCTTGGTTAAAGTACAATGGTCACGGCACGGAGTTGAAGAGGCCACTTGGGAAACGGAGGACAATATGAAGACTAGATATCCAGAGTTGTTTTCATCTTAAGTTTCGGGACGAAACTTCTTTTTAGGGAGGAAGGATGTAATACCCGAGATTTCTGATATGTATTTGGTACTTGTGATATTGTAATTGTTGCATTTTGATCTGAGTATTATTCTCCATATTTCATAATCCAGTGTTATTGAGCGCATGATTTCATGAATGTGATTTAAATTGTGATTATGCGCATGTAGCGCACGCTATCGACTAAGTGTAGCGTACGCTAATTTGGATCCGTAGCGCACGCTGTGTAATACCCGATTGTAATTCAGTCATTATCATTCAGTATTTATCATTCACTAATTTCACTCATTAATGATCATTTGTCACTCATATTCAATCATGGTATTCATCGTTCAGAGTAATTGTATCGTGTATCGATCGTCTTTCATCACTAATCTAATTGGAGTTTCGTGTCGTGTTTATCATCATTGTCATTTTCATTGTGGGCTGTGCGTGAGGAGTAGCGCACGCTACGTACTCTCTTTAGTGCGCGTTAATTGAGTACAAGTAGCGCACGCTACCACTCAGCATTAACGCACGCTAATGTAACCCTGGCTGCAGTCCAGAAGGTACTGGACTGCAGGTGAGTTATGAGTAGCGCACGCTACGAATGGTAAGTAGCGCGCGCTAGTGGGTTGTAGTAGCGCACGCTAATATTTGGTGTAGCGCGCGCTAAGGACGGATCAGGTTGAGTCCAGTGGCTACTGGACTGCATTGAATTTATTCATAGCGCACGCTATGTGTGGTTTTTAGCGTACGCAAACGGTGTAGTAGCGCACACTAATTATTGTGTGTAGCGCGCGCTACCGAGATCAGATCAGAGAACAGGAGGTTCTGGATTCCAGTACTGGGCATCAAATAATTCGTTAGCGCACGCTAACCCTGGGCATTAACGCACGCTAATGGCATGATTGTAGCGTACGCTACAAAAGGTGCATAGCGCACGCTACCGTGTTCGGACAGTGGGTACTGGAATACCCAAAACACCCGTTAGCGCACGCTAAGAACTGGGGCTAGCGTGCGCTAAACTGGGATTACTATAAATAGGACAGTTCAGCTCTTACTTCGTCATTTATTATCTCCCTTCGTTTCTTCGGCGACTTCGGGCGATTCCGGGCAATTTGGAGAGTGTTCTTCGAGGTGTAATCATCAATCATCATCTTCAAGCCTATCTTTTGGATTAATCATCATTTCATCATCCTCATCACATCGAATCAAGGTATTAATCTTCTTGGATCTAGAATTTCGTATTTTTGGGTTTTTCCTTCCGATTTCTTCGTGTAAGCTTGGATTATTATTGGAATATGTTAGATATGGATTATCTACCTTGGATAAATATATTCCTACGGATTTAATGGCTATTTTCGGAATTTCTTCAAGAACCCTTGGGGTTGACTTCGGTTAATTTGGGGATTTTCCGATTGTTGTTGTTGTAAACTTGAATTGTGGATTCCTAGGAGATTATTGATATCATTGAAAGTGTTTTGATGGTTTGAAATACTCATCGTGGAGTTGGTTTCGATATATTCGAGTTTGGATATTGTTGTATCGACGTTTGAGTCGGTTATGATCGTACTTGATTCGTGTAATGATCGAATTGTTGGTAAATTGTGTTATTCAAGGTTGTTCGAGCGACCGAAATTTCAATTAGGACGTTCGTGGACGGACATTCTTCATCGGTGTTGTGTAAGTTGATTCTTACTCGGTTAAAAGGATATTCATTCTTTTTGTTGTTGATTATTCATAATCGTAACTCATTCATCATGGTATTAATCATATTGAGACTTGTAATTGTCGAATAATCATTTCATTCACGAGGAACGACGGTTCCAAATCATTTCATTGGGTTATCAATCACGTCACTATTATTTTCATCTCGGTGAGTCATTCTTGGCCTTGTCGAATTATTATTCATTGATATTCAGTGTGGTCATTCTCGTTCATATGACCTTCTGGGTTCATATTGCGTGGCCGGGTGTGGCTGTGTGGAATTTTTAGTCCGGCACACGATGGTCATGTATTGGGTTCACCGATACATTGGACCGTGCACACGGTAAAGCTTAACTCCGTGAGACTAATTAGGTACAAGGACGGGTGTGTCCGGTCATTCGTCTTGTACACTTGCACAGAACATTACGGGCGTACTATGATACTCCTCTTCAGCGTAATTCCTAACTAAGGATATTTTATAACTTCAGTTAAATCATGATTATGTATTTTCAACCCTTGAGGATTGTTGTTCTGTATAACTGACCCCGTTGGGGAATTTTGTTTTCAGGTCACGGCAAGGCAAAGGCACGGTAAGAGCATGTTGACGGCGAGGAGTCCCAGTGATACTAGTAGGGGGCCCCAGTCATTCCGTTTGTTTCAGTCATTTCAGTCATTTCTGTCATTTGTATTTTCCGCTGCAAATTCCGTTTGAGATGTTTAATTGTTCAGGGTGGTGTATTTTATCTCCATATAAAATATACTAGTATTCGGTTTTGTCCTGGTGTGTTGTACTTAAACTCCTCATCGGAGTACTTGGTAATATAATGTGGTTCGGTACTACAATTATATTATTTAATTTATCATTTTTATTTGCCTGGTGGGTCCCAGTTTGGGATTCACGGTACTGTAATATCCGCCTAGTTTGGGGTGTTACAGAGTTGGTATCGGAGCGTGGTTTTGAATACTACCCTCCAAGTCATGTCTCATTGAAGATCATCGTCATCGAACTAGTATCATTGGACTTTTGCGTCACGTGTGACCTGTGCAAATGCCGAGCCAATCAGACCAAGAACTCTAAGATTTCTAATGCCATGGTATTATCCCTGGCAACAATCATTCATTCATAATTCATCAGTTAACAATCCTCAATCATCATTTTCATTTTGACCAGGACGGTCATGTTAACTCATTAATCACTTAATTCATTTCATTACTCGGTTATTGATCTGGAAGATCATATCATTAATCTTGTTAATTTGTTCAAGATAATCATTTCAATAATTTCATCAGATAATCATGTCACCTCAGTTAGTCATTCATGTAAACATTGTGTTAGAGCGTATGCTCATTTTCATCATCTCATGTCATAATCATAACGTGATATTCATGCGGGGAATATAATCATCATGTGACTTTCCTACTTTAGTATGGAGAGAGCAAGAAGAGGACGAGGAGGACGACGCCGTGGTGCGGGCCGAATCCCGAGAGCTCGTGTGAATACACGTGCGAATGCGAGAAATAATGCTAATTCATCGAGCAGCGACGCTGTCACTCATTCACCTGGACGTGATCATTCACTATCGGGGAGTCGTACCCTGGACACGGCTCAGTCAGAAGGTGTTAGGGTTGACCCACTTGCTTTTATGCAGGGCATGATGGCCCAAATGGCGCAGATGGGACAACTTGTGGAGACGATTGACAACTCAGTCAATCAAAATCAACAGGCTCCTCCGCCGCCACCTCAGAGGCAAGAGAGGAATGTGAGCAGTATCATCGACGACATTTCTCGCCAAAGGCCACCTACTTTTGAGGGCTCGTCTGAGCCGGCAGATATCGTTCATTGGCTCGAACACTTCGAGAAGCTATTTGCGATGGTAGAGTGTCCCGAAGGACACAAAGTTTCAGTTGCGGCTTACTATCTGAGTAAGAGCGCTCATTCTTGGTGGTTGTCGTTGAAGCCCACCGAAGGATCATGTACTTGGGATCAGTTCAAGACTCTCATGATGGAGAGGTATTATCCGGCCCCACTCAGAGAGGCCAAGCTGTCAGAATTACTCACACCCGACCCCTCAGCAGACGAGGATGTTCTCGCCATTGCCGAGAAATTTCAGGAACTTCTCCCTTTCGCCTCATCCATCATTCATTCAGAGGCGGATAAAATCAAGTATTTCAAAGAAGAGGTGAAAACCCCGTATGAGACTACAGTTGCTTAATCATAATTGCACCACGTTGGCCGAATTCAATGAGAAAGCTCTCACTTATGAGCGTACTGCTAAGGAAATTGCTAAGCAGCAACCTTCGTCTGCTAGTAAGAAATTGAAGAATCGTAATCAGTCTGAAGGCGGTCAGACAACCTTCAAGAAACCTCGTGCGGGCTCTGCTTTTTCTGAGCGACCTCCTGTGACGTCTAAACCCGCGGAATCTCAGTCACGAGCGGCCAGTTCGGCCATCACCTTCTTTAATTGTGGAGAACCGGGTCACGTCAGCACCAAATGCCTGAGGCAGACTATCACGTGTCATAACTGTGGGATTGCTGGGCATAAGGCCCGTTTTTGCCGTAGGGACTCCAAACCTACTCAGACGTCATCTCAGGCCCCTAAGCAGTCAGCCGTTCAGAATCAGGCCACTCAATCAGCATCGTTTAAAACGACAGGAGCGACTAAAGGTGGAGCCTATAGCCAGCAGACGGGAGTGTCCGTTGCCGGGACTAGCAAGCCCCGAATTTATGAGATGAAGAAGACCGATGATCCAGAGGCCCGAATGATCTCAGGTACACTCGATATTCTATCTCAACCTGTGTGTACCCTTCTTGATACTGGTGCATCGCATTCATTCATTTCCGAGTCATGTTTGAGTAGACTACGTTTGGGTAGTGCTACTAGTTGTGAGCCTTATGTCATTGGCCTACCTGATGGTAGACGAATTATTGGTAATCGTGAGATTCAGAATTGTCCGATTCAGCTTCATGGTCGTGCATGGCCAGCGGACTAGATCGTAGTAGATTTGCCGAGAGACGACGTCATCTTGGGTATTGATTGGATGGATCGTCATGATGCCATCATTAGTGTCCGTAAGCGTATGATCACTATCATTTCAGACGATGGGGTTGAATGTGTGTTTCAGGGAGGTAATCCCGGTTGTTCTGGTAAGGTCATTAATTTGATGAAAGCAGTGAGATTACTCAATCAGGGGTGTATTGGTTATTGGTGCTATATGACCAAAACCGAGAAATCATCAATAATGTTGACGGACATTCCGGTAGTGAGGGAATATGCCGATGTTTTTCCAGACGAGTTACCTGGTTTGCCTCCACAGAGGGATGTGGAATTCACGATTGAGTTGGAGCCTGGTACGTCCCCGATATCGAAGGCACCGTACCGGATGGCCCCGACCGAAATGCAGGAATTAAAGAACCAACTTGAGGAGTTGTTCGAGAAGGGTTATATTCGACCGATTGCGTCCCCGTGGGGAGCACCAGTGTTATTTGTCAAGAAGAAGGATGGTTCTTTTCCCTTGTGTATCGATTATCGGGAGTTGAACAGGGTGACAATCAAGAATAAGTATCCCTTACCCGGTATTGATGATCTCTTAGATCAACTTCAGGGAGCTTCAGTATTTTCCAAGATCGACTTAAGATCTGGATATCATCAGTTGCGGATTCGAGAGACGGATATCGCGAGGACGGCGTTTCGAACACGCTATGGTCATTATGAGTTTGTGGTTATGCCGTTTGGATTGACTAATGCACCTGCGGTATTCATGGAGTTAATGAATCGGGTTTTCATCGACTTTTTGGATCAGTTTGTTGTTGTCTTCATCGATGACATTTTGATTTATTCTCATGACCGAGAGGAACACGAGTTTCACCTTCATCAAGTGCTCGACGTGTTGAGATGAGAACAACTTTATGGGAAGTTTTCCAAATGTGAGTTCTGGATGTCCGAAGTGACGTTTCTCGGACACGTAATTTCTTCAGACGGACTTCGTGTCGATCCTCAGAAGACGGAGGCTATTCGAGATTGGCTACCTCCGAAGAATGTTAAGGAAATCCGAAGTTTCCTCGGATTAGCGGGTTATTATCGGCGATTTGTGGAGGGATTTTCTAGAATTGCTCAACCCTTGACGAACCTTTTGCGAAAGGATAAGAAATACACGTGGTCCGACGCGTGTCAATGGAGTTTTGAGGAACTCAAGAGCCGGTTAATGTCAGCACCTGTACTTTCCTTGCCGCAGGGGACGGAAGGATTTGTGGTTTATAGTGATGCGTCCGGACAGGGTCTCGGATGTGTGCTCATGCAGAATGGAAAGGTTATTGCCTATGCTTCACGGCAATTGAGACCTTACGAGGTTAATTATCCGACCCACGACCTGGAGCTAGCAGCCGTGGTGTTCGCTTTGAAAATCTGGCGTCATTACCTTTATGGCGTCACGCGTCAGATTTTTACCAATCAAAAGAGTTTGAAGTATATATTTACTCAGAAGGAGTTAAATATGCGACAGAGGCGGTGGTTGGAACTAATCAAAGATTATAATATCGAGATCCTTTACCACCCGGGTAAGGCGAACGTTGTTGCCGACGCCTTGAGTCGTAAGTCCATTCAAGAGCAGATGCTTTCCCGTTTAACAGTTCAGAAGGAGCTTCAGCAGGAATTTCTTAGACCCGAGATCGAGGTCTGGCTTCAGCGAGTTCAGGGACAGCTTTGTATGTTGGAGATCTCATCGTCACTTGAAGAGGCAATCAGAGAGAATCAGGGTTCGGACCCATCATTGTTGCGCATCCGTGAGGATGTGGCTCAGGGGAAAGCCTCTGGATTCGTGGTCCACGAGGATGGACTTTTGAGATTTAAGAACCGGTTGTGCGTACCCGCGAATGACGAGTTGAAAAACTCGATTTTGAAAGAAGCTCATGCTACCCCTTATTCTGTTCATCCGGGGTCTAGCAAGATGTACAAGGACTTGAAACAAAATTACTGGTGGAGTAATATGAAGCGAGAAGTCGCAGAATTTGTTTCGAGATGCTTAACCTGTCAACAAGTTAATATTGAACATCAGCGACCGGCGGGTATGCTGAAACCTCTCCCTATTCCAGAATGGAAATGGGAAGACATTTCTATGGATTTCATCACGAGTTTGCCGACAAGTCGTCATGGCATGAATACGATCTGGGTAATCGTGGACCGCTTAACTAAATCAGCTCATTTTCTTGAGATTAAGGATACTTGGGGTCCCGAGAGACTTTCCCAGTTATTCATCAAAGAGATAGTGAGACTGCACGGTACTCCTAAAAGTATCATTTCCGATCGTGACGGACGGTTTGTGTCGCATTTATGGAAATCAGTTCATCGTGCTATGGGAACCCAGCTTAATCTCAGTACCGCCTTTCATCCTCAGTCCGACGGGCAATCAGAGAGGACTATTCAGACATTAGAGGACATGTTGAGGGCATGCGTCCTCGATTGGAAAGACGATTGGGAAGCCCAACTACCATTGATCGAGTTCACGTATAATAATAGTTGGCATGCTTCGATTAAGATGGCACCTTACGAGGCCTTGTACGGTCGTCGTTGTCGATCTCCTTTGTGCTGGGATGACCTATCAGAATCAATCGGCACCGAGCCCGATATGCTTATAGCCACCCGTGAGAAGGTAGCTTTGATCAAGAGTCATTTGTTGACTGCTCAGAGTCGATAGAAATCATATGCAGATAACCGTCGTCGACCATTAGAGTTTGAGGCAGGTGACCACGTGTTGGTCAAGGTATCCCCGAGTCGTGGTATCTTCCGTTTTGGGGAAAGGGGTAAGTTGAGTCCGAGATTCATTGGACCGTTTGAGATTTTGGATCGAGTAGGCGAGTTAGCCTATCGATTTGCTTTACCTCCGGCATTGAGTCGAATTCATAATGTGTTTCACGTCTCTCAGTTGTGGAAGTATGTTTCCGACCCGAGTCACATACTTCAGTTCGACGAAATCGAGATCGCCGATGATCATTCATATGAGGAGCGTCCTATACGAGTTTTAGAGCGGCGAATCAAATAGTTGAGGAACAAGACGATTCCTTTGGTCAAGATTCAGTGGTCTAGACATGGAGTCGAAGAGGCTACTTGGGAAACCGAGGAGAGTATGCGGGAGAGTTATCCTGAGTTGTTTGACCTTTAGTTTCGGAGACGAAACTCTTTTAAGGGGGGGTGTATGTAATACTCGGTTGTAATTCAGTCATTATCATTCAGTATTTATCATTCACTAATTTCACTCATTAATGATCATTTGTAACTCACATTCAATCATGGTATTCATCGTTCAGAGTAATTGTATCGTGTATCGATCGTCTTTCATCACTAATCTAATTGGAGTTTCGTGCCGTGTTTATCATCATTGTCATTTTCATTGTGGGCTGTGCGTGAGGAGTAGCGCACGCTACATACTCTCTTTAGCGCGCGTTAATTGAGTACAGGTAGCGCACGCTACCACTCAGCATTAGCGCACGCTAATGTTACCCTGGCTGCAGTCCAGAAGGTACTGGACTGCAGGTGAGTTATGAGTAGCGCATGCTACGAATGGTAAGTAGCGCGCGCTAGTGGGTTGTAGTAGCGCACGCTAATATTTGGTGTAGCGCGCGCTAAGGACGGATCAGGTTGAGTCCAGTGGCTACTGGACTGCATTGAATTTATTCATAGCGCACGCTATGCGTGGTTTTTAGCGTACGCAAACGGTGTAGTAGCGCACGCTAATTATTGTGTGTAGCGCGCGCTACCGAGATCAGATCAGAGAACAGGAGGTTCTGGATTCCAGTACTGGGCATCAAATAATTCGTTAGCGCACGCTAACCCTGGGCATTAACGCACGCTAATGGCATGGTTGTAGCGTACGCTACAAAATGTGCGTAGCGCACGCTACCGTGTTCGGACAGTGGGTACTGGAATACCCAAAACACCCGTTAGCGCACGCTAAGAACTGGGGCTAGCGCGCGCTAAACTGGGATTACTATAAATAGGACAGTTCAGCTCTTACTTCGTCATTTATTATCTCCCTTCGTTTCTTCGGCGACTTCGGGCGATTCCGGGCGATTTGGAGAGTGTTCTTCGAGGTGTAATCATCAATCATCATCTTCAAGCCTATCTTTTGGATTAATCATCATTTCATCATCCTCATCACATCGAATCAAGGTAATAATCTTCTTGGATCTAGAATTTTGGATTTTTGGGTTTTTCCTTCCGATTTCTTCATGTAAGCTTGGATTATTATTGGAATATGTTAGATATGGATTATCTACCTTGGATAAATATATTCCTACGGATTTAATGGCTATTTTCGGAATTTCTTCAAGAACCCTTGGGGTTGACTTCAGTTAATTTGGGGATTTTCCGATTGTTGTTGTTGTAAACTTGAATTGTGGATTCCTATGAGATTATTGATATCATTGAAAGTGTTTTGATGGTTTGAAATACTCATCGTGGATTGGTTTCGATATATTCGAGTTTGGATATTGTTGTATCGACGTTTGAGTCGGTTATGATCGTACTTGATTCATGTAATGATCGAATTATTGGTAAATTGTGTTATTCAAGGTTGTTCGAGCAACCGACATTTCATTTAGGACGTTCGTGGACGGACACTCTTCATCGGTGTTGTGTAAGTTGATTCTTACTCGGTTAAAAGGATTTCATTCCTTTTGTTGTTGAATATTCATAATCGTAACTCATTCATCATGGTATTAATCATATTGAGACTTGTAATTGTCGAATAATCATTTCATTCACGAGGAACGGCGGTTCCAAATCATTTCATTGGGTTATCAATCACGTCACTATTATTTTCATCTCGGTGAGTCATTCTTGGCCTTGTCGAATTATTATTCATTGATATTCAGTGTGGTCATTCTCGTTCATATGACCTTCTGGGTTCATATTGCGTGGTCGGGTGTGGCTGTGTGGAATTTTTAGTCGGGCACACGATGGTCATGTATTGGGTTCACCGATACATTGGACCGTGCACACGGTAAAGCTTAACTCCGTGAGACTAATTAGGTACAAGGACGGGTGTGTCCGGTCATTCGTCTTGTACACTTGCACAGAACATTACGGGCGTACTATGATACTCCTCTTCAGCGTAATTCATAACTAAGGATATTTCATAACTTCAGTTAAATCATGATTGTGTATTTTCAACCCTTGAGGATTGTTGTTCTGTATAACTGACCCCGTTGGGGGATTTTGTTTTCAGGTCACGGCAAGGCAAAGGCACGGGAAGAGCATGTTGACGGCGAGGAGTCCCAGTGATACTAGTAGGGGGCCCCAGTCATTCCGTTTGTTTCAGTCATTTCAGTCATTTCTGTCATTTGTATTTTCCGCTGCAAATTCCGTTTGAGATGTTTAATTGTTCAGGGTGGTGTATTTTATCTCCATATAAAATATACTAGTATTCGGTTTTGTCCTGGTGTGTTGTACTTAAACTCCTCATCGGAGTACTTGGTAATATAATGTGGTTCGGTACTACAATTATATTATTTAATTCATCATTTTTATTTGCCTGGTGGGTCCCAGTCGGGGATTCACGGCACTGTAATATCCGCCTAGTTTGGGGTGTTACACGCTGTGCATGAACCTTAGCGCACGCTATACGTAGTCAGCATGATTAAGACAGGGTGGTAGGTGAGATCGGCTGATGATTTCGGTTGGATCATGTCGGGATGAACCTGGACGGATTTCGGGAAAAGCCAAGTCAACGCGGTAGCGCACGCTAATGATATTAGGATAGCGCACGCTAAACGCTGAGTACAGTGAAGTCAGTAAGTTTCGTATGGCCGTTAGCGCACGCTATGGTTAGGGACTAGCGCGCGCTAATAACCATTTCCTATATAGGACAACTTACTTTTTCATTATTCAGATATTTTCACTTCCCTAATCCGAAATTTTGAGCTTAGAGAGTTACTTCCTCCCTCCTCAACCTCTCATATCATCCTCCTAGCACGAGTTTGAAGATTGTAGATCTTTGGAGATTGGTGTTCAAGCCCTCAGTGTTGGATTTCCTCAAGTTCCTTCGTGTTCTTCGCTACTTTGAGGTAGGTGATTCTTCACCAATATTAGTAGTATTCTGAAGGACATTTTTATCATGTTTTGGGATTATCTAGTCGGTTAAATTCGTAAGTAGTCGAACCTCATGTGTTAGAAGGATATTTTCGATGTTCCGATACTTATTCATCGTATAATCTATGGAACCTATTAGTGTTTGAACTCCTAGCATATTCATGAAGCTTCAAAACCTTTTGTGACCAGTATTTGGAGATTATCAAGTTCTTATGTCCTTTCACAGAAGGAATCATACGTTTTGGGACATGTAATGGATTGAACTTAGGATATTCCTTGAAAATCAAGATGAATTATGGTGTTGTGATGGTTATGCGCAACCTTGTATCTCGTAGTCGTTTAATCCATATAGATCTTTCACAAAACCATATGACCATGATATGCACAGGGATGACATGTATTATCACCATAGAATTCATGAGTTTCATCACCATTAGATCAAGTTTTCTGCCAGTAGTAAACTGCCATGCAGGGTTAGCGCACGCTAACATATGTATATTAACGTGCGCTATCGGGAGTTAGTTAACGTACGCTACGTTTGGTACATAACGTACGTTATGTTATCAGTCGAGTCAGTCGGCTGATCAGAGAGAATTGTCAGTGCATGGCTAGCGTACGCTATACTTGGTCATTTGCATACGTTAACAGGCAGACTTAGCGCACGTTACGTAGAGTACGTAGCGTACGCTAAGTAGTTCAGGCAG
Source organism: Orobanche coerulescens (assembly GCA_033398695.1). Lineage (NCBI taxonomy): Eukaryota > Viridiplantae > Streptophyta > Magnoliopsida > Lamiales > Orobanchaceae > Orobanche > Orobanche coerulescens. Next base: position 88,979,652 of record CM065818.1, on the reverse strand, counting down.
ATTACATATTTAGAGCTTTTGGTCGTTGACCGGATTGTTAGGCAGTGTACGACTTGAGATGAATTCTTTACCATTTCTTTTGTTAAGGTTCGAGCTTGCTACGTTGATCGAAGGAGGCAGCCTTTGAGTGTGTTGAGATCATTGGAGTGTTCCGTTCTTGCCATCTTCGAGGCAAGTATCGTAATTTGTTAATGTTCATATTTTGAGTATACATGTGGTTTATTCATGTTGTTGAACATGGGATTTACTTCGTTAAATTGTCATGATATTCGTTATTCAGTGTTTGTATGTTCATGTTGATGGACATAGCGATTTTGCATATATGTATGCATGAGTTGTGTTTGTGTATGTTGTATGATCTATGCTGAGGGCGCTGGATCGGATGTCCACCTCGTGTTGGTCCGACGGGATCATCTTGGGATCTAGGCTGAGGGCGCTGGATCAATGGACAGGTTTTTCCACCTCGTATTGGTCCGACGGTATCATCTTGGGATCTACGCTGAGGGCGCTGGATCATTGGAATACCCATGCTGTGTTAATGGAATCTTGTGGATACGCATTGTCGGATTCCAATAGCGGAAGTCCGTGTGGTGTATCTTGTTATGTATTGTTGATGCATATTCGATTTGTTTAAATGATATTTGTACTAGCATCGTTTTGCTAACCCCTTCGGGGTTGGACATTTGTTTTGATGTTTAGGTAGCCGAGGCGCGGGGAAACAGCCACAGTACCGATGTGACGACGAAGGGGTTCAGTGATGTTTATTGTTGTTTGTGATTTGTCTTCTTGGTTCAAATTTCAGTACTCGAATACGCGTGTCTTATTAATATCATTTCGATATGGTTGTATTAATAATCTCGTTGAACCAGATGGAACCGGTTTTGTAATTTGAATTTCCGTGGTATTGATGGTTTATATTTACATTTCTTTTATTTAGCCTTGTAAACTCTTACTTAAAGGGTTTACGGCGCTGTAATTATTCCGAATATATCGGGGTGTTACATGTTCGACAGTCGGGGTTATTTCTTTGAGATCCATTATTGTTGATCGTTTGGAGCTTACCTTGTTGATGGTATTCTCGGTCGTTGTTGATCCTTTGTTGATCGTTTGGAGTTTACCTTGTTGATGGTATTCTCGGTCGTTGTTGATGCTTTGTTGATCGTTTGGAGTTTACCATGTTGAGGGTATTCTCAGTTATTGTTGATCATTTATTGATCATGTTGCGAGTTTACCATGTTGAGGGTACTCTCGGTTATCGTGGATCCTTTGATGGTCGTATTAGGGTTATCATGTCGATGATATTCTCGGTCGATGTTTTGGTTGATCATGGTTTTTGACTGTATGAGCATTCAGACTGTACGTTGATGTTTCGGGACTTGTTATCATTGTTTTGGTGGTGGTTGATCTACAGATATGCTTTATGTTATTGGTTTATCCAGATTGAGATTTGATTGTGCAATCCGACGGACAAGATTTGGCACAGATGGTTCATTCCACACTTATGAGTTATGATGATGTTTTGAGGATACTTGGTATTGTTTGAATATAGTACAGATAATTGTTGTTGAGTTCATTTCGTCATTTGAGAATGCGAAATGTGGATTATGGTAAGGATTGATTTGTTATGGATTACCATGGATTGGTAAGGTTATGACGGTAAGATTATGTTGGTAGTATTCTTACAGTATTATTACATTGGTATGTAATTATTTATGATGGTGTGATCGTTATCATTATTGAGTATTGTGGCTGACCCCGTCGTGGACTTTATTTTTAGGTACTCGGATATCGAGCTAGTAGCGGTCGTGAAGGGGTGATCTTCCCGGGTGATATTAGTTGTGGCATGTTTTAGAACTGAGTCTTTTGACTGGTTGTTTTATTCCGCTGCAATTGTGTATTTTTGAACTGTGTTTATATCCGCTGCGTGTGTATTTCAAAATGGCTTTTCGGTATTTTTACCTACTCATGTATTTTTCAAAAGGCCCCTTTTGGGTATCTCATAAACTTCGGTTATTTCGTTAAACCCATTTTCTTAAATTATTTTATCGGTACGTGTAAGTGGTGGCTTAACGTATATTTTGAAACTGTCGAGATTTCGCATTTCATGTTGTATTTTCAAATAGTATTTGATGACGATATTTGAGAACTATATTCTGGAAAATGTTTTGAGTATTTTCAAATATTACCGTCATCGGCCTTTTGGCATTTTTAAACTTTTTGAAATGGTTTTTAGCCTGGTGGGTTCTGGCGCGGGACCCATGGCGTTGTAATATCCCGGATGATTTTGGGGGTGTACATGTTGCCTTTCTTGCTAAGGAATTTTGGTTGAGTATCCGATTTTGTTTTGCATTAGTTGGACCGGCTTTGTAACTCGTATGATGTTATCCGGATGAGGTTGTTGGTTGTGGAAGTGATTAGTGCTAATATGAATGGTTTGTTCAATTGGGAATGACTCGGTGAAACCTTTGAGGGTCGATGCTAAGAGGGCATGGCCACACGATACCTTGTATGATGTTATTGTTGTGATGTTGCATGGTGACATGTGGTTACCTTACGTGTTGTTATTGGAGATGATGATAAGTGATGATGTGGTCATCTTGATGATGTCAATTTCGAGAAAACTTGTTGTTTCGAGTTATTGTTTTGTAAAGGTTTTCAAAACAAACAGTTGGGAACTATGGTTCTAGTCTTGATAAAACAGTCCGAGGTAGCTAAAGCACATTCAAAATTTTATTTTAAATAAACCTACAAATTCAAAGATCTTCAAATGATAACAGTTAAATGGATACCTCGTGGAGATTTTAAAAAGGAATGTTAACAATGATTGGCTACCATGTGTGGTATATTATGGTTGTGATTGTAACGATAATGGTCGTAAATTTTCTGTGATACGATTATGTGATCCATTAGTTATGATCGTAAGTTATGGATTGCTACGTTCGTAAGTTTTCTGAAGTAAGGAGCGCCACTTCAGACTTTTATTATATGTCTTGTGGTAGTCATGATTTTATGACATGCTCTCTTTCTCATATTTTATGAAACGAACGAGTTCGTGGCCATTCTGATTTTTTCCATGATTTTACTATCTTGGTCATTCTCGGTATAACTATCCGGAGTGGATATTTTTATCGTATTACTATTTGTGCCCCATGTTGATATGTTGTGCTGATTTGGAACTTTGGTATCCTATTTTATGTTGTTATGTTTCATCGTGTTGAGTGGTTATCTGCTCAGCATGCTGAGGGGCACAGAGTTTAGTTTTGCGAGTTGTTTACCTAGTCCTTCGAGGCATGGACTCCAGCACCGATGTCAGGATCGACTCTGAGAAGTCCCTAAAAGGGTAGTCTGCTAGTTGCTTGCTATCAACCTGCTTGTGTTTGTTGGTACTTTCTAAATTTGTTTTTTGTTCGCTTTTGTCGTTCGAACGAGTTATGACATTGTTTCGGGTTAATCCGTTTTTCCAAGTTTGGTTTGACTCTCATGATCCCTACGCGAAATGAACGTCTTGTAGTTCTTACAAGTTCATTTAATGTCTTGAGTTGAGGTGTGAACTTCGATCATTGTAGTCCGATTATTATTGTTAGATCTCATACCATGATTATTGAGCATTTGGGCCACTTCGTAATTTCCTCAAGTTTCGGGAAATTGTCTTCATAGTTGATCTTCCAAACCTTTGGGTTATTGGAATTTCATACTTGTTTAGCGTTAGACCCGTGTTTTGGTTGTTGTGCTGTTCGGATTAATCAACCGTATTGATTTTGTTCATTGCATTTTGTTAACACTCTGGCATAGCGAATCGGAATGTAGCAGTTCTGTACTACATGATGTTTGTTGTGTGCCGTCAGCAGCAGATACCGTGTGTTGTCTATGGTTGCCTTGCGCTGATTGTTTCATGTTTTAAGTTTTGGGATGAAACATATTTTTAGTGGGGTAGAGTGTAATACCCGAGATTTTCATTCTGGTTGCTTTGATTTTCTTTCTGCGATTTAGTAGATTGTTGTCGTTCATATATTCGGGATCATGTGTCACGTTTGGACACGTGTTTGGTTACAATTCAAATCGTTGCGTGTTTGTCATCCCGGAGGTGGAGTATCGTTGTTGAGATGAATTTTGGTTCGATATAGGTAGTGGTATAGCGCGTGCTAAGGTGCAACAGTTAGCGCACGGTACGGGTATGGTAGCGCACGCTAACCGGTAGTTTGAGGCAGTCCAGAAGAGGTCTCGTTAGCGCATGCTAAGCTATCCAGTATATATACTGGATAACAGTCGTTTTTCACCATTTCCACTTCATTTCCTCTTATCCCCGCAGGTATGAGTCGAGAGCGACTAGGTTTCATGATCTTGATCGATTTTGTTCCTTCCAAAGGTATTTTGGTGTATCCTAGGTGATTATAATATCATCTAATACATTGTTCTTCGTTGGATCGAGGTATTTTTTCTTGATCCCCTAGAGTTGACTTTTTTGGGATATTTGTTCTTGATTTCGTATTCAATCCGATTTTCATGAATCGATTGTTGTTAAATGATGTTGTTGAACATATATTGATTGTATATCCATATTTCAGTTTCATATATTCCGAATCGTGATTGTTGTGTTCTAGAGCAGTCTTGAGTATTTAATGTTCGATTAAATGTCTCAATGAGTTTCCTTTGGTTGTTGGGGGCGATTTCTATTGTTATTGGTCTTGCTCCTTGTCGTGATCGTGTTTTCGTTGTTTCTTGTGGAAGTTGTAGGTTTCTAGGCACTTCGGCCGAGCCGTATTCGTCGGAGTATTTGCGTGCCGATTTCGAGGCAAGTATCTCGTCCATACACTTCGTGTTTCGTCGATGTAGTTGTTGGTAATTGACTATGTGTGCAATTGTAATATTTTTAATGAACCTTTAAAGAATCGGTATATTCTCGATAAAGGTTCTTCAAAATTAACTCATGCGTTTGTAAACGAATGGTTTATTCTGAGGATGTGTAATAATGTTGTGTTGTATTGCTTGCTGACGCCTTTGTGAGGAGGTGGTACTATTCGGTGTTGTTTGGGAAATATATCTTCTCGTGGTGTGTGATTTTATATATTCACTCAGGGATGGACTGATGAGTCCTCAGAGGGCTCCGTCTGCTCTAGTGAGTTTCCACGAATACTTTTGGGTTAACCACTATGGGAGGGTCCGATGGGGCCTCAGAGGGTTCCATTGCCTCTGGTGTGATTCCATGGTTAATCACATATATAAATGAAATGCAACGTATAATGAGACTTAGTTACTCCGGAATACTAGTCTTGAATTCGATTGATTATATATATTCACTATGGGATGGACTGACGAGTCCTCAGATGGTTCCGTTGCCTTTGGTGCGGTTCCAGCAATATTTTGGTTTGTGATTACATATATTTACTGTGGGACAGACTGACGAGTCCTCAGAGGGTTCCGTTGCCTTTGGTGTGGTTCCATGAATATTTTGGTCTGTGATTATATATATTTACTCTGGGACGGACTCAGAGTCCTCAGAGGGTTCCGTTGCCTTTGGTGCGGTTCCACGAATATTTTCGCTAATCACGCATGAAACTGAAATGAGATGTAATGAGATTTAGTTATCATTTAATGCTAATCTTGAATTATATGATTTAAATTATTCACCAACGACTGCATGTGACTCTAAGTTATTTACCATTATTTGGTTCAGATTATTATATTCTTGGAATATGATGTGTATGGCTCGTAATTGCACATTATACTTGTACTAGCAAATTTCCAGTTTGCTAACGCTCGAGTAATCGGGGGTGGATGCCTGTTATTGCATTCAGGTACATGCAGGTTTTGGGGAGAAAACCACGGGATCGGTACGAAGGATGATGGAAGACAAATGATACTAATCACATGAGGGCTAGTATTGAGATTCGTTGGTCGGATTATATTATTCTTTCCGCTGTAATGTTCTCCCGTCTTATGGGACCGTTGTTGTATTTTGACCCCTGTGCGGGTTTGAGTTTTGGAACAAGAGATGTATACATATTTCAAGTTGTATGTAATTGATGAAAGACCAAATCGGTCTAATAGTTCGTTATTTAGCCATGTCGGCATGTACTGTGATTGTCTTGTTGTTCTATTTAGCCTGGTAGATCCTCATGGAGATGGTATGCGGCACTGTAATATTCCCGAGTGGATTGGGGTGTTGCAGAATATGGTATCATAGCTTAGGTTTTGTAAACCTAGGCTGTCGGGTCAAGTCGTATATTGTTGAGTCTTGTCTTGTCGGATTTTGTCTAACTAAGTCATGTCGTGACGCGTTGTCTGAGTTATCGATCGTGATTAGTATCGTGTTGTAGTCATCATCTTTTATGTGTATTATCTTTGTTTCATGACTCTGTTTACATGCGTGTCATGGAGATATAATTCGTATTTGATACTTGTGGTATATTACGTGTGTAATGAGGTGGATGTATCGATGGATTTGACACCGAGCGGTGTAGTATGATATGAAACCTTGAACCTTGACGTGTTTCAAGAAATGTATCGACGGTAGAGTTTTTTGAGAAACTCAGATACATGGTTTTGACATGTGTTTGAATTTGGGAGTAATGAATTATATTTGATGAATTGGTGATTTTGAATGTCGTGTAGGCATGTGTTTGCGAATTTCCTATTTTGGCTAATTGTTGTTATATGTCTTCTGCGTGCGTATTTGAAAACGCTTTCTTGTAATTTTATAGACTTGAATAAGTTTGTGGAAAATCAATTTTCGAAAATATTTTGATGGTGCGGTAAAGCGGCGGTTTTGTGTGGATTTTGAAAATTGTTTGAAATTGGCGAGCCGGCCTTGTATTCTCAATTGAAACCCAACGACGGTATTTGAAAGAGGTGTTTTAAAGTATTTTGGATATTTTGTAAAAAGTTACCGTCGTTAATATTTTGTCATGTTTGAGAGGATTTTTCGAAACTGATATAAGCGCATTGGTTTTATTTTCAAATAATTCTGTACACAATTTTAAAAAAAAACTCACACCATAAAATTTTTATATTTTAAAATAAAAATGTGATCTTTGCCTTCAAAAATAAATAGTAAAAGATGAAAAATCTTACTCAGTTTAAACTTTAAACTCGGATTGGAAAATTATCTGTATTGAATCGGTTAATGGATGCTAATTGTGTACTTAGCGCACGTTAAGATGCGATATGTGTGTAACGTGGATTTATCACCTAGAGTAACATACTAGAGATTAAATTAAATCGATTGCTTTTGAGGCCGAGTGATTTGATTTATTGTCGTGTTGTGAAATACCTGGATTTTCAGTATAGATTTTTCGCGTTATTTTATCTGAGATATACTGCATAGCTTGGTGTCTATACAGTATAGATAAAATAAATTGAGAACCGAGACAGTTATACTTGTGTAATTGACGTGTTTGATTGACAGTTATATTGATGATATGGTGTATCGGGTTGAACTGATTTTGACATCAAGTATATAATATGAGAATGTTATTGGATCCAGTATATGTATTCAGTATGTGTGTATACATATCGAGTATGTCGAGACGGATCGGAACAGTTGGATTTGGCAAGTATAGAGCCCTTAACGTATGCTAAGCTTAAGGACTTATGTACGCTAATTTCTATGTTTTACGCACATTATGCATAAGGCATTACGTACGTAATAGAGGGAATCGGACAGGACCGAGCTATGGTCGGCAGGTGGGGCCCTATGTCGGTAGCATTCGGCCGAGAACGTGCATGGGCAAGTCAACCCTTAGTTAACGTACGTTATGAGTGGTAAGTTACGTACATTAACTATGTATATTACTGTAGCAAGTCAATATACGTATTACGTACGCTATGGAGAAAGGGTTACGTACATAAGGCATTGATCGAGATGAGTCAGGAGCCTCTGGACCATCGTCACGTATGCTACCAAAGTCAGATAGCGTGCGTAAAGGTGTGTTACATACGTTAACTTTGGCATGTTACGTACATAACGAGATGGAAGTTTATAAAAGTGAATGCCCATCATTTCATTTTGTTCATAACTCCGCTTCGTTTTTCACCTTCAACACTAAGAGAGGGAGTTTCAGCACTTCTAAGTCGATTATGAGTTTGGAAACATGGGATTGGAGCTTGAGATATGGAGCTATTGTTGATTCCTGAAGTGTTTGCTTGTGTATTTCATCTTCTAAGAGGTATGTTGGATAATCCTCTCTTTGAATTCGGATTTTGATGTTATTGTTGATGAATGATTCGTATGAAGATGATTATGATCTTGTTGTTACGATTCTTGAGGCTATATGAACTATATGCTGAAGGATACGATGGTTTATGTCTTGACTATGAACTATATTAACCGGTATTTGTTTCGATGAATTTACGAATATGAACAAGAAGGAGTCTTGTTGATTCATATTTGGAATTTATGTTGGAATCGAATATGTTATGAAATCCTTAATATCGATATGAATTGATCATTGATATGATGAATATGTTTAAGAGGTGTTGGTGTTTTGGATATGAATATGGAATATTCATAACTAGAACTAAGTTATGTGTTTTGGTACAATATTCGTATAGGAATACGAATATGATTTCGAGTTGATGAGACTATTATGCATCTTTTAGATGGCAAGTTCATACGTATTGAACAAGTGTTCAAATCGAATGATTGAGTTATTTGAAACCCTTGGAATATTGTTATCTATAATGTTGAATTAATCGGATTATCCGAATTGATGATGATAATCGATAATTGGTTGTGATTATGAATTTACGAGGAGGAAACTCGTATTCGTATTTAAGATCAAATTGGGAATTGGTATTGTTTAGACCCTTGTTATTGGTTTAATTTGATTATTGATATGATTATCGGATTATGAATCGTGTTGTGATTTTGAATTCGTGATTGATTGGTTTGGGTTGTTTAGATTTGTATTTAATCGGGATATTGTGGAACCGTTGGGTTTATTGATCGGTTATATTGATTATCGAGTTGCGGCTTGTACTGTGGATATGAGTTCGTATTTGTTGAGTTGGATTATTTGGTTTTGTGTATATGATCGAGGTATTATTGAGTCGTTGAGTTTGATTGGTTGGCTATGTCGGTTATTGATTCTTATCGAATGTGTGTTAATCGGATATTGCAATAGGTTGAGATATTTGATCGTTGATTATGACCATTGTGTTGCGGTTGAGGCTGAAGAGTTCGTGGATTGCTTTTGGTTGGGGCTGAGGAGCTCGTAGACGAAGGCAATGGAATTGGTAATAGCTTTGTTGTATCGGTATCGAGGCAAATTTATACTTGTTCAGTTTATAATATTTGAAGAATGGTTTCTCTTTCATTTCATTTATAATTCATATAGCAATGCTATTATAGATGTAAATTGTCGGGATGATGATTTGTTTATCATGCTGTGGTTTGGGACAAATCAAAATGTATATGATTTAATTATGTTTGATTGAAGACAGAGATGTGAGTTATATTTGGTATGTGATATGGAATGTCGGATATCGAGGGTGGTTTACCGTGTCGACAGTTATGTCGGGACGGTGGTTTGTTGGTATAAATGGACTATACTTATTTTGGGATTATTCGTATAACTGTGTATTCGTTCAGGGATGTTGGTTCGTGGAAAGGATATTGTCTTCGACTTGAGGTAAGTTAAGTATTGTTCAGTTATGAGGATAATTATTCTGTTGAATTATTGTATGTGTTGTATGTTGAGGTTCCGTATGATGAGATTCGTATTAGTTGTTTCGTTGAGGGATGTTGATCCCATGACTATTGTTGGTATTAATGGTTGGGTTGATTGTTTCATTGAGGAATGTTCATCCCAAAACTGTTGTCTGATATTGTTGATCGTATGGATTATCCTTTGGGGATTGTGATCCCAGGATGGTTGTCTCGGATATTATCGGTCATGTCGATCTTTCATTATCCGTGTGTCTTTGTTCACTTTGGTGAGTCTTTTGATCTTTATTGGATATGTGATTCTTTGAGTTTCGTTGTCATGTTACATCGTGACATATCTGCGTGCCGATTGGTTATTGTGTAGGATTTTTAGCTGGGCACACTATGGTCATATGTTGATATTTCCACATTGAACCGTGCACACGAGACGTAGTTCGTGAGGCTAATTAGGTACCTGTCCCACGTATATCCTGGATTCCGTATACGGGGTGGACATGTGCACGGACACATTTCTGGATCGGGCGTATTGTGACGTCCATCTTTGAGCCATATTGTTTGGTCGTTCATCCTCCATTTATGGTTGGGTATGTTCGACGGTTTGCGATTGGTTGTTCATACGCCCGAGGGGTATGTTCGATAGTCGGGGTTATTTCTTTGAGATCTATTATTGTTGATCGTTTGGAGTTTACCTTGTTGATGGTATTCTCGGTCGTTGTTGATCCTCTGTTGATCGTTTGGAGTTTACCTTGTTGATGGTATTCTCGGTCGTTGTTGATCCTTTGTTGATCGTTTGGAGTTTACCATGTTGAGGGTATTCTTGGTTATTGTTGATCCTTTGTTGATCGTGTTGGGAGTTTACCATGTTGAGGGTACTCTCGGTTAACGTTGATCCTTTAATGGTCGTATTAGGGTTATCATGTCGATAATATTCTCAGTCGATGTTTTGGTTGATCACGGTTTTTGACTTTATGAGCATTCAGACTGTACGTTGATGTTTCGGGACTTGTTATCATTGTTTTGGTGGTGGTTGATCTACAGATAGGTTGTATGTTATTGGTTTATACAGGTTGAGATTTGATTGTGCAATTCGATGGACAGGATTTGGCACAGATGGTTCAATCCACACTTATGAGTTATGATGATGTTTTGAGGATACTTGGTATTGATTGAATATAATACAGATGATTGTTATTGAGTTCATTTCGTCATTTGAGAATGCGAAATGTGGATTATGGTCAGGATTGATTTGTTATGGATTACCATGTATTGGTAAGGTTATGACGGTAAGATTATGTTGGTAGTATTCTTACAGTATTATTACATTGGTATGTACTTATTTATGATGATGTGATCGTTATCATTATTGAGTATTGTGGCTGACCCCATCGTGGTCTTTATTTTTAGGTACTCGGAGATCGAGCTAGTAGTGGTCGTGAAGGGGTGAGCTTCCCGGTGATACTGGTTGTGGCATGTTTTGGAACCGAGTATTTTGATTGGTTATTTTGTTCCGCTGCAATTGTGTATTTTTTAACTGTGTTTATATCCGCTGGGTGTGTATTTTAAAATGGGTTTTTGATATTTTTACCAACTCATGTATTTTTCAAAATTCCCCTTTTGGGTATCTCGTAAACTTGGGTTATTTCGTTAAACCCATTTTCTTAAATTATTTTATCATTACGCGTAAGTGGTGGCTTAACGTACATTTTGAAACTGTCGAGATTTGGCATTTCGTCTTGTAGTTTCAAAAAGTATTTGATGACGATATATGAGAACTATATTCTGGAAAATGTTTTGAGTATTTTAAAATATTACCGTCATCGGCCTTTTGGCATTTTTAAACGTTTTTTAAATGGTTTTTAGCCTGGTGGGTTCTGGCGCGGGACCTATGGCACTGTAATATCCCGGATGGTTTTGGGGGTGTTACAGAAGATGGTATCGGAGCTTGGGTTTTGTGAAACTCGGGCGTGTGTGTGTGTGTGTTATGTGGCTATACCAGTATGGTAGTAACGTGACTTTTTGAAAATGACTTTCCTGACTTTTGAGTCAAACCGATTTTTGGAGGTTCCAAAATTTTTGAGATCTTTTCAAATTACTATTTGTGGTATTGGTGTGTGTTGGTATTGTGTTGAGACCTTGTGTGGGAGTCGTGTGCTAGTATCACGGGAGATCATCGGCTTCACGCACCTGTAAGTATATTGATTGGTTATTCACTTGTGGCGATAATTGATTGCCTTTGTGATGAGTTGCGAATTTTGGATTGATCTGTTGTTTGGGACAAGATTGTAAGTTTAGAGGACAAAACTTATTTTAAGGGGGGTAGTATGTAATACTCGGATTTTCAGTATAAATTTTTCGCGTTATTTTATTGACAGTTATATTGAGGATATGGTGTATCAGGTTAAACTGATTTGGACATCAGGTATATTATATGAGAATGTTATTGGATCCAGTATATGTATTCAGTATGCGTGTATATGTATCCAGTATGTCGCGACGGACCGAAACAGTTGGATTTGGCTAAGTATAGAGCTCTTAACGTATGCTAATCTTAAGGACTTACGTATGCTAAATTCTATGTTTTATGCACATTATGCATAAGGCATTACGTACGTAACAGAGGGAATCGGACAGGACCAAGCTGTGGTCGGAAGGTGGGGCCCTGTGTCGGTAGCTTTCGGCGAAGAACGTGCATGGGCGAGTCAACCCTTGGTTAACGTACGTTATGAGTGGTTAGTTACGTACGTTAACTATGTATTTTACTGTAGCAAGTCAACGTACGTATTACGTACGCTATGGAGAAAGGGTTACATACGTAAGGCATTGAACGAAATGAGTCAGGAGCCTCTGGACCATCGTTACGTATGCTACCAAAGTCAGAGAGCATGCGTAAAGGTGTGTTATTTACATTAACTTTGGCATGTTGCGTACGTAACGAGCTAGAAGTTTATAAAAGTGAATGTCCATCATTTCATTTTGTTCATAACTCCACTTCGTTTTTTCGCCTTCAACACTGAGAGAGGGAGTTTCAGCTCTTCTAAGTCGATTATGAGCTTGGAAACATGGGATTGGGATCTTGAGATATGGATCTATTGTTGATTCTTGATGTGTTTGCTTGTGTATTTCATCTTCTAAGAGGTATGTTGGATAATCCTCTCCTTGAATTCGGATTTTGATGTTATTGTTGATGAATGATTCGTATGAAGATGATTATGATCTTGTTGTTACGATTCTTGAGACTATATGAACTATATGTTGAAGGATACGATGGTTTATGTCTTGACTATGATGGTTATGGTATTATTGTTGTACTTCTTGATTATATATGAGGTGTATGTGGAAGAAGATGATGATTGTGATAAGTATATGTTTCAAGTGTTTATGTTTTAAATATGAACATGGAATGTTGATATTTAGAACAAGTGATGGTGATTATGGATGTTAAGGGACAAGTTATGTGAATGGTGATCTGATCTTACGTATGGTCTTGATGATATACGAATCGTGATTATGAATTTGACAAGAATATTATCTTTCTTTGAGGATATGTGTTCACATGAGTCGAAGGATCCTAAGTGTAGTTTGGCATGAGATTGATATATATGAACAAGGGGTAATCATATCATGTTGAATTTAAGTTTGAATTCGGATTTGAATATGTTGATTAAACGTGCTTCGTGCTCGAATCAACTATTATTGAGATCACCGGATTATGAGATTGAATTGAAGGTATGAATTCATATTTGCTTAGCAAAAGAACATTTGATCCGTACATAATTGGAATACTATCGAGTCGTATGAGGTGGACGGATAATTATAAAGTTTACGGTTAATTTTGGAATACGATTATTCATGATAATAACCGGTATTTGTTTCTATGAATTTACGAATATGAACAAGAAGGAGTCTTGTTGATTCATATTTGGAATTTAAGTTGGAATCGAGTATGTTATGAAATCCTTAATATCGATATGAATTGATCATTGATATGATAAATATGTTTAAGAGGTGTTGGTGTTTTGGATATGAATATGGAATATTCATATCGAGAACTAAGTTATGTGTTTTGGTATAATATTTGTATAGGAATACGAATATGATTTCGAGTTGATGAGACTATTATGCATCGTTTAGTTGGGAAGTTCAGATGTATTGAACAAGTGTTCAAATCGAATGATTGAGTTATTTGAAACCCTTGGAATATGGTTATCTATAATGTTGAATTAATCGGATTGTCCGGATTGATGATGATAATCGGTAATTGGTTGTGATTATGAATTTACAAGAAGGAAACTCGTATTCGTATTTAAGATCGAACTGGGAATTGGTAATGTTTAGGCCCTTGTTATTGGTTTAATTTGATTATTATTATGATTATCGGATTATGAATCGTGTTGTGGCTTTGAATTCGTGATTTATTGGTTTGGGTTGTTTGGATTTGTATTTAATCGGGATATTGTGGAACCGTTGGGTTTATTGATTGGTTATATTGATTATCGAGTTGTGGCTTGTATTGTGGATATGAGTTCGTATTTGTTGAGTTGGATTATTTGGGTTTGTGTATATGATCGAGGTACTGTTGAGCCGCTCAGTTTGATTGGTTGGCTATGTCGGTTATTGATTGTTATCGAATGTGTGGTAATCGGATATTGCAATAGGTTGAGATATTTGATCGTTGATTACGACCGTTGTGTTGCGGTTGAGGCTGAAGAGTTCGTGGATTGCTTTTGGTCGGGGCTGAGGAGCTCGTAGACGAAGGCAATGGAATTGGTAACAGCTTTGTCGTATCGGTATCGAGGCAAGTTTATTCTTGTTCAGTTTATAATATTTGATGAATGGTTTCGCTTTCATTTCATTTATAGTTCATATAGCAATGCTATTATAGATGTAAACTGTCGGGATGATGATTTGTTTATCATGCTGTGGTTTGGGACAAATCATAATGTATATGATTTAATTATGTTTGATTGAAGACAGACATGTGAGTTATTTTTGGTATGTGATATGGAATGTCGGATATCGAGGGTGGTTTACCGTGTCGATAGTTATGTCGGGACGGTGGTTTGTTGGTATAAATGGACTATACTTATTTTGGGATTATTCGTATAACTGTGTATTCGTTCAGGGATGTTGGTTCGTGGAAAGGATATTGTCTTCGACTTGAGGTAATTTAAGTATTGTTCAGTTATGAGGATAATTATTCTGTTGAATTGTTGTATGTGTTGTATGTTGAGGTTCCGTATGATGAGAATCGTATTGGTTGTTTCGTTGAGGGATGTTGATCCCAGGACTATTGTTGGTATTAATGGTTGGGTTGATTGTTTCACTGAGGGATGTTCATCCCAGAACTGTTGTTTGAGATTGTTGATCGTATGGATTATCCTTTGGGGATTGTGATCCCAGGATGGTTGTATCGGATATTTTCGGTCATGTCGATCTTTCATTATCCATGTGTCTTTGTTCACTTTGATGAGTCTTTTTATCCTTATTGGATATGTGATTCTTTTAGTTTCGTTGTCATGTTGCATCGTGACATATCTGCGTGCCGATTGGTTATTGTGTAGGATTTTTAGTTGGGCACATTATGGTCATGTGTTGATATTTCTACATTGGACCGTGCACACGAGACGTAGTTCGTGATGCTAATTAGGTACATGTCCCGCGTATATCCTGGATTCCGTATACGGGGAGGACATGTGCACGGACACATTTCCGGATCGGGCATACTGTGACGTCCATCTATGAGCCATATTGTTTGGTCGTTCATCCTCCGTTTATGGTTGGGTATGTTCGACGGTTTGCGACTGGTTGTTCATACGCCCGAGGGGTATGTTCGACAGTCGGGTTTATTTCTTTGAGATCCATTATTGTTGATCGTTTGGAGCTTACCTTGTTGATGGTATTCTCGGTCGTTGTTGATCCTTTGTTGATCGTTTGGAGTTTACCTTGTTGATGGTATTCTCGGTCGTTGTTGATGCTTTGTTGATTGTTTGGAGTTTACCATGTTGAGAGTATTCTCGGTTAATGTTGATCCTTTGTTGATCATGTTGGGAGTTTACCATGTTGAGGGTACTCTCGGTTTTCGTGGATCCTTTGATGGTCGTATTAGGGTTATCATGTCGATGATATTCTCGGTCCATGTTTTGGTTATTCTCGGTCCATGTTTTGGTTGATCATGGTTTTTGACCGTATGAGCATTCAGACTGTACGGGGATGTTTTGGGACTTGTTATCATTGTTTTGGTGGTGGTTGATCTACAGATATGTTGTATGTTATTGGTTTATCCAGGTTGAGATTTGATTGTGCAATCCGACGGACAGGATTTGGCACAGATGGTTCATTCCACACTTATGAGTTATGATGATGTTTTGAGGATACTTGGTATTGTTTGAATACAGTACAGATAATTGTTGTTGAGTTCATTTCGTCATTTGAGAATGCGAAATGTGGATTATGGTAAGGATTGATTTGTTATGGATTACCATGGATTGGTAAGGTTATGAATGTAAGATTATGTTGGTAGTATTCTTATAGTATTATTACATTGGTATGTGTTGTGTCACGATTTATTCATCCCGACAGGCGATCGACTATAAGGCCGAGCGACCAAGTCAACATCAGTCAAACTATGGCTAGCTCGCCAAATCAAAGATATCAAACCACCATCAGGTACCTAGCGATCGACTCCCAGGGCGATCGCCCTTTGGCAGCTGGCGATCTGCTCTACTAACCGGCTAAGGGCAATCGACCTGCGCCCCGAGCAGAGACGATCGCCCGTCAAAACCATCAAGGACTGGATCTCAGGAAAGCACCCACGTGCAGATCCACCAAAGGCGCTGACGAGATCTTCGCCAGCAGATAAGATCTTTTGCTGACAGACAAGACATTTGACCACACTGTCACCTACCTCACCTACCAAAGCATGCGCGCCGAAAGTTGTCGGTGGGACCACCCGCGACGGCAACTCAGACGCGTGTAAGCTCCCCATTGGACCGCCTGATTGACCGCCGATTTCTGCAGACGTTGAAGGACAGCCCATGTGCTAAAAGACGATCGCCCGATTATTATATTGCAAGAAAGGCGATCGCCCGCGTATCAAGCCCTATAAATAGAGAACCTCCTCCTACTGGAAAAAGGTTCTCGATTAATTCATTTGAACCAACGGTTCGGAATTCACTCAACGGTTCCCGATTCATCGAATATACGGTTCGAATTCATTTGACTCACGTCCAAATACATTCCACCAAAAGTTCACATTCTCTCACATTCGATACATCCACGGAAATCTCGAAGAACACACATATCATCAAGCTCCCGCTATCTCACCTAATCCATCTCAGACTTCTCTCTCCAAATCTCTCGTCCGTAAGACGATCGGCGAAGACAAGTCTCCACTAGACAGATTCCAAGGGATTCATAAGCCGAAGCCCAAACATCCGGCTAAATACTCGCCGTGAGAGGCGGTCGATCTCTCACCGCCGCGACTGTTCATCACCTTTGTTACAAGAACTCACAGAGCATCAAATCTGGTTCTTCCGGCAATCTACACGCTCACTAGCTAAGATAACAAGAAACTTTACACTCATTGTAATTGTATTCTTACATTAGTACTTGTATCCCCGAATATCGGTATTAATAATATCTCGCGAGAGCATTCAAGCCCGGGACTAACAACCCCGGCAAATCTTGTGTTATTTATCTTTCTCTCGGAAGTGCTCTTGCATTTGTTTGCTATCCCATCCATTCCAGCAATATCTATCTCCGGATAATATTTTGGGTAGCAACAATTGGCGCTAGAAGGAGGGTCTGACCCTCAAACTTTTACTTCTACCGTCCCGAAGAACACTCACTGTTCTCGGGGCATATACTTGAAGTGACACTCACTGCGCTTCAAAGAAAACCTTCAGAATCATGACATCCGCCGGTACATCGAAGCAAGCTGCTCTCCGAACCGCCGGACACCATATCCCGGCTCAATCCGAACCCCAGCCGACGACAGGGGGAAGCCGCGGCAACGCGAGACTCTCGATCCCGCATCCGAGAGATGGCCCCAACCTCTCACTCGATCAATTCCAAACCGAGGAACAGATCGAGGAGGCTATGGCCATCCTGGAGGAGCGACGGAGAGCATGCGCGCCACCCGCGATAACTCCCTCGATCATCCGCCGCATGGGAAAACGGAAATTCAATGGGCTACTGAACGAGCGATCACAAAGCCCCAATCGCGAGGAAAGGCTCTCGCACGACCGGACGGATCCATATTCGATCGCTTGGGACGCGACCCATCCTGGCCGACCGGGCACTGCTTTCCAACCTTGAAAAGACGGAATCCGAATCCGTCACCAGGGAGTTCGCCTACTCACCTCACACCAACGCATGTCGCCCATTTGACTCCCGCCCGATCGCTGTGGACTCGGTACTAATCGCCTCGGCTCGCTCCGATCGCGAGCCGCTAATGATCAAAGCCACGGCGATGGCCGCCATGCAACGTCGCTCGACGAGATGAGAGCACTCTTGACACCGGGCAAGCACCAAGAAGAAGATCGCCGGCCGACCGAGCCACTCGCGGTCCACATCGAGCTTGCCCCATACAACCAACGATCGCTCCTCCTAAAACACCTCTGTATAAGGGGAGATCGGACCCAGAAACCCACCCGAGTAAATTCCGAATTTACATGGTAGGGTGTGGGGCATCCGATGCAACCAAGTGCCGGATCTTCCCACGACATTGGGCGAGCCGCCCATAAGTGGTACGTCTCACTACCACCGCGATCGGTCACCTCTTTTAAGAAACGGCGGATGACTTCACGTCATACTTCGCCAAAGAAGGTCGCCAGACCGAGAAGGCCCCAGCCGCATGATAAAAATCAAGGTGGGAAGGACGAACCGACGCAGATTACATCGACAGGGTAGACGAGATCATCCTCTCCGGCGAACCGTCGGTGATGAGCTCGCTCTCTCTATTCGGTCATGGGGGATTCCACGGTCACTCTCCCATGTTCGGACATCTCTCCAAGGATATTCCCCAACTTACACGATCTTCCGCGCTAAAGCCGCCAACTTCTGGCCGTGCAAAGGCTACTCACCCTCCGCTAGACGAGGAAACGCCACCTCTTGCCCGGAAGATAGCGATCGCTAAAGCAAAGAAGGCGATCGCCAAGACACCCGGAGATCTCAAGGCTTTCGAGGACATGGAAGCCCATTTCCTTCATACGTTCAACGAACTCCGGCACATATTTTCTATGCCATCAAGGGGCACGAAGAGCTCAAAAGCCAAAGGCGATAAGGGACCACGGTCACTGGACAACAATCAATATTGTGCCTACCACAAGAGTCCCGGCCACGACCAACACCGCGACCTCCTCAAACGGCTCTGAGACTGCTCGAGGAGGGCAAGTTGGACACTTATTGGTTTAGCCGAAGCCCCGCCTATCTCTATAGACGATCGTCCGAGTCGAACGCAAAAGCAGCCGGGAAGCTCATACGAGCCGACCCTGGATCAACCTCGGCGACCGTCTCTATATGCTTCAATCAAGAGAAGGAGACCACGGAAGTCATCCCGATCTCCCTCCTTATTTAAGAAACCGGAGGACTCGATCGCCATCTCAGGTTCACCGTCTAACACGATGGACTAAGGCACGAGACCGCCTCCCCGCACAACGTACACCGCCGTCGAAGGTCGGCATCTACATGACGATCCAAGGTGGAAGAGTGCAGCCATGGTCTGGTGGTCGATAATTCCATTGCTTAGGCCATGCAAGGTCCCTTTAGGCCAAGATCGCCCGCCCTTCGTTTAAATACGAGGCCGGCGTAGTCCGAGGCCCTCCAAACAAATCGGTGGACACGATCGCTCGCCCTCAAAGGTTCATCATCGACATGGTGAACCCGACAATGCGACGTGCCACAACCCCGTCTCAACGTACACCGCCGAGGTCGGCCATCTCCATGGTGGCCGAGGTGGAAGCAGAGCTAACAAGCCGCGGGCGTGGAGTTGATTCATCCGACGCCGCCCGCGCAAGGACTCCTCTAGACCAAGACCGCACGCCTTTCGTTTAAATACGAGGCGAGGCGGCTAACGGAGGACCCTCATAATAAAGTGAGTCACGAGACACTCAATGTCTTCGCGCATCAAGACATGATCAAGGAGTCGGCCCATTGAACTCCGCGATCGTGCACGGTTCCTCATGATGGACGACCGTCCCCGAGGATTCGACAAAGTTAAAGACCGCTCACTCAAGGAATTATTTTCATCCCCTTACTCCCACTAAGTGAATAAAAACAAGGGGCAAGAAGAGTGCGGACTACCTACACGACGATCGTCGCTATTCAACCACATACGGAGATCGTCATTTTTTCAGATGTAGTGCAGAGATCGAACTTGTTGTAAAAAGTTGTCTTATGAGTTTATCAATTCATTTGGAACTACCCTCGCAACGATCTCTCCTCACGCATTTGTACAAAGTCAAACAAAGACTCAAAAATAACCATTCATTCAAGTGATAAGTCAGAAATCCAAATGCTCATTTTATTACTTGAAAAATAGAGTACACGGCCGAAGGCCTAAGTACTACAAAAAGAAAGCTACAAACTACAAAGAAAGTAAGCTAAAAGCGTAAAAAAGCGCCTCGAGGCCCTGCGGCCTTCGCCATCGCATTCGGCGCGGTCCCCTCATCTTAGGAGCATCGGGATGAGCAAGACTGTCTGGAGACGGATACCAGCTCAAATCCACGCCGATGTCCGCCAGGTCCAAGATCGGCAAGGAGAAAGCCGAATGGAGAGGATGCTCCAATGCATATGACTTGAACTTCTCAGCTAGAGGACCGACCTCCAAGCCTCCCTTCTTAGCCGCTCGGATCGAGTCGGCGAACGCCAAGTAATAGGCGAACTCGCTGACATACTCCAAATTTTGGAAGGGATCGGCCTTGGTCGCCTCAACCTCTCCTCTCAGCTCGGCCATCGCCTGTTGCGATCCTGGAGCTCGGCCTCCCTCGCAGCAACCTTCTCTTTCGCCTCCGCCACTCATTGGTCGGCTAGCGATCGTCACCTTCGCGATCGGCCTCCTCCTCGGCAACATTCCTCGCCAGGACGGCACTCTGCATCCGGTCCCGAAATCGGTCGACCGCCATTCGGAATTTCTCGGTCTCCTTCTTCTCCGGCTCAAGCTCATGGCTCGCCCGCTTGGCCGCCTCCAAGGAGTCCTTCTCCATCGCCACGATCTTGTCGGCAAACTCGGCGTTCTCTTTCCGAGCCGCCTCGAGATCCTCCCGAAGGCGAATAGTGGAGGGCCTCCTCAAACTCTGGCGGCACGGAAGGCCATGGTCGCCGTCACGAAGAGAAAGGGCGACAACGGCATGCATCGAACTCGACGATCGCTGCCGAGCGATCGCATCCAGATCGATTGTCCACGCCTTCGGCAGGGCGTAAGCGCCTTGCTAACATAGGGAGGAATATCACAGGAATGGCGAGGAGATCGGCTCGCCAGAAATCTACGACCATCGGTGGACAAGAAGGATCTGCGCGGACGGATCCCGCATCAAAACACTAAGTTAGTACAACTCCTACGCAGATGCAATTGTCAAACACGAAATGCTATCTACCTCTCGGCCTTCTCGGGATCCCGACCAAAACGGCTTCCCTCGAGGAATCTCTGCATCCGCGATCGCCGTCTCCGCGAAAAGCCGCAGAGGGCGGCTCGCTCGGAGCAACGATGGTGATCGGAGGCGCGGCGATCGGCACTTCATCGCCGGGCGAAACGAAGTTGCTTCGGCCTCGGCCTCTTGCGATCGCCGAAGCCCCTCCTCCGAATTTCCTCCTCAACCACGACTGCTCTACGCGAGGCTCCGGCTCCGCACGAGGCCCCGCCTCCGAACTATAGGCAATGCGGCGGGTGGAACCCAGTCGACCTCTTCGCGTGAAGACGGCCTAGGACTCTGGGTTCGACATAGCGATCTCGCCGAGGCTCCAAAGCGAGAAAGCGAACCTCTGCAGATTAAAGACGATCGACTAACGGTCGACAACATCCTTAAAATAAGGCGATCGCCTAGTAAGTGAAGATCGCAGGACCACATACCTGGCACCGCGAGATGTCTCGGGAAGCGGAATAGTCGAGCCGACAACCAGCGACTCTCCTTGTTGATCCGAGTGGCGTCTAGGTCGTCGTCCGACAAGCTCCTAATTCGCTCCCAAACAACGAGGAAATCGAAAGGCAGCTCCTCGATCGCCGGAATATGAAAGCCTGCAAAACAGAAATCAAATTAGATCAGTCCAAAACGCATCAGCGAAGGGAGAGTCTAAACCCTTGCAGGATTCCTCTCCCGAAATTCGGTGGGGATCTCCGGTTCTTTGTGGGATTGTCGCTCGCGAAGCTCTCCACTTGCGGCGACCGAGAACCACTTCGTCGATCGCCCGTATCTTATTCGAACTCCATGAATCACCGGCCGATCGGCCTTGAATATGGTAACCGCCGACCAACCCTCTATGAGCCGTCAGTTTAAACAGATGATTCATCTCCAACGGCGACGGGAGACGGTACAGGCGGTGACCGCCGAAAAGGGTGAGGGTGCAAATGATTTGGAGCCAGGCGTTCGGCGTCAGCTGAAGTGGCGCCACATTCCAAGCGGCCAGCAGATGGGAGACCGCAAAGGACAGAGGGAAGCGCAACCCGGCCTCCATAACGGCCTCACTCACTGCGACCATACCCATCGGAGGCTGGTCGGCTCGTTCATTCTCCGCGGGCGCGAACATGTCCACATCTGAAGGAACATGGAATCTTGTCCTCCAGACGGCCAGATCTCTCACGACGCCGAGCTCCGTGTTGGCCGAGCGACCACAACGATCGGCGCGCGGCACGATCTGCGACCGCTTGGGGAGCACATAGGGATAAGCGACCGAATATCCTCAAATCGAATCGCGGAGTAGACCGGCCAATCTCTCCATTATTTCGGCCAAAGGCCCTATAGGCCGTCAAAATCACTATGTTGCTCCCGGTAAGCCCCGATCGCGGATCTCTCTCGATCTGCGATCGTCTCTCCTCGGCCGACTCCTAGCAATATCGGCCTCATTGAACAAAGCCTCAACTTCAGCCGGGTCGATTCCGGCTCGAATTGCTTCAGCCGCCGTCTCGGTGGAAGACGGAAGAAGTTTCTCCTGGCAGCCGATGTCCCGGCGGCAGAACTGTTTCCCGCTCCAAACGATGATGAGGTTCCGGCCATTTTCAGTTAGAAGGGAAGAGAAGGATTTTTCTTACCCTAAAGTGAAATCGATCGACGATCGGCTCTTAGATCTTCAGAAAATTCGGCAGCAGGTCCTTCTTTCTCCAAAAAAGCACGCGTGAGTGAGACTGCAGCCCCGCGCCCCCTTTTATAAGAGAAGGCAGGGACCCGTTTGCAATAAGAGAAAACCTCAGGGGTCGAATCTCAAACGGCGCACCAGTTGACCCCCTCGAGACCCGCGTACGCGTCTTTTCGAGGACGCGTCAACCGAGGGGTCATTAAGGACCGTTGGCGTCCTCCAATAGAAGCCCGACACGTGCGAGGAGACTTTTCAACACCCATTGTTTTTCCCGCGCAGTTCAGCGGCCAACCAGGTCGTCCAAATCCAGAGTATATCAGCTCAAAGACGATCGCCAGTTCCATTAAACACGAAGTCGCTCGTCAATAGTTCAGCGATCGCCAAGAGAGCCACCTCACCCCACGTTTCCAACGTATGAGCGAGCTGGGGGGCAATTGTTGTGTCACGATTTATTCATCCCGACAGGCGATCGACTATAAGGCCGAGCGACCAAGTCAACATCAGTCAAACTATGGCTAGCTCGCCAAATCAAAGATATCAGACCCCCATCAGTTACCCAGCGATCGACTCCCAGGGCGATCGCCCTTTGGCAGCTGGCGATCTGCTCTACTAACCGGCTAAGGGCAATCGACCTGCGCCCGGCGAAGACGATCGCCGTCAAAACCATCAAGGACTGGATCTCGTGAAAGCACCCACGTGCGAGATCCACCAAAGCGGCGCGAGATCTTCGCGGCAGATAAGATCTTTCTTGTGAGACAAGACATTTGACCACAGCCTGTCACCTACCTCACCTACCAGCATGCGCGCCGAAAGTTGTCAGTGGGACCACCCGCGACAGCAACTCAGGACGCGTGTAAGCTCCCCATTGGACCGCACAGTTGACTGCCAGCATTTCCTGCAGACGTTGAAGGGACAGGCCCATGTGCTAAAAGACGATCGCCCGATTATTATATTGCAGTAAAGGCGATCGCCCGGCGTATCCAAGCCCTATAAATAGAGAACCTCCTCCTACTGGAAAAAGGTTCTCAGTTCTGAATTCATTTGAACCAACGGTTCGGAATTCACTCAACGGTTCCCAGTTCACTGAATATACGGTTCGGAATTCATTTGACTCACGTCCGAAATACATTCCACCAAAAGTTCACATTCTCTCACATTTCGATACATCCACGGAAATACTGAAGAACACACATATCATCAAGCTCCCGGCTATCTCACCGGAATCCATCTCAGGACTTCTCTCTCCAAATCTCTCGTCCAGAAGACGATCGGCAGAAGCAGCAAGTCTCCACTAGACAGATTCCAAGGGATTCATAAGCCCGAAGCCCAAACATCCGGCTAAATACTCGCCGTGAGAGGCGGTCGATCTCTCACCGCCGCGACTGTTCATCACCTTTGTTACAAGAACTCACGAGCATCAAATCTGGTTCTTAGGCAATCTACACGCTCACTAGCTAAGATAACAAGAAACTTTACACTCATTGTAATTGTATTCTTACATTAGTACTTGTATCCCCGAATATCGGTATTAATAATATCTCGCGAGAGCATTCAAGCCCGGGACTAACAACCCCGGCAAATCTTGTGTTATTTATCTTTCTCTCGGAAGTGCTCTTGCATTTGTTTGCTATCCCATCCATTCCAGCAATATCTATCTCCGGATAATATTTTGGGTAGCAACAGTATGTAATTATTTATGATGGTGTGATCGTTATCATTATTGAGTATTGTGGTTGACCCCGTCGTGGACTTTATTTTTAGGTACTCGTAGATCGAGCTGGTAGCGGTCGTGAAGGGGTGATTTTCCCGGGTGATATTGGTTGTGGCATGTTTTAGAACCGAGTATTTTGATTGGTTGTTTTATTCCGCTGCAATTGTGTATTTTTGAACTGTGTTTATATCCGCTGCGTGTGTATTTTAAAATGGCTTTTCGGTATTTTTACCTACTCATGTATTTTTCAAAATGCCCCTTTTGGGTATCTCGTAAACTTCTGTTATTTCGTTAAACCCATTTTCTTAAATTATTTTATCGGTACGTGTAAGTGGTGGCTGAACGTACATTTTGAAACTGTCGAGATTTCGCATTTCGTGTTGTATTTTCAAATAGTATTTGATGACGATATTTGAGAACTATATTCTGGAAAATGTTTTGGGTATTTTAAAATATTACCGTCATCGGCCTTTTGGCATTTTTAAACGTTTTTGAAATGGTTTTTAGCCTGGTGGGTTCTGGCGCGGGACCTATGGTGTTGTAATATCCCGGATGAGTTTGGGGGTGTTACATATTGCCTTTCTTGTTAAGGAATTTTGGTTGAGTATCCGATTTTGTTTTGCATTAGTTGGACCGGCTTTGTAACTCGTATGATGTTATACGGATGAGGTTGTTGGTTGTGGAAGTGATTAGTGCTAATATGAATGGTTTGTTCAATTGGGAATGATTCGGTGAAACCTTTGAGGATCGATGCTAAGAGGGCATGGCCACACGATACCTTGTATGATGTTATTGTTGTGATGTTGCATGGTGACATGTGGTTACCTTACATGTTGTTATTGGAGATGATGATAAGTGATGATGTGGTCATCTTGATGATGTCAATTTCGAGAAAAATTGTTGTTTCGAGTTATTGTTTTGTAAAGGTTTTCAAAACAAACAGTTGGGAACTGTGGTTCTAGTAAAGCACATTCAAAATTTTATTTTAAATAAACCTACAAATTCAAAGATCTTCAAATGATAACAGTTAAATGGATACCTCGTGGAGATTTTAAAAAGGAATGTTAACAATGATTGGCTACCATGTGTCGTATATTATGGTCGTGATTGTAACGATAATGGTCGTAAATTTACTGTGATACGATTATGTGATCCATTAGTTATGATCGTAAGTTATGGATTGCTACGTTCGTAAGTTTTCTAAAGTACGGAGTGCCACTTCAGAGTTTTATTATATGCCTTGTGGTAGTCATGATTTTATGACATGCTCTCTTTCTCATATTTTATGAAACGAACGAATTCGTGGCCATTCTGAATTTTTCTATGATTTTACTATCTTGGTCATTCTCGGTATAATTATCCGGAGTGGATATTTTTATCGTATTGCTATTTGTGCCCCATGTTGATATGTTATGCTGAGTTGGAACTTTGGTATCCTATTTTATGATGTTATGTTTCATCGTGTTTAGTGGTTATCTGCTCAGCATGCCGAGGGGCACAAAGTTTAGTTTTGCGAGTTGTTTACCTAGTCCTTCGAGGCATGGACTCCAGCACCGATGTCAGGATCGACTCTGAGAAGTCCCTAAAAGGGTAGTCTGCTAGTTGCTTGCTATCGACTCGCTTGTGTTTGTTGGTACTTTCTAAATTTGTTTTTTTGTTCGCTTTTGTTGTTCGAACGAGTTATGACATTGTTTCGGGTTAATCCGTTTTTCCAAGTTTGGTTTGACTCTCGTGAGCCCTACGCGAAATGAAGGTCTTGTAGTTCTTACAAGTTCATTTAATGTCTTGAGTTGAGGTGTGAACTTCGGTCATTGTTGTCCGATTATTATTGTTAGATCTCATACCATGATTATTGAGCATTTGGGCCACTTCGTAATTTCCTCAAGTTTCGGGAAATTGTCTTCATAGTTGATCTTCCAAACCTTTGGGTTATTGGAATTTCTACTTGTTCAGCGTTAGACCCGTGTTTTGTTTGTTGTGCTGTTCGGATTAATCAACCGTAGTGATTTTGTTCGTTGCATTTTGTTAACACTCTGGCATAGCGAATTGGAATGTAGCAGTTCTGTACTACATGATATTTGTTGTGTGCCATCAGCAGCAGATAACATGTGTTGTCTATGGTTGCCTTGCGCTGATTGTTTCATGTTTTAAGTTTTGGGATGAAACATATTTTTAGTGGGGTAGAGTGTAATACCCTAGATTTTCGTTCTCGTTGCTTTGAATTTTTTTCTGCGATTTAGTAGATTTTTGTCGTTCATATATTTGGGATCATGTGTCACGTTTGGACACGTGTTTGGTTACGATTCAGATCGTTGCGTTTTTGTCATCCCGGAGGGGGAGTATCGTTGTTGAGATGAATTTTTGTTCGATATAGGTTGTGGTATAGCGCGTGCTAAGGAGCAGCAGTTAGCGCACGGTACGGGTATGGTAGCGCACGCTAACTGGTAGTTCGAGGCACTCCATAATCTATTGGACTGGGTCTAGAGGTCTCGTTAGCGCACGCTAAGCTATCAAGTATATATACTGGACAACAATCGTTTTTCACCATTTCCACTTCATTTCCTCTTATCCCCGCAGCTATGAGTCGAGAGCGACTAGGTTTCGTGATCTTGATCGATTTTGTTCCATCCAAAGGTATTGTGGTGTATCCTAGGTGATTATAATATCATATAATCCATTGTTCTTCGTTGGATCGAGGTATTATTTCTTGATCCCCTAGAGCTGACTTTTTTTGGGAGATTTGTTCTTGATTTCGTATTCAATCCAATTTTGATGAATCGATTGTTGTTAAATGATGTTGTTAAACATATATTGATTCTATATCCATATTTCAGTTTCGTATATTCCGAATCGTGATTGTTGTGTTCTAGAGGAGTCTTGAGTATTTAATGTTCGATTAAATGTCTCAATGAGTTTCCTTTGGTTGTTGGGGGCGATTTCTATTGTTATTGGTCTTGCTCCTTGTCGTGATCATGTTTTCGTTGTTTCTTGTGGAAGTTGTAGGTTTCTAGGCACTTCGGCCGAGCCGTATTCGTCGGAGTATTTGCGTGCCGATTTCGAGGCAAGTATCTTGTCCATACACTTCGTGTTTCGTTGATGTAGTTGTTGGTAATTGACTATGTGTGCAATTGGAATATTTTTAATGAACCTTTAAAGAATCGGTATATTCTCGATAAAGGTTCTTCAAAATTAACTCATGCGTTTGTAAACGAATGGTTTATTCTGAGGATGTGTAATAATGTTGTGTTGTATTGCTTACTGACTTCTTTGTGAGGAGGTGGTACTATTCGATGTTTGGGAAATATATCTTCTCGTTGTGTGGGATTTTATATATTCACTCAGGGATGGACTGATGAGTCCTCAAAGGGCTCCGTCTCCTCTAGTGAGGTTCCACGAATACTTTTGGGTTAACCACTATGGGAGGGTCCGATGGGGCCTCAGAGGGTTCCATTGCATCTGGTGCGATTCCATTGTTAATCACGTATATAAATGAAATGCAATGTAAAATGAGACTTAGTTACTCCGGAATACTAGTCTTGAATTCGATTGATTATATATATTCACTATGGGATGGACTGACGAGTTCTCAGATGGTTCCGTTGCCTTTGATGCGGTTCCACGAAGATTTTTGTTTGTGATTATATATATATATTTACTGTAGGACAGACTGACGAGTCCTCAGAGGGTTCCGTTGCCTTTGGTGTGGTTCCACGAATATTTTGGTCTGTGATTATATATATTTACTCTGGGACGGACTCAGAGTCCTCAGAGGGTTCCGTTGCCTTTGGTGCGGTTCCACGAATATTTTCGCTAATCACGCATGAAACTGAAATGAGATGTAATGAGATTTAGTTATCATTTAATGCTAATCTTGAATTATATGATTTCATTTATTCATCAACGACTGCATGTGACTCTAAGTTATTTACCATTATTTGGTTCAGATTATTATATTCTTGGAATATGATGTGTATGGCTCGTAATTGCCTATTATACTTGTACTAGAAAAATTCCAGTTTGCTAACGCCCGAGTAATTGGGGGTGGATGCCTGTTATTGCATTCAGGTACATGCAGGTTTTGGGGAGCAAAGCACGGGATCGGTACGAATGATGATGGAAGACAAATGATACTAATCACATGAGGGCTAGTATTGAGATTCGTTGGTCGGATTATATTATTCTTTCCACTGTAATGTTCTCCCGTCTTACGGGACCGTTGTTGTATTTTGACCCATGTGCGGGTTTGAGTTTTGGAACAAGAGATGTATACGTAGTTCAAGTTTTATGTAATTGATGAAAGACCAAATCGGTCTAATAGTTCGTTATTTAGCCATGTCGGCATGTACTGTGATTGTCTTGTTGTTTTATTTAGCCTGGTAGATCCTCACGGAGATGGTATGCGGCTCTGTAATATTCCCGAGTGGATTGGGGTGTTGCAGAATATGGTATCATAGCTTAGGTTGTGTAAACCTAGGCTGTCGGGTCAAGTCGTATATTGTTGAGTCTTGTCTTGTCGGATTTTGTCTAACTAAGTCAAGTCGTGACGCGTTGTCTGAGTTATCGATCGTGATTAGTATCGTGTTGTAGTCATCATCTTCGTGCGACCTATGGATGTAAGTCTCCTCTTTTATGTGTATTATCTTCGTTTCATGACTCTGTTTACATGCGTGTCATGGAGATAGAATTCGTATTTGATACTTGTGGTATAATTACGTGTGTAATGAGGTGGATGTATTGATGGATTTGACACCGAGCGGTGTAGTATGATATGAAACCTTGAACCTTGATGTGTTTCAAGAAATGTATCGACGGTAGAGTTTGTTGAGAAACTCAGATACATGGTTTTGACATGTGTTTGACTTTGGGAGTAATGAATTATATTTGATGAATTGGTGATTTTGAATGTCGTGTAGGCATGTGTTTGAGAATTACCTATTTTGGCTAATTGTTCTGTACATGATGTGTACGAACAGTGTGTGTGTTCCAGGTACGGTCCGTGGGACCTCTGGAGTTCGGTACATGATGTGTACGAACCGTGATTGTGTCGATAATGTCTTCATGGTGAAATCCCGGATACGTGATGATATTTCACTAATTTGTTTTGAAACAAGAACCGGGCTGAGGCCTTGATGATTTTCGAAAAGGGTTTTGTAAATTGGGACTCGAGGTCCAAAAGAAATTATGTTCTAAAAGCTCCCGAGATGCCGAGTTTTAATTTTTAAAACTTCATCACTTGTTTTCTGATTAATAAAACCTCTCGGGAATATTTTGACAACTAATTATGTTATCTAATTCGTGATTACCTTCCGATTGATACATTTCGTATGCTATTATACTTGCACTAGTAAAATAATGGGGTTTTACTAACCCCTGAGTAATCGGGGAGTGGATGTCTATTTTGCGTCAAGGTATTTGCTGGTTCGAGGGAGCAGTCACAGGATTGGTGCAGGAATTGACGAGCTATGATACTAATCAAGAGTTGACAGTTTGGTCGGGTTATGTTGTGTCGACCAAGTTATGGTCAGACTTCTGCTGTTGTGTATCCTTACCCCTGCGTGGGTATTTATTGTAAAGGGTTGTATTTTGTCTCGTTTGCACTAGTCGTATGACCTCATTGGTTCGTGTGGTTGTATTGTAATTGACCTTAGTGGTCGCAGTTATTGTAGTAATTGTCTTCGGTCGGTCAAGTTTTGGTGTTTTCTGTGTTGTTTAGCCTGGTAGGTCCTCGTGGAGATGGTCTACGGCATGTAATATTCCCATATGGCCTGGGGGTGTTACATAAACCACATAACACACAAGTCCGAGTGAACAATAAAAACCCAAGGATCTAATACTTGGGAACCGACAACTCAAATGACGTGGCAAAAAACACGTCTCGACTCGACCCGAAAGCTTAAGTTTTCACAACCTAAGCTTCGATACCATATTCTGTAACACCCCCAGAGCCATCCGGGAATATTACAGTGCCATGGGCCCCGAAACGGAACCCACAAGGCTAAAAGACATTTTAACAAATATTTCAAATACGCCTAAGCGGCGATGACGGTAATATATTTAAAGACTTTATAAAATCCATTTATCAGTACCGTCGTAAAATCTCGTTTGAATGTACAAGGCCAAAGCGCCAAAACTCATCAATCTAAAACTATACGTTAAGCCATCGCTTACACGTACCGACAAAATAGTTTAGAAAATGAATTTCCAAAATAACTCAAGTTCGTAAAATACTAGCAAGCCATTTTAAAACACGCTCGCAGCGGATATGATGAATAATTAAAAGTACTTTTGCAGCGGATAATAACAACTAATCAAAGTACTCGATTCACAAACACACGTCATAGCCAGTATCCTACGGGAAGCTCATCTCTTCTCGACCGCTACAAGATCGATATCCCAAGAACCTAAAAATAAATCCCACGGCAGGGTCAGCCATAATACTTAACAATGATAACGATCCCATCAGATTAATAATTACATACCAATGAAAATACAAAGTAAGAATACTACCAACATAATCTTATCGTCATAACCTTACCAATTCGTGATAATCCTCATCAAAGTAATCCTCACCATATTCCACATCTCGTATTCTAAAAAACAAACTGAATCGTATACAGACACTTGTACTGTATCCCAGACAATACCCAAGATTGTCAAAACATCATCATAACTCACTGTTACGAAATATACTAACTTTGTCCAACCCAATCCATCGGATAATATCATCAAATCTCAACATGATAATCGATTGCCAATCAACAGATAAGTAGCAAGAAGAAAATACGGAACGTACCTCAAGATACGCAACGCCACGACGAATCATGTGAGTCTAATCCGAGATCAGATCAATACAACAAACAGACATGGTCCCAATAACACAAGACTTACAAATTGTAACACCCCGAGATATTCGGAATAATTACAGCGCCGTAAACCCTTTAGGTAAGGATTTACAAGGCTAATTTTAAAAAGAGTGTAAATATAAACCAATCGTACAACTGAAGTTCAAATACAGATTTGATTCAACCGATCAAATGAGTTAACTTATACAACCATATCGAAAGGACATTATTAAAACAGACGTACTCGAGTACTAAATAGACCAAGAAGACAAATAACAATAACAATAAACATCAACCACATCACTGAGCCATCGCATCGTCCTATCGGTACTGTGGTTGCTTCCCTGCTCCTCGGCTACCTGAACATCAAAACAATTTCCACCCCCGAAGGGGTTAGCAAAACAATGCTAGTACAAGTATCGTAATACATAAATCATCAATGCATCATAAAACATGCAAAACGGACTTCCGCCACCGGAATCCAACGATGCGAATCCTCACGATTCCATCAACACAGTACAGGGTAATCTAGCGATCCAGCGCCCTTGGTATAGATCCCCATGATGATCCTGTCGGACCAATGCATGGTGGAAAACCCGTCCAGTGATCCAGCGCCCTCAACATAGATCCCCATGATGATCCCGTCGGACCAACGCATGGTGGACATTCGATCCAGCGCCCTCAGCATAGATCCTCATGATCCCCTCGGATCATTTATACCATAAATCAATCAACTATGCACACATATATGCATTTCAATATGTTCATCAATACGAACAAATAACAACGAATACCATGAGAAATTTCAGAATGTATCTCATATTCAACAATATGAACAAAACCACAAGCATGATCAAAGTTTCAATATAAATCGAACTCGACATATGATACTTGCCTCGAAAATGGCAAGAACGAAACACTTCAATGATCTCAACACACTCGAAGGCCGCCTCCTTCGATCAACGTAGCAAGCTCGAACCTTAACAAAAGGAATGATATACAAATCACCTCAAGTCGATGATGGCCTAACAATTCGGTTTATGGCCCAAAAGCTCAAAATAAACAATCTGCCTGGACTGCTTAGCGTGCGCTACGTACTCTACGTAACGTGCGCTAAGCCTGCCTGTTAGCGTACGCTATCGTATAAGCCTAGCGTACGCTAGCTACGGACTGACAGTTGACTCGGCTGATCTCATAACGTACGTTACGTACGAAATCGTGCGTTAACCCAATCCCGATAGCGCATGTTAACTAACGTATGTTAGCGTGCGCTAATCTTGCATGGCAGAATACTGCTAACAGAAAACTGGGTTGAATGGTGATGAACTCATAAATTCTATGGTGATAATACAAGTCATCCTCGAGCATATCATGCTAATAAGGTTTGTGGAAGTTCTATGGTTATGAGATACAAATATACGGATAATCATCTCAACATCATAATTCATCTACGATCTTCAAGAAATATTCTAAGTTCCATTCGTCCTACGTTCCAAAACGCACGATTCCAAAGTATAAAACGTAACAACTGGGTAATATCCGTTTACTGATCACAAATCAATTTGAAAATGCTTAGGAGTCCAAATACTAAGATGGTTCAAAGGTTCAAACGATATATAGTGTCGATACGTCAAAAGTATCCTTCTAACATGTGATGACCGATTATAAACGAAATACTGGCTATCAAAACATGATCAACGTCCTTAAGAACATTACTAATATCGGTGAAGAATCACCTACCTCAAGGTAGTGAAGAACACGGAGGAAATCGAAGCAATCCAATACCGAAGGCTTGAACACCAATCTCCAACGATATACGATCTTCAATCACGAGCTAGGATGTTGATATGAAGTGTTTAGGATGAAGGAAGTTATGTTCTAAGTGTAAGAATTCGGGTAATGGGAGAAGAAAGAACTGAAATCACGAATAGGATGCTGTCCTATTTATAAGAAATGGCTATTAGCGCGCGCTAGTCCCTGCTCGTAGCGTGCGCTAACGGCTCACTGACTTAACTGTATTCAGCACTTAGCGTGCGCTACGCATATACGTGTAGCGTGCGCTAAGGCGTTGACTTGGCTTTTCCCAAAAGCCGTCCAGGTTCATCCCGACACGATCCGACAGGGGTCCCCCGGCCAGATCTCACCTACCGCACGTCTCAATCAAATTGACCTCGCATAGCGTGCGCTAATGTTCCTTTGTAGCGTGCGCTATTGAGTCCGTGTTAGCGTACTCTACACATAGCCGATAGCGTGCGCTACATGTGCAGAATTACAATCTTTAAATCACATACATGAAATCATACGCTCGACAACATCGGATTATGAAATACGGAGAATAATACTCAGATCAAGTACAACGATTACAATATCACAATTTCCAAATACATATCAGAAATCTCGGGTATTACATCCTTCCTCCCTAAAAAGAAGTTTCGTCCCGAAACTTAAGATGAAAACAATTCTGGATATCTAGCCTTCATACTATCCTCTGTTTCCCAAGTGGCTTCTTCGACTCCATGTCGTGACCATTGTACTTTAACCAAGTGTATTGGTTTATTCCTCAATTGTTTGATCCGGCTCTCAAGTATCTTGATTGGTCTCTCTTCAACGGTGCCATCATTAGCTATCTCGATCTCGTCGAAATCAATGACGTGACTGGGGTCCGGTACATACTTCCGCAATTGGGATACGTGAAACACATTGTGAACGTGACTCAGCGATGGCGGTAAGGCCAACCTGTATGCTAAATCTCCAACTCTCTCGAGGATCTCAAATGGTCCGATATATCTCGGACTAAGCTTGCCTCTCCTCCCAAAACGGAAAATCCCTCGTGTGGGAGACACCTTCAATAGTACATGATTCCCAACGTCGAACTCTAGAGGGCGACGATGTACGTCTGCATAAGACTTCTGTCGACTCTGGGCAGTCAACAGTCTTTCCCGAATCAAAGCTATCTTCTCTTGAGTCTGAACTATCAATTCCGGTTCTGTCCCGATCAAGTCCGAAGAATCATCCCAGCACAGGGGTGATCGACATCTTCTTCCGTACAAAGCTTCAAATGGTGCCATCTTAATAGAAGCATGCCAACTATTATTATAGGTGAACTCGATCAAGGGCAAATGAACTTCCCAATCAGTTGACCAATCTAATGCACAAGCTCTAAGCATGTCTTCTACTGTTTGAATAGTCCTTTCGGACTAACCGTCCATTTGGGGATGATAAGCCGTGCTAAAATTGAGCTCAGTCCCCAAAGCCTTGTGAACTGCTTTCCAGAAGTGCGACACGAAACGACCATCTCGATCCGAAATAATGGTCTTCGGCGTCCCATGCAATCTGACTATTTCCTCAATAAATACTCGTGCCAATCTCTCGGGCCCCCATGTGTCTTTAATCCCTAGGAAATGAGCCGACTTGGTTAGTCGATCAACTACAACCCAAATCATGTTCATTCCCGTTCTAGTCCTTGGCATACTGGTGATGAAATCCATCGAGATGTCCTCCCACTTCCATTCAGGGATCGGAAGCGACTTTAACATTCTGGCAGGTTGCTGATGTTCGATCTTAACCTGCGGACAAGTCAAGCACCTCGAAACATACTCTGCTACGTCCTTCTTCATATTCCCCCACCAGAAGTTTTGTTTTAAATCCTTATACATCTTACTACTGCCTGGGTGAATAGAATAGGGCGCGCTATGAGCTTCCTTCAGAATAATCCGTCTCAGATCATCATCATCGGGAACGCAAAGTCGACTCTGAAATCTCAGAACTCCATCGTCTTGTATCACGAATCCTGGGTCTTTTTCCTTCTTTACTTCATCACACAATCGAAGGATTAGAGAATCGTTCAACTGCTTAGACTTGATCTCCTCGACTAGTGATGAAGTCAGTTCCATCACATAAAGTTGCACTTGGATTCCTGGTGCCCATACTTTAATCCCCTCGCGGATCAGTTCCCGTTGAATACTGGTTTGGGATGTAAGTGCTTCCAACACTTGAAGATAAATAAGTTTTCGGCTCAAGGCATCGGCTACTACGTTTGCTTTCCCCGGATGATAGAGAATCTCCAAGTCGTAATCCTTGATCAATTCCACCCACCTTCTCCGCCTCATGTTTAATTCTTTCTGACTGAAAATGTACTTGAGGCTCTTATGATCGGTAAAGATCTGACAATGAGTGCCGTACAAATAATGTCGCCAAATTTTCAAGGCAAAGACCACCGCTGCTAGCTCCAAATCGTGAGTGGGTAATTAACCTCATACGGTTTCAATTGCCGAGAAGCATAAGCAATCACCTTATCGTTTTGCATCAATACACAACCCAGACCCTGATTCGAAGCGTCGCTGTATACCATGAATCCATCAGTTCCATCTGGCAATGCTAAAATAGGTGCTGTCGTCAGTCTCTTCTTAAGCTCATCAAAACCAGCCTGGCATTTCTCATCCCACTTAAACTTTTGAGTTTTATGTAACAGCTGAGTGAGCGGACGAGCAATTTTGGAAAATCCCTCTACAAAGCGGCGATAATATCCAACAAGTCCTAAAAAACTCCGGACTTCTTTCACGTTATTAGGGGCTTCCCATTCCAAGATTGCTTCGACTTTCTTCGGGTCCACCTGAACTCCGTCAGCTGATATCACATGCCCAAGGAAAGTTACTTCCTTAAGCCAGAACTCGCATTTTGAAAGCTTTGCATACAGCTGTTCCTTCCTCAAGGTGCTCAAAACCACACGCAAATGTTCGGCATGCTCCTCTGCGTCCTTTGAATATATCAAGATGTCATCAATGAAGACGACCACAAATTTATCCAAGTATTCCAAGAATACCCGATTCATCAATTGCATGAATCTGGGAGCATTGGTAAGTCGAAATGGCATTACTACAAATTCATAATGCCGTCAGGGATACGAAGCGATTCGGTATATCCGATTCCTTAATTCTCAACTGGTGGTATCCTGATCGCAAGTCAATCTTCGAGAATACTCTCGCCCCTTGCAGTTGATCAAACAAGTCGTCGATCCGAGGTATAGGGTACTTATTCTTGATCGTCATCTTGTTGAGCTCCCTGTAATCAATACACAGTCGGAGGGATCCGTCTTTCTTACAGACAAAGAGAATGGGCGCTCCCCAAGGAGAAACGCTAGGTTGGATATAGCCCTTCTGTAACAATTCCTCCAGTTGCTTCTTGAGTTCATACATCTGGGTTGGCGCCATGCGGTATGGTGCTCTAGAAATAGGAGCTGCTCCAGGCTCTAATTCGATAGTGAACTCCACTGCTCTCTGCGGAGGTAACCCAGGTAGTTCGTCAGGAAATACATCTGAGAACTCATTCACAACTGAAATACACGAGAGCTCTACTCCTTCCTCTTTCCTCATGGCATAGCACCAAAGTCCGTGACATCCCTGCTTCAGTAATTTCACGGCTTTCATTGCTTTGATCAATCTTCCCGAGCTTCCTGGTCTCCATCCTCGGAATAAGTGTTCAGATCCGTCATCAGCAATGATAGAAATGACTCTCTCTCGGTAATTCAGAATAGCTCCATAACGGTTGAGCCAATCGTCTCCGAGAATTAAATCGTCACCGTAGATGTCAACCACAATAAGGTTTGATAGCCAATCTCTCCCTCCTATAGTTCTTGGAAAATCCCTAGCTTCTAGGGTTCCCACCATTTTCTCTCCGCTCGGTAATCCCACAACATAAGGTTCACAATCATACAAGCACGAGATTTTCAAGCGATTAACACGGTTCAAAGATATAAAAGAATGCGTAGCTCTGAATCGAACAAGACACTAGCTGGTTGCAAAAGGATCTCGAATCGTGCGATGCAACGTATTCGATCATCCTTCTTCATCTCGTAAATACGCGGAGGAACGGACCCGGCCTTTGGATGCCTCTCTTTTCCCAACATTCTGCTGGGAAAGCGCTCTGCTGCGTCTGGTTTACACTAGTGTCCTTGAAAGCATGCAGAATGCGAGTACCAAAAGATCGGGTCGCATTCCCACAAAATTTTGCGCGATGTCCTTCTGTCCACACTCAAACAGTCACACAGTACGAAACAATCACGTCGAACATGTCGCTTTGCCCACGGTTATAACACTTCTTCCTGCGTCAAAGCAGCTTGGTGTTGCCCGGAACTTCTTTCCACCTCGAGAAGGATGCGGAGGTCTCCTGGATGAATGAAAAGAGGACGGGCCCCTGCGAGGCCCGCTACTCTTATTCTCCGTGAAGTTTCCAGACACATTCTGTTTCTTTGCTTCCGTCGATTTCTCTACTGCTGCCTCCTTCATATCATAGGCCAACGCCTTGTCCTGATACTGTCGCAAGGTGGTACATTCAAATCCGGACATATATTGCTGAATTTCCGGCTTCATTCGCATGTCGAAATGGAAATCCTTTCCGCCTCGGTCCTGACCAAGTGGCGCACATAAGTCAGCTGGTGATTAAAGGTCTTAATCACGTCCGTCACAGATGCTTCTGAATTTTGTGGTGAGAAAAACTCCCGAACTCGGGCTTCTCTAACTGGGCGAGGACAATACTGTGCTTCCATCATCAATTTGAATTCCGTCCAGTCAACATTGTGCTCATTCGGTCGAATGGCCTCCCACCAGTCGAAAGCCTCCCCTGTCAGAAGATACTGGGCGACCGAAACCTTCCTATCATTGGGACAGTTAATCCCCGCAAAGATCTTCTCTAATTCCTTCAGCCAGTGATCCCAAGAAAGCGTCTCAGTCGCACCATCAAATTTCGGAGGATGCAATTTGATCACCTCGGTAAGCCATTTATCTCCCCGATTATCCACGTTATGCTGCTGTCCCATCGCCGTCTGCATGCGATCCACAACTTGAGCAAATTGGTTCATCTGGGCAACCACCTGCTGAAGCACTCCCGGCACGATTGGATCTGCATTATTATTTGCCGATCCCTGCTGTCCCCCGGAATGGGAATCCGTTCGACTAGCGGTTATCTCTGGGGTAGATACCGACTCTTCTTGTCTCGCATTTCCACGTCCGCGTTCGCGTCCACGACCTCCTCTCAACATACTGTAAACATAAATACTCAATATCCAGGGCAAACTTTCTAAAAGTACATCTATCAATGTTCACAAAACATGAATAAAATAAAACGGTAGTATTTGAGATTTAGGAACTTACAACCATGGTCCACACGACGATGCTGGCTCAGCAGTGATGTTACGAACGACCAATAATCAAATAACGTAAACTGACCCAACTAACCCGACTGCCAAGATATCCATGAATCTTAGCTCCGATACCATATTCTGTAACACCCCGAGATATTCGGAATAATTACAGCGCCGTAAACCCTTTAGGTAAGGATTTACAAGGCTAATTTTAAAAAGAGTGTAAATATAAACCAATCGTACAACTGAAGTTCAAATACAGATTTGATTCAACCGATCAAATGAGTTAACTTATACAACCATATCGAAAGGACATTATTAAAATAGACATACTCGAGTACTAAATATACCAAGAAGACAAATCACAATAACAATAAACATCAACCACATCACTGAGCCATCTCATCGTCCTGTCGGTACTATGGTTGCTTCCCTGCTCCTCGGCTACCTGAACATCAAAACAATGTCCACCCCCGAATGGGTTAGCAAAACAATGCTAGTACAAGTATCGTAATACATAAATCATCAATGT
Organism: Orobanche coerulescens; assembly: GCA_033398695.1. Classification (NCBI taxonomy): domain Eukaryota; kingdom Viridiplantae; phylum Streptophyta; class Magnoliopsida; order Lamiales; family Orobanchaceae; genus Orobanche; species Orobanche coerulescens. The sequence continues at coordinate 88,940,478 of CM065818.1, read as the reverse complement.
ATCATAAAACATGCAAAACGGACTTCCGCAACCGGAATCCAACGATGCGAATCCTCACGATTCCATCAACACAGTACAGGGTAATCCAGCGATCTAGCGCCCTTGGTATAAATCCCCATGATGATCCCGTCGGACCAACGCATGGTGGAAAACCCGTCCAGCGATCCAGCGCCCTCAGCATAGATCCCCATGATGATCCCGTCGGACCAACGCATGGTGGACATTCGATCCAGCGCCCTCAGCATAGATCCTCATGATCCCCTCGGATCATTTATACCATAAATCAATCAACTATGCACACATATATGCATTTCAATATGTTCATCAATACGAACAAATAACAACGAATACCATGAGAAATTTCAGAATGTATCTCATATTCAACAATATGAACAAAACCACAAGCATGATCAAAGTTTCAATATAAATCGAACTCGACATATGATACTTGCCTCGAAAATGGCAAGAACGAAACACTTCAATGATCTCAACACACTCAAAGGCCGCCTCCTTCGATCAACGTAGCAAGCTCGAACCTTAACAAAAGGAATGATATACAAATCACCTCAAGTCCACGATGGCCTAACAATTCGGTTTACGGCCCAAAAGCTCAAAATAAACAATCTGCCTGGACTGCTTAGCGTGCGCTACGTACTCTACGTAACGTGTGCTAAGCCTGCCTGTTAGCGTACGCTATCGTATAAGCCTAGCGTACGCTAGCCACGGACTGACAGTTGACTCAGCTGATCTCATAACGTACGTTATGTACGAAATCGTGCGTTAACCCAATCCCGATAGCGCACGTTAACTAACGTATGTTAGCGTGCGCTAATCTTGCATGGCAGAATACTGCTAACAGAAAACTGGGTTGAATGGTGATGAACTCATAAATTCTATGGTGATAATACAAGTCATCCTCGAGCATATCATGCTAATAAGGTTTGTGGAAGTTCTATGGTTATGAGATACAAATATACGGATAATCATCTCAACATCATAATTCATCTACGATCTTCAAGAAATATTCTAAGTTCCATTCGTCCTACGTTCCAAAACGCACAATTCCAAAGTATAAAATGTAACAACCGGGTAATATCCGTTTACTGATCATAAATCGATTTGAAAATGCTTAGGAGTCCAAATACTAAGATGGTTCAAAGGTTCAAACGATATATAGTGTCGATACGTCAAAAGTATCCTTCTAACATGTGATGACCGATTATGAACAAAATACTGGCTATCAAAACATGATCAACGTCCTTAAGAACATTACTAATATCGGTGAAGAATCACCTACCTCAAGGTAGTGAAGAACACGGAGGAAATCGAAGCAATCCAATACCGAAGGCTTGAACACCAATCTCCAACGATATATGATCTTCAATCATGAGCTAGGATGTTGATATGAAGTGTTTAGGATGAAGGAAGTTATGTTCTAAGTGTAAGAATTCGGGTAATGGGAGAAGAAAGAACTGAAATCACGAATAGGATGCTGTCCTATTTATAAGAAATGGCTATTAGCGTGCGCTAGTCCCTGCTCGTAGCGTGCGCTAACGGCTCACTGACTTAACTGTATTCAGCACTTAGCGTGCGCTACGCATATACCTGTAGCGTGCGCTAAGGCATTGACTTGGCTTTTCCCGAAAGCCGTCCAGGTTCATCCCGACACGATCCGACAGGGGTCCCCCGGCCAGATCTCACCTACCGCACGTCTCAATCAAATTGACCTCGCATAGCGTGCGCTAATGTTCCTTTGTAGCGTGCGCTATTGAGTCCGTGTTAGCGTACGCTACACATAGCCGATAGCGTGCGCTACATGCGCATAATTACAATCTTTAAATCACATACATGAAATCATACGCTCGACAACATCGGATTATGAAATATGGAGAATAATACTCAGATCAAGTACAACGATTACAATATCACAATTTCCAAATACATATCAGAAATCTCGGGTATTACACAAATGCACACTCACATGACAAAATCAATATGCTCACAACAATAACAACATCGTATACTTATGGTAATCCAACGATCCAGCGCACGCAACATAGTGGATAACCCACAATATACATATGCACAACAACAACACATGGTAATCCAACGATCCAGCGCACATAGTATAGATTCCCATGATGACCCCGTCGGACCAACACATGATGTAAGTACACGTCCAACGATCTAGCTCACACAGCTATAGATTCCCATGATGATCCCATCGGACCAACACATGGTGGAAGTACACATCCAACGAGCCAGCGTAGCGCACATAACTATAGATTCTCAGGATGAACCCGTCGGACCAACATATAGTGGACAAAACAATCACAACACATATGCACGACACATAACAACATAACCGTCATGCCTGACAACAACAATAAATGAATGTATCACAACATGATTGACACTAAATGACACAAATGATTAGAGTATTTGCCCTGAGTCCTTCGATAGAAATCTCAATGTCAAAAACCATCACCGATGATTATTCTCAATGTTCGACGATCCAAAATACCACGAACTATAGAAAACTCATATCCTCGTCCTTACCAAAATGTATCCTCGATACCCAAGTATACCAACAACAAATAAAAATCATATACATGATGATTAAATTCCCAAAATCAGAAAACAACGTACAATCCCAAATCTCTTTTTGATACCCAGTTTGTCACTGTTGTGAGAAGAAAGCTCTTTATGGTGAACTTTTTTTGTTTTCTAAAATTTGAGACAAGACGTTGCTAAGCAGCTATTAGAAGGATTTGTAGCTGATGAAGCTTTCATGTTCGTCCCACAACCAATGCTTGAGATGGATCACGTCCAAAGGCCTAGAGACTCCAAAGGATCACAATCGTTTGATGGGGTAAGGGACTTTACTTCAGACCCCAAGCATTGATGAAATTTAGTTAGTTGTGCACTGATTTGGAACCTATTTGCAGGACTGGTCATCAGATTTTCTGATTGGTAAAATCATTAACCGAACATGAATTGTATTTACCAAATCTGTTGGTTAACTGAGTTAACCGATATTTTCTGGAATAAAATTGTCTTGATATGTATAATCACGAATAATTTGGAATCGAATTAAACCATAACGAAATATTTTTAAAACCTTTAACCCCTCACCGAACCAAAATAATTTGATTATTGGCCGATTTCAGCCAACGGTTAATTGAAAAAGAAATCTATTAATGGGACGGCCCTACCTATTTTCGAGTGAGAATGAGAAAGGTGTTTACTAGGATTTTGCCTCTGTATACAGGAACTATTAAGAAATTCCATAGTTGAAGATGATGCAATGAGCATACAGCCAGTTGCCGATATATCTTGGTTCATTCCCAAGTTGCCTGCTTCTGCATCTCCTTCGGTGTCACGTATTGTCAGCATTGGCCAGCTACTAGAATCGGTAAATACCCAATTCCTTTGTGTGTGGGCGCGTGTTGCCTGATAGTCAGGTAGAAACCTAAATTATCATTAAATTCTTAATGTTTTTCAGAAGGCATGGCCCTTAGAATATACGATTCCCGGCTTTTGGGCCACATCTCCACGTATTGATATATGGTTTTTAAAACTCTTTTCTTTGATTGTTAAGAATGTGTGAACTTTAGGATTTCATTTGCGATTTATTCAAGGAAGAATTACAAGTATTCTTGCAATCAAGTGTTGAACGTAAGAATCTTTAAGAAATGCTGAATTACAAATGATATTCCGATACAGTCCTCCACTCGCAACCCAAAACGCACCTTCTGTGAAAATTGATTGTTTGTCACCTCCTCGTTCAAAAACCGTATTTTCAACAGCCAAGCAATACGAATATCATGGCATGCATACATACATTAATGTCAATAAATGACAAAAGATTAAGTTCAAAATCAAATCTAAAAAATGGGGGAATTATAAAATGGGGAATATCATGACATACATACATTCAATCACATGAAGTTGCTAAAGTGGGGGATTATAAAATTTAGCATTATCAATCAAAAAGATGTCAAGAAAATAAAAAAAGAATCCAAGAATTTGGTGAAAGCAACCACATGTACTTCATTTGGATTCCAAAACTCATTCGTATCTATACTACTTAAAGCTTAAGTAGTTTAATTGAATGTGAAAGAGGATTAGTGCACAAAAGCATACTCTCAATTGTACGGTACAACATGTTTCAAGCCATCCTTCAATTCAATTTAATACCAAGAATACAAACCATATGTGGTTACACGAATCATAAAAACCGAAAAGAATACAAATCAAGTGGTGGTTACACTAGTCATAAGTTAATGCATTTTAGTTTTATGCCATAATCAGTTTCATGCCTTTTAGTTTGTTCACAATTATTAGTTAATCTTTAATGTGAACCTTTTCGTATGTTTCTTAAAAACTATAAATAACCCACTACACCTTCACCGAACATACCCTATCCCACAATCATATCGACCTCAGATCTGTTACATCTTCATCGGTCCAAGAAAAGTCAAACGAAAAAGAAGAGAAAGATGAACAAAAGAAATAGCACAAACGACTTTCGAAAACCAAAAGGAAAAGACAAACTCTCAGATTTGTTAAACTTTTTCCCAAATCTTTTGAATATTTTTTTTATCTATAGAAGCATAACTTCTTTCAATATTCGAAAAGATAAATAAACAAGAAAAACTTAGTTTCATTATTTCTGTTTTTCGTTTCAAACATATGAAATAAATATCACCTACCTGAGAGATCTATGAAATCTTCAAGCCGAACATGTTGAGATGAAGTGGGTTTGTGATTCAATGAGGAGCAACAAACCAAAGGGGTTTGGAGTAGTATTCATGTCTGTGTACACAAAGAGCTCATTTGGTTTATTGTTTGAATTTTTTTTTTTATCAGCAGAAGCCAGATAGAGAGTAAAAGGAAGAAGGAGGTGGAGGTTAAATGTTTGTGGTTAAGGTTGTGTGACATTAGGGTAAAGTTATCATATTTCGGGTTGTGAATTGGGCCGGTCTGTTAGAATAATGTGCAAACAAATAAATACTTGATAAAGTGGACGCATTCACATCAAGAATAACATTGCAATATGATAGTATTTTTTTATCTGCATTCAGTTACAAAATAAACTTAGCATTAGTAAAGAAGATATTTATACTATACGAATTTAATAATGAAATTGAACATACCAAATACTTCATGGAAATATGATTTATCTTTCTTTCCATTGCCATTTGTCGTGAAGGAAAAGTAGAGCCACTATTCTATTTATGATGTAAAGTTATCAAAATAGATTAAAGTTATCGACAAAAAATTCAACTCCAAGTCAGTTTCAAGCTTAACACAATGCATAATGAAATAAATTTGTTTTTTAGGTGCTTTGCCTTAGCCTCTATGCCATCCTTATCGAGTATTAGTGCCGCATGTTAAGCGAGGAACAATCAGATCCAAACTGCAACACACATGTCTGAATGAGAAAACTTTATAACCAATAATAAGGTTTATTTTTAGAATATGAACATTCACGGTAACAACTCAGCAAATTACTAAAACATTACGCAATCAACAATAAGATACAATTCGTGCAACGCACGGGTTCGCCATGCCTCGTATATACTATGATGATGTACTTCATTAATACAATAACAAAATCGTTGGATGGTTTCTATTTCCTTAATTCCTTCTATTTTAGTGTCTCTGTCTACCTCAAAATAACAAGGACTATGGATACTATGTGTGTCTTTATATGCTCGAGATGTTAGAAAAGAAGAGTATTGTGGATCTCTAACCAGGTATTCATTTTTATACTGTACATTGTGTAAATTTCATGATGGTTGTGAATGAGTGATTATTAAAATTTCTTGAATGAGTTCTGTGAATTTCAATAGTTGTTTGCTTATGTATTCAAAACATAAGCTTTCAACATTAGGTATCATGACATTATGAGTTGTCACATAAGTAAAGGAAACGACCTTTGTGAAGGTTGTGTATTAAGGCTTTAAGAATTGCACTAATTATCGACCATTGAATTGAGCCATTGACCTCATATATATGTGCTCTTTTTTATGTAAATTACATGTTTAATGTGCCTCGCCTATGACCTGCTCCAAATGTTGAAGCCACGACACTACTGCCAACATATTGGATATGAAGATTTGCATATAATACATGTAAATCTGCATTTTTTATTATTTGTCAGTTAAGAAATGACATTTTTTCTTAAATTCTTTACTCCATATAAGAAATATTAGTTATGAAGAGATAAATTCACCACTAGAAGGGGGGTTGAATAGTGGTGATGCGGAATACCGAAATTTCTTGCGAGTAAATAGAAAATAGTGCAGAATTTAAAGACTCAAGAATTTATAGAGGTTCGGCAACTCGCCTACGTCCTCTCTCCGACTTTCTTTTTCTATTGGCTTAAGACAAACCACAATCTTAACTCGTCTTCTATCGGTCCGAGTTCACAACCGTTACAATCGTTTGTCTTCTATCGGTCCAAGCTCAACCTTTCCTCAATATAAATGTTTGTTTATCTAGTGTTCTATAGGAACTAGATAATCCTCACTATACGAATATGGGAGTATAATCCTAACAATGCCGGATCAAAGATCCTAATAACACCGGATTAGTGACTCTTGATTCGTTTCTTTTACGCTCAAGTGTAAGTGATGCAACACTTACAACCAAATGAAAGAATACAAAGAATAATAGATATTACAATTAAAATCACTCTTGTATCTTTCTTTTCTCACAACTTGAAATGCAATAAAAGATATAAAACTGAGCTCAAGTATGCTTTGATTGCTTGTATGCTTGTATGCTTGAATGCTTGAAGTTGTGTGATTGATACCCAAGTCTTTCGGGTATTTATAGGTGAGATCCATCCTTCAAATGCTGAAAAACATACTATTAGCGTGCGCTAATAGTGCCTTGTAGCGTGCGCTATCGGTTTTTGACTTGGAATCTCTGAACGGTCACAAAGACTGTTGCAACGGTAAAATACCATGTCTAGCGTGCGCTAGTAATATATTGGTAGCGTGCGTTAACGTCTGGTCAAATAGTCTTCGATCTTGACTTTGACAATGTCCGATTTTCTCTCCAACGACTCTTTATCCAACGGCTAGATTTTTGATTAGCGTGCGCTAGCAAGTATGCATAGCGTGCGCTAGCATTAATTAAATCCAACTTTTCCAGATTTTCCGGATCTGCATTGACTCTTGCCTTCCAACGGTAGAAATTCAAACAGTAATATGCAGACTCCTTTTAGCGTGCGCTAATGCCTATACCTTAGCGTGCGCTACTGATTTCTTTCATTAACGTACGTTACCTTGTGTAGCGTACGTAAAAGCCTTAACGAATTGAGTCCAGTAGCTACTGGACTACTGACCGTAATATTGGTAGCGTGCGCTAGAGCTGAGCAATAACGTGCGCTATATCCTTGCTTTAGCGTACGTAAGATGATATGTGTAGCGTGCACAACACCTAGTTCTGATTTCCTTCCAAACTTCACTGACCTCTGGAGTAATACGATAGCATGCGTTATTTTTACTGTATAGCGTGCGCTAACTGTAGTTGATTAGCGTGCGCTAACATTGAATAGCTTGCGTGCGCTATCGATCAGGCGACTTCACTTGGCTGCAGCTGACTTGTCTGGGCTGAATATGAATATCCCGATAGCGTGCGCTACTATATGATGAGTAGCGTGCGCTAGCTTTATTTAGCTCCTTCAAAATATCATCGAGCTGAGATTGATCTAATTAAATGTTCTGAATGTAATAATCATCAAAATACATTTTGAGTCAACAATCTCCCCCTTTTTGATGATGTCAAAACATTTAATCAATACCTGCAAAAACATTTTTAAATGATTCGAATCAAGGTAAACTTGTTCGATATATTAGTATATTTTGGTTTTTGGAGTATTCTCCCCCTTTTTGACATAAACAAAAAGGAACTCCCCCTGAATTGTTGCATTATAACAAATATCAATGAAAACACCATTATTCAAAGCGAAATTATGTAAACAGAAATAACAAATGCCAAATGAAGTGAAATGCGAATTTCATTAAGATAAAATGCAAGTAATACAACGAGTTTTCATGACATGAAACATATAGATTGTTCGAACAACAAGATTCTACGTCAAACATAAAAAAATCCTCAAATATAAGGTTCGGAAGAAGACGAGGGGAAAGGGAACGAAGGGTGTGTGAAACGGATGAACTCGGATATCAACCCGCGCACTTCCCGGACTTCCGAACGCAGAGCCCGAACATCCTCTCGAATCTCAGCCTGAGAGGTCTCGATGCCCCGCATCCGAGCACAAAGGTCGCTTTCTTCTTCTTCCGTGACCACATCTCTCATAGGATGCTTTCCTTTCGTCTTTGGATGACGAACAAAAGACTTGGATTGCAGCTCCTTAAGCGTGTGGGGTCCTCGGTGCGTGACTTGCTCGGTCGGTGTAGGCATCCGTGTCCCTTTCGGCACTTGGTCATCATCCCGGAGATATGGAAACAATACTCTGCCTCGATTGAAAGTCTCGACATAATGCATGACCTTGAGGGTTATGTCACTTATCTCGTGTCCCCGAGACACCGGAACGTGTGCCTCATTAGACAAGTCAACACGAAAATGTCGAAAAATTACCGTAAGAACTGAACCAAATGGAAGTCCAGATTTCCTGGTTCTTGACATGTAGTTTTTCGACCGAAAAGACTCCACTTTGGCTTTCATCCAGCTTATCACAATCCCAGTGAAATCCACTCGATCATCCTTCATCACCCTATACACGACATTCTTATCAACACCGACTAGCTTGTGTTGGGTGTTGACTTTTGGCATTAAGCATTTTGTTAAAGCGGCCAACAACAAGCGAATGTGTATACCGAAATCATTGTTCTCGAAAACGTCATCCGTGACTTCGATGACCGTTTTCGAACACAGAAAATCACCAATCTCTCTCTCGGACACCGTAGATTCCTGAACAATGTTTTTCCCACAACAATCAAACCCGTCTTTCGATAACCCAAACAACTCGTGAAGAATTTCCGAAGAAACCTTCACCATAGTTCCGTTCACGAGGCTTTCGAGCACGAAACCTCCATTATTACCACTTTCACCAAGATGCAAATTCGCATAAAATTGACGAACACACTCACGGTACACAATTTCTTTGCACTCAACAAAACGTGCAATACCCAAAGCCTCAAAGAAGTCGTGAATGCTTACCTTGACCCGTTCAAGGCTGCTAAGTTGAAGTAGTAGCAATCGGTCAAACTTTCTTGTGGAAGAATATCGAAGAAAATTTTCGACGCAATGAAGGAGACGAATCGATTGCTGTCAAAGTCGTTGTTGCGAGGGCGTTTATAGTTCTTATCCATGGCCTTTCGATTTTTGCTTGACATTATGAAGGAAAAACGAAGAGAATCGAAGATTTTGAGGGAGAAGCTCGCAGAATTTGGATCGGATGTGCGTCTAGGGTTTTTGCAAGAGGGAAGTTTTTCTGTCGATTGCGTACGTTAGAAGTGTGATGTGATTTAGGGTCGTACGGAAATATATATAGTCAGCGAACTTTTAGTTAGCGTACGCTAGAATTGTAAAATTAGCGTACGTTAAGTAAGAAATGAAATGCTTACTGGACTGTCCAGTAGCTAGAATGGAATTCGAAAAATTTTAATTAGCGTACGCAAGAATGTAGGGTTTAGCGTACGCTATCGAAAGCAAATTTTAGCGCGCGTTAAGAAAATGAAGCTAGCGCGCGCTAGCGAGTGATCCGAATCAAGGATTTTGATGTTTTGAGTAGTAAGCTTATTTCAAAAGTTGTCTACATGTCCCATGCCAAGTTGTAAATGAATGGAGTTAAAAGATTCTTCGGGAAGAGGTTTTGTAAAGATGTCAGCATGTTGATCCTTCGTCCCGACAAAAATTAAACAGATGTCTTTTTTCTAAACATGATCACGTAAGAAATGATGTCTAATATCTATATGTTTGGTTCTACTATGCAGCACAGGATTTTTGCTCAGATTAATTGCACTAGTGTTATCACATAGGATAGGGATATTTTCAAAATGTATGCCGTAGTCGCGGAGTTGATTTTTAATCCATAGCACTTGAGCACAGGCGCTCCCTGCAGCGACATATTCGGCCTCAGCTGTAGACAATGCTACGCTGGTTTGCTTTTTACTTCCCCAAGATATTAAACAAGATCCAACAAAATGACATGTACCACTAGTACTCTTTTTCTCAATTTTGTTTCCGCCGAAATCGGCATCACTATAGGCAATTAAATTAAAATCCAAGCAAGAAGGATACCATAGACCTAGTCCAATAGTTCCTTTCAAGTAGCGAAAAATGCGTTTACAAGCAATTAAATGTGATTCCTTGGGATTAGCTTGGAATCGAGCACATAGACATGTAGCAAATATTATATCTGGCCTAGATGCGGTCAAATATAGCAAAGATCCGATCATACCTCGATATAATTTTTGATCTACGGATTTGCCATTTTCATCTTTCTCAAGCTTTAATGATGATGACATTGGCGTAGATATCACCTTGCTATTTTCCATATTGAATTTCTTGAGGAGGTCGTTTGAGTACTTCGTTTGATGAATAAAAATTCCATCTTCGCATTGTTTGATTTGAAGCCCGAGGAAGAACGTTAATTCTCCCATCATACTCATTTCGAATTCTCCTTTCATAAGATTAGAAAAATCTTGGCACAAGGATTCATTAGTAGATCCAAATACAATGTGATCAACGTAAATTTGGCAAACAAGTATATCATCATTTAGTATTTTAACAAACAAGGTATTATCGACTTTGCCTCTTTTATAGTCATTTGCTATTAAAAATTGACTTAAGCGATCATACCATGCTCGGGGTGCTTGCTTCAACCCGTAGAGTGCCTTGTTGAGCTTGTAGACGTGGTCCGGAAAATGATGGTCTTCAAAACCAGGAGGTTGCTTGACGTAGACTTCTTCTTGAATGAAACCATTCAAGAATGCACTTTTCACATCCATTTGAAATAGTTTAATCTTCTTATGAGCGGCAAATGCACAAAGCAAGCGAATGGCTTCGAGTCGAGCCACGGGAGCAAAACTTTCTTCGTAATCAAGACCTTCTTCTTGATTATATCCTTGAGCGACCAAACGATATTTATTTCGAATAGGATAGCCGTCTTCGTCACTCTTGATTTTATGCACCCATTTAGTTCCGATAATTGTTTTATCTTTAGGCGCGGGAACTAAATTCCATACATTATTGTGCTTGAATTGCACAAGCTCCTCTTGCATTGCCATCACCCAACTTTCATCATCAAGAGCTTCGGATATATTCTTGGGAACTATTTCGGATACAAAAGCACAATGAGCCATAAATTCGGTGGTTCTCCTTCGGGTTTGAACACCGTCTTCAATGTTTCCGATCACGAGATCCTTCGGATGGTCTTTGATGTGCCTCCAATCTTTCGGTAAATCAACGATTGTGTTCGTTTCGATTTCCAAAATTTTCTTCACTTCGGGTGAGGGATCCGGAAAGGTACCTGCATCATCAAAATATTCTACCTTTCTCGGGGGTGAGATCATATCATTGAATTTAACATGTATGGACTCTTCAACTTTATTCGTTCTAATATTATAAACACGATATGCTTTACTATTAGTACAATAGCCAAGAAATATTCCGGAGTCGGATTTGGCATCAAACTTGCCCAAGTTATCCTTGCCATTGTTCAAAATAAATACATTGCAACCAAAAGGATGAAAGTAAGCAATATTGGGCTTTTTGCCCTTCCATAATTCATACGGGGTTTTAAGATGAGTTCTACGGACGTGAACTCGGTTAATCACATAGCATGCCGTAAAAATTGCTTCGGCCCAAAAGTATCGTGGAAGAGAGTATTCATTAAGCATTGTCCTCGACATTTCTTCCAAAGATCGGGTTTTCCTTTCAACAACTCCATTTTGTTGAGGCGTTCTAGGAGCCGAAAAATTGTGATTAATACCGTATTTATCACATAAAAGTTCAAAGGGGGTGCAATCAAATTCACCTCCGTGATCGGTGCGAATAGAAATTATGGAGAGATTTTTCTCATTTGATACCAAACGACACCATTTAGAAAACTCGGAAAATGCATCATCTTTATGTGCTAAAAATCTAACCCAAGTAAATCGAGAGAAATCATCAACAATAACCAAAGTGTAAAGTTTACCATTTAAACTAACATGTCTAGATGGTCCAATCAAATCCATATGCACGAGTTCAAGAACTCGACTAGTGGAAACCTCGAATTTTGGTTTAAACGATTCTCGAGTATGTTTCCCTTTTATGCATGATTCACACAAATGTTTTCTATCAAACTTGAGTTTGGGCAATCCACGAACAAGGTCGTGTCTAGATAAAATAGAAATAATAGGTAAAGAAGTATGCCCCAATTTTCGATGCCATAAATATGCATTGTCATCCAAGGTAATAAGACATTTTTCATTGAATGAACTCTTATCATTAAGATCAACAATATAGATGTTTCCACATCTCAAACCAATGAATGCGATTTTATTATTTCTAAATGCCGTGCAATGCGTTTGCTCAAATAGAATTTTAAAGCCTTCATCACAAAGTTGTGAAACGCTAAGGAGGTTATGATGCAAACCTTCAACAAATAGTACTTTGTTGATAGAAGGAGAAGGTTTCTTACCGACTTTGCCGATTCCTTTGATTTTTCCCTTTTGATTATCTCCAAAGGTCACATGTCCTTGATCTTGATATTCGAGGTCTTCAAATAAGTCCTCGGAGCCGCACATGTGCCTTGAGCATCCGCTATCAATGTACCACTTGTTTTTCCTTGGTGCCGGTACCTACAAATGTAGAATTTCTCGGTTGTTTCGGTACCCAAGCCCGTTTGGGTCCTCCAACGTTAACTATGCTTATAGCATTCGGAACAATTGTCCCTTTAGGAACCCATATTTGCTTAACTTTGATAGTTCTTAACTTTGAATGAGCATTAACATTGTGAACTCGTTTGAACGGATCTTTTGAGTTCTCGGTTTCGGTTTTCTTTATTTTGTCAAGGTTGATAAGGGATTGTTCCCGTTTGAAAGGATCGAAACCAAGACCGTGTTTGAGCAAGGGCGATTTTGAATAGAGAGGAGCCTTTCGAATTTCTCATTTCCGAGAGTAAATTTGTTCAAAATATATTTTAGCTCCTTTTGAGTTTTTGTTAACTCGATTTTCAAAACATTTTCTTTTTCAAGACATGATGTATGGTCGATCTCAATAGTTTTGCCCTTGTTTTGAAGAGAGGAGTTTTCGAGTTCTAGAGATTTTATTTTTCTCTTTAAAGATATATTTAATTTAACCATCTCGTCATACTCCGTATTTAATGATTCAAACGCACTCAACAACTCATCATCTTGATGAACTTCTTGTGAATCACAAAAATCAAAAGAGTCATATTCGTCATCATTGAGTTTAGAGCTTACCTCGATATTACTTTGGAGTCGAGGGCCATGAATGCAAGATTTGCGTCTAGAGATCTTTCAATCTCCTCCTCGTCATCACTCCAAGAAGCGATTAGAACCTCCTTCTTTTTGAATCTTTCCATTTGAGGTTTTGAAGAGGATCCTCGGCATTCTTTGGCATAATGACCGGCTTGACCACATTTCCGACAATTATTGTCGAACTTATTGATGGGAGTATAGCCACTCTTCTTTTGCTCCGGTTTGCCATCCCGACCAAGAAAACTTCGCCTCTTTTGAATTAGGTTTTTGTACCTTCTAAAGTTTTTGGCATAGAGAGCGAGTTCCTCGTCGTCTTCATCTTCGGCAGCATCTTCCTCAACGTCGCTATCAACATTGAATGCGACTACTCTTTCCCGAGGCTTTGGTTTTGTGCCTCTAGACTTGAGAACGATCTCATAGTTGATGAGTGACCCGATGAGGGCACTAAATTCGAGCTTGTTGAGATCCTTGGATTCCATGATCGCGGTGACCGTGGCATCCCATTCTTGTGGCAACGATCGAAGAATTTTCTTAGCTTTGTCGCTGCTCGATATAGGCTTTCCGAAAGATGCAAGACCGTTTGTTATAGCTGAAAATCGATCCAACATATTTGTGATCGTTTCCTCGTCTTTCATGGAAAATAATTCGTAGTCATGGAGTAACATATTAATTTTGGTCTCCTTGACTTGGGTGGTTCCCTCGTGAGTGACTTCGAGAATTTCCCAAATTTCTTTTGCACTTTCATAGGACGATATCCTATTGAGTTCTTCGGGATTAAGAGCGCAATAGAGAAGTTGAGTAGCTCATGAGTTGACGTGCATGTTTCTCCAATCCTCGTAGTTGAATTCTTCGATCTTTTTCAACGATCCATCCTCTTTCTTAGCAAGTTTAGGACCAAGAGCAATAACTTTCCAGATTTCGATATCGTAGGCTTGAACGAAGATCGCCATCTTCTTTTTCCACGTCATGAAATTGGAACCGTCGAAGAAAGGAGGACGGTTGAGAGCATTTCCTTCAATTTGGCCAAGAAGTGCCATATGTGGATCTTTTTCTCTTAGCTGGTTAAACCTTTAAAAAGAGACCCGCTCCGATACCAACTGAAGAGATAAATTCACCACTAGAAGGGGGGTTGAATAGTGGTGATGCGGAATACCGAAATTTCTTGCGAGTAAATAGAAAATAGTGCGGAATTTAAAGACTCAAGAATTTATAGAGGTTCGGCAACTCGCCTACGTCCTCTCTCCGACTTTCTTTTTCTATTGGCTTAAGAAAAACCACAATCTTAACTCGTCTTCTATCGGTCCGAGTTCACAACCGTTACAATTGCTTGTCTTCTATCGGTCCAAGCTCAACCTTTCCGCAATATAAATGTTTGTTTATCTAGTGTTCTATAGGAACTAGATAATCCTCTGTTGGGTACGGGGTCGGATATTTGCGCCGTTTGCGGAAGCGTAAATAAAATTGCGGAAAATAAATGACGCAAGAATTTATAGAGGTTCGGCTATAAACGAGCCTACGTCCTCTCTCGGTATCTTTTTCTATAGGATCAAGATAAAAACCTCTACGCCTCTCTTCTATCGGTCGAGGTATAACCGTTTACAATCACGTCTTCTATTGGTCCGTGATAAACCACTCGTACTTGTCTTTGCGTCGGTCCAAGTTAAACCGTTTTCCTTTTCTATCGGACAGGAATCAATCGCTCTAGCTTTCTATGGGTACTAGATAAACCTCACTTAGATATCGATTGCGATTCTAATAATGCCGGATCCTTGATCCTAATAACACCGAATCCAATCGTATCTTTTCTTTTACCACTCGTGTATGTTTTCGTGAATTCTCACTCAAACACTTACAATTAAGCTCAATATCAACAACAAGAATGTGTATCATAATATCACAAGTATAGACAATTTGCTCAAGGTTGTTGTACTCAAACAATACCATATGGATGGTATTTATAGGCTCAATCTTCAAACTAGCCGTTAGCTGCTGCACACTGCATTACGTACGCTATCTCATTCATATTACGTACGTAAGCTTCATTACGTACGTTAACCTCCCCAGGTTACGTACGTTATCCTAGTCCAGTTTCAGTCCAGTGAGTTTCGTTTCTTTGGTTACGTACGTTAGCATTTCCTTCGTTACGTACGTTAACATTACGTCACTGATGACGTCATATATCCGTTGCATGCTTTTCTGACTTTGACTCCTCCAACGTTCACTTGATTGAACTCCTTTACGTACGTTATACAACCTTCGTTACGTACGTTAGGTTGCCCATATTACGTACGTTAACATACCCTTGTTACGTACGTTAGCTTTGAGATTTTCCAGCTTTTTGTACTTCGATTCCTTCGATGATTTGCTTCGTCTCTTTGTTGTTTTGTTTTGCTTATCAACATTAATCATCAAAACACTTTTAATTTATGTATGGAACAAAATGTTCCAACAATCTCCCCCTTTTTGATGATTACAAAACAACACTACGTCAATGGGATTTTCCTGCAAAAATACAAATATATGTATAACTTTACACATCAAAGTTTTCGACTTTGTCCGTTTCGTTAGAATCTTCTCCCATTTCTTTTTCGACTCCTTCTTTTCTTTTCTCATTTTCAAATTTCTCACTTTCATTAATTTTTCATCGTTTGTTCGACGTCTCCTCATTTTTCTATTTCTATCATTTTTGACTTCTCCTTTTCATTTTTCGATTTTCTCCCCCTTTTAGGGTTAATCCCATTTTTCTTATTTTCCTCCTTTCTCTCCCCCTTTTTGTTTTCATCAAAAAGTGGATAAAATATCAATTGAAATAAATAATACCATAATATGAAATATGCATGATAAAAATAAATGCATAAAGGGTAAAAACTCCCCCTGAAAATAATATCTCCCCTTTTAAAAAATACTCCCCCTGAGTAAAATACAAAAATCAATTTTTGGGGATCCAACCTATAGTTGGTTTTTGTTTGGAAACATAGACGGTATTTGCAACCATTGTTCCTTTAGGAACCCAAATTTTCTTAATTTTTATCGTCCGTCTCGGGCTTTTTCAACTTGAAATATGATGCCCGATTTTCAAACACTTTTCGCAATGGGGTATTTTAAAATTAACGGATTCGTTTTTCGAACGTCGTTTGAATCCTAACCCCTCTTTATTCAAAGTAAATTTTTGAACACCAAGCATTTGTTCAAATTTCTCGTTTCCGCACGAGAATTTCTTTGTCAAAGATTTAAGCTCGGTTTGGATTTTAGCGAGATCATTCTTCAAAATATTTTCATTTTCAATACACTTTGAATGATCGATTTCGACAAATTTTCCCTTTTCGATAATTTTGGAATTTTCAATTTCCAAAGATTTAATTTTAGACTTAAGGGATTTGATTTCCGATAATGCATTTTGAAAATCCGTATGAAGTAATTCAAATGCATCAAAAAGTTCATCACGAGAGGATGTACTTACTTGGCTTTCGACGTCGCTATCGTCGAACGAACTCCGCCATGAGAGCGAGATTATTTTGATTGATGAAATCATCGTCTTCATCTTCATCGCTCCAAGTAGCTACGAACCTCCTTCTTGGGTTTGACACGGCAATGCTTAGCAAAGTGGCACGGTTTTCCACATTTTCGACAAGAGTTGTCGAACTTCTTCGTTCGCTCGAGATATCCTTCTTCCTCCGGTTTAATAAGGTTTGGAATTTATTAATATTTTTGGCATAATATGCCGCTTCTTCACGCTTTCCTCCACCGGGGTTTCTTTTTCTTCCTCGATATCTTAGCCTTCATGGCTAACGATTTTTCTTTCGGCTTTGGCTTGACACTTCGTGATTTTAACACTATCTCATAATTAATTAGCGAACCAACGAGGGCACTAAAATCGAGCGTGTTGAGATCTTTGGATTCCATAATCGCGGTCACGGTGCCGTCCCATTCGCTAGGTAGTGATCTTAAGATTTTCTTGACTTTTTCACTACTAGATAATGGTTTGCCAAACGAAGCTAGTCCATTGGTGATGACCGAGAATCGGTCGAGCATATTGGTGATGGACTCGTCACCCTTCATCATGAATAACTCGTAGTCATGGAGGAGCATATTGATCTTCGTCTCCTTGACTTGAGTTGTCCCTTCGTGTGTGATTTCAAGAATTTTCCATATTTCTTTCGCACTCTCACACGACGAGATTCGATTGACCTCTTCGGGATTTAAGGCACAAAATAAAAGTTGGGTGGCCTTACAATTTAGATGGTCATTTTTCCAATCGGCATCGTCGTATTCTTCAAAAGTTTTGAGTGTACCGTCGGATTTGATAGGAACTTTTGGGCCAAGGCAAATAATCTTCCAAATTTCGATGTCGTATGCTCGGATGAATATTGACATCTTCTTCTTCCACGTCAAATAATTTGAGCCATCAAAGAATGGTGGTCGGTTGAGAGCAAGGCCTCGACGGGAGCTATTTGAAAAGCCATTGGATCTTTTATCCTCGGATGTTAAGCCGCGTATTGGAG
Organism: Orobanche coerulescens; assembly: GCA_033398695.1. Taxonomy (NCBI): domain Eukaryota; kingdom Viridiplantae; phylum Streptophyta; class Magnoliopsida; order Lamiales; family Orobanchaceae; genus Orobanche; species Orobanche coerulescens. Next base: position 88,922,504 of record CM065818.1, on the reverse strand, counting down.
AACCGCTCCGATACCAATTGTTGGGTACGGGGTCGGATATTTGCGCCGTTTGCGGAAGCGTAAATAAAATTGCGGAAAATAAATGACGCAAGGATTTATAGAGGTTCGGCTATAAACGAGCCTACGTCCTCTCTCGGTATCTTTTTCTATAGGATCAAGATAAAAACCTCTACGCCTCTCTTCTATCGGTCGAGGTATAACCGTTTACAATCACGTCTTCTATTGGTCCGTGAGAAACCACTCATACTTGTCTTTGCGTCGGTCCAAGTTAAACTGTTTTCCTTTTCTATCGGACAAGGAATCAACCGCTCTAGCTTTCTATGGGTACTAGATAAACCTCACTTAGATATCGATTGCGATTCTAATAATGCCGGATCCTTGATCCTAATAACACCGAATCCAATCGTATCTTTTCTTTTACCACTCGTGTATGTTTTCGTGAATTCTCACTCAAACACTTACAATTAAGCTCAATATCAACAACAAGAATGTGTATCATAATATCACAAGTATAGACAATTTGCTCAAGGTTGTTGTACTCAAACAATACCATAGGGATGGTATTTATAGGCTCAATCTTCAAACTAGCCGTTAGTCAGCCTGACACCGCATTACGACGCTATCTCATTCATATTACGTACGTAAGCTTCATTACGTACGTTAACCTCCCCAGGTTACGTACGTTATCCTAGTCCAGTTTCAGTCCAGTGAGTTTCGTTTCTTTGGTTACGTACGTTAGCATTTCCTTCGTTACGTACGTTAACATTACATCACTGATGACGTCATATATCCGTTGCATGCTTTTCTGACTTTGACTCCTCCAACGTTCACTTGATTGAACTCCTTTACGTACGTTATACAACCTTCGTTACGTACGTTAGGTTGCCCATATTACGTACGTTAACATACCCTTGTTACGTACGTTAGCTTTGAGATTTTCCAGCTTTTTGTACTTCGATTCCTTCGATGATTTGCTTCGTCTCTTTGTTGTTTTGTTTTGCTTATCAACATTAATCATCAAAACACTTTTAATTTATGTATGGAACAAAATGTTCCAACAATCTCCCCCTTTTTGATGATTACAAAACAACACTACGTCAATGGGATTTTCCTGCAAAAATACAAATATATGTATAACTTTACAGATCAAAGTTTTCGACTTTGTCCGTTTCGTTAGAATCTTCTCCCATTTCTTTTTCGACTCCTTCTTTTCTTTTCTCATTTTCAAATTTCTCACTTTCATTAATTTTTCATCGTTTGTTCGACGTCTCCTCATTTTTCTATTTCTATCATTTTTGACTTCTCCTTTTCATTTTTCGATTTTCTCCCCCTTTTAGGGTTAATCCCATTTTTCTTATTTTCCTCCTTTCTCTCCCCCTTTTTGTTTTCATCAAAAAGTGGATAAAATATCAATTGAAATAAATAATACCATAATATGAAATATGCATGATAAAAATAAATGCATAAAGGGTAAAAACTCCCCGAAAATAATATCTCCCCTTTTAAAAAATACTCCCCCCGAGTAAAATACAAAAATCAATTTTTGGGGATCCAACCTATAGTTGGTTTTTGTTTGGAAACATAGACGGTATTTGAAACCATTGTTCCTTTAGGAACCCAAATTTTCTTAATTTTTATCGTCCGTCTCGGGCTTTTTCAACTTGAAATATGATGCCCGATTTTCAAACACTTTTCGCAATGGGGTATTTTAAAATTAACGGATTCGTTTTTCGAACGTCGTTTGAATCCTAACCCCTCTTTATTCAAAGTAAATTTTTGAACACCAAGCATTTGTTCAAATTTCGCTTCCGCACGAGAATATCTTTGTCAAATATAAAAGCTAGGTAAGTATTTTAGCGATATAATTCTTCAAAAAATTTTCATTTTCAATACACTGTGAATGATCGATTTCGACAAATTTTCCCTGTTCGATAATTTTGGAATTTTCAATTTCCAAAGATTTAATTTTAGACTTAAGGGATTTGATTTCCGATAATGCATTTTGAAAATCCGTATGAAGTAATTCAAATGCATCAAAAAGTTCATCACGAGAGGATGTACTTACTTGGCTTTCGACGTCGCTATCGTCGAACGAACTCCGGGCCATGAGAGCGAGATTATTTTGATTGATGAAATCATCGTCTTCATCTTCATCGCTCCAAGTAGCTACGAGAACCTCCTTCTTGGGTTTGACACGGCAATGCTTAGCAAAGTGGCTTGGTTTTCCACATTGTCGACAAGAGTTGTCGAACTTCTTCGTTTCGCTCGAGATATCCTTCTTCCTCCGGTTTAATAAGGTTTGGAATTTATTAATATTTTTGGCATAATATGCTGCTTCTTCGTCGCTTTCCTCCACCGGGGTTTCTTCTTTCTTCCTCGATATCTTAGCCTTCATGGCTAACGATTTTTCTTTCGGCTTTGGCTTGACACTTCGTGATTTTAACACTATCTCGTAATTAATTAGCGAACCAACGAGGGCACTAAAATCGAGCGTGTTGAGATCTTTGGATTCCATAATCGCGGTCACGGTGCCGTCCCATTCGCTAGGTAGTGATCTTAAGATTTTCTTGACTTTTTCACTACTAGATAATGGTTTGCCAAACGAAGCTAGTCCATTGGTGATGACCGAGAATCGGTCGAGCATATTGGTGATGGACTCGTCACCCTTCATCATGAATAACTCGTAGTCATGGAGGAGCATATTGATCTTCGTCTCCTTGACTTGAGTTGTCCCTTCGTGTGTGATTTCAAGAATTTTCCATATTTCTTTTGCACTCTCACACGACGAGATTCGATTGACCTCTTCGGGATTTAACGCACAAAATAAAAGTTGGGTGGCCTTACAATTTAGATGGTCATTTTTCCAATCGGCATCGTCGTATTCTTCAAAAGTTTTGAGTGTACCATCGGATTTGATAGGAACTTTTGGGCCAAGGCAAATAATCTTCCAAATTTCGATGTCGTATGCTCGGATGAATATTGACATCTTCTTCTTCCACGTCAAATAATTTGAGCCATCAAAGAATGGTGGTCGGTTGAGAGCAAGGCCTTCGACGGGAGCTATTTGAAAAGCCATTGGATCTTTTCTCCTCGGATGTTAAGCCGCGTATTGGAGAACCGCTCCGATACCAATTGTTGGGTACGGGGTCGGATATTTGCGCCGTTTGCGGAAGCGTAAATAAAATTGCGGAAAATAAATGACGCAAGGATTTATAGAGGTTCGGCTATAAACGAGCCTACGTCCTCTCTCGGTATCTTTTTCTATAGGATCAAGATAAAAACCTCTACGCCTCTCTTCTATCGGTCGAGGTATAACCGTTTACAATCACGTCTTCTATTGGTCCGTGATAAACCACTCGTACTTGTCTTTGCGTCGGTCCAAGTTAAACTGTTTTCCTTTTCTATCGGACAAGGAATCAACCGCTCTAGCTTTCTATGGGTACTAGATAAACCTCACTTAGATATCGATTGCGATTCTAATAATGCCGGATCCTTGATCCTAATAACACCGAATCCAATCGTATCTTTTCTTTTACCACTCGTGTATGTTTTCGTGAATTCTCACTCAAACACTTACAATTAAGCTCAATATCAACAACAAGAATGTGTATCATAATATCACAAGTATAGACAATTTGCTCAAGGTTGTTGTACTCAAACAATACCATAGGGATGGTATTTATAGGCTCCATCTTCAAACTAGCCGTTAGCTGCTGCACACTGCATTACGTACGCTATCTCATTCATATTACGTACGTAAGCTTCATTACGTACGTTAACCTCCCCAGGTTACGTACGTTAGCCTAGTCCAGTTTCAGTCCAGTGAGTTTCGTTTCTTTGGTTACGTACGTTAGCATTTCCTTCGTTACGTACGTTAACATTACGTCACTGATGACGTCATATATCCGTTGCATGCTTTTCTGACTTTGACTCCTCCAACGTTCACTTGATTGAACTCCTTTACGTACGTTATACAACCTTCGTTACGTACGTTAGGTTGCCCATATTACGTACGTTAGATTTGAGATTTTCCAGCTTTTTGTACTTCGATTCCTTCGATGATTTGCTTCGTCTCTTTGTTGTTTTGTTTTGCTTATCAACATTAATCATCAAAACACTTTTAATTTATGTATGGAACAAAATGTTCCAACATCCTCACTATACGAATATGGGAGTATAATCCTAACAATGCCGGATCAAAGATCCTAATAACACCGGATTAGTGACTCTTGATTCGTTTCTATTACGCTCAAGTGTAAGTGATGCAACACTTACAACCAAATGAAAGAATACAAAGAATAATAGATATTACAATTAAAATCACTCTTGTATCTTTCTTTTCTCACAACTTGAAATGCAATAAAAGATATAAAACTGAGCTCAAGTATGCTTTGATTGCTTGTATGCTTGTATGCTTGAATGCTTGAAGTTGTGTGATTGATACCCAAGTCCTTCGGGTATTTATAGGTGAGATCCATCCTTCAAATGGTGAAAAACATACTATTAGCGTGCGCTAATAGTGCCTTGTAGCGTGCGCTATCGGTTTTTGACTTGGAATCTCTGAACGGTCACAAAGACTGTTGCAACGGTAAAATACCATGTCTAGCGTGCGCTAGTAATATATTGGTAGCGTGCGTTAACGTCTGGTCAACTAGTCTTCGATCTTGACTTTGACAATGTCCGATTTTATCTCCAACAACTCTTTATCCAACGGCTAGATTTTTTATTAGCGTGCGCTAGCAAGTATGCATAGCGTGCGCTAGCATTAATTAAATCCAACTTTTCCAGATTTTCCGGATCTGCATTGACTCTTGCCTTCCAACGGTAGAAATTCAAACGGTAATATGCAGACTCTTTTTAGCGTGCGCTAATGCCTATACCTTAGCGTGCACTACTGATTTCTTTCATTAACGTACGTTACCTTGTGTAGCGTACGTAAAAGCCTTAACGAATTGAGTCCAGTAGCTACTGGACTACTGACCGTAATATTGGTAGCGTGCGCTAGAGCTGAGCAATAACGTGCGCTATATCCTTGCTTTAGCGTACGTAAGATGATATGTGTAGCGTGCGCAACACCCAGTTCTGATTTCCTTCCAAACTTCACTGACCTCTGGAGTAATACGATAGCGTGCGTTATTTTTACTGTATAGCGTGCGCTAACTGTAGTTGATTAGCGTGCGCTAACATTGAATAGATTGCATGCGCTATCGATCAGGCGACTTCACTTGGCTGCAGCTGACTTGTCTGGGCTGGATATGAATATCCCGATAGCGTGCGCTACTATATGATGAGTAGCGTGCGCTAGCTTTATTTAGCTCCTTCAAAATATCATCGAGCTGAGATTGATCTAATTAAATGTTTTGAATGTAATAATCATCAAAATACATTTTGAGTCAACAAGTTAAGAAATCCTCCTTATAGTAATCTGCAATTTTTGTTCTTTATGTTTTGATGCCCGACTCGTCTAGGATATGGAAACAAGAAATCAGAAACACGAGAAAATTGTGAGTCATTATTTCTGGTTGTTATGTAGAGATTTATACATCTCAACTGGCGATCGGCACAGAGATCGGGCGACTGAGCTAGAGTCAAATAGGCCAAGGGAGACTCGCTGATCGAAGGTCCCAGGTCAAGTCCCGTTGACGAACGATCGACATCTATGGCGATCGTACCTTGGCACTTGGCGATCGACCCTGGTGCCCGGCCAATGACGACCGCCTTATGCCACGCGAGTCCAGCATCCGCCTAGTCGGAAAAGGCCGAAGCTCAGGACAGAGACCCACGTGCAGATCCGCAAAAGGCGACGCAGAACATGGATTGTTGACCATAGCCTGTCAGCATCTACTCACCTACCAACAGACCCGCCGAAAGGTGCAAGTGGAACCTCCCGTGACAGCAACTCGGGACACGTGTGGGCTCCTCATTGGACCGCACAGCTGGCTGCCAGCAACAGCCACGGACTTCAAGGCATACAGCCCTTGTGCGGTAAGACGATCGCCCCTTATTATATTACAAGGAAGGCGATCGCCCGCCAGAAAAAAGGCATCTCAGCTCCTATAAATAGAAGGCTGCCTGCACTTGGAAAAAGGTCTGACTCTATGAATCTCATCTCATAACTTGGCTTTCACTCTCTTAGCAAAGCTATACACTTCGGACGTATTTCATCTCTCACTCTCAGAACCTCTTAATCCTAAGACGTTCGGCAGAAACGAGAGCAGGAACTCAGAGCAATTCTAGTTCTTCCGGCAAGCACTCAACATCTAGATAACAGGATCTTTTACACTCATTGTAATCACATTCTTATATTAATATTTCTACTTGAACGTATTCTTATTAATAACATCTCGCGAGAGCATTCAAGCCCGGGCCTAACAAACCCGGCAAATCTTGAGTTATTTTCATTCCTTCTGACGTGCTCTCGCAATTTGCTGTTGCTCGACCGTTCCACCAATATTCATCTCCGGATAATACTTCGGGCAACAACAATTGGCGCTAGAAGGAGGGCATCTAAACCTTCATTTTTTCCTACCATCTCGAAGAACACTCACTGTTCTCCGGGGCATATACTTGAAGAGACACTCACTGCTCTTCAAAGAAAGCTTTCAGAATCATGACTTCTGCCTCCACATCGACGAAAGCCGCTGGACGATCCGCCGGACGCCTCATTCCTTCTCAATCCGAGCCCTGGCCTATGGCGGAGGGTAGCCGCGGTGACCCGAGACTCTCGATCCCGCCCCTGAGGGACGGCCCAAGCCTCTCGCTCGATCAGTTCCAAACCGCGGAGCAGATCGAAAAGGCCTTGGCCATCCTACGGGAGCAACGGAGGGCTTTCGACGCGCCGCCCGCTATAACCCTCTCGGCCATCCGCCGCGTAAGCAAACGGAAGTTCAAGGGGCTACTGACCGAGCGATCGCCAGGAGGCCCCAATTCACAAGAAGAGGCACTCGCAAGGCGGGACAACTCTGTCTTCAGCCTCCTCGGAAGAGACCCATCATGGCGACCGGGGCAGTCCGGCCCCAGCCCGAGACGACGGAGCTCGAATCCGTCACCAGGAGTTCAGCATACCCAACTCCCAGAAGGCAGGCCAACCATCTGGCTCCTCGCCAAAGAGCCAAGATCGGCGATGACGACCTCATCACCTCCCGCGGAGCCAGGAGATCAGTACACGATCGCCTCGGTGCCCGCTCCGAAAGCCAAGCTGCGAGTGACCAAGCTACAGCGATGGAAGCAATGCAACGCCAGCTCGACGACATGAAGGCGCTCCTAGAAACTAGGGCAGGTGCCAAAACCAAGATCGCCGGGCTAAACGAGCCACTCGCAGTCCGCATCGAGCTCGCCCCCATGCAGCGTAAGATCGCTCCTCCGCAAACACCTTTGTATGAGGGGAGGTTGGACCCCGAGACTCACTTGAGCAAGTTCCAGATCTACATGACCGGATGTGGGGCATCAGACGCGACCAGATGCCTAATGTTCCCGCTAACTCTGGGCGACCTGGCCCATAGATGGTACGTCTCATTGCCACTTCGATCCATCAGTTCCTTCGAACAACTGGCGAACAACTTCACAGCGTACTTCGCCGCCAAGGTCGCTCGGCCGAAAGGTCCCCATCGCATGATGCAGATCACGCAATGGGAAGAAGAGTCCGACGCAGACTACATCAATCGAGTAGATGAGATCGTCCTCAACGGCGAACCCGTAAGCGACGAGATCGCCCTATACTCGGTCCTAGGTAGATTCCATGGTCTTTCGCCTATGTTCAGGCATCTTACGAAGGACCTCCATCCAACCTACGCGATTTTCCGCGCCAAAGCCGCAGACTTCTTGGCCAGGCAAAGGTTACTTTTTAACCTATGAGCAACGCGATCAGCGACCGAACGACGATCACCAGTCTTCCAACCCGATCGCCATTATTAAGCAAAAACCAAACTGGAGGACTCGCTCGCCATCTACAGTCCATCATCTAACATGTTGGACTAAGGCACGAGATCGCCTCCCCCGCACAACGTATACCGTCGACGATTGGCATCTAACATGACGATCCAAGGTAGAAGAGTGCAGCCATGGTCCTGGTAGTCGATAGAACCGATTGCTTCGGCCATGCAAGGTTCCTTTGGGCTGAGATCGCTCGCCCTTCGTTTAAATACGAGGTGGGCGTATTCGAAGGACTCTCCAATCGAATCAGTAGACACGCTCGCCTGCCCTCAAAGGTTCATCATCTAACTTGGTGGACCCGGACAATGCGACGCATCCCTACCCCCATCTCAACGTATACCGTCGAGGATTGCCATCTAACATGACGATCCGAGGTAGAAAAGAGCTAACAAGCCGCGGACGTGGAGTCGATTAATCCGACGACGCCCCGTGCAAGGACTCCTCCAGACCAAGACCGCACGCCCTTCGTTTAAATACGAGGCGAGGCGCAGCCTAACGGAGGACCCTCATAATAAAATGAGTCACGAGACAGACAATGTCGCTCGCGCATAAGACACGGTCATGGAGTCGGTCCATCGAACTCCGCGACTGTGCACGGTTCCTCAATGACGAAACACTCAAGTTTTCTACGAGGGATCGGCCAAATTGTTTATTGCAGGTACAAGACCGAAGATAGCTCGCCAATCGATCAGATCGCCCAAGTCCGAGACCAAAGTCCGCACAACGGATCGCCCACCTTTATCCTCAACGATCGCCAGAACCACCTCACCCCATGTCTTCAACATCGGAGCAAGCTGGGGGCAATTGTTATGTCGAGATATATACATCTCAACTGGCGATCGGCATAGAGATCGGGCGACCGAGCCAGATTCGAATAGGCCAAGGCAGACTCGCCGATCGAAGGTCCCAGGTCAAGTCCTGGTGCCGAACGATCGACATCTAAGGCGATCGTACCTTGGCACTTGGCGATCGACCCTGGTGCCCGGCCAATGACGACCGCCTTATGCCACGTGAGTCCAGCATCTGTCTAGTCGGCAAAGGCCGAAGCTCAGGACAGAGACCCACGTGCAGATCTGGAAAAGGCGCCGCACAACATGGATTGTTGACCACAGCCTGTCAGCATCTACTCACCTACTGAAAGACCCGCCGAAAGGTGCAAGTGGGATCTCCCGTGACAGCAACTCAGGACACGTGCGGGCTCCTCATTAGACCGCACACATGCGGTAAGACGATAGCCCCTTATTATATTACAAGGAAGGCGATCGCCCGCCAGAAAAAGGGCATCTCAGCTCCTATAAATAGAAGGTTGTCTACACTTGGAAAAGGGTCTGACTCTTTGAATCTCAGTTCATAACTTGGCTTTCACTCTCTTGGCAAAGCTATACACTTCAGACGTATTTCATCTCTCACTCTCAGAACCTCTTAATCCTAAGACGGTCGGCAGAAACGAGAGCAGGAACTCAGAGCAATTCTAGTTCTTCCGGCAAGCACTCAACATCTAGATAACAGGATCTTTTACACTCATTGTAATCACATTCTTATATTAATATTTCTACTTGAACATATTCTTATTAATAACATCTCGCGAGAGTAATCAAGCCCGGGCCTAACAAACCCGGCAAATCTTGAGTTATTTTCATTCCTTCTGACGTGCTCTCGCAATTTGCTGTTGCTCGACCGTTCCACCAATATTCATCTCTGGCTAATACTTCGGGAAACAACAATTGGCGCTAGAAGGAGGGCATCTAAACCTTCATTTTTTCCTACCATCTCGAAGAACACTCACTGTTCTCCGGGACATATACTTGAAGAGACACTCACTGCTCTTCAAAGAAAGCTTTCAGAATCATGACTTCTGCCTCCACATCGACGAAAGCCACTGGACGATCCGCCGGACGCCTCATTCCATCTCAATCCGAGCCCTGGCCTATGGCGGAGGGTAGCCGCGGTGACCCGAGACTCTCGATCCCGCCCCTGAGGGACGGCCCAAGCCTCTCGCTCGATCAGTTCCAAACCGCGGAGCAGATCGAAAAGGCCTTGGCCATCCTACGGGAGCAACGAAGGGCTTTCGATGCGCCGCCCGCTATAACCCTCTCGGCCATCCGCCGCGTAAGCAAACGGAAGTTCAAGGGGCTACTGACCGAGCGATCGCCAGGAGGACCCAATTCACAAGAAGAGGCACTCGCAAGGCGGGACAACTCTGTCTTCAGCCTCCTCGGAAGCGACCCATCATGGCGACCGGGGCAGTCCGGCCCCAGCCACGAGACGACGGAGCCCGAATCCGTCACCAGGAGTTCAGCATACCCAACTCCCAGAAGGCAGGCCAACCATCTGGCTCCTCGCCAAAGAGCCAAGATCGGCGATGACGACCTCATCACCTCCCGCGGAGCCAGGAGATCAGTACACAATCGCCTCGGTGCCCGCTCCGAAAGCCAAGCTGCGAGTGACCAAGCTACAGCGATGGAAGCGATGCAACGCCAGCTCGACGACATGAAGGCGCTCCTAGAAACTGGGGCAGGCGCCAAAACCAAGATCGTCGGGCTAAACGAGCCACTCGCAGTCCGCATCGAGCTCGCCCCCATGCAGCGTAAGATCGCTCCTCCGCAAACACCTTTGTATGAGGGGAGGTTGGACCCCGAGACTCACTTGAGCAAGTTCCAGATCTACATAACCAGATGTGGGGCATCAGACGCGACCAGATGCCTAATGTTCCCGCTAACTCTGGGCGACCTGGCCCATAGATGGTACGTCTCATTGCCACCTCGATCCATCCGTTCCTTCGAACAACTGGTGAACAACTTCACAGCGTACTTCGCCGCCAAGGTCGCTCGGCCGAAAGGTCCCCATCGCATGATGCAGATCACGCAAGGGGAAGAAGAGTCCGACGCAGACTACATCAATCGAGTAGATGAGATCGTACTCAACGGCGAACCTGTAAGCGACGAGATCGCCCTATACTCGGTCCTAGGTAGATTCCATGGTCTTTCGCCTATGTTCAGGCATCTTACGAAGGACCTCCATCCAACCTACGCGATCTTCCGCGCCAAAGCCGCAGACTTCTTGGCCAGGCAAAGGTTACTTTTTAACCTATGAGCAACGCGATCAGCGACCGAACGACGATCAACAGTCTTCCAACCCGATCGCCATTATTAAGCAAAAACCAAACTGGAGGACTCGCTCGCCATCTACAGTCCATCATCTAACATGTTGGACTAAGGCACGAGATCGCCTCCCCCGCACAACGTATACCGTCGACGATTGGCATCTAACATGACGATCCGAGGTAGAAGAGTGCAGCCATGGTCCTGGTGGTCGATAGAACCGATTGCTTCGGCCATGCAAGGTTCCTTTGGGCTGAGATCGCTCGCCCTTCGTTTAAATACGAGGCGGGCGTATTCGAAGGACTCTCCAATCGAATCAGTAGACACGCTCGCCTGCCCTCAAAGGTTCATCATCTAACTTGGTGGACCCGGACAATGCGACGCATCCCTACCCCCATCTCAACGTATACCGTCGAGGATTGCCATCTAACATGATGATCCGAGGTAGAAAAGAGCTAACAAGCCGCGTACGTGGAGTCGATTAATCCGACGACGCCCCGTGCAAGGACTCCTCCAGACCAAGACCGCACGCCCTTCGTTTAAATACGAGGCGAGGCGCAGCCTAACGGAGGACCCTCATAATAAAATGAGTCACGAGACAGACAATGTCGCTCGCGCATAAGACACGGTCATGGAGTTGGTCCATCGAACTCCGCGACTGTGCACGGTTCCTCAATGACGAAACACTCAAGTTTTCTACGAGGGATCGGCCAAATTGTTTATTGCAGGTACAAGACCGAAGATAGCTCGCCAATCGATCAGATCGCCCAAGTCCGAGACCAATGTCCGCACAACGGATCGCCCACCTTTATCCTCAACGATCGCCAGAACCACCTCACCCCATGTCTTCAACATCGGAGCAAGCTGGGGGCAATTGTTATGTCGAGATTTATACATCTCAACTGGCGATCGGCATAGAGATCGGGCGACCGAGCCAGATTCGAATAGGCCAAGGCAGACTCGCCGATCGAAGGTCCCAGGTCAAGTCCTGGTGCCGAACGATCGACATCTAAGGCGATCGTACCTTGGCACTTGGCGATCGACCCTGGTGCCCGGCCAATGACGACCGCCTTATGCCACGTGAGCCCAGCATCTGTCTAGTCGGCAAAGGCCGAAGCTCAGGAAAGAGACCCACGTGCAGATCTGGAAAAGGCGCCGCACAACATGGATCGTTGACCACAGCCTGTCAGCATCTACTCACCTACTGAAAGACCCGCCGAAAGGTGCAAGTGGGATCTCCCGTGACAGCAACTCAGGACACGTGCGGGCTTCTCATTAGACCACACACGTGCGGTAAGACGATAGCCCCTTATTATATTACAAGGAAGGCGATCGCCCGCCAGAAAAAGGGCATCTCAGCCCCTATAAATAGAAGGTTGCCTACACTTGGAAAAGGGTCTGACTCTCTGAATCTCAGCTCATAACTTGGCTTTCACTCTCTTGGCAATGCTATACACTTCAGACGTATTTCATCTCTCACTCTCAGAACCTCTTAATCCTAAGACGGTCGGCAGAAACGAGAGCAGGAACTCAGAGCAATTCTAGTTCTTCCGGCAAGCACTCAACATCTAGATAACAGGATCTTTTACACTCATTGTAATCGCATTCTTACATTAATATTTGTACTCGAACATATTCTTATTAATAACATCTCGCGAGAGCATTCAAGCCCGGGCCTAACAAACTCGGCAAATCTTGAGTTATTTTCATTCCCTCGGATGTGCTCTCGCAATTTGCTGTTGCTCGACCGTTCCAGCAATATTCATCTCCGGATAATATTTCGGGCAACAAAACTGGTGACTGGTGTTTTCTTTTCTAGTTTATGCCTATATTGTGACGTGTGTTTATTGTTTATTTCTGGAGTGTATTATATTATGATGTTTCCATTGATGACTAGCATGTCCTTGTTTCTTAATATTAGTGTCTCTTTTAGTTTTTTGCTGAAGAAACTTATTCATCAGAAGAAAAAGTTGATGAGATTAGGGACATTTAGGTTGAATATTTGCTCAAACACGATAATGAAGTGGATGAAGAAAACAAAGATGATGGTATGAAGTTACTCAATGAACTTTAGTCCCAAGTATTTTAAATGATTCGACTTTGGAATATTATTTTGTCGCTTTTATGTTTTTGGAGATTACAATAGATGTAAAAGTTTTTTGTCTTTGGAGATTATAAATAGAGTATTAGTTTTGGATGTTTAGTTTCAATTAATGTTGTGAATGATTAGATTTTGGAGCATTATTTTTATCATTTTTTTTTGAGATTACAACTGATGTGAAGTTTGTATGGCTTTGGAGATTATAGTTAGAGCATTTCTTTGTTTTCTTTTTATATTTTGGAGACTATATGGTATAAATTATTGGGATGCATTTTTATAGTGTAAATAATCACGGATTATCAAGCAGATTTATGCTGATATTTTAAAAAAAATGATAAGAGACCCGTTAGGTTTGCAAACGGCTCTCTCAAGTTTTATAATAAAAATATTTAAAAATTCAAAGTGACCTGTTAGGTGGAAAATCGGCTCTCTCAGGTTTTATAATAAAAATATTAAAAAAATCAAAGAGACCTGTGAGGTGTGAAAACAGCTCTCTTATGCTTTACATAAAAAACATTAAAAAAATTCAAAGAGACCCTATATCTCTAATAACCAGTCTCTTACCCATTTAAACTATTTTTCGAAATAATTACCTAAGAGACCTAATTTCTATAATAACAAGTCTCTTATGTCTCAAAAAGACACCCCATCTAATGAAGCGGTATCTTTATCAAAGAGACCCTTGAGATAGAGACCCGTCCGGAGGTAGTCTCTAGCCTTATATGGACGGGTCTCTTTGCCTATTTTTGAAATAGTGATACGAAGTAAACAACACAACATCAAAACTCGAAACTAACATATTTATTGAAGATAAACAACACCATTCAAAAGCACAAGAGTCATATTAATATCCATATATCAACAACAACATCGACATAATCCGATAATCCATCTAATAATCATACAAATCAATTTGTACATGCAATGATTATCAACTCAGGAACACCAGTATTCAATCCAAGATGAAATCCCTAAGTAAAGAGTAATTACCTTTTTGAGGAAATGGGTTGATTCTCAAGATTGGTTCTGTTTCCAATTGCTTCCAAGCTCAATAATGTTAAGGATGATCAACTCTACAAATACTCAAGTGTTTGGAACCTCAAAACCTCCTCCAAGAACACTCTCTGTAGGATGAAGGAAAGAAATGGCCGAAATGAACAATAATCCCAAACTGCACATATATATACTGCATATTATTAACATGCGCTACTCTTACTAGATAGCGTGCGCTACTTGCCATGGCGTGCGCTATCATAGTCTAGAGGCTACTGTCTTACTTCGCCTAATGATTAACGTACGCAAAACCCATGCCGTAGCGTACGTAATATCGACGTTGACTTGCTACAGTAAATGTAATATCCGGATTTATTACTGTGTATTTCATCTGTATTTGAACCCTGTTTTATTCAGAATTGTGATCTCGATAATTGGAGTATGATATTTCTCACATTGGTATCTTTGTAAATAAGTATAACAACATGCAAAATTTCTCATGCAAACTCGTGATAGCGCACGCTAAGAATGTAACTTAACGTGCGTTATCGGGCTACCACTAGTGCACGCTATGAATGGAGAATTGCATGCGCTAGGCAGTCAATTATTGAGCTAGGCAGCTAGCACATGCGCCAGCCGGGACATGGGTCCGTATAAGATTCCCGCGGACGAACCTGGATAGATTTAGAGTCAACGCTTATTAGCGTGCGCTAAGGGATGTATAATAGCGTGCACTAATCAGCTATTGTACAGAAACTTTATATAAGGGACAACACTTCATTTTCTTCTCATTTCCTTCGAGCATCCTTCGTACTTGAGAGACCAGAGAACATTATATCTTCCTTAAACACACTTAGCACGCACCTACTTGATCATTGGAGATTGAATGTCACTTGTGTTTGATCATTGGAGTGGAGAAACGTCTTGATTTGGGAAACAAGTAACCGGAGCCGGATTCTACTTGTTGTCTCGGTGTTTTTCTTCATCTTAAGGTATGTTATAATAATTTCAACCTCGAATTCGTGTTCATAAGGATATGAATATTATGCTATCAAGATTTAAGTTTCATTGTTGATTTTAGCCAAACCACATCATGTTTAGGGGATTGAGATGATTATGCTTTAAGTACCTTGGTTAAGAACATTATGATTTGAATCTTGTTACGATGAACAAGTAGAAGAAGTTTCTGACATTGATAATCCGAATTTAGAAGGTGCCTTCATAACAATCACGGACTTGACTTTAACATCATTATTGTTATACGAATCTAAGAGATTGATCATGGAAGGATTTATCTTGTAAAGATGGAGTGTTAATCAAACTAAAAGATGATAGTTTTGATTGATATAAATGTATTGATATCGACCGTTAGGCCTTGCGAATTACGCAGGAAGAATTGTAATCGAAATGGAATATGATTTTATGATGATATACGTATTCCCGAATTTGAAGTTGTTGTTATCCGTAAGATCATTCATAAACCATATGAGCATGATATGCATGGAGATGACATGTATTAACACTAAAGATTTCATGAGTTTCTTCACCATTAGATCAAGTCTGCTGCCCAGTAGTGTACTGTCCTACACCATTAGCGCACGCTAAGCTATGTAGATTAACGTGCGCTATCAAGCACGAGTTAACGTATGCTATGTTTGGTACGTAACGTACGTTAGATCATCAGGAGAGTCAGTCGGCTGATCAGTGAGGTACTGACCATGCATAGTTAGCGTACGATAGGCTTTGTTGTTTGCGTGCGCTAACGAGCAGGCTTAACGCACGCTACGTAGAATACTTAGCGTACGCTGAGCAGTTCAGACAGATTGCTTTTTATGAACTTTCGGCCGTAAATTGGATTGGTATACATTCGTACGACGTGAGGTAAATTCTATATTATTTCTTTTGTTAAGGTTCGAGCTTGCTACGTGATTGATTGAAGGGGCGACCTTCGAGTGTTTCATTTTTCGTGGAAATAGTATTCTTGTCTTCGAATCGAGGAAAGTACCTTATTTGTTTTACGTGTTGATGTTATACATATTGTCGTACATATATGTCATTGTTGTATGTCCACCTCGTGTTGGTCCGACGGGATCATCGGGGGATCTATGCTAGCGTACGCTGGATCATCGGACGTGTTTTTCCACCACGGGTTGGTCTGACGGGATAATCGTGGGTTCTAGGCAGTGAACGCTAGATCGTCGGAATTACCATGTGTATGTTTTGATATCATGTTGTGATTATCAGTTGTGTATGTTATTTATGAGTTTCTCGTAGGAGAAGACTCGTTGGTATTTTTGTCATTTACGTTATTATTATTCTTTGTGAGATGTTGAATAATATGTTGTGGTACTTGTACTAGCATCGTTGTGCTAACCCCTTCGGGGGTGAACATTTGTTTATGTTCAGGATCCAGGAGAGCGGGAAAACAACCACTGGAGCTGCATGACGACGAGGGTGCAGAGTGATGTTCCGGTCGGGTTTATTATCTGTTGTTGGTTATTTAAAAAGTACTCGAGTACGTCGTAATTTGTGATGTTTGGATTTCAGTGATGTATTAATATTCTCCATTTGAACATTTGTACTTTCGGTATTGAACCAGAACTGTCGTATTTTATTTCAAGTGATTTCATAAGTTGGTATCTGTTATTGTCGTTTCTTTTATTCATCATTGTAAATTCTTATGTAAAGGATTTACGGCGTTGTAATATTCCTGAATATATCGGGGGTGTTACAGAATATGGTATCGGAGCTAAGATTATGGATATCTTGGCCATTGGGTTAAAATAGGGGTCATATATGTCTTTTGAGGTAACCGCCCGCGAATAACATCACTGTACTGCCTACGTCTTCGTGCGGGCGGTGGTTGTAAGTTCCTAAACTCTATCTCGTCCTTTACATATTATATTTCTTTGTACTTGAGCATTGAACGGTATTGTTTCCTGTATATTGAGTATTTATACTTACAGTATGTTGAGAGGCGGACGTGGACATGGTCGCGGTCGCGGACGCGGACGAAGGGAGATAGGCAGCAAGGGATCCCAGATATGGGAAATCGAGGTGACCGATGGCTGCAAGAGGTGGCGAAGATGCAACCACCTAAATTCGACGGTATTTCTGAGACTCCCACCTGGGACCATTGGTTGAAGGAATTGGAGAAAATTTTTGCTGGGATTAACTGCCCAGACGACCGGAGAGCTTCTATCGCTCAATACTTTTTGATAGGGGAAGCGTCCGAATGGTGGGAAGCCATCCAACCTGTAGACCATGATGCTGATTGGACAGAGTTTAAATTGATGATGGAAGCTCAGTACTGCCCTCGTCCAGTGAGGGAAGCCAAGGTTCGCGAGTTTTTCTCCGCTCAGCCTTCAGATGTGCCAGTATCTCAGGTAATTAAGACGTTTAACCAACAGCTGGCATTTGCTCGACATCTAGTCAGAACATATACTGAAATGATGATCCATTTTGATATGAGGATGAAACCAGAAATCCAGAGGTACATGTCCGGTTTTGAATGTACCACTCTCCGTCAATACCAGGATAAGGCGTTGGCGTATGAGATCAAGGAAGCAGCAATGAAGAAGTTTACGGGATCCAAAAAGCATAAAGACTCTGGTACTTCTACAGAGCATTAGAACCACGGGCCCCGCAAGACCCAGTCATCTTTTAATTCTTTCAAGAAACCTCCGAACCCATCTAGGAGCGGAAAGAACTTCGGCGCAGCATCAACCATGACAGATCTCACTAGGAAATGCTTTAACTGTGCCCAGACAGGGCACTATCGACGGAATTGCCCCTTACCTGTCGTGACTTGTTTTGATTGTCGATAGGAGAGACATCGTGTGGTGTTCTGTGAAGAGGCTGCAAAGTCTTTTAGAGCCCGTACACATAAGCCAGTTCAGAAGGAAGCTAGTATCTAACAGATGCAGCAAAGTGTACAGATGCCTCAGAATTTTGGCCGCGGACGAGGTAGAGGACAGTGGGACCGAAAGGGTACATTGAGTGCCGGATCTGTTCCCACACGTCTGTACGAGATGAGGAGAATAGGCGACAGGATGTCTTTGCCGCATCGTGCAATCGCTCGAGATCCTTTCCCAGCCAGTTAGCGTTTTATTCGATATAGGAGCTACGCATTCATTTATATCCTTATCTTGTGTAAAACGTTTGAATGTTTCTGGTTTCCATAATTGTGAACCTTATGTTGTTGGTTTACCGAGTGGAGAGAGGATTATTGGAAACTTAGAAACTAGAGATTTCCCTATATCACTTGGAGGTAGAGAGTGGCTCTCAAATCTGATTGTGATAGAAATGCAAGGAGATGACCTGATACTCGGAGACGATTGGATTAATCGATATGGAGCTATTTTAAACTACCGAAGGAGGAATATCTCGCTGATCGATGACGATGGTTCCGAAATATTGTTTGAAGGATGGAAACCAGGAAGCTCAGGAAAGTTGATCAAGGCGATGAAAGCTGTCAAATTGTTGAAACAGGGCTGTACCGGATACTGGTTCTATGCAATGAAGAAAGAAGACGAAATTGTGGAACTTTCATCCATTCCTATTGTGAACGAATTTCCAGATGTATTTCCTGACGAGTTACCTGGACTACCTCCACGACGGGATGTAGAATTCACCATTGAGCTGGAACCCGGAGCTACACCAATTTCTAAGGTGCATATCGTATGGCACCTACTGAGATGTTTGAACTGAAAAAGAAGATGGAGGAGTTACTGGACAAAGGCTATATCCAGCCAAGCGTTTCGCCTTGGGGAGCGCAGTTCTTTTTGTCTGGAAGAAGGATAGATCGCTTCGACTGTGTATTGACTATCGAGAACTGAACAAAATGATGATTAAGAACAAGTATCCGTTGCCACGGGTTGATGATTTGTTTGATCATTTGCAAGGATCAATAGTATTTTCTAAAATTGATCTGAGATCAGGATATCATCAGTTGAGGATTAAGGAATCTGATGTTCCGAAATGAGCATTCAGAACTCGCTACGGACACTATGAGTTTGTAGTGATGCTGTTTGGTCTCACTAATGCACCTGCTGTATTCATGCAATTGATGAACCGAGTGTTCATCGAATATTTGGATAATTTTGTGGTCGTGTTCATTGATGACATTCTAGTGTATTCTAAGAGCCCGGAAGAGCATGCACAGCATTTGCAGATTATATTAGAACTTTTGAGAAGCGAGCAACTATATGCCAAACTCTCTAAGTGTGAATTCTGGCTAAAGGAAGTAATGTTCCTCGGTCATGTGGTATCATCTAAAGGAGTCCGAGTAGATCCTCAGAAGATCGAAGCAGATATGGATTGGAAACCTCCAAAGAACGTGAAAGAAGTCCGGAGTTTCTTAGGACTTACTGGATATTATCGTCAGTTCATGGAAGGGTTTACCAAAATTTCCCGCCCACTTACTCGACTCCTGCAGAAAACTCAAAAGTTTGAGTGGAACGAGTTATGCCAGAATAGCTTTGATGAATTGAAGAAGAGATTGATGACAGCACCAATTTTAACACTTCCACTGGGAACTGGAGGATTTATAGTTTACAGTGATGCTTTGAACCAAGGACTCGGATGTGTATTGATGCAGAATGATAAGGTGATCGCTTATGTGTCATGCCAGCTGAAATCTTATGAAGTGAATTACCCAACGCATGATTTGGAGCTAGCAGCAGTAGTTTTTGCTTTGAAAATCTGGAGACATTATCTGTACGTGACTCACTGTCAGATCTTTACGGATCACAAGAGTCTCAAATACATATTCAGTCAGAAAGAGTTGAACATGCGGCAAACAAGATGGTTAGAGCTGATTAAGGACTACGGCTTGGAAATTTTGTATCATCCAGGCAAAGCGAATGTAGTGGCCGCTGCACTCAGCCGCAAGCCTGTTTCTATCCAAATGCTGGAGACTCTGACCTCCCAACTCAGCATTCAACGAGAAATGATTCGAGAAGGAATTGAAGTATGGTTACAAAGAGTCCAAGGACAACTGTGCATGATGGAAATAACTTCATCATTAACCGAAGAAATCAAATCTATGTAGACAGATAATCCTCTGATGATTCGGTTACGTGATGAAGTGATCAAGGGGAAGGCCCCCGAATTCGTAATTCATGATCATGGAGTTTTGAGATTTCAGAACCGACTCTGTGTTCCTGATGTCAATGTTCTGAAACAGACTATTATGAAGGATGCTCACAGTTCGCCCTATTCTATCCACCCGGGCACCAGTACGATGTATAAGGACTTGAAGCAGAATTTCTGGTGGGGCAACATAAAGAAAGATGTAGCGGACTATGTTTCGAAATGCTTGACTTTTCAGCAGGTTAAGATCGAGCATCAACGACCTGCCGGAATGTTGAAGCCGCTCCCGATTCCTGAATGGAAGTGGGAGGACATATCGATGGACTTTATCACTAATATGCCGAGAACCAAGACGGGAATGAACATGATTTGGGTGATAGTTGATCGTTTAACCAAATCAGCTCATTTTGTAGGCATTAAGGACACGTGGGAACCAGAGAGGTTGGCACGAGTATTTATTTCAGAGATAGTTCGACTGCATGGTATGCCGAAGACCATTATTTCTGATCGAGACGGACGTTTTGTGTCTCACTTTTGGAAGGTAGTTCATAAGGCCTTGGGGACCGAATTGAACTTCAGCACAGCTTATCACCCGCAGGCTGACGGACAATCCCAGAGGACCATTCAAACAGTGGAAGACATACTAAGGGCCTGTGCCTTAGATTGGTCAAACGATTGGGAAGTTCATCTACCGTTGATTGAATTTACCTACAACAATAGTTGGCAGGCTTCCATTAAGATGGCACCGTTTGAGGCATTATATGGGAGGAGATGCAGATCGCCCCTATATTGGGACGATTCATCAGACTTGATCGGGACAGAACCAGAGTTGATCGTACAGACACGAGAGAAGATAGCCTTGATTCGTGAAAGGCTGTTGACCGCCCAGAGTCGCCAGAAATCTTACGCAGGCATACGCCGTCGCCCATTGGAGTTCAGTACCGGAGACCACGTACTTTTAAAGGTTTCACCTACTCGGGGAATCTTTCATTTTGGAAGGAAGGGAAAGCTGAGTCCGAGATATATCGGACCATTAGATATCCTTGAGAGAGTTGGAGAGTTGGCATACAGATTGGCATTGCCGCCGTCATTGAGCCGTGTTCATAACGTGTTCCATGTATCCCAGTTATGGAGATATATACTGGATCCTAGTCATGTCATTGATTTCGGCGAGATCGAAGTCGCTCAGGATGGGACGTTTGAAGAAAGAACGGTCAAGATACTCGAGAGTCGAGTTAAGCAGTCGAGGAACAAACCAATCGTTTTGGTCAAAGTTCAGTGGTCACGCCACGGGGTGGAAGAAGCCACTTGGGAAACGGAAGATAGCATGAAGTCCAGATATCCAGAGTTATTTTCGTCTTGAGTTTCGGGACGAAACTCCTTTTTAGTAGGAGAGTATGTAATATCCGGATTTATTACTGTGTATTTCATCTGTATTTGAACCCTGTATTATTAGGAATTGTGATCTCGATAATTGGAGTATGATATTTCTCACATTGGTATCTTTGTACATAAGTATAACAACATGCAAAATTTCTCATGCAAACTCGTGATAGCGCACGCTAAGAATGTAACTTAACGTGCGTTATCGGGCTACAACTAGTGCACGCTACGAATGGAGAATTGCGTGCGCTAGGCAGTCAATTATTGAGCTAGGTGGCTAGCATATGCGCCATCCGGGACATGGGTCCAGATAAGATTCCCGCAGACGAACCTGGACAGATTTGGAGTCAATGCTTATTAGCGTGCGCTAAGGGATGTATAATAGCGTGCTAATCAGCTATTGTACAGAAACTTTATATAAAGGACAACACTCGATTTTCTTCTCATTTACTTCGAGCATCCTTCGTTCTTGAGAGACCAGAGAACATTATATCTTCCTTAAACACACTTAGAACACACCTACTTGATCATTGGAGATTGAATGTCACTTGTGTTTGATCATTGGAGTGGAGAAACGTCTTGATTTGGCAAACAAGCAACCGGAGCCGGATTCTACTTGTTGTCTCGGTGTTTTTCTTCATCTTAAGGTATGTTATACTACTTTCAACCTCGAATTAGTGTTCTTAAGGATATGAATATTATGCTATCAAGATATTAAGTTTCATTGGTGATTTTAGCCAAACCACATCATGTTTAGGGGATTGAGATGATTATGCTTTAAGTACCTTGGTTAAGAACATTATGATTTGAATCTTGTTACCATGAACAAGTAGAGGAAGTTTCTGACATTGATAATCCGAATTTAGAAGGTGCCTTCATAGTAATCACGGACTTGACTTTAACATCATTATTGTTAGACGAATCTAAGAGATTGATCATGGAAGGATTTATCTTGTAAAGATGGAGTGTTAATCAAACTACAAGATGATAGTTTTGATTGATATAAAGGTATTGATATCGACCGTTAGGCCTTCCGAATTACGCATGAAGAATTGTAATCGAAATGGAATATGGTTTTATGATGATATACGTATTCTCGAATTTGAAGTTGTTGTTATACGTAAGATCATTCATAAACCATATGATCATGATATGCATGGAGATGACATGTGTTAACACTGAAGATTTCATGAGTTTCTTCACCATTTGATCAAGTCTGCTGCCCAGTAGTGTACTGTCCTATTAATTGATGAGCATAATATAGGTACTATAACTTTATTTATAGTTTTTTTATGTTCCAATAGGTAGAAAGTATAAATTGATGTGCAAACAGAATACACTGCCATCAATAAAATCATCATAACTGTGACTAAATACTTACTGTAATAACCTCAAATCTTTCAGAAATATGTTTTAAATAAAAATCATGAAAACTAGCAAATTTCGAGAATTCTCGGGTTACCTTCATATTTTGCTTATCCAAATTCAGAGTTCTGAATAACTCTTTCCATTGGTAAAATCAACAACTTGTGTTGCTGCCTGCTCAAGGGCAGCAACCACTGCTGGCAGATTCTGCAGAAACTCCTCGGCTGTCGGCTTGTCGCCATCAACGATATCGGTCACAGCTTTCAAAAATATCATGGGAATTTTCAACAGATCAGCCACATAAGCAACAACTGCTCCCTCCATGTCTTTAACAGTTGCATCATTCGCAATTATAGCTGCTTCATCATGTGGAGACATATCTAAAGAATCACCCGTAGACAATTTTCCGACCTTTAAGTTCAGCTCCTTCGCAAGAATCGGCGTGGAAAATGCTTGGCGCGAGCCAACACCATACAAGTCAAATACAGGAATAGGAATTCTTCTGTCGTGGAAAGCAACACCTGATGCAAGAAATACATCACCTATCGAAGCACCTTTTTCCTTGAATCCTCCACAAGTTCCCGCATTTATGATAAGGTTCGGATGTAAAGCTCACCCATGGAACTCCCTTTGGAAACACAGAGTCAGATTTCTCGCCCTGAGGTGGCGCCATTGATCCGTATAACTTTATTTATAGTTATCTATACAAAATCAGTTAAATCAAGAAGTATTGAAAACTCACAAGGAAGAAAAAATTCATGAATGTGTGGTAAGAATAGGAAGTGCTTTGCCTATATGGATGTCTAGCTCTTTCCCTTGTTTTTCACTTAACATGCACAAATTTAGCAGGGCCCCAACTTTCTTAGTTCACTTAACATGCAAAGTCTTGTTATCACTTTATTATAGTTATCTATTCAAAATCAGTTAAATCAAGAAGTACTGAAAACTCCCAAGGAAGAAACAAATCATGTATGTGTGGAAAGGATGGGAAGTGCTTTGGCTATATGGATATCTAGCTCTTTCCCTTATTTTTCACCTAATAGGCACATATTTAGCAGGGGCCTCAACTTTCTTAGTTCACCATTCATTGATTGACTTAGCACTAGAAAATATAAACCTTAATATAAACTGCCTCAAGCTTGCAAATCAAAGCCCAGAATGACACCCGAACCATCACAAACAGAAACTGGATCTATTAGCAGAAGTTATCTCCAAAAGGCTAACATAGATATCTATGCTAATTTTCACCTGAGAATTTTGTTGGTAGAGCCTTCAATCGTCTCAATATCAATGTTATAGAAGATACAAGACGAAAAGATGGAGAAAACAAAGTAAGATATATATATACTTCTAGAAAACAAATCTATATAAAACTTAGTATCATACCTAAAACTTTGCCATACCAACAACCCAATTATTCAAAATCGTGTAAACTAAATAAGCCCAATTCAAAGCCAAAGCTCAAAATAGACAACTCTAATGAATTGGAAGTTCAGAGTAAGGCTAAAGAAAAAACTTAAAAAAAAAATGTGCGAGGAAAAATTCCTAACCTCTTCGATCCATGGGGAATGTTTGAAATAGAGAGCTTGTCAATGTCACTGTACTCTACCTTGTCAGTTGCTTGTGATATTGCCAGTGTGTTGTTTGTCCAGTTGACAGGCACAAGGATAGCCCATGCGAACAATGTCACAGGAACAAAAATCTTTAGTCTGTAACCAAAAAGCAAAATCAGCATACAAAGTCTTATCCAAGTATATTACCAAAAACCAAACACAACATAAATGTGATATGTACTGAAAAAACTTTCATAGATGTGGAATCAAATAATGAAGATCTTCGACCCTTGTCTGGTACACTGAACAAAATTCTAGTAAATGGCAGAGTTCTAAGCCTACCCCAACAAGTAAATTCGCAAATAGATGGCCGAATCTAGCCCTGCATGATCAATAAGCTCTGCCTCGGGAATTTTCAATGCGTCCGACACCCAATTCAGAAATCTAATATATGACCTCCAGTCCAGATTCACAAATTTGCTTACAAACGCTCCTGAGTGCGTGGGACTGCTTCTCAAACCCTTGAGGTATCATTTTGGGAAATATACTCTATCATTAAACGGTTGAAGCCTGAGGATGGCAAATGCTATAAGAAAAATCAGTGCACTGAGAATATTAACTCCTGCTGCAAGCCCTATATCTCCAAAGGTTGCCATCTCGTGCCTCTATTACGATAACTGAACCTCCTGCTAGAAAGAGGAAATATTATAGCACACTTGCAAACAACAAAGACACCTTCTCTACCATAAAAGGTTAAGTTCAAGTATTCACCACACATGGCGCATAAATCTTATATTTGGCATTTTCAGAAACTCTTGAATAAATGTCAAGAGTAATATAATCAAAGATATTTTCTAAAACACACAATTATTTGACATGAGGAACAAAACCAAACCAATGAAATTGATCAATTTGACATAGTAATAAACGTCAAATTGACACGGCTCTTTTTCGGAAAAACTTCAACTGTAAGAAATTCATGTATGTTAACCTTCAGAATCAAACATCTCAGAAAAAAAATGAACGCACCTAGTAAGAATTGCGAGCTGCCGAAAATAATTTCTAAATAAAAGTCGCGAGTAATATAATCAAAGATATTTTCTAGAATACACAATTATTTGACATGAGGAACAAAATCAAGCCAATGAAATATTAATCAATTCGCTCAATTTGACACGGCTGGTTTTTTGGAAAAAATTAACCATAAGAAATTCATGTATGTTACCTCCACAATCAAACATCTTACGAACAAACTAATTACCGCACCTAGTAAAATTGCGAGCTACTGAAAATAATTTCTAACACAGAAAAAAAATTATATTCCTCAAAACCTCACGAAAAAACAACCACTGCAACACCCGTATGCACCTAAAAGAAACAATTTCTATCGCAAATTCGGCAACAAAATAAATCAAAATACATTCAGGAATACTACAGGAACGTACTAATGAGAAGATTCATACAAAAAAAACACACCGTAGAGATATTTTATGATTGCAGCCGTTACAGACTGCAAAAACCGTACAAATAAGCTGAATAAATCACAGAGAAGAAGAAGAAGATGATGATGATGATGATGATGATGATGATGAAGAAGAAGGTGGGAGAATTGCGGCTGAGAGAGCGATTATAATTGCTTTGAAGTCGAACAAAAGCCAAAGAACATTCCCAGCTATACCTTAATAAACATAAACCTAAACTACAAGCCACTAACATATACATACACGACACATACACTTACTACAGAATTACAGCAAAACAAAGGAAGAAGAGAGAGAGGGGAGTGTGAGATGTATATGATGTGTGTGAGATGCCGTTTCGAACGAATCTGGATAAAATAGAAATATCAGCAACAGTGGCAATTTCTGTGACAACGGATTTACGACGCGCGCATACACACACACACATAAATAGTGAAGAGACAGAAGGAGAGAGAGCATCAAAAAGAAAAGGAAATGGACGGAAACATCACCTGCTGTCTCGAATCAGATTTTGAATTGCCTCCTTTCATGACGAAACACTTCAAAGAAACACTTCAGAGAGCGTCGCCTTTCCAAAGAAACACTTCAGACGATCAAAAGCAAGGGACTAAAAGCACATGAAATAGGGACTAAAATTTTAAATTTAGTTTACCAATTAATCAGAAAAAATAAAAACTCAGAACACTAAATTTCTAAGAAATTCAGCACATTTCACCTCACCAACATCATTTCATCATTAATCCCATTGATCAACACCACAACTTTCCCAGAATCAAAGAAACACACACACACACACACATGGTTCTTGAGAAAAATATAAATTAAGCGCAAAGGAAGCGAAGAAATCAATGACCCTGGGATCACAAACAAGAAATCAATCTGCGAACATTCATATAAATTCTAAAGACTGTATCAAAGAGAAAATTTCAAAAAGGCCGATATATCCCCATAACAAACGAAAACACAAAATTCACAAATAATGGAAAAAAAAGTATATAACTGTGATTTAATGGTGCAATCTGGGAAGATGAAACAGAAGAGAATGTTTACCTCGAGGGAGGAGGGATCTTCAGGCCGAATGAGATCGATGGAGACGATGACTTTGGCGACGGGCGGCGAGTCGGCAGCGGCGGCGGCGGAGGACTGCCAGACCTTGGAGACAACCGACGGGCACTTCATAAACCAAATAGATAGGTCGGATTTGGCCATCGAGAGTGGCGTTGCCGTTGCTATAGTCATCTCATCCTCTATGAGACGAGGGTTTACGGG
The DNA here is from genome assembly GCA_033398695.1 of Orobanche coerulescens. NCBI lineage: Eukaryota > Viridiplantae > Streptophyta > Magnoliopsida > Lamiales > Orobanchaceae > Orobanche > Orobanche coerulescens. The sequence goes on along the minus strand of CM065818.1, from coordinate 88,895,233 downwards.
TGAGAAGAATGGATAGATGAAGAACGAGACCCTACCAAATAAGAGAAATGATAAAGGGACCACGCGTTCACCTCAACAACAGAATTGTGGAAGCACGATTTCGACCAACACTGACCTTCCTAAAACACTGACCTTCACTCTTTTAGGATTAATATATATATATATAAAAGTAGGATATATAAGTAGGAAAATGCATTATTATTTTTCAGCTAGCTAAACAAAATAAAAATGAAACAAATCAGTAAAAAAAATTAACACCATCAAAATTTCAATTTAAAATTTCCTGGATATTACACATAATTATCGGCACCTTTTATTCTATCCATATAATTATTTTAAATTATTATTTTTAATTTTTAATTTTATAAATATTATATTTTTTTAATTTGTTCGTATCAAATCTAATTAAAAAGTATTACTTCAGAATAAATGTCATACTCCATTTCAATCAAAATTAATTAGTTCTCAAGTAAAAGATTATTTAATTTTAATTGTACATAAAAAATATGAAGTTTTTTTTAAATAGTACATCTACGGCAACACTATGTCATAAAATGTTATAGCATGTAACACTTTGCTACTAAGGCAACACTTTGTAAACATATACGCAACATCAAAAAAGCAATGTTGCAGCAGGTAAAAAATTTAGAGCTACTACAATATTTTTAAGCGCAACACTAACAAAATCCGTTGCCGTAAGCCATCTATGGCGTAGTGCATAAACATCCATTTTCAGCTAGGGTCAGCATGCATTAGGTATGCCTATTTTCCAGTCTATCACATAGACATCCCTTCTTCTATAGCCTTATAGTTTAACTTCTCCAGTTTGGAGCTCAGTCCCCGTACATTTCTATTTGGTGAAGACTACTAGGTTCTTCTCATCACGGAACTGGCTTATGCATAGGAGATTGTACTTGAGTCCTTTGACATACTGCACTTTTGTTATGACAATGTTTCCTCTGTGCAGCTTCCCATGTCCTTTGGTTTGTCCACATGAGCTATCTCCAAAGGTTACATCTGGGCCTTTTTCCTTGGTATAACATGACAATATCTTTTTGTTTCCAGTCATCTGTCTTGAGCACCTAGAGTCCATAAACCATTCTTCACTTCCTAATGGTAATTCTGTGGCTGCTGCACAATAATCCTTCCATCTTTTCTACAATCATCCAAAAGAGATTTAGGTACCCATATCTGAATGGGTCCTCTAAGGTTAATGGATTTTTGGAGGGAATTCTTTCTTCTATGGTTATGAAGGTTGATCTGGTATCTATTATAATGTGCATAGTTTTTATTCTTGTATCCTCTGTATGTATTGTGCACATGATAAGGTATATGGTAAGCTTGATGTAAACCATGGTTAAATTTTGGTTGAGACCAGTTATTGAAATTTTGAGGTCTCCACACCTTGTGATTTTGAAATCTTGGAATAGCTTGAGGTTTCCATCTACCTTTCCTTTATTGAAGTCCGTTCTGTGCGAATTTCTAGTAGTAAAATGATTTTTGAAAGTGTCCAGGATGCTGATGTTGATTTCGCCATTGCTTAGTCATTTGTCTTGGTTGCTGCCTAGACTGTCTTGGCTGCTGCCTCGACTGTCTTGGCTGCTTCTTAGACTGTCTTGGCTGCTGCCTGAACTTTTGACTTGACTACTGTTTATTTTGGAAAGTTTCAGCAGTCTGTACACTGTTTTCTCCCTTTACAAAAGTAGTTTTTGATGTCGAGGGAGTGTTAGGATCATATCCAAGACCTGATTTTAAGTACAGTGGTCTCGGGTTTATATACAATTCATCTAAGGTTATGGATGCCTTCAAGGATGTTATTTATTTAGCTTGTACATTATTCATCTGTCTGAGTTTTGAAAGTTCATCTTTAGAACGAGTGAGTGGAGCTGGTTTTTCATTGTTTAATGTTCTCAGCTGGCTTATCTCTGTCATGGCTATGTCGTTTTCATGCTGACTGGTTTTAAAGTTAGCTGTCTCTTGGCTGAGTTTGTCTAAATCATTTTTCAGCTGCACTTTCTCATCTCTTAGCAGGGTGTTCTTAGCTGACATAGGTAGATGTGCTATTTTTAAAGTTTCAAAATCTTTTGTTAATTGATTGACAAATCTATGCAAATCAAGATTGTTGGCCACAAAGTATACAATAAACAGCTTAAAAGGGGTTTTTTAATAAGATGTATCTTTTTCAAAGTTATTTACGTAGCAGAAGACTGATATTAAGTTGCTTTAAATACAGCAACTAGGTAATCTCTTGTTTGTTTGGTGGGTACACGGTTTTTGCAATATGTATACTTTAAATTACACAGAAAGATATGAAAATTATAACTAACAGGATGTAAATGCACACGGATTTAAGTGATTCGAGTTAAACCCCTCTACGTCCACTGGTCCTCCACATAGGAGTAAGATGATTATTAAAATCACTACTTACACAATTACATGACTTTAGCTAAACCTGCCACTGTATCGTTCACACAGATTGATACAACCGACAATAGCTTGCGTCGAACACATAGATTGGCTAAGCTCTTTTGACTTACTTCTTCTCACACAGATCGAAGATTCATCTTCAATGTTATTCTTCCCACACAGGTCGGAACTAGCAAGGGCTTAGTCCACACAGGGCTAAGTTGATCTCAACGTCACAAGCACATCCCTAGTAAATCCTCAAGTCGAAGGTTCACGAATACCTATCACAACCTTTCGATTCCGTCATTGACTGTCCCGGAGTGAAATCCGTGTGACGAATCGAGAGTGAGTCGGTTCGAGTATACTAATCCAATTAGCATACCTATAACGTGTGCTCCCACTAACCATTAGCGTTCGACAGGCACTCTCCATGTCAAAGAACACGTCGTACAAGTCTTCACATAAACTTAATGCTGAGTCAAGTTTCATCGACTTGCGAACGATTAAGTATTTGAGCTATAAACATTTCCACTGCCGACCTCTTTATCCAATAAGGAGTGGAACGTTTTGCTCTCAAATACATGGACTAGTTTCTATACGTATATTTACGAGTTAGGAATGCGAGTAAGTACCAGTATAACATTCATTGCCTTATATTAATGATTTACATAATTACAAGTACAATGCCCTCACTCAACATCATCTGAGTGTCATTCGAGGGCATACTCCCAACAATCTCCCACTTGCACTCAATGCCACACACTATGGTATCTAATACCTATGTTCTCCAGATGACGCTCCAAGCTAGTATGAGAAAGTGGCTTGGTCAGTGGATCAGCGACGTTGTCGGCTGAGTCTACTCTGTGCAGTACAATGTATCCCTTGCGAACAAATTCTCTTACGAGATGATACTTCCTCTCAATATATTTGGTGCTGTTGTGAAACCTTGGCTCATTGGCCTGCGCTACAGCTCCGTTGTTGTCGCAGTACAGCGGAACAGGCAGCTCAGCATATGGTATCACTTGAAGTTCTCCCATAAACTTATTAATCCAGAACCCTTCCTTGGAAGCCTCCGAGGCTGCTTGATACTCAGCCTGACATGTGGAATTAGCAGTCGCGCTTTGCTTGGCGCTACGACAAGATACTGCTCCTTCATTAAGAGTAAATATGTAGCCAGAAGTAGACATCGAGTCATCCTTCAGTCCTTGGAAGTCCGAATCAGTGAATCCCACAACATCCAATTCTCCACCGCCATACATCAGAACCATATCTCTAGTCCTTCTCAAGTACTTGAGAACGTTCTTTATGACAGTCGAGTGTTCCCTACCTGGGTTTGCCTGGAACCTACTCACCATGCTTACAGCATGCACAATGTCAGGTCTCGTACACAACATAGCATACATAAGGCTACCCACGGCCGAAGCATATGGTAAATTACTCATTTCCTTTCGTTGTTTCTCACTATGAGGACACATCTTCAAGGAGAGTTTTATTCCATGTCGCATCGGTAAGAACCCTCTTTTAGAATCATCCAACTTAAATCGCTTTAAGATTTTATCTATATAGAGGGCTTGGGAAAGACCTATTGTTCTCTTCGATCTATCCTGGTAGAGTCGAATACCAAGAATATAGGTAGCTTCTCCCATGTCTTTCATGGAGAAATTACTCGAAAGTCAAGCATTCACAGAACTGAGCATTCCCACATCATTTCCTATTAGTAGAATGTCATCTACATATAGTAATAAGAATGCGATCTTGCTCCCACTAACCCTCTTGTATACACAAGGTTCCTATTCATTTTGCACGAATTCAAACACTTTAACCGCCTCGTCAAAATGAAGGTTCCAACTACGCGACGCTTGATTCAGTCCATAAATGGAACGCTGAAGCTTGCACACTTTCTGAATATCGACTTCGGACACAAAGCCTTTAGGCTGCTCCATATAGATTTCCTTCTCGAGGAATCCATTAAGGAAATCCGTCTTTACGTCCATTTGCCATATCTCATAATCGTGGTAGGTAGCTATAGCAAGCATCATGCGAATAGACTTGATCATGGCTACGGGCGAGACGGTATCGTGGTAATCGATCCCTTCTTTCTGGGTATAACCCTTTGCCACAAGCCTGGCCTTATAGGCGTCAACCTTGCCATCACCATCAGTCTTTCTGTTGTAGATCCACTTGTTCCCAATAGGCACTATGCCCTTGGGGCAGTCTACTAGAGTCCAGACCTGACTGACATGCATCGAGTCTATCTCAGCTTCCATAGCTTCACGCCATTTCGCGGAGTCTACATCCACCATCGCTTGGTCATAGGTCGTTGGGTCAGTCTCTTGGCTACCACTTGGAACCTCATAGAGACCTAGTTCTTCCAAGTGCACAAGCCCATAATTCTCAGGTAAATGAGACACCCCACTAGACCTATGAGGTGGTTGTACTTGTGCTTCAGAAGGTTCGGTTCCAGTTTCTTGCACAGGTGTCTCCCGAGGAGTTTCATTGTATTCTTCTAAATAAATACTTCTACCTGCTCTGCCTTCCTGAATGAACTCATCTTCCAGGAAGTGTGCTTGTAAAGCAACAATGATCTTTTGATCTTCAGGCATGTAGAATAGATATCCCATCGTCCCAGATGGGAATCCAATGAAACGTCCCTTCGCGGACCTAGCTTCGAACTTCTCCACCTTGGTCTTCTTGACATAGGCGGAACATCGCCAAATCCTAATATGATTAAGACTTGGTTTCCTGCCCTCCCACATCTCAGGTGGAGTTTTAGGAACGGATTTGGAAGGACATCTGTTCAAGATGTAAGCAGCAGTCAGGAGTGCATACCCCCATAGGTAAATCGGTAAGTCAGTATAGCCCAGCATGGAATGGACCATGTTCAACAAGGTCCGGTTCCTTTTTTCTGACACACCATTTAACTGAGGAGTACCTGGAGGTGTTAGTTGTGAAACTATTCCATGTTCTTTAAGGAACTCGTCAAACTCCGTACTCATATACTCGCCACCTCCATCCGACTGAAGTGCTTTGATATGATTACCAATTTGTTTCTTAACTAGGGCCTTGAATTCCTAGAATTTCTCAAAGGCCTCGGATTTATGTTTCATTAAGTATACATAACCATACCTAGTATGATCATCTGTAAACGTAATGAAATATTGATATCCATCACGTGCTGTTTCCAAAGCACCACAAACGTCGGTATGGATTAATCCCAGTTTATCAGCGGCTCTTTCAAAAGTCCTTGTGAAGGGGGACTTAGTCATTTTGCCTTTAAGGCATGATTCACAAGTAGAAAAGGGATCCGATGCCAATGGACCCATAAGTCCAGCTTTTTCCATTTTGTAAACCTTGGTCTGACCAACATGACCAAGTCTAAGATGCCATTTCAAAACTTGATTGGTTTCATCCCTACCACGTTTTCTAGTCATAGTATTCACAACTACTTTGTTGCTAAGATTTAGATGATACAATCCATTTAACAATGTAGCAGTACCCACTAGTTTATTTCTGAAATAAATTTTGCAGGAACCATCACCAATGAAAAATGAAAAGCCTTTTCGGTCCATGACCGGAATGGATACAATGTTTTTGTGCCCCTTGGGCAAAACAAGTACATCTTCTAAAGTCAAAACAAAGCCGGATTCTAAACCCAAAAGAAGTGATCCTATGTCGGCCACCTCGACACTATGCCTGCTTCCGACTGTGATCATAACTTCTCCATCTCCAAGATTCCTACTTTGTTCCAGATCCTGATTCACGGTACAAATATGAGAACTAGCACCAGAATCCAGTATCCAAGAAGTAGAAAATACAGTAGCAGAACAATTTGTTTCCAAAACTAAAAGTTCTGTACCTGAAGCGCCATGAAGAATAGGACAGTCTCTAGCCCAGTGGCCTAGCTCACCGCACTTGAGACAAGCATCCTTCTTCTTCTTGTTCTTCGGATCCATCGGGGCCTTGCCATTTCCCTTAAGATCCTTAACTTGTGGTCGAGTTTTCTTCTTGGTCTTTTTTTTCTTATTCTTAGACCTCCGAGGTCCAGAAGAAATCACAAGAGCAGACTCCTTCATCCGTGGAGTCTTTATCTGAGACTGAGCGGTCCCAAGTTTGTTCATTAGCCCAGCTAAATTACATGCAATCTCATTGCAGTTAAAGTTTATAACAAACTGTGAGAAGGAATCAGGAAGAGATTGTAGGATAAGGTCGGTTTGGAGAGAAGTATCCATTTTAAAATCAAGAGCCTCCAATCTCTCGATCATGGATATCATTTTGAGGATGTGTTCCCCAACCTTCTCACCTTCCTTCATCCTTGCACCGAACAGTTGCTTGGATATCTCATATCTAGCAGTTCTACTGTGCTCACCATAAAGCTCGGTTAAGTGAGATAGAATCTGCCTAGCAGAAGTCATTTTCTCATGAGCTCTCTGAAGCTCATTAGGCATAGAAGCCATCATGTATGCACGGGCTTTTACGTCATCCTTAACCCACTTTTCGTGGTTTTTGATCTCTTCCTAATTGGCTCTGGTCCGCACAGGAGGCACCGGAATGTCCATCTCCAAGACGTATCCCAGTGCCTCTATACTTAGGACAATCATCAGATTGTGGAGCCAGTCCACAAAGTTAGGTCCAATCAGGGTGTTCTTCTCGAGTAGAATTGCGAGTGGATTCATTGTCATATTGAGAGTTATGTATGCATTAAGTATAACAGATTAATTAGTGACTTGTTATATTATGATCTGAGTATAGAATTAAGGTATTTTCTATTCTTGTTACCCAGCTCCCACTATTTTTCTATGCTTGAATCCGGAAGTATCATTGCCCTACTTCATAGTGGTGATCGAGTTCTTTATAAATCTTAATAGAGGGCAACCGAACAGGTTTCTAGTCTATTAATTTTTAAAAAGTGGTGTCCAACACCAACCCATCTAATGGATTATTCGATCTTCTTTTTCCCCTTGTTCACTCCCCTCAACCTATGCGGTTTCTATGGTTCGTGAACAAGTTAAGTTTATACCATCGACGCAAATCAGTTTCATAATTTAATCTTATTCGGCAACCTATCAGGTTTCTAGGGATAAAATTTGCTCCAACCGAAGGCACCCAATGCGCTCCTGGTAATTTATCCATCCTCCCCGAACGACTACCCTGATAACTCGGAAGCATAGCACATCCGGTTTGGATTTCAATTTCCCGAAAGCTCGATGGAGGGAAGGAAAACCTTGAAACCTTATAAACTTAATAATTTGTTGTGGGAGAATTTTCGTAAATAACGTTGCACTTTGCACATTAATCATTTTAGCGCGTTTGTTGCATTCATACAATATGAAACAACCATTCACAACCTAGTTGCTACCAACATGTGGTTCATGGTGTTGGTATAAAATCGGATATTTGCGCCGTTTTGTGCGGAAGCATAAATAAATTGCGGAAAATAAATCACACAAGAATTTATAGAGGTTCGGCTATTAACGAAGCCTACGTCCTCTCTCGATGTATCTTTTTCTTTAGGATTAAGATCAAAACCTCTACGCCTCTATTAGGGATTACCATTACAAGCTCATCTTCTATCGGTCCGAGTAAAACCATTTTTCCTTTTCTATTGGATAAGGAATCAACCACTCTAGCTTTCTATTGTTACTAGATAAACCTCACTAAGATAGCGATTGTGATTCTAACAATGCCGGATACTTGATCCTAATAACACCGAATCCAATCGTATCTTTTCTTTTACCTCTTGTGTATAATGTTGAATGTATAGACACTCAAACTAACAATATAAGCTCAATATCACAACAACAATGTAAGTATATGAATATAAGATCAATGTCTTGATTGCTTGGAGTTGTTGTTCTCAAACAATACCATAGGAATGGTTTTTATAGGCATTCTCCACAAACTAGCCATTGCTAGCTGTTTTGACTTGCTAGCGTGCGCTAGCCTTCTTTAGCGTGCGCTAATATCATTAGCGTGCCTGTAGCGTGCGCTAGACTGTTCCCAGTTTCAGTCCAGTAGTTTTGTTTCTTCCCTTAGCATACGTTATGCCTTTTGTGTTACGTACGTAACCATCTTGTATTAGCGTGCATTAATATTACAATGTAGCGTGCACTAATACAATATATCCGTTGCTTGATTTGTCAAACTGACCGTTCCACTTTTGACTTGTTTCAGATTCGCTCCAATGGATTGATTGACTTGTATTCAAACTTCGTTAGCGTGCGTTATTCCTTCTTTGTAGCGTGCCCTATGCTTACTTCACTGCATACATCATTCTGAGTTTGAATATCTTCACAACGGTAACAAGGCTCGATAGCGTGCACTAGTAATCATGTGTAGCGTGCGCTACCTCATCAGCTAACTTCACTTCAGGTAACTTCGAACATGGCTGATATGCAGATGACTTCCCGTTAGCGTGCGCTAACATATATGTCCTAGCGTGCGCTAGACATGCATTTTGCTTAGCTTTTTGCATCTTCGTCTGCTTCGTCGTTTTGCTTCGCCTCGATGTTGTTTTGTTGTTTAGCAACTTTAATCATCAAAACACATATTAAATAATGTGTGGAATAAATATTCCAACAATCTCCCCCTTTTTGATGATTATAAAACAACCCTTGAATTGGATAAAATCTGTAAAAAATAATATATTTATATTTCTTCGAATCAAAGTTGTCGGCTTTGATCGTTTCGTTAGCTTCTCCAATTCTCTTTTCTTTTCGACATCTCCTTTATTTTTCAACTCCTTCGTTTTATCTCCCCTTTTTTGTATGCTTTCTTTTTCTTTTCGACTTCTTCGATTTTTCTCATTTTTATCAATTCAGGTTTTTCTTGTCATATCTTTCATGACGCTTTTATCCGATTCAACTTCTTATCCCTCTTTTTGTATTCAGCAAAAAGTATAAAAATATAGAGGATATCAAATGAAATATAAATATGCATGATACCAATGAATATGCATTAATAAGGGTATAAACTCCCCCTGAAAGTATTATCTCCTCCTTTGTAAGATATCAATTGTTAAAAATTAATTTTTGGGGATCCAACCTATAGTTGGTTTTTCTTTTGAGATGTAGACCATATTTGAAACAATTGTTCCTTTAGGAACTCAAATTTTCTTAACTTTTATCGTACGTCTTGGGCTTTTGAAATTTGAAATGTGATGCCCGATTTTCAAACATTTTTCACACCGGGGTATTTTGAAATTTACGGATTCATTTTTAAAATGTGGTTTGAATCCCAACCCCTCTTTATTTAAAGTGTATTTTTGAACCGAGAGTATATTTTCAAATTTCTCGTTTCCGAGAGAAAATTTCCTCGTCAAATTCTTGAGCTCGGTTTGAACTTTAACAAGATCATCCTTTAAAATATTTTTGTTTTCAATGCATTTAGAATGATCGATCTCAACGAATTTTTCCTTTTCAATAATTTTGAAATTTTCAATTTCCAGAGATTTATATTTAGTTTGAAGGGATTTAATTTCTTTTAAAGCATTTTGATAATCGGTATGTAATAACTCGAATGCTTCAAAAAGTTCGTCGTAAGAATTACTTACTTGGCTTTCGACGTCGCTGTCGTCGAATGAACTCTGGGCCATGAGCGCGAGATTATTTTGATTTAGGAAATCTTCATCGGGATCTTTGTCGCTCCATGTTGCAACTAAAACCTCCTTGGGTTTTACACGAAAGTTCTTAGCAAAGTGGCTTGGTTTACCACATAATCGACATGAATTGTCGAATTTCTTAGATTCGCCCGCTTGAATGTCCTTCTTCCTCCGGTTTAATAAGTGTTGGAACTTATTAATATTCTTGGCATAATATGCCGATTCTTCGTCGCTTTCATCCACCGGGATTTCTTCTTTCTTTTTAGACATTTTAGCCTTGAAAGCTATCGATCTTTCCTTAGGTTTCGGTTTGGCATTCGAAGATTTTAGAACGGTCTCGTAGTTGATAAGAGAACCAATAAGAGCACTAAAATCAAGATTGTTTAAATCTTTAGATTCCATTATTGCCATAACCGTACCGTCCCATTCTCGAGGTAGTGATCAGAGAATTTTCTTTACTTTCTCACTACTCGAAAGTGGTTTTCCAAAATATGCTAATCCATTGGTGATGACCGAAAATCGGTCGAGCATAATCGAGATGGATTCGTCGTCCTTCATTTGGAATAATTCATAATCGTGAAGGAGCATGTTTATCTTCGTCTCTTTGACTTGAGACGTACCTTCGTGTGTTACCTCAAGCATGTTCCATATTTCTTTGGCACTATCACACGATGATATCCGGTTGTGTTCTTCTGGATTTAAAGCACAGTATAATAATTGCGTGGGTTTGCAATTATAATGGTCGTTTTTTCAATCCACATCATCATACTCTTCAAAGGCTTTGAGAGTTCCGTTTGAGTTCGTCGGAATTTTAGGACCAAGGCATATCACCTTCCATAATTCGATATCGTAAGCTCGGATGAAAATAGACATTTTCTTCTTCCAAGTCATGAAATTCAATCCATCAAAAAATGGTGGTCGGTTGAGAGCAAGTCCTTCGACTGGAGCCATTTGAAACGCCATTTTGGATCTTTTTCTCCTCTGATGTTAAGCTGTGTATTGGAGTACCGCTCCGATACCAATTGTTGGTATAAAATCGGATATTTGCGTCGTTTTGTGCGGAAGCATAAATAAATTGCGGAAAATAAATCACACAAGAATTTATAGTGGTTCGGCTATTAACGAAGCCTACGTCCTCTCTCGATGTATCTTTTTCTTTAGGATTAAGATCAAAACCTCTACGCCTCTCTTCTATCGGTCGAGGGATTACCATTACAAGCTCGTCTTCTATCGGTCCGAGTAAAACCATTTTTCCTTTTCTAATGGATAAGGAATTAACCACTCTAGCTTTCTATTGGTATTAGATAAACCTCACTAAGATAGCGATTGTGATTCTAACAATGCCGGATACTTGATCCTAATAACACCGAATCCAATCGTATCTTTTCTTTTACCTCTCGTGTATAATGTTGAATGTATAGACACTTAAACTAACAATATAAGCTCAATATCACAACAACAATGTAAGTATATGAATATAAGATCAATGTCTTGATTGCTTGGAGTTGTTGTTCTCAAACAATACCATAGGAATGGTATTTATAGGCATTTTCCACAAACTAGCCATTGCTGGCTGTTTTGACTTGCTAGCGTGCACTAACCTTCTTTAGCGTGCGCTAATATCATTAGCGTGCCTGTAGCGTGCGCTAGACTGTTCCCAGTTTCAGTCCAGTAGCTTCATTTCTTCCCTTAGCATACGTTTTGCCTTCTGTGTTACGTACGTAACCATCTTGTATTAGCGTGCGTTAATATTACAATGTAGCGTGCGCTAATCCAATATATCCATTGCTTGATTTGTCAAACTGACCGTTCCACTTTTGACTTGTTTCAGATTCTCTCCAACGGATTGATTGACTTGTATTCAAACTTTTTTAGCGTGCGTTGTTCCTTCTTTGTAGTGTGCGATATGCTTACTTCACTGCATACGTCATTCTGAGTTTGAATATCTTCACAACGGTAACAAGGCTCGATAGTGTGCGATAGTAATCATGTGTAGCGTGCGCTACCTCATCAGCTAACTTCACTTCAGGTAACTTTGAACTTTGATGATATACAGATGACTTCCCGTTAGCGTGCGCTAACATATAAGTCTTAGCGTGCGCTAGACATGCATTTTGCTTAGATTTTTGCGTCTTCATCTGCTTCGTCGTTTTGCTTCGCCTCGATGTTGTTTTGTTGTTTAGAAACTTTAATCATCAAAACACAGATTAAATAATGTGTGGAATAAATATTCCAACACATGGACCGTTCCTAGAAAACAAAAACTCCGTAATCTAATTACAAGTCTTCATCTTGAATCTTCGTCTTCTCGAAACGGATCTTCCTCCGGTCTTCGTCATTACATATAAATTTTACATTGAAAAATTGCATCCTAGATACAAATATTTCTAGTAAAATAAATAGGCTCAAAACAGCCTTTACAACCCAATCGAATAAAACGAACGATTCAAACTAAGTCCATGAACCACATCCCCATTCAAAAGCATTCATCCAATAAATACTATACAAATGGAAAGAGAGAAGATTACATATGATCCAATCAATAATCACCAATAAATAGAATTGATCAAATCAATTCAACATTAATCGATAATTTAATTTTCGTCCGTAGTGTACCCTTAAAATATTTTTTTTTTGAATTTCCCCTCATCAAAAAATTCCAAATTAATGATTTTAATACAGGAAAATTCAATAATCGAAAATATGCTGAAAAACGAGACCTAGTGCCCGACAGCCTGGAAACTGCCCAGCAGCACCAGGCACCCTGCCCGACAGCTTACAGGCCACGCCCGGCTCTAGACAGGAAAGGGGGCCCGACCATGCCCGGACACGCCCGACAGGATACAACACGTACCCGGCCGGATACAGCAAGTGCTCGGCAGGATACAGCAAGCGCTCGGCCGGATCCAGCGAGTACTCGGCTGGATACAGCAATGCGCTCGGGCACTATCGGCAGAATACAGCAAGCGTCCGTCCACGGGCTAGACGTGCTCGGCCATACTCGGCAGCTGTATGGAAAATCGTCCAACGATTGGATACAGCTCATTTTCGGGCATATTTCTAAAATCCTGTTATTCCTGATCTGAATATTATTAATATAAATCATATTTCCAAGAAAACCCTGATTTATATCATAACATAAAATCATGGAAAAACGACACTACGACGAATAATAAAATATCTACGATTATCAAAGTGATTCTAAATCACAAAATAAGCATTTCAAATGCTAAATATCATATATACGATCGAAGACCTCGCTCCGATACCACTGTTGGGATTCGGTGCCTAAAACAAAGGCCCAGCGGAAGCGATAAAATGAAAATTAATTCCATCTGAATCCCTACGAGGATCGATCGAGCTACGCATATACGAATATTAAATAAACAAAGGAAGATACGAAACCATACCCTTGTCGTCCGTTGATTATATGGAGTTTCTTCTCTTGAGCTATTCCCCAAACGATCCAAAATGCTCCAAGCCCTTGGATGATCCAACGCCGAAAAAACTGCGTCTCTACTTGTCACACGCCGGAGAAAGGAACAGAATGACAACACTCGATTAACCTCTAAGGTTACGACTAGAATCAAGTGATGAAGCTTTGATTATAACACTCTAAGTATTAAAATTATATCTCTCAATATATCTTGAATTTTCTCCAAGAGAACTCAAGAATAAAATGAAGAAGATGATGAAGACTTGAGAAGAATAATATTCTCTCTCTCTTTTCTTAACTCACGTGTGGAATGGTGGAGTAAAATGAGAAAGTCTTCACCTTTTATTCAATACCCACCACCATGATAAGATATCACTTTGATATCTTGTCCCTTCATATCTTGATATTCATTATTAAAATGATGACCAAAGACCAAGAGGGAGTTGGTGAGGGGAGGGGCGGCCATCTGGAAGGAGCCGGGTGAGTTCGGTCCATTTCGGACTCTCGTGAGAACAAACAGATTAAATCTGATTCTGTTCCGATGTATTTATATCGATTAATTAATTCAATTAATTAATCATATCAAATACATAATGACATATATAATTTCTCCAAAAATAATTGTATTCATGAATTAAATTAATCACCCGGTAATTTATTTAATTCATTAGGCTGTAAATCAATTTATCCAATAAATTAATTTTGACATCCAATGTCCCAAATTAGATATCCAATATCTCATATTCATTATGAGAGAATAAGCTTGATTCATTCCATCGTCAATCCTATTGCGTGACTCGGTAGGTCCATCTCAGTCAGCAATGGGAGGAACCAAAGAGTAGTAGGACCACCTAGCCAGCCTGGCGGCCTATACTGTACCCCAACTGAGAACGAATGATTGGGATCATTCAAGAACCATTCTGTCGTGAATACCAGTATACGTATAAACCCTTCTTTCAAATGTCCTGATCAAGTTATAGGGTCACGGTCAGTCAAACCCTATCTGTTACTTGACGCTATGCATGCATTAATGCAAATCGAGATCATCGAGCTCTCGTGTATCCAATACAACTAGCTCCAATGCTTTGGCCAAAGACTTATGATCTCATCTGCCAATAACCGCATAGGACATTTAACTCGCCCACTAACGTGAGAAAGAATTCTATCTTGGTATTCAGTAGGACCTGCTACTTGCCCGTCAAGATGGACGTCGAGGTTGACCCCTGCCTCCCGGTTTACAGGGTCGAACTACTCTAATGTAAATCTTGACGTCACAAGCACATTCCTACTAAATCCTCAAGTCGAAGGTTCACGAATACCTATCACAACCTTTCGATTCCGTCATTGACTGTCCCGGAGTGAAATCCGTGTGACGAATCGAGAGTGAGTCGGTTCGAGTATACTAATCCAATTAGTATACCTATAACGTGTGCTCCCACTAACCATTAGTGTTCGACAGGCACTCTCCATGTCAAAGAACACGTCATACAAGTCTTCACATAAACTTAATGCCCAGTCAAGTTTCATCGACTTGCGAACGATTAAGTATTTGATCTATAAACATTTCCAGTGCCGACCTCCTTATCCAATAAGGAGTGGAACGTTTTGCTCTCAAATACATGAACTAGTTTCTATACGTATATTTACGAGTTAGGAATGCCAGTAACTACCAGTAAATAAAGAAACATTCATTGCCTTATATTAATGATTTACATAATTACAAGTACAATGCCCTCACTCAACATCATCTGAGTGGCATTCGAGGGCACACTCCCAACATATTATACATCCTCTGAGTGGCATTCGAGAGCATATTCCTTGTAATATCCGCTATTTCGATTTTTCGATAATTTTCTTTTTTGGCGGAAGTCCGTTTTGACGACTCTCTCATGACCGTATCATCATTCTGAGAATGATTAATTATGCACTTTTTGTCATCCGAGTTCGTTTCGGTATTGTTTTTTTGAGATCCATGTTCTTAAGCGGCTTTTCCGCACTTGAGTTCGATTCTTGCGAATCTCGTCCGAAACTATTGTTTCGAGTTTCTCGTAAGTTAATTTAATGTTATTATTCATGTTGCGAGCTTTGTCTTGGTGTTTCGATCGTGTATCGTGTATTTCGGACGTTTTGGGCCATTTTCGTAATTTCCTAAAGTTTGGGGTAATTACTTTTCGTTGTCGAATTTCGAGGCTTCGGGTGGTCGGAATCGTGTGTTCTCTTAGCGCTTGGATTCTTCCTTGCGAGTACTTCATAACCGTATCTTCAATTCACATTCAGGCTTGGGTTTCGGCGTCGTTCGGTCTGTCGGTGTGGCCACGGCCGCACAGTTTGGAACTGGCCTGGCCTGGCTGAGTTACAGCCGTAAGGGGCCGGTTACGGCCGTAAGTGATCGGTAGGCATGGCCTGACGAATACCAGTTACGGCCATAAGGGCCGAGAGTTACAGCCGTACGGGCGCTGGGTATCTTCCGGACGAAGGCCGGTTACGGCCGTAATGTGTGCCAGTTATGGCCGTAAGTGTCCGACAGGTGCTGGGCAGATTTTTTTGACGAATGCCGGTTATGGCCGTAAGGGCCGAGTTACGGCCGTAAGGCACTGCCGGTTACTGCATAACCCTGCTGGCTATATATAGCCTGGGCTCGGCCAGACTTCAGTTTTACTCGTTTTTCTTCTTTTTTCGGCGGCTGGCGACGGGAGGCTCAGGAAATCGAGTTCTTGGCCGATTCTAATCAATTCCAAGATGTTTTGAAAGATTCTTGTTGATTATATCTGTTTGGATTCGGTGCCTAAAACGAAGGCCCAGCGGAAGCGGTAAAACGAAAATTAATTCGATCTTAATCCCTACGAGGATCGATCGAGCTACGTATATACGAATATCAAAAACGAATAACAAGAGATATAGAAACTCACCCTTGTAGTCCGTTGATTAGATGGATAACCTTCTCTTGAGCTATTCCCCAAGCTTTGCTTGATCTCTACGAATCAATTCCGCTTCAAGCCCTTGAATGATCCAACGCCGAAAGCACCGCGTCTCTACTTGCCACGCGCCGAAAAAACGAACGGAATGACAACACCTTTCTATCCTTCGAGGATACGGCTAGAGCTAGGTGATGAAGCTTGTTATAGATATTAATATCACCTAAGTGTATGACTATCTATCTCTCTCAATATTTCCTCACAAAATTTCTCTAAGAAGTTATGAAGAAGATGAATAAAGAAGAAGATGATGAAGAAGACTTCTATCTCTCTCTCCTCTTGTAACCTCACGTTGGAAATCATGTGAATGAGGTGATTGTCATCATCTTCATTTATTCAACTCCCCACCACTCTCAACAACTCATACATGTGGGAATCTAACACCACCATATATCATAATCTATTAAAGAATGGAACAAGAGTCCACAAGGAAGGTGGGTGGAATGTGGGGGGGCGGCCCATGCTAGAAATCAGACGAGTTCGGTTCGTCTCGGACTCCCGAGGGTCTAAACAGATAAACTCCGATTCCGTATCGATGTATTTATATCGATTAATTAGTCCAATTAATTAAACATATCAAATACAAAATAATATAATTAATTTCTCTAAGAAATAATTATATACATGAATTAAATTAATCATTCCAGAACCATTCTGTCGTGAATACCAGTATACGTATAAACCCTTCTTTCAAATGTCCCGATCAAGTTATGGGGTCACAGTCAGTCAAACCCCATCTGTACTTGACGCTATGCATGCATTAATGCAAATCGAGATCATCGAGCTCTCGTGTATCTAATACAGCTAGCTCCAATTCTTTGGCCAACGATTTATGATCTCATCTGCTAATAACCGCATAGGACATATAACCCGTTCACTAACAGGAGAAAGAATTCTATCTTGGTATTCAGTAGGACCTGCTACTTGCCCATCAAGATGCACGTCGAGGTTGACCCCCGCCTTCCGGTTTATAGGGTCGAACTACTCTAATGAAAATCTTGACATCACAAGCACATCCCTACTAAATCCTCAAGTCGAAGGTTCACGAATACCTATCACAACATTTCGATTCCATCATTGACTGTCCCGGAGTGAAATCCGTATGACGAATCAAGGGTGAGTCGGTTCGAGTATACTAATCTAATTAGCATACCTATAACGTGTGCTCCACTAACCATTAGTGTTCGACAGTCAATCTCCTTGTCAAAGAACACATCATACAAGTCTTTACATAAACTTAACACCCAGTCAAGTTTCATTGACTTGCGAACGATTAAGTATTTGAGCTATAAACCTTTCCAGTGCCGACCCCCTTATCTAATAAGGAGTGGAACGTTTTGCTCTCAAATATACGGACTAGTTTCTACATGTATATTTACGAGTTAGGAATGCCAGTAACTACCAGTAAATAAAGAAACATCCATTGCCTTATATTGATGATTTACATAATAACATGTACAATGCCCTCACTCAAAATCCTCTGAGTGGCATTCGAGGGCATACTCCTAACAATCTCCCACTTGCACTCAATGCCACACACTATGGTATCTAATACCCATGTTATCCAGATGACGCTCCAAGCTAGTCTGAGAAAGTGGCTTGGTCAGTAGATCGGTGACGTTGTCGGCCGAGTCTACTCTGTGCAGCACAATGTATCCCTTGCGAACAAAATCTCTTACGAGATGATACTTCCTCTCAATATGTTTGGTGCTGTTGTGAAACCTCGGCTCCTTGGCCTGCGCTACAGCTCCATCGTTGTCGCAGTACAGTAGAACAGGCAGCTCAGCACATGGTATCACTTGAAGTTCTCCCAGAAACTTCTTAATTCCAGAACCCTTCCTTGGAAACCTCCGAGGCTGCTTGATACTCAGCCTGACAAGTGGAATCAGCATTCGCACTTTGCTTGGCGCTACGCCAAGATAGTGCTCCTCCATTAAGAGTAAATATGTAGCCAGAAGTAGACATCGAGTCATCCTTCAGTCCTTGGAAGTCCGAATCAGTGAATCCCACCACATCCAATTCTCCACCGCCTTACATCAGAACCATATCTCTAGTCCTTGTCAAGTACTTGAGAATGTTCTTTACGGCAGTCCAATGTTCCCTACCTGGGTTTGCCTGAAACCTACTCACCACGCTTATAGCATGCGCGATGTCAGGTGTTGGCCACTAAGTATACTGGATACAGTTTGGAAAATAGTTTAAACAACAAACTGTACGGATTCTAAATCTGAGTGCGTAGCGGAAGTCTTGGATCTGAGGTTCCGTGGATACGGCAACTAAGTGTATAGTGTATACTTAATATATCACGGTAATTTAAAACAAGAAAAGTCAAGGTAAATAACACAGTAATTAAAGTGGTTCGAGGTAAACCCCTCTACGTCCACTGGTCCTCCACACAGGAGTAAAAAGTTTATTATAATTACTGCGTACACAACTACGTAATTATAACAACACACACAATCAATATATCGTTCACACAGATTGATATAAAGATCTTAGCTTAAACCGTTCACACAGATTGGTTTTGAGCTAATGCTTGACTTGCTTCTTCACACACAGTTCTGAAGCTTCGTCTTCTTCAATGCAATTCCTTCACACACAGTTCCGGATAAGCACAGATGGTTCAGTCCACACAGGGCTGATCTTGAGTTTGTTCAACGTATAGAACATATGGTGAACAACAACTTTGACTTTAAGAGCTTTCAGCTGATGAAGTGTTGTTCAGGATAATGAGCACTGTATATCTCTTTCGTTCTTAATTGCAGTAAGATTTGGAGATATGTTTGCTCTGATGATAACTTTTGATAGCTTGAGTGTTAGGTTTCTGGGTGACTGATCTTCAATGCCTTCATAAGATATATATAGTCTCTGAAGAAGGTATCCGTTGAGATGTATCCGTTTGAATGAGATTTCGTTCCAATAGGATTATGACACGATCCGGATTTCGCGGGATTCTGAAGATCTGAAGACTGGCAGTATTTAAATACCTTATCCTTAAGTATTTAAATACTTCTTTATTCAACGGGACTTGACTTCTGTTCCTTCTTTGTCCTGTTGTGAGCTGTATGGAAGATAACTGTATTGTGAGTTTCGAGACAGTTTCCATACTTGGTCTTTTTTTACAAGACTTCTTGCTGTACTGAGGAGCTTCACTATATGCTGATTCGAGGCAGGTCTTCGATACAGGATAAAGCCTCAAAGCTTCGATACAGTTTCCTTTACTGTATTCGGATTGTCATATATGTCAAAACCTTTTTATCAAATATCATTCGATACAGGGATCGGGTATCCCGGCTGTTTCGATATAGGGTCTTTGTTTTCCCAACCATTTCCCCCTTTTTGACAATTTGCCAAGACTTTATTTCTTAACTTTTCAAGTCTTCTTGATGATGCCAAAACCTTCTTCATGAAGCGATCTTCTTTGATGACTTCTGGCAGATTTCTTGGTCTTTCGTCAAAAGGTCTGACTTAGTGACTTAGTCTACAATAATGAACTGCTCGCACGCAAGTTCGATACAGTTTAAGGATTATTACAACTTAAGCTTATGATTGGCGCGCAGGCACAATCTTACAATGTATTCTAAGCTTACAACTGAAATTATGAACTGTTCGTAGACTAGTTCGTACAGCTTATTTTTCAATCAAGTTTATTTAACTTGAGATTGCTATCAAACAATTTAAGTAATCATACATCAACACAGTAGATTACGAGTTGTAATCTTTCAAGACAAACAAACGTTTTTATTGATATTCAAAATGAATTGAGTACAAAGTTTGCTGTTTCGAATAGAAATTACAAAACAAAAAAAATATACATAGATTTCAGCTCCTTATCTATAATCTGCATGCCTCCATGGCCTTTTCCCAGGTTCATTCTCGGTACCACGCCACCAGTTTTGAAGAGAATCATTGCCTCAATCCTGGTATATAGCTCTTCCATCATAGGATCGATCAAAGGCAAGTATCCAGTCTTCTGGATGGGTGACCCGATCTCCTCTTCTGTGTTTGGATTTCATTTCGATTTGGAGAGGGAGTTTCCCTTCTTCTAGCATCTTCGTAAATTTATCTGCGGCCTCCGCTAACGTTTTATAGTTCTTGAATATGGCGGATTCCCTGATGAGTCTGACAAAGTATCTCATCAGTTCGTTCTTCCTCCAGTGCTTCACTTCGTCGGCAGTAGGGTTGCGGTTGGTCGGCAGACGAATTTCCAAAGGTCTTTGAATAAGAGTTTGCCAAGGGACATTGGGATCATGAAATTCCGGTCTGGAGCACGAAATTTTAAAACTTTGGGATGGAGGTGCTAGCTTGTTCAATTCGGCGGTAATCTTGTTTTGAGCACCTCAAATTCCCTTTCTTGTTGCGGCCTAATTCTCCTATGACTTCTCGTGCCTCTTCCCCCTTTTTGGCTTCATCAAGACTTTGCAGGATTTCTAGAGCGGCGTCTGTTTTGTCTCGATCTTTGGACATTCTCTCTACAAGGGAGGAAAGAGTCTGCGACATTTCTTGAATGCATTTGTCGTGAGCACGCAGTTGAGAGCTGTTTTCAATCATAGCACAGCGGTCTTGGCTTCAGCTATCCTCGTTTTTGTTGCTTCTTCCTTGATTGCTCTGCTTATCTTCCATGATCTTCAAAGCTTGTTTGAAAACTTGGCAAAAGAATGAATGCGTCGACAACACGAGATACTTCATGTTGAAGAGTGGTCATTTCTTCGACGGCGTATATGCATCCAATTCAATGCTTTTTCAACGGAAGATAGAGCATTCTTGCATCCTGGATGAATACAGTTTGAAGGCCAAGAGCACGCAGGCGCTCTTTTCGTGCGGCAGAGATCGGAGAATCTGGTTGGGCAAGGTCTGCAGAGCTGTTCAACCTTCTTACATTCACGGATGGGCGTGAAGTAAGTTGGACATCCTCAGGTTCGATACCGTCCTCGGATTCCACGGTTGAAGGGGCGGTAGCAGCTTCCTGTGGTTCGGCGACAGGGGGTTGAGAAGTTTCCTGTTGCGAAGATTCTTCAGCAAACATGGATACAGGAGGGACTGAATCCTCCTGTTGGCTTTCAGGAATGGCTTCTTCGGTCGTAGCAGGCTCAGGTGCCTGTTCCAAAATTTCTTGTACTTCCTCGACTGGAGGGACTGATTCCTCTTCGTCGGGAATGTTCTCAGGCTGTGGCGAAGGGGATTGGCACAGGTAGAAGGCCCTTCGTCATCTCTGGGTGGAGAGGCGTCTCGAGCTTCAGCCTCTTCACGACTCATTCTCAGACCTGCTTGTAAAGCATCGTCGTCGTCGTCTGAGTCATGATCTTCGTCATCTTTTGGATTGGTGGGAGAATCTTCTGACTTATTCTTTCCTTTCCTCCGAGCGTCGGATTTGTGCAGAAGATGGCTTTCAATTAGATCCTTGCAAGAGGGGTTGTCCCATCGAAGCAGGGCCTCAATTTCTGTTGAGTCCGTCACTTCTGAGACGAATCTCTCTTCGTGGCTCCAATCGCTCCAATTGTACAAAGGTATCGATGAGCTAGCCTGTAGCCTTTCCATTGCAAAAATCTTTCGTAGGCATGTTCAATTTGAACCGAAAGAAGGGTCTGATTAATGATCGAGTCAGGGGAGGGACTTCGAATAACGTCTGGAGACGCTGTGTCGAGGGATTCCTGTACAGGTATGAGATCCTGTACGGAAGAGGGACTCCTTACAGGGGATGGTGCCCTGAAGGAAGATGGATCCTATACGGGTGTGGGATCCCGCAGAGGAGAAGTAGCTTTTGGCTCCGAATGGGCAGCCGACTCGCTAAAGTCTTGATCGTTGGCAGATGTCTCAATATCCGTCCTAGCCGCCAAAGGCTCGGGATCTACTGTCGATACAGTAGGAGACAACTCTTCCACAGGGGTTGGGCCCTGGGGTTCTTCATCAGTGGGTTGAGCCACGGGGGAGACTTCCTTGGAGTGCTTGGCAGATTTGATTTTCGAAAGCCTCCTGAGTCTCTTCTTGGGCTTCTCACCAGCAGAGTGTTTCTTGCTGTGAGATCTCTTTCGCTTCTTTGAAGATTCCACTTCTGGGACCTTCACGGATTCATCTCTTGGATTATCAGAAATTGGCATGTGCCTGGTTCTCGGGTGGTTGCAAAACATGGTGCTCTGGTTATACGCAGTAGGCTTTACGCCTCCTAAGTATATCCTCGAGCTATTCTTCTTCGCATCGGCGGATTGCATCAGTCCGCACTTCGTCAGAATATAATTCAACATTAAACCGAAGAATTTCTTCTGGGTGGCCGGTTTGCACACCTCCTCTTGTAGGCGTTTCAGAATTATTTGGCACCAATTGACCTTTTCACAGGTCAAAATAGCCACCATCATCCTGAACCTTAAGTTTGTGCACATCTCGAACGCACCGGTTCGGTTTTCAATAATCCTGGAGCAAAAGTCATGAAGATACACGAAAGGAAGAAGAAAGTTTTTCTTGTGACAAGTAGTTGTCACCATGTCAACAACTTTGGACCCTGTAAACAGTCCATAAAATTTTGTAATGAGCTCTTGAGACCCGAACGTCTCAAGTTGATCCATGGTCAGGCCATCAGCGGGTAGCCTGTAGATTCTATGGAGCAGATCGCTATCGATGCATCTCCACTCCTGGATTGCGGTGATGTCGCAACATGACCTCCCCGGGCCAGGATGAAAACGGCGGCGTTGAGGTAGAATTCCTCAACCAGATGGGCGTCGAATTTGTCAGCAGTCTTGCTTCCAAGGCGATAGAGGCCTTGTTGTTAAAGACGAGTAATGATATATTCCATAGGTTCTGCGTCGTTGGTTTCTGAGAGAATACGCTCAATGATGACAGGTTTGGAGAAGATCCGGCCATCAATGATGTTGGCGGATTTCTTCAGAACAGGGGAAGAAGATTGACCAGCCATTGATGTTTTCTTAAGACAAAGGTGCAATAAAACAATCGAGATATGCAGTGAAATGCAGAAAAATATGTAGGCTGTATTTGCTTGAGAACTCTTGTAATTGCAGAAAGCGTAAAGAGTCTCTAATGGCAGATTCAGTCCTTTTATAGTTGGGCGGCGAAATAGGGTTTTGCAGAGTACGAATGGTCAGATTTTAAGGGATGGGAACCGTTTTTGAAATCAACGGTTAAGATGGACTGAGTGTAATTGGTACGCTAATCCATTAAAAAGTTTAAAAATAGAGCGGGTCCCACTTCTAACATAGGTTGATACCATAAATGCCTAAAACGGCGGTTTAAAAATAATAAACAATTTAAAAACATCGCGGCTTTTGAGATTCAGTTGTCCAGATTTCGTGTAAGGCATTTAATGAACATGACGTTTGACATAAAAACAGGGCACGTGGACAAAAATTATTTTGAAAGGAAATAATATTATATTATATACTGAATCGAAATCCTATAGCATGTGCTGTTTTCCGCGTCGTCTGACGTTCCCCCTCAAAAAGGTGCTTATAGGTTTTGAATTCCATACAGCAATATTTGGATTAATGCTGTATTCATGGGTCCTACAGTATTCCCCCTTAATTATTGCACACACCAGTTGTAGGATTCATATGCCTTCACTCGCTACAGTACTGTATTGATGATTCTGAGTGTACAAATAATTAATATTGGATACTGTATTCACGGGTCTTACAGCATTCCCCCTCAATTGTTGAGTAAAAACAGTAAATTACTTACAGGGAGTCTAGCTGTAGCATTCCCAATTCTTGTCTGAGCATGTTGAATCTTGCTGTGTCGAGCGGCTTGGTGAAGATGTCGGCCAGCTGAACGTCTGTATGAACCTTTTCCAGGCGAACATCCTTGTTCTCGACATGATTCCTGATAAAATGATGCTTCATGTTGATATGCTTAGTGCGCGAGTGCAGAACAGGATTCTGCGTGATTGCAATTTCACTCATGCTATCACACATGATTGGAGTCTCTCTAGCATCGATTCCATAGTCTGAAAGTTGTTGCTGCATCCAAAGGATCTGCATACAGCAGCTACCAGCAGCATAGTACTCTGATTCAGCCGTGGAAAGAGAGTTAGCCAATTGCTTCTTACTGAACCAAGAAACGAGTCTATGTCCGAGAAAGAGACAAGTTCCACTTGTACTCTTCCTATCTAGCTTGCGACCTCCGAGATCCGAGTTCTTTGTATCCAACTAAATCGAATCCGCCTTCCTTAGGATACCATAGTCCCGCATCGATTGTTCCTTTAATGTACTTGAGGATTCGTTTAGTGTATTGAAGTGTGATTCCTTAGGTGCAACTTGGTATCTCGCACACACTCCAACAAAGAATGGATATCGGGCCTGCTAGCCGTTAGGTACAGGAGCGAACCAATGAGCTTCCTATAGAGTGATTGGTCAAACGGCTTTCCGGCTTCATCAGCACTAATTTGCACGGAAGTGCTCATGGGGGTTGGCGAGGATTTGGAATTGTTCATTCCAAATTTGTTGAGAAGCTCCTTGCTGTATTTCTCCTGGTTGATGAATATACCTGTAGGCAACTGCTTTACCTGCAAACCTAGGAAATAACTGAGTTCCCCCATCATACCCATTTCAAATTTACTTTGCATGAGATGAGAGAACCTTTGACATAGAGCAAGGTTAGTTGAACCAAAAATAATATCATCGACATAGATTTGTACCATTAAAAGGTCATCACCTTCCTGTATCTTGAACAAGGTTTTGTCCACAGCACCTTTCTGTTTTTGTTGGTTAGATACTGGGACAGGGTTTCGTACCAGGCTCTAGGGGCTTGTTTAAGTCCGTACAACGCTTTCCTTAGCCTGTAAACTAGATCGATACCGTCTGTGTTGGCAAACCCTGGTGGTTGTTCAACATAAACTTCTTCTACAAGTTCTCCATTCAGGAAAGCACTCTTGACGTCCATTTGGTATACGATAAAACTCTTATGGGCGGCAAAGGCTAAAAATATCCAAATGGCTTCTAGTCTCGCTACAGGGGCGAAGGTTTCATCATAGTCGATTCCTTCTTCCTGACAATAGCCTTGTGCTACTAGTCTGGATTTGTTCCTTATGATAAGTCCATTTCGATCCTTTTTGTTTCGAAATACCCATTTGTTAGGAGTATGCCCTCGAATGCCACTCAGAGGTTGTTGAGTGAGGGCATTGTACTTGTAATTATGTAAACCATTTATATAAGGCAAATGAATGTTTCTTTATTTACTGGTAGTTATTGGCATTCCTAACTCGTAAATAAACATATAGAAACTAGTCCGTGTATTTGAGAGCAAAACGTTCCACTCCTTATTGGATAAGGGGGTCGGCACTGGAAAGGTTATAGCTCAAATACTTAATCGTTCGCAAGTCGAAGAAACTTGACTGGGCGTTAAGTTTATGTGAAGACTTGTATGACGTGTTCTTTGACATGGAGAGTGCCTGTCGAACACTAATGGTTAGTGGGAGCACACGTTATAGGTATGCTAATTGGATTAGTATACTCGAACCGACTCACCCTCGATTCGTCACATGGATTTCACTCCGGGACAGTCAATGACGGAATCGAAAGGTTGTGATAGGTATTCGTGAACCTTCGACTTGAGGATTTAGTAGGGATGTGTTTGTGACGTCAAGATTTTTATTAGAGTAGTTCGACCCTGTAAACCGGAAGGCGGGGGTCAACCTCGACGTGTATCTTGACGGGCAAGTAGCAGGTCCTACTGAATACCAAGATAGAATTCTTTCTCCTGTTAGTGAACGGGTTATATGTCCTATGCGGTTATTGGCAGATGAGATCATAAGTCTTTGGCCAAAGCATTGGAGCTAGCTGTATTAGATACACGAGAGCTCGATGATCTCGATTTGCATTAACGCATGCATAGCGTCAAGTACAGATAGGGCTTGACTGACCGTGACCCTATAACTTGATCGGGATATTTGAAAGAAGGGTTTATACGTATACTGGTATTCACGACAGAATGGTTCTTGAATGATCCCAATCATTCGTTCTCGATCGAGCAGTGTAGGCCACCAGGTGGCTAGGTGGTGCTACTACTCTTTGGTTCCTCCCATTCTTGATCGAGACGGACCTACCGAGTCGCGCATTAGGATTGACGACGGAATGAATTAAGCTAATTCTCTCATTATGAATATTAGATATTGGATATCTAATTTGGGACATTGGATGTTTAAATCGATTTATCGGATAAATTGATTTACGACTTAATGGATTAAATATATCACTGGGTGGTTAATTTAATTCATGAATATAATTATTTCTTGGAGAAATTAATTATGTTATTTTGTATTTGATATATTTAATTAATTGGATTAATTAATCGATACAAATACATCGGAACGGAATCGTAGTTTATCTGTTTGGACTCACGGGAGTCCGAAACGAACCGAACTCGTCCGTTTTATAGCATGGGCCGCCCCCCCACTTATTACCATGTGTGTGTATTGACTTGTCCCCATCATGGTTTTGGAATCTCATGTGATTGAGGGGACAAGTATCATATACATTATATGGGGGAATCAATCATGATATATGTATTTGTTTTCATGTGGGTTGAATAAGAATATATAGAAGACTTTGATCTCTCATCCTGACTTCACTCTTGGCATCATACGTATAAGTGAGATAGAGAGAGAAAAATATTTTTCTTAGTCTTCATCTTCATCTTCTTCTTCACTTTTGTTCTTGAGTTTTCTTGGAGAAAATTCAAGATACATTGAGAGAAATATATTATACACTTAGAGTGTAATAATAATAAAAGCTTCACCACTTGATTCTAGCCGTAACCTTAGAGGTTAATCGAGTGTTGTTGTTCCGGTCGTTTTTCCAGCGCGTGGCAAGTAGAGATGCGGTGTTTTCGGCGTTGGTTCGTTCAAGGGCTTGGAGCGGATTGAACTCGTAGAGATCAAACTGAAGCTTTGGGAATAGCTCAAGAGAAGGTTTCCATTTAATCAACGGACTTCGAGGGTTAGTTTCTTACGACTCTTGCTTTTCGTTTATATATTCGTATATACGTAGCTCGATCGATCGTCGTAGGGATTCGGATCGAATTAATTTCCGTTTTACCGCTTACCGGGCCTTGATTTAGGCACCGAATCCCAACAAAGGGTATCGAGCGTAGGTCTTGCGATCGTATATACGATATTGGCATTTGGAATGCTTGATTAGATGATGAATGATTTGGAATCATTTTAGTCATAATCGTGGTATATATTTTTACGTTCGTTGTAGTTATATTTTTCGTAAGTTTATGTCTAAATATAAATCTTAATTTCTTGGAAATATGATTTATATTGAAGATATGAATGTTGAAAAATATTGATATTGATATCCGGTCGAAAATCGAGCTCGAATCGTCGTCGACGATTTTTCGGACAAAGCGGATTCTTTGCCAGGTGACTCGGCCGTGTGCCGGTGACACGGGCCGTGTCCGTGTGACACGGGCCGTGTCGGGCCTCAGAGCATCGCCAGCACCGACCGTGTCGAGACACGGCCGTGCCCGGCCGGCAGTGCCGAGCGTGATCGGCCATGCTGCATGTATGCCGGCATGCCGCGATGACTTCGGCCATGGCAGCCAATTTCGCCCGGCTCGATTTTTTCGTGTATTCTTGAAAATTAATCTCCCACATGTTAAATTGGATTTAATATGATTAAAATGATTTATGGTATTTCATTTTATAAGGGAAATTTGATTAATTGGAATATTTATGGTCGACCGAAATATTTTGAACGTTATCATATTACCGATTGTGTGAATCGATTGGATCGGTTCGTATTGTTGATTGGATCAATGTATCTCTACGCTTTCCATTTATTTAGTATTTATTGAATGAATGCTTTTGAATGGGGATGTGGTTCGTGGACTTAGTTTTTGTATCGTTCGTTTTATTCGATTGGGTTGTAAAGGCCATTTTGAGCCTATTTATTTTACTAGAAAAATTTGTATCTAGGATGCAATTTTCAATGTAAAATTTATATGTAATGACGAAGACCGGAGGAAGATCCATTTCGAGAAGACGAAGATTCAAGACGAAGACTTGTAATTAGATTACGAAGTTTTTATTTTCTAGGAACGGTCCATGAACCACATGTTGGTAGCAACTAGGTTGTGAATGGTTGTTTCATATTGTATGAATGCCACAAACGCGCTAATATGATTAATGTGCAAAGTGTAACGTTAATCGCGAAAATTCTCCCACGAAAAATTATTAAGTTTAAAAGATTTCAAGGTTTTCCTTCCCTCCATCGAGCTTTCGGGAAATTGAAATCCAAACCGGATGTGCTATGCTTCCGAGTTATCGGGGTAGTCGTTCGGGGAGGACAGATAAATTACCGGGAGCGCATTGGATACCTTCGGTTGGAGCAAATTTTATCCCTAGAAACCTGATAGGTTGCCGGATAAGATTCAATTGTGAAACTGATTTGCGTCGATGGTATAAACTTAACTTGTTCACGAACCATAGAAACCGTATAGGTTGAGGGGAGTGAACAAGGGGAAAAAGAAGATCGAATCATCCATTAGATGGGTTGGTGTTGGACACCACTTTATGAAAATTAATAGACTAGAAACCTGTTCGGTTGCCCTCTATTAAGATTTATAAAGAACTTGATCACCACTATGAAGTAGAGCGAGGATACTTCCGGATATCACATGGGAGTGTGTTATTCCGATAAAAATAGTGGGAGCTGGGTAACAAGAATAGAAAAGACCTTAAATTCTATACTCAAAACATAATTGAATGAGTGACTAATTAATCTGTTATACTTAATGCAGACAAATCTCAATATGACAATGAATCCACTCGCAATTCTACTCGAAAAGAACACCTTAATGGGACCTAACTTTGTGGATTGGCTCCGTAATCTTATGATTGTCCTCAGTATAGAGGCACTGGGATACGTCTTGGAGATGGACATTCCGGCGCCTCCTGTGCGGACCCGAGCCAATCAGGAAGAGATTGAAAACCACGAAAAGTGGGTTAAGGATGACGTGAAAGTTCGTGCTTATATGATGGCTTCCATGTCTAATGAGCTTCAGAGAGCTCATGAGAAAATGACTTCTGCTAGGCAGATTCTATCTCACTTAACCGAGCTTTATGGTGAGCATAGCAGAACTACTAGATATGAGATATCCAAGCAACTGTTCGGTGCAAGGATGAAGGAAGGTGATAAGGTTGGGGAACACGTCCTAAAAATGATATCCATGATCGAGAGATTGGAGGCTCTTGATTTTAAAATGGATACTTCTCTCCAAACCGACCTTATCCTACAGTCTCTCCCTGATTCCTTCTCACAGTTTGTTATGAACTTCAACTGCAATGAGATTGTATGTAATTTAGCTGGGCTAATGAACAAACTTGTGACCGCTCAGTCTTAGATGAAGACTCCGCGGATGAAGGAGTCTGCTCGTGTGATTTCTTCTGGACCTCGGAGATCTAAGAACAAGAAGAAAAGACCAAGAAGCAAACTGGACCATAAGTTAAGGACCTTAAGGGTAAGGGCAAGGCCCCGATGGTTCCGAAGAACAAAAAGAAGAAGGATGCTTGTCTCAAGTGCGGTGAGCTGGGCCACTGGGCTAGAGACTGTCCCATTCTTCATGGTACTTCAGGTACAGAACTTTTAGTTTTGGAAACAAATTGTTCTGCTACTGTATTTTCTACTTCGGATCTTGGATTACGGTGCTAGTTCTCATATTTGTACCATGAATCGGATCTGAACAAAGTATAAAGCTTGAGCCGAGAAGTTATGATCACAGTCGGAAGCGGGCATAGTGTCGAGGCGACCGACATAGGATCACTTCTTTTGGGTTTAGAATCCGGCTTTGTTTTGACTTTAGAAGATGTACTTGTTTTGCCCAAGGGGCACAAAAACATTGTATCTATTCCGGTCATGGACCGAAAAGGCTTTTCATTTTTCATTGGTGATGGTTCTGCAAAATTTATTTTAGAAATAAACTAGTGGATCTGCTACATTGTTGAATGGATTGTATCATCTAAATCTCAAGAACAAAGTAGTTGTGAATACTATGACTAGAAAACGTGGTAGGGATGAAACCGGTCAAGTTTAGAAATGGCATCTTAGACTTGGTCATGTTGGTCGACCAAGGTTTACAAGATGGAAAAAGATGGACTTATGGGTCCATTGGGATCGATCCCTTTCCTACTTGTGAATCTTGCCTTAAAGGCAAAATGACTAAGTCCCCTTCACAGGACATTTCAAAGAGCCGCCGATAAACAGGATTAATCCATACCGATGTATGTGGTGCTTTGGAAGCGACGTGACGGATATCAATATTTCATTACGTTTACGATGATCATACTAGGTATGGTTATGTATACTTAATGAAACATAAATCCGAGGCCTTTGAGAAATTCTAGGAATTCAAGGCCCTAGTCGAGAAACAAACTGGTAATCATATCAAAGCACTTCGGTCGGACCGAGGTGGCGAGTATATGAGTACGGAGTTTGACGAGTTCCTTAAGGAACATGGAATAGTTTCACAACTAACACCTCCAGGTACTCCTCAGTTAAATGGTGTGTCAGAAAGAAGGAACCGGACCCTGTTGAACATGGTACATTCCATCTTTGGGCTATACTGACTTGCCGATTTACCTGTGGGAGTATGCACTCCTGACTACCGCGTATATCTTGAACAGATGTCCTTCCAAATCCGTTCCTAAAACTCCACATGAGATGTGGGAAGGAAGGAAACCAAGTCTTAATCATATTAGGATTTGGGGATGTCCCGCTTATGTCAAGAAGACCAAGGTGGAAAAGTTGGAAGCTAGGTCTGCGAAGGGACGTTTCATTGGATTCCCGTCTGGAACGATGGGATATCTATTCTACATGCCCGAAGATCGAAGGATCATTGTTGCTTTACAAGCACACTTCCTGGAAGATGAGTTCATTCAGGAAGGCGGAGCAGGTAGAAGTATTTATTTAGAAGAATATAATGAAACTCCTCGAGAGACACCTGTGCAAGAAACTGGAACCGAACTTTCTGAAACACAAGTACAACCACCTCGTAGGTCTAGTAGGGTGTCTCATTTACCTGAGAGGTATGGGCTTGTGCAGTTGGAGGAGCTGGGTCTCCATGAGGTTCCAAGTGATAGCCAAGAGACTGACCCAACAACCTATGACCAAGCGATGGTGGATGTAGACTCCGCGAAATGGCGTGAAGCTATGGAAGCTGAGATAGACTCGATGCATGCCAATCAGGTCTGGACTCTAGTAGACCGCCCCAAGGGCATAGTGCCTATTGGGAACAAGTGGATCTACAAGAGAAAGACTGATGGTGATGGCAAGGTTGACGCCTATAAGGCCAGGCTTGTGGCAAAGGGTTATACCCAGAAGGAAGGGATCGACACACGATACCTTCGCCCGTAGCCATGATCAAGTCTATTCGCATGATGCTTGCTATAGCTGCCTACCACGATTATGAGATATGGCAAATGGACGTAAAGACGGCTTTCCTTAATGGATTCCTCGAGGAGGAAATCTATATGGAGCAGCCTAAAGGCTTTGTGTCCGAAGTCGATATTCAGAAAGTGTGCAAGCTTCAGCGTTCCATTTATGGACTGAAGCAAGCGTCGCGTAGTTGGAACCTTCGTTTTGACGAGGCAGTCAATGAGTTTGACTTCGTGCAAAATGAAGAGGAACCTTGTGTATATAAGAAAGTTAGTGGTAGCAAGATCGCATTCTTAGTACTATATGTAGATGACATTCTACTAATAGGAAATGATGTGGGAATGCTCAGTTCTGTGAAAGCTTGGCTTTCGAGTAATTTCTCCATGAAAGACTTGGGAGAAGCAACCTATATTCTTGGTATTCGGCTCTACCGGGATAGAGCGAAGAGAACAATAGGCCTTTCCCAAGCCCTCTATATAGATAAGATCTTAAAGCGATTTAAGATGGATGATTCTAAAAGAGGGTTCCTACCGATGCAACATGGAATAAAACTCACCTTGAAGATGTGTCCTCAAAGTGAGGAACAACGCAAGGAAATGAGTAATATACCATATGCTTCGGCCGTGGGTAGCCTTATGTATGCTATGTTGTGTACAAGACCTGACATCGCGCATGTTGTAAGCGTGGTGAGTAGGTTTCGTGCAAACCTGTAGGGAACATTGATCTTCAGAAAGAACGTTCTCAAGTACTTGAGAGGAACGAGAGATATGGTTCTTATGTATGGCGGTGGAGATTTGGATGTGGTGGGATTCACTGATTCGGACTTCCAAGGACTGAAGGACGACTCGATGTCCACTTCTGGCTACATATTTACTCTTAATGAAGGAGCAGTATCTTGGCGTAGTGCCAAGCAAAGCGTGATCACGATTCCACTGTCGGTGAGTATCAAGCAGCCTCGGAGGCTTCCAAGGAAGGGTTCTGGATTAAGAAGTTTCTGGGAGAACTTCAAATGATACCATGTGCTGAGCTGCCTGTTCCGCTGTACTGCGACAACGACAGAGCTGTAGCGTAGGCCAAGGAGCCGAGGTTTCACAACAGCACCAAACATATTGAGAGGAAGTATCATCTCGTAAGAGAATTTGTTCGCAAGGGATACATTGTGATGCACAGAGTAGACTCGGCCGACAACGTCGCCGATCCACTGACTAAGCCACTTTCTCAGACTAGCTTGGAGCGTCATCTGGAGAAAATGGGTATTAGATACCATAGTGTGTGGCATTGAGTGCAAGTGGGAGATTGTTAGGAGTATGCCCTCGAATGCCACTCAGAGGTTGTTGAGTGAGGGCATTGTACTTGTAATTATGTAAACCATTTATATAAGGCAAATGAATGTTTCTTTATTTACTGGTAGTTACTGGCATTCCTAACTCGTAAATAAACATATAGAAACTAGTCCGTGTATTTGAGAGCAAAACGTTCCACTCCTTATTGGATAAGGGGGTCGGCCTTTGAAAGGTTATAGCTCAAATACTTAATCGCTCGCAAGTCGAAGAAACTTGGTAGGCGTTAAGTTTATGTGAAGACTTGTATGACGTGTTCTTTGACATGGAGAGTGCCTCGAACACTAATGGTTAGTGGGAGCACACGTTATAGGTATGCTAATTGGATTAGTATACTCGAACCGACTCACCCTCGATTCGTCACATGGATTTCACTCGGACGATCAATGACGGAATCGAAAGGTTGTGATAGGTATTCGTGAACCTTCGACTTGAGGATTTAGTAGGGATGTGTTTGTGACGTCAAGATTTTCATTAGAGTAGTTCGACCACATGTAGCGGAAGGCGGGGTCAACCTCGGCGTGCATCTTGACGGGCAAGTAGCAGTCCTACCGAATACCAAGATAGAATTCTTTCTCTGTTAGTGAACGGGTTATATGTCATATGCGGTTATTGGCGAGATGAGATCATAAGTCTTTGGCCAAAGCATTGGAGCTAGTCGTATTAGATACACGAGAGCTCGATGATCTCGATTTGCATTAACGCATGCATAGCGTCAAGTACGAGATAGGGTTTGGTGACCGTGACCCTATAACTTGATCGGGATATTTGAAAGAAGGGTTTATACGTATCGGTATTCACGAGAATGGTTCTTGAATGATCCCAATCATTCGTTCTCGATCGAGTGCAGTGTAGGCCACCAGGCTGGCTAGGTGGTGCTACTACTCTTTGGTTCCTCCCATTGCTGACTGAGACGGACCTACCGAGCCGCGCATTAGGATTGACGACGGAATGAATTAAGCTAATTCTCTCATTATGAATATTAGATATTGGATATCTAATTTGGGACATTGGATGTTTAAATCGATTTATCGGATAAATTGATTTACGGCTTAATGAATTAAATATATCACTGGGTGGTTAATTTAATTCATGAATATAATTATTTCTTGGAGAAATTAATTATGTTATTTTGTATTTGATATATTTAATTAATTGGATTAATTAATCGATACAAATACATCGGAACGGAATCGTAGTTTATCTGTTTGGACTCACGGGAGTCCGAAACGAACCGAACTAGTCCGTTTTATAGCATGGGCCGCCCCCCCACTTATTACCATGTGTGTGTATTGACTTGTCCCCATCATGGTTTTGGAATCTCATGTGATTGAGGGGACAAGTATCATATACATTATATGGGGGAATCAATCATGATATATGTATTTGTTTTCATGTGGGTTGAATAAGAATATATAGAAGACTTTGATCTCTCATCCTGACTTCACTCTTGGCATCATACGTATAAGTGAGATAGAGAGAGAAAAATATTTTTCTTAGTCTTCATCTTCATCTTCTTCTTCACTTTTGTTCTTGAGTTTTCTTGGAGAAAATTCAAGATACATTGAGAGAAATATATTATACACTTAGAGTGTAATAATAATAAAAGCTTCACCACTTGATTCTAGCCGTAACCTTAGAGGTTAATCGAGTGTTGTTGTTCCGGTCGTTTTTCCGGCGAGTGGCAAGTAGAGACGCGGTGTTTTCGGCGTTGGATCGTTCAAGGGCTTGGAGCGGATTGAACTCGTAGAGATCAAACTAAAGCTTTGGGAATAGCTCAAGAGAAGGTTTCCATTTAATCAACGGACTTCGAGGGTTAGTTTCTTACGACTCTTGCTTTTCGTTTATATATTCGTATATACGTAGCTCGATCGATCGTCGTAGGGATTCGGATCGAATTAATTTTCGTTTTACCGCTTCCGCTGGGCCTTCGATTTAGGCACCGAATCCCAACACCATTTGGTTCCTATAACCGATTGGTGTGTTGGTCTGGGTAAAAAGATACCATACATTATTTCTTTCGAAACCGTTAAGCTCTTCTTCCATAGATGTTATCCAATGAGAATTGTTAAGAGCGTCTATGGTCGAAACAGGTTCGGACTGGGCTAAGAATACAGCGATAGTGCACATATTGAGTCTTCTAAGTTCAGATTGAGATTTCCATTCAGGAAACTGTGAAACTTCAGCATTAGATTCTTCTTGTGCACAAAGTACATTTCCTTGTGTACTCTGTATTCTCCTACAAGTAGAAACACCGGCATTAATGTTTCCAATGATCAGCTCTTGCGGGTGATCTCTCAACCATCTTTGGTCGGGTTCTAATTCAGGATCCCGTACTGTATCGAAAGTTTATGTGGATACAACTTCAACTTGTACAGCGTCGGCTTCATCCACATTGATTCTTACAGCTGCGGGGTTGATTTCTAAATCAACGACAGGTTCTATGGGTGTAGGTGGATCCAAGATAGATAGATGGTGGATGTTCTGAGTTATATCATCTACTCCTGTAGGGTCATGGTGTGGTTCGTCGAACACTACATGAACTAATTCCTCGATCGTCAGCTTCCTTTTATTAAATATTCTGAAAGCTTTGCTGACGGAGGAGTATCCTACGAATATTCCTTCATCTGATTTTTCATCAAAGGTTCTAAGTTGGTCCTTCCCATTGTTCAATACATAACACCTGCATCCAAAAATGTGAAAATACGAAACTAATGGAGTTTTGTTATTCCATACCTCATAAGCTGTTTTGTTGTGGTGCTTGTTGACGATACAGCGGTTTTGAGTGTAGCACGCTGTATTGGTTGCTTCACCCCAGAAACGCTGTGGCAATTTGCTTGCGGGAATCATTGTCCTTGTTGCTTCTTTCAATGTCCTATTCTTTCGCTCGGCAACACCATTTTGTTGAGGTGTACGGGCAGCTGAGTATTCGTGCTGTATTCCATTCTCCGAACAGTATTGCTCTATAAAGCGGTTAGTAAATTCAGTACCTCTATCGGAACGAATGCACACGATACTC
The DNA here is from genome assembly GCA_033398695.1 of Orobanche coerulescens. NCBI lineage: Eukaryota > Viridiplantae > Streptophyta > Magnoliopsida > Lamiales > Orobanchaceae > Orobanche > Orobanche coerulescens. Next base: position 88,859,080 of record CM065818.1, on the reverse strand, counting down.
GATGGTTTTTCATTTTGCAACTTTCTCAGGAGCTCGGGCAGCTTTGATGTTGTTTCCTTCTTCTTGCTAAGAAAGATCGTCCAAGCATACCTGGAATAATCATCAACAACAACCATGCAGTATTTCTTACCTCCCAAACTTCGGGTCTACAGACCGTAGAGATCCATGTGTAGCATTTCCAACACTCTTTGGGTTGAAAGGTAGGATTTGCTTTTCGAGTTGACTTGATTTGCTTGCCTTTACGGCATGGTCCGCAGACGCCGTCCTTCTTGAATGACACATCGGCAAACCTCTAACCATTCCTGTCTTGAAAGCTTGTTGATCGTCTTGAAGTTGACGTGAGACATCCTCTTGTGCCATAACCACTAATATCTGCAGTGCCTTTGGCAACAAAACATGGAATTGAGGAGCTCATAGGCTTCCAACGGCAATGTACACATTACCCGATCTCGCTTCTGTAAGCACAACTTTCTTGGTTTGGGTGTTCTTGACTCTACTGATCTATATAGAACTTCACCGAGAGCATTTATCACAGGCAAGCTAATACTAAGTAGATTATACTGTAAGCCTTCAACATATGCAACATCGGTGACCTTGAATTTCCCGACAAGTAGGTTTCCTTTCCCTCTTGTTCTTCCTTTAGACTTATCACCGAAGCGAACTTTTGGACCGCGACCTTCTACAAAATCGATAGCTTGCTCCTATCTCCGGTCATGTGACGAGAGCATCCACTATCGAAGTACTGGTATCCTCCTCTAGAATGTCATGTAACAAAGAAATTAGGTAGATTTAGGTCCCCTTTGATTTTGGGTCCATGTATGTTAGTTCCTTTAGGTACCCAAGCTTTCCTGGCAGCAATTGGTTTACTGTAGGAAATACTCGGTACAGTGTTGCGATATCTACGGGGGGCATATCCATAGTTGTTATAATCATGATAATTACTATGCATGTAAAATTCAGGGTTATTATTATTCCAGTACGAGTGCCGTCTAGGAGGTGGAGCCATTTTCTTAGGCCTATGACTTGTCTTGGGTCTCCGGTTGGATTCCCAATCTTGTTGTTGATACCGAAGCATCTATTTGTCTTGAGGGATAACGGGGCTCCTGTATCAATACCTCGGCGAGTACATCGATAAATCGCCGTGCGGGCCTTTGGTGGTTGAATACGGCCTTCCTTACGAGCAGTTGATTGGCTGTTGATATGCTCTGGGAGCATGCTGTTGAGTGCGCCTCACAGGTTGGAATGGCTTATGATTCCGCTGTCTGGTATAGGTTTGTGGGGGCGGAATTGCAGCCTTCGGTTTTCTCGGTACAGCAGGTTCCTTCATGGGACTAGGAGTATCTTCCGATTCTGGAATGTGTTCCACACTCTTGACGAACATTGTACTAGTTTTCCCTTTGTTCGAACATGAGCTGTATCCTAAGCCACTTTTATCATGAGCATGTTGCCCAGTGCTCAGAATTTCTTCCATTCTTTTGGACGATTTTTCAAAAGACTTCAGAATGGTCTCAAGTTCAGTTTCTCACTTTTCGAGAGTTGTGATTTTGGTTTGTAGTAGAACCAAATCATTTGTCTTGCTCTCATTGTGGGTTTTAACCTCATTTAGTTCATGAGCAAGTTGATGATTGCTCTCCATGAGTTTTTCAAAATCGACCTTGCTGGTTTCACAATCAAGAGACATATTTTCATAATTTATTTTCAGCAAGTCATTTTCATCTTTCAGCTCTAAATTTGTTAATTGAAGCTGTATATTCTCAGTTTTTAGAGTCTCATGGGCTTTTTGAATGTTTTTAAATTCATTCATCATATTTTCGAAAGTATTAGATGCATTAGATGGAATAGCTGAGGTTGAACTTACCTCATCGTCACTGTCTTCACCTTCTGGAACATCTTTGGCCATAAAGCACATGTATGCTTTATCATTGAACTCATCGTCAGATGAATCACTTTCAGTGACCACCTGAAGACATTCTGCTGATTTGGATGGTGTGGGGGAGGCTTCTGATTCTCCAATCAGGGCCTTGAGCTTGTCTTTCCAAGCACGTCTTCTTTCATCTCTCTCTTGTTGCTCGGCCTCAGGAAATCTTTGGACTTTGGGATGAGGACATTTATTTGCATAATGGCCTGGTTTCCTGCAGTTATAGCACAGGTTAGCATCACCAGATGATGTTTCGGTACTTACCTTGTGGACAGGTTTGGGCCGGTAGGGAGTCTTTCCAGAATGTTTGATGAACTTTTTGAATTTATGCATTAGAAGCGCCATTTCATCTTGGGACAGGATGTCGTAAATCCTTGTCGGCATTCTTGTGGATCGGCTTCGGCGAGCTAGGCATCTTGTGTCGACGGTTCGTCTGACGGCCAGAGTCGTGACCTTTGAAGGAGATTCTTGACTTTCTCTCTTCACAATATCATACTCAAAAGCTTTGAGGTCAGAGAAGAGATCAAAAGTGGATATTTCATTAAGATTACAGGATACACGCATAGCTGTGGTCTTAATGTCCCATCGGGCTGGGAGAGATTTGAAAATTTTTAAGTTCTTCTCCTTTTGGGTGTAAATTTTGCCCAACGCTTCAAGTTCACCAACAATACCAGTAAATCTGAGGTCAAGTTCCTCAAGTGTTTCCGTTGGTTTCATTTCAAAAGATTCAAATTGCTGAGTTAGTTTTGAAATCTTGTTTTCTTTTGAGAGCTCAGTTCCCTCACAAATTAACTTGAGTTTATCCTGATTTCTTTGTTGTTTTGCGACTCTTTACCTTTGAGAACGTGCCTTTGTCAAGAGTGACAAATAACGCATTCTTAGCCACGTTGTCGAGATTGGCTCGCTTCCTTTCATCTGTTGTCCATTGCTCGCGTTCCTTCTCGAGCATTTCAGCATGGGCTTGGCCCTCAATCCTTGCGGCCGGATTTACCTTCATGATCTTGATAGGACCATCCTGTATAACAAAAATCATCTCTTCGTGCATTGCTGCAAGATGAGCTTCCATTCTAATTCTCCAGTCGTCAAATTCGTTAATAGAGAACATAGGGACTTTGTTAATCATAGAAGTATCCATACTGATAATATAGGAATGAAAGAGACTGTTTTGAAAATAAGTGATTTGAATCTGATTCGGTTAAAAAGAAATACGACTGATTCTTTTTAGAATCAACCACTCCGATACCACTTGTTGGCCACTAAGTATACTGGATACAGTTTGGAAAATATTTTAAACAACAAACTGTACGGATTCTAAATCTGAGTGCGTAGCGGAAGTCTTGGATACAGTAGGTTGCTGTGGATACAACAACTAAGTGTATAGTGTATACTTAATATATAATAGTAATTTAAAACAATAAAAGCTGAATGTAAATAACACAGTAATTAAAGTGGTTCGAGGTAAACCCCTCTACGTCCACTGGTCCTCCACACAGGAGTAAAAAGTTTATTATAATTACTGCGTACAGAACTACGTAATTATAACAACACACACAATCAATATATCGTTCACACTGATTGATATAAAGATCTTAGCTTAAACCGTTCACACAGATTGGTTTTGAGCTAATGCCTTCACACACAGTTCTGAAGCTTCGTCTTCTTCAATGCAATTCCTTCACACACAGTTCCGGAGAAGCACAGATGGTTCAGTCCACACAGGGCTGATCTTGAGTTTGTTCAACGTATAGAACAGATGGTGAACAACAACTTTGACTTTAAGAGCTTTCAGCTGATGAAGTGTTGTTCAGGATAATGAGCACTGTATATGTCTTTCGTTCTTAATTGCAGTAAGCTTTGGAGATATGTTTGCTCTGATGATAACTTTTGATAGCTTGAGTGTTAGGTTTCTGGGTGACTGATCTTCAATGCCTTCATAAGATATATATAGTCTCTGAAGAAGGTGTCCGTTGAGATATATCCGTTTGAATGAGATTTCGTTCCAACGGGATTATGACACGATCCGGATTTCACGGGATTCTGAAGATATGAAGACTGTCAGTATTTAAATACCTTATCCTTAAGTATTTAAATACTTCTTTATTCAACGGGACTTGACTTCTGTTCCTTCTTTGTCCTGTTGTGAGCTGTATTGTGAGTTTCAAGACAGTTTCCATACTTGGTCTTTTTTTACAAGACTTCTTGCTGTACTCAGGAGCTTCACTATATGCTGATTCGAGGCAGGTCTTCGATACAGGATAAAGCCTCAAAGCTTCGATACAGTTTCCTTTACTGTATTCGGATTGGCATATATGTCAAAACCTTTTTATCAAATATCATTCGATACAGGGATCGGGTATCCCGGCTGTTTCGATATAGGGTCTTTGTTTTCCCAACATCAGGTCTTGTACACAACATAGCATACATAAGGCTATCCACGACCGAAGCATATGGTATATTACTCATTTCCTTTCGTTGTTTCTCACTTTGAGAACACATCTCCAAGGAGAGTTTTATTCCATGTTGCATCGGTAGGAACCCCCTTTTAGAATTATCCATCTTAAATCGCTTTAAGATCTTATCTATATAGAGGGCTTGGGAAAGGCCTATTGTTCTCTTCGCTCTATCCCTGTAGAGTCGAATACTAAGAATATGGGTAGCTTCTCCCAAGTCTTTCATGGAGAAATTACTCGAAAGCCAAGCTTTCACAGAACTGAGCATTCCTACATCATTTCCTATTAGTAGAATGTCATCTACATATAGTACTAAGAATGCGATCTTGCTCCCACTTACCCTCTTGTATACACAAGGTTCCTCTTCATTTTGCACGAAGTCAAACTCTTTGACCACCTCGTCAAAACGAAGGTTCCAAGTACGCGACGCTTGCTTCAGTCCATAAATGGAATGCTGAAGCTTGCACACTTTCTGAATATCGACGTCGGACACAAAGCCTCTAGGCTGCTCCATATAGATTTCCTCCTCGAGGAATCCATTAAGGAAAGCCGTCTTTACGTCCATTTGCCACATCTCATAATCGTGGTAGGCAGCTATAGCAAGCATCATGCGAATAGACTTGATGATGGCTACGGGCGAGAAGGTATCGTGGTAATCGATCCCTTCCTTCTGGGTATAACCCTTTGCCACAAGCCTGGCCTTATAGGCGTCAACCTTGCCATCACCATCAGTCTTTCTCTTGTAGATCCATTGGTTCCCAATAGGCACTATGCCCTTGGGGCGGTCTACTAGAGTCCAGACCTGATTGACATGCATCGAGTCTATCTCAGTTTCCATAGCTTCACGCCATTTCGCGGAGTCTACATCCACCATCGCTTGGTCATAGGTCGTCGGGTCAGTCTCTTGGCTATCACTTGGAACCTCGTGGAGACCCAGCTCCTCCAAGTGCACAAGCCCATACCTCTCAGGTAAATGAGACACCCTACTAGACCTACGAGGTGGTTGTACTTGTGTTTCAGAAAGTTCGGTTCCAGTTTCTTGCACAGGTGTCTCCCGAGGAGTTTCATTGTATTCTTCTAAAGAAATACTTCTACCTGCTCTGCCTTCCTGAATGAACTCATCTTCCAGGAAGTGTGCTTGTAAAGCAACAACAATATTTCGATCTTCGGGCATGTAGAAGAGATATCCCATCGTTCCAGACGGGAATCCAATGAAACATCCCTTCGCAGACCTAGCTTCCAACTTTTCCACCTTAGTCTTCTTGACATAGGCGGGACATCCCCAAATCCTAATATGATTAAGACTTGGTTTCCTTCCCTCCCACATCTCATGTAGAGTTTTAGGAACGGATTTGGAAGGACATCTGTTCAAGATATATGCGGCAGTCAGGAATGCATACCCCCACAGGTAAATCGGCAAGTCAGTATAGCCCAGCATGGAACGGACCATGTTCAACAAGGTCCGATTCCTTCTTTCTGACACACCATTTAACTAAGGAGTACCTGGAGGTGTTAGTTGTTGTTGTGTCAGGATTCATTCACCTCGACAGGCGATCGACTGAAAAGCCGAGCGACCGAGTCCACTATCAATCAAGCTATGGCAAACTCGCCTAATTGAAGATACCAGACCACCATCAAGTACCTAGCGATCGACTCCCAAGACGATCGCCCTTTGGCACCTGGCGATCGACTCTAGTGCCCGGGTAAGGATGATCGTCCTGCGCCACGAGCAGGGACCATCGTCCGTCAAAGTACACGAAGAACAGATCTCAAAGCAGTGCCCATGTGCAGATCTAATACAAGATCGGCATTTCATGGATCGTTGACCACCAATAACTGTCTCTGACAAGGGCGGCTTTACCTACCGACAAGCCCGCCGAAAGGCACAAGGTGGGACCGCCCGTGACAGCGACTCAGATGCGTGCAGGCTTCTCAATGGACCTCACGACTGATTGCCAGCAACTCCGGCAGACTTTAAGGAACAAGCCCATGTGCTAAAATACGATCGCCCGCTTATTATAATGCAACAAAGGCGATCGCCCGACATATCCAAGTCCTATAAATAGAGAACCTCCTTATACTGGAAAAAGGTTCCGAATTCGTTCACTTACATTCCGAATTCATTCACGGAAATACAGAAGAACATACATACTTCCAAGCTCCCAGCTTCCTCCCCAGAATCTATCTCAGGATTTCTCTCTCAGCACCTCTCAACCAGAAGACGGTAGGCAGAGGCAAGAAGTCTCCACAGTGTAGATTCTAAGGGACATATAAGTCCTGGAGCTTAAATATACAGCTAATACACGCCGTGAGAGACCATCGATCTCTCATCACCATCACAGCTCATCAACGTTGTTACAAGAACTCACAGAGCATCATATCTGGTTCTTCCGGCAATATACACGCTCACTAGCTAAGATAACAAGAATCCTTACACTTATTGTAATTGTGTTCTTACATTAATACTTGTATCCCCGAATATTTGTATTAATAATATCTCGCGAGAGCATTCAAGCCCAGGACTAACAACCCCGGCAAATCTTGTGTTATTTACTTTTCCCACGAAGTGTTCTCGCATTTGTTTGCCATCCACTCATCCAGCAATATCTATCTCTGGATAATATCATTTGAGACTCGATCCCGCACCTGAGGGATGGCCCCAACCTCTCACTCGACCAGTTCCAAACCGAGGAACAGATCGAGGAGGCTATGGCCATCCTAGAGGAGCGACGGATAGCATGCGCGTCGCCCGCAATAAGTCCCTTGACCATCCGCCGCATGGGAAAACGGAAATTCAACAGGCTACTAGGCGAGCGATCGTCAGAAAGCCCCGATTCGCAAAAAAAGGCTCTCGTACGACCGGACGGATCCGTATTCAATCGCCTGGGATGCGACCCGTCATGGCGACGGGGGCACTCTGGTCCCCACCACGAAAAGATAGAATCCGAATCCGTCACCAGGAGTTCAGCCTACCCAACTCGCAGCCGAACGCAAATCAACCGTTTGGCTCCCACTCCGATCGTCAGAGGATCAGTACTTGATCGCCTAAGCTCCCGCTCCGAGCGCCGAGCCGCGAGCAGCCAGGCCTCGGCGATCGCCGCAATGCAACGCCAGCTCGACGAGATGAAAGCACTCTTGGACACTGGGGCAAGCACCAGCAGAAAGATCATCGGACCAACCGAGCCACTCGCGGTCCACATCGAGCTCGCCCCCGTGCAATCTAGGATCGCTCCTCCCAAAACGCCTCTATATGAAGGGAGATCGGACCCCGAAACCCACCTAAGTAATTTCCGGATCTACATGACTGGGTGTGGGGCATCAGACGCGACCAAATGCCAAATCTTCCCATTAACATTGGGCGAGCTGGCCCACAGGTGGTACATCTCACTACCATCGCGATCGATCATCTCCTTTGAGAAACTGGCGAATGACTTCACGTCATACTTTACCGCCAAGGTCGCTAGACCAGAAGGCCCCCACCGCGTGATGAAAATCAGGCAGGGGGAAGACGAAACTGATGCAGATTACATCGACCGAGTAGACGAAATCATCCTCACCGGCAAGCTTGTCAGTGACGAGCTCGCTCTCTATTCGGTCCTGGGGGGATTCTACGGTCATTCACCCATGTTTAGACATCTCACCAAGGATATCCCCCCAACCTACGCGATCTTCCGCGCTAAGGCTGCCGACTTTCTGGCCAGGCAAAGGCTACTCACCCTCCGCCTAGGCAAGGGAACACCTCCTCCTACACGAATGACGGTGATCGCCAAAGCCAAGAAGACGGTCGCCAAGCCATCCGGCAACCACAAGGCCAACGAGGATGTGGAATCCCATCTCCTCCATACGTTCAATCGAACTCCGGCCCACATTTTCCACGCCATCAAGGGGCGCCAACCGCTAAACAAGCCAAAGCCGATAAGGGACCACGGTCATCTGGACCACAATCAATATTGTGCCTACCACAAGAGTCCCGACCACAACACCGACCAATGCCGCGACCTCCTCAAACAACTCTGGAGATTATTCGAAGAAGGCAAGTTGGACAACTTATTGGCTTAGCCGGAGCCCCACCAATTTCCCAACACGGTCGTCCGAGTCGAATGCGAACAGGCCGGAAAGCTCATACGAGCCGACCCCTCGATCAACCTCGACGACCGTATCTGCATACTTCAATTAAGAGAAGGGAACTTCGGACCTCTCTCCCCGTTTTCCCGCCTCATCAAACCAAAGGCTACTGCCTAAGCTAACGCTCCGAAAAAGAGGATGACTCGCTCGCCCTCCAAAGTTCGTCATCAACATGATGGACCTAGGCAGCGATCGCCTCCTATGGCACAATGTATACCTTCAAGGATCGTCATCTGACATGATGGCCCGTGGTAGAAGAGTGCCGCCATGGTCGCGAAAATCGATTAAACCGGAGATCCGTCCATGCAAGGTTCCTTTGGGCTCCGATCGCTCGCCCTTCGTTTAAATACGAGGCGGGCGTAGCTAAAGGTCTCTCCAAAGCAAACAGGAGGACTCGCTCGCCATCTACGGTTCATCATCTAACATGATGGACTAAGGCACCAGATCGCCTCCCACGCACAAACTATACCATCAAGAATCGTCATCTGACATGACGGTCCGAGGTAGAAGAGTGCAGCCATGGTCCTGGTAGTCGATGGAACCGACTGTTTAGGCCATGCAAGGTCCCTTTGGTCCAAGATCGCCCGCCCTTCGTTTAAATACGAGGCCGGTGTAGTTTGAGGGCCCTCCAAAACTAATCTGTGGACACATTCGCCCGCCCTCGGAGGTCCATCACTTAACGTGGTGGGTCCTCCCGGACAATGCGACGTGTCCCTACCCCCGTCTCAACGTACACCGTCGAGGGTCGCCATCTTCATGGCGGGCCGAGGTGGAAGCAGAGCTAACAAGCAGCGGACGTGGAGTTGAATCATCCAACGCTGCCCCGCGCAAGGACTCCTCCAGACCAAGACCGCACGCCCTTCGTTTAAATACGAGGCGAGGCGCAGCCTAACGGATGACCCTCACAATAAAATGAGTCACAAGACAGACAATGTCGCTCATGTACAAGACATGATCGAGGAGATCGGTCCATCGAACTCCGCGATCGTGCATGGCTTCTCAAGACCGAGATGGACGGCCTTTCGAGGCTTCGACAAACTTGAAGACCACTTACTAAATGATTTATTTTCGTCCCCTTACTTCCACTAAGCGAACAAAAACAAGGGGGAAGAGTGCGGAGATATACACGACGATCATCACTATTCAACGACATACGGAGATCGGCATTATTCAGATGTTTGTGTAGCGATCGAATCCGTTGTAAAAGCTATCTATATGATTTTATCAATTCATTCGGATCTACACTCGCAACAATCTCTCCTCACACGTCTATACAAAAGTCATGCAAAGACTCAAAAAGCAAACATTCAAGTAAAAATCGGAGAATCAGACATTCATTTCATTGCTTGAAGTTTCATAAGTACATACAAGGTCGCCCGAAGGCCTAAGTACTACAAAAAGAAAGCGACAAAACTACAAGACAAAAAGCTAAAGCAAACAAGAATGAAGAGCCTCAGGCCCCCGCCTGGACTTCACCTTCAACCACCGGATCGGCCTGCGACCCTTTGCCAGCTTCCGGAGTGGCCTCCCCATCCTCCGGAGCGTCAGGATGAACGAGGTTTGCCGGAGTCGGATACCAGCTTAAATCCACACCAAGTTTCGAGAGATCCAGAATCGGCAAAGAGAAAGCAGGATGGAGAGGATGCTCTAGTGCATACGCCCTGAAATTATCAGCAAGAGGGCCGACCTCCAGCCCTCCCTTCTTAGCAGCTCGGATCGAGTCAGCGAACGCCATATAATAGGCAAACTCGCTGACAAACTCCAAGTTAAGAAAGGGATTGGCCTTGGTCGCCTCTACCTCCCCTTTCAGCTCCGCCATCGCCTCTTGTGATCCTTGGACCTCGGCCTCCCTTGCAGCTGTCTTCTCCCTCACCTCCACCAGCTCGCTAGTCAGCCGAGTGATGGTCACCTTCAGTCGATCGGCCTCCGTCTTAGCGGCCTTCTGCGAGCGTACGGCATTTGTCATTCGGTCCCAGAATCGGTCAACCATCAACCGAGACATCTCGGCATCCTTCCTCGCCAGCTCAAGCTCTTGGCTCGCCCGTTTAGCTGCCTCCAAGGAGTCCTTCTCCATTGCCACAATCTTATCAGCGAACTCGGCGTTCTCTTTCCTGGCAGCCTCAAGATCCGCCTGCAGACGAGTAGTGGAAGGACGCCCCTCAAACTCCTGCACAGCCTGGACAGCCATGGTCGCCGTCTGGAGAGAAAGGGCGAGAACAGCCTGCATTGTACTCCCAGATCGCTGATGAGCGATCGCATCTAGATCGGTCGTCCAGGCCTTCGGTACAGCAGAAACGGCCCGGTTGACGTATTGCGGGATGTCACAGGACTGGCGAGGAGATCAGCTCGCTAAGAAATCCAACACCATCGGCGGGCAAGATGGATATGTGCGACGGATCCTGCATCAACACAAAAAGTTAACACATCTCCTACGCGAATAACTAGTTTCAACTCAACAAGCAAAGTTTACCTCGCGACTCTCTCGGGATCGCGGCCGAAGTATGGTTTCCCACGAGGGGTCTCAGCATCGGCGGTCGCCATCTCCCGTAAGCAAGCCGCAGAAGGAGTAGGCTCATTCTCCGGAGGAACAACGGTGATTGGAGGCGCGACGATTGGCACCTCGCTGGCAGAGGCAGAAACTAGAGTTTATCCTGACCTCTGCCGTTTGCGATTCGTCCGAAGCCCCTCCTCACAAACTTCCTCCTCAGCCACGATCGGCTCTACGCGAGGCTCCACCTCCGGAATGATAGGTAGCGCCACAAGAGGAGTCCGAAATGACTTCGTCTGGCAGAGATGACCCAGAACTCCAGGGTTCGACATAGCTATCTCCGGTGGGGGCTCCAAAAAGCGAGGAAAGCGAACCTCTGCAATAAAAACAATCAAGCCATAGTTAGTCATATTCCTCCAACAGGACGATCGCCCATCAAATGGAGATGAAGAAGTTCGTACCTGGGACCAAGAGATGTCTCGGAAAATGGAATAGGCAAGCAGACAACCGACGACTTTCCTTATTGATCTGGTTAGCGTCCAATTCGTCGTCCGGCAAACTTCGTATCCGCTCCCAGACGACCAGGAAATCAAAAGGCAACTCCTCAATCGCCGGAATATGGAAACCTGCAAAAACGAAATCAAATTAGATTAGTTCAGAACATATCCAAACAAAGGGAGAGTCTGAACCCTTACTGGGATTTCTCTCCCGAAAGCCAGTAGGAATGTTCATCTCGCCAGTGGGGTTGTCGCTCACTGACGCTTTCCAGGCACCGGCGACCCAGAAACACTTTGTCAGATTGCCCCGCACCTTGTTCGGGATTCCAAGGATCACCCGACCGGATCGGCCCTGAATATAATAGCCTCCAACCGACCCTTTCTGAGTCGTCAGTTTGAACAGGTGGTTCATCTCCGACGGCGAAGGGAGGCGGTACAGTCGGTGATCGCCGAACAAGGTCAGAGTGCAGATAATCTGAAGCCAGGCATTCGGCGTTAGCTGGAGCGGCGCCAAATTCCAAGCAGCCAGCAGATGGGAGACGGAGAACGATAAAGGAAATCGCAACCCTGCCTCAATGATCGCTTCGTTCACCGCGACCATCCCCTCCGGAGGCTGATCGGCTCTCTCATTCTCGGCCGGCACGAAGAGATCCACATCTGAAGGGATATGGAACCTCGTCCTCCAGACGGCCAGATCCCTCCTGGTCGCCGAACTCCTGATTTGGCCAAGAGACCACAGAGATCGCTGCGCAGCCCGAAATAGCGATCGCTTAGGAGGCTGATAAGGATTAGCGATCGAGTACTCCCGAAAATTGAATCTTGGAGTCGGACCGGCCAGCCTCTCGACTCTCTCGGGATCGCGGCCGAAGTATGGTTTCCCACGAGGGGTCTCAGCATCGGCGATCGCCATCTCCCGTAAGAAATCCGCGGAAGGCGTAGGCTCATTCTCTGGAGGAACAACGGTGATCGGAGGCGCGACGATCGGCACCTCGCTGGCAGGGGAAGAAACTGGAGTTTCTCCCGATCTCTGCCGTTTGCGATTCTTCCGAAGCCCCTCCTTACGAACTTCCTCCTCAGCCATGATTGGCTCTACGCGAGGCTCCACCTCCAGAATGATAGGTAGCGCCACAGGAGGTGTCCGAGATGACTTCATCTGGCAGAGACGACCCAGAACTCCAGGGTTCGACATAGCTATCTCCGGTGGGGGCTCCAGAAAGCGAGGAAAGCGAACCTCTATAATAAGAACAATCAAGCCATAGTTAGTCATATTCCTCCAACAGGACGATCGCCCAGCAAATGGAGATCGTAGAAGTTCGTACCTGAGACCGAGAGATGTCTCGGAAAACGGAATAGGGGAGCGGACAACCGACGACTTTCCTTATTGATCCGGTTAGCGTCCAATTCATCGTCCGGCAAACTTCGTATCCTCTCCCAGACGACCAGGAAATCAAAAGGCAACTCCTCAATAGCCGGAATATGGAAACCTGCAAAAACAAAATCAAATTAGATCAGTTCAGAACATATCCAAACAAAGGGAGAGTCTGAACCCTTACCGGGATTTCTCTCCCGAAAGCCAATAGGAATGTTCAGCTCGCCAATGGGGTTGTCGCTCGCTGAGGCTTTCCGGACACCGGCGACCCAGAACCACTCCGCCAGATTGCCCCGCACCTTGTTCGGGATTCTAAGGATCACCCGACCGGATCGGCCCTGAATATGATAGCCTCTAACCGACCCTTTCCGAGTCGTCAGTTTGAACAGGTGGTTCATCTCCGACGGCGAAGGGAGGCGGTACAGTCGGTGATCGCCGAACAAGGTCAGAGTGCAGATAATCTGAAGCCAAGCATTCGGCGTTAGCTGGAGCGGCGCCAAATTCCAAGCAGCCAGCAGATGGGAGACGGAGAACGACAAAGGAAATCGCAACCCTGCCTCCATGATCGCTTCGTTCACCGCGACCATCCCCTCCGGAGGCTGATCTGCTCTCTCATTCTCGGCCGACACAAAGAGATCCACATCTGAAGGGATATGGAACCTCATCCTCCAGATGGCCAGATCCCTCCTAGTCGCCAAACTCCTGATTTGGCCAAGAGACCACAGAGATCGCTGCGCAGCCCGAAATTGCGATCGCTTAGGAGGCTAATAAGGATTAGCGATCGAGTACTCCCGAAAATCGAATCCTGGAGACGGACCGTCCAACCTCTCCATAATCTCAGCAAAGGCCACATAGGCCTGGCCAAAGGCGTTATGCCGCTCCCTATAGGCACTCACCACCAGATCCCTCTCCATCTGTGACCGTCGATGCTCAACCGCCGCCTCCCTAGCGACGTCGGCCTTGTTAAATAACGCCTCGAATTCCGTGGGATCGATGCCGGCGTGGATAGCTTCTGTGGCCGTCTCCAGGTGGAAATCTGTGGAGGATCTTCCCCGGACGTTAGAAGTCCCTGCGGCGGAGGAGGTACCCACTCCCAACGAAGAAGGTATTCCAGACATTCTCGAATTCAAGATAAGGAGAAAAGGAGTGTGTTCTTACCAAAGATGGAATCGACCGATGATCACCAATAAGATCTTCAGAAAAATATGCAGCAAAATTCTTCTTTCTCCAGTATAATGCGCGTAAGAATGAACACCGCCACTCTGCACCTTTTTATAGGAGACGCCAGGGACTCGTTTGCAATTAAGGAGTATCTTAGGGGTCGAAACTCAACTGTCGCATTTATTGAACCCCTTGAAACCCGCGTACGCGTCTTTTCAAGGACGCGTCAGACGAGGAGTCATAAATGACCGTCGGTCTACCCCAACAGGAACCCGGCACGTGTCCCAGAGACCTTTCCGCATCTGCTGCCATTTCTCGCTCTTTTCTGCGACCTACCAGATCGTCCAAATGCAGAGTCCCTCGTCAATGCTCAGCGATCGCCAGCAGAACCACCTCACCCCACGTTTCCAACATCGAAGCGAGCTGGGGGGCAATTGTTGTGTCAAGATTCATTCACCTCGACAGGCGATCGACTGAAATGCTGAGCGACCGAGTCCACTATCAATCAAGCTATGGCAAACTCGCCTAATCGAAGATACCAGACCACCATCAAGTACCTAGTGATCGACTCCCAAGGCGATCGCCCTTTGGCACCTGGAGATCGACTCTAGTGCCCGGCTAAGGACGATCGTCCTGCGCCACGAGCAGGGACCATCGTCCGTCAAAGTCTACGAAGAACAGATCTCAAAGCAGTGCCCATGTGCAGATCTAATAAAAGATCCGCATTTCATAGATCGTTGACCTCCAACAACTGTCTCTGACAAGGGCGGCTTTACCTACCGACAAGCCCGCCGAAAGGCACAAGGTGGGACCGCCTGTGACAGCGACTCAGCCGCGTGCAGGCTTCTCATTGGACCGCACGGCTAACTGCCAGCAACTCCGGCAGACTTTAAGGAGATAAGCCCATGTGCTAAAAGACGATCGCCCGCTTATTATAATGCAGCAAAGGCGATCGCCCGGCATATCCAAGTCCTATAAATAGAGAACTTCTTTCTACTGGAAAAAGGTTCCGAATTCGTTCACTTACATTCCGAATTCATTCACGAAAATACAAAAGAACATACATACTTCCAAGCTCCCAGCTTCCTCCCTAGAATCTATCTCAGGATTTCTCTCTCAGCACCTCTCAACCAGAAGACGGTCGGCAGAGGCAAGAAGTCTCCACAGTGCAGATTCTAAGGGACATACAAGTCCTGGAGCTTAAATATACAGCTAATACACGCCTTGAGAGACCGTCGATCTCTCATCTCCGTCACAGCTCATCAACGTTGTTACAAGAACTCACAGAGCATCATATCTGGTTCTTCTGGCAATCTACACGCTCACTAGCTAAGATAACAAGAATCTTTACACTCATTGTAATTATATTCTTACATTAATACTTGTATCCTCAAATATTTGTATTAATAATATCTCGCGAGAGCATTCAAGCCCGGGACTAACAACCCCCGCAAATCTTGTGTAATTTACTTTTCCCACGGAAGTTTTCTCGCATTTGTTTGCCATCCACTCATCCAGCAATATCTATCTCCGGATAATATTTTGGGTAGCAACAGTTGTGAAACTATTCCATGTTCCTTAAGGAACTCGTCGAACTCCGTACTCATATACTCGCCACCTCGGTCCGACTGAAGTGCTTTGATATGATTACCAATTTGTTTCTTAACTAGGGCCTTGAATTCCTGGAATTTCTCAAAGGCCTCGGATTTATGTTTCATTAAGTATACATAACCATACCTAGTATGATCATCTGTAATCGTAATGAAATATTGATATCCGTCACGTCCTGCTTCCAAAGCACCACAAACGTCGGTATGGATTAATCCCAGTTTATCAGCGGCTCTTTCAAAAGTCTCTGTGAAGGGGGACTTAGTCATTTTTCCTTTAAGGCATGATTCACAAGTTGGAAAGGGATCCGATCCCAATGGACCCATAAGTCCATCTTTTTCCATTTTGTAAACCTTGGTCTGACCAACATGACCAAGTCTAAGATGCCATTTCAAAACTTGATTGGTTTCATCCCTACCACGTTTTCTAGTCATAGTATTCACAACTACTTTGTTGCTGAGATTTAGATGATACAATCCATTTAACAATGTAGAAGTACCCACTAGTTTATTTCTAAAATAAATTTTGCAGGAACCATCACCAATGAAAAATGAAAAACCTTTTCGGTCCATGACCGGAATGGATACAATGTTTTGTGCCCTTTGGGCAAAACAAGTACATCTTCTAAAGTCAAAACAAAGTCGGATTCTAAACCCAAAAGAAGTGATCCTATTTTAGTCGCCTCGACACTATGCCCGCTTCCGACTGTGATCATAACTTCTCTATCTCCAAGCTTCCTACTTTGTTCCAGATCCTGATTCACGTTACAAATATGAGAACTAGCACCAGAATCCAGTATCCAGGTAGTAGAAAATACAGTAGCAGAACAATTTGTTTCCAAAACTAAAAGATCTGTACCTGAAGCGCCATGAAGAATAGGACAGTCTCTAGCCCAGTGGCCTAGCTCACCGCACTTGAGAAAAGCATCCTTCTTCTTCTTGTTCTTCGGAACCATCGGGGCCTTGCCCTTTAAGATCCTTAACTTGTGGTCCAGTTTGCTTCTTGGTCTTTTTCTTCTTATTCTTAGACCTCCGAGGTCCAGAAGAAATCACAAGAGCAGACTCCTTCATCCGCGGAGTCTTCATTTGAGACTGAGCGGTCACAAGTTTGTTCATTAGCCCAGCTAAATTACATGCAATCTCATTGCAGTTTAAGTTCATAACAAACTGTGAGAAGGAATCAGGGAGAGACTGTAGGATAAGGTCGGTTTGGAGAGAAGTATCCATTTTAAAATCAAGAGCCTCCAATCTCTCCATCATGGATATCATTTTGAGGACGTGTTCCCCAACCTTCTCACCTTCCTTCATCTTTGCACCGAACAGTTGCTTGGATATCTCATATCTAGCGATTCACTGTGCTCACCATAAAGTTCGGTTAAGTGAGATAGAATCTGCCTAGCAGAAGTCATTTTCTCATGAGCTCTCTGAAGCTCATTAGACATGGAAGCCATCATATAAGCACGGACTTTCACGTCATCCTTAACCCACTATTCGTGGTTTTCAATCTCTTCGTGATTGGCTCGGGTCCGCACAGGAGGCGCCGGAATGTCCGTCTCCAAGACGTATCCCAGTGACTCTATACTGAGGACAATCATCAGATTGCGGAGCCAATCTACAAAGTTAGGTCCCATTAAGGTGTTCTTTTCGAGCAGAATTGCGAGTGGATTCATTGTCATATTGAGATTTGAGTCTGCACTAAGTACGATAGATTAATTAGTGACTCATTCAATTATGTTCTGAGTATAGAATTAAGGTCTTTTCTATTCTTGTTACCCAGCTCCCACTATTTTTATCAGAATAACACACTCCCATGTGAAATCCATAAGTATCGTCGCTCTACTTCATAGTGGTGATCGAGTTCTTTATAAATCTTAATAGAGGGCAACCGAACAGGTTTCTAGTCTATTAATTTTCATAAAGTGGTGTCCAACACCAACCCATCTAATAGATGATTCGATCTTCTTTTTCCCTTTGTTCACTCCCCTCAACCTATACGGTTTCTATGGTTCGTGAACAATTTAAGTTTATACCATCGACGCAAATTAGTTTCACAATTGAATCTTATCCGGCAACCTATCAGGTTTCTAGGGATAAAATTTGCTCCAACCGAAGGCATCCAAATGCGCTCCCGGTAATTTATCCGTCCTCCCTGAATGACTACCCCGATTACTCGGAAGCATAGCACATCTGGTTTGGATTTCAATTTCCCGAAAACTCTATGGAGGGAAGGAAAACTTTGAAACCTTATAAACTTAATTATTTGTTGTGGGAGAATTATCGCGATTAACGTTAATCGTTTAAGCGCGTTTGTGGCATTCATACAATATGAAACAACCATTCACAACCTAGTTGCTACCAACATGTGGTTCATGGACCATTCCTAGAAAACAAAAACTCCGTAATCTAATTACAAGTCTTCGTCTTGAATCTTCGTCTTCTCGAAATGGATCTTCCTCCGGTATTCGTCATTACATATAAATTTTACATTGAAAATTGCATCCTAGATACAAATTTTTTCTAGTAAAATAAATAGGCTCAAAACGGCCTTTACAACCCAATCGAATAAAACGAACGATTCAAAAACTAAGTCCACGAATCACATCCCCATTCAAAAGCATTCATCCAATAAATACTAAATAAATGGAAAGCGTAGAGATACATTGATCCAATCAACTATACGAACCGATCAAATCGATTCACACAATCGGTAATATGAAAACGTTCAAAATAATTCGGTCGACCATAAATATTCCAATTAATCAAATTTCCCTTATAAAATGAAATATCATAAATCATTTTAATCATATTAAATCCAATTTAACATGCAGGAGATTATTTTTCAAGAATACATGAAAAAATTGAGCCGCGGCGAAAATGGCCTGCCATGGCCGAGTCACCCTTGGCAGCATGCCGGCAGACAGGCCTGGCATGGCCGAGTCACGCTCGGCAGCTGCCGTCAAAGCAGGGCTGCCCAGCGGCCCTGGGCCGCGGCCCCGATCTGATGTCCGCCTGTGCCGGGCCGCACACTCTAGGCCGCGGCCCCCGAGCCCTGGGCCGCGGCCCCTTGCTTCTGGACCACCCCCGGACCGTCCAACGGCAATTCGGGGCTAGTTTTTCGACGGATATCCAATATCTATATTCTCCAACATTCAAATCTTCAATATAAATCATATTTCCACGAAATTAACTATAACTAACGTAAAAACATATACCACGATTACGACTAAAATGATCCCAAATCATTCACCATCTAATCGAGCATTCCAAATGCCAATATCGTATATACAATCGCAAGACCTACGCTCTGATACCACTATTGGGATTCGGTGCCTAAAACGAAGGCCCAGCGGAAGCGGTAAAACGAAAATTAATTCGATCCGAATCCCTACGAGGATCGATCGAGCTACGTATATACGAATATAAAAAACGAATAACAAGAGATATAGAAACTCACCCTTGTAGTCCATTGATTAGATGGATAACCTTCTCTTGAGCTATTCCCCAAGCTTTGCTTGATCTCTACGAATCAATTCCGCCTCAAGCCCTTGAACGATCCAACGCCGAAAGCACCGCGTCTCTACTTGCCACGCGCTGGAAAAACGAACGGAATGACAACACCTTGCTATCCTCCGAGGATACAGCTAGAGCTAGGTGATGAAGCTTGTTATAGATATTAATATCACTCTAAGTGTATGAATATCTATCTCTCTCAATATTTCCTCACAAACTTCTCTAAGAAGTTATGAAGAAGATGAATAAAGAAGAAGATGATGAAGAAGACTTCTATCTCTCTCTCCTCTTGTAACCTCACGTTGGAAATCATGTGAATGAGGTGATTGTCATCATCTTCATTTACACAACTCCCCACCACTCTCAACAACTCATACATGTGGGAATCTACCCCACCATATATCATAATCCATTAAAGAATGGAACAAGAGTCCACAAGAAAGGTGGGTGGAATGTGGGGGGGCGGCCCATGCTAGAAATCGGACGAGTTCGGTTCGTCTCGGACTCCCGAGGGGCTAAACAGATAAACTCCGATTCCGTATCGATGTATTTATATCGATTAATTAATTCAATTAATTAAACATATCAAATAAAAAATAATATAATTAATTTCTCCAAGAACTAATTATATACATGAATTAAATTAATCACCCAGTAATTTAGTTAATTCATTAGGCCGTAAATCAATTTATCCAATAAATCGATTTAAACATCCAATGTTCCAAAATTAGATATCCAATATCTAATATTCATAATGAGAGAATTAGATTTATTCATTCCGTCGTCAATCCTATTGCGCAACTAGGTAGGTCCGTCTCAGTCAGTAATGGGAGGAACCAAAGAGTAGTAGCACCACCTAGCCAGCCTGGCGCCCTACACTGTACCCCAACTGAGAATGAATGATTGGGATCATTCAAGAACCATTCTGTCATGAATACCAGTATACGTATAAACCCTTCTTTCAAATGTCTCGATCAAGTTATGGGGTCACGGTCAGTCAAACCCCATCTGTCCTTGACGCTATGCATGCGTTAATGCAAATCGAGATCATCGAGCTCTCGTGTATCTAATACAGCTAGCTCCAATGCTTTGGCCAAAGACTTATGATCTCATCTGCTAATAACCGCATAGGACATATAACCCGTTCACTAACAGGAGAAAGAATTCTATCTTGGTATTCAGTAGGACCTACTACTTGCCCATCAAGATGCACGTCGAGGTTGACCCCCGCCTTCCGGTTTATAGGGTCGAACTACTCTAATGAAAATCTTGACGTCACAAGCACATCCCTACTAAATCCTCAAGTCGAAGGTTCACGAATACCTATCACAACCTTTCGATTCCATCATTGACTGTGCTGGAGTGAAATCCGTGTGACGAACCGAGGGTGAGTCGGTTCGAGTATACTAATATAATTATCATACCTATAACGTGTGCTCCCACTAACCATTAGTGTTCGACAGGCACTCTCCTTGTCAAAGAACACGTCATACAAGTCTTTACATAAACTTAACACCCAGTCAAGTTTCATCGACTTGCGAACGATTAAGTATTTGAGCTATAAACCTTTACAGTGCCGACCCCCTTATCCAATAAGGAGTGGAACGTTTTGCTCTCAAATACACAGACTAGTTTCTACATGTATATTTACGAGTTAGGAATGCCAGTAACTACCAGTAAATAAAGAAACATCCATTGCCTTATATTGATAATTTACATAATAACAAGTATAATGCCCTCACTCAACATACTCTGAGTGGCATTCGAGGGCATTCTCCTAACAATATCATCATCCAATCCATGTTTTTTCGTCGAATCAAGGTATATTTCTTGATTTTCCTCCAAGATGACTTTTTGGGAAATTTGTTCTTTATTTAGATTGTAGTCCGATTTTGATGAATCGGTTGATGTTAGTAAACATTATCAATCGTGTTCTATGGATTCTATATCCATATTTTCGATTCGTTCGACCCGATTAATGATTCTTAGGCTCTTGAGGAACTTTGAACATTTAATGTTCGATTAAATGCCCCAAAGAGTTTCTTTCGGTCGTTATGTTGATTTCGATTGATATTGTGTTATTGAATGAATTGCATTTCATTCAAGGTTGTTCGAGTACTTGTGTTTATCGGAGGACGCCGTTCGTTGTTCGTGGAAGGGTTTCATCGCCTTCGGTTGAGCCAAGTTTTATACTTGTACTAGTCAATGAGATTAATGTTATCATATATGTGTATGAATGTGTTGTATCATTCCGAGACTTAGTCTCTTCATAAGTTCATTGATATTAGGGGATCATTCGATACGATACTCTTCGGCAATTATGCCAAATGTTTATTATCATTCATTAATGGCCGGTAAGGCATTGAGATATTCGTTGTTAATATTATTATCGATCACCGGTTCGCAGTATCGATGTATCGGTTGTTGTTCTTAATATTGATGTCGATCTAAGACATTGTAATCATTGTTATTAATGTTGGCTTCCTGTCATTCATGTTTTATTAGCCGATTGAAGGCTTGTCGTATTCATTCTCATCGTCATCGTCGGTAACCGATTAAAGGTACCGAGGCATTCATTGTATCATTGTCATCGATTAGCCGTTATAAGGCAATCAAGATATTGAATCATCCGCTTCATCATTGTTATCGGTTGGCCATTCTAAGGCAATCGAGGTATTGAATTGGGGATGTCGAGGATAGTTCCCATCCGTTGTGTCATTGTTATCGATTGACCATTCTAAGGTAATCGAGGTATTGAATTGGGACTGTCGAGTACGATGCCCATCCGTGAGTCATCATTATCGTGTTGGCCGACTCAAGGTAGAACATAATTATTCTCGTGAATTCGGTAATCTACGGATCATTGTCGTTTATGATTAATCATATTATTTTGGAGGCTAGTCTCGGCTAGTGCTCATTATGGGTAAGTTTGGGGCTTGAACCTTCACGGTTGGGTTTCCAACACCAACAATTCACTAGGTCATGGCCATTGGATGACCAAATTGTGATACGGCTTCGTGCCGTGGCTTCGGCCCTAATTGTGATACGGCTTCGTGCCGTAGCTTCGGCCCTAATTGTGATACGGCTTCATGCCGTGGCTTCGGCCCTAATGGTGATACGGCTTCGTGCTGTGGCTTCGGCCCTAATTGTGATACTGCTTCATGCTGTGGATTCGGCCCTAATGGTGATACGGCTTCGTGCCGTGGCTTCAGCCGTAATTGTGATATGGCTTCGTGTCGTGGCTTCGGCCCTAATTGTGATACGGCTTCGTGCCGTGGCTTCGGCTCTAATGGTGATACGGCTTCGTGCCGTGGCTTCGGCCCTAATCGATACAGCTTCGGGCTATTTTGGCTTCATGTGATTGTGATAGTTGACAGCTTCGTCTGAGTGGCTTTCATGCCATTGTGATTGTCTTGGTAATTTCATTGGAGCCTTTGGGCATTGTGATTCATAAGTAATTCTGTTCTGGTTTGGTTCATGTCGTGTAATTCATTGTGGTACTTTATAATTATGATTTGCCGTTGGGCATTTATGTTCTAACCTGTCGAACAGGTATTAATAGTATGCCGTGGGCATAGTGTTTCACGAATGCTCGGTTCTTACCTTTGTTTGTGAGCATCTCGTATTATTATTATCATTGTACCGTTTCATTCCGCCTTTGGATGCATATCATGTCATATGTCTATTTGATGTTCATTATCTAGATGACTGACCCCGTGATGTTTTAGGTGTTTGCGAGGAGAGAGTTGAGACACAGGGGCATAATGATGGCGACGAGGCATTCGAGCGATACTAGTCCGAGTTGTTCATGTTGGTTAGTCAGTTGGAGTGTTCTCTAGTTTGTCAGTCATTGTCATTATATATTACTCGAGCAGATGCTCGTGGGTGTTGTTGTACTTTACTTTTGGCCATGTAGGCCCTTCGTTGTCGTTGAAATTCCTTATCGGAATATTGTGTCGGATATCATGGTAGGGACTATGATTTTCCCTTATTGTTTAATTTAATGTATTTTAGTCATGTTCGCCTGGTGGATCTCCTGGCGTGGGTCCACGGCACTGTAATAACTCAATAGGATTTAGGGGTGTTACAGAAGATGGTATCGGAGATTTTGGGTTGTGAGATACCCTGATATGTGAGTTATATGGCTCTACCGATGCGGTAGTAGTGGGTCTATCAGGTTATGACAATCTCGACAGTCGGGTTTTGTGAGTCGTAATATTAGTACGACTGCATGAGTCATTCATTCATTGAGTCGTCGTCAGTTGAGACTAGTATCGCGAGAGCTCGAAGCTTCGTATGACCTGTGTAAGGACTCGATTCTCTTTATGTTCATACATTCATCATGTCATTAATTGTTCATGCTTTGTTGAAACCTATATGTGATTTTAGTGTTATGATTGATTCATGACTAATTGTTTTGGAACACGTGTGACTTGTGTAAGCGTTAAGGATCAACTCATTCATCCGTTAATAATCCTCAATCATCATTTTGATCTCATCACTCAGTTAATTCATTCATCACTCAGTCAATATCATTTATCACTCAGTTAATTCAATCATCACTCAGTTAATATCATTCATCACTCTGTTAATTCATTCATCACTCAGTTAAATTCATTCATCACTCAGTCAATATCATCGCTCAATTAATTCATTCATCACTCAGTTAAATTCATTCATCACTCAGTCAATATAATTACTCAGTTAATTCATTCATCACTCAATTAATTCATTCATCACCCAGTCAATATCATTGCTCAGTTAATTCATTCATCACTTAGTTAATTCCTTCATCACTTAATCAATCTCATTGTTCAGATTAATTCATTAATCATCCAGTCCATCTCACGGTTCAGTTGTTGATCTTATTCATCGAATTTTCAACCTTGTTAACTTATTCAAGGTAATCCTTTCAGGAGTTTCATCAGATAGTCATGTTACCTCACTTGATCTTTCATGCGATCTTATCATATTCCGGCATCATGTCGATGATCATTTCATTGCATTATTAATGCATTCATTGTGTTAGAGCGTGTACTCATTGTTATCATTCCGTCTCATAATCATAATGCGATCTTCATACGAGATCTGTAATTATCATGTGGCTTTCCTGCTTCAGTATGGATAGGGCTGTCAGAGGATGCATGGGAAAAGGCCGGGGTGCGCGCCGAAACCCGGGATCTCATGTGCGTACCCACGTGAACGCGAGGGATATCATTAATTCATCAAATAGTGAGGCTACTCATTCATCAGCAGATAATCATTCACTGTCAGGGAGTCGTACCCGAGATGCATCTCACTCGGAAGGTGTTTGGGTTGACCCATTCATACTTGTGCAGGGCATGATGGCCCAGATGACTCAGATGACGCGGATGGTAGAGACCATGCAAACCTCGATGGTTCGTGGTCCACCGCAATAGGGATTCCAGGTGCCGTTTCATAGACAGACTGGAGGAGTGAATCAGATTGTTGGCGATATCTCTCATCAGAGGCAGCCTACTTTTGAAGGTTCGTCGGAACTAGCCGATATTGTTCATTGGCTTGAGCATTTTGATAAACTCTTCGACATGGTTCAGTGTCCGGAAGAGAGTAAAGTGGCAGTAGCGGCTTATTACTTGATTAAGGGTGCTTATTCGTGGTGGCTTTCTGTGAAACCCGCCGATCGCGATTGTGGTTGGAGTGAGTTCAAGACCCTCATGTTAGAGAGGTATTATCCGGATCCACTTCGTGAAGCCAAGTTGTCAGAGATTTTGAACCCCGAATCCGTCGAGGACGAGGGTGTTATTGTCATTTCTGAGAAGTTTCAGGGACGACTTCAGTTTGCTTCGTCAATTTTCCATACTGAGGCGGATAAGATCAAATATTTTAGCAAAAGGCTAAATCCGCAGTTGAGGATGCAGTTGTTCAATCACAATTGTAATTCACTTAGTGAGTTTATCGAGAAGGCTCTTGGAGCAGAGCTGTTGATCAATGAGCTTACTCAGAAGCATCCTTCAGTTTCTTCGGGTGAGAGGACTAGGATGTCGGCTCGTTCTGAGGGACATCGGGCTCCGACGTCCAAGAGGTCGTTTTCCAGTCGTCTTCGTGCTGAGAATGCATCTTCCACTCAGACGACGAATTCGACTATTGTTTGCTTTAACTGTGATTCAGCAGGGCACGTGAGTACTCGGTGTACGGTGCCAGCTATTGTCTGTTTTCTGTGTGGGAACCCGGGACACCTACGGAAATACTGAAGGAGTTCTAGTGCCGGTAGATCTCGAGAGAGCTCAAGGGACTTGGGGGACTTTGTTACTCCAGCTCGTGCTTCATCCAAGGGTTCCTACCAGGCTTTTAGAGCCAGAGGTAAGGACATTCATCACCGGTTTTGAACAAGTTAATTCTTGCTCGGTAATAGTATAATCATTCATTTCATTTGTCGTTCATTCATTCATATAATTCATTCATCATATATCAATCACGTTGAGACTTATAATTATCAAACTAATCATTCACTTCACGGGGAACAATGGTTCCAATCATTTCATTTGAGCTATCACTCATTACGTTATCATTTCACCCCGGTGGGTCATTCTTGATCCTTGTTGGATTTCGATTCATTATCATTCATTGTAATCATTCTTGTTCGTGTGTATTTCGTTGATTTTTCCTGGTGGTATAGTGCTTCTCTCTACTTGTTTTAAGTTTCGGGACGAAACTTCTTTAAGGGGGGTAGTATGTAATATCCGCAATTTCGATTTTCAGATAATTTTTCTTTTTTGGTGGAAGTACGTTTTGATGACACGATCATGACCGTATCGTCATTCTGAGAATGATTAATTCTGCACTTTTTGTCATCCGAGTTCGTTTTGG
Source organism: Orobanche coerulescens (assembly GCA_033398695.1). NCBI lineage: Eukaryota > Viridiplantae > Streptophyta > Magnoliopsida > Lamiales > Orobanchaceae > Orobanche > Orobanche coerulescens. The sequence goes on along the minus strand of CM065818.1, from coordinate 88,833,106 downwards.
TATCGTTTTATTGAGATCCGTGTTCTTAAGCGGCTTTTCCGCACTTGAGTTCGATTCTTGCGAATCTCGTCCGAAACTGTTGTTTCAAGTTTCTCGTAAGTTCATTTAATGTTATTATTCATGTTGCGAGCTTTGTCTTGGTGTTTCGATCGTGTATCATGTATTTCGGACGTTTTGGGCCATTTTCATAATTTCCGAAAGTTTGGGGTAATTACTTTCCGTTGTCGAATTTCGAGCCTTCGGGTGGTCGGAATCATATGTTCTCTTAGCGCTTGGATTCGTCCTTGCGAGTACTTCGTTACCGTATCTTCAATTCACATTCAGGTTCGGGTTTCAGCATCATTTGGTCCGTCGGTGTGGCCACGGCCGAGCCACGGCCGCACAGTTTGGAACTGGCCTGGCCTGGCTGAGTTACGGCCGTAAGGGGCCGGTTAAGGACGTAAGTGATCGGTAGGCATGGCCTGACGAATGCCGGTTACAGCCGTAAGGGCTGAGAGTTACGGCCGTACGAGCGCTGGGTATCTTCCGGACGAAGGCCGGTTACGGCCGTAATGTGTGCCAGTTACGGCCGTAAGTGTCCGACAGGTGCTGGGCAGATTTTTTTGACGAATGCCAGTTACGGCCGTAAGGCCTGCCAAGTACGGCCGTAAGGGCCGAGTTACGGCCGTAAGGCACTGCCGGTTACGGCCGTAACCCTGCCGACTATATATAGCCTGGGCTCGGCCAGACTTCATTTTTACTCGTTTTTCTTCTTTTTTCGGCGGCTGGCGACGGGAGGCTCGGGAAATCGAGTTCATGGCCGCTTCTAATCAATTCCAAGACGTTTTGGAAGATTCTTGTTGATTATATCATCATCCAATCCGTGTTCTTCGCCGAATCAAGGTATATTTCTTGATTTTCCTCCAAGTTAACTTTTTGGGGAAGTTGTTCTTGATTTTGATTCTAGTCCGATTATGATCAATCGGTTGATGTTAGTAAACATTAATAATCGTGTTCTATGGATTGTATATCCATATTTTCGATTCGTTCAACCCGATTAATGATTCTTAGGCTCTTGAGTAACTTTGAACATTTAGTGTTCGGTTAAATGCCTCAAAGAGTTTCTTTCGGTCGTTATGTTGATTTCGATTGATATTATGGTATTGAATGAATTGTATTTCATTCAAGGTTGTTCGAGTACTTGTGTTTATCGGAGGACGCCGTTCGTTGTTCGTGGAAGGGTTTCATCGCCTTCGGTTGAGGTAAGTTTTATACTTGTACTAGTCAATGAGATTAATGTTATCATATATGTGTGTGAATGTGTTGTATTATTCCGAGACTTAGTCTCTTCATAAGTTCATTGATATTAGGGGATCATTTGATACGATACTCTTCGGCAATTATGCCAAATGTTTATTATCATTCATTAATGGTCGGTAAGGCATTGAGATATTCGTTGTTAATATTATTATCGATCAACGGTTCGCGGTATCGATGTATCGGTTGTTGTTGTTAATATTGATGTCGATCTAAGACGTTGTAATCATTGTTATTAATATTGGCGTCCTGTCATTCATGTTTTATTAGCCGATTGAAGGCATTGTCGTATTCATTCTCGTCGTCATCGTCGGTAACCGATTAAAGGTACCGAGGCATTCATTGTATCATTGTCATCGATTAGCCATTATAAGGCAATCGAGATATTGAATCATCCGCGGCATCATTTTTATCGGTTGGCCATTCTAAGGCAATCGAGGTATTGAATTGGGGCTGTCGAGGATAGTTCCCATCCGTTGTATCATTGTTATCGATTGACCATTTTAAGGTAATTGAAGTATTGAATTGGGACTGTCGAGTACGATGCCCATCCGTGAGACATCATTATCGTGTTGGCAGACTCAAGGTAGCACACTATCATTCTCGTGAATTCGGTAATCTATGGATCATTGTTGTTTGTGATTAATCTTATTATTTTGGAGGCTAGTCTCGGCTAGTGCTCATTATGGGTAAGTTTGGGGCTTGAACATTCACAGTTGGGTTTCCAACACCTACAATTCAGTAGGTCATGGCCATTGGATGACCAAATTGTGATACGGATTCGTGCCGTGCCTTCGGCCCTAATTGTGATACGGCTTCGTGCCGTTGCTTCGGCCCTAATTGTGATACGGCTTCGTGCCGTGGCTTCGGCCCTAATCGTGATACGGCTTCGTGCCGTGGCTTCGGCCTAATTGTGATACGGCTTCGTGTCGTGGCTTTGGCCCTAATGGTGATACGACTTCGTGCCGTGGCTTCGGCCCTAATTGTGATACGGCTTCGTGCCGTGGCTTCGGCCCTAATTATGATACGGCTTCGTGCCGTGGCTTCGACTCTAATGGTGATACGTCTTCGTGCCGTGGCTTCGGCGCTAATCAATACAGCTTCGGGCTATTTTGGCTTCATGTGATTGTGATAGTTGACAGCTTCGTCTGAGTGGCTTTCATGCCATTGTGAGTGTCTTGGTTATTTCATTAGAGCCTTCGGGCATTATGATTCATAAGTAATTCAGTTCTGGTTTGGTTCATATCGTGTAATTCATTGTGGTACTCTATAATCATGATTCGCCGTTTGGCATTTACGTTCTAACCTGTCGAACATGTATTAATTGTATGCCGTGGGCATAGTGTTTCACGAATGCTCGGTTCTTACCTTGGTTTGTGAGCATCTCATATTATTATTATCATTGTACCGTTTCATTCTGCCTTTGGATGCATATCATGTCATACGTATATTTGATGTTCATTATCTGGATGACTGACCCCATGGGGGCGGAACATGTTTTCATGTTTTAGGTGCTTGCGAGGAGAGAGTTGAGACACAGGGGCATGATGATGACGACGAGGCATTCGAGCGATACTACTCCGAGTTGTTCATGTTGGTCAGTTAGTTGGAGTGTTCTCTAGTTTGTCAGTCATTGTCATTATGTATTACCCGAGCAGATGCTCGTGGGTGTTTTTGTACTTTACTTTTGGCCATGTAGGCCCTTCGTTGTCGTTGAAATTCCTTATCGGAATATTGTGTCGGATATCATGGTAGGGACTATGATTTTCCCTTGTTGTTTAATTTAATATATTTTAGTCATGTTCGCCTGGTGGATCTCCTAGTGTGGGGTCCACGGCACTGTAATAACCCAATAAGATTTGGGGGTGTTACATTCCTAATATCGTCATCAGCAAGGAATTCGTCATTTGATCCATATGGAGATCCTTTAGAGATAGGAATGTCAACATGTTCGGAAGTGGGTGTCTGTAGGTTTTGCTCCATTTTCTATCTAGGGAGACAGAATGGACCTATTCCTCCTACCTCGGTTTGGTCTGGGTAGTCGAATGTACAGGAAGGACTGATTTTTCCTGCTAACTCTCATCGTCCGCCTGTTCATAAAGAGAGACTGATTGCTCTTGTCGGGCAGCACGTATGGCATCTTCCTCTATCGGCTGGATAGATCCTCTTGAATGGGAGATTCTTCTTGTTGGGTGGAAGTAGCAACTTCTTTATTAGTGACAAGAGGGACTGATTCCTCTTCTTTGTTTTCTTCTTAGGTTACTTCTTCTTGCGCGGTTGGGGACTGATGTTTGTCAGTGTATGTCCCCTGGCCCTGTTGAGCCTGAATATTAGCAAATTCTCCTTCCTGAGCCTCTTCATGGCTCATCCAAAGTCCGGACTATAGGGCCTCCTCATCGTCATTAGAGTCGGGGTCGAAGTGATGACTTGGTGTCGGAGCTTTATCATCAGACTGTGATTTCCCTTTCAGTTGGGCCTTATCTTTCCCATGAAGTAATATGATATGAGCTCTTGGAAAAAGTGATCTTCCAACTTGATCAAGACGTCAACACTCTATGTGTTCGTGACCTCCAGAGCAAGCAATTCTTCTTCTCTCTATTCTTCCTAGTGATACAGGGTGTCGTACGGGGCGAGCCTATATGACTTCCAGATTCTAAAGTGCTCGAAGGCTTCATCAATTTGTACTTGGAGGACTATTTGGTTTATTATAGCTATTGGGGAGGGACTCCGAACAATAGATGGTTCTACTGTCCGGTGGGGATCCTCAACAGGTATGGGAGCCTATTGGGGAGATGGAGTCCTGATAGGATGGGGTGCCCTGTTGAGAGAGGGACTCCTTATAGGGGTGGGTACCCTATTTGTAGTTGTGGCTTTAGGCTCCTAAGGGGCATCCGATTCGCCAGAACCTTCAATCTTGGCAAATAGTTGTTCTTCCGTCATAGCCGTCATAGGCTCGGGAACTATTGTAGGAGCAGCAATTGTTTCTTCCAAAGGAGTTGCGCCCTGTGGGATGGTTTCAGAATATGGTGTCGCAGGGGGAACTTATATATTGACCGTTGTAGTCAATACAGGAATAGCTTTCGAAGACTTCGTCTTCTTTCTCCTTTTCTCGGCATCTTTGGAGGAGCTGATATCGGGAAGTGCTCTTTTCTTCTTCTCTTCCCATCATCAGTACTCTTGAGTGTAACATCCCTAGGATCACTCTAAGTTGGCATGCGGGAAGGTTTGGGCCTGTCAGCAAGAATGGTTTATTTGTTGTAGACAGTGGGCTTGAATCCACCGATGATTTTTCCTATAAGAATCTTTTTGGCCTCTACAGATTGCTGTACTCCGCAGCGAGTAAGAATGTGGTTCCGAATCAAGCCAAAAGGTTTCTTCATAGTCTCAGGCTTGGATGCATCCTCCTGAATGCGCTTCAGAACAATTTGGCACCCGTTTACTTTTTCACCAGACATAATAGCAACCATAATTATATACCTCATATTGATACACATTTCGAAAGCACCAGTTCGGTTCTCAATCACCCTACATCAAAAATTGTGAAGATAAACGTAGGGGGGTGAAGTTCTTCTTGTGGCGATAAGGGTGGACATTTGTGGCCATGGAAGTGCCAGTGAAAAGCTTCCAGTAGGACGACAACAAACTTTTAGACACGAAACTCTCTAGTTCTTCCATTTCCAACCCGTTAGATGGAAACTTGTAGACCTTCTCCAGAAGTTCCTTAATCACAGGGAGTTCTATCCCTTGCACAGTTCCAATGATGTCAGTGATTTCAAAACCTTTCACCTACGACGCATATTTGAACGTTGCATCCAGATAAAATTCCTCAATAATCTGTTCGTTGTAATTATCAGAGTAATGACTTCCCAAATGGTACAGACCCTGTTGTTTCACTCTAGCAACACCCAGGTCCATTCCGAGTTCGTCTTCACTTTCAAGGGAAATACTCTCCATTACAACAGATTTATACGACCGTCAATGATGGAGTCCTTCTTCTTTAGAGAGATTCAAGAGGTCTATGAAGTAGACATTTTCCAGAAAAATTGGTGAGAAAACAGAGAATTAAGCAAAGGATTGTAGAGAAAATGTAGATAGATTGCTTCACACGAGCAGCAACTAAGTTCATACCAATAGCATCTTCATCCTCATAAGCAATCCTCTCTAAAATCACGGATTTTGCGAAGATGCATCCATTGATGATGGTTTCTTTCTTTTTCAAAGAGATCGGTGAAGCCTGTTAGGAAGACATTTTCCAACAAAAGTTGTGAAGTAACAAGAAATCAAGTAAAAGTACTTATAACGTATATAGACAGATTGTTGTAGACTCTTTGATTTGCAGAAAGCGTAAAGAGTCTATGAGAGCAATGTGCTATAGTGAATGATCAAATATAAGGGATGGGAACAATTTTTAAAAATGAACGTATATGACGGACTCATATTTAACTTGTACGTCTAATCCGTCATCTTTGAAATTAACAAGTGGTCCCACTTCTGACACAGTTCATCTTCCACTATTGCACGAAACGGCGATGTGAATTTTAAAATAACGGTATTTGGGGTAGTAAAGTCCAGTTGTCTTTATAGTAATAAAAGATAAATCGTTTTAAGTTCAGACAGTGCACGTGGACTTAAAACCGTTTGCTGTGTATAAATGTATGAATTGGATATGATTTAAATATTAATTTATATCCTACAGTGTATGTGTTGTATCCGTGAAAATACAGCATTCCACCTTAAAAGGTACATACAGGATTCAATTCTTACAGCAATATTGGATTAATAATGTATTCTTAGGTCATACTATATTCCCCCTTAATTAATGCACATGTCATCTGTAAGAAGGTTTTATGCCTTCTTCTTCCTACAGTAAAGATACGACTTGAAGTTCTGAGTGTACAGTTAATTAAAGTAGATACTTTATTCATGCGTCTTACCGTATTCCCCCTCAATTTATGAGTAAAATGTAAAAACTTTCAAGGAGTCTGGGTGTAGCATTCCCAATTCCTGGCGAAGCATGCAGAATCTGGTGGTGCTGAGAGGTTTTGTAAATATGTTGATTAACTGGATGTCTGTATGAATCTTCTCGATTCGAAAATATTTATTCTCAAAATGATTCCTAATGAAATGATGATTCATATCGATATGCTTAGTCTGGAAGTGCAATACAGGGTTGTGCGTGATTGCAATTGCAGTCGTGCTATCGCACATGATTGGTGTCTCTCTGGCATGGATTCCATAATCTTGTAATTGATATTGCATCCAGAGAATCTGCATACAGCAACTTCCAGTAGCATAGTATTCCGACTCAGCTGTTGAAAGTGAGTTGGCCAATTACTTCTTATTGAACCAAGACACAAGTCTAGTCCAAGGAAGTGACAAGTGCCATTAGTACTCTTCTTATCCAACTTACAGCCTCCGAAATCCGAATCGTTGTAGCCTACCAAATCGAATCCTCCTTCCTTAGGATACCACAATCCTACATTGATTGTTCCTTTTACGTAATTAAGGATTCGTTTGGTTGTGATGAATTGTGACTTGTTAGGTGCTACCTAGTACCGAGCACACACTCCGACAGCACACTGGATATCATGTATGTTGGCTGTTAGGTACAGGAGTAAGCCTATTAGCTTCATGTAGAGTGATTGATCAACCGGCTTTCCAGCTTCATTAGCACTTATCTGCGTGGAAGTGCTCATGGGGATGGACGGGGATTTGGAGTTATTCATCATGAATTTGTTGAGCAGCTCCTTGCTGCTTCTCCTGGTTGATAATTATACCTATAGGGAATTGCTTCACCTGCAATACTAGATGAGAGAACCTTTGACAGAGAGCAACGTTAGTTGAACCAAATATAATATCATCGACAAATATTTGTACCATAAGTAGGTCGTTGCCTTCCTGTATTTTAAAGAGGTTTTTGTCAACTGCATTTTTCTCAAATCCATTATTGATTAGATACAGTGACACGGTTTCATACGAGGCTCTAGACGTTTGCTTAAGTCCCTACAGTGCTTTCCTTAGCCTGTATATAAGGTCTCCACCTCCAGTGTTGACAAACCCTCGTGGTTGTTCAACATAGACTTCTTTGGCTAGGTCTCCATTCAGGAATGCACTCTTAAAGTCCATTTGATAGATTATAAAGTTCTTGTGAGCTGCCAAAGCTAGGACTATTCTTATGGCTTCTAGTCTGGCTACAGGGAAAAAGTTTCACCGTAGTCTATGGCTTCTTCCTATCTGTAACCTTGAGCGACTAGTTGGGATTTGTTTCTTATGATAAGTCCATTTTCATCCTTTTTGTTTCTAGATACCCATTTAGTTCCAGTTACATCTTGAGGAGTTGGTCTAGCTACTAGATACCATACATTATTTCTTCGAAACCATTAAGATCTTCTTCCTTTGAAGTGATCGAGTGAGAATTGTTCAGAGCTTCATTTGTCGAAACTGGTTCGGACTGGGCTAAGAATACAGCTAGGATACACATAGCTAGTCTCCTAAGTTCGGCTTGATATTTCCATACAGGAAATTGAGACTTCTCAGAATTTGTTTCTTCTTGTGCACAAAGTACAATGCTTTTGTACTCTTGATTTTCCTACGAGTGGTTACTCGGGCATCAGTATCTCCTATTATCAACTCCTGAGGTTAATCTCTTAGCCACCTCCTGTCAGGTTCTAGATTGACATCCCCTGTTATATTCTGTGGTGTTGTAGCCTCAACTTCAGCCTGTACAGCGTCATCTTCGAATGCTTCTATTGTTACAGCGGCAGGGTTGACTTCTAGGTCTGCGACAGGTTCTATTAGAGTTTGGGCATTATCAATAGAGAGCGTTTATATATTTTGGGTTATGTCTTATACTCCTGTAGGGTCACAATGGGGTTCATTGAATACTACATGGATGGATTCCTCTATTGTCGGCTTCCTTTTGTTAAATATCCTAAAATCCTTACTGACAGAGGAGTATCCAACGAAAATACCTTCATCCGACTTTTCATCAAAGGTCTTGAGTTGGTCTTTCCCATTATTTAGTACATAACACCTGCAACCAAAAATGTGAAAGTATGCAACCACTAGAGTTTTATTATTCCATACCTCATATGTTGTTTTGTTGTGATGCTTGTTGATGATACAGCAATTTATGTGTAGCATGCTGTATTTGTTACTTGTCCCCAGAACTGATGCGGCAATTTGCTTGCGGCTAGCATGGTCTTTGTTACTTCTTTGAGCATGCTGTTCTTTTGCTCGATAATGGCATTTTGTTGGGGAGTCTGGGCTACTGAGTATTTGTGTTGTATTCCATTATCCGCACAGTATGGCTCTGGGAAGCGATTTGTGAATTCTATGCCTCTGTCGAAATGAATGGATAAAATACTCGGCCATTTATCATTTTGTAGCTTCTTCAGGTGCTCTGGCAACCTTGTGATATATCTTTATTCTTGTTTAGAAAGATTGTCCATGCATACCTAGAAAAATCGTAAACAACAACACGACAATACTTCTTAACTCCCAAGCTTACACGGTCTACAGGGCCGTAGAGGTCCATGTATAGCAAATCCAGTACCCTATGGGTGGACAGCTATGACTTGCTTTTCAGGATGGTCTTAACTTTCTTGCCTTTCTGACAGGGTCCATAGACGATGTTTTTATGAAATGACACATCGGGCAAGCATATGACCGTTCCCTATCGAGCGAGTTTGTTGATATTTTTGAAGTTGATGTGGGACATCCTTTTGTGCCATAGCCAGCTTTAATCTGCAGTGCCTTTGGCAACAAAACATGGAATAGTGGATCTTGTGGGCTTCCAGTCAGCAATGTACATATTAGCTGACCGTCTTCGTGTAAGGACGACTTGCTTGGTCTTAATGTCCTTCACCCTATAATGATCTACAAAGAATTTGACCAAAAATTGTTTGTCATCGAACTGGCTAATACCAAGTAGATTATACTATAGTCCTTCAACACAGGCTACGTCGGTGACTTTAGACTTTCCTACAAGCAGGGTTCTTTTCCCTCTTGTTCTTCCTTTGGATTTGTTACCAAAGCGCACCTTTGGACCGCAACCTTCGACATAATCTGACAGCTTGCTAATATCTCCTCATGTGCCAAGAACATCTGTTGTATGTAACACCCCAAATCCGTTTTGGGTGATTACATGACGCAGGACCCACCAGGGTCCCACCAGGCTGACGACACACATGCCAAACAACAACTCAATACACAACACAACACCACGTAACAGTACAATATATGATACGAAACATAAGTTAGGCCTCGGCCGGGGCCAAAATAAAAGAGTTTAACAGCATTCACTCAACGCAAACATCACACGACATAGTACGACAAAACTGACAACAATACTAAATATAAAAACCGACTCTGACATTATAAATACAACAACTGATTCGATCTTTCTAACATCCGGTTTGCTTGTCAACTCCACGTCACCAACAGCAGGCTCCTGTACCTCGAGAGTACCTGAAATGTATAAAACATTCCACCCCAACAAGGTGCTAGCAACAACTGCTAATGCAAGTACAGTATTACAATATTTGAATCCACAAGCATTTACAAATTATTTAAAATTAAAAAATAGTTCATGTCACGATATTCCGGAATATCTAATATCAACCAACAGTAAAACTCCGAAACTTCTCACGACCCGGTCCGGATATCAAGCCACCAAGTCCCTGTGCGCCCCATCGAGCGATCCTAGGTGAGAATAACCACTCGTAAGAAACTCTCGCAACCCGGTCCAGCCGCTAAGCCACGAAGTCCCCGTGTGACCCCGTCGAGTCAACCCCGGGTGAGATTACCCCGAGTACAACCTCACAACATATAAACATCACAGTTTAATCATCGAAATGCATGCCATAAACTAGTGCAATAAGGTACTTGCCTGGATTCTAACGCACGAACGAACGACGAAAGAAAAAGGCTTCGGTAGGGATTATCTCCAAATTCTGATCGTAACAACAATGGATACATAATAAACTACAAACTCACTAAATAACCGAGAATTATTTGAAGTTCTACCCTTAGGGAAAATATACCGAACACTACGGAGGCATAAAAGGATTATACTCGATCAATGAAGGAAAAACTTGGAATTAATCTACAAAACTTCTAGGAACACATGAAACCACGATTAAACAACTATAATCCACCATTATTCGAAGCAAAATTGATTGGACAAACGAATTACAACAAGAACCCCAAAATTACGTATAAGAACAATATACCTAAATTTGACAATGAAATGGTGGAAGGAAGATGATTGATTCGTGATATACTCTTCAATTCCGAGCTAGAAGATGATTGAATGCAATAGCCGAGTGAAATTGCCCAAAGGGAGTGAAAAGCCTAGAGGAAAAGAAGAAATTAGGGTCAAAACCCGTGTCTATCTTATTTATACCTGGACGGAACAGGGCGCAACAAACGGCCCAATTAGCACCGTATTTAGGGTCGTGTTGCGGGATAGTGTGCATACCTGTACGACACTGCGCGCAGACACAGCACAAACTGTCACGGGTCTAGCGCCATGTTGCGACCAAGGGTGCATCACCCGCGGCAGGCACTCGCGCGAGTGTCTCGGCCGTTTCTCAGTAGAAGGCAAAAATGCAAACGTGTGGACACCAGGTGCAAGACCCCACCCTCGGCAGCACCGTTTGACAAACGGCGCAGAACCCAACGGAAAATATAGCCGTTTTCATCACCGTTTTGCACAGGAGAGGTCAGAAAGTTCTTGGTTGCTCGACGCTGTCACCACAACTGAGAAACTACGATAAAACTATAACATGACATGCCGACCCAACGGTTCGAGAAAAACAACAAAGCATCGAAAATGTCAAATAAACAGGAACGGTCCGAGAAAAACAACAATGAACCGAAAAATATATCAAATAAACCGCAAAATAAAAGTGCTAATATTACATTCTCTCCCTCTAACAAAAAGTTTCGACCCAAAACTTAAGATGTGAAAAACTCCGGATATTTCGACTTCATACTGTCCTCGGTTTCCCATGTAGCTTCCTCCGCTCCATGTCTTGACCATTGCACCTTCACCGAAGGGATAGTTTTGCGTCGGAACCCAATTCAATTGATGCTCCAAAATCTGAATCGGTTTCTCTTAAAAGGTGACGTCGGAACCCAATTCAATTTCCTCAAAATCAATAATATGCCTAGGACCCGAAACATATTTCCTCAACTACGAGACATGAAACACATTATGCACGTGACATAACAACGGCGGGAGACCCAAACGATAGGCAAGATCCCCAACTTGCTCTAAAATCTCAAAGGGGCCAATATACCTCGGACTAAGTTTACCCTTCCGACCGAAGCAGTAAACTCCCCGAGTCGGCGACACCTTCAGTAAAACGTGATTTCCAACCCCAAAATCCAATGGTCGGCGATGCGTGTCGGCATAGGACTTCTGTCGGCTCTGAGCCGTTAACAACCTATCAGGAATCAGAGTAATCTTCTCTCTCGTCTCAATTACTAAATCTGGTTCAGTACCTATCAATTCAGATGCGACATCCCAACATAAGGGTGATCTACACCTTCTTCCATACAAAGCCTCAAATGGTGCCATTTTAATCGAGGCATGCCAACTGTTGTTGTATGTAAACTCGATCAACGACAGGTGCGACTCCCAATCATCTTTCCAGTCTAAAGCACATGCTCTCAAAATATCCTCCAACGTCTGTATCGTCTGCTCCGACTGTCCGTCCGTATGAAGGTGGTAAGATGTACTGAGTCTCAACTCAGTCCCCAAAGCTCGATGAACAGCCTGCCAAAAATGTGATACGAACCGGCCATCTCGGTCTAAAACAATACTCTTATGAGTCCCATGTAACCTCACAATCTCTGTAATAAACACCCGAGCTAATCTCTCTGGTCCTTAAGTATCCTTAATACCCATAAAATAAGCAGATTTGGTTAGTCAATCAACAATGACCCAAATCATGTTTGTTCCAGTCCGAGTCCTAGGCATACTGGTAGTGGAATCCATAGAAATATCCTCCCACTTTCACTCCGGGATAGGAAGTGGTCGCAATAGACCCGCGGGTCACTGATGCTCGATCTTAACCTGTTGATAGATCAAACACCTCGATACAAACTCGCTAACGTCTGTCTTCAAATTACTCCACCAGAAGTTACTCCATACATCCTTGTACATTTTGCTCGTACCTGGATGTATGGAATAAGGCATATTGTGAGCTTCTCTCAAGATTTTCTGTCTCAACTCAATATCACATGGTACACACAACCTGCCACGAAATCTTAAAATTCCATCATCATGAATCACAAATCCAGGGGCTTTCCCCTTCTTTACATCCTCCCTCAACCGAACTAGGAATCGGTCATCATACTGTTTCGCCTTGATATCATCAATCAGAGATGAAGTGATTTCTAATGCACATAGCTGACCCTGAACTCTCTGAACCCAAACTTCGATATTCTGACCAATCAAATCCTCCTGGATCCTGATCTGAGGCGTAAGTACCTCCAACATCTGCAAAGCCATCGTCCTACGACTCAACGCATTGGCCACTACATTTGCCTTGCCCGGATGGAAAAGAATCTAATCTTTAATTAATCCTAGACACCACGCTACCTCATGTTCAATTCCTTCCGACTGAAGATATACTTTAGACTCTTGTGATCCGTGTAAATCTTACACGACGACTCATAGAGATAATGCCTCCAAATTTTTAGAGAAAAAACAACCGCAGCTAGTTCTAAATCATGTGTAAGGTAATTTGCTTCACAGGGTTTCAACTGTCGAGACACATAAGCAATAACCCTATCCCTTTGCATCATAACACATCCAAGTCTGAGGCCCGAAGCATCACTATAAATAACAAAGTCTTCAGTACCCTGAGGTAATGATAATATTGGCGCTGAAGTTAACCGTCTCTTTAACTCATCAAAACTGTTCTATCTCTCCACACTCCATTCGAACTTCTGGGACTTGTGGAGCAACTGAGTAAGTGGTCGAGCGATATTTTAAAATCCCTCGACAAACCTACAGTAATACCCAACAAGTCCCAAGAAACTCCGTGTCTCCTTCACATTCCTAGGTGGTTCCCACTCAATAATCGCCGCTATTTTCTGAGGATCCACCCGAACCCCATCAGCTGAAATTACGTGCCCGAGAAAGATTACTCTCTTAAGCCAAAACTCACACTTAGAAAACTTTGCGTAAAGTTTCTCTGCTTTCAAAGTGTTCAACACTACGTGTAGGTGTACAACATGATCTCTCTCGTTCTGTGAGTAGATAAGAATGTCATCAATGAAGACGACCACGAATTTATCAAGATAATCTACGAAGACTTTATTCATCAACTTCATAAACATGGCAGGAGCATTAGTTAGCCCAAACGGCATAACTAAAAATTCGTAGTGGCCATATCGAGTACGAAAAGCAGTCTTCGAAATGTCTGAATCCTGAATCCTTAGTGGATAATACCCCAAGCTCAAATCAATCTTATAGAAAACAGTAGCTCCCTAAAGCAGGTCGAACAAGTCATCTATAGGGGGCAACAGATACTTGTTCTTGATGGTCAGCTTATTCAACTTCCGATAATCAATGCACAAACGAAATGAACCGTCCTTCCTCTTAACAAAAAGAACTGGTGCGCCCCAAGGCCAAACACTCGGCCAAATATACCATTTGTCAAGAAGCTCACCCAGCTGCTTTTTTAGTTCTAACATCTCAGTAGGTTCCATAAGATACGGTGCACGAGAAACAGGTGCTGAACTCGACTCGAGATCAATGGAAAATTCTACATCTCTCGATGGGGGTAATCTCGGAAGGTCATCCGGAAATACATAAGGATATTCGCTCACAACTGGAATCGACGATAGATGAGTTGCACCATCATCGGTACTCAGGACATAGCACCAATAACCGATACAGTCTTGTTTCAGTCTGCCCGAACTACCCGGCTCATGACCCACGAAAGTTTGCTCGGCACCATCCTCAGCTAATATAGAAATAGTTCGCGTATGATAGTTCATAATATCACCATGCCGGACCAACCAATTATCTCCAAGAATCACATCCTCTCCCTTCAGATCTACCACAATGGTCCAAAGGCCAATCCCGACTCCCAATGTACACAAGACAATCCCTAACCTTACAGTTACCAACCAAATGCTCCCCACTCAGAGTACCCACTACAAACGGTTCACACTCAATAAACAATCAAGACCCAAACGTTTCACACAATTAAGAGCAATAGAAGAATGCGTAGCTCCTGAATCAAATAATATGGAAATAGGTTGAGAAAGTATCTGCGTGGTACCTGCAGCTACTGGAGCCTCTGGGTCATCTGCGCATCTCATCTTATACACCCTCAGCTGAACTGAACCCACACTCGATGTAGTCTGACAGTCTGACCGACCTCGACCTCTGCCTCGTCCCAAAGTCTGTTGTGGCTGACCAGCTATAGCCCCCGGGTTCACACTAGGAGTTGGCACCGAATTCTGATGTTTGGTGAGCCTGGTGGCAACCTCACAATAGGCAACCCTGTGACCAGTCTGTCTACACGTAAAGCAGGTAGTAGGAGAACAGGGACACTCTCTGAATTGGTGACCCACTTGATTACAATTATAACATTGCCCTCTGCCAAATGTAAAAGACTCGCCCGATAAAAAACCTGGGTCACTATTAGCTTGATGAACCGGCTTCCCGATAACAGAATGAGAATCCTGAGATTTGCGAAATCTACTGCCCTTTCTTCCCAAAAAATCCCCAGTCATCTTCAACTTCTTGCTCTCGGTACCCGATCCTGATGCAGAAATAACCATCTCAATAGCTAAGGCAAGATCCTGGTATTCTTTCAAAGTAGCACATCGAAAGCCTGCCATACCCTCTCAGATCATGGGTTTCATCCTCAAACAAAAGTAGCGGATCTTATCAGCTTCAGTCCTTACCTGCTCACGAACATAACTCAGCTGCTGATTATATGTAACAATGGCTTCAGTAATAGGTACATCCTGCGGAGTTGCAGTAAATAAGTCCGCAATTCGTTTCTCTTTAACTGGCCAAGGACAATACTCCTCCTCTACCTTAGCTTTGAACTCGGCCCAGGTGGCCTTGACACGTCTTTAGTGTAACTATCGCAAGTGCACGATATCGTATCAAGTAGTAAGTGGACTTTTTGAGTCCGGTTTATCGATCCCACGAGGAAGTTAGGTTATATATTGAATTATACACTATTTAACTATTTGTTATAGAGATCTATAAGATTGAAACACACAATTTAAGAGTTTGGTTTGACAATTGCAAAGAAAATTGCAATAATAGTTCTAATATTCAAGAAAATGAAAGATTGCACTAATAATAGATTAATAAAAGATAAAATGAAATAGTTGGGATTACAAACTTAGTTCATCATTAGTTATAGAAGATGTATAAGAGATCATAAGATGAATTTACTTATTATGTTGTGTAGATTCGATTTTCCTGAAAAAGACAGTTTCTCTTTCGAACTATAAAATGCCCCTTATATATTGAATCAATCCACTATATTTCTATGTTGATTGGCTTCAATACAAAGATTTAGGTTTTATGAAAACAACTCAAAGAACCATCTAAGGTCTAGAGGTATATTTCTATCCCCTAGAACAACTTAGAGTGAAGATCATTTGATCTAATCAAACATATTTTCTATCGAAACATATGAAGACCATAAATATCGTCATTTATTGGCCAAATAAATAAAGATTGTTAAAACAATGAAAATCACACACAGTAATAAGTAATTCATAATAGATCTTTATACAAACTTAAATAACATGACTAAACTTGTTTATAATCCCAACTTAAGGAACTTAGCCCATGAAGGGTTTAATAAACATAATACAAGCTTGAGTGGTCATTATTAGTTGAAAAGGAGAAAGAATTGATCCTAACTCCCTTAGTAGATAAAGGAGAAAGAAGCAATAAACTCCCTGAACAACATATGTTATACCACTATTACACAAATCACTCAAGAACACAAGTGTGTTCTTCACACAAAAAGAAAATATTACAAAAAGTGGAAAAATATAAGATGAATGATGAATAATGATGGATCTAAGAGGTCTATTTATACACCTAAACTCATCTAATAGCTCCAAAACTCCAGCATTATTACATTAGATCGGATCAATGCCAGCCATTCCCTCAATAATAGACCAAAAGTATTAAAAATTAGGCAATGATCAATAATCTGCCAATAGTTACGGCCGTAACATTGAGGAGTTATGGCCGTAACTATGATGACTTACGGCCGTAACATTGAGGAGTTATGGCCGTAACATGGCTACGGTTTTTTCTTTGTGAATTACGCCCGTACTTTATGATGTTACGCCCGTATGGAGTTTCAGACTTCATTTTCAGCCCAGAATTTCTTAGACTTTGCGTTTTTGCCCCAAATCTTCTTCGGATGATAACTTTTGATATATAACTCTGATTTTGAATCCGAAAAGACTGCCGAACTCATCTCGGAAAGCCCTACAACATGAATACATAAAAATTCAACAAAGAGAATATTTTATAAACATGTTATTTCTTGAGTAAATCAGTAATTTAATCCGATTAAGACTAGATTTACATATTCATCTGATAAATAATAAAATCATTAAAAGCTAATTAATTCTAAGCAAAAACGAGTAGACTTGCTCAATTATGGGTGAAATATATCGATACAAACCATGGATAAGTGTATAAAACTGACACTTATCAGGCCACACGATCAGTAGGCCCAATAGCTTCCCACCAGTCCGCGGCTTCCTTGTCAAGAAAGTACTGCGCAATAGGAACCCGTCTCTCATCTGGGCAAGCAATAGCATTGAAAATCTTGACAAACTGGAACAGCCAACCCTCCCATCCAAACGCATCAGGCGCACCAGCAAAACGGGGAGGCTGCATCTTCATCACTCCCTGAAGCCACTTAGTAGCCCCAGCAATCTCATCCGTCGGCTGTTCACGGTGCCCGGCCTAATTTAACTGAACTAACTGTGCCGCTACCTGTTGAAGTGTAGTAGCTATGCCGGCATTCACATTAGGATCAGCCGATAGTTCTTGACTAACAGAAGGATCCGGGTCACTGCCAGGGTTCAAAAATTCGGTGCTTGGCACCGTACGGGATGCCGAATCAGATGCAACATTAGAAGGTGTGGCAGATTCACTAGCGGTACCACGACCACGGCCTCTGCCACGTCCACGTCCGCCACGACCTCTCAAAATACTAAAAGATAAAAGAATTGAAATTGTCAGAACATCTCACAAATCTAAGGAATTCAAGTTTACACTACCACGAAAGCAATAAAACGTAAGGAGAATTCAAGAAGTCTTACTACCACGGGTCACACAGTTCGACAGCAGCACAAGATGTTAAGCTCAGTCAGTTTACATGACTCTAAGGACCTGACAGACCCAATAACCAATGGCCTAGGTATCCCTGAACCCAGGCTCTGATACCATAAATGTAACACTCCAATTCCGCTTTGGGTGATTACATGTCGTAGGACCCACTAGGGTCCCACCAGGCTGACGACACACATGCCAGACAACAACTCAATACACAACAAACCACCACGTAACAGTACAATATATGATACGGAACATAAGTTAGGCCTCGGCCGCGGCCAAAATAGAAGAGTTTAACAGCATTCACTCAACGCAAACATCACACGACATAGTACGACAAAACCGAGGACAATACTAAATATAAAAACCGACTCTGACATTACAAATACAATAAATGACTCGAGCTTTCTAACATTCGGTCTGCTTGTCAAATCCGCGTGCACCAACAGTAGGCTCCTGTCCCTCGAGAGTACCTGAAATGTATAAAACATTCCACCCTAACAAGGAGTTAGCAACAACCGCTAGTGCAAGTACAGTATTACAATATTTTAATCCACAGGCATTTCCAATTCATTTCAAATCCAAAAACAGTTCATGTCACGATATTCTGGAATATCTAATATCAACCAACAGTAAAACACTCCGGCACTTCTCGCGACCCGGTCCGGCTATCAAGCCACCAAGTCCTTGTGCGCCCAGTCGAGCGACCCCAGGTGAGAATACCCACTCGTAAGAAACTCTCGCAACCCAATCTAGCCGCTAAGCCACCAAGTCCCCGTGGTACCCCGTCGAGTCAACCCCGGGTGAGAGTACCCCGAGTACAACCTCACAACACATAAACATCACAGTTTCATCACCGAAATGCATGCCATACACTAGTGCAATAAGGTACTTGCCTGGATTCTAACGCACGAAGGAATGACGAACGAAAAAGGCTTCGGTAGTGATTATCTCCAAATTCTGATCCTAAAAACAATGGAGACATAATAAACTACAAACTCACTGAATAACCGAGAATTATTCAAAGTTCTACCCTTAGGGACAATATACCGAACACTACAGAGGCACAAAAGGATTATACTCGATCAACGAAGGAAAAACTTGGAATTAATCTACAAAACTTCTAGGAACACATGAAACCACGATTAAACAACTATAATCCACCATTATTCGAAGCAAAATTGATTGGACAAACGAATTACAACAAAAACCCCAAAGTTAGGTATAAGAACAATATACCTCAATTTGACGATGAAATGGTGGAAGGAAGATGATTGATTCGTGATATACTCTTCAATTCCGAGCTAGAAGATGATTGAATGCAATAGCCGAGTGAAATTGCCCAAAGGGAGTTAAAATCTGAGAGGAAAAGAAGAAATTAGGGTCAAAACCCATGTCTATCTTAATTATACCTGGACGGAACAGGGCGCAACAAACGGCCCAACTAGCGCCGTATTTAGGGCCGTATTGCGGGACAATGCACATACCTGTACGACACGGCGCACAGACATGGCGCAAAATGTCACGGGTCTAGCGCCGTGTTGCGACAAACGGCGCATCACCCGCGGCAGACACTCGCGCGAGTGTCTCGGCCATTTCTCAGTAGAAGGAAAAAATGCAAACGTCCGAACACCCGGTGCAAGACCCCACCCTCGGCAGCACCATTTGACAAACGGCACAGAACCCAATGGAAATTATAGCCGTTTTCATCGCCATTTTGCACAGGAGAGGTTAGGAAGTTCTTGGTTGCTCGACGCTGTCACCACAACTGAGAAAATACGATAAAACTATAACATGACATGCCGACCCAACGGTCCGATAAAAACAACAAAGCATCGAAAATGTCAAATAAACAGGAACGGCCCGAGATAAACAACAATGAACCGAGAAATATATCAAATAAACCGCAAAATAAAAGTGCTAATATTACGTTCTCTCCCTCTAACAAAAAGTTTCGACCCGAAACTTAAGATGTGAAAAACTCCGGATATTTCGACTTCATACTATCCTCGGTTTCCCATGTAGCTTCCTCCGCTCCATGTCTTGACCATTTCACCTTCACCGAAGGGATAGTTTTGCGTCTAAGCTGTTTCACTTGACGCTCCAAAATCTGAATCGGTTTCTCTTAAAAGGTGACGTCGGAACCCAATTCAATTTCCCCAAAATCAATAATATGCCTAGGATCCGAAACATATTTCCTCAACTACGAGACATGAAGCACATTATACACGTAACATAATGACGGCGGGAGACCCAAACGATAGGAAAGATCCCCAACTCGCTTTAAAATCTCAAAGTGGCCAATATACCGCGGACTAAGTTTACCCTTCCGACCGAAGTGCTAAACTCCCCGAGTCGGCGACACCTTCAGTAAAACGTGATTTCCAACCTCAAACTCCAACGGTCGGCGATGCGTGTCGGCATAGGACTTCTATCGACTCTGAGCCGTTAACAACCTATCAGGAATCAGAGTAATCTTCTCTCTCATCTCAATTACTAAATCTGGTTCAGTACCTATCAATTCAGATGCGACATCCCAACATAAGGGTTATCTACACCTTCTTCCATACAAAGCCTCAAATGATGCCATTTTAATCGAGGCATGCCAACTGTTGTTGTATGTAAACTCGATCAACGACAGGTGCGACTCCCAATCATCTTTCCAGTATAAAGCACATGCTCTCAAAATATCCTCCAACGTGTGTATCGTCCGCTCCGACTGTCCGTCCGTCTGAAGGTGGTAAGATGTACTGAGTCTCAACTCAGTCCCCAAAGCTCGATGAACAGCCTGCCAAAAAGTCTTCGGCAGGGATTATTTCCAAATTCCAATCCTAACAACAATAGTGACTCATTCAACTACAAACTCACTGAAAAACCGAGAATTATTCGAAGTTTTACCCTTAGGGACAATATACCGAACACTACGGAGGCATAAAAGTATTATACTCGATCAACGAAGGAAAAACTTGGAATTAATCCACAAAAATTCTAGGAACAAATGAAACCACGATTAAACAACTATAATCCACCATTATTCGAAGCGAAATTGATTGGACAAACAAATTACAACAAAAACCCCAAAGTTAGATATAAGAACAGTATACCTCAATTTGATGATGAAATGGTGGAAGGAAGATGATGGATTCGTGATATAATCTACAATTCCGAGCTAGAATATGATTGAATGCAATAGCCGAGTGAAATCGCCAAAAATCGCCCAAAAGGAGTGAAAAGCCGAGAGGAAAAGAAGAAAATGGGGTCAAAACCCGTGTCCGTCCTATTTATACCTGGACGGAACACGGTGCAACAAACAGCCCAACTAGCGCTGTATTTAGCGCCGTGTTGCGAGATAGTGCGCATACCTGTATGACACAGTGCACAGACACGGCGCAAAACATCACGGGTCTAGCGCCGTGTTGCGATAAACGGCGCATCACCAACGACAGGCACTCGCGCGAATGTCTCAGCCGTTTCTCAACAAAAGGCAAAAATGTAAACGCGCAAACACCCGGCGCAAAACCCAGCCCTCGGCAGTCCTGTTTGACAAATGGTGCAGAACCCGATGGAAATTGTAGCCATTTTCATCGCCGTTTTGCACAGGTCAGGTCAGAAAGTTCTTGGTTGCTCGATGCCTTCACCATAACTGAGAAAATACGATAAGACTATAACATGACATGCCGACCCAATGGTCTGAGAAAAACAACAAAGCATTGAAAATGTCCAATAAACCGGAACAACCCAAAATGTCCGGAAAATAGACCGGAAAATAAAAGTGCTAATATTACATTGTCGAAGTACCAAATGTCCTTCTCCTTGATGTCCTGTAATCAAAGAAATTAGGTAGATTTAGGTCCCATTTGATTTTTGGGTCCATGGATGTTAGTGCCTTTTGGTACCCAAATTTGGCTGACACCAATTGGTTTGATATAGGTTAGTTTTGGTCCAGCTTTGTGATATTTACATGGGGCAGGCACTTATTCGCTATAATCCTGAATGTTATGCATGTAAAATCTAGGGTTTTGGTTCCAGTATGATTGCCGTGTCGGAGGGGAACCTATTTTCCTTGGTCTTACAACTTGCCTTCTAGGTTTCCAGTTGGATTCCCATATCTATTGGTGATACTGCGCGGCAGCCTGCTTCCTGGATGGATATCTTGGTTCCTGTATCCAGTATCTAGGTGCACTGAACAATTGGTAATACGGCGGTGCGTGCCTCCAATACTTAGATACAACCTTCTTTCTAAGTGGCTGGTGATGCTGTTGATATACTAGAGGACCATACTGTTGATGAGAATTGCGTCTTACAGGTGTGTGAGGCTGAGGTTTCCACTGCTTATGATAAGAACTCGAGTGCGTAACCGCAAACGTTGTTGTCTGAGACGGGGCCAATATAACCTTTGCGGGACTCGGGACCTCTTCGGGTTCAGGAATGGGTTCCACTCCCCTGACAAAGACCATACTAGACTTTCCCTTGTGGGACAACGAGTCATATACTAAGCCACGTTCATCGTGGGCATGCTGCCCAGTGCTTAGAATTTCTTCCCCTATTGAAGATTTTTCAAATCATTTCAGGATGGTCTCGAGTTCTCCTTCTCGTTTCACGAGAGTTTGAATTTTAGCTTCGAGTAAAGCATAACCATTTGTCTTGCACTCATTATGAGACGTTGCCTCATTTAGTTATTTTTCAAGTTGATGATGGTTTCCATGAGTTTTACATGAGTGACTGCTATTTTCGAAATCTAAAGACATGTTTTCATAGTTGTTTTTGAGCAAGTCACTTTCATGTTTCAGCTCTAGGTTTAAAATGGCGAGCTGTATATTTTCTTGTTTGATTCATGGGCTTTTTGAATGGTTTTAAACGCATTCATCATATTTTCAAACTTATGCGATGTATTGATAGGAATAATTGAGGTTGAGCTTACCTTATCATCGCTGTCATTATCATCTTCTTCTTCTTTGGCCATAAAGCACATATATGCTTTATGCTCTATCTCATCGTCGGAGGAGTCACTGTCAATGATCATCTGAAGGCACTCTTCGATCTTGTTCAATATGGTAGAGGCTTCTAATTCACCAGTCATGGCCTTGAACTTGTTTCTCCAAGTGCGCCTCTTCTCATCCTTTTTCCTGTTGCTCGGCTTTGGGCAACTTTTGCACTTTTGGATGAGGACACTTACTTTCATAATGTCCTGGGTTCCTGCAATTATAACACATGTTAGAATCTCCAGATGAAGGGGATTCAGAACTTACCCTGTTGAATGTCTTGGGCCTGTATGGGGACTTTCCACACTGTTTAATGGACTTCTTGAATTTGTGCATGAGCAGGGCCATCTCATCTTGCGACAGGATGTCATCTTCGCTGTCTGCTGGCATGCATGCCGATTTGGAGGTGTTGGGTGATGAACTGTCTTTCGTATCAGATACAACAGCCAGTGTTGTAGTCTTGGCAGGTGACTCTTCAGATTTCTCTCTCTTGTCTATATCATACTCAAATGCCTTTAGGTCGGAGAAGAGATCAAAAGTGGAAATATCATTTAAGTTACAGGATACACACATAGCTGAGGTTTTTATGTCCCATCGTGCATGGAGTGATCTAAATATTTCTAAAGTTTTCTCCTTCTGGGTATACACTTTACCCAATGATTCAAGCTCACCAACAATGCTGATAAATATGAGGTCAAGCTCCTCAAGTGTTTCTAAAGATTTCATTTCAAAAGACTCAAATTGCTGAGTTAGTTAAGAAATTTTATTTTCTTTTGAAAGCTCAATTCCCTCGCAAATAAGCTTGAGTTTCTCCCAGATTTGCTTGGCAGTCTTACAGCTTTTTACCTTATAGAATGTGCCTTTGAGAGTGACAAACAGCGCATTCTTCACGACATTGTCCATGTTTACATGCTTGCGATTATCGGTCGCCATTGATCGCGCTCCTTCTCAAGCATTTCCGCATGAGGCTGTCCTTCTATTCTTATGGTTGGATTGACCTTCATAATCTTGATTGGTCCTTCCTGTATAACGAATTCATTTCTTCGTACATTGCTGCAAGATGGGCTTCCATCATAATTCTCCAGTCATAAAACTCATTAATGGAAAATATAGGGACTTTATTGATTATGGAGGTGTCTATTATAGAAGTAGGATAAATGATGAATATATGGAAAAGAAGTTTTCAAAAGCTAGTGATTTTTGTATATCTGGTTCAGTTAAAAATCGGCTGATTCTTTTTCGAATCAATCTTGCTCCGATACCACTTGTTGGCCATAAAGTATACTGTAAATATCTTAGAAGGGGGGGGGGGGTGAATAAGATGCATCATTTTTGAAGTTATTTGCATAGCGGAAGACTGGCATTAAGTTGCTGTAAATACAGCAACTAGGTAATCTCCTGTTTTCTTGGTTCGTGCAGGGTTTTTGCAATATGTGTACTTTAAATTACATAGGCAGATATGAAAATTGTAAATGACATAATGTAAATGCACACATATTTAAGTGGTTCGAGATAAACCCCTATATGTTCACTGCTCCTCCACACAGGAGTAAGATGTTTATTAAAATCACTGCGTACACAACTACATGACTTTAACTAAACGTGTCGTCATATCATTCACACGGATTGATACAACCGACAATAACTTGGGTCATTCCCACAAATTAGCTTGGATCTTTTGACTTGCTTCTTTTCACATAGATCGAAGCTTAGTCTTCAATGCTATTCTTCCCACACAGGTCGAAATTAGCAAGGGCGTAGTTCACACAGGGCTAAGTTGATCTCAGCGTAAGGTTTGGGTAGAGAAGGTTCAAACAAAAGTTGGATGCTTTGATGAGTGTTCGCTGTAAGGTGTGCTATTTGCATTGAGGACTGTATATCTCTTCACTTGATAATGTTCTATGCTCAAGGAAATATACTGCTCTTTGTTAGATTGATATTCAAATTATCAGAGCTAATGCGTCACATGTATTTCATGAGATAATGTACTAAAATGAGCAATGTCCTCTTGCTTGGGGCTATTTATAACCTTAGAATAGATCTGTTATAAATGTAGCAGTCGGTCGGTTGGTGAGATTGAGACAGCTCTGATTGGTGGTTGCTGAATGTTAGAATTAAAGGCGATTCACATTTAATGCTTCAGACATTCTCTTTGACTTAGCATTAAATGATCTTCAGTGTGTTCAGACTATAGTCTCTTTCGGACGCATTAAATGTTGTCCTATCAGCATTAAATGCTACTTTAACCATGAATACTTTATGAATAAACAATGTTTCTTTCAAAACGGTTTAAAGTTATTCTTCAGTCCTATTGGATATGTATTTTACTTTTCCTAAGTAAAACACCTACAGCAAGCTTGATGTATCCAACTTATTCATACCTGATGTATAATAATGAAAGTGCTATAGGAACGTACTTCTGACTATGTAGGAAGACTTGCTGTATGGACGTATGAAGTTTCCTAACAACTTCCATACTTAGAGAAATGCTGTCTTTGAAGACCTTATGTTGTATGAGGGCAATTATTAAAACAAGGCTGTACTTTTCCAACAAAGATCTTTAGATATGTCTGAACTAATACATACTGAAGGTTGTGGTTTAGATGATACCTATTCATCAACAGTGTTGGCCATCAGGCAGTTGTAGTCATTTTTTTCTTCTGGGAAAAATTCACCACTTGATTCCACAATCTCAGTGGCTGGTCTTCTCCAAATAGAGCTTTTCTTTTGTATTCCCTTCTGCTTGTGTCTTTTTTTATTCTTCTTTCTTCAGGTCAGGACAGTCATATTTAATGTGACCGTTCTTATGGTAGTTATAGCATTCCACCTTCCAATTTCCAGCTTTTTGGTTTCTTTTGGGATTCTCTTTGTAGTTCTTCTTATATTTTGAGTAATTCTTTCTGAATTTTTCAAGTATTGTCATTTATTCCTTAAAGTTCAGAGGACTGGGAGGAGTAACTTTAGCTAGGTTTCTTGTAGGGGACTCAGCAGCAAATGCAATCCCTTTCTCAGCTGGCTCACTGGATGATGAGCAAGGATGTTTGAACTCAAATGTCTTGAGGTCTGAGAATAGCTCTTGAATTTTTAGTTTGTTAAGATCCTTTGATTCCCTCATAGCTACAGCTTCATGCTCTATTCTGGGGTGAGAGACCTTAGAACCTCTAGTGCCATCGCTCGGTCGCCATGAGTTTTTTCGAGAGAGTTGATATTATTCATGATTTCTGTGAATCTGGTATCCACATTTTCTATAGTTTATCCATCCTTCATTTTGAAATCTGGCAATTTGAATCTGGCATTTTGTTTTCCTTGATAAGCTCAGTTCCCTCACACATTACAGCAAATGTGTCCCAGATCTCCTTGCATTCTTATAGTTCTTTATTTTTACCATGGTGGCTTTATCAAGAGTTTTATATCGACATCTCTGGCCCGGTTGTTAAGATTAGCCAGCTTCCTTTCATCAGTGATTAGCTCTGATCTGGTCTTGGGAAGGTGCTTTGGTTTCCCAGCTGATATTTCTTTAGTAGAGTTGTCCTTCATGTAGATGATAGGACCATCTTCAATAATGCTCCACATGTTGTCTTGGATAGATGATAGGTGTGCCTGCATTCTTATCTTCCAGAAATCATAATCATCAACCGAGAAAACAGGGAGTCTAGAATGCATTTGATCTATCTTAATATGAGAGTTTATATATAAGTATGGACCAGGTTCTTTAGTCTATCAAATATGAGGTCTATGAACCAACCTCTTCGGTACCACTTGTAGGTCACAAGTATGTATGGTAAAAGTCTAGGGGGTGAATAGACTTTTAAAATCACTTTGCTGAATTAGCTGTTTTAAGAAACTTCTGTTAAATATGTTGCTAGGTGAACTTAGGTGAAATCTCAGCTAGGTACAATTCAAAAGTCAGATGAAAAATAATATACGGAAGACTTAACTGACTTTTAATGCAACAATTAAGATGGATGCAGCAGTTAAGTATGGTGCTTAAAACAGTAAATAACACAGCACTTATAGTGGTTTCAGAGGTGCAGTAATCCTCTACTAGTCCACTTTTCTTCAATCTACTTGTAGATAGATTCACTATAACGTTCAATGGTTATAATGAATTTAGTTACTCCAACTTTCAACTAGTGAAAACCCATGGTCGCGGTAACTACTTCCTATGGTTTCTTGCCACCTCCTGATCAAAATCCCATGTATGCCTCAAAAATCCCAAGTTGCTTATCACCTTCCAATCAAGAACCGGTAGATGCCGCACAACCTCAACTTTCGAGAACTTCGTTCAAGAAAGTACCCCTACTCAAATCTGTAACACCCCCGTGATTTAAAGAGATATTACAGCGCCGTAGATTCTTTTTGGAGACCCTACGAGGCTTAAACCCACATATAACACAACAACCATCAACAAAAACGAGACATTCACACCCTTAAAACCAACATCAACTCCAACACAACATATATCACAAAGCATACCAATACATGGTCCTGTTGGATCACAATAAATATAACAACTCACAAATGATCCAACAACATCAACGGCTAACATCAATACGTTAAAACCATATATGACAGTACTCGTGCGAGTATAAAGCCAAAACACGACTCTGACCATGCCAACACGACCACCAACTCACAATAACATATGATATCAGTGTTGCTCATCATCCTCGTGTCCTTCCTATGATGGCTTGCCACTAAGATATGTACCTGAATACACAACAAGTTTATCCACCCCGAAAGGGCTCAGCAAACAGCTAGTGCAAGTACAAAGATTTATGAATATGTACAACAAATGAATAAATAACAAAATTATTGTGCCACCATGTATTCCGGAATACCATACCATAATCATCATCTCAAAACAATCTCCTGAGCTGTACTGGCCCTGTACCTCACGCGAGATACACACCCCAGAAAATCCTCGTCAGGCCCTTCCTGGTTGTACAACCCCACCAGGTGATCCATAGGGAATGCAGCCTATCGAATCCCAGGCGACCCACACTAGTTTTAACTCAATTCACAAATACTCAGTAACCACATGGCACAAACCATATTTTATGAAATTTCCACTTTTCACAAAAATCACATTTTCCACATATTCACACGAAGTACATCAAACGCAATCAAAGTACTTGCCTGAATTACAATGGTACAGGGGATGGTGAACGAAAGGACGTGCTGCTTAAACTTTCCTCAACGATTAGGTCCTACCACAACACAGCACTATATCAAACATGGTACGACGGAAACGGAAAGGTTTACCCTAAGTTCTACACTTAGGGACAATTAATCGGACACTATCGGGTCAACATGGATCATATACAACTATGTAAGAACACTTGAAATTTAATCCGTAAACTTCAACGAAAACCAAAGGATTATAATTACAACGTCAAAATCCAACACAATCACGGCTAGATCTGGACTTTATAGGGTGAAACCTCAACAAAACCCTAAAATATGAAGAATTAAGGTTTCGTATGATTTACCTTGATTAGAACGATAAAAGCTGCTAAGATCTTGTTAATTTTCTTCAAGGAACTCTAAAACATTGTTGGGTAGTGAAGTTCGGCCAAAATCTGCACATTCCTACGCCCCGATCGCCCAGCCACCAGAGGAGGAAAGAAGAAGGAAAGAAATGGCATAAACTGAGTTGCGTTGTCCTATACATACTGGACGTGATTAGCGCACGCCACGGGCAAAGTGTAGCGTGCGCTATTGGGCTAAAAGGCAGTCCACTGCCTTTGAAAGGCGGTGCAGAACTTTCTGCACTAGCCACGTTAGCGTGCGCTACCCATAAGGGCTAGCGTTCGCTACCTGTTAGTTTGTCCAAAGTACAGAAACCTCTGCATGTGCATGTATCGACCGGACATATGGCGTGTGCTATCAAAGCCAATTAACTTGCGCTACCAATACATAATTAGCGCGCGGTAGCAACACAGTCTAGCATGCGCTAACTGTTATTTCTCAATATCACCACTATGGAGTTGGTCAGAACGAACACATCTTGACAAGCATATGACTCGCCCATTACTAACAACCAACATAACAGTTCCAACTCCAATATACATACGATTCCAGGCACCAAACAGTATGATACGGAACCTTCCTAAACCAACTCCCAACAAAATATGACCAAAAATACAATACATTATCAATGAAGTACACAGATCTTACACCCTTACCCTCTAAAAATAAGTTTTGTTCTTGAAACTTGAAACAAAAAAGGGGGGGTCGTCGAAATATGCGTCCGAGTCATCAATTGTATCCATGCAAAATATTTATTCTTAAATCGTAAACATCACACCAGTACATATTTATAAGAAAACATCAATACACAGTATGCCTCACTAGTCCTATCTCAGGGGTTAATGACGACCGACTTATCTTCGCCCTCTTCTCCCGAGTCCTCTCCGGGATCTTCCTCGAGATCCTCTTCG
Source organism: Orobanche coerulescens (assembly GCA_033398695.1). Classification (NCBI taxonomy): domain Eukaryota; kingdom Viridiplantae; phylum Streptophyta; class Magnoliopsida; order Lamiales; family Orobanchaceae; genus Orobanche; species Orobanche coerulescens. The sequence goes on along the minus strand of CM065818.1, from coordinate 88,804,028 downwards.
TCTCCTGCAACTTCTTGTCCCACTACCGGGATTGGGGCTGCTGGGAGGGTAGCAAGGATTTCCTCATCGTTGGCTCATATGATTTCCCTCTCTTGCTGGATCTGATTTTGGAGAGCCTCTCTCGCTTGAGTGTACTGGACCCCCCTTTCCCAGAGAGTACGCCGTGCTGCAGCTAACTGAGCCTCTAGCCGCGCAGCATGCTCGCATTCTCAGGTAACTCCTTCCTGTGCAGCCTGACTTGTGTCTCGATGAAATTGTGCTACGGCCTTTAGATAATTGATATGTTCTAAGCAAAGAGTATGCTTAGTAGGATCCATGCTTACAAGGTTACTCAAATGTTTCCCTTCGATCAACATCTTGAGTCTATTATTGGAAATACCTTTCAGGGCATTGTATACACACCAAACCGATTTTGAGTCGGTGGCCTTAGCGGTGCTATAGTTATTTATAATAGCCGCTATTATGGCGGCGCCGTCATTCGGTATCAATTATCCCTCGCCGCCATAACAATAATAATGATAGTGATGAATATCTTGATGATAGACTCACAAAGGCTTCCGATAAGGATTGAGTCAATCAATAGTACGAATGCAACCAAAATATTGGTCAAACTAAAGGATACAATCACGGACTCTTGGTATTCCCACTTGATATCAAGGCATGATGACCATATCTCAGATGTTGACCGTCGAGACTAGCGAACCGAAGAAACAAAAATAGATAAAAAAGAAAGGGACTAACGGGGACATAAAATTATTACATCCAACTTATCTTGAAATAAGTTTCGTCCCAAAACTTAAGTCATGAAACAATCAAGGCAAGGCACTTTAGATAATACGCATTATCTGATGCCAACAACGGGCATAAAACTCCATGTCATATCGCGGTCCAATTTAATACGCAGGAATAATTAAGAAGTGCAATGATCATGAACCACTACGGTTGATAATCCAACTAATACAATAATCAAAATGCGAACTTAATGCCGAACGAATATGTAATTCCGATAACCTCAAAAGTTTGGAAAATTGCATGTTGGGACTGATATCTGAACCTTAAAGAAATGAGATGCTCGATAATCACGATGCAAGATCAAGCAACAATAATTGAACCACAACGATCGAACAACATGGATTGAACAACACAATTGGACGACAATAATCAAACGACCCCGAAGTTTACGCCTCACCCAAGTCATTAAATGGGCTTGTAAGAATTACAAGACGTTCACTTTACGTAGGACTCACGAAATTTGAATCGAACTTGGGAAAAGTCAAAACAGTAAATGGATTCACCCGAAACAATGTCATAACTCGTTCGAACGACAAAAACCGAAGAACAGAATAAATTCAAAAGGTATCGCCAAATATAGGGGAGACAATAGGATGGAAAAATATAGGAGTTAGAACTCAGGTATCACGATTCACTTTAAATAAATAAGTTTGCCTCGGAAATTTAGAGCAACGAAAATAAGTCAATAACGTAACAAGCAACTTCATAAGTTCAGATGGCCTAATCTCTGAGTATTCTGATGAATGTGGAATGACTACTAACATCACAAGGATTTCTCGGTAGTGATGCGATTCAGATAAGGGCATAAGTTGAAATCAAAATAAAGCACAACACAATAAATAGGATTTGCCCGGGTAGAATCATGAGCTACCCAAGGAAATATAGTCCCATACTGAACGACAATGTGGTTATACAACAAGATCTTGAAACCAGTACATGACGGGAACCATAATTACGATAAGCTCAAACATCAAACTAATCATCTCAGTACCACCAAATTCGCAAGTTCTGCAGTATGACAACAGAGTCGAATATGAGGGTTCAAGGCCTTAAATTGTGCAGATGCAAGAATCCCAGTCATTATACTCTTCTCTCCCTCAAAGGGAGAGTCCTCGAAACGTAAAATTAACAAGTTAGAGGTGGAAAGCAAGAAGATAAAGAGAATCAAGCCACAATTGTCGGGAGCATCAACAATTCGGATGTATTAGGAAAGCATCACTTATCATCATCTGGCGTATGGAACGTCCCTTGATCACTTGCTTTGTTCACCAAGAGTTTACGGACATTTGATCAAACGTTAATTGTTCACAGTTTCTCAGAATCCTTAGAATCATCAACGTCGTTTAAGACAATTGAAGCAAATAAAGTTGGAGCTCGTATATATCAGTCGGGAGCGTCCGGTTCGGGGGCCGGCAAGTCCCGGATTCATGTGATGAAGAGGATCGATGATCCGGTGACCCGAATGATCTCAGGTATACTCGTAATTTTATTTCAACCATGTGTACCTTTTGATACTGGTGCACCGCATTCATTCATTTTCGAATCACGATTGAATGGACTTATTTTGGGATAGTCCTATTGCTTTTGGACCTCATACCATCGATCTACCCGACGATGGAAGAATTTTCGGAAATCATACCGAAGTAAGCTTAGTGACCGCGATTGGTTGGTGGACCTAATCGTGGTGAATTTATCTTAGGATGATGTAATATTGGGTATTAGTTGGATTGATCGTCTTGATACTATCCTCAGTGTTTGTAAGCGTTTGGTCGCTATCTTTCCGTCGTTGGTTGTCGAATGTGTGCTTCAGGGAAGTAATCCCCGTTGTTCCAGAAGAATTATTATTATGACGAAAGCAGAGAAATTCCGCAATCGAATTATTCAATCATTCATTGCATCATTTTCATCAATTGGCCTTTCTAAGGCAATCGAGTTATTCAATCATTCATTGCATAATTTTCATCGATTAGCCTTTCTAAGGCAATCGAGCTATTCAATCATTCATTGTATCATTTTCATCGATTGGCTTTTCTAAGGCAATCGAGCTATTCAATCATTCATTGTATCATTTTCATCGATTGGCCTTTCTAAGACAATCGAGTTATTCAATCATTCATTGTATCATTTTCATCGATTGACCTTTCTAAGGCAATCGAGTTATTCAAACATTCATTGTATCATTTTCATCGATTGGCCTTTCTAAGGCAATCGAGTTATTCAATCATTCATTGTATCACTTTTTATCGATTGACCATTCTAGGGCAATCGAAATGTTCAATCATTCGTGGTATCATTGTCATCAATTGACGATGTATTCCGAGACGAGTTATCTGGTTGCCTTCACATAGAGTAGTAGAATTCAGGAGTGAGTTGGAGCCGGTACGTCCCCATTATCGAAGGCACCGTATCGGATGGCCCCGACCAGAATGCAGGAGTTGAAGATTCAACTTGAGGAATAGTTCGAGAAAGGTTATCTCCAACCGAGTGCGTCCCCGTGAGTAGCACCAGTGTGATATGTCAAGGAGAAGGATGGCTCGTCTCGTGTGTGTATTAATTATCAGGAGTTGAACAGGGTGATGATCAAGATTAGTTTCCTCTACCCCGTATTGATGATCTCTTAGATCAACTTCAGGGAGCTTCAATATTTTCCTAGGTCGACTGAAGATCTTGATATCATCAGCTGCGAATTCAAGAGTCAGGTATCGCAAGGACGGCGTTTCGTACACGCTATGGTCATTATGAGTTCGTAGTTATGCCGTTCGGGCTAACTAATGCACCTGCGGTATTCATGGAGTTAATGAATCAGGTTTTCATCGACTTTTTGGATCAGTTTGTTGTTGTCTTCATCGATGACATTTTGATTTATTCTCGTGATCCAGAGGAACACGAGGTACATCTTCATCAGGTTCTCGACGTGTTGAGACGCGAGCAACTTTATGGAAAGTTTTCCAATTGTAAGTTCTGGATGTCCGAAGTGACTTTTCTTGGGCATGTAATTTCATCAGACAGAGTTCGTGTCGACCCTCAGAAGACGGAGGCTATCCAAGATTGGCAACCTCCTAAAGATGTTAAGGAAATCCGAGGTTTCCTCGGATTAGCTGGTTAATTATCCGACCCACGACTTGGAGCTAGCAGCTGTTGTTTTCGCGTTGGAAATTTGGCGTCGTTACCTTTATGGCGTCACCTGTCAGATCTTCACTGATCACAAGAGTTGAAGTATATATTTACTCAGAAGTAGTTAAATATGCGACAAAGACAGTGGTTGGAACTAATCAAAGATTATAATATCGAGATCCTTTACCACCCGGGCAAGGCGAACATTATTGCCGACGCCTTGAGTCGTAAGTCCGTTCAGGAGCAGATGCTTGCTCGTTTATCATTTCAGAAGGAGCTTCAGCAGGAATTCCTTAGACCCGAGATCGAGGTCCGCATCGGCGATCGGCGGGTATCTTTGAAACCGCTCCCTATTCCAGAATGGAAGTGGGAAGACATTTCTATGGATTTCATCACGAGAGTGCCGACGAGTCGTCGGGGCATGAATACGATCTGGGTGATCGTGGACCGCTTAACTAAGTCAGCTCATTTCCTTGGGATTAAGGATGCGTGGGGTCCCGAGAGACTTGCCCAGCTGTTCATTAAAGAGATAGTGATATTGCACGGTACTCCTAAGAGTATCATTTCTGATCGTGACGGGCGATTCCTGTCTCATTTTGGAAATCAGTTCATCGTGCTATGGGAACTCAGCTTAATCTCATTACCGTTTTTCATCCTCAGTCCGACGGACAATCAGAGAGGACTATTCAGACATTGGAGGACATGTTGAGGGCATGCGTCCTCGATTAGAAGACGACTGGGAAGCCCAATTACCGTTGATTGAGTTCACGTACAATTATAGTTGGCATGCTGCGAGGAAGATAGCACCTTACGAGGCCTTGTACGGTCGTCGTTGTCGATCTCCCTTGTGTTGGGACGACCCATTAGAGTCAATCGGCACCGAGCCGATATGCTTATAGCCGCCCGGGAGAAGGTAGCTTTGATCAGGAGTCGTCTGTTGACCGCTCAGAGTCGACAGAAATTATATGCAGATAATCATCGACCACTAGAGTTCGAGATGGGTGACCACGTTTTGGTCAAGGTATCCCCGAGTCGAGGTATCTTCCGTTTCAGAAAACGGGGGAAGTTTAGTCCGAGATTCATTGGACCGTTTGAGATTTTGGATCAAGTAGGCGAGTTAGCTTATCGATTGGCTTTACCTCGGGCATTGAGCCAAATTCATAATGTATTGCACGTCTCGCAGTTGCGGAAGTATGTTGCCGACCCAAGTCACATACTTCAGTTTGACGAAATAGAGATCGCGGATGATCATTCGTACGAGGAGCATCCTGTACGAGTTTTAGAACGGCGAATCAAACAGTTGAGGAACAAGACGATTCCTTTGGTCAAGATTCAGTGTTCTAGACACGGAGTCGAAGAGGCTACTTGGGGAACCGAAGAGAGTATATGGGAGAGTTATCCCTAGTTGTTTGGCCCTTAGTTTCGGGGACGAAACTCTTTTTAAGGGGGGGAGTATGTAATACCCGGTCGTAATGCATTCATTATCATTCAGTAATTATCAGTCAGTAATTGTCACTCAGTAATTTTTTCACTCATTAATAATCATTCATCATTCATGATTCATTCATTTGCATTCATTGTGGGCGTGTTGTAACCATGTATCAGTTACCGATCGTCATTTCATCTCCGTTTATGGATCGAGATGGGAGCATTATCATTATCATTGTGATTGGTAGTCTTGTGCTGGAAGTTTCATCTTTGGACTTGTTCACTTTCACATACGTATGGTATGTCGGATCATTCATCAATCGTAGCGAGGAATCGGAGTTGTCGGATTTTCATCTTGTCCAACAACGAGTTACGGCCATAAGAATGGTAAGTTACGGCCGTAACAGGTGTTCATTGGTTTCAGGCCATTATGGACGAACGGGACTTACGGCCGTAAGGTCGAGGCATACGGCCGTAAGTTGAGCAGGGTGTCCGGGTGTTTTTGGCCGAAGGGCGAGTTACGGCCGTAAGAGGGGCAGGATACGGCCGTAAGGAGTGTTCGTGTTTTTCAGGATGTGTCGGACGAGAGGGACTTACGGCCATAAGGGTTGCGGCATACGATCGTAAGATGAGGAAGGTACGGCCGTAAGGCTTGGCCGGATACGGCCGTACGTTACAGGCAGGGTGCCTGGCCATTTTCGGCGAAGGGGGCATACGCCCGTAAGTTTGGCCGGATACGGCCGTATCATTCGAGTTACGCCCGTAAGGTGTGCGGGTACGGCCGTAAGGATGTCGGCAGATGTTTTAGACGAGGGCGTGTTACGCCCGTAAGTCAGAGCGGATACGGACGTAAGGCTGTCGGCAGGTTTTTGGACGAAGCCGAGTTACGGCCGTATGAGTTGGCCGGTTACGGCCGTAAGGCCGTTGACCTGGAATGTTACGGCCGTAAGAAGGCCGAGTTACTGCCGTAACTTCCGGCAGTTTATATATGTCTTGGACGGGACTTTTCCTAATTTTTCTCATTTCCTTCATCTTGTCCGAGAGAGAGCTTGAGGGAGATATTTTGTCATCATCAATCACTTGTGTGTTCGGATTTCATCATCTTGATTCGTTGAGAAGCTTGGATAGTCGATTTAACACGTTTTCATCGGATCGAAGTGTTTGGATCTTCAAAGGTAATATTCTTCAACATCTTGGATTTTGATTTTGTATTGAGATATGTTGTTTTAGGCGTTAAAAGCATGTTGTATTAAGTGATGTATGCATGATTATGAATATGTATGATTATTCATTGGATTATTGAAGGATTATTCAAGAACACTTTGAATATTAAGTTGGATTTGGGGGTTTTCGATTAATTGTCGTTGTAATCACGATTTTGGATATTCATAACGGATTATTGATCGTATTGAAGATGTTTTGTTGGTTTGAAACACTTCTTGGGGATTTGATGTTGGTATTTTTGAAGTTCGGTTATGAACAATCGAAGTTGGCCACAAAGTGTTCGATATAATGCCCCAATGAACTTGGTTTAGTCGTTTTGACGCCTTGAGTTCGTTATAATCGTGTTTGATTCGTTTATAGAGCGGATTGTTGGTAATTGTGTTATTCAAGGTTGTTCGAGCGACCGACACTTCATTTAGGACGTTTGTTCGTGGAAGGACATTCTTCATCGGTATTGTGTAAGTTAATTCTTACTCGGTTAAAAGGATATTCATTTCCTTTTGTTGTTGTTCATTCATAATCATAACTCATTCATCATTGTATTAACCGTATCAAAACTTGTCATTGTCAATTAATCACTTCAGTCACAAGGAACGATGGTTCCAATCATTTCATTGACCTATCATTCATTTCACTATCATTTCATCTCGGTGAGTCATTATTCGTTTCCGATGTCACTTTTGTTATATCGTGGCATTCCGGGTCATACTGGCGTGCCTGTTGGTATGTGTAGGATTTTCATGTCGGGCACATTTAAGTCGTGTGTTGGTTGTTGGCCTCACATTGGACTGTGCACACGAGTCGATTGCTTTGTGAGACTGATTAGGTACAAGACCACACATGTATTCGATCGATACTCATTGGTGGCTTGTGCACGGACACATTTCCATCCCGGGCGTAGTGTGGCTCCACCCTTTGAGCCGTACTGTTAGTTGATTCATACAGCATGTTTGATTGCGTATGTTTTCAACAAGACTGGGTTATAATCTAACCGATTCATTTTGATCGAACTTGTGGTTTATACTACATATATATGATTGTGTTTATTCAACTCTTGAGGATTGTTGTTACGTATGGCCCGGCCATTTGGGATTTTGTTTTTCAGGTCATGGCAAGGCAAAAGCACGGGAATAGCATGCGGAAGTCGAGGAGTCCCAGTGATACTAGTAGGGGCCCCCGATCTTTCAGTTATTCATGTTGTTGTCCTTTAATTTCCGCTGCAGACTTTCATTTGGATACTCCGTTTCATTCAGTGTTGTGTATTTTATCTTCATATAAAATATACTAGTATTCGGTATTGTCCTGGTGTGTTGTACTTAAAATCCTCATCAGAGTATTTGGGTAATATAATGTGGTTCGGTACTACAATTATATTATTTAATTCATCATTTTCGTTCGCCGGGTGGGTCCCAGTTGGGGATTCACGGCACTGGAATATCCGCCTAGTTTGGGGTGTTACATCCAGCCTCAGTCCAGTAGCTTCTAGACTGTCCCTCCCAAATTACCAGTTACCGCGCGTTACCCTCTCCGTAGCGTGCACTAACTGCTGCACCTTAGCGCGCGCTACATAATTGCATAGCGTGCGCTGCCAAACTCTTAGTCAAATGCAGTAGTTTATGCATATCGCATTAGTATGCGCTATCCCCAACGTGGCGTACGCTAACTGCTCCGATTCAGTAAAATGGTCGTGAACATACCTTAAACAACATTAGAACCGAAGGTTACCAATAAACGGCAACATGCAAATCCGAACACCATCGGTTCGTACGTATACAACACCACACAACCGATCATTGAAAGATCATTAACAACTAAACTGGAATCCTACTTCTCGATGAAGAAGGTTATTATCACGAGTGTATACAAAACATCCTGCCGTTTACACCATCAATTTGATCATCATTCAAAGCATTATTGCCCAAAATCATTCGGATATTTTCGGTCTCCTTGCCCTGATTGTCAAAATCTTTAACCGAGGAGGCTTCATAGGGTATCATCTAATCTTAGTACTCCTCCACCGTAGCAAAAATTGTTGTCGTATGGACCACATCATTGCTTCCACAATCGTCAACACATCCACTTCCATCAGGAATCGATATATCAATACTGGTAATATTCTTTCGTACCATGACACCATCGGACACAATCAACATCTCCGAGTACTCAGAGTAGGCAACACTAGAACATCGAATTTGGGAGGCACGTATACTATATACAAAGGTGAGAAAATATATATATATATATATATATATATATATATATACATACACACATGCGTGTTCTACTTAAAATCAGCTTTTGGTCTTCTGAAAGGAATAATAATACCATATCAGAAGCTTAATCTTTTGGAAATAAGGGGCGAGTCACGTTTTGCCCAAAACTCGTGAATACTTTAGAAGAGGAAGTTTTATTTTACAGGTCGATTTGGAAATCATTTTAAAATAATTCATGAAACAATTTATATTTTTAAAATTTTCAAAAACATCTATAATCCAAAATAATTCAAAAATTTACCTCGGATTTAGATAAAATGAGGATCCTTCCTCTTTTACTAGTTGTTTAATCGAAAAGAAAGGTTTTCTACCAAATACATACTCATTGACATAGCGATATTAAATCGTAGATCGTCACCATTTGAAAGAGTTTTCAAAGCCACTTTAAAAATACTCCCGCAGTGATTAAAATTAATACTTAAATATCTCATGGAATGTAGGAATCAATAACATTTCCGGTTTCCAATATACACTATGTAACTATTTTCACCCTGACCGTATAGTATACTCATGCACATCCCAACAATCCCAATACCATCCACAAATTCCAGCCCTTCAACCTAGGGCTAATCGAGTTAACACAACACAATCATCACGCAGATAGGAGGGAGCTTAAAATCGATAGACTTACCTTCTCCTTACGTCAACATGTACCAGCTTCTTAGACGTATAAGGAAAGAAAAACAATAGACACAACTCCAATGGAACAGAATTCACATGAGGAGCTCAAAATACAAGTATGATCGAAAAGAGACCAAAATAATCTGGGCAGAAGGAATTAGAGTTCTGAGAGACTTACAGCGCAGGTCGCACTAGATGGCAGCAACTCAGTGATATCATCAACAAACGACCAACTCAACTTTAACAGACCCAAAACACCGACAGCTTAGGTATCCATAAACCTAAGCTCCGATACAAAATTTTGTAACAGCCCAGTGATTTACAGAGATATTACAACGCCGTGGATTATTTTTAGAGAACCTACCAGGCTTAAACCCACATAAAACACAACAACCATCAACAAAAACGAGACATTCACACCCTTAAAACCAACATCAACTCCAACACAACATATATCACAAAGCATACCAATACATGGTCCTGTTGGATCACAACAAATATAATAACTCACAAATGATCCAACAACATCAACGGCTAACATCAACACATTAAAACCATATATGACAGTACCCGTGCGAGTACAAAGCCAAAACATAACTCTAACAATGCCAATCCGACCACCAACTCACAATAACATATGATATCAGTGTTGCTCGTCATCCTCGTGTCCTTCCTGCGCTGGCTTGCCACTAAAATCTGTACCTGAATACACAACAAGTATATCCACCCCAAAAGGGGTCAGCAAACAGTTGGTGCAAGTACAACGATTTATGAATATGTACAACAAATTAATAAATAACCAAATTACTGTGCCATCATGTATTCCGGAATACCATACCATAATCATCATCTCAAAAAAATCTCCCGAGCTGTACTGGCCCTGTACCTCATGCGAGATACACACCCCAGAATGTCCTTGTCAGGCCCTCCCTGGTTGTACAACCCCAACGAGTGATCCGTAGGGAATGCGGCCTATCGAATCCCAGGGGACCCACATTGGTTTTAACTCGGTTCACACATACTCAGTAACCACATGGAACAAACCATATTTTTTGAAATTTCCACTTTTCACAAAAATCACATTTTCCACATATTCACACGAAGTACATCAAACGCAATCAAAGTACTTGTCTCAATTACAATGGTACAGGGGATGGTGAAAGAAAGGACCTGCTGCTTGAACTTTCCCCAATGATTAGATCCTAGCACAACATAGCACTATATCAAACATAGTACGATGGAAAAGGAAAGGTTTACCCTAAGTTCTACTCTTAGGGACAATTAATCGAACAATATGGGGGTCAACAAGGATCATATACAACTACGGAATAAAACTCGAAACTTAATCCATAAACTTCAACGAAAAGTAAAGGATTATAATTATAACATCATAATCCAACACAATCACGGCTAGATCTGGATTTTAGAGGGTGAAACCTCAACAAAACCCTAAAATATGAAGAATTAAGGTTTCCAATGATTTACCTTGATTCGAACGGTAAAAGCTGCTAAGATCTTGTTAACTTTGTTCCTGGAACTCTAAAACATTGTTGGGTAGTGAAGTTCGGCCAAAATCTGCACTTTCCTACGCCCCGATCGCCCAGCCGCCGGAGGAGAAAAGAAGAAGGAAAGAAATGGTATAAACTGAGATGCACTGTCCTATATATACTGGACGTGATTATCACGCGCTATGGGAAAAGTGTAGCGTGAGCTATCGGGCTAAAAGGCAGTCCACCGCCTTTGAAAGGCGGTGCAGAACTTTTTGCACTGGCCACGTTAGCGTGCGCGACCTGTTAGTTTGTCCAAAGTCCAGAAACCTCTGCATGTGCATGTACTGACCGGCCATAATGGCGTGCATTACCACAGCCAATTAACGTACCCTACCAATACATAATTAGCGTGCACTAGCAACACAGTCTAGCGTGCGCTAACTGCTATTTCTCAATATCACCACTATGGAGTTGGTCAGAACGAACACATCCAGACAAGCACATGACTGGCCGATTACTAACAACCAATATACTAGTTCCAACTCCAATACACATACGATTCCAGGCACCAAACAGTATGATATGGAACTTTCCCAAACCAACTCCTAACAAAATATGACTAAAAATAAAATACATTATTAATGAAGTACACGGATCTTACAAAATCTTTAAGACAAGAGTGTTTATTTTCTACAACTTCTAAGAGCTTCTTAGGATTTGAATCTTATGATCTTAGCTCTTCATGATGCTTGTATAGTATATTGCTTTGATTTGCTTTTGATTGCTTATAATAGTTAACCGCATCGTACTTCTGCTCAAGAGTTCTTCAGATATTTATAGTACTTCCTTTGAGCTCTTCATAGCCGTTGCATCCTTTGAAACAAATTGGGACATTAGAGAGTGGACTTCTTTATTTTTTTTCTTTTCACCTCTTTTGCACGGGTTGATTCTTTCTTCAAATCTGACTGTTTGAAGATATACGATTGTCCGCGATGTTTCCTTTGACTTCTATGATAAGAAATCTTCAGGTGCGAATCTCGAGGAATATTTTATTCCTCAACTTGCGAGTATCATTTGGATTGTCTCATTGGCTTTATTTACATTTGCATGTGATTTTCCGTCTTTGTTGACTTTTCAACGTTTGCTGACGTGGACATAGCTGATTAATACTTGCTGGATTTTGTCCACGTATTTTGACGTCCATCTTGGTCATACTCGACTGAAGATTTTAACTCATCGATACTTAGCTGATAGTCTTTCTTGGCTATACTCCGTTGACATTCTATCTTGGCCAAACTCAGGTGATATTCTGTTTTGGCTAAACTCCGCTGATATTTTGACTTTGGCGATACTCGGCAGATATGCGATACAGCTGATATTCTGACTTAACTGTACTTAGATGAACAAACTTAACTGTAAAGACTATTTGATCAATAATTAGCCTAAAGATATGTTGGGTTTTATGTGTCTCTAATACATCGAATTTGAGAAAAACGCAATGGAATAGTAACCAGAAAACTCAATATGAGGATCTTCATACAGTAATTTAATTGATTTAATAAAGAGTTCATCGAATTAGCTTAATCCGAAGAACATATCTAAATCTGGACCAGAAGGTGATTAGAATCGCCTTGCTCTTTCAGTAATCCACACACGAACAATTTGTACAAGCCGGATTGCTAGATCCTTATGAATAATGTTGATAAATAGTATAACAGATAATTCGTTGCCAGAAACATTGTAGTGTTGATCAAAATCAACTAATGGAAGAAGCTAGGATGGCCGAACCGGACTCCTTGGACAGAAGAATTTCGGCCGCTTGGTGAGGGAAGGGGAAGGGGTCGGTTTTTTTTCTTATTTCTCTTGTGATAACTCCTTGTCCAAGACCCTTTATTTATACTAAGTAAATCTTAGAGTTAAAACTCTAGTATGTGCTTAGTCACCCCTTCCTTTATTAAATAATACAATATGTATAATATCTTATATTATATATTACTTATTGTTTTATCCTTAATAAATATAATATCCAATAGTATATTTACCATTTCCAGTTAATCTAATTAAATAATATAATATATATTATTCTATATAATACATTACACATTATTTAATTTCTTTAAAAAAGATAATATCCAAAATTATATCTATTAATTCGTCTTTCTTATCTTTAGTTGCCATATATGTGACCCAAAAGGCTTATATTATGTTGCCAATTATTTAATACCTTATTAAATGATAAATCATAAGCGGTCTCTAGCAAGACATTATGACTACCCAAATAATATAAGTTTATAGTCCATTAAACCATTGAACGTGTCAAATCCTTTTGTCGCGCGATATCATATTTGAACTAAATCATGGAAACTATCATACTTATTATGTTCAAATACTTTCTCGATCCTAATTAGACTGATTAAATCAAATGACTCTTTATTTGAGCATGGACATGCATTTCCTTTAGTCCTAGTTATCGAGGGCCCCAGTAGATATCTCTCTCGCTAAAGAGAGGGATAAATCCCCATCTTGATTATTCATTGCCCTCTACATGACTCCCACTAATCCCGATTGCTAACCTTTATGATCACCTTGTTTCAGATGACGTTGGATTATGTCAAGGAATAACAGTTATCATGTTAGACTCTATGATAATCTCAGGTTCAAGGATTTATTGACATACTGTTACGTTGAGATTCACTTATGACATTTCCATGTAGTGATCTCAATGTGGGTCTATCTAATATTGCATTCTCCAACCAATACCCATAAGTTTGATCCATACCATGCGCGTAATCATGCGATGATTATCAATGAAACTTATACTAGTATATTAATCACTTGAGTCTCCACTCAACGTGATTGTACCAGGGACATTTGAATAATCTTATTATTCGTGAATAACTATTATTCGATTATTATAATGTCAAAACATGCATGAATTATAATAATGAATGAGAAATAAATGTCATCAAATAACTTAATTTAAATGTGGCAATTACAAATCTAGGCACATCGAATGTCCGAGGGCACTATTCCTAACAATCTCCCACTTGCACTAGGACCATTCATTTATTCATGACTTTTAGTCCTATATCTAGCATGCTCTTTAGGCTTTCCTTGTGAGAGAGGCTTGGTAAGTGGATCAGCAACATTCTCTTCCGTTGCTACTTTTCATATTGTAATATCTCGTCTTCCGTTGCTGATGATCTCTCTGATTAGGTGATATGTCCTGAGTATATATTTGGAGTTATGATGGGACCTAGGCTCTCTATCTTGTGAAATAGAACCATTATTATCACAATAAAGGCTTATGGGACCCTGAATGGTCAGCACCGCTCCTAGTTCAGTAACGAACTTCTTGATGCATACAGCTTCCTTAGCTGCATCCGATGCCAGGTACTCACCTTCTATTACAGAATCAGCAAGTGTGCTTTGCTTAGAACTCTTGCAACCCACAACACCTCCATTTAATACAAACACATAACCAGTTTGCGATTTAAAATACTCTCTATCGGTTTCGAAACTTGCATTGGCATAACCATTTACAACAAGCTCGTCTCCCACACCTCCATAAATTAGGAATGCATCCTAAGTTCTTCTCAAGTACTTTAGGATAGTTTTCACTGCTAAGGGCAAACGATACATATAGTAGAGTACAAATCATGGCATACATGATAAATCAAATGGTCGAAGCATATGGAATATGACTCATGCGGGCTCGCTCACCAGGAGTCGATGGACCCTGAGTCGTACTCAGATAACTGCATGTGACATTGGCAGGAGTCCTCTTTTGGAGTCCTGCACATTAATGTAGGTACTCTAACTTATACCACTCGTTCTCTTGATATATCTCTATATGTTTTTATCACAAGAGTATAAGCAGATTCTCCTTAGTCTTTCATGGGGAAACAACTTCTCAAACAAGTATTGACTGTCTACAAAGTGGGTATGTCATTTTGAATGAGTAATATGCCATCTACATATAATACTAGGAAGACAACTATGCTCCCACTAAGCTTCTTGTACACACATGGTTCATCTTCATTTTGAATAAACCCAAACTCTTTAACAGTTTCATAAAAAAGAAGATTCCAGCTCCGAGAAGCCTGCTTCAACCCATAAATGATTCTTGAAGCTAGCACACCTTTTTAGAATTTTCAAGATGAACAAAACCCACAGGTTGTGTCATGTACACATCCTAGAGCAATTTTCCATTAAGAAACGTTGTTTTGACATCCATTTGACATATCTCATAATCATAGCATGACACAATAGCAAATAAAATGTTAATTGATTTAAGCATGATTACTAGTGAAAAGGTCTCATCATAGTCAACACCATGAGTCTGTCTATAACCTTTTGCAACTAATCTAGCTTTATAGGCTTGCAGATTGTCGTCCATGACTTTCTTCTTTTCGAAGACCCATTTGCACCCAATGATTTTAACATCCTCATGTGGATCTATCTAGTCTTAAACTTGATTGTCGTACATGGACTACATCTCTGACTTCATGGATTTTAGCCATTCCTTGGACTCTGGTCCTAAAGCAGCTTCTGTATAGGTACTAGGCCCATCATCTATGAGCAATGAGTCATCATCCTCTATTACAAGATACCATATCTCTCAGGTTCATGTCGCACCCTATCAGATCTGCGAGGGACTTATGTACTTTCAAATTGCACTTCAAGCAATTGTTGAGCCTGTTCGGTTTCCTTTGGTGAATCAATGTCTTCTTGTGGTTCTCAAGATTCCTAGAGTATTAATTTTCTCCCACTATCTCTTTTGGGAACAAATTCTCTTTCTAAGAAGACAGTATTTCGAGCAACAAACACTTTGTTCTCTCCGGGCTTATTAAAGTAATATTATTTAGTTTCCTTAGGGTATCCCACAAATAAACATATTTCATATCTGGCCGCCAATTTGTCAAACACTTGGCATCTCTCTAGATCTTTAGAAAATACAAGTTTGTTCTCTTATCAGTCCATTTCTCAAATTTAACCAATTGCTTTAGATGAAACACGGTTAAGGGTGAATGCTGCTATTTCTAAGGCGTGGCCCCGAAATGGTAATGGAAGCTCTGTTCGACTCATCATGGATTGAATTATATCTAATAAGGTCTGATTCCTCCTTACGGACATGCCATTATATTGAGGTATTACATGAAGAGTAAGTTGTGAAACAATTCCCCAACTCCTAAGATGATCATCAGATTCTTGGCTCAAGTATTTTCCACCACGACTCGATTGAAGGACTTTAATTATCTTGCCAAGTTGATCCTGTACTTCACTCTAGAATATTTTGAACATTTCAAAAGTTTCATATTTATGCTTCATAAGATAAATATATACCACACCGCCTAAAATCATCACTAAAAGTGATGAAATATTGGTATCCGCCTCTGGCATGAGTGCTAAGAAGTTCGCACATATAAGTATGTACTAGGCCTAATAGATCACTAGACATTTCTCTATGATCGGCAAAAAGATTCTTCGTCATCTTGCTCAATAAATAAGATTCGTGTGTCCTATATGACTCATAGTCAAAGGAGTCTAAAATTCCATTGTGATGGAGTTTGGAAATGCATTTCTCGTTTATATGGCCAAGTCAACAGTGCCATAAGTAAGTCAGATTAGAATAGTTGAGCTTAGGTTTCTTGATTGCAATGTTATAGACTTCCAAAGTCTTGGACTCATCTAGATCAATATTGTAAAGGCCAGTATGTAATTCTGCAGAACCATAAAGCAAGTCGTCAAAAAAAATGCGAATAATCTTATTCTTAATAAGAAAACTATAATCCTTATAATCTAATGTAGAAACTGAAATAATATTCCTATTCATAGTAGGAACATAGTAGCAATTCCTAAAAACTAAGAAAAGCTCATATGGTAAAACTAGATCATAAGTTCCAATGGCTAGTGCAGCAACTCTTTCTCCATTGCTGACTCTTAGATCCACTTACCCTTTTTTCAGCTCTCTATTGCTTCTCAACCTCTGCACATTGGTATAAATGTGAGATCCATACCAGTATCCAATACCCAGGAGTTAGAAGTAGATAAGTTAACTTCTGTGATAAATATACCTATGGTGGTCTCACTACCATTGGTACGCTTTAGATCTTCCAAGTAAACCTTGTAATTTATCTTCCAATGTCCTGTTTTATTGCAATGATGGCAATTTCCATCTTTGGGATCTTTTGCCTTGAAAATCGGCTTAGTTGGGTCTTTAGCTTTGGCAACTTTTGCTTTACCTTTACCCTCGCCTTTGTTCTTGAGGCACTTCTCTTTGCTGGCCATCAGCACACTTGGGGTCTTCTTAATATTTTGCTCAGCCATTTTAAGCATCCCATGCAGCTCAGCAATGGACTTCTCCATCTCATTCATATTATAGTTCTTAATGAACTCACCGAAACTATTGGGTAATGAGTTTAAGATCACATCCACGGAGTGGTCCCATGGAAAACCAGGCCTATCACGATGATCGTGATAGATATCCCCTCAACCATGTTCCAAGCGTACAATGCTTGAAAGGTCTCATACCTCTCTTGCTAGCGTGCTTTGAGAAAGTCTCTTTGAGGTGAGCATTAAGCTCATAAGCTTTCATTTCTTCCAGATTCTTCTAAATTTCTGGACAAATGGTAGCCAACATAAGACAACTGACATAAATGGAATCATCACAATGATTCTTTCATTTGTCTTTTGTTGATTTATTAGCATTGCAGCAGGCTCATTGGGAATTTCTTCCTCAAGAATATACAAGTTTCTTTCTTGCTTGAGAACTATTCTCAAGCTCCAGATCCAATCCAGATAGTTGCTGCAGTTTTCTTCGAGTGTGTCCTTCTCTAGGACGAATCGTAGTGCAATGGTGGATGTGTTGTTTGATGCCATTCTATTATCTACGAAATTTAAATATGTGAAGTATTTAGTCACATTTCTATTTCTAGAAGAATACTTCCACTAAAACAAAATACCCTCAATTTTACAATATTTGTAATTTTAGTGGGCTAGGACCCCAATTTGCACAATTCTAAACTCAGCTTTGGCATGACACCTAGAATTGAGCTACTTTAGGTAGTTAAACCTTTATCAGTTACATCATATGTAACTCTTATATTATACTTATGGGATTTGGCATCTTATGCCCAAGCTGTTGGGATTTAGTGCCTAAAACGAAGGCCCAGCGGAGGCGGTAAAACGAAAATTAATCCGATCCGAATCCCTACGAGGATCGATCGAGCTACATATATGGAAATATACAAACAAAAACACAAGAGATATAGAAACTCACCCTTGTATTCCGTTGATTAAATGGATTCCTTCTCTTGAGCTATTCCCCAAGCTTTAGATGTATATCACTACGAACAAAGTACTCCAAGCACTTGAAAGATTCAACGTCGAAACACAATGCCTCAACTTGCCACGCACCAGAGAAATGAATGGGATGACGATCACCTTGCTATCCTCCAAGGATACGGCTAGAGCTATGTGATGAAACTATTGAATTTGATGAATATACTTGAAGAAATTATCAAGAACACATGAAGAAAAAAAATACTATGAAACGGAACTCTTTCATCTCTCTCTCACCAATCTCACATATCAATCTCAAAGAATCAAAAGGTGAGTTTGTAATTTGTCTTCCATCCTTTCTTTATACATTCCCAAGCACCATGACATTTCACCTCACATGTAACAACTCATGCCGCATGATATGTCACCCCATAAGTCCTTATCATCCATTAAACAATGGAAACAAAAGACAAGGGGAAGTTAGGTGGAAGGGGGGCGGCCATGATGAGAAAATCGGACGAGTTCGGTTCGTTTCGGACTCCTGTGAGTCCAAACAGATAAACTCTGATTCCGTTTCGATATATTTATATCAGTTAATTAATCCAATTAATTAAACATATCAAATACAAACTAACATAATTGATTTCTCCAAGAAATAATTATATTCATAAATTAAATTAATCACCTGGTAATTTATTTAATTCATTAGGCCGTAAATTAATTTATCGAATAAATCAATTTAGACATCTAATGTCCTAAATTAGATATCCAACATCTAATATTCATAATGAGAGATTAAGCTCGATTCATTCCGTCGTCAATCCTATTACGCGACTCGATAGGTCCGTCTTAGTCAGCAATGGGAGGAACCAAAGAGTAGTAGCACCACCTAGCCAGCCTAGCATCCTACACTGTACCCCAACTGAGAACGAATGATTGGGATCATTCAAAACCATTCTGTCGTGAATACTAGTATACGTATAAACCCTTCTTTCAAATGTCCCGATCAAGTTATAGGGTAACGGTCAGTCAAACCCTATTTGTACTTGACGCTATGCATGGCATTTGTGCAAATCGAGATCATCGAGCTCCGTGTATCCAATACTACTAGCTCCAATGCTTTGGCCAAAGACTTATGACCTCATCTGTCAATAACCGCATAGGACATATAACCCGCTCACTAACGGGAGAAAGAATTCTATCTTGGTATTCAGTAGGACCTGCTACTTGTCCGTCAAGATGCATGTCGAGGTTGACCCCCGCCTCCCAGTTTATAGGGTCGAACTACTCTAATGAAAATATTGACGTTACAAGCACATCCCTACTAAAATCGCCATTCGAAGGTTCACGAATACCTATCACAACCTTTCGATTCCGTCATTGAATGTCCCGGAGTGAAATCCGTGTGACGAAACGAGGGTGAGTCGGTTTGAGTATACTAATCCAATTAGCATACCTATAACGTGTGCTCCCACTAACCATTAGTGTTCGACAGGCACTCTCCATATCAAAGAACACGTCATACAAGTATTCACATAAACTTAACGCCCAGTCAAGTTTCATTGACTTGCGAATGATTAAGTATTTAAGATATAAACCTTTCCAGTGCCGACCCCTTTATCCAATAAGGAGTGGAACGTTTTGCTCTCAAATACACGGATTAGTTTCTATATGTATAATTACGAGTTAGGAATGCCATAACTAACAGTAAATAAAGAAACATCAATTGCCTTATATTAATGATTTACATAATTACAAGTACAATGCCCTCACTCAACATCCTCTGAGTGGCATTCGAGGGCATACTCCTAACAATCTCCCACTTGCACTCAATGCCATACACTATGGTATCTAATACCCATGTTCTCCAGAAGACGCTCCAAGCTAGTCTGAGAAAGTGGCTTGGTCAGTGGATCAGCGACGTTCTCGACTGGGTCTACTCTACGCAGCACAATGTATCCCTTGAGAACAAATTCTCTTATGAGATGATACTTCCTCTCAATGTGCTTGGTACTGTTGTTAAACCTCAGATCCTTGGCCTGTGCTACAGCTCCGTCGTTGTCCCAGTACAGCGGAACAGGAAGATCAGCACATGGTATCACTTGAAGTTCTCCCAGAAACTTCTTAATCCAGAATCCTTCCTTGGAAGCCTCTGAGGCTGCTTGATACTCATCCTGACAGGTGGAATCAGCAGTCGTGCTTTGGTTGGCGCTACGCCAAGATACTACTCCTCCATTAAGAGTAAATATATAGCCAGAAGTAGACATACAATCGTCCTTCAGTCCTTGGAAGTCCGAATCAGTGAATCCCACCACATCCAATTATCCACCGCTATACATTAGAACCATATCTCTAGTCCTTCTTAAGTACTTGAGAACGTTCTTTACGGCATTTCAATGTTCCCTACATGGGTTTGCCTGAAACCTACTCACCACTCTTACTGCATGTGCAATGTCAGGTCTCGTACATAACATAGCATACATAAGGCTACCCACGGCCGAAGCATATGGTATATTACTCATTTCATTTCGTTGTTCCTCACTTTGAGGACACATCTTCAAGGAGAGTTTTATTCCATATCGCATCTGTAGGAACCCTCTTTTAGAATCATCCATCTTAAATCGCTTTAAGATTTTATCTATATAGAGGGCTTAGGAAAGACCTATTGTTCTCTTCGCTCTATTTCGGTAGAGTCGAATTCCAAGAATATAGGTTGCTTCTCCCAAGTCTTTCATGGAGAAATTACTCGAAAAGCCAAGCTTTCACAGAACTGAGAATTCCCACATCATTTCCTATTAGTATAATGTCATCCACATATAGTACTAAGAATGCGATCTTGCTCCCACTAACCTTCTTGTATACACAAGGTTCCTCTTCATTTTGCACGAAGTCAAACTATTTGACTGCCTCGTCAAAACAAAGGTTCCAACTACACTATGCTTGCTTCAGTACATAAATGGAATGCTGAAGCTTGTACACTCTCTGAATATCGACCTCGGACACAAAGCCTTTAGGCTGCTCCATATAGATTTCCTCCTAGAGGAATCCATCAATAAAAGCCGTCTTTACGTCCACTTTCCATATCTCATAATCGTGGTAGGCATCTATAGCAAGCATCATGCGAATAGACTTGATCATGGCTACGGGCGAGAAGGTATCGTGGTAATCGATCCTTTCCTTCTGGGTATAACCCTTTGCCACAAGCCTGGACTTATAGGCGTCAACCTTGCCATCTCTATCAGTCGTTCTCTTGTAGATCCACTTGTTCCCAATAGGCACTATGCCCTTGGGGCGGTCTAATAGAGTCCAGACCTGATTGACATGCATCGAGTCTATCTCAGCTTCCATAGCTTCACGCCATTTCGCGGAGTCCACATCCACCATCGCTTGGTCATAGGTTGTTGGGTTGGTCTCTTGGCTATCACTTGGAACCTCATGGATACCCACCTTCTCCAAGTGCACAATCCCATACCTCTCAGGTAAATCAGACACCCTACTAGACCTACGAGGTGGTTATACTTGTGTTTCAGAAGGTTCGGTTCCAGTTTCTTGCATAGGTGTCTCCCGAGGAGTTTCATTATATTCTTCTAAAGAAATACTTCTAGCTACTCCGCCTTCCTGAATGAACTCATCTTCCAGGAAGTGTGCTTGTAAAGCAACAACAATCTTTCGATCTTCGGGCATGTAGAATAGATATCCCATCATCCCATATGGGAATCCAATGAAACGTCCCTTCGCGGACCTAGCTTCCAACTTCTCCACCTTAGTATTCTTGACATAGGCGGGACATCCCCAAATCCTAATATGATTAAGGCTTGGTTTCCTGCCCTCCCAAATCTCATGTGGAGTTTTAGGAATGGATTTGGAAGGACATCTGTTCAATATGTAAGCGGCAGTCAGTAGTGCATACGCCCACAGGTAAATCGGTAAGTCAGTATAGCCTAGCATGGAATGGACCATGTTCAACAAGGTCCGGTTCCTTCTCTCTGACACACCATTTAACTGAGGAGTACCTGGAGGTGTTAGTTGTGAAACTATTCCATGTTCCTTCAGGAACTCATCAAACTCCGTACTCATATACTCGCCACCTCGGTCCAACCGAAGTGCTTTGATATGATTACCAGTTTGTTTTTCGACTAGGGCCTTGAATTCCTGGAATTTCTCAAAGGCCTCGGATTTATGTTTCATTAAGTATACATAACCATACCTAGTATGATCGTCTGTAAACGTAATGAAATATTGATATCCTTCACGTGCTGCTTCTAAAGCACCACATACATCAGTATGGATTAATCCCAGTTTATCAGCAGCTCTTTCAAAAGTCCCTGTGAGACTTAGTCATTTTGCCTTTAAGGCAAGATTCACAAGTAGGAAAGGGATCCGATCCCAATGGACCCATAAGTCCATCTTTTTCGATTTTGTAAACCTTGGTCTGACCAACATGACCAAGTCTAAGATGCTATTTCAAAACTTGATTTGTTTCATCCCTACCACGTTTTCTAGTCATAGTATTCACAACTACTTTATTGCTGAGATTTAGACGATACAATCCATTTAACAATGTAGCAGTACCCACTAGTTTATTTCTGAAATAAATTTTGCAGGAACCATCACCAATGAAAAATGAAAAGCCTTTTTGGTCCATGACCGGAATGGATACAATGTTTTTGTGCCCCTTGGGCAAAACAAGTAAATCTTTAAAAGTCAAAACAAAGCCGGATTCTTAACCCAAAAGAAGTGATCCTATGACGGTCGCCTAGACACTATGCAGGCTTCTGGCTGTGATCATAACTTCTCCAGCTCCAAGCTTCCTACTTTGTTCCAGATCCTGATTCACGGTACAAATATGAGAACTAGCACCAGAATCCATTATCTAGGAAGTAGAAAATACAGTAGCACAATAATTTGTTTCTAAAACTAAAAGTTATGTACCTGAAGTGCCATGAAGAATCAGACAGTCTATAGCCTAGTGGCCTATCTCACCACACTTGAGACAAGCATCCTTCTTCTTCTTGTTCTTCGGAACCATCTGGGCCTTGCCCTTTCCCTTGTATTCATTGGCTTGTGTTCCCGTCTGCTTCTTGGTTTTTTCTTCTTGTTTTTAGACCTCTGAGGTCCAGAAGAAATCACAAGAGCAGACTCCTTCATCCGTGGAGTCTTCATCTAAGACTGAGTGGTTACAAGTTTGTTCATTAGCCCAGCTAAATTACATGCAATGTCATTGCATTTGAAGTTCATAACAAACTGTGAGAAGGAATCAGGGAGAGACTGTAGGATAAGGTCGGTTTGGAGAGAAGTATCCATTTTAAAATCAAGAGCCTCCAATCTCTCGATCATGGATATCATTTTGAGGACGTGTTCCCCAACCTTCTCACCTTCCTTCATCCTTGTACCGAACAGTTGCTTGGATATCTCATATCTAGCAGTTCTGCTGTGCTCACCATAAAGTTCGGTTAAGTGAGATAGAATCTGCCTAGCAGAAGTCATTTTCTCATGAGCTCTCTGAAGCTCATTAGACATAGAAGCCATCATGTATGTACGGACTTTTACGTCATCCTTAACCTACTTTTCGTGGTTTTCAATCTCTTCCTGATTGGATCTGGTCCGCACATGAGGCGCCAGAATATCCGTCTCTAAGACGTATCCCAGTGCCTCTATACTGAGGACAATCATCAGATTGTGGAGCCAGTCCACAAAGTTAGGTCCAATCAGGGTGTTATTCTCGAGTAGACTTGCGAGTGGGTTCATAGTCATATTGAGAGTTATGTCTGCATTAAGTATAACAGATTAATTAGTAACTTGTTTAATTATGATCTGAGTATAGAATTAAGGTCTTTTCTATTCTTGTTACCCAGCTCCCACTATTTTTATCAGAATAACACACTCCCATGTGAAATCCGGAAGTATTGTCGCTCTACTTCATAGTGGTGATCGAGTTCTTTATAAATCTTAATAGAGGGCAACCGAACAGGTTTCTAGTCTATTAATTTTCATAAAGTGGTGTCCAACACCAACCCATCAAATGGATGATTCGATCTTCTTTTTCCCCTTGTTCACTCCCCTCAACCTATACGGTTTCTATGGTTCGTGAACAAGTTAAGTTTATACCATCGATGCAAATCAGTTTCACAATTGAATCTTATCCGGCAACCTATTAGGTTTCTAGGGATAAAATCTGCTCCAACCAAAGGCATACAATGCACTCCCGGTAATTTATCCATCCTCCACGAACGACTACCCCGATAACTCGGAAGCATAGCACATCCGGTTTCGATTTCAATTTCCCAAAAGCTCGATGGAATGAAGGAAAAACTTGAAACCTTATAAACTTAATAATTTTTCGTGGGAGAATGATCGCGATTAATGTTACACTTTGCACATTAATTCATTTAAGCACATTTGTGGCATTCATACAATATGAAACAACCATTCACAACCTAGTTGCTACCAACATGTGGTTCATGGACCGTTCCTAGAAAACAAAAACTCCGTAATCTAATTACAAGTCTTCATCTTAAATCTTCGTCTTCTCGAAACGGATCTTCCTACGGTCTTCGTCATTACATATAAATTTTACATTGAAAATTGCATCCTAGATACAAATATTTCTAGTAAATTAAATAGGCTCAAAATGGCCTTTACAACCCAATCGAATAAAACGAACGATTCAAAACTAAGTCCACGAACCACATCCCTATTGAAAACCATTCATCCAATAAATACTATATAAATGGTAAGCATAGAGATACATTGATCCAATCAACAAACGAACCATTCCAATCAATTCACACAATCGATAATATGAAAACGTTCAAAATAATTTTGTCGATCACAAGTATTCCAATAAATAAATTTTCCATATAAAATGAAATACCATATATTATTTTAATCATATTAAATCCAATTTAAAGTGTGGGAAATCAATTTTTAGGAATACACGAAGAAAATAAGCCCTAAACCGGTCTGAAAGGGGCTGGACCATGCCAGAAACGACACCAGGCAGCAATTAGGGCTGCCCAGCAGCCTTGGGCCGCGGCCCCTTGAGCCCTGGGCCGCGGCCCCCAGTCCAGTACCCTTACCAGCGAGCTGAAACAGCCCTGGGCCGTGGCCCCCGAGCCCTGGGCCACGGCCTCCTCCTTTCGGACCACTCCCGGACCGTCCAACGGCAATTCGGGGCTAGTTTTTTGACCGGATATCCAATATCTATATATTCCAACATTCATATCTTCAATATAAATCATATTTCCTAGAAAATGAAGATTGATATTTAGACATAAACTTACGAAAAATACAACTATAAGGAACGAAAAAACATATACCACGATTATGACTAAAATGATTCAAATCATTCACCATCTAATCGAGCATTGCAAATGCCAATATCATAAATATGATCGCAAGACCTACGCTCCGATATCACTATCGGGATTCAGTGCCTAAAACGAAGGCCCATCGGAATCGATAAAATGAAAATTAATTCGATCCGAATCCCTACGAGGATCGATCGAGCTACGTATATATGAATATACAAATGAAAACACAAGAGATATAGAAACTCACCCTTGTAGTCCATTGATTAAATGGATTCCTTCTCTTGAGCTATTCCCCAAGCTTTAGATGTATAGCCCTACGGACAAAGCACTCCAAGCACTTGAAAGATCCAACGTCGAAACACAACGCCTCTACTTGCCACGCGCCAGAGAAACGAATGGGATGACGATTACCTTGCTATCCTCCAAGGATATGGCTAGATCTAAGTGATGAAGCTATTGAATTTGATGATTATACTCTAAGTATGTTTATCAAATTTTCTCTCTTTGATTTCTTGATTTTTCTCCAAGAAATTATCAAGAACACATGAAGAAGAAAAAGACTATAAAAGGGAACTCTTTCCTCTCTCTCTCACCAATCTCACGTATAAATCTCAAAGAATCAAAAGGTGAGTTTGTAATTTTTCTTCCATCATTTCTTTATACATTCCCAACCACCATGACATTTCACCTCACATGTAACAACTCATGCCACATGAGATGTCACCCCACAAGTACTTATCATCCATTAAATAATATAAACAAAAGACAAGGGGAAGTTAGGTGGAAGGTGGGCGGCCATGATGAGGAAATCAGACGAGTTCGGTTCGTTTCGGAGTCCTGTGAGTCCAAACAGATAAACTCCGATTCCGTTCCGACATATTTATATCATTTAATTAATCCAATTAATTAAATATATCAAATACAAAATAACATAATTAATTTCTCCAAGAAATAATTATATTTATGAATTAAATTAATCACCCGGTAATTTATTTAATTCATTAGGCCATAAATTAATTTATCCAATAAATTAATTTAGACATCCAATGTCCCAAATTAGATAGCCTATATCTAATATTCATAATGAGAGATTAAGCTCGATCCATTCCGTCATCAATCCTATTGCGCGACTCGATAGTTGGTCTCAATCAGCAATGGGAGGAACGAAAGAGTAGTAGCACCAACTAACCAGCCTAGCGGCCTACACTGTACCCCAACTGAGAACGAATGATTGGGATCATTCAAGAACCATTCTGTCGTGAATACTAGTATGCGTATAAACCCTTCTTTCAAATGTCCCGATCAAGTTATAGGGTCACGGTCAGTCAAACCCTATTTGTACTTGACGCTATGTATGCGTTAGTGCAAATCGAGATCATCGCACTCTCATGTATCTAATACTACTAGCTCCTTTTCTTTGATCAAAGACTTATGATCTCATCTGCCAATAACCACAGAGGAGATATAACTTGCTCACTAACGGGAGAAAGAATTCTATCTTGGTATTCAGTAGGACCTGCTACTTGCCCGTCAAGATGCATGTCGAGGTTGACTCCCGCCTCCTGGTTTACAAGGTCGAATTACTCTAATGAAAATCTTGACGTCACAAGCACATCTCTACTAAAATCTCAAGTCGAAGGTTCACGAATTCCTATCACAACCTTTCGATTTCGTCATTGACTGTCCCGGAGTGAAATCCGTGTGACGAATCGAGGGTGAATCAGTTCGACTATACTAATCCAATTAGCATACCTATAACGTGTGCTCCCACTAACCATTAGTGTTCGACAGGAACTCTCCATGTCAAAGATAACGTCATACAAGTATTCACATAAACTTCACATCCATTCAAGTTTAATCGACTTGCGAACGATTAAGTATTTGAGCTATAAACCGTTCCACTGCCGACCCCATTATCGAATAAGGAGTGGAATATTTTGCTCTCAAATACACGGACTGGTTTCTATATGTATATTTATGGTTTAGGAATGCCAGTAACTACCAGTAAATAAAGAAACATCCATTGCCTTATATTAATGTTTTACATAATTACAAGTACAATGCCCTAACTCAACATCATCTGAGTGGCATTCGAGGGCATACTCCTAACACAAGCATGT
This sequence comes from Orobanche coerulescens, assembly GCA_033398695.1. NCBI lineage: Eukaryota > Viridiplantae > Streptophyta > Magnoliopsida > Lamiales > Orobanchaceae > Orobanche > Orobanche coerulescens. The sequence goes on along the minus strand of CM065818.1, from coordinate 88,776,369 downwards.
TATAATCTCATCTTATGCCTTAAGGTTCAAAACTTTTGAATTCTTAGTTCAGTAAAACAAATAGGTATCACCATTACCTATCCTACCTTACTAAGATAATCCGAGCACCCATCTTTGGCATGACTTGCTCAAGATGATCGAAGTTTTGATAGGTGTGTTAATTGAACGGGATTAAGAATATTAACGAGGGTTTTTATCCTATGTTCCATATCTATGTTGGCTAACATACATCTAAACATACATCACATCACATAAATGGATAAATTTAAACGTACATAGAATCACATGGCATAAAGCATAGGACTTTGTGTAGCACTTTGTATAGCATGACCATCATCCTAACGTGATTTTCATGAGCAAACATAAAAATCTCAAATGTCAATCTAAAAGGTATAATTGGTTATCATTGATCTTCCAACTCCTTGGAATGTCATACGCGATCAATTGGCTCCTTGAGTCTGTCCTTCATCTCCTTCTGGTCTTCATTACATTAATGAAAAACTATACTACATTAGTAAAGTAAATTACAAGAGGGCAAAAACTATACTTCTGGTCTCCTTCTGGTGCTCATATTTTTAGTAGGGTTAGCTTCGCTATAGCTAGAGGAGTGGGGGTTCAGATTTTTTCTCGGCTCCCCACTAATTTCTTGTAAACCCTATGAGTTTCTTATTTATAAAAATAATAATAATAATAATAATAATAATAATAATAACTTAATAGACAACTCGCACGCCATAAAAACCAATTATATTTAAATGACACGCAATCTGTAAAACCAACCCCATATTAAATTAAAACATTCAATTACATTGGTCAATTATGGCCATGTCTGTTGGCCATAGAGTATACAGTAAACAGCTTGGAAAGGGATGATACAATAAGCTGTATGTTTTTTGAAGTTATTTGCGTAGCGGAAGACTAATATTGAGTTGCTGTAAATACAGTAACTAGGCACTCTCCTGTTTGCTTGATGCGTACAGGGTTTTCACAGTATGTGTACTTTAAATCATAAGTATAAATGAAAACAGTAAGGACGGAATGTAAAATACACACAAATATAATGGTTCGAGGTAGAACCCTCTACGTCCACTGATCCTCTACATGAGTAAAATATTTATTAAAATCACTACGTACATAACTACGTGACTTTAACTAAACATGTCTCTATATCGTTCACACCGATTGATACAGTGACAACAGCTTGGGCCGTTAACACAAATTGGCTTTGGCTCTTTGGACTTGATTCTTTTCACACAGATCGAAGCTTCATCTTCAATGCTATTCTTCCCACATAGGTCGAAACTAGCAAGGACTTAGTCCACACAGGGCTAAGGTTGGCCTCAACGATAAAGATAGGGTCGAACGAGTTCAAACAGCAGCTTTATGCTTTGACGAGCGATCGCTGTACGATGTGTTCTTTGCATTGAGGACTGTATATTTCTTCGCTTTGATGATGCTGCATGCTCGAGAAATATACTGCTCTTTCTTAGATTGATATTCTGATTGTCAGAGCGGATTGACAGATGTATTGCGGGAAGTGAACTTTGTGTTGTTGTTCATGATGTCCTCTGCTTGAGGACATTTATAACCTTGGAAATATATCCATTATAAATGTAGCCGTTGGCAAGTTGGTGAGATTTAGATAGCTCTGATTTGGCGGTTGCAGAATGTTTCAATTAAAGGCATTTCGGATTTAATGCTTCAGGCATTCTCTTTGACTTTACATTAAATGCTCTTCAGCGCATTCAGACTATTGTCTCTTTCGGCCGCATTACATGATGTCCGATCAGCATTAAATGCTGCTTTAACTGTGAATACTTTATGAATAAGCAAAGTTTATTTCACAATGGTTTAGGCTATTCTTCAGTCCTGTTGGATGTGTTTTACGTTTCCTAAGCAAAACTCCTGCAACAAGATCGTTGTATCCAACTTTCTTTAATTCTGCTGTATAATAATGTAGGCACTGTAGGATCGGACTGTGTAGGAAGATCTCTTGCTGTATGGATATGCTGTATGGAGTTTCTTAACAGCTTCCATACTTAGCGAAATTGTGACTTTTAAGACTTCATGCTGTAGGGTGGCGATTTTTGATACGAAACGATGGAATCGACCAGTTTATTACATAGATGGGCGTGTCAGAAATAAATGTCAAAATATTTTTTTATCAAAATAGGCTGTATTTATCAAAACAGTTTCCCCCTTTTTGATAATGCCAAAACTTCTTTGATACGGAGAGGTTGTCTTTAAGTCTTCGAACAAAAGATCTGAACTATATGACTTAGTCTAAAACTTTGAACTGCTCGTAGGCAAGTTCTAAAATAAAAATCCTATAGGACTAAGTGTATTACAACTTAACTTATCATTTGCGTGCAAGTACAATCTTACAGGATGTAATTTTGATTGAATACAACTTAATCTATGAACTATTCGCAGACAAGTTCTTCTAGCTTGTGGAGTAAAAAGTTTGTACTTCTTAAATATATCAATACTTCATTGTAATCAAAAGAGTAAAATAGTAAAGGTAGATTACAAGCTGTAATATTTTAAGAAATAAAAATTAATTAATGATCGAAGTTATAGGGCTTGAAAGATAAAAATAAATACTACATCGAAGAGCATATAGTAGGAAAAAATATAAAATACAACTAACAGAAGCTAGTCCCTATAATGTTGATGTTTCCAAGCCTTTCGAGAGGGATCATGATCGGTTCCTCTCCACCAGTTTATTAAGGGGTCTCTGCCTTGGTCCCTGTAGATGCTTCATCCTTCATGGGAGACATCGTAGGCAAGAATCCAATCTTCATGATGGGTTACCCGATCACCTTTATGGTGTTTAGACTTCATTTTTAATTGTAAGGGAAACTTTCCTTATGCCAGTAGCCTCGAAACTCGTTTGCGGCCTCCTCCAGTGTTTTAAATTTATTGAACATGGTGGACTCCCTAATGAGCATACAGAAGTATCTCAATAGTTTCTTGTTTTTCTAGTCCTTCAATTCATCTGCTGTAGGTTGTCGATCGGTTGGGAGCAATGTCTTGGCAAGCTTTCATACTGTACTTTTCCATGGGAAATTGGGATCCTGGAACTCAGGTCGAGAACCAATTACCATGTATCCTTTCACTTATTGACCTGGCCTGAGTCCGGCCAGTCGTCCGATGGCAGTAGCAATGCTTTCCTCCAGTGCATCCACTATTTATTTCTCTCTCTCCAGCCTCCATTTCCTGGCAGCCTCTGTCGACTCTTCCCCTCTTTTGGCATTATCAAGATCTGAGACCTTACCGTGAATATCCCTAAGGAGTTTCATATATTTGGCATGTTGGGTCTTCAGATCAGTGACACTATCAACCTGCCTCGCAACCACTGTTGTAAGATCATCGATCTTATGATCATGGTCAGCGAGTTTTGTGCCGGTGTATTCTAGGGCGGAAACAGTCTTGGCTTCAGCGACATAAAGATTCTCTTGCTCTTGCTTCAGGATCCACTCCTGATGTTGCTTGAGTTGTTTCAGGGCTTGCCAGAGTGCTGGCATGAGGCGAAAAGCCTCTTCCAAATCATTAATGGCCCTTTTCAGCTTTGGGATCTCGTCCTGAGGTGCTTCGTGCATCCAGTCCAAGTCATTTCCGATGTAATACAGTGCCTACGGCATCCTGCAGGAATACAGTTTGGCGACCAATGACTTGGAGTTGCTCAATTCGTGCCTCTGTGAGCGGAGACCCAGGGCGCATAATCTTAGAGTCAGACGGTTATCCGAGGTGTTTGAGAACCATGTTATGATGGGGCTTGCATGGTTTGTCGTCAGCAAGAAAACCGTCATCAGATTCTGAATGTGTTTCTGTAGATATAGGAGATTTAACCTGTTCGGAAGCAGGATCTTCTGTAGGTTGAGTTGCAGGTACTGTCTGGGAGACAGAAGTGACTGATTCCTCCTGCCTCTGTTGGTTTTCAGTAGTCGGAACTACAGGAGGGACTGATTCCTCCTGTCGACTCTCAGCTTTTACTTGTTCTGAAAGAGGGACTGATTCCTCTAGGCGGACGGCGCAGGTGGTATCTTCTTCTTCTTCCTCTCTCGGCTGGACATTTTTATCTTATACAGGATGAGCTTCCTATAAGTTGGAAGTAAAGTCCTTTTCACTAGTGAAAGGAGGTAATGCTTCCTCCTGTTTATTCTCTTCGTGGTTTGGTTCTGTATAGGGTTTCTCGACAGACATTCCTTGTCCATTTGCAGCTTTGGACTGAGCAGATTCACTCTAACGAGCCTCTTCCTGGCTCAACCTCAGGACGTTGACATTTTGGGAGTCTGTCACCTCCAAAGCAAATAACTCTTCTTCCTTCCAGTCCTCCTAGTTGTACAGGGTGTCGTAGGGAGCGACCCTGTAGGATTTCCAAACTTTGAAGTTCTCTAAGGCTTACTCTATATGTACTTGAAGGAGAGTGTTATTGATAATATCCGTTGGGGAGAGACTCCTAAGAATAGTGGGTTCCACTATCCGGTTGGGATTTCCTATTGGGAGAGGGACTCCATACAGGGTATGTGCCCTATTGGGAGTTGTGGCTTTCGGCTCCAAAGGGGCAGCCGATTCGCCATAACCTTCTAACTGGGCAAACAATTGTTCCCCCGTCATATCCGCCACTGGCTCGGGAACTGCTGTAGGGGTAGATACTATTTCTTCCATAGGGGTTGCTCCCTATGGGATAGATTCGGTGATTGGAGTGGTCACTGGGACTTCTACAGTGACCACTTTAGTCACCGTCAGAACAGCCTTAGAAGATTTCTTCATCTTCTTTCTTTTCTTCTCCACAGCTTTAGGGAGCAGCTATCGGGAACACTTCTTTTCTTCTTCTTCCCATCATTATAGCTCTTCCGAGTGACATCCCTAGGGTCACTCGAGGTTGGCATACTGTAGGGGTTGGTCCTGTCATCAAGAATGGGCGTTTGTTGTATACAGTGGGTCTGATTCCACCGATGAACTATCTGGTCATAATTTTCTTGGCATCTACGGACTGTTGTACTCCACAATGAGTGAGGATGTGGTTCAAAATTACGCCAAATTATTTCTTGGCAGACTCCGGATTAGATGCCTCTTGTTGAATGGGTTTCAGAATGATCTGGAATCAGTTTAGTTTCTCACCATACATGATGGCAACCATCATTCTGTATCTCAAGTTGGTGCACATTTGGAATGCACCATTGTGGTTTCCAATTACTCGGCAACAAAAATCATGAAGATAGACGTATGTGAGTGTGAAGTTCTTATTGTGGCAAGAAGGATAGACATTGGTGGCCATGGAAGTGCCATTAAAGAGCTTCCAGTAGGCAGACAGCAGGCTTTCAGACCCGATGGTCTCCAGATTTTCCATCTTCAGCCTATCACAGGGCAGCTTGTAGATCTTCTACAGGAGATCCTTGTTCACATGGATGTCAATCCCTTGCACAGTCCCAATGATGTCAATAATTTCAGAGCCTTTTCTCAGTGAAGAGTATTTGAACATAACATCCAGATAAAATTCCTCCAGTATCTGTTTGTCGTAGTTGTCAGCATGATGACTTCCCAGATGGTGTAGACCTTGTTGCTTCAGTCGAGCAACAACCAAGTCTATTCTAATTTCATCTTCATTTTCAAAGGCAATCCTCTCCATCAGAATAGATTTAGCAAAGATGCAACCATCGATGATGGTTTCCTTCTTTTTCAGAGAGAATGAAGAGGTATGTGAAGTAGACATTTCAAGAAAAATGGGTGAGATAACGGGAAATTAAGCAAAGAATGCAGAGAATTTGTAGACAGGTTGTTGTAGACTCGTTAATATTGCAGAAATCATAAAGAGTCTATGAGAGCAATGTACTGTCCTTTTATATGGTGCAGGGAAGACTAGGTTAACAGTGAACGGTCAGATTTAAGAGATGGGAACCGTCTTTTGAAAAAAAATATAAGATGGATTCAGATGTAACTTGCACGTCAAATACATTAGTTTTGAATTTAATGAGCGGTCCCACTTTTGACACAGTTCGTCTTCCACTATTGCACGAAATGGTGGTTTGAATTTTGAAATCGTGGTATTTGAGGCAGTAAAGTCCAGGTGTCTTTAAAACTATTAAAGGATAAAACATTTTAAATTCAGACATAGCACTTGGACTTCAAATAGTTTGCTATGCGGAAGTGTATGAATTAAATATGATTATAATATTAATTGATATCCTATAGTGTATGTGCTGCATCCGCAAAAATACATCATTCACCCTTAAAAGATACATATGGGATTCAATTCTTACAACAATATTGGATTAATACTGTATTCATGGGTCGTACTGTATTCCGCCTTAATTAATGCACATGTTATCTGTAGGAAGGTTATTTTCCTTCTTCTTCCTTTAGTAAGATCTGACTTGTTCTGAGTGTACAGTTAATTAAAGTGCATACTGTCTTCTGGGTCTTACAGCGTGTAACACCCCGAGTCCATATGGGAATATTACACGTCATAGACCCTCCCCACGAGGACCTACCATGCTAAACAATACAGAACTACCAAAAACTTGACTGATCGGAGTCAATCATTACAATAATGCAGACCATTAAGGTCAATTACAATACAACCACCCGGACCGATGAGGTCACAAGACTAACGCAAACGAGATGAAATACAACTCTTTACAATAAATACCCATACATGGGAAAAGATACACAATAGCGGAAGTCTGACTATAACTCGGTCGACACAACATAACCCGACCAAACTCTCATCTCTTGATTAGTATCATAGCTCGTCACTTCCTGTGCCGATCATGTGACTGCTCCTCCCGAACCAGCATTTACCTGGACGCAAAACAGACATCCACCCCTCGATTACTCGGGGGTTAGTAAAACTCCATTGTTTTACTAGTGCATGCACTAGTAAACGAAATGTATCAAGCAGAAATCAATCACGAATTAGGTAACACAATTAATTGTTAAAACATTCTCGAGAGGTTTTATTAATCATAAAACAAGTGATGAAGTTTTTAAAATTAAATTCGGTATCTCGGGAGTTTTTAAAGCATAATTATTTTGGACCTCGAGTCCCAAATTACAAAACCTCTTTCTAAAATCGTCAGGGCCTCAGCCCGTTCTTGTTTCAAAACACATTAGTGAAAATATCATCACGTGTCCGAGATTTAACATCAAAACATTATCCACAAAATCACTGTTCGTACTCGTCAAGTAACGAACCCCGGAGGTCACGAAGGACAGTACCCGGTTGCACACATTCACTATTCGTACACATCATGTACCAAACTCCAGAGGTCACACGGACCGTACCTGGACCACACACGCTGTTCGTACACATCATGTACCCAGCTCCAGTGGCCACACGGATCGTACCTGGACCACATACACTGTTCCTACACATCATGTGCCGAACTCCAGAGGCCACACAGACCGTACCTGGATCACACACACACACTCTTCCCAACACATATCAAACAACGCAACACATCACCACAGATAACACACCTTAATACAAATACGTTCGAACATCCAATCATACACCAAAATACATGTCTAAGTGTATAATCAATCCAACACAATAATCATAATCAACACAAGACATCAAACCCGAGCTATCATGTCAAACTTAAATCACGCGACTAACATGACCAACACAACTTCACAATGTTAAACAAGCAAGAATATCATTAATACCAACAAACATTCGAATATCCAAATCGCACGAATCATATCCATGAAGGTAAACCAAATCATCGTAAATCCAATATGTAGACTCTATTCACAAGACACAAATCGTATAAGTAGAATACTTGCCTCAATAACCGATACCGAACACTCCGAAGAACACGGTTCAACGGGGAAACCTTGGACCCCGAAGAAGATAACGAGCGGAAGGATTCTGACGAGCTCTTCACAAAGATTTCGTTCCTAAGACATATCATCAATATATCAACGATCGTACGAGGAATAATAATCGTATAACGCCCGAATCCCCCTCTAAGACCTTTTATCGGACATCTTCAAGTCGTCGATTATGAACTCAATAAAACGACGAATCCTTGACAATCCAACCATGGAGCAGCAAGGAAAATGGTAGAATACAGCTTAATAATCATCGATCTGCCATAAATCTAAGTTATTACGGTCAAATCAGACAAAACCAAACAAAACCCCCAATTTTCCCAAAACTAATATTTTAGGAAATCTAACCTTGATTCGGTCTATCAGAGGAGGTTAAGGAATGATTAATAAATGATATGAACTCCACGACTTCGTGGATTAATCGCTTGACAACATGCCTTCTCGCTCACCAGACCCCAACCGCGGAAATGAATGAAGAGAAATGAAAAACAGGTGAAAACATGACTGCTCAGTCATATATATACGGATGCCAGGTAGCGTGCGCTAGGGTTCCGGGTTAGCACGCGCTAACGGGCCAGTCTCAGCCTAGAACCTTCGGCCGGGGCCCGCCCTCGTGTGCTAGACCTTGGCGCTAGCGTGCGCCAGTGATCGGCACCGACAGTCCAGATACTTCTACTGGACGGGCATGAGCGTGCGCTGGACGGGCATGAGCGTGCGCTAGCCGACCCATCCAGAACCTCCTGGACTAAACTGCTCGGCCAGGTAGCGTGCGCTGGCAGCCGAATAGCGCGTGCTTTGTCTGTCGAGTAGCGCGCGTAGCCTTCCAGCAGTAGCGTGCGCTATGCCGGTTCCTGCCGTACCTGCCCGGCCAATGCCCAGCCCTTCCGACAGTAGATGTCGCACCTGTCCATCCAGTGCCCAACCGCCATGACCCGACGACTCGATTTCCGAAAATGCATGGAACGAACTCAACAAAACACTCGCGGACAACATCAATGATCCAAAATGAAAACATCATGCAACAAATAATCACACGCGACTATATAAACACATAAATCAATCATCGAGAAAATAATACCGACACTCGAAAACCGAGAAATATTCGAAAAAAATCCAAAATAACTGGAATGAAAATCTCGGGTATTACATTCTACCCCCCTAAAAATAAGTTTTGTCTCAAAACTTAAAACAAAGACACCATAGTACTACCAAACAAAACACCACGCTCAACGTAAAAATATCAAACTCATGGTCCCGTGATCTACAGTCACGTGTCTCCGTAGGCTCAACAACCCACACAGACTCCTCCAACACAAAATATCAATCATTGTTCCCCAAACATAAAAACATTACATAATAAGTCTACACACAGGAGACCAGCCGCACTACAATCACAAAATATTATCATTGGTCATCACTGAGCCCTCCAGAAGTATGAACAGAACTCCGGTTCCCTACCATCTTAGCAACAGTCTCGCAGTACTGGTCTCGATGCCCCTCGCGTCCACAATTATAAGAAGTTACCGACATTTTCTTACAACTCGCATGCTCGTGGCCCAGTACATTACAGTTGAAACATCTTGGAGCACTGCCTGAACTCAAAGACACTGACCTGGGTGTTTTAGATTCTCTAGCTAACCGAGAAAGTCTCATACTCATCTGATATGAGGCTTGGTATTTTTAAATACCAATTTTCTTACTTCCCGAGACATCATCAGAAATCCTCTGTTTCTTTGCTATAGATACCGACTCGGTACACAATACAGCCATTTCAAAAGATAAGGCTCGGTCTTGATAATCCTTCAATGTAGTACACATAAAAGTAGCCATACACTGCCAAACATGAGGTTTCATACGCATATCAAAATAATGAACCTTACCTGCCTCACTTCTCACTTGATCTCGAGCATAACATAACTGCCGATTATAATTGACTATTACCTAAGATATCGACACATCTTGGTCCGTAGCTGAGAAGAACTCGAAGATCCAACCCTCTTTAATAGGCGGCGGACAATACTCAGACTCCATGGCAGTCTTAAATTCAGCCCAAGTAGTTGCACGATCACTAGGCGCTACGATCTCCCACCAGTCTGCGGCTTCCTTATCGAGCAGATATTGAGCAATGGGTACTCTCCTCTCATCCGGAAAAGCAACAACATCAAATGTTTTGTCCAACTGGAAGAGCCAGTTCTCCCAACCTAATGAGTTCGAAGAACCTACAAAACGAGGCGGGTGCATTCTCATCACATCTCGTAACCATTTACTAGCTCCATTATCCCCATCTGGGTTCTCATCCCGGTGCACGCTCTGATTCATCTGTGCCAACTGATCAACCACATGACAAAGGACGGTGGTGGCGCCAACATCAACATTACCGCTGGCTGATTGCCCCTGATCATGCGAATGGTCATCTTGACCATCTATACTGACCTGATTGGTACTCGGCAACGAGTGAGTCGCCCCCTCATGCTCCTGATCATGACCATTAATACGACCACGTCCTCGGCCTCGACCTCTTGGCATACTAAATGGACCACCATTCAGAAAACAAAACAAACATCACATAATAAACATAGGACAACAAATAGCAACACAATAAAATATTCACTCTGAGTCATTACACGAATACACGAACTATCACTCCAATAATAGAATTTAAATTCATAACTAATCTACATGGCCACATAAACAGAATGTATGACCTTTATCAAAACAAACACTGTCAAAACTCTACAGTGCTTATCCTTAGGTGCTACCTGATACCGAGCACACACTCCTATAGCAAACTGGATATCGTGCCTGTTAGATATTAGGTACATGAATGAGCCTATTAGCTTCATGTAAAGTGATTGATCAACTGGCTTTCCATATTCGTCAGCACTAATTTGCATGGAAGTTCCCATGGGAGTGGATGAGGATTTGGAGTTGTTCATCCCGAATTTGCTGAGAAGCTCCCTGCCGTACTTTTCCTAGCTGATGAATATACATGTAGGTAATTGCTTAACCTGCAATCTTAGAAAATAGCTATGTTCTCCCATCATACACATTTCAAATTTACTTTACATGAGATGGTATAACCTTTGACATAAAGTGAGATTAGTTGAACCAAATATAATATCATCGACATAAATTTATACCATTAATCACCACCTTCATGTATCTTAAAAAGGGTCATGTCCACTGCACCTTTCTCAAATCAAATGTTGATTAGTTATAGGGATAGGGTTTCATACCAGGCTCTAGGCGCTTTCTTAAGCTCATACATTGCTTTCCCTAGCCTTGTGTACTAGGTCTCTGCTGTCACCCTGGTGGCTATTCAACATAGACTTCTTCGGTGAGGTCTCCATTCACGAATGCACTCTTAACGTCCATTTGGTAGACTATAAATTCTTGTGAATGGCGAATACTAGGAATATCCTGATGACTTCCAGTCTGGATACAGGGGCAAAAGTTTCATCATAGTCTATGCCTTCTTCCTATCTGTAATCTTGAGTGACTAGTCAGAATTTGTTTCTTATGACAAGTCCATTGTCATCCTTTTTGTTTTCTAAATACCCATTTAGTTCCAATTACAGTTTGATGATCTGTTCTGGGTATGAGATACCATATTGTTCCTTTTGAAACCATTCAGCCCTTCTTCCATTGAAGTGATCCAGTGGGAATTATTCAGGGCTTCATTGGTCGAAATAGATTCAGACTGGGCTAATAATACTGCTAGAGTACACATAGCCAGTCTCCTATGTTCGGCTTGAGATTTCTATACAGAAAATTTAGACTTTTCAGAATCTATTTCTTCTTGTGCATAGAGTGCAGTTCCTTGTGTACTCTGTATTCTCCTATGAGTGGATATACTGGCATCAGTATCTCCTATAATCAACTCATGAGGGTGATATCTCAGCCATCTCCTGTCAAGTTCTAACTTGACATCCCATGATGTGTCTTGTGGTGCTGGAGTCTCCGCTTCAGCTTCAACAGCTTCTGATCTTACAGCAACGGGATTGATTTCTAGGTCCACGACAAGTTCTATTGGAGCTTGGGGATCTTCAATGAAAAGTGTTTGGATGTTCTATGTTATGTCTTCTACTCTTGTAGGGTCACAATGGGGTTTATCGAATACTACATGGACGGATTCCTCTTTTGTCAGCTTTCTCTTGTTCAATATCCTTAAAGATTTGCTGATAGAGGAGTATCCTACGAATATACCTGTATCCAAATTTTCGTCGAAGGTTTTGAGTTGATCCTACCCATTGTTTAGAACATAACACCTGCATCCAAAATATGAAAATATGCAACCATTGGAGTTTTATTATACCATATCACATATGCTGTTTTGTTGTGATGCTTGTTGATGATACAACAGTTTTGCGTTTAGCACGCTGTATTTGTTGCTTCTCCCTAGAACCGGTGTGGAAATTTTCTTGCGGCTCACGTGGTCCTTGTTGCTTCTTTGAGTGTCCTATTCTTTCACTCGGCAATGCCATTTTGTTGAAGAGTTCGGGCTGCTGAGCTTCGTGCGGTATTCTACTCTCCGTACAATATTGCTTTTCGAAGCGATTCGTGAATAAAGTGCCTCTGTCGCTACGAAAGGACACGATACTCGGCCCTTTCACATTCTGTAGATTTTTCAGGTGCTCAGGCAATTTTGTGGTGGTATTTTTCTTTTTGCTCAGAAAGATTGTCCAAGCATACCTGGAAAAATCGTCAACAATAACAAGACAGTTTTTCTTACCTCTAAAAATTACAAGGTCTACAGGGCCATAGAGGTCCATGTGTAGCAAATGTAGTACCCTGTGGGTGAACAGGTATGGACTTACTTTTCAGGGAGGTCTTAACTTCCTTGCCTTTCTGACAAGGTCCACAAACGCATTTTTATGAAATAACACATTGGGCAAACCTCTGACCATTCCATGTCTAGCGAGTTTGTTGATAGTCTTGAAGTTGATGTGCGACATCCTTTTGTGCCATAGCCAGCTTTAATCTGCAGTGCCTTTGGCAACAAAACATGGAATAGTATAGCCAGTGGGCTTCCAGTCAGCAATGTACATATTATCTGATTGGCTTCCTGTGAGGACGACTTTTTTGGTCATGATGTCCTTCACCCTACAGTGATCTATATAGAATTAATTGAGAACTGTTTGTCACAGAAATGGCTAATATTAAGTAGATTATACTGTAGACTTTCAATATAGGCTACATCAGTGACCTCTAACTTTCCTACAAGTAGGGTTCCCTTCCCTCTTATTCTTCGTTTGGACTTGTCATCGAATCGTGCCTTTGGACCATAACCTTCTACATAATTTAACAGCTTGCTAATACCTCCGGTCGTATGCCAAGAACATCCGCTTTGGAAGTACCACATGTCATTTTCCTTGATATTCTGTAAGCAACAGCTTAAGTAGATTTAGGTCCCCTTTGATTATTGGGTTCATAGATTTTAGTGCCTTTTGTTACCCAAATTTGTCTGACAGCAATTGGTTTGTTGTAGGTTTTGTTTGGTCCAATTTTGCGATATTTACGTGGGGTAGGCACATATTTGTTGTAACCTTGATTATTATGCATGAATAATCTAGGGGTTTGATTCCAGTATGATTGTTGTCTTGGAGCGGGAACCATTTTCTTCGGCCTTACAGCTTGCCTTCTAGGTTTCCAGTTGGATTATCAGAGTTGTTGGTGGTACTGCGCGGTGGCCTGTTTCCTGGATGGATAACGGTGTTCCTGTATCTAGTATATAGGCGCACTATACTGTTGGTAGTATTGGCGGTGCGTGCCTCTAATACTTAGATACATCCTTCTTTCTGGATGGCTGCTGGCGCTGTTAGTATGCTTGGGGAGCATACTGTGATTATGTCTCTTAGGTCTGGGATGTAAAACCCCATAATTCCGGTAGCATATTATATGTACAATTTACTATATCATAATGAATTTCAATAAAATAACATTTGCATCGTAGCTCAATTTAATCTGTTATTCATTTATTATTTCATGAACTAGATGTTCTCCGGTGCGATGCACCGCATAAGATATTCTCTTATTAGAAAATAATTTCTCGATCTCTAAATTTATTTGTGATAATCTTCTACATGAGTATCATATTAGCGTAATATTAATAAAAGACTTATTGAGTGTATTATGGGTGTAATATAATTCAAGAAAGAGTATCACATTAGCGGAGTGTTAAGTCAATTCGTGTCCATTACATGAACAAATTTCCTGGACATACCGAAAAAAAGTAGGAACAAATTTTGGGGACGAAAGTAATATGTGATTTATGTCTTAATATATATGTGTGTGTGTGCAGTGTATGTTTAATTATATTTAGTTATTATAATTAAATAAATATCATAATTTATTATTTATGTAAGCAATAAATGAGTTAATATATTTTTATTTTGCATCAATTAATTTTACTGAAAATAAATATTTATATTTTTTCTAAAATAATTTTTTTGTGCAATCGGTCATTATTGTAAACCCATCAAATTTATTATATTCATATGAATGTCTAGTTGAAAATTGTGAAATAAAAATTAATTTGATGTATTTTCCATTAAAAATAAACTTGATTTAAAAAATTATAAACATTTAAAATTTTATGCTAAAAAATAAAGAAAGAATTGTTTATTGGTAGTTGAGTGTAAGTTGTGCAATAAAACTCCCACAATATCTAGATTTTTTTTTTGGAAATTAAAGAATACATCTCTATATATAAACAATATTTCAAAATAAAAAATAAAAAATCTTACAAAGTGACATGTATCACGACTCTCTTTTAATATAAGTATAGATTTCGAAAATATTTTATAAATTAAATAATCAACTAATTATTGTGAAAGTGAGGTGTTGATTTACCTATTGGGTTATTCACGAATACTTAATTATAAATAGACTCACTAATGGACCCTAGTAATTAAATTAAAATCCAATAAGGGCCCAAGACCAAAGGTTGGTCTAAATCAACCTTATCTAGCTCAACACCCACTTAACCCAACCTACACCATTTAAAAAATAATAATAATAAAAAATAAACTTAATAATAATAATAAATAAATAAAATCAGCCATGATAAGTTGGGAGATGAAGTGTCCCTTTGACTCATCCACCTATTACATGTAAAAACACATTTGTCTACATCTCTTCATACACCAAACCTCACTCCCTTCCTATAAATACCTCCATGCACATTTTATCTTCCTTTACACAAAAAAAAAAATCTGCATTCCATAAGTAAGAGAGAGAGGCCAAGAGTGAAGAGCAAGGGAAGAGAAGAAAAAAAAGGAAGAAGAAGAAAGTTAGAAGTAACAAGGTATTGTACCTACTTACCTTAATACCTATAGGTAAATATATATATATATATATGACTTAAACTAACTAGTATTTGAATTCCTTATGTTGGTCAAATGTAGTGAAAAGAGAGGAAGAACTTTCAGAATCTTATAAAAACCTAGATTCCCATCACACCATCAAGAAATCAAGGTGGGTGCAAAAATGATTTTTAAATTATATATGAAATGAATTCAAAATAAAGAGGCATGTTCTTTTAAGTGATTTATATTCTCTGCATTTCATATGTTACAAGTATGCATGATGATTTACAATTTTATTGTGTTGAGAAGTTAACAAATATTAATGATTTAAATGATGTGATTAAAACTTCTTGTAAAAAAAATGATCATGCATGATTTGTTGAATATTCTAGAAATTTATGACCTCGAAGTGATATATTTTTAAATATGAATATGCAATTGAAGTTGGATGTTTAATATGTGGCCGAACGAAAGTTGAATTGACAAAACGAGCATAAAACATAGTTATGTGAATTCAAAGAAAATTATGGGCATGGTTGATATAAGTGTATAATTTAACTTAGGGACAGAAAAATATAACTCAACTATGTGATAATGATCTACATTTAAAAATTTACAAAAATCGGAACCCATTTCCAAAGTCTACGGGTCGAAAATCGTCATAGAGTACAATTGTGAAATTTCTTAAAATTATGAGACTAGTAGAAAAATTTCATACATTTTAAGTTTATAATAGAAAATGGGACTTAATTATATGTTTAGCCTCTGTCCATAAAATTTTGTAAGAATCAAAACTCATTTCCGATATCTATGGACTAAAAATTACAATTTAAGATGGGGTCAAATAGTAAATTCTCGCAAAATTGAAGTCTAGAACAAATTTTTAAACTCTGGACTAAAATTATTGATTACTAAAGTATAACTATTATGTCCGTAAAATTTTACAAAATCGGAGCTAATTTTAATTTAGGAGTCAAAATGACATTTTAAATAAATTCGGGGCAAAATTGCAAATTTTGGAAATTTTAGTTCGAAACTGAAATTCTGAAAATCCTTCCAATTCTGGAATTACAAGTTCAATATGAACTTTATCGTAAAATTTCATCACCATCCGTGTTGAAATCCAAACCTTATAACCATGAAAACCAATTTGGATAAATTTCGGGGTATAATTGTAATTTCAGAAATATCAGCCCCGAAACTGAAATTCTAAAACTCTCCTGATTCTGGGATCAGATAATCATAGTTGATGTTTCCATGAAATCTCATGACCGATCGAAATCAATTTGAAACGATCCAATATAATATCTCCGAAAACTCCAAAATATTATTAGGGGAAAGATTTTCCTTCGCGAAAATGTTTAATCCAAACAATATGTTTTCAACTAAATCCATAATCTCATCTTCAACTAAGTCCATAATCATCCCACAAATAAACTTTCAATCCCATTGTATAATAAAGTATACCAAGGGTTGCTACTAATTGACTATGTGACCATAATATTACGCTGGCGCATACACCGTGATGTGTTTAACTGATAAGTGTGACTGTCCGGGAACTAAGTGTGCAACACCCCCATTTGGGAATATTACAACGCCGCAGACCCTCTTTTAAAGGATCTACTAGGTTAGATACCAAAACAAGACATCACGTCTCATGCCAGAATGGCTAAATATGGAATCAGTAGACCGATTTGGTCTTTCATCGATAACATACAACTTAAACTTCAGATACATCTCTATTACAAGACTCATACCCTCACAAGAGTCAAAATACAACAATACTTCCATAAGACGGGAGAACATTACAGCGGAAAGGATAATACAAATCAACCAACAAATCCCAATACTGGCCCTCATGTGATTAGTATCATTTGTCTTCCATCATCCTTCGTACCGATCCCGTGTTTTGCTCCTCAAGAACCTGCACGTACCTGAATGCAATACAGAAATCCACCCCAATTACTTGGGGGTTAGCAAAATTCCACTATTTTGCTAGTGCTAGTATAAAGTGTAAATACGAGCCATACATATCATATTCCAGGAATATAATAATATGAACTAAGCAATAGTAAATAACTTCGGGTCACATGTAATCGATGGTGCATAAACGTAATTATACAATTCAAGATTATTATTCCGGAATAACTAAATCTCATAGGATTTTATTTCAATACACACGTGATTAACCATGGAACCACAACAGAGGCAGCGGAACCCTCCGATGACTCGTCAGTCCGTCCTAGAGTGGTTAACCCAAGAATATTCGAGGAACCGCACCAAAGGCAACGGAACCCTCTGAGGACCCATCGGTCCGTCCGAGAGTGAATATATACAATCGCACTCCACAAAGAGATATATTTCCCGAACAATGACGAATAGTATTACTTCCTTACAAAGAAGTCAACAACATTACAACACAACATTACGTACTCACCCAACTTATAGACATCCCAACATACAACCCTTAACAAGGGAAGAGAGAGCTTTTATAACCACACAATACGAAGACAACGTATTCCAATTCACAACCACGATATAGCATATCCATAACACTCATTCATTCTTAAAACGCATAAGGGTATTAGTGAAGGACTCCTTTGAGTATATATATTTCTCTTGAAAGTTCATGTCAGATAATCAAGTAAAATCACATAGTCGATTTGTAACACCCCAATTCACAAATGGGACATTACACGCCGTAGAACCCTCGTGAGGTCTACCAGGCTAACACATGACACATAAACCACAATATGATCCCAAATGATGCATTCCAAAAAAAGTAAGTAAGGCCGTGGCCTCGGCCAAAACATTTTACCCGGGGTATATGAACATAAGATAAAAACCAATTCATTGCCCACGCAGGGGACTTAAACCAAGTTTCAAAGTAAACAGTCTGACTTCAATACTCGACAATGCAATGACAAAACATAGAAATGCAGACTCGAGCCACATCATCAAGCCAGCCCATCCTTTGCATGCATGTCCCGTGCTTGCTCCTCAGCCCTCCCGGTACCTGAAATGCATAAGACGCATTTCCCCCATTTAAGGGGTTAGCATTCGAATAGCTAGTGCAAGTACACAATTACACAACATTATATACATACACGATTCAACGCAAACAAATCATTAGGAAAAATCAATATTCCGGAATATCACATTTACACCAAATCAATATATTATCAAGCTTTCCACATCACAATTATCCACGTTTGGTAACTCGCGACCGTACCCATTAGTATCGGCCCCCAGAGGTCCCGTCGGACCGTCCCCAGGTGAGAAACCACTTCCGCGGCCGTACCCATTAGTATCGGCCCCCAGAGGTCCCGTCGAACCGTCCCCAGGTGGAAGAACATCAACGCACGCACCCAAGTCCACTTCCGTGGCCGTACCCATTAGTATCGGCCCCCAGAGGCCCCATGCCATCCCCAGGTGGAAGAGTAACCAACACAATCGTTCAATAAACCAGTTTACATCATTCGCATCAAACCGTTCACACATAATGAAATATAATACATGTACTTGCCTTGGATAATACGACACGATGGAAACGACGAAGGAATAGGTTACGGCCCGAACAATCCTCTCAAATCCGACCCTAACACAATAATGACATACAACCAATCTCAACATCATGAATACGAAGAAATTCATCCTAGTTCTACCCGTTGGGACAATTCATCGGACACCACGCGCGCATAAGGAAATGAAATCGGTCAACGGTGCAATAACGGGATTTCATTCCAACCAATAACAAGAAACCAAGGGTCACGAGTATACTATCAAAAATCTAACAACAACATCGGTTAAATCGGATTAAAATACAAGATCATCACCAAACCCTCCCCAAAATCATACTAGGGTCAAAGGAGTTCTTACCTCTTGAAGATTTAAGCACTCTAATCCGAAAACCACGTGTTAGATCCGCAATACGAGCCACCCGATCTAAAAGAGATGAAGAAATTTACACAATCAATTGATAGATGGAGGAAATCTCCCTCTCAAGCCACTCTCTCTCTCGTACGGTTGAAGAAGGGAAGGGAAATGAGTGACCTTTGCTGAATAAAAACGCAGATATAGCGCTGACCGCGTTGTGTGCCGCGGCTCAGCTAAAGCATCTGCGGCACGGGGCAATTGCGCCCGGTGGTGGTGACCGCTCGTTGTGCCGCGGCTCATTCGAAGTGTGCGCGGCGCAGTCGGCATGTGCCGCGGCCTGCCGGGTGCGCGGCACGCTGTCTGATCGGTTTTGGCCGGCAAGTGCCACACGGGTGTGCCGCGGCCGGACAAGTGTGCCGCGGCATCGACTCGGCTGTGTGCCGCGGCGCACAAACCTTGTTCCGCGGCACACGGTACAGTTTGCACGGCCAACAACTGGGTGATGTGTGTGCCGCGGCGCACAATCCCTGTGCCGCGGCCCACACCCCCCCTCGGGTCCCAAAATGACGAAAAATGATCCGGAAAGAGAATGAAAGCAATAGGAATCGATATTTGGGCAACAATAACACGAAATGGAAGTATGGAACCCCAAAACGATCTGAGGTACAGAACCAAAGTCGAACAAGGAACAAATTCCCTAAACTTCTAAGAAATTACAAAAACGGCCCAAACATCCGAAAATCACGATACAACGTCGTATTAACAATCCGAAACTCACAACATGCTCTACTCAAACATACGAGCTCATGGAAGTAAGAAAATGATGAAATCGAACGAGTTTAACGAGAATCGAATACACATGAGACAAAATATACCACAAGATGAAATTACGCAAAAACATCATCGAGACCCGTCCAAGCGGAGAACACCAAGAACAAAACAGGTTCAGAATTCCAAAACAACGCCAAGCGAGTTGTCCGAAACGAATATACACCAAAATTAGAAATTACTAAAAATAGAAAACGCGGATATTACATTATCTCCCCCTAAAAACAAGTTTCGTCCCGAAACTTACAACACGAATAACTCGGGGTATCTCGACCTCATACTCTCCTCCGTTTCCCACGTGGCTTCCTCGGATCCATGCCTCGACCACTGCACTTTGACCAAAGGGATGGTTTTGTGCCTGAGTTGCTTAACTCGACGCTCTAAGATCTGAATCGGCCTCTCCTCGAAGGTAATGTCGGGCCCCAACTCGATCTCTCCAAAATCAATAATATGGCTAGGGTCTGATACGTACTTCCTAAGCTGGGAAACATGAAATACGTTATGCACGTGGCTCAGGGACGATGGCAAGCCTAACCGATACGCGAGTTCTCCAACTCTATCTAAAATCTCAAACGGCCCGATATATCTCGGACTAAGTTTACCCTTCCGACCGAAGCGGTAAACTCCCCGCGTCGGCGACACCTTAAGCAAGACGTGATCTCCCACCTCAAACTCCAACGGTCGGCGACGTGTATCGGCATAAGACTTCTGCCGACTCTGGGACGTCAACAATCTACCACGAATCAGGGTAATCTTCTCCCTCGTCTCAACTATCAGGTCGGGCTCGGTACCGATTAGCTCGGACGTATCATCCCAACACAACGGCGATCTGCACCTCCTCCCATACAACGCTTCGAATGGTGCCATTTTGATCGAGGCATGCCAACTATTGTTGTACGTGAACTCGATCAACGACAAGTGTGTCTCCCAATCATCCTTCCAATCTAAGGCACAGGCTCTCAACATATCCTACAACGTCTGGATCGTCCGCTCTGACTGTCCGTCAGTCTGAGGGTGGTAAGACGTACTGAGTCTCAACTCAGTCCCCAAAGCTCGATTAACGGCCTGCCAAAAATGTGATATGAATCGGCCATCACGATCCGAAACAATACTCTTAGGGGTCCTATGTAATCTCACGATCTCCGCAATAAACACTCGTGCAAGCTTCTCCGGTCCCCAAGTATCCTTAATACTCAAAAAGTGAGCTGATTTGGTTAGTCGATCAACAATAACCCAAATCATGTTCATCCCAGTCCGAGTCCTAGGCATCCCGGTAATGAAGTCCATAGAGATATCTTCCCATTTCCATTCCGGAATGGGAAGTGGTCGTAGCAACCCCGCGGGTCGCTGATGCTCAATCTTAACCTGCTGACAGGTCAAACACTTTGCCACAAACTCGCTAACATCCGTTTTCAAATTACTCCACCAGTAGTTGCTCCTCACATCCTTGTACATTTTACTCGTACCAGGATGTATGGAGTAAGGTGTAGCATGAGCTTCACTAAAGATCTTCTGTCTCAGCTCAACAACACTCGGTACACAAAGTCTGCCGCGAAACCTCAAAACTCCATCATCGTGAACCACAAATCTAGGGGCTTTCCCCTTCCTCACATCCTCCCTCAGCTGGACTAAAAACGGATCATCATACTGTTTCGCCTTGATATCATCAGTCAAGGACGAAGTGATCTATAACGCACATAACTGGCCCTGGACTCTCTGAACCCAAACCTCAATATTTTGGCAAATAAAATCCCGCTGGATCCTACTCTGTGGTGTAAGTACCTCTAACATCTGTAATGCCATCGGCTTCCGGCTCAACGCATCAGCCACTACGTTAGCCTTACAGGATGGTAAAGTATCTCGAGGTCGTAATCTTTAATTAGCTCCAACCACTGCTACTGTCTCATATTCAACTCTTTCGATCAAGATATACTTCAGACTCTTGTGGTCCGTAAAAATCTTACAAGACGATCCATAGAGATAATGCCTCCATATCTTTAAGGAGAAAACGACCGCAGCTAACTCCAAATCGTGCGTGGGATAATTTACCTCATAAGGTTTCAATTGGCGGGACGCATAAGCAATAACTCTGTCTCTATGCATCAAAACACACCCTAGACCAAGGCCCGAAGCATCACTATACACTACGAAATCCTCATTCCCCTGAGGCAGTGCTAAAACGGGTACGGTGGTCAAACGTCTCTTTAACTCATCAAAACTGTCCTGCCTGTCTACGGTCCACTCGAACTTCTGAGTTTTATGGAGCAACTGAGTGAGTGGTCTAGCGATCTTAGAAAATCCCTCAACAAATCTATGGTAATAACCGGCAAGACCCAGAAAACTCCTAACTTCCTTCATGTTTTTGGGCGGTTCCCAAGCCATCACTGCCTCTATTTTCTGTGGATCCACCCGAACTCCTTCTGCTGAAATCACATGCCCGAGGAACATCACCTCCTTGAGCCAAAACTCACATTTAGAGAACTTCGCATACAACTGTTCCGCTCTCAAGATGTCTAATATAATCTGGAGGTGTAAGGCGTGCTCCTCACGACTCCGTGAGTAGATCAGAATGTCATCAATAAAGACGACTACGAATTTATCTAGATACTCAATAAAAATTTTGTTCATTAACTGCATGAACACTGCTGCGGCATTAGTTAGCCCGAAAGGCATAACCACAAATTCATAATGGCCATATCTCGTCCGAAAGGCAGCTTTCGGTATATCGATGTCCCGAATTCTCAACTGGTAGTAACCCGATCGCAAATCGATCTTCGAAAAGACCGTCGCCCCCTGAAACTGATCGAACAAGTCGTCGATCCGGGGCAAAGGGTATTTATTTTTGATGGTCAACTTGTTTAATTCTCGATAATCGATGCATAAACGAAGCGACCCATCCTTCTTCTTAACAAAGAGTATGGGCGCACCCTAAGGCGATGCGCTCGGTCGAATATACCCTTTATCTAACAATTCTCTCAACTGATTCTTCAACTCTAACATCTCCGACGGTGCCATACGGTACGGTGCTCGAGAAATAGAGGCTGCATTCGGCTCAAGATCGATAGGAAACTCCACCTCTCGCTGCGGTGGTAATCCCGGCAAGTCGTCTGGGAAAACATCGGGATACTCACAAACAACTGGAATTGACGACATGTCAATTCCAGCACCCTACGCCTGCAAAGCGTAACACCAATAGCCGACACAACCCTGGTTCAGAAGTTTCATCGCCTTTAAGGCGCTAATCACACTCCCCGATCTCCCCGGCTTTCGACCGATGAGGGTATGCTCGGTGCCGTCCTCGGCTACTATCGAGATGGTACGAGTCCGATAGTTCATGATAGCACTGTGACGCTCTAACCAATCGTCCCCGAGGATTAAATCCTCACCCTTAAGGTTTATAACAATGAGATTCGAGGGCCAATCTCGGCTCCCGATCCCCACGGGGCAATCCCTAACTTCCCGGTCCCCAACCATACGATCCCCGCTAGGCGTACCCACCACAAACGGTTCACACTCAACCAAGCAGTTAAAGACAATACGATTCACACAATCCGATGCAATAAAGGAATGGGTAGCACCCGAATCAAAAAGCACGGAAACTGGATGAGTAAGGATCCGAGTGGTACCTGACGCCACCGGAATGTCTGCTTCTCTGTGCGCCTCATCTGGTACAATCGGGGGTGAACTGAACCCGAACTCGAGGCTGCACGGCGATCCGGTTGGCCCCGACCCCTACCACGACCCGAACCCTGCGGAACATGAGTGGCTGGAATACTGTGATCCTTCTGATCGGTAGTGGTAGTCGGAACTCTAGCGGCCCTGGTGGCCCTCTCACAATGAGCTGCCCGATGACCGGTATGTCCGCAAGTAAAGCAAGCAACTAACGGAAATGGGCAATCCTTCATAACGTGCTCGGGTTGACTGCAATTAAAACAAACTCTCCCGCCAGGTGCCACAGACTGGACCGAACGGTTACCCTGGGATCCACCGGCCTGATGAAACGGCCTCTTCCCTGGTGTAGGAGCAGAACGAGACCTCGAAAACTGTCCACCTTTACCGGCCGAGAACCCGCCGGTAGTCTTCTGCTTCTTAGCTTCCGTAACCGTATCTGATTCTGGGACAGCCATCTCGATCGCCATAGCGCGATCTTGGTATTCCTTCAAAGTGGCACACATGAGCGGTGCCATACTCTGCCTGATATGCGGCTTCATGCGTATATTGAAGTAACGGATTTTATCAGCCTCCGTTCTCACTTGATCTCTTACGAAACCCAACTGCTGATTTTAAGAAATGATAGCCTGAGAAATAGGCACATCCTGTGGTGTAGCGGTGAAGAATTCTACAATTCTGCGCTCCTTGACTGGCGGCGGACAATACTCTGCTTCCATAGCAGCCTTGAATTCCTCCCAAGTAGCTAGACGGTCTCTGGGCACAATGGCCTCCCACCATTCCGCAGCTTCCTTATCCAGGAGGTACTGGGCGATATGTACCCTCCTGTCTTCAGGACAAGCTACGGCATCAAAGGTCCTGGACAACTGAAAGATCCAATTCTCCCAACCGAGGGAGTCAGAAGCTCCGGAGAAACGAGGAGGGTGCATCTTAGTCACCGTCTGAAGCCACTTACTAGCCTCCTCTTCCGGTGTCGGGGGCGGATTCAGCGTCCACCACAGGCTATCCGAGTAAGTTGGGCTACCAAGCTGCTGAAATACGGCAAGAGCCAGGCGTCGGCATTATTACCCGACGGCACCTTTGTGAGAGGCCGAGTCCGCAGGATCGAGAAAGTGAGCCCTCTTCATTATCGGCACCCGACCACGGCCTCGGCCGCGTCCCTAGGCCGGTCTACCACCACGACCTCTCAACATACTAGAGGAAGAATGAAAGGGACAAAATCAGAAAGATTCACAATTGACAAAATTGGTATCACAATTCACAATCCCGAACAACGCAAGAAAACGAATTATAGGAATATAAGAGTTCGAGGAGACTTACAGCCACGGGTCGCACGAAAAGACGGTAGCATGATGATATTAGGCTCCACGACTGACTCTAAATGACGCCACTAACAGACCCAAAATTAACCGACAGCCTAGGTATTCAAAACCTAAGCTCTGATACCATAAATGTAACACCCCAATTCACAAATGGGACATTACACGCCGTAGAACCCTCGTGAGGTCTACCAGGCTAACACATGACACATAAACCACAATATGATCCCAAATGATGCAGTCCAAAAAAAGTAAGTAAGGTCATGGCCTCGGCCAAAACATTTTAACGGGGTATATGAACATAAGATAAAAACCAATTCATTGCCCGCGCAGGGGACTTAAACCAAGTTTCAAAGTAAACAGTCTGACTTCAATACTCGACAATGCAATGACAAAACATAGAAATGCAGACTCGAGCCACATCATCAAGCCAGCCCATCCTTTGCATGCATGTCCCGTGCTTGCTCCTCAGCCCTCCCGGTACCTGAAATGCATAAGACGCATTTCCCCCATTTAAGGGGTTAGCATTCGAATAGCTAGTGCAAGTACACTATTACACAACATTATATACATACACGATTCAACGCAAACAAATCATTAGGAAAAATCAATATTCCGGAATATCACATTTACACCAAATCAATATATTATCAAGATTTCCACATCACTATTATCCACGTTTGGTAACTCGCGACCGTACCCATTAGTATCGGCCCCCAGAGGTCCCGTCGGACCGTCCCCAGGTGACAAACCACTTCTGCGGTCGTACCCATTAGTATCGGCCCCCAGAGGTCCCTTCGAACCGTCCCCAGGTGGAAGAACATCAACGCACGCACCCAAGTCCACTTCCGTGGCCGTACCCATTAGTATCGGCCCCCAGAGGCCCCATGCCATCCCCAGGTGGAAGAGTAACAAACACAATCGTTCAATAAACCAGTTTACATCATTCGCATCAAACCGTTCACACATAATAAAATATAATACATGTACTTGCCTTGGATAATACGATGCGAAGGAAACGACGAAGGAATAGGTTACCGCCCGAACAATCCTCTCAAATCCGACCCTAACACAATAATGACATACAACCAATCTCAACATCATGAATACGAAGAAATTCATCCTAGTTCTACCCGTTGGGACAATTCATCGGACACCACGCGCGCATAAGGAAATGAAATCGGTCAACTGTGCAATAACGGGATTTCATTCCAACCAATAACAAGAAACCAAGGGTCACGAGTATACTATCAAAAATCTAACAACAACATCGGTTAAATCAGATTAAAATACAAGATCATCACCAAACCCTCCCCAAAATCATACTAGGGTCAAAGGAGTTCTTACCTCTTGAAGATTCAAGCACTCTAATCCGAAAACCACGTGTTAGATCCGCAATCCGAGCCACCCGATCGAAAAGAGATGAAGAAATTTACACAATCAAGTGATAGATGGAGGAAATCTCCCTCTCAAGCCACTCTCTCTCGTACGGTTGAAGAAGGGAAGGGAAATGAGTGACTTTTGCTGAATAAAAACGCAGATATAGCGCTGACCGCGTTGTGTGCCGCGGCTCAGCTAAACTGTGCCGCGGCACAGGGCCAAAAATTGCGCCCAGTGGTCGGCTGACCGCTCGTTGTGCCGCGGCTCATTCGAAGTGTGCCGCGGCGCAGATTCGGCATGTGCCGCAGCCTTTGCCCGGTTGCCGCGGCACCTTGTCTGATCGGTTTTGGCCGGCAAGTGCCACACGGGTGTGCCGGACAAGTGTGCCGCGGCACTGACTCGGCTGTGTGCCGCGGCGCACAATCCTTGTGCCGCGGCACACGGTACAGTTTGCTCGGCCAACAACTGGGTGATGTGTGTGCCGCGGCGCACAATCCCTGTGCCGCGGCCCACACCCCCCCTCGGGTCCCAAAATGACGAAAAATGATCCGGAAAGAGAATGAAAGCAATAGGAATCGATATTTGGGCAACAATAACACGAAATGGAAGTACGGAACCCCAAAACGATCTGAGGTACACAACCAAAGTCGAACAAGGAACAAATTCCCTAAACTTCTAGGAAATTACAAAAACGGCCCAAACATCCGAAAATCACGATACAACGTCGTATTAACAATTCGAAACTCACAACATGCTCTACTCAAACATACGAGCTCATGGAAGTAAGAAAATGATGAAATCGAATGAGTTTAACGAGAATCGAATACACATGAGACAAAATATACCACAAGATGAAATTACGCAAAAACATCATCGAGACCCGTCCAAGCGGAGAACTCCAAGAACAAAACAGGTTCAGAATTCCAAAACAGCGCCAAGCGAGTTGTCCGAAACGAATATACACCAAAAATAGAAATTACTAAAAATAGAAAACGCGGATATTACACGATTACCGAATCGTTATATCCATGAAACACAAAATGTATGGGAAAGATACTTGCCTCGATAATCGATGCAAATCCTCCGAAGAACATGGTTCGATCGGACAGCCCCGAAAACCTACAACCTCCGCGAAAAACAACGATAACACAATCACTACGAGTATAAGGATCACTAACAACGGAAATCACAACCAACAAGCGAAGAAAACTCATTGAAACATTTAATCGAACATTAAATGTTCACGGTTCTTCAAGAACACCCAAAATCATCAACCGGGCAGAATGAATCCAAGATATGGATATAAAGTACATAGAATATGATTAAAAACCTCTGACAACATCAAAAGATTTATCATAATCGGGCTAGAATCGAAATCAAGAGGAAAACTTTACAAAAATAGTTGGAAAGGATTTTCAAAGAATTACCTCAATTCGGATGAAGAATCAACAAGGGATGATGTTAAACATGATTAAGTCCTCAACATATGATGATAATCTGCTCAAGGATTGAAATCCTCGTTATCGCCCAAAAACCGAGAGAGAGAAGTGAAATGGGGTTGAAAATGCGACTGTCCTATTTATACACCTAGACAAAATGGCCCAGCAAAACGGCTGAATTAGCGTCGTGTTCCAGCGCTGTATTCTGACAGTAGGCAAAATGAAAAACCTGAACAAAACCGCTCAACAAAACGGCACAAATTAGCACCGTGTTTAGCGCCGCGTTCCAACAGGCGCTAATTATGCACGATACGCTGACAGTGTAGACTTTAATATTTTGGCCATAACTCCTTCGTCCGGACTCCGATTGACGTACCGTTTGAACCATTGGAAATATAATTTGATGCTCTATCACATTGTAAAGTTTCAAAATTTCTAAACTTTATAAGTGTTAGTGGTGATCTTACAAAGTTGATCCAAATACACAACAATGATACTCCTCGACAAAACAACGATCATTCCACATGCAACGAAATACTAACGGACAACACCAACGATCCAAATAAAAAATAAACAAATAACAAAGCACGACATATGATTACATAAACACATGCACCACATATCCGCTTTATATCATAAGTATGATAGCACGATACCAACACGTATCAGTCAACGAGTAAATAATACCAACCGCTCGACAACAAACGAACCATATACTGCATAAAATGACAAAAAAATTCAAGATAACCGGAAATAAAATCTAGGATATTACATTCTACCCCTCTAAAAATAAGTTTCGTCCCGAAACTTAAAACATGGAACAATCAAAGCAGGGCAGCCTTAGATAACACATGTTATCTCATCGGCATGTCTGAGAGCTCCATGCGATCAGGAGTGCGATCCGATTCCATACGCAAGAATGATAACAACAAAAAGCAACGAACATGAATCACTATGGATAAATCCGAGCAGTACAACAATCAAAACGCGAATCTAACGTTGAACAAGTATGTAATTCCGATAACCTCGAGGGTTTGTAAGATCACATACGGGAATAATTACCCGAACTTAACGAAATTATAAAGTGGCCCAGATGCTCAATAATTGCGATACGCGATCAATCAACAAAATCGGACAATAACGACCGAACGACTCCAAAGTTCACATTTCAACTCAAGACATTAAATGAACTTGTAGAAACTAAAAGAGGTTATTTTCAAACAAGGTTCACAAGAATCGAACCAAACTCGGAAAAGTCACAACAATAAATGGATTAATCCGAAACAATATCAGAACTCATTCGAATGACAAGAAGCGAAGGACAAAACAAGTTCAAAAAGTATCAACGAACACAGACGAGTCGATAGGATCGGAAAATACAGAAGTGAAAAATAATACGGGTATTACATTCTATCCCACTAAAAAGAAGTTCCGTCCAGAAACTTAAAATGAAGAATGGTAAACAAACAAGACGAAGAAACACTCTGCTCAGCTCCGAAAGCCACAAATAATTTGTAAACACGAAATTCCTCGAAATATGATGAATCAGACTAGATCAATGGATTTTGGTATTCATACAACAAGATTGTAGCGTCTCGGGATGACTCTGGTACGAGTTTCAAATTTATCCAAAAATAGGAGGGTAGAAAGAAATATGGCTTCTGCTGCGCAACTCCGATGATCATCCATTCGGAATACAAGAAAATGGGTCCAAGGATAATTACACCGAGAATTACCAAGATAGTAAATTCATGGAATAATTCAAAATGATCACAAAACTCATTCGTTTCATAAAGTATGAGAAAGATAAAGAGAACATGTCATAAAAATCATGTTATAAAACTCTGAAGTGGCACTCCCAACCTCAGAAAACTTGCGACCGTAGCAATCGACATTTTACGATCGTAGGATGCTGTCGAATTACAAAAAAAAATTAGCCATCGTCCTGAATGATCCAAAATAGTGTTGGCAACCCCAAGATAAAATTTGTAGAGCATGCACACCACAAATAAGTCTATGCGCGCTCGTTTTACACGGAAACAACACTATATGGGCCACGAAACCATTAAAACTCAAAGAGCGTTAAACTCAATAACCACATTCTTATCTTCCAACAAGGACGAGAATATTATGCACATAAAAAATATGGCTAGGCATTCGCACCATCACACGAATTATGATCTCGTGCATTATCGCCATAAATAATAATATTGATACTGCGTGCACTCCATGTAAATGAAACTTTTGAAAAAGGAGGCGAATCATATTTTGCCTAAAACTCATCAACACTGTTCTATCTATAGAAGAGGAAATTTTATTTTCGCATCTCGACTTTGAAAATCGTATTTGAAAATGTAAAGCTTTCGAAGACGTCATCTCTAACTGGAAATTTTACTTGGGATCCAAATATAAAAACTGAAATCTTTCTTCTTCTCCCAGATTGTTTGATTCAAAGTTTATTTATCACCGAAGCAGGTGCCTATTTATCAATACAATATCAAATCTTAGGTTTGCAAAATATTTAAAATTCAAATATCACCTTAAAAAAAACTCACTGTCGTTTCCTTATCCACTCGTGGTCATCCACATCAAAACATTCTTATCGTATTTCATGTCTCATATTCCCAAATGATCGAAGGATACTGAACACCGTAGATAACTCGTATCCTTGTCCTTGCATACTCAATTTCCATGTATACCAATAACGAATGTAAATCATATACATTATGATTTGACTCCGAGACTGGAGAACATAATACAAACCATAAGGCATAATGAAACATCGCAAAACAATATACCAAAATGCCAAACCAGCACAACATAACCACATAAGGCAACGAATAACAACACAATACGATTATCTACTCCAGATAATTATGTGAATACAAAGATTACTACTGCAATAAATTGAATTCACGATCGTAACTGATAGAACATATGACCGTATTAGCCGAAAACTTACAACCCATACCGATTTAAATACGGCCATTATAAAATTACATATAATTGTAGCCTAACTATTGATAACATCATCTTTAAAAACTCTACGAGGTATTCACTTAAATAATAATATTTTAAGATCCTTGAGTTCGTATAAGTTTCCGAAATAAGATTTGGAAATATTTTTGATACCTGGGACTGTTTTACCAAAATTATAAACAAAAGATTTTAACCGTCTCATTTTGAAATCATTTGCAAAGAAACATTCTGAAAGATCAATTTCTTTGGAAATAACATCATCAAGATATCCACGTCATCACTTATCCTCATCACAATAATCAACACACAAGGTAACCACATGTTACCATCCGGCATCATCACAATTATCAAAACATAGGGTAATCACATGTTACCGCTTAATATCATCACAATTAACAACACATAGGTTATCCTGTGGCCACGCTCTGATGGCATCGACCCCATAAGCTTCACTGAATCGTTCCCGGGTGGACAACCCATTCATACATGTACTAACTATTTCTACAGATCAACAATCTCATCCGAAAACATCGTACAAGTCAGAAAGCAGAACCAAACCATATAATAAAATGCTGTTAGGAATACTTATTAGATTTTAATGATGTCATCTTTATATATTCAAATCTATGTTTATTACTAGGCAAAATGTAAGGAAGAACCAAATGAGTATCTTCCATAGGCCAAATTGTGTTAAGTTAGATACTTGGCAAAATGTAAAGAAGAACCAAATGAGTATCTTCTATGGGCCATATAAGTTAGGTTTTAAAAATCAGCTAAGAACAGATAAGTATCAGCCGAGTCTTGGTCAACTCAACTGTTCAGATAAGGTTGACTACAGACGAGCTGCACCAGGCAACCCTTATCAGAGAAGTTCTTGTCAAAACAATTTAATTAGAGAAGTTGGACCAGACTGCAGTCAAGAAGGAAAGTCAACTCATCTAAAGTCTGACCATCAGATCAGTCAAATTCAATCAGGTCAGAAGACTACAGACAAGTCGGCACATCAGAGAAGTCGACATCAGAGAAGGTTGACTGCACATCAGATAGTTTGACCAGAGAGAGATCAGTTAAGTGATCAGCCAGGTAAACCTGTCCACGTCAGCATGCGTTGAATAGTCAATATTTACGGAAAGTCACATGCTGGCGATTAGAGATAGATTGGAGAGATTCCCGGAAGGATATGATTTAAATAAATCATCCATACCCACCACTAGAGACTTTAAGCATATTAAAGTCAAAAGATTCGGCGCCGTCACATGGAAGTCTTCACAACGATCGGAATTGGATTAAATTATGGGAATCGAGCCTTGCAACATTCAGAAAGAAAAACAAAGAAGTTTATTTCTCCAACGGACAGATTTGTTACAGATTTGCAACGGCTATGAAGAAATGCTCAAAGGATCGGCACCTATATATATCAGAAAATTTGAAGTTGAGCAGTACGATGCGAACAACACTCTCGAGCAATCAAAGCAATTAAAAGCAATCAGAAAACTATAGCATCGTGAAAGAGCAGTACTCTAAGTTCATACACGAAGAAAGCTCTTTAGTTGGAGAAGACAAAACACTCTTGTCTTAAAACCTGAGTAAGGGGTACTTCATTGGTTGAAGTTTCCGACTGATAGGCATCTAACGATTTGAAGAATCAAGTGGTGCTAGGAAGTCAGAAAGGAGTTGCAACGATAGGATTTCCACTGGTTGGAAGTTGTTGGAGCTAAGTTGAAGAATCACTGTAATATTTATCACTGGTTGAGAATTATAGTGGATTCATCTCCAACTGGTTTGGAGAAAGTGGATTAGTAGAGGATTACCCGACCTCTGAGACCACTATAAATTGCGTGCGTACTTTATTGTTCTAAGCATCATACTTAACTGCTGCATTCATACTTGAGTGTTCCATTGATTATTTCTGTATTCGTCATCAGCTGACTTCCGCACTTACATTGACGACTCTAAGTCACCTGTATCATCGGCTGAGAAACTCATACATTGTGGAAAAGAGTTTCAATAAGTGTATTCATTCCCCCCTCTAGACTAATTCCTGGACGACTTGTGACCTACAAGTGGTATCAAAGAGGTTGGTTCAATATTTCAAGAACCAGATCCATATATCGAGGATATATTTTAAGCTCATTTTAGAAATGGAACACATGCATTCTAGATTACCTATTTTTTCAGTTATGATATTTGGAAGATAAGGATGCAGACACACTTATCTTCTATCCATGATGACATGTGGTGCATTATTGAGGATGGTCCTTTCATCATTGATAAGGACAACACTCCTGAAGAGATTGCAGCCGGGAAGCTACAAAAGATTCCAAAGAAGAGTACTGAGCTGACCATTGGAGAAAGAAAGTTGGTCAACCTTGACAACCGGGCTAGAGACATGCTGTACCAAACTCTTGACAAATCAACAATGGTCAAGATCAAGAATTGCAAGAATTCAAAAGAAATTTTGGGATACTCTAGCTGTGATGTGCTAAGGAACTGAGCTAATAAAAGAGAACAAGTTGTCAATCGCTATCTAAAAGTTTGACAACTTCTAAATGAAGAATGGAGAGTCTATCGACCAAGTAGACACAAGATTCACAGAGATTATTAATGAAATTAACTATCTAGGAAAAACATATGGCAACAGGGAGTTGGCCTTGAATGTTCTAAGATCTCTCAATCCAGAATGGAATATGAAGGCAGCGGTCATGAGAAAATCCAAGGATCTTAACAAAATAAAGATCCAAGAGCTGTTCTCTGATCTAAAGGCTTATGAGTTTGAGCTTCCAAGTTCATCATCAACCGATCCTGCAGAGAAGGGAATAGCGTTTGCAGCTGAGTCCCCCGCCAAGAGCCTATCTGAAGTCAAGCCTCCAAATCCCCTAGATTTTTAGGAAGAAATGGCGTTCATAATGCAAAGTTTCAACAACTTCAGAAAGAATTACTCCAAATACAAGAAGAACTATGAGGAGAATCCAAGGAGAAATCAAAAGGCTAGAAGCTGGAAGGTGGAGTGTTATAATTGCCACAAGACAGGACACATCCAAATCGACTATCCTGATCTCAAGAAGGACGAGAGCAATAAGGAGGTAAGTAGAAAAGAAGACCGAAGGAAGGCCCTTATTGGATTAGACCAAGAGCGAGTAGAATCAAGCAGTGGATTCTTCTCTGATGATGATGAAGAATATGATTGTCTGATGGCCAACCTAGCTGATGAAGAGGTAACATCTAAACCCTCAGTTTCAAACAATAACAACTCAGACATGTCACAAGACATGGACTTACACGAGTCTGTAAATCAGCTTCTCAAAGATTTTGAGAGATTAAAATCTGTACACCAAACTGTATCTGCCGAGAGGACCCAGCTGCAAGATGAGAATGGGCAGCTGAAAAATGATTTTGAAAAACTCAGCCTAGAACTCAATAAAACCAAAGCTGATCTTGAAAAAATTTTGTTTTAAAACTCAATAAAACTCAGACATGTCGGAGGAACCGCTGTTGAAGTTTTAAAAATTGTCCAGATTTTCCCCAAATTTTTGCATTATTTTGCACAATCCAGTACCTGAATCGGATCAAACTAATCAATAAACCACCAATTCATCGAGTCCAAACACACCGAAAAGAACTAACCAACACCAAATTCATTGAACCACCAATTCATTGAAAAAGATAATACAAAAAACCCCAATTCATCCAAAATAATTCATACAAATATCAAATGTACAATTCATACAAATAGTTCACACAAAAACACCAAAATCATGTCGCGAGACGATTTCGAACCTCCAAGAAATAAAGTCCCCAATCAACTCGAATTTTATCAAAAACATCTCCAGACAGTTCTCCAACATCATCAAACATCTGCATATATAAACGTATAATAAACAAACTTTAAATGTACAAGAGTAAACAGTTTTATCACCACTTCAAGTAAAAAATATACTACCTCCATCCAACCATCCAAAATACGCGCTCGGGCGATAGTCGACATCCAGTGCATAACATAATAACCACACTCCCAACCTCCATTTTGTTTATTACACTAAAACAAAATAAGACACAATTATATGAGTCGCTTTCAGTAAATAAAATCAATACACAACATACACAGTTAAAAAACACACACACTGACACAAACACATAAAGCACACAAGCACACAAACACACAATGCACAAAAAAAACACACACACACAACACACACACACACACTTCACACACACTGCACACAAACATACACAAACACACACATACACACAGTACCCACACACACACATTGCACACAAACAAACATACACACACACACACACACACACACACACACACACAATACACATCACACAAACACAAACACACACAGCACACAAACACACACACACACACACTGCACAAATAGAAAAAAAACACAAACACACACACACACACACTGCACACAGCATAAACACAATACACACACAAACAGAAAAAACAACAACACAAACATAAACACACACAACACACACAGTACACACAGTACACACACATACATACTGCACACAAACACACACATACACACAGTACACACACATTGCACACAAAAACACACACACACACACATACACACACACACACACTGCACAAACAGAAAAAAAACACAAACAAACACACACTGCACAACTAAACACACAATACACACACAAACAAAAAAAACACAAACACACAATACACACACAAACATAAACACACACAACACACACAGTACACACACACAAACTGCACAAACAGAAACACACACACACACACACACACACACACACTGCACAGCTAAACAAAAACAAAAAATAAAAAAACCAACACAAACACACACACATAGCACACACACTGCCACTGCACACACACACACACTGCATAGAAAAAAAAACACAAATAAACGGACACTTCATACACGATATGGTGGGAGAAGATCCTTAAGACGAAAGTTAACATCTATCCCAAAGGGAGAAGATCCTTACGACGTTAACCACGTCTATCCCAAAATAATTCGTGTTTCCAAAAACAATATTGTCGTACATACTCAAATATTCATACACACAAACACACATATTTACACTCATGTAATTAAATGTATTATGTTGGGATATATCCAACTAACCGCCTGCTTTGATTTACTTGTATGCATACCATCCATGGTCTTGAATGCGGTCACGGCATGCTTAAAAGTAACAATAATATATTGAGTCGTTGATATAAAATTTTAAAGCAAATATGTTATAAATAAAATCTTACTTTTGGAATATGGCCTTAATGCGAGAGTTAGGCCTACTATGTAGTGAGCAAAACCATATAATAGTTCCTTTTGCTGGCACAATGACCAGAAGTTGCCAATGATGCCTACATAGATAAATGCATTTGAAAGAAAGAACATATTACTACAGTATGTTGTAAGAAAAAAGGAAATAGTTTTGTCAAAAAGAAAATATTTTGAAATTTACAATCTTTTATCTTATGATGGTACGCTCCCATGTATATTTGCTTCTTCGACTCAAGCATACGCGTCGATATATATCTCGAGATCTCCTCTCCCCTCTGTCCCATATTTTGTATGGATTGAGGATCAAAATATCCATACAAAACCTCGTCCATCGTGCCCAAATTCATAATAGACAAATACCTAATTTGTTAAGCAAAATATTAATATAAAAAAACACTCCACACACTGCACACAAACACACACACACACACTGCACACAAACACACACACACACACACACACACACACACACACTGCACATACACACACACACTGCACACACAAACACACACTGCACACACACACACACTGTACACACACATACTACGAATGTAGAAAAATTCCATAAAGGAAATTACTCACATAGTCCAAAGCTGTAAAACTGATAAACTAAGCCACTCCTTTCCTTGAACGATCTCTAAAATATCAGTGTGAGCGATGTACAATGGAACATCATCACCACCACAACCAAAGATAGTTGTATCCCACGACACTGATATCGGATTATTATACATACTCGACGCAGCACTAAGTAAGTCTTTCATGATGTCATCTTTGGTCCTCGACCCATCATTGTGACGAGCCTGCTTCTTTGGTCGCTGAATATCCTATTTCATATAGTATAGATTAAAATACAAGTAAATTTGAAATAATTTATTTTGTTTTCTTTCCATTGTAACTTCAGAAAGGATGAAGGATAAACGTAACTATTGAATACTATATAAACTCATTAATAATGACATGAACCTATATCTATTTTTTAAATATTAAAAAGAGAAGAATTGGTGCGAATTTCTTCTATATTGAATAAAGAATATTCATTCATCAAATCATTCACTCCATAGTCTGATAAATCTTTTAAAGAACTGATTAATCAGACGAGAATAAAGATAGAGTCCCATTCTACATGTCAATACATGTCAGGGGTTAAAATATTTATATATATATATATATATACTATCTAAATATATACTCCAATAAAGTCAATAAAACAAAAAAAAAAAGAATAGGGCTTATTATTTTTATTAATTATTATTCCTACATGTTTCCATTCCTTTGGGATGTTACTATGCATTATGGTTGCGTTTAATCTTTTCCATATTAAAAATCATAATCAATTTATATTGGATTGATTTTGCAATAATGTTTGGTAGTTACTAAAAAGAAAAAGAAAATATTTACCTTTGAAAAATCGGAGAAAATAAAATCTCGTGGCCATGCAATAAATCCACCTAAAGCTTCCCCCACGACTCTCACCTCATTAGTCGCCACAGGGATTTCAGCGCTGGCATCTACGGCCTCCTCAACCACCACCTTAACCAAATGAGCTGGTAAAGGAGCACAATGTAGGGTCGAATCGCCCTGAATAACCCTATCGATAGCAACTAGACGGGGAGGATGCTCTTCCACATAAAATCCAACTCGATGAGTGTCTCCAGTCACAGGCCTCTCTCCGAAAGGGCCAGAAATAGCATCAGCACAACTCCCCTTCGTGCTAACACGAGTAACCTCATCCGGTGTATGAATATCAACAGGCCACTGGGAACTAGCACCCATTGTCTGGCCGAACTCTTTCATCAAAGTCTTTGTGACATCAAGGGTGATCTCTTTCCTTAGCTGCTCCAACACATCTTTACTTACGGAAGACGTCGGTCCACATGATCGTCCAGAGTAATCGCGAATACCCACATCAAAACCAATGCCACGAACACGACCAGGGTGCTCGGGTCTCCCAATGGCAGCCGCCAATATATCCTGTCGTCCCTCAGGAATGAAGGTACCTTGTGTATACTGCTTCTCCAAATCATCCTACACAAATTTAATTTGGCACCATATTACAAAATTTTGAAATTTGCAAACAACTGATACAAGTTGATGAAGGAGAAAAAACAATACAAGAATGTAGATAAAAATAATTAGGTAGAAAAGTGGTTATTTACATTTAATAGAGCAAATAATTTACCTCAAATTTTTAATGTTTGCTAACACTTGGCAACAAAAAAGTGGAGCTTTTTCTTTTTCTTACAAGAAAAAATAATTCTTAAAAAAGAACTTACAATCCTCTCAACAATCTCCCGTGCAGCATCGGATGACGTACCCTCTCGTCTTTTTGTATGACCAAGCTTCAACTTTTGATGACGCGTATGTGGAGACGGGGGATCAATAACAATATCTTATTCAGATTTAGATACTTCTCGACGCTCCTTCATCTTCCGCTCCATCTCCCGTATATCCACCAAGTCGTACCCTCCTCGAGCCATATAATGCGGAATGTTCATTTTTGCCAATTTTTGTTTCTTACTTCTTTGTTCCTGATACAAGTATCAAATAATCCATAAACAATTTTATAAATATTTTCAAATTCAAAACATTTTTTTTCATATTTTATGTTCTCAATTAGAAATAGGTTCTTAATTAGAAATTGTTTTATTTGATTCTTGTAAAAATATTCAGATTATTGTACAATCCTTTTATGAATATTGTAATATATATATATATTATAAATATTTTCAAATTTAAAACATTTTTTATTTCAGATTTTATGTTATTAATTAGAAATTATTTTATTTGATTGTGCGTTCATTATTTTCAGCATTGAACTTTTAAAAAAAAAACTTAAAACATTTTTTTATTTCAGATTTTATGTTATTAAGTAGAAATTATTTTATTTGATTGTGCGTTCATTATTTTCAGCATTGAACTTTAAAAAAAAAACTTAAAATATTTTATTATTTTAGATTTTATGTTATTAATTAGAAATTATTTTATTTAATTGTGCGTTCATTATTTTCAGCATTGAACTTTAAAAAAAAAACTTAAAACATTTTTTTCGGTTTTACCTCCCAAGCGGAGTCCTCACGAATCTTTTTGAAATCTCTCCAGTCCTCCTCGGAGATTCCATACTTGTCACAAGGAGATTTTTCTTTGCTTGGACCATATATGTACTCACCGGTCAAATCAGACTTAAATTGCCTCCATTTTACGCCAAT
Source organism: Orobanche coerulescens (assembly GCA_033398695.1). Classification (NCBI taxonomy): domain Eukaryota; kingdom Viridiplantae; phylum Streptophyta; class Magnoliopsida; order Lamiales; family Orobanchaceae; genus Orobanche; species Orobanche coerulescens. The sequence goes on along the minus strand of CM065818.1, from coordinate 88,737,239 downwards.
TGACTGTAAACACGTCTTCTGAAAATGACCAAGATTGCTAATGTGGCTAACATCAAAATTGGCCTACATATTGACAATTAAAACTAGAGTTAGCCACACACACAAACACACACACAACATAAAAACACACACACACAATACACAAACACACACACACACACAGAGCAAAAAAACACACACACTGCTACACACACAAAAAAACACACACACAACATACAACAAACACACACGCACACTGCCACACACACACAAACACACACACGCACAGAGCACAAAAACAAACACACACTGCCACACAAAAAAAAAACACACAGCATACAAACAAACACACACACACACTAACACACACACAAAAACACACACACACAGAACAAACACACACACACACACACACACACACACACACACACTGCCACACAGAAAAAAAAAACATACACACAGCACACAAACAAACACATACACACTGCCACACACACAAAAACACACACACACAGCATACAAATAAACACACACACAGCATAAAACACACACACACACAGTACACAAACACGCACACAGCACAAAAACACACACACACACACACTGCCACACCCACAAAAAAACACACACACACAGCATACAATAAACACACACACACAGCACATTACAAAAACTACTGTTGAGGTTTTGGTACAACCAAAAGAAAAAAAAAACAACAAACTTTGGAAATTACAAAAACCACCCTTGAGACTTGATGCCATCTTACATTGTCGAAACATTAGTAAAGCTGATAAAATTTGCTGATGTTATCAAATATTTTACACATACACCCCTCAACTTCTCGAAATATCACCCAATTTGCAATATTTAGAAAATAGAAAGGTCTCTGTGTATTTTTGTCAAACTTTTTGGTAATGCTGTTCAGTTTTAAGTTTGCAATATATTGCTGTGGAAATTTATACTTGGAATTATTTTAAGTTGTTTTCTAGTCAGTACTTGTGCTCCTCTTTAAATATATTTGAAATGTCTGTTTATTGAAATTCTTCCAAGTTAATGGTTTAGTGAAAAAAAATGAATGGTTTAGTTCATTAATAAGTTATCTACTGCTACTTGTTTGTCATTTCTTTTGCAGATGAGATGATCTAAGTTATCTAATAAATTCATGTACTATTAATTTTTTGTGTTTGTTTCTTAATGAAAAGTAATTGACATAAAATTTCCATCTAATTCTATATCATAATGATTTATTACGTAGTCTGGGTTGGAAAGGAACCAGGCATATACGATAAATGGGTTGATTGCAACAACCAGATACGGTTCGTTATAGGGGCAATATATAATTAATACCCATCTCTTGAAGAAGCCAAAGAAGCCATATGTAATCCACCTCCCCATTCACCTTGCACCAAGCTACCATCCCAGTGGAAACTAGCCACAAAACATGACTGGGCATCAAGCACAAGTGATGTAGGGGCATCAAGCACAGTTGTTAACGCGACTGTTCAAGATAGAGATAAAACTATAAGTGTTACCGGTGAGGTGAACTCTGTTGTAAAATGGTTGGAGCATATGAAATTGTGTCCATTCGAACCAAAATTATAATTTGTAGGACATGTTAATTTACAATATTGAGTGCGTTCATTAAGTATTCTGAGCTTTTATTTTGTAAGCCAATTTTAATTAGTATTGTAATTTTCCATTAGTATTGTAATTATTAATTGTAATATATGTACCTACATCGTTATGAAAACATTGATATTTTATGAGCAATCTGGGCTTCATGTTCGTTTTTTGCAAGAGTTGGTCAGTACACTTGCATTGATGAATTTGTAAATCAATTTGACACAAACACACACACACACACACTGCCACACACAGCACAAAAACACACACACACACACTGCCACACACAAAAAAACACACACAGCATACAAACAAACACATACACACTGCCACACACACAAAAAAACACACACACGGCATACAAATAAACACACACACAGCATAAAAACACACACACACAGCATAAAAACACACACACACACAGTACACAAAAACACACACACACAGCACAAAAAAAACACACACACACACACTGCCACACACACAAACACAGCACAAAAAAGCACAAAAAAACACACACAATACACACAATTCTTAATACAAAAAGAGAGTCATGTACCAATATATCCTGCCACAACATTTCTTTATCCGGCTTGTCAGGTACTTACTTCCAACTCTTGTACAGTATCGAGACATGATCTTTGGCAAGTTTTCCCAAGTACATACTTAACTTCAATTTGTGTTCGTATTTGATCTTTCCCCGTACTGGATCAATGTGAAGAGGTAATTTTTTTCCGTCAACACGGCATTTCGACATACTTCTACATCGCATGGGATTTCTCGATGTAGAAGTACTACGTGTATGAGCATCGGGAGACCGGGAGGAATGAGAAGAACGAGCGGGAGGAGTGTGAGGGGAATGAGAAGGAGACGCCATGTACCTGCATTAACAAATAAATTTAATCACCAACCACAATATACACTGCACACATAAAACACACACAACGCACACACACACTGCACACACTACACACACTGCACTCAACACACACATACTGCACACACTCACACACACAGCACACATACACACACACACTACACACACTGCACTCACACACACACACACTGCACTATCTCTCATACACACACACACTGCACTCTGCACTCTGCACTCACACACACACACACACACACACACACACACACTGCACTCTGCACTCTCACACACACTGCACACAAGCACGCATACTGAACACACACACACACACACAAACACACACTACACACACTGCACTCTCACACACACTGCACTATCACACACACGCACACACACACACACACACTATACACCAATTTATAGTATGGACCTGAGTTCGATTTCAGTTTTTAAGAGTCATTTTCAGTTTTCTACAACAATTTTGTAAGTTTTATTTTATTAATAAAATTTTTTTGGGACCAATTATCGATTGTCATTAGTTATCTTATGAGGCTTTTATTGTTTTATTAATATGTAAGTTTTATTGTACAACTCGCGAGTCGACTCGTACGAGCTGATCGTTTTTTAAAAGATTGTTATACACACTACACACAGTGTATACACACACACACATGTTTTTTAATAACAAATAATGAAATAATCTTAAATACTAAAACATAAAAACTTGATTCTTCATAACAGAACGTTCAACATTAATACTAAAATTCAACAAAACCCACTTCATCATTAACAATGTCACAAAATTGAACATTAATACTACAATTCAACATAATCGACTGTGCCTTCATCATCAACTATCTAACTTGACTCTAGATAACAACGTTTTCCCATATGCCTTCATCATGATCATCTCGAATGGCATGTATGTCGTCTGCTACATTTTCTTCAACGATAGTCGGCATCTGTGTTGATAAAGGAATAAACTCACAAATGTCAAAACTTGACTCTCCAGTTTCATTAATATCCACACTTCTACCCGGAATGACCACTGACAATATTTCATTGCATGGATCCTTGACATAAAACACCTGTTTAGCTTGATATGCCATGATAAAAGGCTCGTCAGTGTAAGCTATCTTATGAAGATCTGCCAATGTAAAGCCCAGTTCATCGATTACCACACCCGTGTTATTATCAACCCACTTACACATAAAAATAGGAACTATAAACTTAACATAATAAAGTTCCCATATATCTTCAATAACTCCATAGTAACTTGTCGATGCCATAACTGGATTTTTATCTTTCGAGCTTGAAAAGTGCATGGACTCGGCTTGAAGAGTAACTCTGCTCTTTTGAACCGAACTATTGTCATCTTGTGACTTTGCATAGAATGAGTACTTATTGATATCATATCCATTCCAAGTTACGACATCGGACTTCGGCCCGTAAGCTAGCCATTTTAACATTTCAGATGCACTATCACTTTCGGAGATTTGTACCTTAAACCACCTCAAAAAAGTATTATTATGTTCAATCAACAACCATTTCTCGCTCATTCGGGGATTATTTGTCTACAAAAGATTCTTGTGAGCAGACAAGTACGGAAGAACCTCATCGGTTCAAAACGTACAAATGTGCTTGAAGCACCTCATCGTGATTCTTGGTTATTATTTTAACACCCCGTGTACCCTTTCCATTAAGTTTCACATCATGTCGAGACTTCGGAAGCCCTACAGATGGTGTTTGTGACATGTAATCTGTGCAAAACTCGATTGCTTTTTCTGCAATATACCTCTCAACAATAGATGCTTCTGGACGAAATGGGTTTTTACTATACCCTTTAAAAATCTTCATATATCGCTCAATCGGAAACATCCATCGCAAATAAACGGGGCCACACTCTTCAATCTCTCTAACTACATGGACAAGTAAGTGAACCATAATATCAAAAAAAGGAGGAAAATACATCTCCAATTGGCACAAGATAACAACAGCCTCGTTTTTCCATTCATCCAAAACCAAAGGATCAATCACTTTGCTACATATAGAATTAAAGAAAAAACACAAGCGAGATATGGCATTTCTCACTTTGTTAGGCCAGACGTCACGTATAGCCACAGCTAGAAGTTGTTGCATCAAGACATGACAGTCATGAGACTTTAAGCCGACCAATGTTAGATTTTGCATTGGTACAAGACTCTTAATATTCGACGAATAACCTTGTGGCACTTTAATGCCTTGTAAACAATTACAAAAGCTGATTTTATCTCTTCTGGATAAAGTATAACATGCCGGGGGAAGGTAAGTTCGTTTACCGACTACTTGTGGATGCAACTGAGGACGTATACCCATTTCCTCTAAGTCTTGATGAGCCTGGACACCATCCTTTGTTTTGTGTTTAACATTGAGAAGTGTGCCGATCACACTATCGCAAACATTTTTTCGACATGAATAAGATCTATGCAATGTCTAACATCTAGATGTCTCCAGTAAGGATGATCACAAAATATTGACCTCTTCTTCCAAATGTTTGTCGTAGCAGCCTTCTTTTTAGTTTTTCCAAATGTAGTATTTATGTTCTTCACACGATCGTACACTTGCTCACCTGTTAAGGGCAACGATGCAAGTCCATTTTTCTGGGAATCCATTAAAAGCTTTTCGCAATCTACGATACGGGTGATGGCGACTGAGAAACCTCTGATGTTGAGTGTAAACTGTTTTATTTCCATGTTTCAACTGGATGTAGCTTGTGTTTTCTTCACATATAGGACATCCATGATGTCCCTTCACACTATATCCACTCAAGTTTCCATATGCAGGAAAGTCATTAATCGTACAAAATAACATTGCACGCAACTTGAAACTTTGCTGGCGGTAACCATCAAACACGTAAATCCCTTCATCCCACATCATTCTCAAGTCATCAATCAACAGACTTAGATAAACATCTATGTCATTTCCTGGTTGTTTTGGTCCTGAAATCATCATTGACAACATAACGTACTTCCGTTTCATACATAACCAATGAGGTAGATTATATATCACAAGTAAAACAGGCCAAGAGCTATGCTTGGTGCTTAAGTTACCGAACGGATTCATTCCATCTGTAGAAAGTCCAAGCCTAAGGTTTCTTGCGTCAATCCCGAAATCTAGAAATAAATGATCTATTTTCTTCCATTGTGCAGCATCAGCTGGATGACGAATTAGCCCGTCGCATTTTCTCTCATTTGCGTGTCATGTGAGATTGTTTGCACCGTCTCTATTAGCAAACAATCGCTCGAACCTTGGAACAATCGGAAGATACCATAACACCTTCGCGGGAGGTCCTTGTTGTGTGTTCTCTTCATCATTCTTCATTTTGTATCGTGATACCCCACTCCTAGGACACTTATGCAATTCTTCAAACTCTTTTTTGTACAGTATGCAATCATTGGGACACGCGTGTATTTTTTTATACTCCATACCCATCGGACACAAAACCTTCTTCGCCTCATAGGTATGCTTAGGCAATGTATTGCCTTTTGGTAGCATCTCATTCATCAACTGGAGCAATTCGGTGAAACTTTTGTCACTCCACCCATTTATTGCCTTCAAATTAACCAGCTTCAACACGGCAGATAGACGTGTGAAATTTTCACACCCCAGATACAATGGAGTCTCTGAATCACTTTTCAACGCATCATAAACATGAGCTCTTTAAAATGATTCTTGTCCGACATCACGAATCATTTCTTCAAATTGATCACCATCTATATCTACATGAGTGTTTCCAGTTGGAACATCTACTATTTCGCCATGCCATATCCACACCGTATAGTTGGTGTTTATCCCCTCACAAACAAGATGTTCACGAATTGTGTCAGCCTCATGTCGTCTCCCATTCATACACTTCACACAAGGGCAAAAGTATCGTTCATCGGGTTCCAAGCGATGTTGTCGAGCAAATTTAAGAAATTGCTCAATTCCATTGTTATAATCCACACTCGCACGACTTGCATTCATCCAACTTCGATCCATTTCTTCTTTTCTGTTACACATACTATGTTCATCAGTTTTCTATTGTTTTGTATAAGGGGAAGAATTTCATTTCTATATGATTACTACCTTTTTGAAAATTATTTTGACAGAGAGAATGACAAAGGTATGGTAGTCTTATAACTATTGTTTAAAATAGAAACATGAACGACGGTTGTCAAAATAGAATTAACTGTATACTACATCAACTTATGGCTTTGTCAAGATTGCTAACTCTATTTGCACAAACTGTTGGGAGAAGATCCTTAAGATGAAAGTTAACATCTATCCCAAAGGAAGAAGATCCTTAAGAAGTTAACCAAAGCTATCCCAAAATAATTCGTGTTCCACAAAATAGTGTTGTCAAAAGCAACACACATAATTAAACACACACACTCAACTAAATCGATTAAATTATACGACAAACAAGAAGAAAATAACATGTAAAACTACATTACACACTCACATACACATAGTGCACACGCACATACATATTTTGTCCGTTATGTGCATTTGAATACCACGTTTGTGATTATTGTGGTTTTATTGAGGTTTTAACATTATTCTCCAAAACAATCCAGGTATAATTAAAAGTCCACACACAAACAATACACACAACACACACTACCACACACAATACACACACACACACACTCTGCCACACACATAATACACATACACACACTGCACGCACACACACTGCCACACCTATACATGCACATACACACACAACACACACATTAAACAGCACACAACAATCCTTAAAAGACTAGATAAAATTCCCAAATAGGAACAAAGAAGAGAGTTCAGAATAATTACCAAATAATTCGCGGTGGTCGATTGCGAAACGTCAGGGAGGTTGCGGGGGTCGCGAGGTCTCCGGAGGTCGCGGGGGTCACGAGGTCGCCGGAGGTCGCGGGTCGACTGTGAAAAGTCGGGGAGTCAGAAGCGTAGGAGGAAAGAAAGGAAAAAAGAAGAAAGAAAGAAAGAAAGAAACGGGGCAGTAATTAAATGGAATATTAACAGCGGTTATTGATAACCGCTGTTAAAAGAAGAAAAAGAACGGCGGTTTTCAAGTAACCGCCGTAAAATTTCCAAAATTAACAGCGGTTATTAAGCAACCGCCATTAATTTTCCGAATATAAAAGCGGTTTGAAGAAAACCGCCGTTAACTGTCTTAATTTAACAGCGGTTTCTTTATTAACCGCTGTTAATTTTTCATAATATTTACGAACCGTGCCACCGCACAAATTTAACAGCAGTTTTCACATAACCGCTGTTAATTGCCCGCTGTTAAATGGGTATTTTGTAGTAGTGCAAGTACAATCTTTTGAGCATAAGTTAGTTTTGTGATGAGAATAATCTAGTAGTCTTCACCATTTGGAAATGCATGGTGATGGATATCCTATCTAGAGAAGTGAAGCTACAAGGATTCAGAAGAACGGATGTCTATAGGATAGATTGGAACACAGGAACTCCTAATACCTGTTTTCTATCTAAGACAATACTTGAGAATGGATGGTTGTGGCACAAGAGACTATGTCACCTAAATTTCAAAGCCATCAGCAAGATTAGTTCTTAGAAGCTGGTCAGAGGACTTCCAGAAGAAGTATTCAAGAAGGAAGCTCTCTGTGATGCGTGTAAGAAAGGGAAGCAAACAAGAGCATCATTCAAGCCAGTTCAACCTACCACTCTCACAACAAGGATTTTAGATCTACTTCACATGGATCTATTTTGTCCCATCAAGCCAAGGACTTTAAGTGGCAGAAAGCACGCTCTAGTAGTAGTACATGACTACTCCAGATACACATGGGTTGTTTTTATCTATAAAAAGAGTGAAACACTAATCAAGTTACCTGAGCTGCTAAGGAGGATCCAGAATGAGAAATATCTCTCAATCATCAAGATCAGATCATATAGAGGAGGAGAATTTTTCAACAAGGCTATAACTAAATACACTGATCAGAATAGGATCCAGCATGATGTCTCTGCAGCCAGGACCCCTCAACAGAATGGTGTTGCTGAAAGAAGGAACAGAACCTTGAAGGAAGTTGTCAGGTCCATGATTGCAGAAGCTGACCTGCCCAAGAGGTTCTGGGCTGAAGCTGTCAACACAGCATGTCACACTCAGAACAGGAGTATGATAGTAGGGAGACATGGCAAAACTCCCTATGTGGTTTGGAATGGCAGAACACCAACTGTTGCGTATTTTCATATTTTTGGTTGTAAGTGTTTCATCCACAACAACGGTAAAACCCAACTAAATGCTTTTGATGCTAAAACTGATGATGGTCTCTTTATGGGATACTCACGAAGAAGCAAGGCATATAGAGTCTTTAATAAAAGAACCTTAGTTGTGGAGGAAACACCTTATGTTGTATTTGATGAAACTACTGCTGAGTACAGGAAAAAGGTGGAGCTGATAGAGAATAAGCTCAAATATGCCACCCTAGAAGAAGTCATTGTCCATGACATAGGAATGGTGGACTCACCTACAGATCAGCCTGAAGACCCAACTGTAGCTACTGAAGACCCAACTGCAGATCAGATAGGATCAGAAAACCTACCTGATCTAGTTGATGCTGATGAAGACCAATCTGCAGCTGATAAAGACCCATATGCAAATCAGACAGGAACCCCACCTCCAGATGACAAGACGGTAGCAGATCCAGTTGCAGACCAAGGAGACCAGAACCAAGCTGATGTAGAGAGATAAGACACTCACCAAAGCAAATCTACATGGGGAACAGACCCTGAAGAAGAAGACATTCCTAAGTGGCTCAAAGATCATCCTATCCAACAGATCATTAGGAAGCTAACTGATGGAGTCAAGACAAGTCAGTCTACTCTACCCGTAGGAATGGTAATATTTTCATGCTTTATGTCTCAAATTGAACCTAAGACAACAAATCAAGCCCTGGAAGACTACTCTTGGATCAATGCTATGCAAGAAGAGCTTAATCAGATGGAAAAGAACAATATTTGGGAACTAACAGATAGACCATATTATAAGAAGGTTATTGGCACCAAATGGGTGTACAAGAACAAATGTGATGAAGATGGAGTTGTTGTTAGGAATAAAGCCAGACTTGTTGCTAAAGGATATGCACAATGAGAAGGGATAGATTTTGATGAAACCTATGCACCTGTTGCAAGATTAGAAGCCATCATACTATTCCTTACATATATTGCATTCAAAGATTTCAAGGTCTACCATATGGATGTGAACAGTACCTTTCTCAATGGAATTTTAGAAGAAGAAGTCTATGTGGAGCAACCCCCTGGTTTTGTCAAAGGAGACAAAGTCTACAAGCTTCTAAGAGCTCTATATGGACTCAAGCAGGAACCAAGAGCATGGTATGAAACATTATCCATGTTTCTTGAGAAGAATGGTTTCAGCAAAGGCAAGGTGGATAAAACCCTATTCAGAGTGGAGCATGAAGACCACATATTATTAATTCAAATATATGTGGATGATATCATATTTGGCTCAACCAATACAGAGCTATGTGAGAAGTTCTCAAATCTCATGCAAGGAGAGTTTGAGATGAGTATGATGGGAAAGCTTAATTTCTTTCTAGGACTGCAAGTTAAGAAGATGGAAAATGGAATTTTCATTAACCAAGCCAAATACACCGGAGATCTAATCAAGAGATTTGGAATGGAATCAGCCAAATCAGCAAAAATTCCTATGAGCACAAGCACTCACCTAGATGCAGATGAAGAAGGCATATTAGTAGATTCAACCCACTACAAAGGACTCATTGGATCACTTCTTTATCTGACTGCAAGCAGGCCAGACATTTCATATGCTGTAGGAGTATGTGCACGATTTCAGTCCAAACCCAAGCAATCACACCTGGAAGCAGCTAAGGGGATCATCAAATATCTTAAGTCTACCATTAATGTCGGTTTATGGTATCCTAAAGATAACAACTTTGCGCTGTCAGGATACTCAGATGCAGATTTCGCAGGATGTAAAATTAATAGGAAAAGCACCAGTGGAATGTGCCGATTCCTAGGAACCAGACTGATATCCTGGTTTAGTAAGAAGCAGATATCTAACTCTATCTCAACAACAGAGTCAGAATACCTAGCTGCAGGTAGCAGTTGGGCCCAGATCTTGTGGATCAAACAACAGCTAAGGGATTACAACATAATCAAGTTCCCATATATCTTCAATAACTCCATAGTAACTTGTCGATGCCATAACTGAATTTTTAACTTTCGAGCTTGAAAAGTGCATGGACTCGGCTTGAAGAGTAACTCTGCTATTTTGAACCGAACTTTTGTCATCTTGTGACTTTGTATAGAATGAGTACTTATTGATATCATATCCATTCCAAGTTACGACATTGGACTTCGACCCGTAAGCTAGCCATTTTAACATTTCAGATGTGCTATCATTTTCGGAGATTTGTACCTTAAACCACCTCAAAAAAGTCTTATTATGTTCAAGCAACAACCATTTCTCGCTCATTCGGGGATTCTTTGTCTTCAAAAGATTTTTGTGAGCAGACAAGTACGGAAGAACCTCATCAGTGTTATTCAAAACGTACAAATGTGCTTGAAGGACCTCATCGCGATTCTTGGTTAATATTTTAACACCCCGTGTACCTTTTCCATTAAGTTTCACATCATGTCGAGACTTCGGAAGCCCTACAGATGGTGTTTGTGACATGTAATCTGTGCAAAACTCGATTGTTTCTTCTGCAATATACCTCTCTACAATAGATGCTTCTGGACAAAATGGGTTTTTACTATACCCTTTAAAAATCTTCATGTATCGCTCAATCGGAAACATCCATCGCAAATAAACGGGGCCACACTCTTCAATCTCTCTAACTACATGGACAAGTAAGTGAACCATAATATCAAAGAAGAAAAGAAGGAGGAAAATACATCTCCAATTGGCACAAGATAACAACAGCCTCGTTTTTTCACTCATCCAAAACCAAAGGATCAATCACTTTGCTGTTAGGAGTATGCCCTCGAATGCCACTCAGAGGATGTTGAGTGAGGGCATTGTACTTTTTATTATGTAAATCATCAATATAAGGCAATGAATGTTTCTTTATTTACTGGTAGTTACTGGCATTCCTAACTCGTAAATATTCATATAGAAACTAGTCCGTGTATTTGAGAGCAAAATGCTCCACTCCTTATTGGATAAGGGGGTCAGTATTGGAAAGGTTTATAGCTCAAATACTTAATCGTTCGCAAGTCAATGAAACTTGACTGGGCGTTAAGTTTATGTGAAGACTTGTATGACATGTTCTTGGACAAGGAGAGTGCCTCTCGAGGACTAATGGTTAGTGGGAGCACACGTTATAGGTATGCTAATTGGATTAGTATACTCGAACCGACTCACCATCGATTCGTCACACGGATTTCACTCCGGGACAGTCAATGATGGAATCGAATGGTTGTGATAGGTATTCGTGAACCTTCGACTTGAGGATTTAGTAGAGATGTGCTTGTGACGTCAATATTTTCATTAGAGTAGTTCGACCCTATAAACCGGAAGACGGGGGTCAACCTCGATGTGCATCTTGATGGGAAAGTAGCAGGTCCTACTGAATACCAAGATAGAATTCTTTCTCCTGTTAGTGAACGGGTTATATGTCCTATGCGGTTACTGGCAGATGAGATCATAAGTCTTTGGCCAAAGCATTGGAGCTAGCTGTATTAGATACACGAGAGCTCGATGATCTCGATTTGCATTAACGTATGCATAACATCAAGTACGGATAGGGTTTGACTGACCGTGACCCTATAACTTGATCGGGACATTTGAAACAAGGGTTTATACATATACTGGTATTCACGACAGAATGGTTCTTGAATGATCCCAATCATTCGTTCTCAGTTGGGGTATAGTGTAGGCCGCCAGACTGGCAATATGGTGCTACTACTCTTTGGTTCCTCCCATTGCTGACTGAAACGGACCTACCGATTCGCGCATTAGGATTGACGACGGAATGAATCAAGCTAATTCTCTCATTATGTGTATTAGATATTGGATATCTAAATTTGGGACATTAGATGTCTAAATCGATTTATTGGATAAATTGATTTACGGCCTAATGAATTAAATATATCACTGGGTGATTAATTTAATTCATGGATATAATTATGTCTTGGAGAAATTAACTATATTATAATGTATTTGATATGATGAAATTAATTGGATTAATTAAACTATACAAATACATCGGGACGGAATTGGAGTTTATCTGTTTGGACTCTCGGGAGTCCGAAACGAACCAAACTCATCTGTTTCTCCATGCCCCCCCCATTTCTAGCCACCTTCCTTTTGGACTTATGTCTTCATTATTTAATGAATGATAATTGTGGACGTGGGGTTAGATTCCCACATGCATGAGTTGTAACATGTGGTAGGAGTTGAATAAGAGGGATGAAGATATCATTCATTTCACCTACATGATTCCTACGTGAAAGTGAGATATATATATATATATATAGAGAGAGAGAGAGAGAGAGAGAGAGAAAACCTTTTTCTCAATTGTCTTCATCATCTTCTTCATATCATCTTAATTGTTCTTGGAGAAAATTGAGAGATTCATTAAGAGTAAGTGAGTTATACACTTGGAGTGTTGTAATCACAAATATATAGCTTCATCACTTAGCTCTAGCCATATCCTCAGAGGATAGCAAGGTGGTTGTGGTTCCGGTCGTTTCTCCGGCGCGTGGCAAGTAGAGACACGGTGCTTTCGGCGTTGGATCGTTCAAGGGCTTCGAGCATATTGGAATCGTAGAGATCAATCCAAAGCTTGGGGAATAGCTCAAGAGAAGGTTATCCATATAATCAATGGACTACAAGGGTGAGTTTCTATATCTCTTGTGAATTCGTTTTTTGATATTCGTATATACGTAGCTCGATCGATCCTCGTAGGGATTCGGATCGAATTAATTTTCGTTTTACCACTTCCGCTGGGCCTTCATTTTAGGCACCGAATCCCAACAGTGGTATCAGAGCGTAGGTCTTGCGATCGTATATACGATATTGGAATTTGGAATGCTCGATTAGATGGTGAATGATTTGGAATCATTTTAGTCATAATCGTGGTATATATTTTTACGTTCGTTGTAGTTATACTTTTCGTAAGTTTATGTCTAAATATAAATCTTAATTTATTGGAAATATGATTTATATTGAAGATATGAATGTTGGAGAATATAGTTATTGGATATCCGGTCGAAAAACTAGCCACGAAATGCCGTTGGACGGTCCGGGAGGGGTCCGGGAGCAGAGGGCCGCGGCCCAGGGCTCGTGGGCCGCGACCAGTATTCTTTGCCCGGCACCGGGTAGGGGATCTTGGGGCCGCGGCCTGAGCTCAAGGGGCCGTGGCGGGGCAGCCGTGTCACGGCAGCTTCCGAGCGTGACTCGGCCATGCTAGGCCTGTCTGCCGGCAGGCTGCCGAGGGTGACTCGGTCAGGCAGGCCTGTTTTCACCCCGGCTCGATTTTTTCGTGTATTCTTGAAAATCAATCTCCCACATGTTAAATTGGATTTAATATGATTAAAATGATTTATGGTATTTCATTTTATAAGGGAAATTTGATTAAGTGGAATATTTATGGTCGACCGAATTATTTTGAACGTTATCATATTACCGATTGTGTGAATCGATTGGATCGGTTTGTATTGTTGATTGGATCAATGTATCTCGACGCTTTTAATTTATATAGTATTTATTAGATGAATGCTTTTTAATGGGGATGTGGTTCGTGGACTTAGTTTTGAATCGTTCGTTTTATTCGTTTGGGTTGTAAAGGCCGTTTTGAGCCTATTTATTTTACTAGAAATGTTTGTATCTAGGATGCAATTTTCGATGTAAAATTTATATGTAATGACGAAGACCAGAGGAAGATCCATTTCGAGAAGACGAAGACTTGTAATTAGATTATGGAGTTTTTGTTTTCTAGGAACGGTCCATGAACCACATGTTGGTAGCAACTAGGTTGTGAATGGTTGTTTCATATTGTATGAATGCCACAAACGCGCTTAAACGATTAATGTGCAAAGTGTAACGCTAATCGCGAAAATTCTCCCATGATAGATTATTAAGTTTATAAGGTTTCAAGGTTTTCCTTCCCTCCATCGAGTTTTCGAGAAATTGAAATCTAAACCGGATGTGCTATGCTTCCGAGTTATCGGGGTAGTCGTTCGGGGAGGACGGATAAATTACCGGGAGCGCATTTGGATGCCTTCGGTTGGAGCAAATTTTATCCCTAGAAACCTGATAGGTTGCCGGATAAGATTCAGTTGTGAAACTGAGTTGCATCGATGGTATAAACTTAACTTGTTCACGAACCATAGAAACCGTATAGGTTGAGGGGAGTGAACAAGGGGAAAAAGAAGATCGAATCATCCATTAGATGGGTTGGTGTTGGACACCACTTTATGAAAATTAATAGACTAGAAACCTGTTCGGTTGCCCTCTATTAAGATTTATAAAGAACTCGATCACCACTATGAAGTAGAGCGACCATACTTCCGGATTTCACATGGGAGTGTGTTATTCCGATAAAAATAGTGGGAGCTAGGTAACAAGAATAGAAAAGACCTTAATTCTATACACAGAACATAATTGAATGAGTCACTAACTAATCTGTTATACTTAATGCAGACAAATCTCAATATGACAATGAATCCACTCGCAATTCTACTCGAAAAGAACACCTTAATGGGACCTAACTGTGTGGATTAGCTCCGCAATCTGATGATTGTCCTTAGTATAGAGGCACTGGGATACGTCTTGGATACGGACAATCTGGCGCCTCCTGTGCGGACCCGAGCCAATCAGGAAGAGATTGAAAACCACGAAAAGTGGGTTAAGGATGACGTGAAAGTCCGTACTTATATGATGGCTTCCATGTCTAATGAGCTTCAGAGAGCTCATGAGAAAATGACTTCTGCTAGGCAGATTCTATCTCACTTAACCGAGCTTTATGGTGAGAACAGCAGAACTGCTAGATATGAGATATCCAAGCAACTGTTCGGTGCAAGGATGAAGGAAGGAGAGAAGTTTGGGGAACACGTCCTCAAAATGATATCCATGATCGAGAGATTGGAGGCTCTTGATTTTAAAATGGATACTTCTCTCCAAACCGACCTTATCCTACAGTCTCTCCCTGATTCCTTCTCACAGTTTGTTATGAACTTCAACTACAATGAGATTGCATGTAACTTAGCTAGGCTAATGAACAAACTGGTGACCGCTCAGTCTCAGATGAAGACCCCGCGGATGAAGGAGTCTGCACTTGTGATTTCTTCTAGACCTCGGAAGTCTAAGAATAAGAAGAAAAAGACCAAGAAGCGGACTGGACCACAAACTAAGGACCTTAAGGGAAAGGGCAAGGCCCCGATGGTTCAAAAGAACAAGAAGAAGAAGGATGTTTGTCTCAAGTGCGGTGAGCTGGGCCACTGGGCTAGAGACTGTCCGATTCTTCATGGCACTTCAGGTACAGAACTTTTAGTTTTGGAAACAAATTGTTCTGCTACTGTATTTTCTACTTCCTGGATACTGGATTCTGTTGCTAGTTCTCATATTTGTACCATGAATCAGGATCTGGAACAAAGTAGGAAGCTTGGAGCTAGAGAAGTTATGATCACAGTCGGAAGTGGGCATAGTGTCGAGGCGACCGACATAGGATCACTTCTTTTGGTTTTATAATCCGTCTTTGTTTTGACTTTAGAAGATGTACTTGTTTTGCCCAAGGGGCACAAAAACATTGTATCTATTCCGGTTATGGACCGAAAAGGATTTTCATTTTTCATTGGTGATAGTTCCTGCAAAATTTATTTTAGAAATAAACTAGTAGGTACTGCTACATTGTTGAATGGATTGTATCATCTAAATCTCAGCAACAAAGTAGTTGTGAATACTATGACTAGAAAACGTGGTAGGGATGAAACCAATCAAGTTTTGAAATGGCATCTAAGACTTGGTCATGTTGGTCAAACCAAGGTTTACAAGATCGAAAAAGATGGACTTATGGGTCCATTGGGATCGGATCCCTTTCCTACTTGTGAATCTTACCTTAAAGGCAAAATGACTAAGCCCCCCTTCACAGGGACTTTTGAAAGAGCTGCTGATAAACTGGGATTAATCCATACCGATGTATGTGGTGCTTTGGAAGCAGCACGTGACGGATATCAATATTTCATTACGTTTACAGATGATCATACTAGGTATGGTTATGTATACTTAATGAAACATAAATCCGAGGCTTTTGAGAAATTCCAAGAATTCAAGGCCCTAGTCGAGAAACAAACTGGTAATCATATCAAAGCACTTCGGTCAGACCGAGGTGGCGAGTATATGAGTACGGAGTTTGACGAGTTCCTTAATGAACATGGAATAGTTTCACAACTAACACCTCCAGGTACTCCTCAGTTAAATGGTGTGTCAGAAAGAAGGAACCAGACCTTGTTAAACATGGCCCATTCCATGCTGGGCTATACCGACTTACCAATTTACCTGTGGGTGTATGCACTCCTGACTGCCGCTTATATCTTAAACAGATGTCCTTCCAAATCCGTTCCTAAAACTCCACATGAGATGTGGGAGGGAAGGAAACCAAGTCTTAATCATATTAGGATTTGGGGATGTCGCGCCTATGTCAAGAAGACTAAGGCGGAAAAGTTGGAAGCTAGGTCTGCGAAGGGACGTTTCATTGGATTCCCATCTGGGACAATGGGATATCTATTCTACATGCCCGAAGATCGAAAGATCGTTGTTGCTTTACAAGCACACTTCCTGGAAGATGAGTTCATTTAGGAAGGCGGAGCAGGTAGAAGTATTTCCTTAGAAGAATACACTGAAACTCCTCGGGAGACACCTGTGCAAGAAACTAGAACCGAACTTTCTAAAACACAAGTACAACCACCTCATAGGTCTAGTAGGGTGTCTCATTTACCTGAGAGGTATGGGCTTGTGCACTTGGAGGAGCTGGGTCTCCATGAGGTTCCAAGTGATAGCCAAGAGACCGACCCGACGACCTATGACCAAGCGATGGTGGATGTAGACTACGCGAAATGGCATGAAGCTATGGAAGCTGAGATAGACTCGATGGATGTCAATCAGGTTTGGACTCTAGTACACCGCCCCAAGGGCATAGTGCCTATTGGGAACAAGTGGATCTACAAGAGAAAGACTGATGGTGATGGCAAGGTTGACGCCTATAAGGACAGGCTTGTGGCAAAGGGATATACCCAGAAGGAAGGGATCGATTACCACGATACCTTCTCGCCCGTAGCCATGATCAACTCTATTCACATGATGCTTGCTATAGCTGCCTACCACGATTATGAGATATGGCAAATGGACGTAAAGACGGCTTTCCTTAATGGATTCCTAGAAGAGGAAATCTATATGGAGCATCCTAAAGGCTTTGTGTCCGAAGTCGATATTCAGAAAGTGTGCAAGCTTCAGCGTTCCATTTATGGACTGAAGCAAGCGTCACGTAGTTGGAAGCTTCGTTTTGACGAGGCAATCAAAGAGTTTGATTTCGTGCAAAATGAGGAGGAACCTTGTGTATACAAGAGGGTTAGTGGGAGCAAGATCGCATTCTTAGTACTATATATAGATGACATTCTACTAATAGGAAATGATGTGGGAATGCTCAGTTCTATGAAAGCTTGGCTTTCGAGTAATTTCTCCATGAAAGACTTGGGAGAAGCTACCTATATTCTTGGTATTCGACTCAACCAGGATGGAGTGAAGAAAACAATAGGTCTTTCCCAAGCCCTCTATATAGATAAAATCTTAAATCGATTTAAGATGGATGATTCTAAAAGAGGGTTCCTACCGATGCGACATGGAATAAAACTCACCTTGAAGATGTGTCCTCAAAATGAGGAACAACGAAAGTAAATGAGTAATATACCATATGCTTCGTCCGTGGGTAGCCTTATGTATGCTATGTTGTGTACAAGACCTGACATCGCGCATGCTGTAAGTGTGGTGAGTAGGTTTCAGGCAAACCGAGGTAGGGAACATTGGACTGCTGTAAAGAACGTTCTCAAGTACTTAAGAAGGACTAGAGATATGGTTCTTATATTTGGCGGTGGAGAATTGAATGTGGTGGGATTCACTGATTCGGACTTCCAAGGACTGAAGGAAGATTCGATGTCTACTTCTGGCTATATATTTACTCTTAATGGTGGAGCAGTATCTTGGCGTAGCGCCAAGCAAAGCACGACTGCTGATTCCACCTGTCAGGCTGAGTATCAAGCAGCCTCGGAGGCTTCCAAGGAAGGGTTCTGGATTAAGAAGTTTCTGGGAGAACTTCAAGTGATACCATGTGCTGAGCTGTCTGTTCCGCTCTACTGCGATAATGACGGAGTTGTAGCGCAGACCAAGGAGCCGAGGTTTCACAACAGCACCAAACATATTGAGAGGAAGTATCATCTCATAAGAGAATTTGTTCGCAAGGGATACATTGTACTGCACAGAGTAGACTCGGCCGACAAAGTTGCCGATCCACTGACCAAGCCACTTTCTCAGACTAGCTTGGAGCGTCATCTGGAGAACATGGGTATTAGATACCATAGTGTGTGGAATTGAGTGCAAGTGGGAGATTGTTAGGAGTATGCCCTCGAATGCCACTCAGAGGATGTTGAGTGAGGGCATTGTACTTGTTATTATGTAAATCATCAATATAAGGAAATGAATGTTTCTTTATTTACTGGTAGTTACTGGCATTCCTAACTCGTAAATATTCATGTAGAAACTAGTCTGTGTATTTGAGAGCAAAACGTTCCACTCCTTATTGGATAAGGGGGTCGGCACTGGAAAGGTTTATAGCTCAAATACTTAATCGTTCGCAAGTCAATGAAACTTTACTGGGCGTTAAGTTTATGTGAAGACTTGTATGATGTGTTCTTTGATAAGGAGAGTGCCTGTCGAATACTAATGGTTAGTGGTAGCACACGTTATAGGTATGCTAATTGGATTAGTATACTCGAACCGACTCACCCTCGATTCGTCACACGAATTTCACTCCGGGACAGTCAATGATGGAATTGAAAGGTTGTGATAGGTATTCGTGAACCTTCGACTTGAGGATTTAGTAGGGATGTGCTTGTGACGTCAAGATTTTCATTAGAGTAGTTCGACCCTATAAACCGGAAGGCGGGGGTCAACCTCGACGAGCATCTTGATAGGCAAGTAGCAGGTCCTACTGAATACTAAGATAAAATTCTTTCTCCTGTTAGTGAACGGGTTATATGTCCTATGCGGTTATTGGCAGATAAGATCATAAGTCTTTGGCCAAAGCATTGGAGCTAGCTGTATTAGATACACGAGAGCTCGATGATCTCGATTTGCATTAACGCATGCATATCATCAAGTACAGATAGGGTTTGACTGACCGTGACCTTATAACTTGATTGGGCCATTTGAAAGAAGGGTTTATATGTATACTGGTATTCACGACAGAATGGTTCTTGAATGATCCCAATCATTCGTTCTCAGTTAAGTGGTGTAGGCCGCCAGTGGCAGTGTGGTGCTACTACTCTTTGGTTCCTCCCATTGCTGACTGAGACGGACCTACCGAGTCGCGCATTAGGATTGACGACGGAATGAATCAAGCTAATTCTCTCATTATGTGTATTAGATATTGGATATCTAAATTTGGGACATTAGATGTCTAAATTGATTTATTGGATAAATTGATTTACGGCTTAATGAATTAAATATATCACTGGGTGATTAATTTAATTCATGGATATAATTATTTCTTGGAGAAATTAATTATATTATAATGTATTTGATATGATGAAATTAATTGGATTAATTAAACTATACAAATACATCGGGACGGAATTGGAGTTTATTTGTTTGGACTCTCGGGAGTCCGAAACGAACCGAACTCATCCGTTTCTCCATGCCCCCCCCCCATTTCTAGCCACCTTCCTTTTGGACTTATGTCTTCATTATTTAATGAATGATAATTGTGGAGGTGGGGTTAGATTCCCACATGCATGAGTTGTAACATGTGGGAGGAGTTGAATAAGAGGGATGAAGACATCTTTCATTTCACCTACATGATTCCTACGTGAAAGTGAGATAGAGAGAGAGAGAGAGAGAGAGAGAGAGAGAGAGAGAGAGAGAAAGAGAGAGAGAGAGAAACCTTTTTCTCAATTATCTTCATCATCTTCTTCATATCATCTTAATTGTTCTTGGAGAAAATTGAGAGATTCATTGAGAGTAAGTGAGTTATACACTTGGACTGTTGTAATCACAAATATATAGCTTCATCACTTAGCTCTAGCCGTATCCTCGGAGGATAGCAAGGTGATTGTCGTTCCAGTCGTTTCTCCGGCGCGTGGCAAGTAGAGACGCGGTGCTTTCGGCGTTGGATCGTTCAAGGGCTTGGAGCGGATTGGAATCGTAGAGATCAATCCAAAGCTTGGGGAATAGCTCACGAGAAGGTTATCCATCTAATCAACGGACTACAAGGGTGAGTTTCTATATCTCTTGTGAATTCGTTTTTTGATATTTGTATATACGTAGCTCGATCGATCCTCGTAGGGATTCGGATCGAATTAATTTTCATTTTACCGCTTCCGCTGGGCCTTCGTTTTAGGCACCGAATCCCAACATTTGCTACATATAGAATTAAAGAAAAAACACAAGCGAGTTATGGCATTTCTCACTTTTTTAGGCCAGACGTCACGTATAGCCACAGCTAGATGTTGTTGCATCAAGACATGACAGTCATGAGACTTTAAGCCGACCAATGTCAGATTTTGCATTGATACAAGACTCTTAATATTCGACAAATAACCTTGTGGCACTTTAATGCCTTGTAAACAATTACAAAAGCTGATTTTATCTATTCTGGATAAAGTATAACATGCCGGGGAAGATAAGTTCGTTTACCTACTACTTGCGGATGCAACTGAGGACGTATACCCATTTCCTCTAAGTCTTGATGAGCCTGGACACCATCCTTTGTTTTGTGTTTAACATTGAGAAGTGTGCCGATCACACTATCGCAAACATTTTTTTCGACATGCATAAGATCTATGCAATGTCTAACATCTAGATGTCTCCAGTAAGGATGATCAAAAAATATTGACCTCTTCTTCCAAATGTTTGTCGTAGCAGCCTTCTTTTTAGTTTTTCCAAATATAGTATTTATTTCTTCACACGATCGTACACTTGCTCACCTATTAAGGGCATCGACGCAAGTCCATTTTCTGGGAATCCATTAAAAGCTTTTCGCAATCTACGATACGGGTGATGGCGACTGAGAAATCTCCGATGTTGAGTGTAAACTGTTTTATTTCCATGTTTCAACTGGATGTAGCTTGTGTTTTATTCACATATAGGGCATGCATGATGTCCCTTCACACTATATCCACTCAAGTTTCCATATGCAGGAAAGTCATTAATCGTACAAAATAACATTGCACGCAACTTGAAACTTTGATGGCGGTAACCATCAAACACGTAAATCCCTTCATCCCACATCATTCTCAAGTCATCAATCAACAGACTTAGATAAACATCTATGTCATTTCCTGGTTGTTTTGGTCATGAAATCATCATTGACAACATAACGTAATTCCGTTTCATACATAACCAACGAGGTAGATTATATATCACAAGTAAAACATGCCAAGAGCTATGATTGGTGCTTAAGTTACCGAATGGATTGATTCCATTTGTGGAAAGTCCAAGCCTAAGGTTTCTTGCGTCACTCCCGAAATCTAGAAATAAATGATCTATTTTCTTCCATTGTGCAGCATCAGCTGGATGACGAATTAGCCCGTCGTATTTTCTCTTATTTGCGTGCCATGTGAGATTCTTTGCATCATCTCTATTATCAAACAATCGCTTGAACCTTGGAACAATCGGAAGATACCATAACACCTTCGCGGGAGGTCCTTGTTGTGTGTTCTCTCCATCATTCTTCACTTTGTATCGTGATACCCCACACCTAGGACACTTATGCAATTCTTCAAACTCTTTTTTGTACAGTATGCAATCATTGGGACAAGCGTGTATTTTTTTATACTCCATACCCATCGGACACAATACCTTCTTCGCCTCATAGGTACGCTTAGGCAATGTATTGCCTTTTGGTAGCATCTCATTCATCAACTGGAGCAATTCGGTGAAACTTTTGTCACTCCACCCATTTATTGCCTTCAAATTAACCAGCTTCAACACGGCAGATAGACGTGTGAAATTTTCACACCCCAGCTACAATGGAGTCTCTGAATCACTTTTCAACGCATCATAAACATGAGCTCTTTGAAATGATTCTTGTCCGACATCACGAATCATTTCTTCAAATTGATCACCATCTATATCTACATGAGTGTTTCCAGTTGGAACATCTACTATTTCGCCATGCCATATCCACACCGTATAGTTGGTGTTTATCCCCTCACAAACAAGATGTTCACGAATTGTGTCAGCCTCATGTCGTCTCCCATTTATACACTTCACACAAGGGCAAAAGTATCGTTCATCGAATTCCAAGCGATGTTGTCGAGCAAATTTAAGAAATTGCTCAATTCCATTGTTATAATCCACACTCGCACGACTTGCATTGATCCAACTTCGATCCATTTCTTCTTTTCTGTTACACATACTATGTTGTTTAAAATAGAAACATGAACGGCGGTTGTCAAAATAGAATTAACTGTATACTACGTCAACTTATGGCTTTGTCAAGATTGCTAACTCTATTTGCACGAACTGTTGGGAGAAGATCCTTAAGACGAAAGTTAACATCTATCCCAAACGAAGAAGATCCTTAAGAAGTTAACCAAAGCTATCCCAAAATAATTCGTGTTCCACAAAATAGTGTTGTCAAAAGCAACACACATAATTAAACACACACACTCAACTAAATCGATTAAATTATACGACAAACAAGAAGAAAATAACATGTAAAACTACATTACACACTCACATACACATAGTGCACACGTACATACATATTTTGTCCGTTATATGCATTTGAATACCACATTTGTGATTATTGTGGTTTTATTGAGGTTTTAACATTATTCTCCAAAACAATCCAGGTATAATTAAAAGTCCACACACAAACAATACACACAACACACACTGCCACACACAATACACACACACACACTGCCACACACACACACTACCACACACACAATACACATACACACACTGCACGCACACACACTGCCACACCTATACATGCACATACACACACAACACACACATTAAACAGCACACAATAATCCTTAAAAGACTAGATAAAATTACCAAATAGGAACAAAGAAGAGAGTTCGGAACAATTACCAAATAATTCGCGGTGGTCGATTGCGAAATGTCGGGGAGGTTGCGGGGGTCACGAGGTCGGCGGAGGTCGCGGAGGTCACGAGGTTGCCGGAGGTCGCGGGTCGACTGTGAAAAGTCGGGGAGTCAGAAGCGTAGGAGGAAAGAAAGGAAAAAAGAAGAAAGAAAGAAACGGGGCAGTAATTAAATGGAATATTAACAGCGGTTATTGATAACTGCTGTTAAAAGAAGAAAAAGAACGGCAGTTTTCAAGTAACCGCCGTAAAATTTCCAAAATTAATAGCGGTTATTAAGCAATCGCCGTTAATTTTCCGAATTTAACAGGTTTGAAGAAAACAGCCGTTATCTGTCTTAATTTAACAGCGGTTTCTTTATTAACCGCTGTTAATTTTTCATAATATTTACGAACTGTGCCATCGCACAAATTTAACAGTGGTTTTAACATAACCGCTGTTAATTGCCCGCTGTCAAATGAGTATTTGGTAGTAGTGCAAGTACAATCTTTGAGCATAAGTCAGTTTTGTGATGAGAATAATCTAGTAGTCTTCACCATTTGGAAATGCATGGTGATGGATATCTTATCTAGAGAAGTGAAGCTACAAGGATTCAGAAGAAGGGATGTCGATATGATAGATTGGAACACAGGAACTCTTAATACCTGTTTTCTATCTAAGACAATACTTTAGAATGGATGGTTGTGGCACAAGAGACTATGCAACCTAAATTTCAAAGCCATCAACAAGATTAGTTCTCAGAAGCTGGTCAGAGGACTTCCAGAAGAAGTATTCAAGAAGGAAGCCCTCTGTGATGCATGTAAGAAAGGGAAGCAAACAAGAGCATCATTCAAGCCAGTTCAACCTACCACTCTCACAACAAGGATTTTAGATCTACTTCACATGGATCTATTTGGTCCCATCAAGCCAAGGACCTTAAGTGGCAGAAAGCACGCTCTAGTAGTAGTAGATAACTACTCAAGATACACATGGGTTGTTTTTCTCTATAAAAAGAGTGAAACAGTAATCAAGTTACCTGAGATGCTAAGGAGGATCCAGAATGAGAAATCTCTCTCAATCATCAAGATCAAATCATATAGAGGAGGAGAATTTTTCAACAAGGCTATAAATAATTACAGTGATCAGAATAGGATCCAGCATGAAGTCTCTGCAGCGAGGACCCCTCAACAGAATGGTGTTGCTGAAAGAAGGAACAGAACCTTGAAGGAAGTTGTCAGGTCCATGATTGCAGAAGCTGACCTGCCCAAGAGGTTCTGGGCTGAAGCTGTCAACATAGCATGTCACACTCAGAACAGGAGTATGATAGTAGGGAGACATGGCAAAACTCCCTATGTGGTTTGGAATGGCAGAACACCAACTGTTGCATATTTTCATATTTTTGGTTGTAAGTGTTTCATCCACAACAATGGTAAAACCCAACTAAATGCTTTTGATGTTAAAACTGATGATGGTCTCTTTATGGGATACGCACGAAGAAGCAAGGCATATAGAATCTTTAATAAAAGAACCTTAGTTGTGGAGGAAACACCTCATGTTATATTTGATGAAACTACTGCTGAGTACAGGAAAAAGGTGGAGCTGATAGAGAATAAGCTCAAATATGCCACCCTAGAAGAAGTCATTGTCCATGACAGAGGAATGGTGGACTCACCTACAGATCAGCCTGAAGACCCAACTATAGCTGCTGAAGACCCAACTGCAGATCAGATAGGATCAGAAAACCTACCTGATCTAGTTGCTGCTGATGAAGATCAATCTGCAGCTGATAAAGACCCATCTGCAAATCAGACAGGAACCCCACCTCCAGATGACAAGACGGTAGCTGATCTAGTTGCAGACCAAGGAGACCAGAACCAAGCTGATGTAGAGAGAGAAGACACTCACCAAGGCAAATCTATAGGGGGAACAGACCCTGAAGAAGAAGACATTCCTAAGTGGCTCAAAGATCATCCTATCCAACAGATCATTGGGAAGCTAACTGATGGAGTCAAGAAAAGACAGTCTACTCTACCCGTAGGAATGACAATATTTTCATGCTTTATGTCTCAAATTGAACCTAAGACAACAAAGCAAGCCCTGGAAGACTACTCTAGGATCAATGCTATGCAAGAAGAGCTTAATCAGATGGAAAGGAACAATGTTTGGGAACTAACAGACAGTCCATATTATAAGAAGGTTATTGGCTCCAAATGGGTGTACAAGAACAAATGCGATGAAGATGGAGCTGTTGTTAGGAATAAACCCAGACTTGTTGCTAAAGGATATGCACAATGTGAAGGGATAGATTTTGATGAAACCTATGCACCTGTTGCAAGAGTAGAAGCCATCAGACTATTCCTTACATATATTGCATTCAAAGATTTCATGGTCTACCAGATGGATGTGAAGAGTGCCTTTCTCAATGGAATTTTAGAAGAAGAAGTCTATGTGGAGCAACCCCCTGGTTTTGTCAAAGGAGACAAAGTCTACAAGCTTCTAAAAGCTCTATATGGACTCAAACAGGCACCAAGAGCATGGTATGAAACATTATCCATGTTTCTTGAGAAGAATGGTTTCAGCAAAGGCAAGGTGGATAAAACCCTATTCAGAGTGGAGCATGAAGACCACATATTATTAATTCAAATATATGTGGATGATATCATATTTGGCGCAACCAATCTAGAGCTATGTGAGAAGTTCTCAAATCTCATGCAAGGAGAGTTTGAGATGAGTATGATGGGAAAGCTTAATTTCTTTCTAGGACTGCAAGTTAAGCAGATGGAAAATGGAATTTTCATCAACCAAGCCAAATACACCAGAGATCTAATCAAGAGATTTGGAATGGAATCGGCCAAATCAGCAAAAATTCCTATGAGCACAAGCACTCACCTAGATGCAGATGAAGAAGGCATATTAGTAGATTCAACCCACTACAAAGGACTCATTGGATCACTTCTTTATCTGACTGCAAGCAGGCCAGACATTTCATATGCTATAGGAGTATGTGCCCGATTTCAGTCCAAACCCAAGCAATCACACCTGGAAGCAGCTAAGGGGATCATAAAATATCTTAAGTCTACCATTAATGTCGGTTTATGGTATCCTAAAGATAACAACTTTGAGCTGTCAGGATACTCAGATGCAGATTTCGCAGGATGTAAAATTAATAGGAAGAGCACCAGTGGAATGTGCCGATTCCTAGGAACCAAACTGATATCCTGGTTTAGCAAGAAACAGATATCTAACTCTATCTCAACAACAGAGTCAGAATACCTAGATGCAGGTAGCTGTTGGGCCCATATCTTGTGGATCAGACAATAGCTAAGGGATTACAACATAATTGCAAATGAAGTCCCAATTTGGTGTGACAACAATAGTGCAATTGCAATCACCAACAACCCTGTATTGCACTCAAGGCCGAAGCACATTCATGTTAAGCATCATTTCATAACAGACCACGTGCTTAATAAGAGAGTCAGAGTTGAAAGAGTCAGCACAGAATACCAAATTGCTGACATTTTCACCAAGCCTTTACCCGAAGAAAGGTTTTTGGAGCCAAGCAGGGAACTTGGATCACTAGGTTGGGAATCTAGTACAGACGAGAAAGCTACCTGAAGACCAGATCAGATGAGCAAAGGAAGTTACCTGATCAGACCAGACGAAAAGACGAAGGATGGACTAAGCTGACCACAGGCATCAGAACCTACCTGAAGCAGACAAGGAGAGTTACCTGATGCAGAGCAGTCAAACAGTCAAACGGTCAACCAGCTAAGTTTTCTAATTTTGACCGTCTACTAAATAATTTATTTACACGTGGCAATCTCACGTTCACATGTTTACACGATGACAAGCTCGCACGCTTACACGTTCACACGACCCCACTAATACAAATTAAAAAATTCCAACCGTCATATAATTTCAAAATTTGAACCGACTTTAAAAAAAATTAATATTAAAATGTCGCTTCATTTTCTTTTTAAAGACGGAAAAGTCATTTCACTTTACCTTCCTCAAGCTCACAAACCCTAATTTTCGAGAGAAGAAATCCTTTGAACTTTCAAATACACTCGGAAATTTTTCTTGTGCAGAAATGGAATCCTACTTCAACGGTGTTAACCTGAAGGCGGTGAAGGACCAAATCATTTTCTCACTGGTGGTCGATTTCGAGGGACTACTCGAGACCAACCTGAATAACGACGTGCGTCACCTTATCAGATCGATGAAGACGAATGGGATCTACCCATTTCTGGATATCAGCCCCAAATATCTCTTCAAAGAGGCTGTTATCACTTTCTACCGAGAAGCCAGAGTTCTCGAATCGGGCATTAGGAGCTCAATTTTTGGAGTTCAAATGGATATCACTCCGCAGTCAATCAGAAAGGCGTTCGGGATAAAGTCCCATGGCATGGTTGTCGAAGCCCTACAACAAAACAAAGCCGACACGTGGCTGAAGATCAAGGCTCCTGAGCAGCCATCAAAGCTGAAGCTAACTGCCAAGCGAAGTGAGATAAAGAAAGAATATCGCTATGCGTTGGACATTACCAACAAAATAGTGATGGGCATGGCTGGGAGTTATGACCAACTGTCGTCTGCCAAATTCAGGGTTTTAGGGGATCTTATTCAAGATGAACCCATCGATTGGTCTGACTATATTTTCAGACAATTGGTGTGGGAGGTAAACAAAGTCCAGTGGCTAGACGATGAAAAGAGATTAAAAATCAAACTGCCATTAGGAACGCAGCTTAGTTGGATGTTGGAGCAGTTTGTTGTGGCGAAGGGAAACCCTGACCCCTTCCACATCAACAAGAGGCTTGGTCACTTAGACCAAGAGACCCTGAGGAGATTAGGTGGAGATAGGCAAGCAGGTCAACTGCTAAGGGAAACGTCTGTAGAGCGAACTCCCTACAGATACCCTTAGAGCTCAGGCGAGTCAGTTGAAGATCAAGCTCCAACTAGGGATCAACCTGCAACTCAGTCTGACTCAGATTCAGATGATACCGCAATCGCCATCCGTTTCAAGAGAAGGGAACCAGCCCCTGGAGAACCATCCTTAATCGAATCCTCACCAGAACCATCCCCCAAAAGGCCCAGGCGACTAGACTCTGAAGAGGAGGAGCAGCCAGAATACTTGTCTACACCTGCACAAGATCACATGGAGGATCAGCCTGCTCCCTCCATCCTGGAAACCTAAATGGTTCATGTTCTAACCCCTCATTTTGCACCTGAAGAAGAAAAAGCGGGTTTGATTATTCTCATTCCAGAAGCAAATTATTCTTTCAACCTGCTCGAAAGCAATTCTTTCAACCTATCTGTAGAGCAACTTTTACTAGTAAAACATCATGCTCTCAAACATTCTTTTATAGATATTTTTGAGGAATGGAAAACTCTTAAATCTGTTTCATTTACTGAACTTCAAGATTTTATTGAAGGGAGTAGCTGGGAGTATCCCCAGGCTACAGAGGATCTACTCATTCATTTTTGCAATGAGTCAGACCTAATTTTGCTACTTCAGGAAGGCTGATTCATGTCCCATTTTAAAACCAACATGGACCAGCCCATCCATGCTATTATGGAAAGTGTTGTAGATGATACCCTCAATGAGGATGGAGAAGTAGTTGAAAAGGAAATTAGAATTTAAGAAATAGTAGAAGAAGAAGAAGTAGAAGTTGAAGAAGAAGAAAAAATATTAGTTGAAAAACAAGAAGAAGAAGAAGAAGAAGAAGAGAGGCAGGAGGAAGAAAAAGAATCTGAAAAAGAAGAAAACATCATAGTTGAAGAAAAGGAAAAAGCAAAAGAAGTTGAAAAGCAGACTGAAGAAGAGGAAGTGGAAAAGACAGAAGAGTTGGCAGAAGAAGATGAAGAAGAAGGAGAAGAAGTTAAAAAAGAAAATGATGATGATGTTGATAATGATGATGATAATAAAGGTGATGAGGAAGAAAAGAAGGATGATGATGAAGAGGAAGAGAAGGAAGAAGTGAAAGAGGAAGAAGAGAAGAAAAAAGAGGCTAAAGAAAAAGAAGGCAAAAATGAAACCAGAGCAGAAGAGGGTGGAGCTCCTGCCCGCTACACCAGCCTAGATGAAGATTTATATGACAAGTCGGGACCCCAGAGCTGACCCCACCTGATCATCCGGCTGCAGACAGGAGTATGCCGAAAGGTGGGTCAACTGCAAACCTACTTGCAGGCACAGAAATCTTCGGTAAGCACTCTTCTCAGCCATCACCCATCTCCCCTATGATGACCCAGCTGATCCGCAGCATTGTCAAAGAATCTTTTGAAGAGTTGCTTGCCGCAAAAATCTCACCTGACTTGCAGTCCATAAACGCAAAAATTGACACCCTACTGCAGAGGAATGTTCCTCAACCTCCTCCTCCGAACAATTCCAGAATGCCACTTGGCATGTCTGACTGGATGCACCGAGTAGAGCAGCAATTAACTATACTAGTTGATGCTGGCAAAAAGGGGAAAGGAAGTAAGCAGGGGGAAGTAAGAGAAGTTCAGGTTCAGGAGATCAGAATAAAGAAAAGGCAAGATGTTCCATTAATTGAAGCTGGGACATCAAGTCAAAAGAGGAAAGAAGTCGCTGATCCTGAAGATCAGCCTGCAAAGAAGAAGAGGAGATCAAGGCAAGGAGCAGAGCCTATATTAGAATAGGAACGCAAAGAGCTTTGGTTTGTTGAGGGTTTCCTACCTGCCAAAGCTGGTTAAATGTGGGGAACTGCAAAAAAGTAGTTCAATGAAAAATATTATATCTGGGAGTTACTCCAGGAGAAAAACTGCTCCCCACAGCAGACATTTATCGACTTTATGGAATCAACATGGCCAACTCTCTGGGCTATCTTAGTAAAACATGCAAATGCATGGAATGCCTACCCCATGGTTCCTCCCTTCAGAGCTGAAGAACCTCCCACTTTGCAAAACAATGAATTAGATGAGCTAGCTTTGCAGAGCGAGATAAGGAAGCTATGTGAAGAACATAAATTCTCATCCAAAGAAGATCAAGATTTTGCCGCTCTTGTTATCAGGAGGAAGTATGGCCTTGCACCTATCAAGAAGAGACCAATTGGTGCAAAGTCTTTTAGGCCTCCCAAACAAATTTTCCACAGAGGCAGAGGCAGATAGGATTTGCTTGTGCTTGTATTTTTTTGTAATTAATTTTCAGTATTTATTTGTTCATTCAAAGCTGATGTACTTGTAAAACAAACTCAGAAGAAATTAATATAAACACTCATTTGAATGACAACCTCTAGTTATCTCAAAACAAGACTGGTTTTAGTTTGTCTCTTGCACTTAGGTGCAGACCTGTTCTTCATTTGAATAAGTTGCTTAAGTTTTGCCATCATCAAAATAGGGGGAATTTTTAGGAATACTTATTAGATTTTGATGATGTCATCTTTATATATTCAAATGTATGTTTATTACTTGACAAAATGTAAGGAAAAACCAAATGAGTATCTTCCATAGGCCAAATTGTGTTAAGTTAGATACTTGGCAAAATGTAAAGAGGAACCAAATGAGTATCTTCTATTGGCCATATAAGTTAGGCTTTAAAAATCAGCTAAGAAAATATAAGTATCTATCAGCCGAGTCTTGGTCAACTCAACTGTTCAGATAAGGTTGACTACAGACGAGATGCATCAGGCAACCCTTATCAGAGAAGTTCTGGTCAAAACAATTTAATCAGCGAAGTTAGACCAGACTGCAGTCAAGAAAAAAAGTCAAGTCATCTGAAGTCTGACCATCAGATCAGTCAAGTTCAATCAGGTCAGAAGACTACAGAGAAGTCGGAAGATCAGATAAGTCGACATCAGAGAAGGTTGACTGCACATCAGACAGTTTGACCACAGAGAGATCAGTTAAGTGATCAGCCAAGTAAACCTGTCCACGTCAGCATGCGTTGAATAGTCAATATTTACAGAAAGTCACATGCGGGCGATTAGAGATAGATTGGAGAGATTCCCGTAAGGATATGATTTAAATAAATCATCCAGACCCACCACTGGAGACTTTAAGCATATTAAAGTCAAAAGATTCGACGCCATCACATGGAAGTCTTCACAACGGTCGGAATTGGATTAAAATATGGGAATCTAGCTTTGCAACGTTCAGAAAGAAAAACAAAGAAGTCTATTTCTCCAACGGACGGATTTGTTACAGATTTGCAACGGCTATGAAGAAATGCTCAAAGGATCGGCACCTATATATATCATAAGATTTGAAGTTGAGCAATACGATGCGAACAACGCTCTCGAGCAATCAATGTAATTAAAAGCAATCAGAAAACTATAGCATCGTGAAAGAGCAGTACTCTAAGTTCATACACGAAGAAAGCTCTTTAGTTGGAGAAGACAAAACACTCTTGTCTTAAAACCTGAGTAAGGGGTACTTCACTGGTTGAAGTTTCGCGACTAATAGGCATCCAAGGATTTGAAGAATCAAGTGGTGCTAGGAAGTCAGAAAGGAGTTGCAACGACAGGATTTCCACTGGTTGGAAGTTGTTGTAGCTAAGTTGTAGAATCACTGTAATATTTATCACTGGTTGAGAATTATAGTGGATTCATCTCCAACTGGTTTGGAGAAAGTGGATTAGTAGAAGATTACCCCACATCTGAGACCACTATAAATTGTGTGCATACTTTATTGTTTTTAGCATCATACTTAACTGCTGCATTCATACTTGAGTGTTCCATTGATTATATCTATATTCATCATCAGCTGACTTCCGCACTTACATTGACGACTCTAAGTCATCTGTATCATCAGCTGAGAAACTCATCCTTTGTGGAAAAGAGTTTCAATAACCCCCCCTCTAAACTTATTCTTGGACAACTTGTGACCTACAAATGCATCTTAACGCACGCTAAGCCTACGGTTTGCATGCGCTATATGACTCAATTCAGCAAATATTTCCAAAATCGAATTTTCAAAATTTTTAACCGAGTAAGATTTTCCATCTTTCACAATTCATTTTGAAATGAAAGTTACATTTTTGTTTTAAATACAACAATTTTATGGTGTGAATGATTTTTAAAATCGTATACTCGAGGTATTTGAAAATAAAACTGATAAGTTAAAATCACTTTCAAAATCCTTTCAAACAGGACAAAGGATTAATGACAATAACAATTTACAAAATGTCCTAAAACACTTTCAGACACATCTTTCAAATACCGTCATCAGATTTGATTTGAAAATACAAGGCTAGCTCCACAATACACTCAGGTCTAAGAAATTTTGGAAATCATTTTCAAGCACGCACGCAGCGGATATAATTATTAATAAGAAGGAACATATTGGTTGTAAACAACAACTATCCAAATACCATCAATTCTCAAACACATGCCTATACGACATTCAAAATCACCAGTTCAACAAACACAACTAGAACACTAATTTCAAACATACGTCAAACCATGTCTCCATCATAACTTATGAACACCGACTCGAACACATGTCGAAACCATCCATGCTTCAAGTGAGCATCTCTGATCATTACACACATAATGTACCGCAAGTACCAAATACGAACTCCATTCCACAACACACATATAACAAAATCACTAACCATAAGATGTAGAGGATCAGACTTACATCCACAGGTCGCACGAAGATGATGGCTGCACCACGATACTAATCACGACCGACATCTCAGAAGGTGAATCGCGACACGACTCAGTCAGACAAAATCCTACGAAACAAGACTCAACAAGACACGACTCAACCCGACAACCTAGATTTCTACAACCTAAGCTCTGATACCATATTCTGTAACACCCCCAATCCGTTCGGGAATATTACAGAGCCACAGACCCTCTTTTAAAGGATCTACTAGGCTAGATACCAAAACAAGACATCACATCTCATATCAGAATGGCTAAATACTAAATCAGTAGACCGATTTGGTCTTTCATCGATAACATATAACTTAAACTTCATATACATCTCTATTGCAAGACTCATACACACATAGGGGTCAAAATACAACAACACGCTCATAAGATGGGAGAACATTACAGTGGAAAGGATAATACAATTCAACCAACAAATCTCAATACTAGCCCTCATGTGATTAGTATCATTTGTCTTTCATCATCCTTCGTACCGATCCCGTGTTTTGCTCCTCAAGAACCTGCATGTACCTGAATGCAATACAGACATCCACCCCCCAATTACTTGGGGGTTAGCAAAATTCCACTATTTTGCTAGTGCTAGTATAAAGTGTAAATACGAGCCATACACATCATATTCCGGGAATATAATAATCTGAACTAAAGAACAGTAAATAACTTCGGGTCACATGTAGTCGATGGTGCATAAACGTAATCATACAATTCAAGATTAGTATTTCGAAATAACTAAATCTCATAGAATTTCATTTTAATACAAACGTGATTAACCATGGAACCGCAATATGGGCAACGGAACCCTCCGAGGACTCGTCAGTCCGTCCTAGAGTGGTTAACCCAAGAATATTCGTGGAACCGAACCAAAGGCAATTCAACCCTCTAAGGACCCATCGGTTTGTCCCATAGTGAATATATACAATCAATAAAACTCAGGACTTGTATTTCTGGAAACATCAAACGATTCATAATAATCGGGCTAGAATCGAAATCAAGAGGAAAACTCTACAAAAATAGTTGGAAAGGATTTTCAAAGAATTACGTCAATTCGGATGAAGAATCAACATGGGATGATGTTAAACATGATCAAGACCTCAACATATGATGATAATCTGCTCAAGGATTGAAATCCTCGTCAAATCGCCCAAAAATTGAGAGAGAGAAGTGAAATGGGGTTGAAAACGCGATTGTCCTATTTATACACATGGACAAAACGGCGCAGCAAAACGGCTGAACTAGCACCGTGTTCCAGCGCCATATTTTGACAGTAGGCAAAATGAAAAACCTAAACAAGCTCCATCCCGACTCCGATTGATGCACCGTTTGAACCATTGGAAAGCTAACTTGATTCTCTATCACATTGCAAAGTTTCAGAATTTTTAGACTTGAAAAGTGCCGGTGGTGATCTTACAAAGTCGATCCAAATACACAACGATGATACTCCTCGACAAAACAACGATCATTCCGCATGCAACGAAATACTAACGGACAACACCAATGAACCAAATAAAAAACAAACAAATAACAAAGCATGACATATGATTACATAAACACATGAACCACATATCCGCTTTATATCGTAAGTACGATAGCACGATACCAACACGTATCAGTCAACGAGTAAATAATACCAATTGCTCGACAACAAACAAACAATATACTGCATAAAATGAAAAACAATTCAAGATAACTGAAAATAAAATGTAGGATATTACAAAGTGATATACAAGCAAAGTGCCACGGATAGGACATCCCTCTAACTCTATCAAGACAAAGTGCCACGTCAATGGATGGGGGCTACCTCTTGAACCCATACGAAACAGAGCGCCTGACCTAATATCCGGGGGCCAACTCTTGAACTTGTCGGAGACACCAGACGGTTAGACCGAGTCTTGTATCGAGTAGCGCGGCTGCAGTTCATGAGTGAGGCTATCGTTGCTGCCTATTCCCATAACCAATGAAAGGAGTGTTCCAAGGGACCTGGGTCGTAGACTGTGGGATAATCGCGATTATGACATGGTCCGGGAGAAAGACCCACGATCAGGACATGTCTTACCCAGATAAGATATAAGGAATCATGGCTAACGTGAAGAGCACAAGCTCGATAAGGGAGGTTACGGCCAACATTGGGAGTCACAAAGAAGAGCTAGGTTCTTAGTCCAATTCGGCGGGTTCCGAAGCTAACTGATTGATTGATTGATTGGTTATCTGACTGCTAGCATGATTGAATATTTGGAAAGTTAATTTTATCCACGGGGTTGGATAATTATTGTTATTAAGCAAATGAGTAAAGCTTATTTCTAAAATCGTACAAATTATTTTAATAAAAGTAAGACAAAATTTATTTCATCATTTACAAATCGATAGACATGCATCACTCAAAGGTTTGAAATGAAAGTAAGCCACACTTGCACACAATCACCCAGTCACTGAGATCTTTTGTCTCACCCTACTATTATCCCTTTTAAACCAGATGGTAAGCAGATCGACAAAGGCGAAG
Organism: Orobanche coerulescens; assembly: GCA_033398695.1. Lineage (NCBI taxonomy): Eukaryota > Viridiplantae > Streptophyta > Magnoliopsida > Lamiales > Orobanchaceae > Orobanche > Orobanche coerulescens. The sequence continues at coordinate 88,701,304 of CM065818.1, read as the reverse complement.
AAGACTTATAGAGAAACTGATTAGATCACCCGCTGCCAAGACTTAGATTTCTGTTGTTATCTTGAATGTAATAAGCAAGTTGTATTCCTCACTTTAAATGTTTTGCTATTTTCACTACAACTTTGTAATCAATATAATTTGGATATTATCCTTTTCTATTAAGAAAACTTAGAATCGTCGGACTAAGATTGTTACCTTGAATTTTATTGAGCTTCCGTTATTTATCACCATGTACTTACTCCAATAAATCGAATGATCGACCGATGCGTCGCGCCCTCATCCTTCCCGATGTATGGGGGCATGACGGAAGTGGTATCGGAGCCCAGTTTTTAAGAAGGACACTTACAACGGGCTAACCAGGATAATATTCTTCGGACTTAGATTGGATTTCCACTTAGGACGAAGAAAACATATAGAATCTAGACTTAGAGGCCTATGTAATTCTTTTCGAAATCTTCTCTATCTACTTGGGATGTGAAATTAGTTCAGATCTCAAATTTTTGGCCAGCTACTTAAGTGGTTATGGCATTCTCAATGATATCAATTGTTCGACATTCATCATAATGAATATGAATCGTTCCATTTGGTTGTTCAAATCACGTCACTATTCATTTGGAATAGATGAAATTGAGTAATTCCTTTAAACTCCACTAAACTTCATTCTTTCTTTACATGAAGTATTAGTGTCGTTGTCACTTATATGTCATGAGCATATTCTTGAGTCATTCAGTTCACAATATTGATGATTATTCATGCTTGGTTGTCTTTATATTTAACTAGGATAGACCGTGACTGGCACTGACTTAGTTATTTTGTTGTTTAGATGGATGATAGACGTAGAGTACGTCCACAACTTCACCACGATGAACAGCTAAATAAACGAGCTAACAATCACAATCCATCGCCACCGCGAGGCGGGGCCATAAATGATGTTATTGCACAAGCCTTAACTCAACTAACAAACTTTCTACAACAACAAACAGCCAATAACCAAACTACTGGTGGGGGCAAGATCGCATGCTTGAAATATTTCAATGCTTCAATCCACCAACATTTAATGGAGAACCTGAAGACAATAAGGCGGAATCATGGGTGGAGAAAATGGAGAACATATTTAATGCATCACAGTATACTGATGAACAACAGATATCATTGGCCACATTCAGATTTACGGCTATCGCGCATGGCTGGTGGAAGGTCGTTAACGCACGCTGGATAAGAGAGAATCGTGTCAGAACATGGGCCAACTTCCTAACTGGTTTCTGACCCCAGTATGTTTCAGCGGCAGCTAGGGTGGCTCGGCGAGATGAGTTTTACCATATGAAGCAAGGGCCTTCGACTGTCACACAATATGAAGCTCAATTCAATAGGTTATCTAAATATGCGCCTGGATTAGTGTCGACTGAGGAATATAAGCTTTATAAGTTTACATGAGGGCTGAGATTCACACCTCATCAGAGTCTCCTGACTGTTCGCGTGACTACGTTTGCTGAAGCAGTTGAGGCAGCAACTCGAATTGAGAATGGAACAGCAAGACTGGCACAACAGCAAAACCGACTTTCTCGAAATACTAAGAGACCTGCGAATGGATCAAAAATGAAATCTCCATAGAAATTCCACAAGACAGGAGTGAAGGGAAACCCGAGCAGAACGAGAACACATTTCCCTAACAAAGCATCACCTCTCTGCCCACACTGTAAGAAGAAAGGGCACAAAGCTAGTGAATGCTGGAAGATGTTGGGAAAGTGCTTGAGATGTAGCATCACACAACATCAAATCAAGGACTGCCCGAAAAAAGAAAACCAAACGAATAAACCAGCTAATGTGGCAAAGCCTGCAAATAATAAGGGAAAGGCTCCGGCTCGTGTGTTTGCCCTGGCTGGACAAGAGGCCCCTGGGAAGAATGATGTGGTGGAAGGTACAATTCTCATATCAAACCACTCAGTACATACACTCATTGATCCAGGGTCATCACATTCATTCATTGCACCACAATTTTCTAAAAACCTAAACGTGCAGTTAGACTATCTGCATATATGCCTTGAAGTGTCTACCCCAGTGGGCACTAGTCAATTAACTTATTGAGTGCACAATGCATGTGATATAGTGATCAGTGGTAACTGCTTTCCTGCGGATTTAGTAATACTCCTTATACTAGAATATGATGTCATTCTAGGAATGGATTGGCTGTCAAAACATTTCGCACAATTAGATTGTCACTCTAAGATAGATAGGTTTTGAGAACCTAACAAACCAGTAGTGGAACTGGTTGGGAATGTTAGAGTCAACCTAGCACCTATTATATCAGCTGTCAAACCTAGAAAGATTGTTGCCAAAGGGGCATCCAGGTTTTTAGATTTCATTATCAACAAACCCAAGAGTAAGACGGGTATAGAAACCATACGAGTGGTATCCGAATACCCTGGCGTATTTCCTGAAGAACTAACCTCCTTGACACTAGATAGAGAGATCGAGTTCAATATTGAGATCATGCCCAGGAAAGCACCCATAGCAAAAGCACCATACCGAATGGCACCATTGGAGATACAAGAGTTGAAGACACAACCACATAAATTACTCGATGTGGGGTTAATTCAACCCAGTGTATCACCATGGGGAGCTCTAGTACTGTTCGTTAAGAAGAAGGATGGGACATTGAGACTTTGCATATATTACCGCGAACACAACAACATCACCATTAAGAATAAGTATCCTCTTCAAGGATATATGAACTATTTGATCAACTCCAAGGAGCCACGGTATACTCTAAATTCGATCTTCAACAAGGATACTACCAGTTGAAGATTAAAAATGAAGATGTTCCTAAAACCACATTCCAAACTAGATATGGCCACTATGAGTTTATAGTGATGGTTTTTAGACTCACGAATGCTCCTCCAGCATTTATGGATTTAATGCGTTGAGTATTTCAACCATATCTTGATCGGTTCTTAGTGATCTTTATTGACGACATACTCGTGCACTAAAAATCGGATAAATATCATGAGGATCACTTGAGACTTGTGTAAGAAACACTAATGAGTCACAAGTTGTATGCCAAGTACAGCAAGTGCGAATTCTAGATGAGGGAAGTGGCATTTTTGGGTCACATTGTCTCTGGAGAAGGAATTGAAGTAGATCCATCCAAGATTCAAGCTATCCTGGATTGGAAGAGACCAAAAAATGTCACTGAGATCATAAGCTTTCTTGGACTTGCAGGTTACTATCGTAAATTCATCAAGGACTTTTCGAAGATAGCAGGACCTCTCACCCGACTAACCCAAAAACAAGTCAAATTTGAAAGGACTGATAAGTGCGAAATGTGTTTTCAAGAACTCAAGAAGAGGCTTACTACCGCACCAATACTGACGCTTCCAGAAGGAACCCATAGATTCGTCGTCTATAGTGATGCCTCGAAGGAAGGCTTTGGTGCAGTACTAATGCAAAATGGAAAAGTAATTGCATGTGCTTCCAGGAAGCTCAAAACACAAGAGAGAAACTATCCAACGGACGACCTCGAGCTTGCAAAAATAGTATTTGCCTTAAAGAAATGGCGACACCATTTGTACGGTGCTGAATTCATAGTGTTTACGGACCGTAAAAGTCTCAAGTACCAATTTTCTTAGAAGGAACTTAACCTCCGACAGAGAAGATGGGTAGAACTTTTAGAAGATTATCATTGTGAAATTCAACATTGTCCACGAAAAGCAAACATCGTGGCTAATGCCTTAAGTAGGAAGACTAGGGTGACCCGACTAATGGTCCAAGAATGGAAAGCTCTTGAGGAACTAAGCTGCCTAAAACTCATTCATGAAGGTACTCGCTTGGTCTGCGGAAACCTTACAGTTAAACCAAAATTAATAGACAACATTCGAACAGCTCAAGAGAAAGATTCGAAACTTCAAGAGCTGAAAGAAAAGATAAATAAGGGAGAGAGACTCGAGTTTACAATTTCTGAGGACGGAACTATACGCTTTAAAGAACGAATATGCGTACCTCATGACGAGGAACTCAGGAGAAAAATTCTCAACGAAGCTCATTGTTCGAGGTATACGGTACACCCGGGTGGTATCCGAGACCTGAAGAGACATTTTTGGTGGGTAAACGTGAAAAATCAAGTAGCTAAATTCGTGGCACGATGCCTCACATGTCAGAGAGTCAAAGCTAAACATCAGTGACCCTCAGAACTACTGAAACCATTAGAAGTCACAGAATAGAAATGGGAAATGATAACCATGAACTTCATTACTGATCTGCCCACAATTTTGGGTGATCGTCGATGGATTGACGAAATCATCGTATTTTGTGCTGGTTAAAAAAGAAGATAGCCTACAAAAACTGGCTAGAACTTATATCTGAGAGACTGTTCGACTCCATAGAGTGCCGGCAGATATAGTATCTGATAGATATCCAAGATTTGTATCTCGATTCTGGAAAGTCTTTCACAAGGAATTGGGAAATTCCTTAAGTTTTAGCACAAGCGCTCACCCCCAAACCGACGGGCAATGTGAACGAACCATCCAAACTCTTGAAGACATGTTACGAGCATGCGTACTAGACTTTCGAGGAAATTGGGATCGTCACCTACCATTGGCTGAATTTGCCTATAACAATAGTTACCAAGCAACAATCAGAATGGCGCCCTATAAAGATCTGTATGGGAGGAAGTGCCGATCCCCACTCCATTGGGAAATTGATGACCAGTGGATACCAAAGACTCAACGGATGAAACCCTCACTGGCAAACATAGATTCATTGAAGAAGCCATGTATAAAGTACAATCGATTAAAAATAGGATCCGCACAGCACAAAGCAGACAAAAGAGTTACACTGATTAACGGAGGAAGGATTTAGAGTTCGAGAAAGGAGATCAAGTATTTCTAAGATTATCTCCACAAAAGGGACGTATCGCATCGAGGAAAGGAGGAAAATTTAGCCCTAGATATGTCGGACCATTCAAGACCATTGAACAAATTGGATGGCTAGCATACCGACTCGAACTCCCGACTCATCTTTCTGGAATGCATGATGTTTTTCACATCTCGAGGTTGGAGAAATACCATCCAGACCCAACTCACGTTCTTATAGCGGATATTCCACCTATCAAGGAAAACCTAACATATGAAGAAAGGCCAATCAAAATCCTTGATCGACAAGTACGAGAATTGAGAAAGAAACAGATCCCTTTAGTCAAGGTCGTTTGGTCAAATCACGCCCGAGAGGAGGATGCTACGTGGGAAGCAGAAGACGAGATGAGGAAAACCTACCCAGAGCTATTCTAGATGGAATTTGGGGACCAAATTCTTTTAAGAAAAGGAGGATGTAAAACCCCATAATTTCGGTAGCATATTATATGTAGGACGTACTATATCATAATGAAAGTAAAATAACATTTGCATCGTAGCTCAATTTAATCTATTATTCACTTATTGTTTCATGACTTCCGAAAATATTTTATAAATTAAATAATCAACTAATTATTGTCAAAGTGAGGTGTTGATTTACCTATTGGGTTATTCACCAACACTTAATTATAAATGGACTCACTAATGGACCCTAGTAATTAAATTAAAATTCAATAAGAGTCCAAGACCAAAAGTTGGTCTAAATCAACCTTAACTTGCTCAACACCCACTTGATCCAACCTACACCATTTAAAAAAATTATAATAATAATAAAATAAAATTAATATAAATAAATAAATAAATAAAAATCAGCCATGATAAGTGGGGGGATGAAGTGTCCCTTTGACTCATCCACCTATTACATGCAAAAATACACTTGTCTACATCTCTTCATACACCAAGCCTCACTTCCCTTCCTATAAGTACCTCCATGCACATTTTGTCTTCCTTTACACTAAAAAAAAAATCTGCTTTCCATAAGAGAGAGAGAGAGAGAGAGAGAGAGAGAGGCCAAGAGTGAAGAGCAAGGGAAGAGAAGAGAAAAAGAAGAAGAAGAAAGTTAGAAGTAATAAGGTATTGTACTTTGTTACCTTAACACCTATAGGTATATATATAGGGGTGGGTTATGGTGAGAATAATACTTAAGTTAAGAAATAAGAATAAATTTAATCCATAGATCTTGATTAAATATAGGGCCTAGATTTATTCTCACAAAAACGTATGCATAGAATGTAAATATTCTAGTGCATCGATATTTTGATGCATATAATGTAGAGTTTTTATGCATTGCAAGTTTGATGCACGAAATGTATATATTGCATGCATAAGCCAATCTGGATCGTACATCACACACAGATCAGTGATTCAGATATATTCTAAATTCACAACACACACACACACACACACACACACACATATATATATATATATGTGTGTGTTTGTGTGTGTGTTTGACTTAAACTAACTAGTACTTGAATTTCTTATATTGGTCAAACGTAGTGAAAATAGAGGAAGAACTTTCACTATCTTACAAAGACCTAGATTCCCATCACACCATCAAGAAATCAAGGTGAGTGCAAAAATTATTTTTAAATTATATGTGAAATGAATTCAAAATGAAGATTTTCTCTACATTTCATATATTATAAGCATTCATGATGATTTACAATTTTCTTCTGCTGAAAAGTTAACAAATATTAATGATTTAAATGATGTGATTAAAACTTCTTGTAAAAAAAAAATGATCATGCATGATTTGTTGAATATTCTAGAAATTTATGACCTTGAAGTGATGTTGTGTAAATATGAGTATGCAATTGAAGTTGGATGTTTAATATTTAGCCGAACGAAAGTTGAATTGACAAAAACGAGCATAAAACATAATTATGTGAATTCAAAGGGAATTATGGGCATGGTTGATATAAATGTATAATTTAACTTAGGGACAGAAAAATATAGCTCAACTATGTGATAATGATCTACATTTAAAAATTTACAAAAATTGGAACCCATTTCCAAAGTCTATGGGTCGAAAATCGTCATAGAGTACAATTGTGAAATTTCTTAAAATTATTAGACTAGTAGGAAAATTTCATACATTTTCAGTTTATAATAGAAATTAGGACTTAATTATATATTTAGCCTCTGTCCATAAAATTTTGTAAGAATCAAAACTCATTTCCGACATCTATGGACTAAAAATTACAATTTAAGATAAACGTGGGCGTCAAGATATAAATTCTTTAACATTTCGGGGACCAGAACAAATTTTACCTTATGAACCAAACATATGATGTATTTCAAAATAAATATAATGTCTTTAAAATTTCCTTGTCTTTAAAATTTCCTAAAGTTCGAAAGTCATCGTAATTTTGGGGCCAAAATGACATATTCAATAAAGTTGGGGTCAAATAGTAAATTCTTGCAAAATTGAAGTCTAGGATAAATTTTTAAACTCTGGACTGAAATTATTGATTACCAAAGTATAAGTATTATGTCCGTAAAATTTTATAAAAATCGGAGCCAATTTTAATTTAGGGGTCAAAATGACATTTTAAATAAATTCGGGGCAAAATTGAAAATTTTGAAATTTTAGTTCGAAACTGAAATTCTAAAAATACTTCCAATTCTGCAATTTCAATTTCAATATATAATTTCTCGTAAAATTTCATCACCATCCGTGTTGAAATCCAAACCTTATAATCATGAAAACAATTTTGATAAATTTTGGGGTATAATTGTAATTTCAGAAATATCAGTCCCGAAACTGAAATTTTGAAAACTCTCCTGATTCTGGGGTCAGATAATCATACTTGATGTTCCCATGAAATCTCATGACCGATCGAACTCAATTCGAAGCGATCCAATATAATATCTCCGAAAACTCCAAAATATTACTATGGGAAAGATTCTCCTTCGCAAAAATATTTAATCCAAATAATATGTCTTCAACCAAGTCCATAATCTCATAATGCTCGTGCCACAAATAAACTTCCAATCCCATTGTATAATCAAAGTATACCAAGGGTTGCTACTAATTGACTACGTGACCATAATATTACGCTTGTGCATACACTGTGATGTGTTTAACTGATAAGTGTGACTGTCCAGGAACTAAGTGCTATACAAGCAAAGTGCCACGGATAGGACCGCCCTCTAACTCTATCAGGACAAAGTGCCACGTTGACGTATGTGGGCCACCTCTTGAACCCATACGAAACAGAGCGCCTGACATAATATCCGGGGGCCACCTCTTGAACTTGTAGGAGCCACCGCTAGAATCCCAAATGGAGTCGGTACGGTTAGACCGAGTCTTGGATCGAGCAGCACGGCTGCGGTTCATGAGCGAGGCTACCATTGTTGCCTATTCCCATAATTGATTGATTGATTGGTTATCTGATTGCTAGCATGATTGAATATTTGGAAAGTTAATTTTATCCACGGGGTTGGATAATTATTGTTATTAAGCAAATGAGTAAAGCTTATTTCTAAAATCATACAAATTATTTTGATAAAACTAAGACAAAATTTATTTCATCATTTACAAATCGATAGACATGCATCACTCAAAGCTTTGAAATGAAAGTAAGCCACATTTGCACACGATCACCTAGTCACGGAGACCTTTTGTCTCACCCCACTGTTTTCCCTTTTAAACCAGACGGTAAGCAGATCGACAAAGGCGAAGAAGACTTATAGAGAGACTCATTAGATCATCCCGCTGCCAAGACTTAGATTTTTCTTGTTATCTTGAATGTAATTAGCAAGTTGTATTCCTCACTTTAAATGTTTTGCTATTTTCACTGCAACTTTGTAATCAATGTAATTCGGATATTATCCTTTTCTATTAACGAAACTTAGAATCGTCGGACTAAGATTGTTATCTTGAATTTTATTGAGCTTCCATTATTTATCACCATGTGCTTACTCCAATAAATCGAATGATCGACCGATGCGTCGCGTCCTCGTCCTTCCCAAGGTATGGGGGCATGACATGGGAGGCTGAGGTTTCCACTGTTTACGATAGGAACTTGGGGGCAGAGTCGCATCCTTTGCTGTACGAGGAGGTGTAATACCCGTATTTTTTATTTTTATATTTTTTAATTCTAGTGACTCGCTTGTGTTTATCGACATATTTTGGACATGTTTGTTCAGCACTTTTTGTCATACAAGTGAGTTTTGATATTTCTTTGGATTAAATGGCATACTATTTCGACCTTTCCACATTTAGGTTCGACTTTGTACATTCACCATAAATTCCAGAAAAATCCAAAAATTTTAAAAAATTTCGGCATTGTATATAATTGAGTTAGCTTTCCAATGGTTCAAACGACGAGTCAATCGGAGTCCGGACGAAGGAGTTATGACCGAAATAGCGGACTATACTTTCAGCCTAGTACAGTGACACGGGCCATGTCGTACTATTTTAGAAAGCAAAAACTTTCTGGACAGGTGACGCGGCCCATGACCCGACCGGAAAGTGCTAGAATGCTGAAAAAAATTCGTCCGGATGAGTATAAATAGCCCTCTATCTCATTTCTGAAGTGTTCTAGGGCATTCCTTCGAGTTTTCTTCATTCTCCACCTAAAATCCTCCATCTTAAACTTCAAAATAAAGCCATAAACATGTTCCTAACATTATAGAATCAAGATATCAAGGTTGTTCTTGAAGAATCATCCATTTCTTGGTTGAATCAAGGTATGTGGTTTGAAGTTCTTCAAGTTCTTTCAAAAAAAATTTATTAGTTCTTGTTTCTATGATGATTCTTAGGTGTTCTTGGGTTCTTATATGTTTTTGAGTGGTTTTCATCGATTCTAGCGGGGTAGAGATCGAATTCTTCAACTATATCATTTCTTATACTCAAAATGCCCGCTAGGTGCTCGATAAAAATCCCCTTAGAGTATAGATTCAAATTCTACGTGTTATTGTGATTTGAATCAGTAGCCTTAATACAAGTCTTTTTATATTGATCACTTTAGGTTCAAAAATTGGGGATTGATAGATCGTCGAAATACTCAAGCCAAGTATCTTGTCTATACACTTCATGCGGCAATAGTTGGTAATTGACTACGTGAGCGATTGGAATGTTTTTAAGGAACTTATAAAAGAATCGGTATATTCTCGATGAAGTCTCTCTCTAAAATCTACTTGTGTGTTTGTGAATGAATGTATTGTTCTTAGAATGTGTATTAGTGTTGTGCATTGGAATATCTTCTTTGCGTATGGTACCGTTGTGTGTGATTATGTCGATAGTGGACTTAAGGTTATGTCTTTTTGGAAAGAGGTGTGTTGTTAGGCGTATTTTTATACGCTTATTTATCATTATTTTGTAGTATTTTGGAGAGTGAAATCGCCTAAATGAGCTTTTAATGCCTTAATTTTGTATGATTGACAGGAAATTGAAGTCCGGGAGCTAAAACGAGGCAAAACGGGCGAAAACGGCAAAATCTGGACTCTGAGCCGCGACACAAGGAAGATGAACCGCGGCACAAGAAGACATCAGCCGAAAGGGCAGAGTAACCTATACTCTGTGCCGCGGCACAGCCCAGGTGAGCCGCGGCACAGAAGAATTAATTAACGCCCAGGCATTCAGCTGAAGGCGATGTGCCGCGGCACAGGTTTAGTGAGCCACGGCACACTTGGCGGTTTTTGTATGTCCGCGGATTTTGAAACATTTGGCTTGATTTCGGCCGACCGATACGGACGCGATTTGGAGGATATGTTGAGCTATAAATAGGGTTTAAGACCCTAATTAAATCATCTTGAAACTTGTGGATCTTGAATATTGGAGAGCTTAAGCTTGGAGGCAGCGAAGAAGAGAGAAGAGAAGACTTCAAGGGCGAAGGCGGAAGGCGAAGAACGGAGGAATCCGAGCTTCATCTGCGTTTGAATTTTATGCTTTCGTTTATTTATTACGTATTTTCGGTTTTTAGTATGTCGAGGCTAAAGCCCTAATCTAGGGTTTTGATGAAACCTTTGTTTTTGAATTGATTGAGATTATCGATTTATTACCTTTTTATTGAGTTTTCCCAATTATGTTTAATGCTTGCAATTATCTGGCCAATAGTTGTATTGATTTAATCATTCACTTCGAATCGGGAGAGGAGATTTGGTGAGGAACTATTGGTGAGGACCGTTTTATTCTGTGAGATAGTAATATACTCATAGGAACTACGTGGCCTTTAGGAGATTTCATGCTTTTTGCCTATCGACGAATTAATTCACCTAGGGATAGAGTGCGTTATTCGCCTTTAGATAAATCTATTTACCTCGGGAGAGGCGGTAGAATATATTAGCAATCTCTGCCTTCAATAAATTGGGAAAATTATTTATTACGGATAATCGAGAGTAAATTCGGATAAACTAAGGTGGATTCAGAACCCTAGACTTATTCATCATTTGATTTATTTTATTCAAGCCATCGTTTTATACTAGTCTTTTAGTAATTCTTCTAGTTATAAATTACAAAATCTCAAATTCGATTGTTCAGATAAAATTGGAATACGAAAAAATCGGTAGTTAGAGATTCAATCCTCGTGGGAACGATACTCTACTTATCACTTTATTACTTGTAAACGATGACGTGCACTTGCGTGTAAAGAAATATCGCAACAAGTTTTTGGCGCCGTTACCGGGGATTTTAATTTTCTAATATCGATTTAAGTATTTCCAGTCTTAATTTGAACGTTTTATTTTTATTTTTGTGTATTTAATTTCGTTTATCTGTTTTTCCTTTCAGTACCTTTCGTGTAGTGCATGAAAACTTCGTGCGAAGGCCTACTACCTTTGGATACCGAGCTCAAGCGCACGCTAAGAAGGAACAAAAAGGAGAAAAGAGAGTTGCAGACGACGGTCAACATGGCCGAGAATATCGAAGTCCAAGGAGGAGATAACCAAGTGCGGCAAGTTCAACCGGAACTAGCTCTTCGAGATTATGCCATGCCACAGGTCAACGCTAATTTTTCGGGAATTCGGCGTCCCACTATCCAAACTAATAATTTTGAGATCAAGCCTGCTATTATTCAGATGGTGCAGGTGAGCCAATTCCGTGGACTGCCGAATGACGACCCGAATACCCATATTGCTTCTTTCCTTGAGATATGCGACACATTCAAGACCAATGGTGTCACCGACGATGCCATCCGATTGAGGCTTTTCCCTTTCTCTTTTAGGGATAAAGCAAAATTCTGGTTAAATTCTTTACCGCCGGGGTCGATTACAACATGGGAGAGGTTAGCGCAAGCCTTCCTTGCCAAATTTTTCCCACCAGCTAAGACGGCAAGGTTGAGAAACGAAATAACCACCTTTGTTCAGTACGATATGGAATCGCTCCACGAGGCGTGGGAGCGATATAAAGAATTGCTACGAAGATGCCCTCATCACGGCATTCCTGATTGGCTTCAGCTTCATACGTTCTATAATGGTTTGAGTGCTTCTACACGCACTCTCGTGGATGCGGCCTCTGGTGGGACCTTCATGGGAAAATCTATGGCCGAGGCACACGTGCTTTTGGAAGATATGGCCCAAAACGCATACCAATGGCCATCGGAAAGATTGACACCGAAGAGAGTCATGGAAGTTTCAAGCAATGACACGATTTCCACTTTGTCAGCTCAAGTCGCCGCTTTGACACAACAGCTCCAGGAATTTTCGCACGCACCAGCCCCCGTTACCATAGAGACATGTAATTGGTGTAACGGATCACACCCGAGCGCGGAGAGTCAAGTTGGAAACCCGTTCGAGCAACATCAGATAGAGCAGGCTCAATTTGTGGGAAGTGGGAATCGGCCGAATAACCCGTACTCCAATACTTATAATCCGGGGTGGCGCAATCATCCTAACTTTTCATGGAGAAAGCAGATGAGAACTCACACCAGCCCCCGTTCGCCCAAAATCATGGCGGCCCCCTTCCGCTCCCAAAGTGTCTCTCGAGGAAGCACTTGCAAAATTGGCGGCAAATACGAGTCAATTTATGACCCGTACGGAAGCTACATTACAAAATCATTCTGCTTCCATTCGGAACTTGGAGGTCCGGCTGGGCCAAATCGCTAATGTGTTAACAGCTCGTCCGGAGGGAGCATTGCCGAGTACAACAGAGACAAATCCTAGAGAGAGTCTAAACGCAATCAGCTTAAGAAGTGGGAAAGAGGTGCTGGATCAGCCCGAGCGGTGTGAAAAGAAGAAGGAAATTGAGGAAGAGAAGGATTTAAAGCCAGAGGAGTCGAAGGAATTGAAGCCGGATAACTCGAAAACATGTATGTCCCCCGTCCCGTTTCCGCAGAGATTACAGCAAAGCAGGGCGGACAAACAATTTTCTAAGTTCCTTGATGTGTTTAAAAAGCTTCACATAAACATTCCGTTCGCCGACGCGTTGGAACAGATGCCGAGTTATGTCAAGTTCATGAAAGAGATATTATCGAAGAAAAGAAAGCTTGAGGAGTTTGAAGCAGTCGCCTTGACAGAGGAGTGCGGTGCAATTCTTCAAAAGAAGCTCCCACCTAAATTGAAAGATCAGGAAGCTTCAACATACCGTGCACCATGGGGAATCTTTCATTTAATAAGGCACTATGCGATCTTGGTGCAGTATCAACCTCATGCCTCTATCGATTTTCAAAAAGCTGAATATTGGGAAGCCAAGCCAACAACGATCTCCTTACAATTGGCGGATCGATCGATAAAGTATCCGAGGGGAGTAATCGAGGACGTTTTAGTTAAAGTTGATAAGTTCATCTTTCCGGCCGATTTCATCGTACTCGACATGGAGGAAGATGAAAATATTCCAATCATCTTGGGACGACCATTTCTAGCGACGGGCCGAACCCTTATAGACATGGAAAAGGGGGAGTTAACTCTGAGGGTCCAATACGAGCAAGTTACTTTTCAAGTATTCAAATCGTTCCCATGTCCCGGAAGTGTTGATAAAGGGTCACAAATTGAAAGTGTGGATGTTGTTGAAAGAGGAAAGCACCGAAAACATCGTCGGTGGGAAAATTCAGATTTTGTGTTAAATGGTCCAAGTCTTAAGAAGGATGTAGACCGAGTGGCGTTCCTCGAGCATGAGGAAAAATCTGTTGCAGTCTTGAGTGCGTTTGTGAAGGAGGAGAGTGAGCCGGAAGCCAAGCGGACAATTAGTCATGGAAAAACCGGGTGTTTCGGGAAGTTATTCACGTCGAAACCTTTTCGAAAACAACATTTGATGACTGAACCGAAAGTCGAACAGGTGAGCCAATTCCGTGGACTGCCGAATGACGACCCGAATACCCATATTGCTTCTTTCCTTGAGATATGCGACACATTCAAGACCAATGGTGTCACCGACGATGCCATCCGATTGAGGCTTTTCCCTTTCTCTTTGAGGGATAAAGCAAAATTCTGGTTAAATTCCTTACCGCCGGGGTCGATTACAACATGGGAGAGGTTAGCGCAAGCCTTCCTTGCCAAATTTTTCCCACCAGCTAAGACGGCAAGGTTGAGAAACGAAATAACCACCTTTGTTCAGTACGATATGGAATCGCTCCACGAGGCGTGGGAGCGATATAAAGAATTGCTACGAAGATGCCCTCATCACGGCGTTCCTGATTGGCTTCAGCTTGATACGTTCTATAATGGTTTGAGTGCTTCTACACGCACTCTCGTGGATGCGGCCTCTGGTGGGACCTTCATGGGAAAATCTATGGCCGAGGCACACGTGCTTTTGGAAGATATGGCCGAAAACGCATACCAATGGCCATCGGAAAGATTGACACCGAAGAGAGTCATGGAAGTTTCAAGCAATGACCCGATTTCCACTTTGTCAGCTCAAGTCGCCGCTTTGACACAATGACTCCGAGCAATTTGGCACGCACCAGCCCCGTTACCATAGAGACATGTAATTGGTGTAACGGATCACACCCGGCCGGAGTGTCAAGTTAGAAACCCGTTCGAGCAACATCGGATAGAGCGAGGCTCAATTTGTGGGAAGTGGGAATCGGCCGAATAACCCGTACTCCAATACTTATAATCCGGGGTGGCGCAATCATCCTAACTTTTCATGGAGAAACGGACAGAACTCACACCAGCCCGTTCGCCCAAAATCAACGGCAGCCCCCTTCCGCTCCCAAAGTGTCTCTCGAGGAAGCACTTGAAAAATTGGCGGCAAATACGAGTCAATTTATGACCCGTCACGGAAGCTACATTACAAAATCATTACGCTTCCATTCGAACTTGGAGGTCAGTGGGCCAAATCGCTAATGTGTTAACGGCTCGTCGGAGGAGCATTGCCGAGTACAACAGAGAAATCCTAAAGAGAGTCTAAACGCAATCGGCTTAAGAAGTGGGAAAGAGGTCTTTGGATCAGCCGAGCGGTGTGAAAAGAAGAAGGAAATTGAGGAAGAGAAGGATTTAAAGCGGAGGAGTCGAAGGAATTGAAGCCGGATAACTCGAAGACATGTATGTCCCCGTCCCGTTTCCGCAGAGATTACTGACAAGAAGGGCGGACAAACAATTTTCTAAGTTCCTTGATGTGTTTAAAAAGCTTCACATAAACATTCCGTTCGCATGGCGTTGGAGCAGATGCCGAGTTATGTCAAGTTCATGAAAGAGATATTATCGAAGAAAAGAAAGCTTGAGGAGTTTGAAGCAGTCGCCTTGACAGAGGAGTGCAGTGCAATTCTTCAAAAGAAGCTCCCACCTAAATTGAAAGATCCGGGAAGCTTCAACATACCGTGCACCATGGGGAATCTTTCATTTAATAAGGCACTATGCGATCTTGGTGCGAGTATCAACCTCATGCCTCTATCGATTTTCAAAAGCTGAATATTGGGGAAGCCAAGCCAACAACAGTCTCCTTACAATTGGCGGATCGATCGATAAAGTATCAGGAGTAATCGAGGGCGTTTTAGTTAAAGTTGATAAGTTCATCTTTCCGGCCGATTTCATCGTACTCGACATGGAGGAAGATGAAAATATTCCAATCATCTTGGGGCGACCATTTCTAGCGACGGGCCGAACCCTTATAGGCGTGGAAAAGGGGAGTTAACTCGAGGGTCCAAGGCAGGCAAGTTACTTTGCAAGTATTCAAATCGTTCCCATGTACCGGAAGTGTTGATAAAGGGTCACAAATTGAAAGTGTGGATGTTGTTGAAAGAGGAAAGCACCGAAAACATCGTCGGTGGGAAAATTCAGATTTTGTGTTAAATGGTCCAAGTCTTAAGAAGGATGTAGACCGAGTGGCGTTCCTCGAGCATGAGGAAAAATCTGTTGCAGTCTTGAGTGCGTTTGTGAAGGAGGAGAGTGAGCCGGAAGCCAAGCGGACAATTAGTCATGGAAAAACCGGGTGTTTCGGGAAGTTATTCACGTCGAAACCTTTTCGAAAACAACATTTGATGACCGAACCTAAAGTCGAACCGCTAATGACCAATGGTCATAATTTTAACAAAAATATGAACGGTTCGATGAACGGGGTGGAAACCAAATGGAGTTTGCGAAAAGCGAACTAATGTTTTCCAATAGGTCCGGCTGAAGACTATAAACTTAGCGCTTCTCGGGAGGCAACCCGAGTTCGTAGTTGTAGATTTTTGCATTTCTCTACTTTTCGTGATTCTTATTTTTCATCATTTTTGTGCGTCATTCTGCTTCTGCCTCTCGCTTTTAACGAGTTCTTCACAAAATTCTATGCAGGAGAGTCCCAGGGAAGAGACTGAAGTATGAGCCGCGGCACAGGTATTGTGATCCGCGGCACACATAAGTCACAAGAGGAGGCTAACCCAACTGTACCCTGTGCCGCGGCACGGCACTAATGAGCCGCGGCACACTTGAGCATTGAGCCTCGGCACACGAAATCTGTGCTGCGGCACACGAGAAAACGAGAACACAGGTAAAGGGACTGTACCCTGTGCCGCGGCTCACTTTATCTGTGCCGCGGCACACTATGCGGAATCTGAAAGGCCCAGGTCACATATAACACGCGTTCGGCCGGCATTTCCAGTTACGCCTTCTTCCTTTCTTCTTCCCTCCCGGTAGCGGCCGAAGTTTTCTTCCATTTTTTTTTCCCTGCGATTTCTTCTTGCAATCTTCAAAAGGTACGTCTCAATCTTTAATCTTGACTTGCTTATGGTTTATTTTGGAAGTTGTTTTTGCTATGGATTAATGGAACATGCTTATTCTCCTTCGAAATTTCTAGGATGGGTTAGGGAATAACATGGTAGTTTTAATCAATTTTTCATGGTTAGTTTGGAATGTGAATGAGTTGAATGTGCTGAGTTCTTTGATGATTGAAATATGTTTCGGTTTTTGGGGGTTGAATCGAGCTATAACTATGTTTATTCTTCAAGTGAACTTGTGCCCTCAAGGTGTTTGATAAATTGCCTAAGTGAAAAATTTTCTTTGGAAAAGCAATCTTTTGAATATGTCGTGCAACGTATACGTTTTGAATTCTGACAAGCCCTACCCTTACATCCAGGTTAAGCGTTTAAGTCCAAATTCATCCTTCTCTCACCTATGCGTTTTGTTGATTTGGGATTTACATTTGGACATCCTTAGCCGAGCGTAGATCATTTTTATTATTGTTTGCGTGAATAAACCATCGTGTTGTACTTTTCAGGACTGATTATGGCGCGAACAAAGAAGACGAGCAAGCGAGCTAGGACCGAGTCATCCTCTACTCGAGGGGAGACCTCTCGTGGTCGGGTCGAGGAGGAGGGGCACCAATTTTCGGACCCCGAAATTCACAAGATATTCAATGAAAAGATCCGGCCATGACCACTTATTCCAGAGAGGGGTTTTACTCCAGCTCCTCAGGACGGGGAATTGCTCACTATGATTGACGAGATGGGGTGGGCCAGATTTACCGCACCTCCCGAGCCAGCGGTTATCTCGATCGTCCAGGAGTTTTACGCCAGCGCACTGCTGAAGCACATTCGGGCAGGGCATACGTTGCCGTCTTTAGAGTCTCGGACTCAGGTCGACGTCCGAGGAGTTACAGTTGATTTCTCCACGGCCGCTATTCGGAGGCTTTTTGGGTTTCCGGTGGTTGACGAGTCGGCTATGGCCAAGTGATGACCGGCCTCACTAAGGAGGCCCTACTTGAGACCATTGCACAGCCGGTACCGGCCCAGGAGCGGCGAGCACGAGTTCTTCCACTTTTCACTTGAGCTCGCACCTCGGCCCGGCTCGGCGTGCAGCTTTATTTTATCTGCGCACGCATTGACCCCACCTCCCGGATCCGCACAGTCTTTCTCTCCGCGCCGGACACTTTTGCTATCACTTAGGTGCGTTTGATGTGGCCCCCATCTGGTCCGATCTATCTTCCAGTATCGAGGGGGCCAAGGCGGGGTGAAGCACCCCTCCCTCATCTGCGCTTTATGCCGTGATCGGTGACTTAGTCGACGACGAGCCGATGCTTGCCCCAGGCTCCGATCGACCACCGCATCATATCGCACTTTGACCGGTGGGGAGCGCCGGCACACGCTCGGGAGAGGATTTTTGCTAAAGGAGGCTCACGAGGATCCCAGGCCGCTTTGTTGACGCATGGAGATGCCGTCCCACGGCCGGCAGAGCGAGGTTGGAGGAGTTGTTTGATGGGGCTGCGGGAGGATTTGAGGAGACAGAGAGAGGAGCGAGAGAGGATCGAGGAGAGAGAGAGGAGGCTGAGAGAGGAGACGAGAGAGAGAGAGATGAGATGAGGAGAGAGAGAGAGAGCTTGATAGGCGCCATGCGGGAGGAGCGGCGGCGGAGCGGGAGAGCGTTATTGCGGCCGTCGAGCCGAGATGCGAGCGAGCCGCCGGGCGGCCCGACAAGCGGCGGCGTCTTCTTGCGAGGATGCTTATCATCGAGCACCTCGCCGTATGGGCGGCCCATATCCCGCATCCCGACGGGCCATTTATTGCGCCCGCCCTGCCTACACCACCTGGCACCGGCTCTGAGCAGACTAGAGGAGTACTTGACCTTTTACTTTTATTGCATATCATTTTTGTCCATTGAGGTCAATGTACGTCCTAAGTTTGGGGGATTTACTTTCGGTTTCTACATTCATTGTTGTACCTTATTTTATTCTTGTACTTTATTTCGTTGCACTTTTCATTACTTTGCGTAAAATTTTTTTAGATAGCCTTGCTTGTCTTAGTTTTTCTTTATTCGTGAATTTTTCGTGCTTCTATTTGTGTGATCTTGATGTTACGACCTTTGTTTTCTCTCCGAAGAAGCGAATAAGTTCGATCTGGTTGTAGTCGATTATTTACATTACCTTAGTATTGATTAGGTCAGAAATTTTTCGTGATTGTAGAGGTCTTGGCGAGATAAGAGACGATACATACTTGTTTTTAAATCACCGTCAATAAGTTTGGCTACATTTTCCGGATAGTGAGTAAATCTTGTTTCTTTAGTCGTGTTGACACTTAGATTGAGTTTAGAGTCGGTCAGTTTTCCCTAAAGTCGAGATAATGTGTTCTATGATGGGAAGTCTAGTATCAAGGGCATTCGCGTGACCGTTGTTTACTCTCGCGTCAAACAGCGACCACGATTAGACTAGTGATTTAGATATTTCACATGTGCCAATGATAGGGAGCCTAGTAACCGGGGTATTCGCGTGACCATTGTTTACTCTCGCGTAAAGCGGCAACCTTGATTCGGACATGCGGAAATTATGTATTCGAGTTGTTTCTCCATTGTAGGCGGGAACTTAGTAACTAGAAGCATCCATGTGCCCCATGAGTGTCTTTTACGTCAAGCGGTTTTCCAATACATGAGAATGGAATTTCCACCTAGGATTATCCCGATGAAACATCCCGAGATCCTAACCTAGTGGTCGACTCGAATCAAATTTTTGAGCATATATATAAGGGAATCTTGTCCGAGGTTTAATTGTTATGAAACTTGTGAAAATTGTGCTTCTCATTGTGGAGCGGGATGAACTAGCTTGTTTATTTTAGCCTTTCATATTGACGGTCGATTTGACTCACGTTTTGTTAATCTTTGGTGGATTTTCTTCATGAGCGAGTGATTAGGGTGAAGTTGATTACTTTGCGAGAATCATTATTACGAGTGCGGCTCGTTTTATGGCACTCGTATTATTTAGAGAATTACAGGATAGTATTGATTAGGTTGAACACTATGAGTTGCACGATGATTCACGACATTCTTTTATTGAATTTAATTCTTTTTCCTTGAGGACAAGCAAAGGCTTAAGTTTGGGGGTATTTGTTAGGCGTATTTTTATACGCTTATTTATAATTATTTTGTAGTATTTTGGAGAGTGAAATCGTCTAAATGAGCTTTTAATGCCTTAATTTTGTATGATTGACAGGAAATTAAAGTCCGGGAGCTAAAACGAGGCAAAACGGGCGAAAACGGCAAATCTGGACTCTTAGCCGCGGCACAAGGAAGATGAGCCGCGGCACAGGAAGACATCAGCCGAAAGGCGAGTAACTTTGTACTGTGTACGCGGCACGGCCAGTGAGCCGCGGCACGGAAGAATTAATTAACGCCGAGCATTGGTGAAGCGATGTGCGCGGCACGAGTTTAGTGAGCCGCGGCACACTTGGCGGTTTTGTATGTCGCGGATTTTGAGTGTTTGGCTTGATTTTCGACCGACTGATACGGACGTGATTTGGAGGATATGTTGAGCTATAAATAGGGTTTAAGACCCTAATTAAATCATCTTGGAAACTTGTGGATCTTGAATATTGGAGAGCTTAAGATTGGAGACGGCAGAAGAAGAGGGAAGCAGAAGACTTCAAGGGCAGAAGGCGGAAGCTGAAGAACGGAGGAATCCGAGCTTCATCTGCGTTTGAATTTTATGCTTTCGTTTATTTATTGTATTTTGATTTTAGTATGTCGGGCTAAAGCCTAATCTAGGGTTTTGATGAAACCTTTGTTTTGGAATTGATTGAGATTATCCAATTTATTACCTTTTTATTGAGTTTTCCCAATTATGTTTAATGCTTGCAATTATCTGGCCAATAGTTGTATTGATTTAATCATTCACTTCGAATCGGGAGAGGAGATTTGGTGAGGAACTATTGGTGAGGACCGTTTTATTCTGTGAGATAGGAATATACTCATAGGAACTACGTGGCCTTTAGGAGATTTCATGCTTTTTGCCTATCGACGAATTAATTCACCTAGGGATAGAGTGCGTTATTCGCCTTTAGATAAATCTATTGACCTCGGGAGAGGCGGTAGAAAATATTAGCAATCTCTGCCTTCAATAAATTGTGAAAATTATTTATTACGGATAATCGAGAGTAAATTCGGATAAACTAAGGTGGATTCAGAACCCTAGACTTATTCATCATTTGATTTATTTTATTCAAGCCATCGTTTTATACTAGTCTTTTAGTAATTCTTCTAGTTATAAATTACAAAATCTCAAATTCGATTGTTCAGATAAAATTGGAATACGAAAAAATCGGTAGTTAGAGATTCAATCCTCGTGGGAACGATACTCTACTTATCACTTTATTACTTGTAAACGATGACGTGCACTTGCGTGTAAAGAAATATCGCAACATGTGTGTGTGTGTAGACATGTGTGTTATTGATGAGTATGTGATGTTGTGTGATGTGAGTATGTGTCGGATATAGTGGCTATTTCTAACAAGTACCTTGATTTACATTTGATGTACTTCGGGGGAATGAATTTGTGAAAGTATGTTGTGGAAAGTGATGATTTTGGAAAATGTGACTTGTAGTCGTGTGCCAAGTAAAACCAGCGAGGGTCCCCTGGGTTCCATAGACTGAGGCTTCTGCAGTCCACTTGGCAGGGTTTGTACAACCATGGTGGCCTGACGAGGACTTTATGGGGAGAGGTATGTATCTCGCGTGAGGTGAAGTACCTATACAGCCACCGTTGTTTTGTGATGATGTTGTTTTCGATAATCGCGATATGTCCGGAGTATCACAATGCTATAATTACCGTTGTGGGATACGTTATATGTAGGTTCTTAGTACTTGGCTAGAATGGCACCAGTATAAGTGTCGTATATGATTCGTTTTTTGGTTGTGATATTTTTGGCATAAGGATGTGGGCCCTGTCATTATTTGCGTACATTGTGGTTTGATTGTGTATTGAGTGTGACCATTGGGCTATTCACTCGAGTATGTGATGTGGATGATTGGGTCATGGACCCCGTGTAATGTGACCGGATTGGCATTTTTGAACAAAAACAATTGTTTGGCCCGTGTCCCTATGTGGTTTTGTCAAGTTGAGAATTCATTAGTCCAAAAATGCTTTTCTAAAAACTCCCGAGAATCTTTAAATGCTTTTCAAAGAGTCTACATGTCTCATTCCAACTTTTTACGGTTTGAACTATTTTATCCAATGAAATATCTCGGAAAGTCTTCGTTGGGTTGAATTGTGGAATTAATCAAGTTATTATATTCTTGGAGTATGTTGTGTATAGCTCGTATTGGCACTTTATACTTGCACTAGCAAAACAGTGGAGTTTTGATAACACCCGAGTATTCGGGGGGTGGATGTCTGTATTGCAACCAGGTACTTGCAGGTTCATGGGGAGCTATTCACCGGGTCGGTATGAAAAATGATGGAAAACAACGATACTAATCACGTGAAGACCAGTGTTGAGTATTTTGGTAAAGTCTTGTTGTTTTGTCTTTCCGTTGTGGTGTTTTCCCATCTTATAGGAGTGTTGATGTACTCTGACCCTGCGTGGGTATGAGTTGTGAGAAAGAGTTATGTATGTTTGATGTGTATGTTGTGGTAAAAGACCAAATCGGTCTAGCAGATCGTTATTTAGACATGTTGGCATGTATTGCGTTGTGGTGATTTTCTGTATTTAGCCTGGTAGATCCTCACGGAGAGGGTTTGCGGCGCTGTAATATTGCTGAATGGTTTGGGGATGTTACAGAATATGGTATCGGAGCTTAGGTTTTGGAAACCTAGGTTGTCGGGTCATGTTGTGTATTATTAAGTCTTGTCCTGTTGGATTGTGTCTGACTGAGTCGAGTCGCGACGCGTCGTCTTGAAGTCGGTCGTGATTAGTATCAAGGTACAACCATCATCTTCGTGCGACCTGTAAATGTAAGTCTCTCTACTATATTGTGCCTTGTGTTATACGAGTTTGTGTGATTCTATTTTGTGAAGTGGTGTTTAAATGTAAATTGTGAATACATGACCTATGCTTGTCTGATTCTTGTAGTGCACTGGAATAAAGAGTGATGCCGGTGTATACGTATATATATGTATATCTTTGTATAAATCATTTTTACAGGAGTAATGGTTTTGGTGTGGTTACGCAAGGAAATTTTATCAATGTGATATTTCAAAGCTTTAAATGTTTTTGTAAGCCACGTAAATTTCATTTTAAAACATCCTTCAAGGGAGGAAAAAAAATTGATTTTCGTATGATGACCTCAAGGCGGAAATTTTTTGAGAATTCAACTAAATGATATTTTATTTTCATCTTGGATCATAGTCTTTCTTTTCAAAACGCGATTTTTTTTAAAATCAAATGAGGTCTACAAAATTTACTCAAAACGTGACTAGCTTTCAACTTTTTGATTTCATGGTTGTCGGTTCGGAGGTATGTAGTGATGATGACATTATTGTTTGGGCAATAATGCTCAAAATTGTGATTAAGTTGGTGGTGTGAACATTAAGTCATTCTGGATGCACTTGTTGTGAGAGTCCTCATTACAGAGAGGTAGGGTTTCAGTTTTAGGTGTTAATTATCTTTTGACGGTTGCTTGTGTGATACTGTATTATGTGGACAGATGTGTTAGGAATACCTATTAGATTTTGATGATGTCATGCCTGTATTGATTCATTATTCAAATATATGTTTAAAGTACTTGGCAACTTGTAAAGAAGAACCAAATGAGTATCTTCTATAGGCCCTGTAAGTTTAGGCTAAGTATTGATGACTAAGTACAGAACTACGTGTATCAGAGCAGTTTATCTTAGAGAACTTATTATCAGAGAACTTCAGAGAACTTCATATCAGAGCAGAGAACTTTATCGCAGAGAAGTTCAGGTCAGATAAGTTCAAATCAGATAAGAGAACTTCACTTTAGAGCAGAGAAGATCATCTGAGAGAAGTTCAAGTTAGAGAACTTCAAGGCAGAGAACTTCAGAGCACAGAAGTTCAGGTCAGAGCACATAAGTCCAGCAGAGATCATCAGATCAGGGAACATTATTTCCAGAGAAGTTCAAGTCAGAGAGCAGAGGACTTCACATCAGAGAATCTTACATCAGAGAAGGCTGACTACACCTCACGCAGCTTTGACCAAGAAGGATCAGATAGGTTCTCAGTTGAGGCAAGATACTCATTCTACGTCAGCAAGCGTTGAAAGTCAACATTCACGGAAAGTCATATGCAGACGTAGGAGACAAACTTGAAAGATTCCCGGAAAGCAAGGAATTAAATATTCATCAAGATCCGCACTCTGAAGACTTTATACTTATTCTAATCAAAGAATAACAGCACTAAATCGAACAAAGTCTTTCAACAGTCGGATTTGGAAAAGGAATCAAGCCTTGCAATGGATTGATAAGATAAACAAAAAAGTCCACTCTCCAACGGACGGATTTGTTACAGTAGTGCGACGGCTATGAAGAAAGCTCAAGGATCGTGCTATAAATATCCAAAGATATGAATTGATCAAAGTACGGTGCGAACAAAACTTACAAAGCGATCAAAGAATTCAAGCAATCAAAGGCATTCTATAGCATCATGAAAGAGCAATCTTAAGAAATCATATCAAAAGAAGCTCTTTGTTGGAGAAGACAACACTCTTATCTAAAATCTTGAGTATGGGTTTGCTTTCTTGAATGATGTTTTTGAAAGTAAAGAGACTGTAAATGCATCTACAGGTTCTTGATTGGAAGGTGATAGACAACTCAAGCGTTGTTGAGGCATCCAAGGGTTTTCAATCAGGAGGTGCTAGGCAGTCAAGGGAGTTGCAATGGCCATGGGTTTTCACTGGTTGGAAGCTGTTGTAATTAGGCAAAATTCATTGTATCCTTTATCACTGGTTGACAGTTATAGGGAATTTATCTCCAACTGGTTTGGAGAGAAGTAGATTAGTAGAGGACTACCCTACCTCTGAAACCACTATAAGTGCCTGCGTGTTTTACTACTTTGAACATCATGCTTACCTGTTGCATACATATTTGTTGTTCCATTAGTTAGTTATCTGCAGAGAACATTAAGTTACCTGCTATCGTCATCAGCTGTGTCTTACGCATATCTTGTCTGCAGACGACTTTAAGTCATCTGTACTGATCACAGTTGAGAAACTCACCTGACTTTCAGAAAAAACAGTTTAAATAAGTATATTCATCCCCCCCAGACTTATTCCTGACAACTTGTGACCTACAAGTGGTATCAGAGAGGTTGGTTCAATTTTTATAGAACCATATCCATATATTGGAGGATATATATTTGTTAATCTCTCATTTAGAATGGAACACATGCACACATGCACTCTAGGTTACCTGTATTTTCTGTTGATGAATATGACCTCTGGAAGATAAGAATGCAGGCACACTTATCATCCATCTATGATGACATGTGGTGCATCATTGCAGACGGTCCTTTTATTTTTGAGAAGGACAACTCCCCTGAAGAAATTGCAGCTGGGAAGCTAGAGAAGATTCCCAAGAAGAGGACGGAGCTGACCCCTGAAGAAAGGAAGCTGTCCAATCTTGACAACCGGGCCAGAGATGTGTTGTACCAGACTCTTGACAAATCAACCATGGTCAAGATAAAAAATTGTCAAAATGCCAAAGAAATTTAGGACACATTAGCTGTAATGTGTGAGGTAACCGATCTGATAAAGGAAAATAAGTTGTCGATTGCTACTCAATAGTTTGACAATTTCAAAATGAAAAATGGTGAATCAATTGACCAAGTGGACATAAGATTCACTGAGATCATAAATGAAATTAACTCCCTTGGAAAGCATATGGAAATAGGGAGATGGCACTTAAAGTTCTAAGATCCCTCAACCCCGAATGGAGCATGATGGCAGTGGCAATGAGAGAATCAAAGGATCTCAATAAGATAAAGATCCAGGAGCTGTTCTCTGGTCTGAAGGCTTATGAGTTCGAGCTTCCATGTTCATCATCAACTGATCCAGCAGAGAAGGGAATAGCATTTGCAGCAGAGTCCCCTGCCAAGACCCCATCTGAAGTCAAACCTCTGAATCCTCTAGATTTTGAGGTAGATATGGCATTCGTAATGCAAAGATTCAGCAACTTCCAAAAAAAATACTCCAAGTATAAGAAGAATTACAAAGACAAACCAAGGAGGAATCGAAAGGCTAGAAACTGGAAGGTTGAATGCTACAACTGTCATAAGACAGGATATATACAATTTGACAGTCCTGATCTTAAGAAGGATGAAATCAAGAAGGAAGTGAGCATAAAGGAGGACAATAGGAAAGGACTCATCACTGAAGATCAGATCGAAAAGAGAGTATAATCAAGCAGTGGATTATTCTATGATGATGATGATGATGATGAATACAGCTGTCTGATGGCCAACCTACCTGATGAAGAGGTAACTTCCAAACCTCAAACTACAGAGGGTTTTAGCTCTGACATGTCTGAATATATGAATCTTCATGAATCTGTAAAATCAGTTACTAAAAGACTTTGAAACCCTTAAATCAGCTCACCAGACTGTGACAGCCGAAAATGCAAAGCTAAACTATGAGAAAGCACAGCTGAAAACAGATTTTGACAAGCTCAGTCAAGAGTCACCAAACTTTAAAAATATTATAGCTGAGCTTGAAAGACGATCTGAAAATTCTTCAAAAAACTCAGCTTTGAAAATTCTGCAGCTGAGATACATAAGCTGACTGTTTTAAATAGTGAAAAGTCAGCTGCACTCGCTCATGTCAAGGCTGAGCTAGCCAAGGCAAAACAGTTAAATAGTACACAGGCTAATGAGATAACATCTCTAAAGGCATCTATAACCCTGTATGAACTGTGTATGAACAAAAGGCCACTTTATTCCAGATCAGGCCTTGGTTATGACTCCAGCACTCCCTCTAGTTCAAAAACTACTTTCATCAAGGGAGAAACACTTGTCCCGAATGCTGAGCCTATTTATAAACCCGTATTTCAAAATAGGCAGCAGCCAAGTCAAAGGTTTAGGCAACAGCCAAGGTTCACAAGGCAGTCACATAGACAAGAGACTAGGCAATGGCCAAGGCAAAAGGAGCAGCCAAGACATTATGCCAACTATTATCAAAGACTCCCTAAAAACAGATTTCAAAACGGGAGAGGCAAATGGAAACCTCAAGGTTATCCAAGTTTTCAAAATGAACAAGTGTGGAGACCCCAACGATTTAATAAATGGTCTCAGCCAAGATTTATAAATGGCCCACACCACGGTAATTATGAGGCATATCCAGTATATAATCCTAACCTGGGATATAGTCCTAGACAACACACACCTTTTAGGGGCAATCAACATAACTTTCATAATCCAAGGAGAAATCAATTCTCCAGGAAACCTACTAACCCTCGAGGACCCACACAGCTTTGGGTACCTAAATATCTGCTTGTTTGATTGCAGAAAAGGTGTAAGGACTACTACCACATATCCTCAAACTCAACAATGGGAGGAGAAGAATGGTTCGTAGATTCTGGATGCTCAAGGCACATGACTGGGAATAAGAAGGTGCTATCAAATTATATCAAAGAAAGAGGCCCAGATGTAACTTGGAGATATCTCTAGAGGACAGATAAAAGGATTTGGAGAGCTGCACAGTGGAAATATAACCATATCCAAGGTTCATTATGTCAAAGGGCTCAAATAGAACCTTTTGAGCATAAGTCAGTTATGTGATAAGAAGAACCTAGTAGTCTTCACCATTTGGAAATTCATGGTGATTGATATCGTATCGGGAAAAGTGAATCTACAAGGTCTTAGAGTGAGAGATGTCTAAATGATAGATTGAAATACAGGCACTCCCAACACCTGTTTTCTATCCAAGACAATTGCTGAAAATGGATGGTTGTAGCACAAAAGATTATGTCACTTGAACTTCAAAGCCATCAACAGGATTAGCTCTCAAAAACTGGTCAGAGGACTTACAGAAGAAGTATTCAAGAAGGAATCTCTCTATGATACATGTCAGAAAGGGAAGCAAACCAGAGCATCATTCAAACTAGTTCAGCCTAACACTCTCACCACAAGAGTTTTAGATCTACTTCATATGGATCTCTTTGGCCCCATAAATCCAAGGCGATTGAGTGGCAGGAAGCATGCTCTATTAGTAGTAGATGACTACTCAAGATTCACATGGGTTGTTTTTCTCTATAAAAAGAGTGAAACACTAACAAAGTTACCTGAGCTGATAAGGAAGATCCGGAATGAGAAATCCCTCTCAATCATCAAGATCAGATAAGATAGAGGAGGAGAATTTCTCAACAAGGCAATCACTGAGTACAGTGATCAGAATGGAATCCAGCATGAAGTCTCTGCAGAAAGGACTCCACAGCAAAATGGTGTTGCTGAAAGAAGGAACAAAACCTTGAAGGAAGCTGCCACGTTCATGATTCTTTGGTGACCTACCAAAAAGTTACGGGGCAAGTCAAACACAAAGATGCCACACTCAGAACAGGAGTATGATTGTAGGGAGACATGGAAAAACTCCATATGAGGTTTGGAATGGCAGAACACCAACTTTTTAACACTTTCATATATTTGGTAGTGTTTCATCCACAACAATGGTAAAACCCAACTGAATGACTTTGATGCTAAAACTGATGATGGTCTCTTTATGGGATACTCACAAATAAGCAAGGCATATAGAGTCTTTAGCAAAAGAACCTTGGTTGTGGAAGAAACACCTCATGTTGTGTTTGATGAGTCTACTGTTGAGTACAGGAAACGGGTGGAATCAATTGAGAAAAAGTTCAAACCCGCCACCCTAGAAGAAGTCATCATTCATGACACAGAAATGATGGACTCACCTGCAGATCAGCCTGAACACTCAACTGCAGATCAGATAGGAACCCAAAACCTACCTGATCCAAATACAACTGATGAAGATCCATCTGTAGCTGACAAATACCCATCTGCAGATCAAACCGGATCCCCACCTGCAGATGACAAGACCGTAGCTGATCTAGTTGCAGACCAAGAAGGCCAAAACCAAGCTGATGTAGAGAGAGAAGAATTTCACTTAAGCAACTCTACAGGGGGAACAAACCCTGAAGAAGAAGATATCCCCAAATGGCTCAGAGATCATCTCATTCAACAGATCATTGGAAACCTAACTGATGGAGTTAGAACCAGATAATCCACAGAACCTGTAGGAATGGCAATGTTCTCATGTTTCATGTCTCAAATGGAACCCAAGACAACAGAGCAAGCTCTGGAGGACTACTCATGGATCAATGCAATGCAAGAAGAGCTCAACCAGATAGAAAGAAACAATGTTTGGGAACTAACAGACAGACCAGATCAGAAGAAAGTAATTGGTACTAAATGGGTGTACAAGAACAAGTGTAATGAAGATGGAGCTGTTGTTAGGAATAAAGCCATATTAGCTGCTAAAGGATATGCACAATGTGAAGGAATAGATTTTGATGAAACTTATGCACCTGTTGCAGGATTGGAAGCCATCAGACTATTCCTTGCATATGCAGCATACAAGGATTTTGAAGTCTACCAAATGGATGTGAAAAGTGCCTTTCTCAATGGATTTAGAAGATAAAGTCTATGTGGATCAACCCCCTGGATTTTTCAAAGGAGACAAAGTCTACAAGCTTCTAAAAGCTCTATATGTACTCAAGTAGGTACCAAGAGCATGGTATGAGACACTATCTGTGTTTCTAGAGAAGAATGGATTTAGCAAAGGCAAGGTTGACAAGACCCTATTCAGAGTAGAGCTTGAAGACCACACATTATTAGTTCAAATATATGTGGATGACATCATATTTGGATTAACCAACCCGGAGCTATGTGAGAAATTCTCAAATCTCATGCAAGGAGAATTTGAGATGAGTATGATGGGAAAGCTTAATTTCTTTCTCGGTTTGAAAGTCAAGCAGATGAAAAATAGAATTTTCATCAACCAAGCTAAATACACAAGAGATATAATCAAGAGATTTGGATTGGATTCAGCCAAACCAGCAAGAATACCAATGAGCACAAGCCTACACCTAGATGCAGATGAAAAAGGCCTATCAGTGGATCCAACCCACTACAGAGGACTTATTGGATCACTCTTTTACCTAAATGCAAGCAGACGAGATATATCTTATGCTGTAGGAGTATGTGCAAGATTTCAATCCAAGCCTAATCAGTCTCACCATGAAGCAGCCAAGAGGATTATCAGATACCTTAAGTCTACAATCAATGTTGGACTATGGTATTCTAAAGACGACAACTTTGAGCAATTAGGATACTCGGATGCATACTTTGCAAGATGTAAGATTAATAGGAAAAGCACCAGTGGAACGTGCCAATTCCTTGGAACCAGACTTATTTCTTGGTTTAGTAAGGAGCAGGTATCCAACTCAATATCAATAACAGAGTCAGAATACCTAGCTGTAGGTAGCTGTTGTGCACAGATTCAATGGATCAGACAACAGCTAAGGGACTACAACATTATTGCAAACAAAGTCCTAATACGGTGTGATAACAATAGTGCAATCACAATAACAAACAATCCAGTATTTCACTCAAGGACAACACACATCGACATCAAACATCATTTCATCAGAGATCATATGCTTAATAAGAGAGTCAGAGTAGAAAGAGTCAGCACATAATACCAAATTGCTGACATATTCACTAAACCTTCGCCATAAGAAAGGTTTTTGGAGCTAAGCAGGGAACTTGGTCTACTAGATTGGGAATCTAGTACAGACGAAAAAGCTACCTGATCAGAGCAGACAATGAACCCATCTGATCAGACCAGACAAGAAGCCGAAGGATAGACGAAGAAACCTAGCTGACCACAGGCAACATACCTTGATGTAGAGGACATGGAAAGATAGCTGATCAGATCAGATAAGAATCTGCAGCTACATCAGAAGTTACACGGTCAACCAGCTATGTTTCTAATTCTGAGACAGACATTATTATTTTATTATTTTTTTCACATGTGTACAAACACTCGATCATACGACCTCCACGACGTCCAATCAATTTTAACCGTCATTCCTTAAACATCAGAGATCGTACTGCCGATTAATTTTCTATTATTAAAAATTCAAAGAGTCTTTTCAACTAGCTATTTAAGGTGGCGGAAATCATTTCACAACCTTTACCGTTTCCAAAGCCTAAGAACCCTAATTTCTCAAGAGCAAAAAAACCTTTGAATCTTCTCTACACTCAGCGAAAAACATTTTTTGCAGAAATGGAAGCTTATTTTGAAGGAGTTAACCTCAAGGTTGTGAAGGACCAGATAATATTCAGTATCGTGGTCTATTTCGAAGGATTGCTGGCAACGAACCAGACAGACAAAATGGCATATGTCATAAGTATGATGAAGAAAAACGGAATCTACCATTTTCTCGATATATCCCCAAAGCAGCTGTACAAGGAAGCTGTTATTTGTTTCTACAAGGAGGTCCAAGTCTTAGAGCACTGCTTTTCGAGCATGATTCTTGGAGAGGAAGTCAATATTACTCCTCAGACCATCACATATGCATTTCAGATGGAAAACCGAGGCATCACAGTCGAGGCCTTCAAACAAAGCTCGACTGAGACGTGGTTCGAAATCAAGCTGCCTAAGGAGTCTTCAAAGGTCAAACTCACGGTGAAAAAGAATGACCTGAAGAAAGAGTATAAATATGTCCTTGACATCAATAACAAAATAGTCATTGGCATGGATGGAAGTTATGACCATCTATCTTCAACAAAATATGTGGTGATGGGAGCCATCATACAGCTAAAGCGAATTAACTGGCCTGATTACATCTACATGCAGTTGGTTCGGGAAGTGAATAAAGTAATCTAGGACGAAGACGATAAGAAGTTCAGACAAAATTTGGTTTATGGAACTCAGATCAGTTGGATTTTGGAGCATCTTAGAAAGGCTAAGGGAAAGGCAGAACCCTTTCACCTCAGCAAGTGACTTGGTCATCTGGACCATGAGACCCTGGAGACCATTGGAGACAAGAGAGAAAAAGCTGCAAGAATAATCAAAGAGATGACCTCTGGACCACCTGAGTACAGAGGCCCCTCAGATACCGAATCAGACAAGTCTGAGGCAACCGTAGCTCGCTCCAAAGTCACCTACAGTCGAGAAGCTCTTTGCAGATGTCTTAGATGATGATAATGTTCCTCTGTCCATGCTGAAGAGGAAGTCACCTGAACCAGAGGAAGTTGTCCATGCCAAATCTTCACCAGCTAAGTCCCCCAAAAGACAGAGAGGCCTGGTGGATTACCCCACAAATGGAGAAGAAGAATAGGTGCAGCATGTCAGATCACCTGCACCAACCAAAGACCCATCAGCTTAGTTGCAGATAGTCATATCCCCTGCACCTGCCCCGACTGAAGATCAGCCAATCATCCCGAGCTGATGACTGACAGTATTCCCCTCCTCACTCTTCCAAGCATTACAGAGGAAGAAGAAGCAGAGGAGATAATTGAAATTCCTGCTGCCAATTACTCGTTCAACCTGAGGACCAACAACCCCTTGGGGCTCTCCTCAGCACAACTTAAGTTGGTAAGAAAGGAAGTGTCGAACTATTCATTTCTTAATATGTATGAAGAATGGAAAGAATTTCGGTTGTACACCTTCTCCCAACTTAAAGAACTTATTGATAGAACCTCCTTGGAACATCCAATAGTTGTAGAACAACTTGTTATGTTATTATGTCAGCAATCTAACGTGCAGATCCTGCTTGGGGAGGATTGCTTCATGCTCCACTTCAAACAGAACATGGAGAAATTCATCCTCCAATTAATGAAGGAAGATATGGAGAACAGATTTTTTGAAGAAGAGGCTGAAGGGAGGAAAGAGGAAGTTGCGGTTGCTAGAGTTGAATATGTGGTTGGAGAGGCAGAGGAAGCAGTTGCAGTTGAAAAAGGAGTCAAAAATATTGAAAAAGAAGAAGCTACAGTCAAAGAAGGAGTTGAAAATGTTGAAAAAGAAGAAGAGGTTGAAAAAGAAAAAGAAGAAAGAAGTTGAAAAAGCAGATGTTGCAGAAGAAAATGAAAAAGAAGAAGAAAAAGAAAAAGAAAATGAAGAAAAAGAAGAAGATGAAAAAGAAAAGGAAAAAGAAAAAGAAAATGAAGAAACAGAAGAAGAAGAAAAAGAAGAAGAAAAAAATGAGAGAAGAAAGAAGATGAGAAGAGAGATGATGGAAATGATGGAGCTGATGGTGCACCTGATCAGGCATCTAGCTCACATCAGCCTGAAGAGGACAAATCAGGCACACCCGATAAAACCCTATCTGATCAGAAGCCAGCTGATCGAAGTCTACCTTCAGAAAAAACCACTGCAAGGAGGTCAGATGACCAAGAGGACTCAGGTGTGAATGCCCCTCAGAAGGCACCTGCAATTCCTATCTCACCTGAGCTGACCGAGCTGGTCAGATGGATTATCGAGGAGACAGTTGCCAAGTTATTAGCAACTGAGGTGAAGCCCGATCTCCAGTCCCTCAACCTGAAGATGGACGCTCTGCTCAACAAGAAGGACCCTTCTCCAACACCAACAAATTCCAAAATGCCTCTTGGCATGTCTGACTTTATGAACCGGGTGGAGGAGCAGCTAGCATTGATTGTTGATGCTGGCAAAAAGGGGGAAGGTAAAGGAAAAAAGCACATCAGAGCACCTGAGATCAGGCAGGGGGAAGAGTAGGAAGATAGAGAAGTCAGCGAAGATAAGGGAAAAGGCGAAGGCAAGAGCAGAGAAGTTATTCCAGAACAAACCTTACCTCTAATCCAAGCTGGAACTTCTCACCTGAAGCGAAAGGAGATGGATGCACCATCTGAAGATCAACCTGCAGCCAAGAAGAGGAGAACCAGGCAAGAACCTGAGCAAATATTTCAATGAGAGAGAAAAGAGCTATGGTACATTGAGGAATTTCGACCTGCAGAAGTAGGACCTATGTGGGGAGGAGAGAAGAAGCAGTTCATTGAAAAATATTATCTCCAGAAGTTGCTCCAGGATAAAGATTGCTCTCCACAGTAGTCATTCATAAATTTTATGTCCTCAACATGGCCGAAGGTCTGGGCTGTTCTGAAGAAATATGCCAGGAACTTTAATGCCTATCCAATGATTCCCAGCTTCAGTCCTGAAGAAGCCCCTACTTTGATGAATGAAAATTTAGATGAGTTGGCTCTTCAAGAGGAGATCAAGAAGCTGTGTGAAGAGAATAATTTCTCATCCCCCGAAGAACAAGAATTTTCATCCTTGGTTGTCAAGAGGAAATATGGGTTAGCCCTAGTTTCTAAGAGGCCAATCAGTGCAAAACCTTTAAGGTCTATCCCTCCATCAAAGCTGAAAGTTTCTAGAGGAAGAGGAAGAGGAAGATAGATAGATTAGACATGCAATTTTATTTACTTTTAATTTTAGTTTGAAATTTACCTGTAAATTTTTGGCACACTTGTAATTTACTTGTATTTTGTATCATTCAAAGACTGCATTGTAATGTAATATTAATAAAGTTCTTATAATAGTCATTTGAATGACAACCACTAGTTGTCTCAAAAGAAGACTGAGTTTGATTTGTGTCTTGCACTGTATCATGTGCAGACTTGCTTACATTTGAATACTTTTACTTTTGCCATCATCAAAATAGGGGGAATTTGTTAGGAATACCTATTAGATTTTGATGATGTCATCCCTGTATTGATTTATTATTCAAATGTATGTTTAAAGTAATTGGAAAAATGTAAAGAAGAATCAAATAAGTATCTTCTATAGGCCCTGTAAGTTTAGGCTAAGTATTGATGACTAGGTATAGAACTGCGTGTATCAGAGCAGTTTATCTCAGAGAACTTATTATCAGAGAACTTCAGATCATAGCAAAGAATTTTATTATAGAGAAGTTCAGGTCAGAGAAGTTCAAATCAGATCAGAGAACTTCACTTCAGAGCAGAGAAGATCATCTCAGAGATTAAGTCATAGAACTTCAAGTTAGAGAACTTCAAGGCAGAGAACCTCAGAGCATAGAAGTTCTGGTCTGAGCAGAGAAGTCCAGCAGAGATCATCAGATCAGGGAACTTTATTTCCATAGAAGTTCAAGTCATAGAGCAGAGAACTTCACATCAGAGAACCTTACATCAGTGAAGGTTGACTACACCTCAAACAGCTTTGACCAAGAAGGGTCAGATAGGTTCTCAGTTTATCTAAGATACTCAGTCCACGTCAGCAAGCGTTGAAAGTCAACACTCACAGAAAGTCACATGCGGACGTAGGAGAAAACTTGAAAGATTCCCGGAAAGCAATGAATTAGATATTCATCAAGATCCGCACTCTGAAGACTTTATACTTATTCTAATCAAAGAATAACAATGCTAAATCGAAGAAAGTCTTTCAATGGTCGGATTTAGAAAGGGAATCAAGCCTTGCAATGCATTGATAAGATAAATAAATAAGTCCAATCTCGAACAGACGGATTTGTTATAGTAGTGCAACGGCTATGAAGGAAGCTTAAGTATCGTGCTATAAATATCCGAAGATATGAATTGAGCAAAGTACGGTGCGAACAAAACTTACAAAGCGACCAAAGCATTCAAGCAATCAAAAGCATTCTATAGCATCATGAAAGAGCAAGCTTAAGAGATCATATCCAAAGAAGCTCTTTGTTGGAGAAGACAACACTCTTGTCTAACAACTTGAGTACGGTGTTGCTTTCTTGAACGGGTTCTTGAAAGTAAAGAGACTGTAAACGCATCCACGGGTTCTTGATTAGAAGGTGATAGACAACTCGAGCGTTGTTGAGGCATCCAAGGGTTTTCAATCAGGAGGTGCTAGGCAGTCAAGGGAGTTGCAATGGCCATGGGTTTCCACTGGTTGGAAGCTGTTGTAACTAGGCGAAATTCATTGTAACTTTTATCACTGGTTGACAGTTATAGTGATTTCATCTTCAACTAGTTTGGAGAGAAGTGGATTAGTAGAGGATGACCCCACCTCAGAAACCACTATAAGTGCCTGCATGTTTTACTGCTTTGAACATCATACTAACCTGCTGCATACATATTTATTGTTCCATTAGTTAGTTATCTGCAGAGAACCTTAAGTTACCTGCTATCGTCATCAGCTGTGTCTTCCGTATATCTTGTCTGCAGACGACTTTAAGTCATCTGTACTGATCACAGCTGAGAAACTCACCCGACTTTCAGAAAAAGAGTTTCCATAAGTCTATTCACCCCCCTAGACTTATTCCAGACGACTTGTGACCTACAAGATGGTGTTGACGTGTGTTTGGATTTGATGGTAATGGATTGTGTTGGATGAATTGATAAATTATGTCTGTTGTGTGTGTGTTCGAAAATGTTTTCCTGAAAATTTCATAAACTTGAGCAAGTTGTGGAATCAATTTTCGAAAATGTTTTGTGTAATATCCGCAATTTCGGATTTTCGGTAATTTTCTTTTTTCGGAGGAGGTCCATTTAGACGACTCACTTGGGACCACTTCATCATTCTGAGAATGATTAATTCTGCACTTTTTCTCATCTGAGTTCGTTTCGGTATTGTTTTGTTGAGTCTCGTGTTTCTTAACGACTTTTCCGCACTCGAGTTCGATTCTTGTGAATCTCGTCCGAAATTACTGTTTCGAGTTTACCAAAAGTCCGTTTAACTTTGTTAGACGTGTTGTGAACTTCGGTTTGGTTATTCGATCACATATCGTGATTTTCGGACGTTTTGGGCCATTTTCGTAATTTTCCAAAGTTTGGGGTAATTACCTTCCGTTGTCGAATTTCGAGCCTTCGGGTGGTTGGAATCGTGTGTTCTCTTAGCTCTTAGATTCGTCTTTGCGAGTACTTCGTAACCGTATCTTCGATTCGTATTCAGGTTCGGGTTTCGGGGTCGTTCGGATCGTCGTTGTGATTCTTCATTTTGTGCCTCGAGGCTGTTGGCCGGACCTGGGCGAAACGGCCCTAAAAATGGCGCTGCCGAGCGCCGTGTCCTACGCCAGGTCAGCCAGGACCAGCAGCCTGCCGAGACATGGCCGAGACATCCGGCGCTGGTGTGGGCCGTTTGCTGCACCGTGTCCGGCAGCAGTATATATATGGCAGGACGGTCGGGTTTTTCTTCATTTTTCTCACTCGTTTCATCCTCTTCCGCGGCTGGAGCTTTGATGATCATGGAGGGATGTTGTTAGGTGTTAAATCTATGAAGTTCCTGAGTCCATAAAATCGATTAATCATTCCATAACTTGCTCCGATCGGCCAAATCAAGGCAAGTTTTCTTAAAATCTAGTTTTGGGGATTTTGTTCGATTTGTCCGTTTAATCCATTTTAACTCAGAATAGTGATGGATTGATGATTGTTAAGCTATATTATATTAATTTCCTTGTTATTCCTCGGTTGGATTGCCACGGATTTGTCGTTTTATTGAGTATCTTATCGACGCCTTGAAGGTGTTCGATAAAATGTCACAAATAGAATCCGACTACGCTTATTCTTCTTCGTTCGTTCGTTAATTTATTGATGTTATGATGTTAGGGTCAGATTCCTTGTGAAGAACGTGAGTTGGAACCCTTCCGTTCGTTGTCTTCGTCGTGGTACAAGCTTCCCAGTCGAACCGTGTTCTTCGGGGTATTCGGTATCGGTTATTAAGGCAAGTATCTTATTATACGACTTGTATCTTGCGACTAATAATCACGTATGAGATTTATAACGATTTTGCTTGCCTGCGTGAATATGTTCCATTTGAATTGGTTGTGTATTCCGCAATTTGACGGCTTTGTGCTAATAGTGTTATATTGGTATACGTGTTAGTTGTTGTACCATTTGTGCAGGATTGCGACGTATATATGGGATGGTTGTACACTTGGTTGTTTAATGTATTGCGTATCGAACGTGCGTTATGTTGGTTGTGTGTCGTTGATTGATGATAGTTGTTGAGAGTGTTGAGATTGTGTTATGTGCGTGTGATGTACGATTTTGTGGTGATCAACGTGATTGATTAACTGTGCTCATTGTTGTCTGTAATGTGAAATGTGAATGTGGTGTGCTGGAACGCTAAGTTCACTCATGTGGGTTCGACGGGGCCTACGAGGATTCATGGCACAGGTCCATGGGATCAGAACTTAGTATGTGGTGCTGAGGTCCAATCGTGCGGGTCTGACGAGGCCTACGATGATTCATGGCAAAGGTCTATCGAATCAGGACACAGTACGTCCAACCGTGCGGGTTCGACGGAACCTACGGTGACACGTGACACAGGTTCATGGGGTCAGGACTGGTTGTTGTGATTGATATGTTTGTTTCTTTCCGTGCGGGTTGTTGATCGTACGGAGACACGTGACAGTAGATCACGGTGTCGGAATTGATTATGCTTGTTTAATTGTGCGTGGTGTAGTCCGTGCGGGTTGTTGAACCTACGGAGACACGTGACAGTGGATCACGGTGTCATGAGCATGTTTATTTTCAAATCAAAGTTTTGAAAGGAAAAGTTTTATGAAAATGAATGTTGGACCGATTCCTAAGCTTGAGTAAATGTTTCTCGTATTGTAAACTGTTGAGTTATGAAACAAGATTTGGGTTAAGGCCCCAAAGTTTTTCGAAAGGTTTTGTGAATCGGGACTTGAGGTCTTAAGGTTTTGAAATTCTATAAATTCCGGAGATGATAATCTTATTTTCGAATGCTTCATAGCTTATCTTCCCTTGTGAAAACCTCCCGAGAATATTTTGATACTTGATCATTATATTTGATTCACG
The DNA here is from genome assembly GCA_033398695.1 of Orobanche coerulescens. Lineage (NCBI taxonomy): Eukaryota > Viridiplantae > Streptophyta > Magnoliopsida > Lamiales > Orobanchaceae > Orobanche > Orobanche coerulescens. The sequence goes on along the minus strand of CM065818.1, from coordinate 88,662,597 downwards.
ATTATTATTTGCTTGTTACATTTCGTATGATTTGATACTTGCACTAGTAAAACAGTGGAGTTTTACTAACCCCTGAGTAATCGGGGGGTGGATGTCTGTTTTGCGTCCAGGTACATGCATATTCAGGGGAGCAGTCACAGGATCCGCACAAGAGGATGACGAGCTGCAATACTAATCAAGAGCCGAGATTTGTTTCTAATTTTTGTTGTGTTGTCAGAGTTGATTCCAGTCTTCCACTGTATTGTATTTCGACCCATGTGTGGGTAATGTTGTATAAGTCAATTTTGTTGATTGAGTTGTGTGACCTCATCGGTCTGTATTATTTTATTGTTTGACCTTGGCCGGGCAAGCAGTTGGTCGTTTTGTAAGGTATAGCCTAGTAGATCTTCGTAAAAAGGGGTCTACGGCGTGTAATATTCCCATATGGTTTTGGGGGTGTTACATTTTGACGGTGCGATTAATCGGCGGCTTCGTGTGGATTTTTAAAATCATTTGAAATTGGCGAGGCGGACTTTGTAGGTCACATGTCGTCCACGAATAAGTCTAGAGGGGGAGTGAATAGACTTATTCAAACTCTTTTCCACGAAGGATGAGTTTCTCAGCTGATGATGATACAAATGACTTAGAGTCGTTTGTACTCAATAAGTGCGGAAGTCAGCTGATGACAAATACAAAAACAACCAATGAAACACTTAACAATGAATGCAGTAGTTAAAGTATGATGCTATAAAACAGTAAAGTACGCAGGCAGTTATAGTGGTCTCAGAGGTGGGGTAATCCTCTACTAATCCACTTTTCTCCAAACCAGTTGGATATGAATTCACTATAATTTTTAACCAGTGATAAATATTACAGTGATTCATTCAATTACAATAGCTTCCAACCTGTGGAATTTCTTGCCGTTGCAAATTCCTTGACTGCCTAGCACCACTTGATTCGTCAAATCCTCGGATGCCTATCAGTCTTGAAGCTTCAACCAGTGAAGCACCCCAAACTCAGGTTTTAAGAGAAGAGAGTTTGTCTTCTCCAACTAAGAGCTTTCTTCAAGTATGAACTTTGAGTACTGCTCTTTTCACGATGCTATAGTTCGCTTTTTGATTGCTTTGAATGCTTTGATTGCTTGAGATTTTGTACGCACCGGGTTGTTGCTCAACTTCAAATCTTCGAATATATATAGGTGTTGATCCTTGAGCATTTCTTCATAGCCGTTGCAAATCTTTGTAACAAATCCGTCCGTTGGAGAGAGACTTCATTGTTTTTTCTTACTGAACGTTGCAAGGCTGGATTACCATATTTTAATCCATTTTTCGATCGTTGTGAAGACTTCCATGTGCAGCGCCGAATCTTTTGATTATTCTAAGATTAAAGTCTTCAGTAGTGGTTCTAGATGAATTATTTAATTCATATCCTTTCCGGGAATCTCTCCAGTCTGTCCCGCATGTGACTTTCCGAAATTGTTGACTATTCAACGCATGCTGACGTGGACTCGAGTACTTGGCTGGTCACTTAACTGACCTCTCTGTGGTCAACCTACCTGATGTGCAGTCAACCTTCTCTGCTATCGACTTCTCTGATGTGTTGACCTGTCTGTAGTCTTCTGACCTGATGAACTTGACTGATTTGATGGTCACACTACAGACGACTTGACTCTGCTTCTTGACTGCAGTCTGGTCAGGCTTTCCTGATTAATTTTTTGACCAGAACTTCTCTGATAAAGTTGCCTGATAAAGCTCGGCTGTGGTCAACCTTATCTGAACAGGTGAGTTGACCATGCCTCGGCTGATGGATATTTATCTGATATGTTTTCAGCCGATTTTTAGACCTAACACTTTATGGCCTATAGAAGATACTCATTTAGTTCTTCTTTACATTTTGCCAAGTATTCTATCTTATCAGATTGCCCTATGGAAGATACTCATTTGGTTCTTCCTTACAAATTGCCAACATATATAAAATATACATTTGAATATAAATATGACATCATCAAAATCTAACAAGTATTCCTAACAAATTCCCCCTATTTTGATGATGGCAAAACTTTAGGTAATGTAATCAAATACACAGGTCTGCACATAAGTGCAAGACTCAAACTAAAACCAGTCTTGTTTTTTATACAACTAGAGGTTGTCGTTCAAATGACTGTTTATATTAAATTTCTGTTTTATTTACAAGTACATCAGCTTTGAATCGAACAAATACAGAAAATTTACAAGTCTTCCAAAAACAAATATTACAAAGAAAATTTAAGTACAAATAGCTGCTATATGCCTCTGCCTCTGTGGACAGTTTACTTGGCAGGTCTGAAAGGCTTTGCACCAATAGGTCTTTTCTTGATGGGTGCAAGACCATATTTCCTCCTGACAACGAGGGCAACAAAATCTTGATCTTCTTGGGAAGAGAACTTATGCTCGTCACACAGCTTCTTTATCTTCCTTTGCAGTGCAAACTCATCCAATTCATTGTTTGGTAAAGTGGGCGGATCTTTGGGTCTGAAGGGAGGAATCATAGGGTATGCATTCCATCCCTTGGCATGTTTTAGTAGGAAGGCCCAGTGCTTTGGATGTGTTGATTCCATAAAATTAATAAAAGTCTACTGTGGGGAGCAATTTTCGTCTTGGAGTAGCTCCCAGATATAAAAATATTTAATGAACTTTTTCATTGCAGATCCCCACATTGGTGCAGCTTCGACAGGAAGGAAATCTTCAACAAACCACAACTCTTTGCCTTCCCATTCTAGTGTAGGCTCTTCCCCAAGTCTGGTCCTCCTTCTCTTTGCTGCAGGCTGATCATCAGACTGCTCAGCAACTTCCTTCCTTTTTGCAGATGTCCCATCTTCAATTCGAGGAATGTCCTGTCTGGCTTTTGTTCTGAGTTCTGCCATTCTCTCCTTGACCAGGACTGCTGTTCTTGGCCTGCTTCCTTTCCCTTGTTGTCTTGCTTCCAACCATTTTTCCCCTTTTTTCCCAGCATCAACCAGCAAAGACAGATTTCGTTCCATTCTTTCCATCCAATCAGCCATGCCAATAGGCAATCTGGAGTTTGTAGGAGGAGGTGGTTGGGGAGCATTTCTCTGTAGTATGGCATCGAGCTTGACATTTATCATCTGCAGGTCAGGTGAGATGTCAGCAGCAATCAGTTCTCCTACAATATTTTTGACAAGATGCCTGATCAACTTAGCCAACGTAGGTGAGAGATCTGATGTCGAAGGGGAGTACTCACCTGATCCTTCCACGCCTGTAGGTGGGTGTGCCACCGACCTGCCTGAATGCAGACTCCTATCTGCAGGCGCCGATCAGATGGGGTTTTGCTTGGGGTCCCCGATCTGCTTTCTTCAGCCAAGTCAGCATCTAAGCTGGTGTAGTGAGCAGATACCTCAGCCTCAGGTCTGACTTCTTGTTCTTGGACAACTTTCTCTTCTCCTTCCTTCTCCTCTCCTTCTTTGTCTTCTTTCTCTTCATTTTTCTTTTTCTCCTCTTCCCTTTTTTCTTCCTCCTCTTCTTTCTCATCATCATCTCTATCCTTATTACCATCAGCATTATTTTCATCATCATCATCTTTTTCTGCATCACCATCACTTTTCTCCTCTTCAATTTGTTCAACTTCTTCTCCTTCTTCCTCATCCTCCTCTACCAATTCTTCAGTCTTTTCAACTTCTTCATCAGCTTGTTTTTCAACTAAGATATTTTCTTCTTTTTCTTCTTCTTCTTTTTCTTCCTCCTACCTCTCATTTTCTTCATGATTTTAAACTAATATCTTTTCCTCTTCTTCAATTTCTACTTCTTCTCCTTCCTCCTCTACTTCTTCAATCCTTACCCCCTTTTCAACTACTTCTCCTTTTTCATTAAGGATGCCATCAAAAACACTTTTCATTATCATAAGGATGAGCTGGTCCATGTTTGTTTTAAAATTTAACATGAACCAGTATTCCTGGAGCATTAAAATCAGATTTGTCTCATTACAAAAATGTGTGAGTAGATCTTCTGTTGCCTGGGGATAATCCCAGTTGCTCCTCTCAATAAAGGCTTGATGTTGAGTGAATGGAATAGATTTAAAGGTTTTACATTCCTCAAAGATGTCTATAAAAGAATGTTTAAGAGCATGTTGTTTTACTAGAAGAAGTTGCCCTATAGACAGGTTAAAAGAGTTGTTTTCAAGCAGGTAGTAAGAATAATTAGCTTCTGTAATATGAATAACCAGACCTGCTTCTTCATCCTCTGGCATGAAATGTGGGGTGAGGATAGGAATCATCTGGGTTTCTAGGCTGATGGGATCAGGCTGATCCTCCAAGTGCCCTGGTGCAGGTGTAGAGAAGTGTTGTGGCTGCTCCTCCTCAAAGTCTAGACGCCTGGGCCTTTTCGGTAATGGTTCTGGTGATGAATGGATTATTAATGTCTCTTCAGGGGCTGGTCCCCTCCTCTTGAATTGGATGGCGATAGGGGTGTCATCAAATTCTGACTCTGACTGAGCTACAGGTGGGTTGCGAGCTGCAGCTTGGCTCGACTCATCTGAGCTGAGAGAGGGTCTGTACCGAGGTGGCTCTGCAGATAATTCCTTCAAGATTTGAGCGGCTTTTCTCTCTCCACCCAGCCTTCTCAGAGTTTCTTGGTCTAGATGACCAAGTCTCTTGTTGATGTGGAAGGGGTCAGTGTTTCCCTTCGCTACACCAAGCTGTTCCAACACCCAACTGAGCTGTGTTCCAAACGCCAGCTTGTTTTTGAACCTTTTCTCATCGTCCATCCATTGGGCTTTGTTCACCTCTCGTACCAATTGATGAAAAATATAATCAGCCCAGTCAATTAGTTCTTCTTGAATAAGGGCTCCCAGCACCATGAATTTTGCTGACGATAGTTGGTCGTAACTGCCAGCCATACCCATTATTATCTTGTTGGTGATGTCTAGGGCGTACCGATATTCCTTTTGAAGCTCACTCCTCTTCGCGGTTAATTTCAACTTCGCCGGCTGGTCGAAAGCCTTGATTTTCAGCCACCTGTCAGCTGCATTCTGTTTTAGGGCTTCGACGGCTAGCCCGCGCAACTGCATCTTGAACACTTTTCCGATTGTCTCCGGCGAGATGTCCACTTGTACTCCACCAATTGAGCTCCGAATTTCTGATTCGAGAACTCGGGCTTCTTGGTAAAACGCAATAACAGCCTCCTTGTAAAGATGTTTGGGGCTGATATCCAGGAATGGGTAGATCCCATTCGTCTTCATCGATCTGATGAGATTTCGCACATTGTTCTTCAGATTCAATACAAGGAGTCCGTCCAAATCGACAACTAGGGAGAAGATAATCTGGTCCCTCACAGCCTTCAGGTTCACGCCTTTGAAGTAAGAATCCATTTCTGCATAATAAAACTTTTGCTGAGTGTATGAAAATTCGAAAGGGATTTTTGCTCTATGAAAATTAGGGTTTTCAAGCATGAAGAAGATGAAGTGAATTGACTTTTACGTATTTAAAAGGAAATGAAAAGACGTTTGTATTAAACGGTGGTCCACCTTCCGTTGTCTGCTGCCTTGTGTGCTGACTTGGATGTGCTGGGTGCTGAACTATGTCTCCTATCAGATACAGCAGCCAGTGTTGTAGTCTTGGCAGGCGACTCTTCAGATCTCTCTTTCTTGTCTATATCATACTCGAATGCCTTTAGGTCAGGAAAGAGATCCAAAGTGGAAGTATCATTTAAATTACAGGACACACGCATAGATGTGGTTTTTATGTCCCATCGGGTATCGAGTGATCTCTATATAATCAAATTTTTCTCCTATTGGTTATACATTTTGCCAATGATTCAAGTTCACCGATAATGCCGCTAAATCTGAGGTCAAGCTCCTCAAGCATTTTTGTAGGTTTTATTTCAAAAGACTCAAATTGCTGAGTTAGTTTAGAAATTTTATTTCTTTTGAGAGCTCAGTTCCCTCGCAAATGAGATTGAGTTTTTCCCAGATTTGTTTGGCAGTGTGATAGCTTTTTACTTTAGAGAATGTGCCTTTGTCGAGAGTCACAAATAGCACATTCTTGGCGATGTTGTCCAGGTTTGCATGCTTGTGCTCATTGGTCGTCCAATGATCGTGCTCCTTCTCGAGCATCTCCGCATAGGGTCGCCCTTCCATTCTTGCGGCTGTATTGACCTTCATAATCTTGATAGGTCCTTCCTGGATGATAAAGACCATCTCTTTGTGCATTGCTGCAAGATAGGCTTCCATCCTAATTTTTCAGTCATCAAATTTGTTAAAAGAAAACATAGGAACTTTATTATCATGGGGGTGTCCATTTTATAAATAGGATAAATGATGAAAATATAACACAAAGTTTTCAAAAGCTGGTTATTTTTATGGATCTTATGTTAGGGTTGTATACGTCAAAGCATACTTTATGCTTGTATTACCTAATTTCCCGGTCTTTATCTATGAGAATTTTTAATTCATTTATCACATGTTTTGCATATTTATTCACGCTATGGTTATGCAAGTGCAGTCTAAATTACTTTATATTGTAGATAATGTGGTGTGTCATGTCACACAGAAGATCACATTATCGGTTCCTTATATAGTAATATTTAGTTCACAACCTATATAACATTAGACAGTTATGTGAGAGGTTGTAGTATATGCTTGAGATTGGTTGGTCTTGACCATTGGCATATATTAGCGTATTCGTTATACGTTGAATAGGATCGAGGTGAGATAGATTCTTCTGTACTGACTATAAGAAGAAAGTACATCTCGGATAATTATTATTTCTTAATTCTAGTGATTAATATTTAATTATATATATTTAATATTTATTGCTTTGATTTATCATGGGTGAGAGCCATAATGATTGACTCAATATGCTCGATATCTTGGGCAATATTATTATCTATATGATAATTAATATTATAGCTAGAAATCGTGTCCCGACCAGTCGGGTTGATCATGTCCCTTGAGGCACTCGAAAGGATTATTATATTAAACCCTGCAGGTGGAATTAATTTTCTGATATAATAATAAAGGTCGAGTGGTATACTCATGTATAACACATTAATTAATTAAAAGCTGTCAGTAGCTTAAATTAATTAATGGACATGGAATATCTTAAACACAGGAAATAATTAATTTAAAAAGGAGCCCAATTTCGTAATTTGGGATTTTGCTAGGAAGTGCAATATTAACTTATTAGTGGACTAAGTTGATATTAATAGAGTCTTAATATTAGGAAGAGTCCTAAAAAGGAAGAAGATATCTATTAAGAGTCCTTACCATATCCTCCTTAAGGTCCCTAGAGTAGCCCAAAATACCTATAAATAGGAGACTTGAGATGGCCGATTTTCTACCATGATTATTGCCCAAGAAATCGATTTTTGTGTGTGTGTTTTAATTGTGGATCTTGACTTGTGTCTTGTATTCCACAATTTGGTTAACACAATATTTTTCTAAAATACTCAAAATATTCAAGAAAAATAGAGAGAACAAAAAATCGTGAGATTCTTGAGAAGAAAGGTTCGGCCGATCCATATAGTGCTCCAAGTAGTCCGGTAGATTGTTGCCCACACGACATACGGACGTAGGCGGGATATACTCTAGAAGATCTTGAGGTAGAAATACAAGAAGATCGGAGAGGAACACGAAGAGGACATAAATCGATCAAAAGAGATTTTCTACCACTTCGCGTCAAAGGTAAAAATTACCGACTCCCATGCGTAAATATGTTTATTTAATTGTTTATTAATCTGTTTAGTTAATTAGTTGACAAGCCTAAATAGATCCAGTTTTTTCTGATGGTTAGTTTATAAAACCGTTTATTAAATTATCATCACCAACTCGCTTCCGCTGCGTTTTATATTCCAACAATTGGTATCGGAGCCAGTCTTTAGGTTCTGTTCAATTTAATTAATTTGGTGATTAATATGCTAGCGATTAAATATTCGTATAGTATGATTTTTTGGAATATTTTGCTAGAATTTGTCTTGCAGGAAAATATGATCCAATTATCATGGCTATGTGATGTTTTTTAAATATTTACGCGTTTTGGTAATTTGGCCCGTTTTTGTGGCATGTATAAGTTTTTCCGTGAGAAAATCCACGGGTAGAATAGGATTTATTTTTTCTTGTAATTTGATGTAAATTCAATGTATTTTATTTTGAATAAAATTGTAATCGAGTTGGAATACTCAAAGTACGAAAGAAAAAGAAGTCCAGCGCGAAGAGGAGTCCCGATCGGACGAACCAACCGGGACCAGCCAGGAGACGATCGGTCGCTCGGCCAGCAGTACAATCCGGGCAGGTCGGTCAGTCCGGGTAGGTCGATCGGCGGGCGATTGGGCAAGAAGATGGGTAGTTCGGCAATGGGCAATGGACGAGCGATTCGGCAATGGCGAGCCAAATTGTCCGATTCGGGTCGTTCAATTTGTTTTTCCGCGAGATGCTTGAAGCAGTGGGAGCAAACGAGCCGAAGATTTTCTCGTTATTCAAAACGAGGAATTAAAAGCCATGATAATTGGATATAATTGTCCAATTTTATTATTTGTTGGTTTTTATTGTTTTGATGTATGGCATGTATGGATGTATGCGTGATATATTTCCTTGCATGTTAGGACGAGAAAATTAAAAACCTTAATTTTTCAAAATAACTAAGTGATATTAAAATTGATTTTTCAAAAACAAATTGGCCTCCATAATTGGTTTAAATTGTGAAATAATTAGCATGCGCGTTGACATTAGAGTCTTCCTCCACATCGGATGTGCTAAATTATTGGCTCACTGGTTTTAAACTTCAAATTTGATAACAAAAAGGTGAATATTATTTTTTATGATAGGACCTCTCCATCTGTAGGACTATTATCATTAAATAATATTCTAAGGTTTGTTAAATTATGGTGTTCACTTAGGTGTATTAATTAATAAGCTCCCCATCGGAGTCTATGTTAATTAAATACATGGCCAAGAGGAACCGACTATTAATTTTAGTTGTCAAAATGTGTCTTGGCTAGATAGTAAAATTAAAGACGTAAAAATCTACTTGAAAAAGTACATGTAAACGTCCACACTATCATGGCTTGCATGTGCGGTTTTTCAAGGTGTTGGTTGATTGCATATATATTGTGTTTTAGGGTTTTTCAATATATTATGCGTCGAATTATGTGATGAATGGTGTTTTTAATTTTATACTCAGATGTCTTTCAATCCACTAGCTGTTATTCTCAAAGAAAACAAACTTGATGGCACTAACTTTGCCGATTGAAAAAGAAATCTTGATATTGTCTTGATTGCCGAGGGGCATAAATTTATTTTAACTGAGGATAGTCCTTTGGAACCAGAACCGGATGCCACTCCTGAAGAGTTGGCTGAATTCTGGAAATGGAAAAAGTCGGATGAGATGGCTCGCTGTTACATTTTGGCTTCATTGACAAATGTATTGCAGCATCAGCATCACACGATGGGCTTAGCCGGGGAAATGATGAAAAATCTCACAGAGATGTTTGGTCATCAAAACCGGGCGGCTAGGCAAAATGCGATGAGGGTATTGATGACAACCCAAATGTCTGAAGGGACCCCGGTAAGGGATAACGTTCTTAAAATGATGTCTCATTTGAACGAACTAAGCATATTGGGGGCCACTATCGATGCAGAGTCGCAGGTCGATATTATCTTGGGCAGTTTACCAAGAAGCTTTGAGCAGTTCCGCCTCAACTACAATATGAATCGTAGGACTTACACATTGGCGGAACTTCTGACAGAGCTTCAATCTGCCGAAGGTCTCTTCAAACAAGGTTATCATCAAATTCTTGCGGCAACCGGTGCTGCCTTTTCAAAATCCAAATGGGGAAAGAAGAAAAAGCAGGTTGGCCAGAAGCAAGTGGCGACCTTCAAAGCTAAGGGAAAGGCTCCTCAGTCAAAGGCTCCTCAGCCGGAAGCGAACAAAAAGCCGAAGGGCAAGTGCTTCAACTGCGGTCTGAAAGGGCATTTCAAGAGTGACTGCCCTAAGAAAGGTACGTCTCATGCACTAGTAGTCAAAACATGTTTGGCTGCCTGTTCCATCACTTCGTGGATAGTGTATTTGGGCTCCAGTGATCATGTTTATTTTGACTCGCAGGGGTTCCAAGTAACCAAGGTACTTAGTGCGGATGAGATTACAATAAGCTGGGGCGACTATTCCAGGCTGAAGGCTATTGCAGTGGGAGTCGTGCAGCTAAAAGTTGATGATAGGATTTTAGTTCTTAATAATTTATTATTGGTACTCGGTTTTAGAATGAATTTGATTTCAGTTTCTAAATTGCGTCGTGATGGATATTTAGTTTCTTTTGAAGATAATGCAGTTATTAAAAGAAACGGTGAATATATTTGCACGAGTACTTATAATGAAGGACTTTATAGCATTAATGCTGCACCAGCTCCCCTGCATACTTATAAATCACTTAGTTCTTTGACTAATCCTAATAAAAGAAAATATCCTTCGAGCATAAATCCAACATATTTGTGGCATTTACGATTGGGTCATATTAACCTTAGAAGGATTCTGTAACACCCCCGATATATTCAGGAATATTACAGCGCCGTAAATCCTTTACATAAGAATTTACAAGGCTGAAGGACTAAAAATACATTAACCGATACCAACGAATGAAAATAACGGAAATAAAGTACAAAAGTTTGACCAATACTGAAAGTACGAATATTCAACGTAAATGTATTAATACATCACCAAATCCAAATTATCATAAACGACTATGTACTCGAGTACTTATTGAAATAACCAACAAACAATAGACACATAAACCCGGCCGGAACATCACTCTGCACCCTCATCGTCATGCAGCTCCAGTGGTTGTTTCCCCGCTCTCCTGGATCCTGAACATAAACAAAATGTTCACCCCCGAAGGGGTTAGCACAACGATGCTAGTACAAGTACCACAACATATTATTCAACATCTCAGGCAGAATAATAATACGTAATTGACAAAATACCGACGAGTCTTCTCCTATGAGAAACTCATAAATAACATGCACAACTGATAATCACAACATGATATCATAACATACACATGGTAGTTCCGACGATCCAGCGTTCACTGCCTAGAACCCACGATGATCCCGTCAGACCAACCCGTGGTGGAAAAACCCGTCCGATGATCCAGCGCACGCTAGCATAGATCCCCCGATGATCCCGTCGGACCAACACGAGGTGGACATACAATAACGACATACATTCACGACAATATGTATAACATCAATACATAAAACGAATAAGGTACTTGCCTCGATTTGAAGACAAGAATAATACTTCCACGAAAACGAAACACTCGAAGGTCGCCCCTTGAATCAATCACGTAACAAGCTCGAACCTTAACAAAATAAATAATATATAATTTATATCATGTCGTACGAATGTCTAACAATTCGATTTACGGCCGAAAGCTCATAAAATGTAATCTGTCTGAACTACTTAGCGCACGCTAAGTACTCTGTGTAGCGTGCGTTAAGTCTGCTCGATAGCGCACACAAACAACAAAGCCTAGCGTACGCTAACTATGCATGGTCAGTACTTCACTGATCAGCCGACTGACTCGTCTGATGGTCTAACATACGTTACGTACCAAACATAGCGTACGTTAACTCATGCTCGATAGCGCACGTTAATCTACATAGCTTAGCGTGCGCTAACTGTGCATGGCAGTTTACTACAGGGCAGTAGACTGGTCTCAACATGATCAAACCAATGGAATCTTCAGTGTTAATTCATGTTACCTCCATGAATATCATGTTTATACGGTTATGAATGATCCTACGGATAACAACAACTTCGGATTCAATGATATGTATACTATTATAAAACCATATTCCATTTCGATTACCATTCTTCATGCGATAATTCGGAAAGCTTATCGGTCGATATCAACACCTTTATCTCAATCAAAAACTATCATTCTGTAGTTTGATTAACATTCCATCTTTACAAGATAAATCTTTCCATGATCAATCCTTTAGATTTGTCTAACAATAATGATGTTAAGTCCAAGATTGCTATGAATACACCTACTAGATTCGGATTACCAATGATAGAAGATCCCTCTACTTATTCATTGTAATAAGATTCGAATCATGATGTTCATAATCAATGTACTTAAGGCATAATCATTTCAATATTCCAAACATGAAGTGGTTTGGATAATTCACCCAAGAAACTCAATATTTTTCTACCATGATCATCTCATTCTCCATAACACGAATCTAGAGTTGGTGATAGAATCAACATACCTTAATATGATGAAATCACTGAACTCCAAAGGTAGAATCTGACTCTGGTTGGTTATATGTCACTCCAAGGTGCTACTTCTCTTCAATGATCAATAACAAGAAGTATCAAATGTCCAATGATCAAGTGGATGTGTTATAAGTGTGTCTAAGGAAGATGATATGCTCTCTGGTCTCTCAAAACTGAAGAATGAACGAAGGAAGTGGGAATAAAAATGAAGTGCCGGCCCATATATAAACTTTCCGCACAAAGCACATTAGCGCACGCTACTAAGCATTCCTTAGCGCGCGCTAATAAGAGTTGACTTCAAAACTGTCCAGGTTCGTCCACGGGAATCTTATCCGGACCTATATCCTGGCTGGCTCATGTGCTAGCTGCCCATCTCAATAATTGAGTGCCTAGCGCACGCAACTCCTACGTACGTAGCGTGCGCTAGTAGTAGCCGACACCGCGCGTTAAGCTACATTCTTAGCATGAGAAATTTTGCATGTTAATAACTTATGTACAAAGATACCAATGTAAGAAATATCATACTCCAATCATCAAGATCACAATTCCGAATAATACAGGGTTCGAATACAGGTAAAATACACAGTAATAAATCCGGATATTACATACTCTCCTACTAAAAAGGAGTTTCGTCCCGAAACTCAAGACAAAAATAACTCGGGATATCTGGACTTCATGCCATCTTCCGTTTCCCATGTGGCTTCTTCCACTCCGTGACGTGACCATGAACTTTGACCAAAACGATGGGTTTGTTCCTCAATTGCTTAAATCGACTCTCGAGTATCTTGACCGGTCTTTCTTCAAACGTCCCATCTTGAGCGACTTCGATCTCGCCGAAATCAATAACATAACTAGGATCTGGTATATATCTCCGTAACTGGGATACGTAGAACACGTTATGAACATGGCTCAACGACGGCGGCAATGCCAATCTGTATGCCAACTCTCCAACTCTCTCAAGGATCTCAAATGGTCCGATATATCTCGGACTCAGCTTTCCTTTCCTTCCGAAACGAAAGATTCCCCGAGTAGGAGAAACCTTTAAAAGTACGTGTTCTCCCGTACTGAACTCCAAAGGGCGACGGCGTACATCTGCGTAAGATTTCTGGCGACTCTGGGCGGTCAACAGCCTTTCACGAATCAAGGCTATCTTCTCTCGAGTCTGTACGATCAACTCTGGTTCTGTCCCGATTAAGTCTGATGAATCGTCCCAACATAGGGGCAATCTACATCTCCTCCTGTATAATACCTCAAACGGTGCCATCTTAATGGAAGCGTGCCAACTATTGTTGTAGGTGAATTCAACAACGGTAGATGAACTTCCCAATCACTTGACCAATCTAAGGAACAGGCCCTCAGCATATCTTCCACCATTTGAATGGTCCTCTCAGATTGTCCGTCAGTTTGCGGGTGATAAGCTTTACTGAAGTTCAATTCGGTCCCCAAGGCCTTATGAACTGCTTTCCAAAAATGAGACACAAAACGGCCGTCTCGATCAGAAATAATGGTCTTCGGCGTACCATGCAATCGACTATCTCCGAAATAAATACTCGTGCCAACCTCTCTGGTCCCCACGTATCCTTAATGCCTAGAAAATGAGCTGATTTGGTTAAACGATCAACTATCACCCAAATCATGTTCATTCCTATCTTGGTTCTCGGCATACTAGTGATAAAGTCCATCGATATGTCCTCCCACTTCCATTCAGGAATCGGGATGGGTTTCAACATCCCGGCAGGTCATTGATGCTCGGTCTTAACCTGCTGACAAGTCGAGCATTTCGAGACATACTCCGCTACCTCTTTCTTCATGTTGCCCCACCAAAAGTTCTGTTTCAGGTCCTTATACATCTTACTGGTGCCCGGGTGGATAGAATAGGGCGAGCTGTGAGCTTCCTTCATAATCGTCTGCTTCAGTACATCGATATCAAGAACGCAAAGTCGGTTCTGAAATCTCAGAACTCCATCATCATGAATTAGGAATCCGGGGGCCTTTCCCTTGATCACTTCATCACGTAACCGAATCATCAGAGGATCATCTGCCTGTCTAGATTTGATTTCTTCGGTTAATGATGAAGTTATTTCCATCATGCACAGTTGTCCTTGGACTCTTTGTAACCACACTTCAATTCCTTCTCGTATCATCTCTCATTGAAGGCTAAGTTGGGAGGTCAGAGTCTCCAGCATCTGAATAGAAATAGGCTTGCGGATGAGTGCATCGGCCACTACATTCGCTTTGCCTGGATGATACAAAATCTCCAAGTCATAGTCTTTAATTAGCTCTAACCATCTTCTTTGCCGCATGTTCAACTCTTTATAACTGAAGATGTATTTGAGACTCTTGTGATCCGTAAAGATCTGACAGTGAGTCTCGTACAGATAATGCCTCCAGATTTTCAAAGCAAAAATCACTGCTGCCAGCTCCAAATCGTGCGTTGGGTAATTCACTTCATAAGGTTTCAGCTGTCGCGACGCATAAGCGATCACCTTATCATTACGCATCAATACGCATCCGAACCCTTGGTTCGAAGCATCACTGTAAACTATAAATCCTCCAGTTCCCTGTGGAAGTGATAGAATTGGCGCCGTCGTCAATCTCTTCTTCAATTCATCAAAGCTAATCTGACACGACTCGTTCCACTCAAACTTTTGAGCTTTCTGCAGGAGTCGAGTAAGTGGGCGGGAAATTTTGGAAAACCCTTCCACGAACCGACCATAATACCCAGCAAGTCCTAAGAAACTTCGGACTTCTTTCACGTTCTTTGGGGGATTCCAATCCAAAACCGCTTCAATCTTCTGAGGATCTACTCGGACTCCTTCAGCTGATACCACATGACCGAGGAACATTACTTCCTTTAGCCAGAATTCACACTTAGAGAGTTTGGCGTACAGTTGCTCGCTTCTTAAAAGTTCTAATATAATCCGCAAATGCTGCGCATGTTCTTCCGGGATCTTAGAATACACCAGAATGTCATCAATGAACACGACCACAAATTTATCCAAATATTCGATGAACACTCGGTTCATCAACTGCATGAATACAGCAGGTGCATTAGTGAGACCAAACGGCATCACTACAAACTCATAGTGTTTGTAGCGAGTTCTGAATGCTGACTTTGGAACATCAGATTCCTTAATCCTCAGTTGATGGTATCTTGATCTCAGATCGATTTTAGAAAATATTGTTGCTCCTTGCAATTGGTCAAATAAATCATCAATCCGTGGCAATGGATATTTGTTCTTAATCGTCATCTTGTTCAACTCTCGATAGTCGATACACAGTCGAAGCGATCCATCCTTCTTCCGGACAAAAAGAACCGGCGCTCCCCAGGGAGAAACGCTTGGCTGAATATAGCCTTTGTCCAGTAACTCCTCCAGCTGCTTTTTCAGTTCATACATCTCAGTAGGTGCCATACGATACGGTGCCTTAGAAATTGGTGTAGCTCCGGGTTCCAGCTCAATGGTAAATTCTACATCCCTTCGTGGAGGTAGTCCAGGTAACTCCTCAGGAAATACATCTGGGAATTCGTTCACGACAGGAATGGATGAAAGTTCCACAATTTCGTCTTCTTTCTTAATTGCATAACACCAATATCCGGTACAGCCCTGTTTCAACAATTTGACAGCTTTCGTAGCTTTGATCAACTTTCCTGAGCTTCCCGGTTTCCATCCCTCAAATAGTATTTCGGAACCATCATCAGCAATCAGCGAGATATTCCTCCTTCGGTAGTTTACAATTACTCCATATCGATTAAGCCAATCGTCTCCGAGTATCAGGTCGTCTCCTTGCATTTCTATTACAATCAGATTTGAGAGCCACTCTCTGCCTCTAAATGATACAGGGAAATCTCTAGTTTCTAAGTTCCCGACAATACTCTCTCTACTCGGTAAACCAACAACATAAGGTTCACAAGTATGAAAACCAGAAATATTCAAACTATTTACACAACACAAGGATATAAAAGAATGCGTAGCTCCTGTATCGAATAAAATGCTAACTAGATGGGAAAGGATCTCGACAGTACCTGATGCGACAGCAGCATCCTGATCGTCTATTGTCCTCATCTCGTACAGACGTGGAGGAACAGATCCCGCACTCGGTGTACCCTTTCGGTCCCACTGTCCTCTGCCTCGCCCGCGGCCAAAATTCTGAGGCATCTGAACACTTTGCTGCGTCTGTTGGATACTGGCTTCCTTCTGGACTGGATGTGGTGTACGGGCTCTAAAAGACTTTGCAGACTCTTCACAGAACACCGCACGATGTCCCTCTCGACCACAATCAAAACAAGTCACGGCAGGTAGGGGGCAATTCCATCGATAGTGCCCCGTCTGGGCGCAGTTAAAGCATTTCCTGGTAACATCAGTCATGTTGATGTTGCTCCGAAGTTCTTTCCACTCCTAACTGGGTGCGGAGGTTTCTTGAAAGAATGAAAAGATGACTGGGCCTTGCGGGGCCCGCTGCTCTTGTGCTCTGTAAAAGTACCAGAGACTTTCTGCTTCTTGGATTCCGTAAATTTCTCCATAGCTGCTTCCTTGATCTCATACGCCAACGCCTTATCCTGGTATTGACGTAGTGTGGTACATTCAAAACCAGACATGTACCCATGGATTTCTGGTTTCATCCTCATATCAAAATGGATCATCATTTATGCATCTGTTCTGACCAGATGTCAAACAAATGCCAGCTGTTGGTTAAACGTCTTAATTGCCTGAGATACTGGCACATCTGAAGGCTGAGCGGAGAAAAACTCCCGAACCTTGGCTTCCATCACAGGACGAGGGCAGTACTGAGCTTCCATCATTACTTTAAACTCTGTCCAATCAGCATCATGGTCTACAGGCCGGATGGCTTCCCACCATTCGGACGCTTCCCCTATCAGAAAGTATTGAGCGATAGAGGCTCTCCGATCGTCTGGGCAATTAATTCCGGCAAAGATTTTCTCCAGTTCCTTCAACCAATGGTCCCAGGTTGGAGTCTCAGAAATACCGTCGAATTTGGGTGGTTGCATCTTCGCCACCTCTTGCAGCCACCGCTCACCTCGATTTCCCATGTCTGGGATCCCTTGCTGTCTCTCTCCCTGCTGTAGTCCCACCGCCACATGCATTCGGTCCACGACTTGTGCGAACTGAGTCATCTGGTTCACCACTTGACGAAGGATCTCTGGTACAGCAGGTTCCGGTTCGTTATTGATAGATTGTTGTGGCTCGCCTGAGCTATGACTGGCTTGATGTGAAGGCGACGCTTCCCTTTCTGCATTCCTTCGTCCGCGTCCGGGACCGCGACCACGTCCGCCTCTCAACATACTGTAAGCATAAATACTCAATATATCGGAAACATTACCATTCAAATGCTCAAGTACAAGGAATATAACATGTAAAAGGTGAGATAGAGTTTAGGAACTTACAACCACCGCCCGCACGAAGACGTAGGCAGTACAGTGATGTTATTCACGGCCGGTTACCTCAAAAGACATCAATGACCCCTATTTTAACCCAATGGCCAAGATATCCATAATCTTAGCTCCGATACCATATTCTGTAACACCCCCAATATATTCAGAAATATTACAGCACCGTAAATCCTTTACATAAGAATTTACAAGGCTGAAGGACTAAAAATACATTAACCGATGCCAACGAATGAAAATAACAGAAATAAAGTACAAAAGTTTGACCAATACTGAAAGTACGAATATTCAACGTAAATGTATTAATACATCACCAAATCCAAATTATCATAAACGACTACGTACTCGAGTACTTATTGAAATAACCAACAAACAACAGACATATAAACCCGGCCGGAACATCACTCTGCACCCTCATCGTCATGCAGCTCCAGTGGTTGTTTCCCCGCTCTCTTGGATCCTGAACATAAACAAAATGTTCACCCCCGAAGGGGTTAGCACAACGATGCTAGTACAAGTACCACAACATATTATTCAACATCTCACGCAGAACAATAATACGTAATTGACAAAATACCGACGAGTCTTCTCCTATGAGAAACTCATAAATAACATACACAACTGATAATCACAACATGATATCATAACATACACATGGTAGTTCCGACGATCCAGCGTTCACTGCCTAGAACCCACGATGATCCCGTCAGACCAACCCGTGGTGGAAAAACCCGTCCGATGATCCAGCGCACACTAGCATAGATCCCCCGATGATCCCGTCAGACCAACACGAGGTGGACATACAATAACGACATACATTCACGACAATACATATAACATCAATACATAAAACGAATAAGGTACTTGCCTCGATTTGAAGATAAGAATCATACTTCTATGAAAACGAAACACTCGAAGGTCGCCCCTTGAATCAATCATGTAACAAGCTCGAACCTTAACAAAATAAATAATATATAATTTATCTGACATCGTACGAATGTCTAACAATTCGATTTATGGCCGAAAGCTCATAAAATATAATCTGTCTGAACTACTTAGCGCACGCTAAGTACTCTGTGTAGCGTGCGTTAAGTCTGCTCGATAGCGCATGCAAACAACAAAGCTTAGCGTATACTAACTATGCATGGTCAGTACTTCACTGATCAGCCGACTGACTCGTCTGATGGTCTAACGTACGTTACGTAGCAAACGTAGCGTACGTTAACTCATGCTCGATAGCGCACGTTAATATACATAGCTTAGCGTGCGCTAACTGTGCATGGCAGTTTACTACAGGGCAGTAGACTGGTCTCAACATGATCAAACCAATGGAATCTTCAGTGTTAATTCATGTTACCTCCATGTATATCATGTTTATACGGTTATGAATGATCCAATGGATAACAACAACTTCGGATTCAATGATATGTATACTATTATAAAACCATATTCCATTTCAATTACCATTCTTCATGCGATAATTCAGAAAGTTTATCGGTCGATATCAACAACTTTATCTTAATCAAAAACTATCATTCTGTAGTTTGATTAACATTCCATCTTTACAAGATAAATCTTTCCATGATCAATCCTTTGGATTCGTCTAACAATAATGATGTTAAAGTCAAGTCCAAGATTGCTATGAATACACCTACTAGATTCGGATTACCAATGATAGAAGCTCCCTCTACTTATTCATTGTAATAAGATTCGAATCATGATGTTCATAATCAAGGTACTTAAAGCATAATCATTTCAATATTCCAAACATGAAGTGGTTTGGATAATTCACCCAAGAAACTCAATATTTTTCTAGCATGATCATCTCATTCTCCATAACACGAATCTAGAGTTGGTGATAGAATCAACATACCTTAATATGACGAAATCACTGAACTCCAAAGGTAGAATCTGACTCCGGTTGGTTATATGCCACTCCAAGGTGCTACTTCTCTTCAATGATCAATAACAAGAAGTATCCAATGTCCAATGATCAAGTGGATGTGTTATAAGTGTGTCTAAGGAAGATGATATGCTCTCTGGTCTCTCAAAACTGAAGAATGAACGAATGAATTGGGAATAAAAATGAAGTGCTGGCCCATATATAAACTTTCTGCACAAAGCAGATTAGCGCACGCTACTAAACATTCCTTAGCGCGCGCTAATAAGAGTTGACTTCAAAACTATCCAGGTTCGTCCGCGGGAATCTTATCCGGACCCATGTCCCGGCTGGCGCATGTGCTAGTCGCCCAGCTCAATAATTGAGTGCCTACGCACGCAACTCCTACATACGTAGCGTGCGCTAGTAGTAGCCGATAGGGCGCGTTAAGCTACATTCTTAGCGTGCGCTATTACGAGTTTGCATGAGAAATTTTGCATGTTGATATACTTATGTACAAAGATACCAATGTAAGAAATATCATACTCCAATCATCAAGATCACAATTCCGAATAATACAAGGTTCGAATACAGGTAAAATACATAGTAATAAATCCGGATATTACAGATTCAAAGATTGGTGAGCGATGGCCCATTGGATTCGCTCCAAGTTGAGTCATTTCCAACCTGCGAATCCTGTCTGGAAGGTAAAATGACGAAAAGGGCTTTTCAAAGCAAAGGAAATCGTACACAAAAGGTTTTGGAATTAGTTCATACCGATGTATGTGGTCCAATGAACATCCAGGCTAAGGGTGGTTTCGAATACTTCATCACGTTTATAGATTATTATTCGAGATATGGATACATCTATTTGATGCGACGTAATTCTGAATCTTTTTATAAGTTCAAAGAATTGAAGGCTGAAACGGAGATGCGTCATGGGCAGAGTATCAAGTCACTACGATCTGATCGTGGTGGCGAATACCTTAGTGGAGAGTTTCTGGATTTCTTGGCACATGAGGGGATTACTTCCCAGCTCACAGCGCCTGGTACACCACAACAAAATGGTGTTGCTGAACGAAGGAATCGTACTTTATTAGAGATGGTTAGGTCAATGATGAGTTATTCTGAATTGCCTATTTCGTTCTAGGGATACGCCTTGGAAACAGCAGCATACATTCTAAACTTGGTGCCTTCGAAATCAGTTCCAAAAACACCCACAGGACTATGGAATGGGCGCAAGCCCAGTCTAGGACATGTTCGGATTTGGGGTTCACCAGCACACGTGCTGAACAAGGAAGCTGATAAGTTGGCATCTCGTATAGAAGTACGAGTGTTTGTAGGATATCTTAAGGGAACGAAGGGTGGCTTATTCTACAGTCCTAAAGACCAGAAGGTCATTGTTAGCACCAATGCCCGGTTCTTAGAGGAGGACTATGTGATAAGCCACAAGCCTAGGAGTGAGGTCATTCTAGAAGAACTTAAGGGCGAGATTTCGACAATACCAATTGTACAAACACCTAGTGTACCACGTATCGACACTATTGTGGATATGCAAACTAAGGACACGCCTCATCGTAGTGGGAGGGTTATTCGTCAACCCGAACGTTTCATCGACGTGGGAGCATCTTTAGACCACTCCCCGGACCAGGATGAAACGGATCCATGTACGTACAAACAGGCAGTTCAAGACAAGGATACTGAATCCTGGAAAATAGCAATGGAATCCGAAATGGGATCTATGGATTCTAACCAAGTGTGGGAGGTAGTAGAACTACCCAATGGGGTAAAACCCATTGGAAGTAAGTGGGCCTACAAGCGTAAGAGAGGATAGAAAGGGAAGGTTGAAACCTACAAAGCAAGGCTTGTTGCGAAAGGTTACACTCAGAAGGAGGGCATCGACTACGATGAGACCTTTTCGCCAGTAGCCATACTTAAATCGATCCGGATTATCTTATCTATAGATGCGCATTTGGATCTGGAAATTTGGTAGATGGATGTCAAGACTGCATTCTTGAACGGGAGTCTTGATAAGGAAATCTATATGTGCCAACCTGAGGGATTCATTGCTGAAGGAGAGGAGCACTTAGTGTGCAAGCTTAAGAGAGCCATTTATGGTCTTAAGCAAGCATCAAGGTCCTGGAACATGCAATTTGATGAAGTCATTCAATCGTATGGTTTTGAACAGTGTCACAGTGAGGTTTGTGTATACAAAAAGTGCGATGGAAACGTGTTGGTGTTTCTTGTACTGTACGTAGATGATATACTTCTAATTGGAAACAATGTGAAGATATTATCAGACGTAAGGGCATGGCTATCTGAGCAGTTCGATATGAAGGATTTGGGAGAAGCTGGGCACATCCTTGGTATTAAGATCTCTCGAGATCGCAAGAAAAGGATGTTGTGCTTATCTCAGGCATCCTATATCGATACGGTGCTAAAGTGGTTTAGCATGGAGAATTCCAAGAAAGGTTTCTTACCTTACAGACATGGAATTCAACTATCTAAGGCTATGTGTCCTAAGACACAGAAGGAGATAGATGACATGAAGCTGGTCCCTTATGCTTCGGCAGTGGGAAGCCTCATGTATGCTATGCTTTGCACTAGGCCTGATATCTGTCATGCTGTAGGCATGGTGGCGAGATATCAGTCGAACCCAGGACCGGGACATTGTATTGCTGTCAAGCATATACTCAAGTACCTGAGAAGGACTAGGGAGCATATGCTTGTATATCAATCGGATACACTTTGTCCTTTGGATTACACTAACTCAGATTTCCAGTCACACAAAGTTAAGCTTAAGTCAACCTCGAGATATGTTTTTGTTGGACATAGATGTGGTTATTGGTTTGCATAAAAGTATCACAATTTTATTGTGGCAATACTGGTGCATTTATAAACTCGGAGGAACCACGAGCCCATAGAGCAAGGAAACATATCAGTCGCAAGTAACGTTGTAAAACGAGGGAACATAGCGTTCTCCAAGATAGCATCTGAAGACAACCTAGCTGATCCTTTCACGAAAGGGTTGCCCTCAAAGTCATTTGAAGGGCATGTGGAAGGAATGGGGTTGAGATGTATGACAGCATTGCTTTGAGTAGAAGTGGGAGATAGATAGACATAGTCTAGATAGTATACTTCAAAAGCATGCTTTGAGTATAAGTGGGAGATTGTTAGGGTTGTATACGTCAAAGTATACTTTATGCTTGTATTACCTAATTTCCCGGTCTTTATCTATGAGAATATTTAATTCATTTATCACATGTTTTGCATATTTATTCACGCTATGGTTATGCAAGTGCAGTCTAAATTACTTTATATTGTAGATAATGTGGTGTGTCGTGTCACACAGAAGATCACATTATCGGTTCCTTATATAGTAATATTTAGTTCACAACCTATATAACATTAGACAGTTATGTGAGAGGTTGTAGTATATGCTTGAGATTGGTTGGTCTTGACCATTAGCATATATTAGCGTATTCGTTATACGTTGAATAGGATCGAGGTGAGATAGATTCTTCTGTACTGACTATAACAAGAACGTACATATCGGATAATTATCATTTCTTAATTCTAGTGATTAATATTTAATTATATATATTTAATATTTATTGCTTTGATTTATCATGGGTGAGAGCCACAATGATTGACTCAATATGCTCGATATCTTGGGCAATATTATTATCTATATGATAATTAATATTATAGCTAGAAATCGTGTCACAAATCGGGTTGATCATGTCCTTGAGGCACTCGAAAGGATTATTATATTAAACCCTGCAGGTGGAATTAATTTTCTGATATAATAATAAAGGTCGAGTGGTATACTCATGTATAACACATTAATTAATTAAAAGCTGTCAGTAGCTTAAATTAATTAATGGACATAGAATATCTTAAACACGGGAAATAATTAATTTAAAAGAGAGCCCAATTTCGTAATTTGGGATTTTGGTAGGAAGTGAAATATTAACTTATTAGTGGACTAAGTTGATATTAATAGAATCCTAATATTAGGAAGAGTCCTAAAAAGGAAGAAGATATCTATTAAGAGTCCTTACCATATCCTCCTTAAGGTCCCTAGAGTAGCCCAAAACACCTATAAATAGGAGACTTGGGATGGCCGATTTTCTACCATGATTATTGCCCAAGAAATCGATTTTTGTGTGTGTGTTTTAATTGTGGATCTTGACTTGTGTCTTGTATTCCACAATTTGGTTAACACAAAATTTTTCTAAATACTCAAAATATTCAAGAAAAATAGAGAGAACAAAAAATCGTGAGATTCTTGAGAAGAAAGGTTCGGCCGATCCATATAGTGCTCCAAGTAGTCCGGTAGATTGTTGCCCACACGACATCCAGACGTAGGCGGGATATACTCTAGAAGATCTTGAGGTAGAAATACAAGAAGATCGGAGAGGAACACGAAGAGGACATAAATCGATCAAAAGGGATTTTTCTACCACTTCGCGTCAAAGGTAAAAATTACCGACTCCATGCGTAAATATGTTTATTTAATTGTTTATTAATCTGTTTAGTTAATTAGTTGACAAGCCTAAATAGATCCGATTTTTTCTGATGGTTAGTTTATAAAACAGTTTATTAAATTATCATCACCAACTCGCTTCCGCTGCGTTTTATATTCCAACATCTTATTCAGTTAAAAATCAACTGATTCTTTTTAGAATCAACCGCTCTGATACCACTTGTTGGCCACAGAGTATACAGTAAACAACTTAGAAAGGGAGGATATAATAAGTTGTATGTTTTTCGAAGTTATTTGCGTAGCAGAAGACTAATATTGAGTTGTTGTAAATACAGCAACTAGGCACTCTCCTATTTGTGTGATGTGTGTAGGGTTTTCACAGTATGTATACTTTAAATCACACGGGTATAAATGAAAACAGCAAGGACGGAATGTAAAATACACCGAGACATAAGTGGTTCGAGGTAAACCCCTCTACGTCTATTGGTCCTCCACACAGGAGTAAAATGTTTATTAAAATCACTACGTACACAACTACGTGACTTTAACTAAACTTGTCTCTATATCATTCACACAGATTAATACAGCGACAACAGCTTAAGCCATTCACACAGATTGGCTTTGGCCCTTTCGACTTGCTTCTTCTCACATAGATCGAAACTTCATCTTCAATGCTATTCTTCCCATACATGTCGGAACTAGCAAGGACTTAGTCCACACAGGGATAATGTTGATCTCAATGGTAAAGATAAGGTAGAACAAGTTCAGACAGTAGTTGTATCCTTTGACGAGCGGTCGTTGTATGATGTGCTTTTTGCGTTGAGGACTGTATATTTCTTCGCTTTGATGATGCTGTATGCTCAGGAAATATACTGCCCTTTCTTAGCTTAATATTCTGATTGCCAGAGTTGATTGTCAGGTGTATTGTGCGAAGTGAAGTTCGTGTTGTTGTTCATGATGTCCTCTGCTTGGGACTATTTATAATCTTGGGAATAGATCCGCTATAAATGTAGCCGTTGGCCGGTTGATGAGATTTAGACAGCTCTGGCTGCAGAATATTTGAATTAAGGTGATTTGCATTTAATGCTTCAAACATTCTCTTTGACTTTGCATTAAATGCTCTTCAGCGCGTTCAGACTGTTGTCTCTTTCGGCCACATTAAATGTTGTCCTTTAAGCATTAAACGCTGCTTTCGCCATTAATACTTTATGAATACACAAAATTTATTTCAAAACGGTTTAAAGCTATTCTCCAGTCATGTTGGATGTGTATTACTTTTCCTAAGTAAAACTCTTACAGCGAGATTGTTGTATCCAACTTTCTTCAACTCTACTGTATAATAATGTAGGCACTGTAGGATCGGACTGTGTAGGAAGATCTCTTGTTGTATGGAGATGCTGTATGGAGTTTGCTAACATCTTCTATACTTGGTGAAATGCTGACTTTGAATACTTCAGGCTGTATGGTGGCAATTACCAAAACAGGCCGTATTTATCCCAACAATGTCATACACCAAACATATACTAAAATTAATCATCACATAATTAATTTAAGATTGCCATGTTACTATTAATAATAATTTGCATCCAAGATAAACCAAAGAAGTCACATACCACAGTGGCCAGCGGGATGAATAGCACCCCCGGCCAACTAGGTTTGAAACCTGGTCTGCGCGATATTTGCGCTATTTTCGCCCCTATTTTTTTGCGGGGCTTGGGTAGGCCCAGAGACGCGGGCTGTGAGTAACCCTAACCCTGATCCCCACGGGTCGGCCCTATTCGTGACCTATTTATGGATAATTCCCTTCAGAATAGTTTTTGTATATTAATAGTGTAATATCCGCAATTTTTGATTTTCGGTAAATTTATTTTTTCGGTCAGAGTCCATTTTGACGACTCGCTCATGACCGTTTCGTCATTCTGAGAATGATTAATTCTACACTTTTTGTCATCCGAGTTCGTTTCGGTGTTGTTTTGTTGTGTTCTGTGCTTTTTAGCGACTTTTCCGCACTTGAGTTCGATTCTTGCGAATCTCGACCGAAACTGCTGTTTCGAGTTTCCCGCAAGTCCGTTTAACTTTGTTAGACGTGTTGTGAACTTCGGTTTGGTTATTCGATCACGTATCGTGATTTCCGGGCGTTTTGGGCCATTTTGTAATTTCTTGAAAGTTACGGGTATCTGTATCTGTAATGGTTGTCTCGACCCGTTTCTTGGTCACGTATGACTAAATATGGTATTACGTTTTCATTTCGAGTCGTTTATGTCGTCCGTGAACTTTTCGTCGTGTTCGTTCCGTGCGTTTTCGGAAATCGGGTCGTCGAGCCCTGACGGTTGCGGGACTGGCCGGACGGTGGCGGGACTGGCCGGACGATTGCGGGCACCGGCCGGACGGGTGCGGCAGGATCCGGCGTAGCGCACGCTACGGCCGGAAGGCTGCGCGCGCTAACCGGCAGGTGTAGCGCACGCTACCGGCTGGCCTAACGCACGCTATCGGGCCTGGGCAGTGGGGTTTCTGAGGTTCTGGACTCGGTCAGGATCGGCAGGTAGCGCACGCTACGCCGAGCGTAGCGCGCGCTAGTCGGCAGGCGTAGCGCACGCTGTCGGCCGGCTAGCGTACGTTACCTGGCCGGGCAGTTCAGTCCAGTGGCTACTGGACAGGTCGGCTAGCGCGCGCAGGCTTCCGGCCGTAGCGCACGCTAGCGGGAGTCGGGAGACGAGTCATGGTCGGCAGAATTTGGTCGGTGGTGCCGGGTCGTGTGGGCCCTGGCCGAGGGTACTCGGCCGATACCGGCCGATAGCGCACGCTAGTCCGGGAAGGCTAGCGCACGCTAGTCTGGCCCAGTATAAATGTGGCTGAGCAGTCACATTTCACTTCGTTTTTCACTTCCTTCCTTCTCCGTCCGCGAGTGGGGATTCATGGGTGACGAAGCCATGTTGTTTAACAACAAATCCATGAAGTCCTTGAGTTCATAACATCAATCGATCGTCCGTTATCAACCTTTGATCCAGCGAATCAAGGTAATCTTCCTTAGAACCCTAATTTCGTGAATTTGGGGATTTTTGCATTTTTCGTCCGATTCGTTCCGTGTTGTTGATTAATTCATGATGGGTATGATTAATCTTGGTAGTATTCTTGTGTTTAACATCATTTAATCCATTGTTCTTCGTCGAATCGAAGTATATTTCTTGATTTCCTTCGAATCGACTTTTTAGGGGATTTGTCCCCGATCTCGTTTTTCATCCATTTTCGATGGATCGATTATGGTTAAATGATCTCATTAAACATATTCTATGGATTGTATATCCATATTTCAACTTGGAATTCCGTTTTCGTGGTTTGACGGAACGAATCGTGTTCTTGGCCGTTTTGGGGGAAATCCGTGAACTTTCGTCATTTGTTCTTTGAATTCAGCGGCTTTGGGTCGTACTTTGGAATTCATTTTCGTTGTTATTGTTTTCGTTTGTAGTTCGTTGTTGTGGATTGTCATTCGGTGGAGTCGGCGAGTTCGTAGTCGGTTCGTGCCAACCTACTTCGGTCGATTCTCCGCGATGTGGTTATTCGAGGCAAGTACCTTGCCCATACTTTTCTCGTTTTATGGATATGATGATCGGTGGTCGTCTTGATGTGTTTGTTTGGTTATTTGAAATGAATTTTCAAAGGATTTCGGTTTGGCCTAGTTAAAGGCTCTCTTTCAAAACGCGTGTGTGTTTTGTGAACGTTGTGTTTTGGAAATTGATTATGATTTGATTATTTTGAACGTTGAAGGCTTTGATGATATCCCTATTTTTAAAGTTATTGAATTGTGTATTCCGGGTTTAATCCTGTTATTATGTTTTGGGGAGTTGATAATGCTGTCGGATAAATGGCCATCTCTAGTAAGTATTCTTAATGAACTTACATTCATAGCATGTTAGTATTGCATGAGTAACGTGCGTGTGTGTGTATGCTCACTACGGGTTAGATCCGACGGGGTCTCGGTAGGGCTCCACGAAGCTGTGGGACCGCGAGCTTGCTTTTAACCACTGTGGGTTAGATCCGACGGGGTCTCGGCAGGGATCCACGAAGCTGTGGGTCCGCGGTTAATTGTGGTGCATTTTTACAAATGTGATTTGATATTGGCATTTCCGGAAATGAGTGCTTTTGAACGGTTTTCAAGATTGCATGCATTGACTAAGTGTGTAAGAGGTAAGTTGTTCGTTTGGCTTACTTGGCTAGGATGGCACTAGAGTATTTTGTTGGTTATTTTAAATCCTTTATTTGTGGATTTTGAGGTTGGAAGAAGAACCTTGTGGTCGTTCTTGTGTACTGTGAGTTGACGGATTTGGGGCTAAAATCCCAACGTTTTCGTAAAAGTCATTTTACGGATTTGGGGCTAAAATCCCAACGGTTTGGTAAATATCATTTTTCGGGAAGTAAACCTTTGGGGCGGTGACCCCCTTTTATCTTTTGGATTTTGAAAAGTAGGATTTGATAATCCTAAATTGTTTTCTATTAAAACTCTCGATGGCATTCTAAACCGTTTTATAAATTACTTCCATTGATTTATGATGTTTCGATTTTGAAATGTTTTCTCAAAACCCTTGCCTCGGGAAGTACTTTTCGTTTCGTTTGGATCTTTGAGGATCCTCGGTTATTGTTATTCGTGGAATGTGAATTGTATGGCTCGTATTTGCACTTTGTTCTTGCACTAGCAAAACAGTGGAGTTTGCTAACCCCGAGTATTCGGGGTGGATGTCTGTTTTTGCATTCGGGTTTTGGAGCATAACACGGGGTCGGCACGAAGGATGATGAAAGATGATCGATACTAATCACATGAGGAACCGTACATCGTGTGTTGGTTCGGTTGTACTTTATTTTCATTTGCTATATTGTTCCGTTATGCGGGTGTGGTTGTATTTTGTCCCTGCGTGGGCATGAGTTGTATTTGAGTTGTATGTAATTGTGGAAAGACCAAATCGCCCATCGAGTCATTTTAGCCTTGAAGGCATTGTCAAGATGTTAAATGTTGTTACCGGCTGGTAGATCCTCGAGGAGAGGGTCTACGGCGTGTAATATCCCCGAGTGGATTGGGGTGTTACATAAATGGTATCGGAGCTTAGGTTGAGGAAAACCTAGGTGTCGGGTCAAGTCGTGTTGTTTGAGTCTTGTTTCGTCGGATTTTATCCGACCGAAATGTGTCGCGACGCGTCGTTGAGTTTGTTGGTCGTGATTAGTATCGTGGGCGATCATCATCTTCGTGCGACTGTGGAAGTAAGTCTCCCTTCTTTGTGTTGTGCCTCGTGTGACACGAGCTATTTTTATGATTATTTGTTAAGTGGTGGAATCCTTATGTGAATTTTGATTTCACGATATGTATTTAGTCGACTTTCGTATTTGATTTATACGAGGAGTGTCGCTTGTGATGTCTTTTTATTGTTGTTTTTCTCCGTTGTTGATGATTTTCGAATCGATTTGCACGCTTTACAAGTCTCTTGTGGAAGCTTTGTGCTTATACGCGTTCGATTTGTTCACTAGCGATGCGGGACAAGATTTTATCGGTGGTTTTGTTCCGAATGTGGTATTTTATCGTTTATTTCCGTTTAAAGACATATATTGTCTTGATTTTAAACTTTTTGATGCGTGTGCTAGGAGTTGTTTTAGTGAACGTCGGTATGTGTGAGTTTTGGGCATTCTGGCCTATTGGATTTTTGAAAACCTTGAGTATCTTAGAAAAATAAATTTCGAGACATACTTTTCAAATGAGTTATTTTCTTGTGGTACATCCTAGGTGCCACAATATATTTCAAAAATTTTCTACCTCGAGGACCAAAATGCTTTGAGATATTTTCAATATTTTAGAAACACTTTTATTTAGACCCGAGGGTCGAATATTTTGAAAGTTTTCATTAAGAGAAAGTATCTTCATTCTTATCAAATGGGAAATGGTTCTCCAATGTCTCGATAACGATGTTTCACGTTTGTACTTTTTTTGAAAGGTGATACTCAAGATCAATCGGTATTCTTCAAATTATTTTCAAAATGAGGTTTTCGTTTTTAAAACCTATCCATTCCCGTTTGAGGGCTGGGTATGAATGTATGATGTTCGCATTGTCATTTTGATACTTTCTCCCGAGTATGATCGAATTGGCGGTGTGAGCGTTGAGTCGCTTTCCACACATTGGTTGTGCTAGCCCCCTGTGAAGAGGCGGGATGTTGGTGTTGAATGTTGTCGCCTCGTAGTGATTTCTGTGTTGTCGCGTATGTGCGAGCTGTTAGAGCTTGGTTTGGTATGACCGTGTGCATCGGTGATGGTTCCGTTATGTGTCGATTGTTTAATGTCTTGTTACCTTGCTCCCGTTTTGTGAATTTCGTGGACGAGGTCGGAGGTAATGCCCGTACTATTTTGACTTCTGTATTTTCTCTTTGTCCAGTCTATCGATTCGCTCATGTTCGTTGGCACTTTATGAACTTGTTCTGTATTTCGATTTCATCGTCCGAACGAGCTGTGATCTTGTTGTGGGTCGATCTGGTTATCGATGTTACTTGTTCGGGTTCAGTTCGATTCTTGTGAACCTTGTTTGGGAGTGACATCATCTGGTTCTATTAGTTCTTTTATTCGAAGTGGATCGGATTTGGAACTCTTATGTTTTCGACTCTGTCGACTCATTTATGTTCGTTGACATTTCTGAGCTTGTCCTACCCCTTGTTTTGTCTATCGAACGAGTGTGGTATTGTTTCGGAATAACTCGTTTGTCGTTGTGACTTTTTAATTGCTATTCCCTTTCCTGTGGATCTTATGTGAATGCACATCCTGTTGTTTTCACCGGATCATATATTGTCTCGAGTCGAGATGTGAACCTTGGAGTTGTTGTTTGAAATTTTATTGTTCTTCGTGATTCGAACATGATTCTTCGATTTTTGTTGTCTCGATCGTTGTGGTTTGATCGTTTGATTGTTCGGTTTTTATTGACCTCGTTCCGTGATTGGTGAACATTCAGGCTCCTTCGTAATTCCCTTCAGTTCGGGAAATTAGTTTCGTTATCGATCTTCCAGCCCTTAGGCGGTGGGATTCCGTGTTTGTTCAGCGGTTGACTCGCGTTTTGATTGATGTACCGTTGGGTTGGTCAATCATATTGGTTTTCGTTCGTTGTGTTTTGTGATTGTCGGATAATTGACTTGGCTATATTATCCGTTTGATGACGCTTGTCGTTTGTTGGTTTTATTATATCGCTAACGGCGACGTTGTGTTAGTCGCCGTGGAGCGTGTTTTCACGCCGTATATTCCATTGCGTTGTTTGTAACGTTTCGCCGTTGGGCGTTAGTTACGCATTCTTGTGTATCTCGATGAGTTTTCCTTGGCGGAATATTCCTTCTCCCTACTTGTTTTAAGTTTCGGGACGAAACTTCTTTTAAGGAGGGTAGAATGTAATATCCGCAATTTTCGATTTTCGGTAAATTTATTTTTTCGGTCGGAGTCCGTTTTGACGACTCGCTCATGACCGTTTCGTCATTCTGAGAATGATTAATTCTACACTTTTTGTCATCCGAGTTTGTTTCGGTGTTGTTTTGTTGAGTTCTGTGCTTTTTAGCGACTTTTCCGCACTTGAGTTCGATTCTTGCGAATCTCGACCGAAACTGCTGTTTCGAGTTTCCCGCAAGTCCGTTTAACTTTGTTAGACGTGTTGTGAACTTCGGTTTGGTTATTCGATCACGTATCGTGATTTCCGGGCGTTTTGGGCCATTTTGTAATTTCTTGAAAGTTATGGGTATCTGTATCTGTAATGGTTGTCTCGACCCGTTTCTTGGTCACGTATGACTAAATATGGTATTACGTTTTCATTTCGAGTCGTTTAGGTCGTCCGTGAACTTTTCGTCGTGTTCGCCTGCGTGCGTTTGGAAATCGGGTCGCCGAGCCATGACAGTTGCGGATCGCCGACGGTATGGATCGCCGACGATTGCAGGCACCGGCCGGACGGTGCGGCAGATCCGGCGAAGCGCACGCCACGGCCGGAAGGTCGCGCGCTAACCGGCAGTGTAGCGCACGCTACGGCCGCCTAACGACGCTTATCGCCCGGGCACAGGCGGTGGGGTTTCGAGGTTCTCGACTCGGTCAGATCGGCAGTAGCGCACGCTAAGCCGAGCGTAGCGCGCTAGTCGGCAGCGTAGCGCACGCCGCCGGCCGGCTAGCGACGTTACTGGCCGGCGGTCGATCCTGGCTCTCGGGCCCGGCTAGCGCGCAGGCTTCCGGCCGTAGCGCACGCTAGCGGGAGTCGGGAGACGAGTCATGGTCGGCAGAATTTGGTCGGTGGTGCCGGGTCGTGTGGGCCCTGGCCGAGGGTACTCGGCCGATACGGGCCGATAGCGCACGCTAGTCCGGGAAGGCTAGCGCACGCTAGTCTGGCCCAGTATAAATGTGGCTGAGCAGTCACATTTCACTTCGTTTTTCACTTCCTTCTTTCTCCGTCCGCGAGTGGGGATTCATGGGTGACGAAGCCATGTTGTTTAACAACAAATCCATGAAGTCCTTGAGTTCATAACATCAATCGATCGTCCGTTATCAACCTTTGATCCAGCGAATCAAGGTAATCTTCCTTAGAACCCTAATTTCGTGAATTTGGGGATTTTTGCATTTTCGTCCGATTCGTTCCGTGTTGTTGATTAATTCATGATGGGTATGATTAATCTTGGTAGTATTCTTGTGTTTAACATCATTTAATCCATTGTTCTTCGTCGAATCGAAGTATATTTCTTGATTTCCTTCGAATCGACTTTTTGGGGGATTTGTCCCCGATCTCGTTTTTCATCCATTTTCGATGGATCGATTATGGTTAAATGATGTTGTTAAACATATTCTATGGATTGTATATCCATATTTCAACTTGGAATTCCATTTTCGTGGTTTGACGGAACGAATCGTGTTCTTGGCCGTTTTGGGGGAAATCCGTGAACTTTCGTCATTTGTTCTTTGAATTCAGCGGCTTTGGGTCGTACTTTGGAATTCATTTTCGTTGTTATTGTTTTCGTTCGTAGTTCGTTGTTGTGGATTGTCATTCGGTGGAGTCGGCGAGTTCGTAGTCGGTTCGTGCCAACCTACTTCGGTCGATTCTCCGCGATGTGGTTATTCGAGGCAAGTACCTTGCCCATACTTTTCTCGTTTTATGGATATGATGATCGGTGGTCGTCTTGATGTGTTTGTTTGGTTATTTGAAATGAATTTTCAAAGGATTTCGGTTTGGCCTCGTTAAAGGCTCTCTTTCAAAACGCGTGTGTGTTTTGTGAACGTTGTGTTTTGGAAATTGATTATGATTTGATTATTTTGAACGTTGAAGGCTTTGATGATATCCCTATTTTTAAAGTTATGGAATTTTGTATTAAGGGTTTAATCTGTTATTATGTTTTGGGGAGTTGATAATCTTTGTCGGATAAATGGCCATCTCTAGTAAGTATTCTTAATGAACTTACATTCTTAGCATGTTAGTATTGCATGAGTAACGTGTGTGTGTGTATGCTCACTACGGGTTAGATCCGACGGGGTCTCGGTAGGGCTCCACGAAGCTGTGGGACCGCGAGCTTGCTTTTAACCACTGTGGGTTAGATCCGACGGGGTCTCGGCAGGATCCACGAAGGCGTGGGTCCGCGGTTAATTGTGGTGCATTTTTACAAATGTGATTTGATATTGGCATTTCCGGAAATGAGTGCTTTTGAACGGTTTTCATGATTTCATGCATTGACTAAGTGTGTAAGAGGTAAGTTGTTCGTTTGGCTTACTTGGCTAGGATGGCACTAGAGTATTTTGTTGGTTATTTTAAATCCTTTATTTGTGGATTTTGAGGTTGGAAGACGAACCTTGTGGTCGTTCTTGTGTACTGTGAGTTGACGGATTTGGGGCTAAAATCCCAACGTTTTTGTAAAAGTCATTTTACGGATTTGGGGCTAAAATCCCAACGGTTTGGTAAATATCATTTTTCGGGAAGTAAACCTTTGGGGCGGTGACCCCTTTTGTCTTTTGGATTTTGAAAAGTAGGATTTGATAATCCTAAATTGTTTTCTATTAAAACTCTCGATGGCATTCTAAACCGTTTTATAAATTACTTCCATTGATTTATGATGTTTCGATTTTGAAATGTTTTCTCAAAACCCTTGCCTCGGGAAGTACTTTTCGTTTCGTTTGGATCTTTGAGGATCCTCGGTTATTGTTATTCGTGGAATGTGAATTGTATGGCTCGTATTTGCACTTTGTTCTTGCACTAGCAAAACAGTGGAGTTTTGCTAACCCCCGAGTATTCGGGGGGTGGATGTCTGTTTTTGCATTCAGGTTTTGGAGCATAACACAGGGTCGGCACGAAGGATGATGAAAGATGATCGATACTAATCACATGAGGAACCGTACATCGTGTGTTGGTTCAGTTGTACTTTATTTTCCGCTGCTATATTGTTCCCGTTGTACGGGTGTGGTTGTATTTTGTCCCCTGTGTGGGCATGAGTTGTATTTGAGTTGTATGTAATTGTGGAAAGACCAAATCGGTCTACTGAGTCATTTTAGCCTTGAAGGCATTGTCAAGATGTTAAATGTTGTTACCAGCCTGGTAGATCCTCGAGGAGAGGGTCTACGGCGTGTAATATCCCTGAGTGGATTGGGGGTGTTACAAATAGTGCAGAAAATAGCGGAAAAGCAGTACAAAAAATGATTTTTAACGATCCAATTTAATCAAATTAAATACAAAAAATTATTTATAAAATCACTATTTTATGAATAAGATCAATAACACAATTCATATATTCAAAGTATATAATCATGAACTATATAAACAATTAAATTACTTGCAAGTTGGCTCCGATACCACTGTTGGGTTTTACATGTATCTAATACATCGAATTTGAGCAAAGACGCAGCGGAATGATAATCGAAAAACTCAAGATGAGGATCTTCATGCAGTAACTTAATTGATTTAGTAAAGATTTCGTCAAATTATCTTTAATCCGAAGAACAGATCTAAATCTGGACCAGAAGGTGATGAAAATCATTTTCCTCTTTCGGTGATCAACACACGAACGATTTGCACAAGCTGGATTGCTGGATCCTTATGAATAATGTTGATAAATAGTACACTAAATATTTCCTTGCTAGAAAGATTGTACTGTTGATCAAAATCAACTAAGGGAAGAAGAAGACATGATAGCCAAATTGGACTTCTTGGACAGAAGAATTTCAGCCTCTTGGTGAGGGAAGGGCAGGGGGTCGATTTTTTTCTTGTTTCTATTGTCACAACTCCTTGTCCAAGATCTTCTATTTATACTAAGTAAACAGTGGAGTTAAAACTCTAATATTTGCTTATTTACTCCTTAACTTATTAGATAATACAATATATAATATCTTATTATGTATTACTTATTATTTAATTCTCTAATAAATATAATACCCAATATTATATTTACCATTCCCAGATGATATAACTAAATAATATAATATATACTATCATATATTATACATTACTCATTATTTAATTTTTTTAATAAATATAATATCTAATATTATATCTATTAATTATTCTTGCTTGTCTTTAATTGTCGTATGTGTGAGTGTGACCCAAAAGGCTTATATTATGTTGGTAATCATTTAACACCTTATTAAATGATAAATTATAAGCAAGTCTCTAGCAAGACATTATGACTACCCAGATAATATAAGTTTATAGTCCATTATACCATTTAAAGTGCCAAATTTCTTTGCCCCGCAATATCATATTTGAACTAAATCACAGAAACTATCATACCTATTATGTTCAAATATTTTCTCGATCTTAAGTAGACTGATTGAATCAAATGACACTTCATTTGAGCATGGCCAGCAGATAACTCTCTCCCTAAAGAGAGGGACAAATTCCAATCTTGATTATTCATTGCCCTCTACATGACTCCCACTAATCCCGATAACTAACCTTTATGATTACCATATTTCAGATCATGTTGGATTACGTCAAGGCATAGCAGTTATCATGTTGGACTCTATGATAATCTCTGCAATGATTTATTGACATACTGTTATATTAAGATTCACTTATGACACTTCCGTATAGTGATCTCAATGAGGGTCTGTCCAGTATTGCGTTCTCCAACCAATACTCATAAGTTTGATCCCTACCATGCGTATAATCATCCGATGATTATCAATCAAACTTATACTAGTATATTAATCACTTGAGTCTCCACTCTATGTGATTGGACCAGGGACATATGAATAATCTTATTATTCGTGAATAACTATTATTCAATTATTATAATATTAAAACATGCACACGCCATAATAGTCAACGAGAAAAGATGTTATCAAATAACTTAAAATAAATATGACAATTACAAATTTAAGTACATCGAATGTCCTAGGGCACTATTCCTAATAATATACTCAATTGGTTCTTGTTTACAATGCCAAGTACTTAGAACATTATATTTGAACTGAACTTAGAATACAGGGATGACATCAAAATCTTAAATGTATTCCTAACAACATGCTCGATCGATTTTGGTAATCACAAATGGACTATCTTTCTTTGGGAAACCATTATCGAGTAGTGAAAAAGTGAATAAAATATTACAATCACTATCTCGTGAATGGGATGGGACGGTCACGGCTATTATGGAGTCGAAAGATCTAAACACGTTAGATTTTAGCACCCTTGCCAGTACGCTAATAAACTACGATATCGTGTTAAAATCACGAAATGCCAAACAGAAGCCCAAAGAGAAATCCATAGCTTTGGAAGCTAAAAAGATGTCGGATAACGAAGAAAAAAGCTTGGTTGATGATATAGATGAAGAATCAACATTTTATGCCAAAAACATCAATAAATATCAAAACTTATTAAATCGAAGAAGATAAGACATCAAATCGCAAGCCCCGAATGAGTCAAAAGATTCCACAATAATTATCAAAATTGCAGAAAACCCGGTCATTTTGCGAAACACTGTAATGGCACAACTACTAGAAAAGAAGTTTACATAGCCACTTGGAGTGACAATGACGAAGCAGATGAAAAAGCTCATAATAATCTCGCATTCATAGCAAGTAGTTCGTATGACGACAGCAACAACGAAAGCCAGGTAAGTACTTCATCTCAAGACGAACTTTTTAACGCTTTCGAATTATTAACTACAAATTTCAAAATCCGTTAGAAGATAACAAATCCTTAAATTATTGGAAGGTGAAATTTCCAAAATACGAGAAAAAAGAAAATCAATCGAAAATGATCATTCTTTTTACTTAGAAAAACAAAATAATATGATTTGTTAAAAGTTCAAAATAAACTTGAAAATTTAACGAATAAATTTTCATGAGAAAATGAAGAATTTAAAAATTACTTTCTGTTAAAAAATTACGTTAAATAAACAAGAAATTGGATTAAAATTTTTGATAAAAATGAATCCAATAAGTCTTTAAATATGAAAATACCCCATTGTGAAAAATATATGAAAAATGAGCATCATATTTCAAATTGCGGAAGCCCTAGACGAATGGTGAATATTAAGAAAATATGGATTTCAAAAGGAACAGTACCGAATATCGTTTATTTGCCAAATTAAATACGACCTAAAGTTGGTTGGATCCCCAAAATTCAAATTAATTACTTATTATTTGTTTTTATATTTATCAAACTAATTATAATTAAACTCAGGGGGAATAACTTATCGCACAAATTCAGGGGAGTATAGCCATTTTTTATTGAGTTTTATTTTATTTTATTCTTATTTAAAAGAATTCACTTACTTTTTTTCTAATGACAAAAATGAGGTGGAGAAGTGATGAAAGAAGAGATGTAGATTTATACATGAATGTTCGAAATAAATGGAGAGAATATCTTCCTATGAGAAAACTAACAATAATGGACAAAACCGAAAACTTTGATCTGTATATTTTTTCACATGTATTTCTACAGATATAAATACCATCAGTAATTGTTGTCTCATCATCAAAAAAGGGAAGATTGTTGGAACATTTTATTCCATACAAATATACTAAAGGATTTTGATGATGTGTTGATGATCAAAGAAAAACAACAATTAGACAGCAAAAGTTGAAGACTCAAGAGTCGGATAAAAATTCAAAATAAAAGCAGAAAATAAAAGGAAAAGAAAAAGCGTAATCATGAAGATAATGACATTATTAAAGTAAAAGAAAATTGGTAAAGCAAAAGTCGACGGAATGATTATTTTCAAACCGACACTTTTGATCGTCGTACAAAATATACAATAAAGAAGCAACTTTCTAGAAGTAATCAAAGCATAAAAGAAAACAAAGATAATGTACGCTACCAAGTATATTAACGTACCCAAAATTTATACCGAAGAAATATGAAGAATGACACTCAGGCATGTTAACACACGCTATAAGAAAGAACAATGTACGCTAAAGGCGAAGCTTAACGTACGCTATGTACATGCCATTACGGCCGCTATGAAGTTTAAAATGAAAATTTAAAGACCAGCCCATTGGAGCAATCAAGAAGATCAACTCGTGCAACATTTATATGCCCGTTATACTTAACGTACACAAAGTGAAGATATAACGTACGCAAAGGAAGAAACAAAGATACTGGACTGCACTGGACAGGTGATAACGTACGTAACAATACAAGTCTTATGTATGCAACAAGCTTAACGTACGCTAAGAATACAGTATGGCATACGATATAAAGAAGCAGGCAGCAATTTCTAGTTAAGACTTTGGAGCTTATAAATACCAATTCATTTGGTATTCAAGATACAACAACTTCAAGCAACTTTAATATTCATCTGAGATACTTATATACATTCTTGTTGTTGTATCTGAGCTTAATTATTAAGAGTTTGAGTGTCTGATTCACTCAGTCATACACGAGAGAAAATAAAGGATTGTAAATTTGATTCGGTGTTATTAGGATTGTGGATCCGACATTGTTAGAATCATAATCTAGACCGGTGAGATTTTTCTAGTACCGATAGAAAGCTAGAGAGGTTGTTTTTTGTCCCATAGAAAATAAAAATTAATTTATCTTGGACTGATAGCAGATAATATTCTGACTATTTATCTTGGACCGACTGAACTCAAGATTGTAATGGTTTACCTCAGACCGATCGAAGACAAAGAGGGAAGGTTTATCTTGAACCTATAGAAAAAGATAATGAAGGAGAGAGGACGTAGGCAAATTGATGAATCTCTATATATCTCTGTGTTATTTATTTTCCGCACTTATTGATTGCTTTTGCATGCGAATAGAGTTCATATTCTACACCGCACTATTCAACCCCCCTTCTAGTGGTGGTACCAACCCAACAATTGGTATCAAAGCGGGTATCTTATAATAGTCAGCTTAACATCCATTTAGAAAAAAATCCGATGGCGTTTACTTTTGCTCCGGTAGAAGGCCTTGCCTTAAACCGACCACCATTTTTCGACGAATCGAATTTTAAAGGTAATTTGCCTTGGTCCAAAAATTCCTACCAAACTCCGATGGTTCACTCAAGAGCTTCGAAGAATTTAGCGATGAAGATTGGAAAAGTGACAATTACAATTGTGAAGCAACTCAATTGCTATATTGTGCTCTTAATCATGAAGAACATAGTCGTACTTCCTCGTGTGAAAGTGCCAAAGAGATCTGGAAAATGCTAGAGGTAACTCATGAAGGAACAACTCAAGTCAATTAAACAAAAACAAATATGCTTCTCTACGACTACGAGCTATTTATGATGTAGGATGACGAGTCTATATCAAACATGCTCCACTGATTTTCGGTCATCACAAATGGATTAGCTTGCTTTAGGAAACCATTATCGAGTAGTGAAGAAGTGAGGAAAATATTAGGATCACTACCTCGTGAATGGAATGGGACGGCCACGGCTATTATGGAGTTGAAGGATCTAAACACGTTAGATTTTAGCGCCCTTGCCGGTTCACTAATAAACAATGAGATCATGTTAAAATCACGAAATACCAAACCGAATCCTAAAGAGAAATCCATAGATTTGAAAGTTAAAAAGATATCGGATAACGAAGAAGAAATCTCGGTTGATGATAATGATGAAGAATCAGCATTTTATGCCGAAAACAACAATAAATCTCAAAACTTATTAAACCGAAGAAGAAAAGACATCAAATCACAGGCCCGAAATGAGTAAATAGATTCGATAATAATTGTCAAAATTGCGGAAAACTCGATCATTTTGCGAAAAATTGTCGCAGCACAACTTCTAGAAAAGAAGTTTACATAGCCATCAGGAGCGATGATGATGAAGAAGATGAACAAGATCATAATAACCTCGCACTCATGGATGACGACAATGACAACGAAAGCTAGGTAAGTACTGTAACACCCCCGATATATTCAGGAATATTACAGCGCCGTAAATCCTTTACATAAGGATTTACAAGGCTGGAGAATTGAACAGACATTAAAAGGTACTAACGAATGGAAATATCGGAATTAAGATACAACAGTTCTGACCAAATACTGAAAATACAATTGTTCAAGAGAAACTTAATAATACATCACCAAATTCAAATTCATCATAAATGACTTCGTACTCGAGTACTTATTGAAATAACCAATAAACAACAGACAAATGAACCCGACCGAAACATCACTCTGCACCCTCGTCGTCATGCAGCTCCAGTGGTTGTTTTCCCATTCTCCTGGATCCTGAACATAAACAAAATGTTCACCCCCGAAGGGGTTAGCACAACGATGCTAGTACAAGTACCACAACATATTATCCAACGCCACACGCAGAATAACAATAACGTAAATGATAAAATGTCAAACGAGTCTTCTCCTGCGAGAAACTCATACATAATATACACAACTGATAATCACAAAATGATATCATAACATACACATGGTAATTCCGACGATCCACCGTTCACTGCCTAGAACCCACGATGATCCCGTCAGACCAACCCGTGGTGGAAAAACCCGTCCGATGATCCAGCGCACGCTAGCATAGATCCCCCGATGATCCCGTCGGACCAACACGAGGTGGACATACAACAACGACATACATGCATGACAATATGTATAACATCAATACGTAAAACAAATAAGGTACTTGCCTCGATTCGAAGACAAGAACAATACTTCCACGAAAACGAACACTCGAAGGTCGCCCCCTTCAATCAATCACGTAACGAGCTCGAAACATAATAAAAGAAATAATATAGAATTTATCTCACGTCGTACGAATGTCTAACAATTCGATTTATGGCCAAAAGCTCATAAAATGTAATCTGTCTGAACTTCTTAGCGCACGCTAAGTACTCTGTGTAGCGTGCGTTAAGTCTGCTCGATAGCGCACGCAAACAAGAAAGCATAGCGTACGCTAACTATGCATGGTCAGTACTTCACTGATCAGCTGACTGACTCGTCTGATGTCCTAGCGTACGTTACGTACCAAAGTAGCATACATTAACCGATGCTCGATAGCGCACGTTAATTTACATAACTTAGCGTGCGCTAACTGTGCGTGGCAGTTCACTACTGGGCAGAAGACTGTTCTCATCATGATCAAAACAATGAAATCTTCCGTGATAATTCATGTTACCT
This sequence comes from Orobanche coerulescens, assembly GCA_033398695.1. Classification (NCBI taxonomy): domain Eukaryota; kingdom Viridiplantae; phylum Streptophyta; class Magnoliopsida; order Lamiales; family Orobanchaceae; genus Orobanche; species Orobanche coerulescens. The sequence continues at coordinate 88,621,032 of CM065818.1, read as the reverse complement.
CCATGAATATCATGTTCATACGATTATGAATGATCTTACGGATAACAACTTCGGATTCAAGAATATGTATACTATTATAAAACTATATTCCATTTCGACTACAAATCTTCATACGATAATTCGAAAGGCTTAACGGTTGATATCGACACCTTTATATCAATCAAAATTATCATACTGAAGATTGAATAATGTTCCATCTTTTCAAAATAAATCCTTCCATGATCAACCCTATAGATTCGTCTAACAATAACAATGTTAAAGTCAAGTCCATGATTGTTATGAAAACACCTACTAGATTCGGACTACCAATGATAGAAGCTTCCTCTACTTGTTCAATGTAATAAGATTCGAATCATGATGTTCATAATCAAGGTACTTAAGGCCTATTCATCTCAATATTCCAAACATGATGTACTTAGGATAATTCACTAATGAAAATCAATATCTCGTTAACATGATCATCCAATTCTTTAGAATCCAACTCTAAGTCTGGAGATAGGTTGAACATACCTTAATATGACGAAAATCACTGAACCGTAAGGTAGAATCCGAATCCGGTTGGTTTTATGCCACTCCAAGGTTCTACTCCACTTCAATGATCACTCACAAGTGATAACCAATATACAAGGATCAATAAGATGTGTTCTAAGTGTGTAGAAGGATTATTATAGCTCTCTGGCCTCTCAAGAATGAAGAATGGACGAATGAAATGTAAGCCAAAATGGGTTGTTGTCTCATTTATAATATTCTGCACTTTAGCTAATTAGCGCACGCTAGCATACAATACTTAGCGCACGCTAATAAGCGTTGACTCCAAATCTGTCCAGGTTCGTCCGCGGGAATCTTATCCGGACCCATGTCCTGGCTGGCGCATGTGCTAGCCGTCCAGTTCAATAATTGAGTGCTTAGCGCACGCAACTCCTACATACATAGGGTGCACTAGTAGTAGCTCGATAGCGCGCGTTAAGCTACATTCTTAGCGTGCGCTATCACGAGTTTGCATGAGAAATTTTGCATGTTGTTATACTTATGTACAAAGATATCAACGTAAGAAATATCATATTCCAATCATCAAGATCACAATTCCAAATAATACAGGGTTCGAATACAGGTAAAATACACAGTAATAAATCCGGATATTACATACTCTCCTACTAAAAAGGAGTTTCGTCCCGAAACTCAAGACGAAAATAACTCGGGATATGTGGACTTCATACCAGCTTCCGTTTCCCATGTGGCTTCTTCCATTCCATGACGTGACCATTGAACTTTGTCCAAAACAATTGGTTTGTTCCTCAGCTGCTTAACTCGACTCTCGAGTATCTTGACCGGTCTTTCTTCAAACGTCCCATCCTGTGCGACTTCGATCTCGCCGAAATCAATGATATGACTGGGATCTGGTATATACCTCCGTAACTGGGATACGTGGAACACGTTATGAACATGGCACAATAACGGCGGCAATGCCAACCTGTATGCCAACTCTCCAACTCTCTCAAGGATCTCAAATGGTCCGATATATCTCGGACTCAGCTTTCCCTTCCTTCCAAAACGAAAAATTCCTCGAGTAGGAGAAACTTTCAAAAGTACGTGGTCTCCAGTACTAAACTCCAATGGGCGACGACGTACATCTGCGTAAGATTTATGGCGACTCTGGGTGGTCAACATCCTATCACGAATTAAAGCTATCTTCTCTCGAGTCTGCACGATCAACTCTGGTTCTGTTTCGATCAAGTCTGATGAATCGTCCCAGCATAGGGGCGATCTGCATCTCCTCCCGTATAATGCCTCGAATGGTGCCATCTTAATGGAAGCGTGCCAACTATTGTTGTAGGTAAATTCAATCAACGTTAGATGAATTTCCCAATCGTTTGACCAATCTAAGGCACAGGCCCTTAGCATGTCTTCCACCGTTTGAATAGTCCTCTCGGATTGTCCGTCAGTCTGCGGGTGATAAGCTGTGCTGAAGTTCAATTCGGTCCCCAAGGCCTTATGAACTGCTTTCCAAAAGCGAGACACAAAACGGTCATCTCGATCAGAAATAATGGTCTTTGGCGTACCATGCAATCAAACTATCTCCGAAATAAATACTCGTGCCAACCTCTCTAGTCCCCACGTATCCTTAATGCCTAGAAAATGAGCTGATTTGGTTAAACGATCAACTATCACCCAAATCATGTTCATTCCTGTCCTGGTTCTCGGTATATTAGTGATAAAGTCCATCGATATGTCCTCCCACTTCCATTCAGGAATCGGGAGTGGCTTCAACATTCCAGCAGGCCGTTGATGCTCGATCTTAACCTGCTGACAAGTCAAGCATTTCGAAACATAGTCTGCTACATCTTTCTTCATGTTGCCCCACCAAAAATTCTACTTCAAGTCCTTATACATCTTACTGGTGCCTGGGTGGATATAATAGGGCGAACTGTGAGCTTCTTTCATAATCGTCTGCTTCAGAACATCGACATCAGGAATGCAGAGTCGGTTCTGGAATCTCAAAACTCCATCATCATGAATTATGAATCCGGGGGCCTTTCCTTTGATCAGTTCATCATGTAACCGAATCATCAGAGGATCATCTGTCTGTCTAGATTTGATTTCTTCGGTTAATGATGAAGTTATTTCCATCACGCACAGTTTTCCTTGGATTCTTTGTAACCACACTTCAATTCCTTCTCGAATCATCTCTCGTTGAAGGCTAAGTTGGGAGGTCAGATTCTCCAGCATCTGAATAGAAACAGGCTTGCGGCTGAGTGCATCGGCCACTACATTCGCTTTGCCTGGATGATACAAAATCTCCAAGTCATAGTCCTTAATCAGTTCTAACCATCTTCTTTGCCGCATGTTCAATTCTTTCTGACTGAAGATGTATTTGAGACTCTTGTGATCCGTAAAGATCTGACAGTGAGTCCCGTATAGATAATGCCTCCAGATCTTCAAAGCAAAAACTACTGCCGCTAGCTCCAAATCATGTATTGGGTAATTCACTTCATAAGGTTTCAGTTGTCGCGACGCATAAGCGATCACCTTGTCATTCTGCATCAATACGCACCCGAGTCCTTAGTTCGAAGCATCACTGTAAACTATAAATCCTCCAGTTCCCTATGGAAGTGATAGAATCGGTGCCGTCGTCAATCTCTTCTTTAATTCATCAAAACTAGTCTGACACGACTCGTTCCACTCAAACTTTTGAGTTTTCTGCAGGAGTCGAGTAAGTGGGCGGGAAATTTTAGAAAATGCTTCCACGAATCGACGATAATAGCAAGTCCTAAGAAGCTTCAGACTTCTTTCACATTCTTTGGAGGTTTCCAATCCATAATTGCTTCGATTTTCTGAGGGTCTACTTGGACTCCTTTAGCTGATACCACATGGCCGAGGAACATTACTTCGTTGAGCCAAAATTCACACTTAGAGAGTTTGGCGTACAATTGCTCATTTCTCAAAAGTTCCAATACAATCCGCAAATGTTGAGCATGCTCTTCCGGGCTCTTAGAATACACTAGAATGTCATCAATGAACACGACCACAAATTTATCCAAATATTCGATGAACACTCGGTTCATCATTTGCATGAATACAGCAGGTGCGTTAGTGAGACCAAACGGCATCACTACAAACTCATAATGTCCGTAGCGAGTTCTGAACGCTGATTTCGGAACATCAGATTCCTTAATCCTCAGCTGATGATATCCTGATCTCAAATCGATTTTAGAAAATAATGTTGCCCCTTGCAACTGGTCAAACAGATCATCAATCCGTGGCAACGGATACTTGTTCTTAATCGTTATCTTGTTCAGCTCTCGATAGTCAATACACAGTCGAAGCGATCCATCCTTCTTTCGGACAAAAAGTACTGGCGCTCCCCAGGGCGAAATGCTTGGCTGAATATAGCCTTTGTTCAGTAACTCCTCCAGCTGCTTTTTCAGTTCATACATTTCAGTAGGTGCCATACGATACGGCGCCTTGGAAATTGGTGTAGCTCCGGGTTCCAGCTCAATGGTAAATTCTACATCCCTTCGTGGAGGTAGTCCAGGTAACTCGTCAGGAAATACATCTGGAAATTCGTTTACAACAGGAATGGATGAAAGTTCCACAATCTCGTCTTCTTTCTTCATTGCATAGCACCAGTACCCGGTACAACCATGTTTCAGCAATTTGACAGCTTTCATCGCCTTGATCAATTTTCCTGAGCTTCCCGGTTTCCATCCCTCAAACAGAATTTCGGAACCATCGTCAGCGATCAGCGAGATATTCCTCCTTCGGTAGTTTACAATTGCTCCATATCGATTAAGCCAATCGTCTCCTAGTATCAGGTCGTCCCCTTGCATTTCTATTACAATCAAATTTGAGAGCCACTCTCTGCCTCCAAATGATACAGGGAAATTTCTAGTTTCTAAGTTCCCGACAATCCTCTCTCCACTCGGTAAACCAACAATATAAGGTTCACAAGTATGAAAACCGGAAATATTCAAACGAGTTACACAAGACAAAGATATAAAAGAATGCGTAGCTCCTGTATCGAATAAAACGCTAACTGGATGGGAAAGGACCTGGACAGTACCTGATGCGACAGCAGCATCCTGATCATCTGTCCTCCTCATCTTGTACAAACGCGTGGGAACAGATCCAGCACTCGATGTCCCCTTTCGGTCCCATTGTCCTCTCCCTCGTCCGCGGCCAAAATTCTGAGGCATCTGAACACTTTGCTGCGTCTGTTGGGTACTGGCTTCCTTCTGGACTGGCTGTGGTGTACGGGCTCTAAAGGACTTTGCAGCTTCTTCACAGAACACCGCACGATGTCCCTCTCGACCACAATCAAAACAAGTCACGGCAGGTAGGGGGCAATTCCGTCGATAGTGCCCCGTCTGGGTGCAGTTAAAGCATTTCCTGGTAACATCAGTAATAGTTGATGTCTCTCCGAAGTTCTTTCCGCTCCTAACTGGGTGCGGGGGTTTCTTGAAAGAGTGAAAGGATGACTAGGCCTTACGGGCCCCGCTGTTCTTGTGCTCTGTAAAAGTACCAGAGACTTTCTGCTTCTTGGATTCCGAAAATTTCTCCATAGCTGCTTCCTTGATCTCATACGCCAACGCCTTATCTTGGTATTGACGGAGTGTGGTACATTCAAAACCGGACATGTACCTCTGGATTTCTGGTTTTATCCTCATATCGAAATGGATCATCATCTCTGCATCTCTTCTGACCAGATGTCGAACAAATGCCAGCTGTTGGTTAAACGTCTTAATTGCCTGCGATACCGGAACATCTGAAGGCTGAGCGGAGAAAAACTCCCGAACTTTGGCTTCCCTCACAGGATGAGGGCAGTACTGAGCTTCCATCATCAATTTAAACTCTGTCTAATCAGCATCATGATCTACAGGCCGGATGGCTTCCCACCATTCGGACGCTTCCCCTATCAGCAAAAATTGAGCGATAGAGGCTCTCCGGTCGTCTGGGCAGTTAATTCCGGCAAATATTTTCTCCAGTTCCTTAAACCAATGGTCCCTGGTGGGAGTCTCAGAAATACCATCGAATTTGGGTGGTTGCATCTTCGTCACCTCTTGCAGCCACCGGTCACCTCGATTCCCCATGTCTGGGATCCCTTGCTGTCTCTCTCCCTGTTGTAGTCCCACCGCCACTTGCATTCGGTCCACGACTTGGGCGAACTGAGTCATCTGGTTCACCACTTGACGAAGGATCTCTGATACAGCAGGTTCTGGTTCGTTATTAATAGATTGTTGCGGCTCGCCTGAGCTATGACTGGCCTGATTAGAAGGCGAGGCTTCCCTTTCAACATTTCTTCGTCCGCGTCCACGACCGCGACCACGTCCACGTCCGCCTCTCAACATACTGTAAGTATAAATACTCAATATACAGGAAACAACATTGTTCTAATATTCGAGTATAAAGAAACACAACATGTAAAGAACGAGATAGAGTTTAGGAACTTACAACCACTGTTCGCATGAAGACGTAGGCAGTGCAGTGATGTTATTCACAGTCGGTTACCTCAAAAGACGTAAATGACCCCTATTTTAATCCAATCGCCAAGATATCCATAATCTTAGCTCTCATACCATATTCTGTAACACCCCCGATATATTCAGGAATATTACAGCGCCGTAAATCCTTTACATAAGGATTTACAAGGCTGAAGAATTGAACAGACATTAAAAGGTACTAACGAATGGAAATATCGGAATTAAGATACAATAGTTCTGACCAAATACTGAAAATACAATTGTTCAACAGAAACTTAATAATACATCACCAAATTCAAATTCATCATAAATGACTTCGTACTCGAGTACTTATTGAAATAACCAATAAACAACAGACAAATGAACCCGACCGAAGCATCACTCTGCACCCTCGTCGTCATGCAGCTCCAGTGGTTGTTTTCCGTTCTCCTGGATCCTGAACATAAACAAAATGTTCACCCCCGAAGGGGTTAGCACAACGATTCTAGTACAAGTACCACAACATATTATCCAACGCCACACGCAGAATAACAATAACGTAAATGATAAAATGTCAAACGAGTCTTCTCCTGCGAGAAACTCATACATAATATACAGAACTGATAATCACAAAATGATATCATAACATACACATGGTAATTCCGACGATCCAGCATTCACTGCCTAGAACCCACGATGATCCCGTCAGACCAACCCGTGGTGGAAAAACCCGTCCGATGATCCAGCGCATGCTAGCATAGATCCCCCGATGATCCCGTCGGACCAACACGAGGTGGACATACAACAACGACATACATGCATGACAATATGTATAACATCAATACGTAAAACAAATAAGGTACTTGCCTCGATTCGAAGACAAGAACAATACTTCCACGAAAACGAACACTCGAAGGTCGCCCCCTTAAATCAATCACGTAACGAGCTCGAACCATAATAAAAGAAATAATATAGAATTTATCTCACGTCGTACGAATGTCTAACAATTCGATTTATGGCCAAAAGCTCATAAAATGTAATCTGTCTGAACTTCTTAGCGCACGCTAAGTACTCTGTGTAGCGTGCGTTAAGTCTGCTCGATAGCGCACGCAAACAACAAAGCATAGCGTACGCTAACTATGCATGGTCAGTACTTCACTGATCAGCTGACTGACTCATCTGATGGCCTAGCGTACGTTACGTACCAAAGTAGCGTACGTTAACCGATGCTCGATAGCGCACGTTAACTTACATAACTTAGCGTGCGCTAACTGTGCGTGGCAGTTCACTACTGGGCAGAAGACTGTTCTCATAATGATCAAAACAATGAAATCTTCCGTGATAATTCATGTTACCTCCATGAATATCATGTTCATACGATTATGAATGATCTTACGGATAACAACAACTTCGGATTCAAGAATATGTATAATATTATAAAACCATATTCCATTTCGACTACAAATCTTCATACGACAATTCGAAAGGCTTAACGGTTGATATCGACACCTTTATATCAATCAAAATTATCATACTGAAGTTTGAATAATGTTCCATGTTTTCAAAATAAACCCTTCCATGATCAACCCTATAGATTCGTCTAACAGTAATGATGTTAAAGTCAAGTCCATGATTGTTATGAAAACACCTACTAGATTCGGATTACCAATGATAGAAGCTTTCTCTACTTGTTCAATGTAATAAGGTTCGAATCATGATGTTCATAATCAAGGTACTTAAGGCCTATTCATCTCAATATTCCAAACATGATGTACTTAGGATAATTCACTAACGAAAATCAATATATCGTTATCATGATCATCCAATTCTTTAGAATCCAACTCTAAGTCTGGAGATAGGTTTAACATACCTTAATATGACGAAAATCACTGAATAGTAAGGTAGAATCCGACTCCGGTTGGTTTTATGCCCCTCCAAGGTGCTACTCCACTTCAATGATCACTCACAAGTGATAACCAATATACAAGGATCAATAAGATGTGTTCTAAGTGTGTAGAAGGATTATTATAGCTCTCTGGCCTCTCAAGAATGAAGAATGGACGAATGAAATGTAAGCCAAAACGGGTTGTTGTCTCATTTATAATATTCTGCACTTTAGCTAATTAGCGCACGCTAGCATACAATACTTAGCGCACGCTAATAAGCGTTGACTCCAAATCTGTCCAGGTTCGTCCGCGGGAATCTTATCCGGACCCATGTCTCGGCTGGCGCATGTGCTAGCCGTCCAGTTCAATAATTGAGTGCTTAGCGCACGCAACTCCTACATACATAGCGTGCGCTAGTAGTAGCTCGATAGCGCGCGTTAAGCTACATTCTTAACGTGCGCTATCACGAGTTTGCATGAGAAATTTTGCATGTTGTTATACTTATGTACAAAGATATCAACGTAAGAAATATCATACTCCAATCATCAAGATCACAATTCCGAATAATACAGGGTTCGAATACAGGTAAAATACACAGTAATAAATACGGATATTACAAGTACTTCTTCTCAAGACGAACTTTTTAACGTTTTCGAATTATTACATACGGATTTTTAAAATCCGTTAAAAGATAATAACTACATTAAATTGAAAATAAATTATTGGATGATAAAATTTCCAGAATACGAGAAAAGAGAAAATCAATCGAAAATGATAATTCTTTGTGCTTAGAAAAAGAAAATAAATTAAAGAATGATTTGTTAAAAAATCAAAATGAACTTAAAGATTTAAAGAATAAATTTTCATGTGGAAAATTTTAAGAATTACTTTCTATTAAAAAAATTTTGTTAAATAAACAAGAATTTGGATTCAAAAATTTGATAAAAATGAATTCAATAAGTCTTTAGTTTTGAAAATCACCATTTTAAAAAATATTTGACAATCATGCATCATATTTCAAATTGCAAAAGCCCTATTTAAAAAAATTTGGATTCTAAAAGGAATCATAATGCCAAATATCGTTTATTTGCCGAATTGAAGACGATCTAGAGTTGGTTGGATCCCCAAAGTTCAAAATTAATTGCTTATTATTTGTTTTTGTATTTATCAAACAAATTAATAGTAAACTAACGGGGAGTAAATTAATTCACAAATCCAGGGGAGTACCCATTTTTACGGAGTTTTATTTGATTTTATTCTTATTTAAAAGATTTGACTTACTTTTTGCTAATGACAAAAAGGAAGAGAAGAAGTGATGAGAGAAGAGACGTAGATTTATACATCAAGATTCAAAATAAACGAAGAGAATATCTTTCTATGGGAAACTAACAATAACGGATAAAACCGAAAACTTTAATCTGTAGATTTTTTTTCACTTGTATTTTTATAGGTATAAATCCCACCAATAATTGTTGTTTTGTCATCATCAAATAGGGGAAGATTGTTGGAATATTTTATTCCACATAAATATATTAAAGAATTTTGATGATGTGTTAATGATCAAAGAAAAACAACACTTAGACAGCAACAGTCGAAGACTCAAGAGTAGGATAAAAATTCAAAAGAAAAGCAAAAGGAAAGAAAATAAAAGATAAAGAAAAGGCGTAACCATGAATATAATGACATGACTTAAGCAAAAAAAAAAAAGGTAAAGCAAAAGTCCAAGAAATGATTATTTCAAAGGGACACTTTTGACCGTGATACAAACTCTATGAAGGATACGCAACTTTCCATAAGTAATCAAAGCATAAGAGAAAACAAAAATAATGTATGTTACCAAGTAGAATAACATACGCAAAATTTACACCGAAGAAATTCGAAGAATGACACTTAGGCATGTTAACGCACGTTATAGTAAGAATAATGTATGCAAAAGGCAAAGCCTAGCGTACGCTATGTACATACCATTACGGTCTCTATGAAGTTTGAAATGTAAATTTAAATATCAGTCCATTGGAGAATCAAGAAGGTCATCTCGTACAACGTTCATATGCCAGTTGTACTTAACGTACGCAACGTAAAGTTATAACGTACGCAAAGGAAGAAATGAAGCTACTAGCACCGTATTGTAACACCCCCAAGATATTCGAGGTATATTACAGCGCCGTGAATCCCTACATGGGACCCACCAGGCTAAACGACCAACATACGCATCGACTCGCAGAATCAACAAATAACACCTTGTCATAAAGACGCAAAACGAAATAATCCACCCGGTTCAACCGGTCAAACACAACACAACCATCCAACACAAACAGAATAGACAACGTTACAATCTGAACAAACAAGAACTCCTAAGTACTCGAGTACTATTATTAGTTTACAAGTTGACAAATGGTAAAAAGGTAGAAAACAATAAGACACCACTCATGCACAATCATCACGCACGGCCATCATCCGCGTACTGGTCCAGCGCCCGTTCGTCTCGATGAACCTGGCCTGAAATTCATAAAACGAATTTCCCCAAAACGGGTGCCAAAAGGGATTAGCAATTATGCTAGTACAAGTAACCAAATGAACAACTTACACCTTACACATATAGTCAATGCATGCAATCATGAAAACATATGTTGAAACACACATTTCTGGAAATGCCAATAATCCAAAACACATTTATAAAATGCACCACAATTAACCATCGATCCACGTCTCTGTAGACCCCTACCGAGACTCCGTCGGATCTAACCCGCAGTGGTTAAAAGCAAGCTCGTCGATCCACATCTCTGTGGACCCCTATCAAGACCCCGTCGGATCTAACCCGTAGTGAGCATATACACACACATACACACCATTTCTCATGTAATACTACTATGTCAAGATTGTAAGTTCATAAGGGTACTTGCCTCGATCAATAGACAGTGACGCGAACGGAAAGGAAGAATCAACACGACCGATAGAAACCGGTGAAACCGAACCTAACAATTTGAAGAATACAATCACAACCATTTCTAAACGAATATTGAATTGGAATACACCTGAAAACCCGTCTACGATTTATATATATTCATACAAGAACAACAACGAGGGCGGACCACAACCAAACCCTCTCAATTATGCAAATACCACGAAATATACCATGAATCCATAGGGAAACCAAGAATACCAACAAGATTAATCATCTTCATCATGAATTAATCAACAACACGGAACGAATCGAACAAAAACTCAAAAACCCCCAAATCTCCCCAAAAATAGGGTTTTAGATGATTTACCTTGATTCAAGAGGTAGATGATGATTAGACGATGACAAAATGGTGCTAGAGATGCAAAATCTTGCATGGATGATGATAATCGCCCCACTCCAAGTTCCCAATCGCCCAACTCTCGAAGGAGAAAAGAAGAGGGGAAGAAATGAGCTATCCCGGTCAACTCTCTGGTCTTTATAACCAGAGGGTTATTAGCGTGCGCTAAAATTTCAAGTTAGCGTGCGCTATCGGCTGATACCCCGGTCCAGAAAGTTAACACCCCAGTCCAGAACCTATAGTTCTGGGCCGTTAGCGTGCGCTAATAGGAATTAGCGTGCACTAACAGCCTCTCGGTAGCACACGCTATCGGGCCATAGCGTGCACTACCTGGACACCAAATCAAGTCCAAAAGTAAACTGCCCAGTACTGGACTATCGCATTAGCACGCGCTACCGGACAACTAGCGTGCGCTAGTCCTCAACAACAACGTGCGCTAGACAAAATGTTGTGTGTACTAATCTGTTAGTCCATATGACAGAGACCAGAAACAGGCTCACTGCCACGGTCGGGCTTGACTTGCTAGCTCGCGCTACCAACAAGTGTAGCATGCGCTACTGAAGTATGCTTAGCGTGCGCTACAATACGAACTTAGCACGCGCTAGGCACACGATAACAATAGTCCTGAAACACCGGAACATGAACAAAACATCAAACGGAACATCACAATATGCATAATAACATATAATAGATTTACGGCAACCCCAAAATAGCGGTTTCGAACAACAATTACGAGAATCGGATCAAAAAGCGACGGAAAAGCCACAATAGCAGAATTGAGTAAAATAAATCCAAAAATAAGTATTCCCAAAATACATATACGATTATACACGAGCCACCAAAATGGAAAAACACAAAATCATGAAAGTATCGGGAACATAAAAATGCGGATATTACACGTATCGCATGGCTCTAACCGAGATGCAGGAGTTGAAGAGTTAGCTTGAGGAGTTGACTGAGAAGGGTTACACTCGGCCTAGTGCGTCCCCTTGGGGAGCTCCAATGTTATTTGTACGAAATAAAGACGGATCCCTACGTTTATATATTGACTACCGTGAGTTGAACCGGGTGACAATCAAGAACAAATATTCGTTGCCTCGTATTGATGATTTGTTGGATCAAATCCAAGGCGCCGCTGTATTTTTCAAGATCGACTTAAGACCCGGGTATCATCATTTGAGGATCCGAGAGTCCGATATTTCGAAGACAGCTTTTCGTACTCGCTATGGGTATTATGAATTCGTGGTGATGTCGTTTGGGTTGACTAATACACCGACGGTGTTCATGGAATTAATGAATCGGGTTTTCATTGATTATCTGGATCATTTTGTAGTTGTTATCATCGACGACATTCTAGTTTACTCTCGTGACCATGAAAAGCACGAGTATTTTACATAGTTGAAGTCTAAGATTAAGTTCTTGTAAATATAGCAACTGAATGGTCTCCTGTTAGCTTGGTGCATATAGGGTTTTTAAGATACATATACTAAAATCAGACAGGCAATGAGAAAATAGTAAAGACATTAAGTAAAGATACACTGATTAAAGTGGTTCGAGGTAAACCCCTCTACATCCACTAGTCCTCCACACAGGAGTAAATAGTTTATTAAAATCACAGCATACACAATTGTATAATTTTAACTAAACTCGTCGTTGTATCATTCACAGAGATTGGCTTGGGATTCTTCGACTTGCTTCTTGTCACACAGATTGAAGCTTCGTCCTTAACAATATTCGTCCGACACAGGGTAGAAATAACTTTGCTTAGTCCACACAGGGCTAAGTAACTCAACATAAAGATTGTGTTATCTCGAGTTCGAACAGCAGCTGTAGGCTTGATGAGCTCTGTAGATATGCTATTCATGTTTAGGACTTGTATATTTTTTCTCTTCAGATGTCGCTGTATGCTTAAAGAAATATAATGCTCTTATAGGATTGATACTGAGATATTGTTCGTGTGTAAATTATGTAAATCATCAGGTGAGCAATGTCCTCTTGCTTGGGACTATTTATAAGCTTGGAAATAGATCTGTTATAAATATAGTCATTGGACGGTTGGTTTGATTGGGACAACTCTGATTGGCGGCTTCAGAATGTTTTGAATTAAAGGCGATTCACATTTAGTGCTTCAGATATTCTCTTTGACCAGCATTAAATGCTCTTCTATTTGTAGTCTCTTCGGACACATTAAATGCTCTGTCTGTAGTCTCTACATTAACCGTGAATACTTCATAAATAAAAAATGTTTGTTTCATAATGGTTTAAAGTTTCTTCAGTATTGCTGGTTTTTTGTTTTACTTTTCCTAAGTTAAACACCTACAGCATTGTCTGTTGTAGCCAACGTCTCATCTTGCTGTATCTAGAAGGCTTAGATATAAGATTTGACTCTTGGCTCGATGTATGATCTTGCGTAGTATGCACAACTTGTATGTAATGTTTATCATTTTTCCGAATAGCATCCATACTTGGTTGATATTCTGACTTGATGATTCTTTGCTGTATGAGGCATTTATCAAAGCATCATGAGGATTTTTCCCAACAATTTCCCCCTTTTTGATAATGCCAAAACTTCTAAGGCATAAGGCTGTCTTCAAGTCTTCTGTAGAATGATCTGAGCTTCGAGACTTAGACTAAAAAATTTGAACTGTTCGGAGGCAAGTTCTAAAATTATAAATCCTACATGACTAAGTGTATTACGACTTAAATTATGATTGGCTCGTAGGCACAATGTTACAGGAAGTAATTCTATTTAAATACAGCTTAATCTATGAATTGTTCGCAGACAAGTTCTTACAGCTTGAGAGTTATGAAGGTTTTATACTTGGTAAAATATTTTCAATGTAAATCATAATCAATGTAGTAACAGTATATCACAAGCTTTAATTTTTTGAGGTAAATGGTATTTTTATTGATAATTGGATTACAATGCTGTTGAAATTGAAAAATTATTTTGGAGAGCATACAGGAAAAATTAAGTACAAGTACCAGAAGTTATCCCCTATAGTACTGATGCTTCCAAGACTTCCGAGAGGGGTCATGCTCGGTTCTATTCCACCCGTTGACTAGAGCATCTCTGCCTTGGTCCATGTAGATATTTCTTCCTTGTTGGGAGACATCAAAGGCAAGAATCCAATCTTCTGGGTGAGTTAGCTGATCACCCTTCTGAATCTTAGATTTCAGCTATTTGCAGAGTGAGCTTTTCTTCCGATAGAAGCCTTGAGAACTCCTTTGTAGCATCTTCCAGCGTCTTGAAGGGATTGAACATGTCTAATTCGTTGATGATAGTGCAAAAATATCTCATCAGTTCATTGTTCTTCCATACCTTCAACTCTTCAGCTGATGGTTGTCTGTCTGTCGGGAGTAAGGTCTCAGCGCGCTTCTGTACAGTGTTCTTCTAGGAAATAGATCTGTTATAAATATAGTCATTAGACGGTTGGTTAGATTGGGACAACTCTGCTTGACGACTTCAGAATATTTTGAATTAAAGGCGATTCACATTTAGTGCTTCAGACATTCTCTTTGACCCGCATTAAATGCTCTTCTGTTTGTAGTCTCTTCGGCCACATTAAATGCTCTGTCTGTAGTCTCTACTTTAACCATGAATACTTTATAAATAAAGAATGTTTGTTTTATAACGGTTTAAAGTTTCTTCCGTATTGCTGGTTTTGTGTTTTACTTTTCCTAAGTAAAACACCTACAGCATTGTCTGCTGTTGCCAACGTCTCATCTTGTTGTATATAGAAGGCTTACTATAGGATTTGACTCTTGGCTCGATGTATGATCTTACTTTGTATGGACAGGTTGTATGTAGTGTTCATCATTTTTCCTAATAGCATCTATACTTAGTTGATATTCTGACTTAATGATTCTTTGCTGTATGAGGCATTTATCAAAGCATCATGAGGATTTTTCCCAACAATTTCCCCCTTTTTGATAATGCCAAAACTTCTAAGGCATAAGGCTGTCTTCAAGTCTTCTGTAGAATGATCTGAGCTTCGAGACTTAGATTAAAAAATTTGTACTGTTCGGAGGCAAGTTCTAAAATTATAAATCCTACATGACTAAGTGTATTACAACTTAAATTATGATTGGTTCGTAGGCACAATGCTACAAGAAGTAATTCTATTTAAATACAGCTTAATCTATGAACTGTTCGCAGACAAGTTCTTACAGCTTGAGATTTATCAAGGTTTTATACTTAGTAAAATATTTTCAATGTAAATCATAATCAAAGTAGTAACAGTATATCACAAGCTGTAATTTATTGAGGTAAAGGGTATTTTTATTGATAATTGGATTACAATGCTGTTGAAATTGAAAAATTACATTGGAGAGCATACAGAAAAAATTAAGTACAAGTACCAGAAGTTATCCCCTATAGTACTGATGCTTCCAAGACTTCCGAGAGGGGTCATGCTCGGTTCTATTCCACCCGTTGACTAGAGCATCTCTGCCTTGGTCCATGTAGATATTTCTTCCTTCTTGAAAGATATCAAAGGCAAGAATCCAATCTTCTGGGTGAGTTAGCTGATCACCCTTCTGAATCTTAGATTTCAGCTATTTGCAGAGTGAGCTTTTCTTCCGATAGAAGCCTTGAGAACTCCTTTGTAGCATCTTCCCGCGTCTTGAAGTGATTGAACATGTCTAATTCGTTGATGATAGTGCAAAAATATCTCATCAGTTCATTGTTCTTCCATACCTTCAACTCTTCAGCTGATGGTTGTCTGTCTGTTGGGAGTAAGGTCTCAGCGTGCTTCTGTATAGTGTTCTTCTAGGAAATAGATCTGTTATAAATATAGTCATTAGACGGTTGGTTAGATTGGGACAACTCTGCTTGACGACTTCAGAATATTTTGAATTAAAGGCGATTCACATTTAGTGCTTCAGACATTCTCTTTGACCCGCATTAAATGCTCTTCTGTTTGTAGTCTCTTCGGCCACATTAAATGCTCTGTCTGTAGTCTCTACTTTAACCATGAATACTTTATAAATAAAGAATGTTTGTTTTATAACGGTTTAAAGTTTCTTCCGTATTGCTGGTTTTGTGTTTTACTTTTCCTAAGTAAAACACCTACAGCATTGTCTGATGTTGCCAACGTCTCATATTGTTGTATATAGAAGGCTTACTATAGGATTTGACTCTTGGCTCGATGTATGATCTTACCTTGTATGGACAGGTTGTATGTAGTGTTCATCATTTTTCCTAATAGCATCTATACTTAGTTGATATTCTGACTTAATGATTCTTTGCTGTATGAGGCATTTATCAAAGCATCATGAGGATTTTTCCCAACAATTTCCCCCTTTTTGATAATGCCAAAACTTCTAAGGCATAAGGCTGTCTTCAAGTCTTCTGTAGAATGATCTGAGCTTCGAGACATAGATTAAAAAATTTGTACTGTTCGGAGGCAAGTTCTAAAATTATAAATCCTACATGACTAAGTGTATTACAACTTAAATTATGATTGGCTCGTAGGCACAATGCTACAAGAAGTAATTCTATTTAAATACAGCTTAATCTATGAACTGTTCGCAGACAAGTTCTTACAGCTTGAGATTTATCAAGGTTTTATACTTAGTAAAATATTTTCAATGTAAATCATAATCAAAGTAGTAACAGTATATCACAAGCTGTAATTTATTGAGGTAAAGGGTATTTTTCTTGATAATTGGATTACAATGCTGTTGAAATTGAAAAATTACATTGGAGAGCATACAGAAAAAATTAAGTACAAGTACCAGAAGTTATCCCCTATAGTACTGATGCTTCCAAGACTTCCGAGAGGGGTCATGCTCGGTTCTTTTCCACCAGTTGACTAGAGCATCTCTGCCTTGGTCCATGTAGATATTTATTCCTTCTTGGGAGACATCAAAGGCGAGAATCCAATCGTCTGGGTGAGTTAGATGATCACCCTTCTGAATCTTAGATTTCAGCTAGATTTGCAGAGTGAGCTTTTCTTCCGATAGGAGCCTTGAGAACTCCTTTGTAGCATCTTCCAGCGTCTTGAAGTGATTGAACATGTCCAATTCTTTGATGAGAGTGCAAAAATATCTCATCAGTTCATTGTTCTTCCATACCTTCAACTCTTCAGCTCATGGTTGTCTATCTATGGGGAGTAAGGTCTCATCGCGCTTCTGTACAGTGTTCTTCTAGGGGAAGTTGGGATCCTGGAACTCGGGATGAGAACCAATTACCCTGTATCTTCTAGCTCCTTGATCTAGCCTGGTTTGGCCAGTCTTCCGATTACAGTGGCAACACTATCATCAAGGATAGCCTCCATCTCCTTTTCCTTCTCCATCCTCCACCTCCTTCTGGCCTCTCTAGCCTCTTCCCCCTTTTTGGCGTTATCAAGACCAGAGACCTTACCGTGAATATCCGAAGAATATCTATCGGTTCGGCCTGCTTGTCTTTCAGATCTTTGACTGAGTCCACTAGACTGACGACCACTGCTGTAACGTCATCAATTTTATGATAGCGAGTAGTGAGTTTCGATCTAGTGAGCTTGAGGGCAGCGACTATCTTGGCTTCCGCAACGCGCAGTTTCTCTTGCTCTTGCTTTCGGATTCTCTCATGATTCTATTTCAACTGGTTGAGGTCCTGCCATAAGTTATTTGGCATGAGGCAAAATGCCTCTTTGAAATCGTGCACGGCCCTTTGGAGCTTCGTGAGTTCATCCTGAGCAGTCTCGTACATCCAGTTGAGATCCTTAATTACATCATATAGGTCTTTGACGACATCCTGTAGGAATACAACTTGGCGATCAATTTGCTGAAGTTGCTCGATCCTGGATTCAGCACGGGGAGAGTGAGGGTGAGCAATTTTAGAGTCACATGGATCTCCAAGTTGTTTGAGAACGACATTGTGACGAGGCCTATGTGGTTCGTCGTCAGTCTGGAAATCCTATTCTGATTTGGATGGTGGTCGTGTAGGGAGAGGAGTGGACACCTGGTAAGGAGCGGGAACCTATGATGGTTTCATGTAATATCCGGATTTATTACGGTATATTTCATCTGTATTCAAACCCTGTATTATTCGGATTCGTGGTTTTGATTATTGGAGTATGATATTTCTTGCATTGATATCTTTGTACATAAGTATAACAACATGCAAAATTTCTCATGCAAACTCGTGATAGCGCACGCTAAGAATGTAGCTTAACGCGCACTATCGGGATACTACTAGCGCACGCTATGCATGTAGGAGTTGTGTGCGCTAAGAACTCAATTATTGAACTGGACGGCTAGCACATGCGCCAGCCGGGACATGGGTCCGGATAAGATTCCCGCAGACGAACCTGGACAGTTTTGAAGTCAACTCTTATTAGCGCGTGCTAAGGAATGCTTAGTAGCGTGCGCTAATTAGCTAAAATGCAGAATATTATAAATAGGACAACAACCCGTTTTGGCTTACATTTTATTCGTCCATTCTTCATTCTTGAGAGGCCAGAGAGCTATAATAATCCTTCTACACACTTAGAACACATCTTATTGGTCTTTGTATATTGGTTATCACTTGTGAGTGATCATTGAAGTGGAATATCACCTTGGAGTGGCATTCAACCAACCGGAGTCGGATTCTACCTTACGGTTCAGTAGTTTTCGTCATATTAAGGTATGTTCAAACCTATCTACAGACTTAGAGTTGGATTCTAAAGAATTAGATGATCATGTTAACAAGATATTGATTTTTCATTAGTGAATTATTCAACATGCATCATGTTTGGAATATAGAGATGGTTATGCCTCAAGTACCTTGATTGTGAACATCATGATTCGAATCTTATTACATTGAACAAATAGAGGAAGCTTCTATCATTGGTAATCTGAATCTAGTAGATGACTTCATAACAACCATGGACTTGACTCTAACATCATTATTGTTAGATGAATCTAAGGGATTGATCATGGAAGGATTTATCTAGTATAGATGGAATGTTAAACAACTACAACATGATAATTTTGATGGATATAAAGGTGTTGATATCAACCGTTAAGCCTTTTGAATCGTCGTATGGAGATTTGTAGTCGAAATGGAATATGGTTTTATAATGGTATACATATCCTTGAATCCGAGGTTGTTGTTATCCGTAAGATCATTCATAATCGTATGAACATGATATTCATGGAGGTAACATGAATTATCACGGAAGATTTCATTGTTTTGATCATGACGAATAAAGATATCGCCAAAGAAGAAATCGCCATGCACAGATAGCGCACGCTAAGCTATGTAGATTAACGTGCGCTATCGAGCACGAGTTAGCGTACGCTACGTTTGGTATGTAACGTACGCTAGGACATCAGACGAGTCAGTCGACTGATCAGTGAAGTACTGATCATGCATAGTTAGCGTATGCTAGGCTTTGTTGTTTGCGTGCGCTATCGAGCAGACTTAACGCACGCTACACAGAGTACTTAGCGTGCGCTAAGCAGTTCAGGCAGATTACATTTTATGAACTTTTGGCCGTAAATCGAATTGTTAAACATTCGTGCGACGTGAGATAAATCCTATATCATTTCTTTTGTTAAGGTTTGATCTTGTTACGTGATTGATTGAGGAGGAAGACCTTCGAGTGTTCGTTTTCGTGGAAGTATTGTTCCTGTCTTCAAATCGAGGCAAGTACCTTATTTGTTTTACGTATTGATGTTATACATATTGTCATGCATGTATGTCGTTGTTGTATGTCCACCTCGTGTTGGTCCGACGGGATCATCGGGGGATCTATGCTAGCGTGCGCTGGATCATCGGACGGGTTTTTCCACCACGGGTTGGTCTGACGGGATCATCGTGGGTTCTAGGCAGTGAACGCTGGATCGACGGAATTACCATGTGTATGTTATGATATCATGTTGTGATTATCAGTTGTGTATGTTATGTTTGAGTTTTTCGTAGGAGAAGACTCGTTGTACATTTTATCATTTATGTTATTATTATTATTCTGCGTGTGACGTTGAATAATATGTTGTTGCACTTATACTAGCATCGTTGTGCTAACCCTTTCGGGGGTGAACATTTTGTTTATGTTCAGGATCCAGGAGAGCGGGAAAACAACCACTGGATCTGCATGACAACGAGAGTGCAGAGTGATGTTTCGGCTGGGTTCATTTGTCTGTTGTTTATTGGTTAATTCAATAAGTACTCGAGTACGAAGTCATTTATGATGAATTTGAATTTGGTGATGTATTATTGAGTTTCTGTTGAACAATTGTATTATTTTTAGTATTTGGTCAGAACTGTTGTATCGTAATTCCGTTATTTCCATTCGTTAGTACCTTTTAATGTCTGTTCAATTCTTCAGCCTTGTAAATCCTTATGTAAAGGATTTACGGCGCTGTAATATTCCTGAATATATCGGGGGTGTTACAAAATATGGTATCAGAGCTAAGATTATGGATATATTGGCCGTTGGGTTAAAATAGGGGTCATTTATGTCTTTTGAGGTAACCGACCGTGAATGACATCACTGCACTGCCTACGTCTTCATGCGAACGGTGGTTGTAAGTTCCTAAACTCTATCTCGTTCTTTACATGTTGTGTCTCTTTATACTCGAATATTAGAACGATGTTGTTTCCTGTATATTGAGTATTTATGCTTACAGTATGTTGAGAAGCGGACGTGGACGTGGTCGCGATCGTGGACGCGGACGAAGAAATGCTGAAAGGGAAGCGTCGCCTTCTAATCAGGCCAGTCATAGCTCAGGCGAGCCGCAACAATCTATTAATAACGAACCGAACTTGTCAGCAGAGATCCTTCGTCAAGTGGTGAACCAAATGACTCAGTTCGCCCAAGTCGTGGACCGAATGCAAGTGGCGGTGGGACTACAGCAGGGAGAGAGACAGCAAGGGATCCCAGACATGGGAAATCGAGGTGACCGGTGGCTGCAAGAGGTAGCGAAGATGCAACCACCCAAATTCGACGGTATTTCTGAGACTCCCACCTGGGACCATTGGTTGAAGGAATTGGAGAAAATCTTTGCCGGAATTAACTGCCCAGACGACCGGAGAGCCTCTATCGCGCAATACTTCCTGATAGGGGAAGCGTCCGAATGGTGGGAAGCCATCCGGCCTGTAGGACATGATGCTGATTGGACAGAGTTTAGATTGATGATGGAAGCTCAGTATTGCCCTCGTCCTGTGAGGGAAGCCAAAGTTCGGGAGTTTTTCTCCGCTCAGCCTTCAGATGTGCCAGTATCCCAGGCAATTAAGACATTTAACCAGCAGCTGGAATTTGTTCGACATCTGGTCAGAATAGATGCAGAAATGATGATCCATTTCGATATGAGGATGAAACCAGAAATCCAGAGGTACATGTCCGGTTTTGAATGTACCACACTCCGTCAATACCAGGATAAGGCGTTGGCGTATGAGATTAAGGAAGCAGCTATGGAGAAATTTTCGGAAACCAAGAAACAGAAAGTCTCTGGTACTTTTACAGAGCACAAGAACAGCGGGCCCCGTAAGGCCCAGTCATCCTTTCACTCTTTTAAGAAACCTAAGGACCCAGTTAGGAGCGGAAAGAACTTCGGAGCGACATCAACTATTACTGATGTTACCAGGAAATGCTTTAACTGCGCCCAGACGGGGCACTATCGACGGAATTGCCCCCTACTTGTCGTGACTTGTTTTGATTGTGGACGAGAGGGACATCGGGCAGTGTTTTGTGAAGAGGCTGCAAAGTCTTTTAGAGCCCGTACACCACAGCCAGTCCAAAAGGAAGCCAGTATCCAACAGACGCAGCAAAGTGTTCAGATGCCTCAGAATTTTGTCCGCGGACGAGGCAGAGAACAATGGGACGAAAGGGGACATCGAGTGCCGGATCTGTTCCCCCACGTTTGTACGAGATGAGGAAGACAGACAATCAGGATGCTGCTGTCGCATCAGGTACTGTCCAGATCCTTTCCCAGCCAGTTTTATTCGATACAGGAGCTACGCATTCTTTTATATCTTTGTCTTGTGTAAATCGTTTGAATATTTCCGGTTTTCATACTTGTGAACCTTATGTTGTTGGTTTACCGAGTGGAGAGAGGATTGTCGGAAACTTAGAAACTAGAAATTTCCATGTATCATTTAGAGGCAAAGAATGGCTCTCAAATTTGATTGTAATAGAAATGCAAGGAGACGACCTGATACTCGGAGACGATTGGCTTAATCGATATGGAGCAATTGTAAACTACCGAAGGAGGAATATCTCGCTGATCGCTGATGATGGTTCCGAAATATTGTTCGAGGGGTGGAAACCGAAGCTCAGAAAATTGATCAAGGCGATGAAAGTCACAAATTGTTGAAGCAGTGGTCAGACGGGTAATCGGTGCTATGCAATGAAGAAAGAAGACGAAATTGTGGAACTTTCATCCATTCCTGTTGTGAACGAATTTCCAGATGTATTTCCTGACGAGTTACCTGGACTACCTCCACGAAGGGATGTAGAATTTACCATTGAGCTGGAACCCGGTGCTACACCAATTTCTAAGGCGCCGTATCGTATGGCACCTACTGAGATGTACGAACTGAAGAAGCAACTGGAGGAGTTACTGGACAAAGGCTATATTCATCCAAGCGTTTCACCCTGGGGAGCGCCAGTTCTTTTTGTCCGAAAGAAGGATGGATCGCTTCGACTGTGTATTGACTATCGAGAGCTGAACAAGATGACGATTAAGAAAAAGTATCCGTTGCCACGGATTGATGATCTGTTTGACTAGTTGCAAGGGGCAACAGTATTTTCTAAAATCGATCTGAGATCAGGGTATCATCAGCTGAGGATTAAGGAATCTGATGTTCTGAAATCAGTGTTCAGAACTCGCTACGGACATTATGAGTTTGTACTGATGCTGTTTGGTCTCACTAACGCACCTGCTGTATTTATGCAATTGATGAACTGAGTGTTCATCTAATTTTTGGATAAATTTGTGGTCGTGTTCATTGATGACATTCTGGTGTATTCTAAAAGCCCGGAAGAACATCCGCAGCATTTGCTGATTGTATTGGAACTTTTGAGAAGCGAGCAATTGTACGCCAAACTTTCTAAGTGTGAATTCTGGCTAAAGGAAGTAATGTTCCTCGGCCATGTGGTGTCAGCTAAAGGAGTCCGAGTAGATCCTCAGAAGATCGAATCAATTATGGATTGGAAGCCTCCAAAGAACGTGAAAGAAGTCCGAAGCTTCTTAGGACTTGCTGGATATTATCGTCGATTCGTGGAAGGGTTTTCTAAAATTTCCCGCCCACTTACTCGACTCCTGCAGAAAACTCAAAAGTTTGAGTGGAACGAGTCGTGTCAGACTAGTTTTGATGAGTTAAAGAAGAGATTGACGACGGCACCGATTCTATCACTTCCACAGGGAACTGGAGGATTCATAGTTTACAGTGATGCTTCGAATCAAGGACTCGGGTGCGTATTGATGCAGAATGATAAGGTGATCGCTTATGCATCGCGACAGCTGAAACCTTATGAAGTGAATTACCCAACACATGATTTGGAGCTAGCAGCAGTAGTTTTTGCTTTGATGATCTGGAGGCATTATCTGTACGGGACTCACTGTCAGATCTTTACGGATCACAAGAGTCTCAAATACATCTTCGGTCAGAAAGAATTGAACATGCGGCAAAGAAGATGGTTAGAACTGATTAAGGACTATGACTTGGAGATTTTATATCATCCAGGCAAAGCGAATTTAGTGGCCAATGCACTCAGCCGCAAGCCTGTTTCTATTCAGATGCTGGAGACGCTGACCTCCCAACTTAGCCTTCAACGAGAGATGATTCGAGAAGGAATTGAAGTGTGGTTACAAAGAGTCCAAGGACAACTGTGCGTGCTGGAGATAACTTCATCATTAACCGAAGAAATAAAATCTAGACAGGCAGATGATCCTCTGATGATTCGGTTACGTGATGAAGTGATCAAAGGAAAGGCCCCCGGATTCATAATTCATGATGATGGAGTTTTGAGATTTCAGAACCGACTATACGTTCCCGATGATGATGTTCTGAAACAGACGATTATGAAGGAAGCTCACAGTTCGCCCTATTCTATCCACCCGGGCACCAGTAAAATGTATAAGGACTTGAAGCAGAATTTCTGGTGGGGCAACATGAAGAAAGATGTAGCGGACTATGTTTCGAAATGCTTGACTTGTCAGCAGGTTAAGATCGAGCATCAACGGCCTGCCGGAATGTTGAAGCCGCTCCCAATTCCTGAATGGAAGTGGGAGGACATATCGATGGACTTTATCACTAATATGCCGAGAACCAGGACAGGAATGAACATGATTTGGGTGATAGTTGATCGTTTAACCAAATCAGATCATTTTCTAGGCATTAAGGATATGTGGGGACCAGAGAGGTTGGCACGAGTATTTATTTCGGAGATAGTTCGATTGCATGGTATGCCGAAGACCATTGTTTCTGATCGAGACGGCCGTTTTGTGTCTCACTTTTGGAAAGCAGTTCATAAGGCCTTGGGGACCCAATTGAACTTCAGCACAGCTTATCACCCGCAGACTGACGGACAATCTGAGAGGACTATTCAAACGGTGGAAGACATGCTAAGGGCCTGTGCCTTAGATTGGTCAAACGATTGGGAAGTTCATCTACCATTGATTGAATTTACCTACAACAATAGTTGGCATGCTTCCATTAAGATGGCACCATTTGAGGCATTATACGGGAGGAGATGTAGATCGCCCCTATGTTGGGATGATTCGTCAGACTTGATCGGAACAGAACCAGAGTTGATCGTGCAGACTCAAGAAAAGATAGCCTTGATTCATGAAAGGCTGTTGACCGCCCAGAGTCGCCAGAAATCTTACGCAGACGTACGTCGTCGCCCATTGGAGTTCAGTACTGGAGACCACGTACTTTTAAAGGTTTCTCCTACTCGGGGAATATTTCGTTTCGGAAGGAAAGGAAAGCTGAGTCCGAGATATATCGGACCATTTGAGATCCTTGAGAGAGTTGGGGAGTTGGCATACAGATTGGCATTGCCGCCGTCATTATGCCATGTTCATAACGTGTTCCACGTATCCCAGTTACGGAGGTATATACCAGATCCCAGTCATATCATTGATTTCGGCGAGATCGAAGTCGCGCAGGATGGGACGTTTGAAGAAAGACCGGTCAAGATACTCGAGAGTCGAGTTAAGCAGCTGAGGAACAAACCAATCGTTTTGGTCAAAGTTCAATGGTCACGTCACAGAATGGAAGAAGCCACATGGGAAACGGAAGCTGATATGAAGTCCAGATATCCCGAGTTATTTTCGTCTTGAGTTTCGGGACGAAACTCCTTTTTAGTAGGAGAGTATGTAATATCCGGATTTATTACGGTATATTTCATCTGTATTCAAACCCTGTATTATTCGGATTCGTGGTTTTGATTATTGGAGTATGATATTTCTTGCATTGATATCTTTGTACATAAGTATAACAACATGCAAAATTTCTCATGCAAACTCGTGATAGCGCACGCTAAGAATGTAGCTTAACGCGCGCTATCGGGATACTACTAGCGCACGCTATGCATGTAGGAGTTGCGTGCGCTAAGAACTCAATTATTGAACTAGACGTCTAGCACATGCGCCAGCCGAGACATGGTTCCGGATAAGATTCCCGCAGACGAACCTGGACAGTTTTGAAGTCAACTCTTATTAGCGCGCGCTAAGGAATGCTTAGTAGCGTGCGCTAATTAGTTAAAATGCAGAATATTATAAATGGGACAACAACCCATTTTGGCTTACATTTCATTCGTCCATTCTTCATTCTTGAGAGTCCAGAGAGCTATAATAATCCTTATACACACTTAGTTAACTTGTGAGTGATCATTGAAGTGGAATATCACCTTGGAGTGGCATTCAACCAACCGGAGTCGGATTCTACCTCACGGTTCAGTGATTTTCGTCATATTAAGGTATGTTCAAACCTATCTACAGACTTAGAGTTGGATTCTAAAGAATTAGATGATCATGTTAACAAGATATTGATTTTTCATTAGTGAATTATTCAACATGCATCATGTTTGGAATATAGAGATGGTTATGCCTCAAGTACCTTGATTGTGAACATCATGATTCGAATCTTATTACATTGAACAAGTAGAGGAAGCTTCTATCATTGGTAATCCGAATCTAGTAGATGACTTCATAACAACCATGGACTTGACTCTAACATCATTATTGTTAGATGAATCTAAGGGATTGATCATGGAAGGATTTATCTAGTATAGATGGAATGTTAAACAATTGCAGCATGATAATTTTGATGGATATAAAGGTGTTGATATCAACCGTTAAGCCTTTTGAATCGTCGTATGGAGATTTGTAGTCGAAATGGAATATGGTTTTATAATGGTATACATATCCTTGAATCCGAAGTTGTTGTTATCCGTAAGATCATTCATAATCGTATGAACATGATATTCATGGAGGTAACATGAATTATCACGGAAGATTTCATTGTTTTGATCATGACGAGAACAGTCTACTGCCCAGCAGTAAACTGCCATGCACAGATAGCGCACGCTAAGCTATGTAGATTAACGTGCGCTATCGAGCACGAGTTAGCGTACGCTACGTTTGGTATGTAACGTACGCTAGGCCATCAGACGAGTCAGTCGACTGATCAGTGAAGTACTGACCATGCATAGTTAGCGTACGCTAGGCTTTGTTGTTTGCGTGCGCTATCGAGCAGACTTAACGCACGCTACACAGAGTACTTAGCATGCGCTAAGCAGTTCAGGCAGATTACATTTTATGAACTTTTAGCCGTAAATAGAATTGTTAGACATTCGTGCGATGTGAGATAAATCCTATATCATTTCTTTTGTTAAGGTTTGATCTTGTTACGTGATTGATGCAAGTACCTTATAGTATGTGATTGATGCAGTTCAGGCAGATTACATTTTATGAACTTTTAGCCATAAATCGAATTGTTAAACATTCGTGCGATGTGAGATAAATCTCTATATCATTTCTTTTGTTAAGGTTTGATCCTATAGTATTGTTCCTATCTTCAAATCGAGGCAAGTACCTTATTTGTTTTACGTATTGATGTTATACATATTGTCATGCATGTATGTCGTTGTTGTATGTCCACCTCGTGTTGGTCCGACGGGATCATCGGGGGATCTATGCTAGCATGCGCTGGATCATCGGACAGGTTTTTCCACCACGGGTTGGTCTGACGGGATCATCGTGGGTTCTAGGCAGTGAATGCTGGATCGACGGAATTACCATGTTTATGTTATGATATCATGTTGTGATTATCAGTTGTGTATGTTATGTTTGAGTTTCTCGTAGGAGAAGACTCGTTGGACATTTTATCATTTACGTAATTATTATTATTCTGCGTGTGACGTTGAATAATATGTTGTGGCACTTGTACTAGCATCGTTGTGCTAACCCCTTCGGGGGTGAACATTTTGTTTATGTTCAGGATCCAGGAGAGCGGAAAAACAACCACTGGAGCTGCATGACGACGAGGGTGCAGAGTGATGTTTCGGCCGGGTTCATTTGTCTGTTGTTTATTGGTTAATTCAATAAGTACTCGAGTACGAAGTCATTTAGGATGAATTTGAATTTGGTGATGTATTATTGAGTTTCTGTTGAACAATTGTATTATTTTTAGTATTTGGTCAGAACTGTTGTATCGTAATTCCGTTATTTCCATTCGTTAGTACCTTTTAATGTCTGTTCAATTCTTCAGCCTTGTAAATCCTTATGTAAAGGATTTACGGCGCTGTAATATTCCTGAATATATCGGGGGTGTTACAATTGTGACGAGGCCTATGTGGTTCGTCGTCATTCTGGAAATCCTATTCTGATTTGGATGGTGGTCGTGTAGGGAGAGGAGTGGACACCTGGTAAGGAGCGGGAACCTATGATGGTTTCACTGTTGGTGCTGTTTGGGAAACAGAGGAGACTGATTCCTCCTATTTCTTCTCAGTTTCAGTAGCCTGGAATATAGGTGGGACTGATTCCTCCTGCTGGCTCTCAGCTTACGCTTGTTCCGTAGAAGGGACTGAATCCTTCTATTAGATGGTGATGGATCCATCTTCTGCAGTCGGAGGAACTAATTCCTCCTTGGCGGGAGATTATGCTTTTGAAGCAGCTGGAGTCCCCTAGCCTTCAGCGGCCTTTGACTTGAAAAATTCTTTCTCGCGAGCATCCTCGTGGCTCATCCTCAGACCTATTTGGAGGTCATCATTGTCTCCATCTGAATCAGGATCTGAGTGATGGCTAGGACTCCGAGTCTTGCCATCAGACTGAGATTTCCCTTTTAATCGGGTCTTTTCCTTTGCTACATAGTAGAATGTGATCAGCTCATGGGAAAAGGGATCATCCCATCTGGTCAGGACCTCAATGTTCTGGGTGTCTATGACTCAAAACAAGCAACTCTTCATCCTTCCAATTTTCCCACTTATACTGGGAGTCGTATGGGGCGACCCTGTATGCTTTTCATATCTTGAAGCATTTGAATGCTTCATCGATCTGGACTTGGAGGAGTGCTTGATAGATTATTTCCCTCGGGAGGGAATCCAAACATTAGAGGGTTCTATTATTCAGTTGGGATCCTCTACAGGTATGGGAGCTTGTTGAGGAGAGGGATCCCTGACAGGGTGGGATTCCCTGTTGGGAGAGGGACTCTTTATAGGGGTAGGGTCCCTGTTAGGAGTGGTGATTGTCAGCTCCGAATGGGAAGCCGTTCACCGGTTCTGTCCAACTTGATAAACAACTGGTCATCTGTCATAGACATCAAAGGCTCAGGAACTGCTGTGGAAGCATCCAGCGTTTCTTCCATAGGGGTTGTTCCCTATGGGTCATCTACTGCGGCAGATGGTGCATTAGGCGCAACTGCCTCAGTGATCATTGTACCCACTGGAGGTGCTGCAGGAACACCTTCCGAGTTCGAAGAGTTCTTAGTCTTCATTTTCTTCTTCTTGACAGCTGTAGGGGAGCTGATGTCGGGAACATGTGTCTTTTTACTGACCAGTTTCTTCTTTCTGTCAATAGATTTTGATTTTTCCGAGTGATCAGTAACATCTCGATGATCACGCGATGTGGGAAGAGAGAACAGGATTGGCCTGTCGGCAAGAAGAAACCCCTTTTTGAATACAGTGGGCTTGGAACCACCAAGAAACTTTCCAACAAGGATTTTCCTGCATGGGGTGACTGCTGTATGCCACGGCTGGTTAGATTGTAGTTCAAGATCAAGCCAAAAGACTTCCTGGCAGAGTCCGGGCTCCTCCTGAAGCTGTTTCAAGATCACCTGACACCAGTTGATTTTCTCTCCGAGAATGATAGCTACCATCATCCAGAATCTCAGGCCAGTGCTTGTCTCGAATGCTTCAATCCGATTCTCAACAACTTTGCATCAAAAATCATTTAGATAAAGATAAGGCAAGGTGAAATTTTTCTTGTCGCAGGAAAGATGAACTTGCGATGGCTGAGAGTTGCCTGTGATTAAGTTCCAATAGGCCTTTAGCAAGTCATCAGACCTAAAAGATTCTAATTCCTCAAATGTCAGACCATCATAGGGCAATTTGTACAGTCTTTACAGGAGTTCCCGATTGGCGGATATCTCCTTCTCCTGGACAGTACTGACAACGGTAGCAAGGGAGACCGGTTGCAGACTCCTGATCATTTCATCGTAGCTCTCCGAGTGCAGACTACCCAACCTGCATAGACTAGTTTGTTTGACACGAGAGATGTCTAAGTTCATCCCCGTCATGTCTTCATCTTCATAAATTATTTAACATTGAAGAAAAGAGCAAGCAAAGATACGACTGTCAATTATCATGTCCTTCTTTATTACATATAGAGACAAAGTTTGAGAAGAAAACATTTTCGCAGAGAGAGAGAGAGAGAAAATTGTATGAATGTTATGTGGGATGTATATTGCAGGCTCGTTAATTATGCAGAAAGCATAAAGAGTCTGTGGATCAGCAAACTGGCCCTTTCATGGTGTGCATGAAAGCTAGGTTACAGTGAACAGTCAGATTTAAGGGATGGGAAACATCTTTGTATGAACATACATGATGAATTCAGATGCAACTCGTACATCTAATCCGTCAGTTTTAGAAATTAATGCTCGTTCCCACCTCTAACACGGTTCAGCTTCCACTATTGCATGATAATGCATTTTCAATTTTGAAATCACAGGTTTTAAGGCATTAAAGTCAAGGTGTCTTTTCAGGATTATAAGATAAATCATTTTAATTCAGACGATACATGTGGACTAGAAATAGTTTGCAAGGTTTAAGTGTATGAATTTAGATATGCTTAAAGTATCAATTGAAATACTATAGTGTATGCATTGTATCTGCAGAAATACACGTTCCCCTTAAAAGATACATACAGGATTCAATTCTTACAAAAATTTAGGATTAATGTTGTATTTTTGTGTCATACTGTGTTCCCCTTAATTAATACACATGTCATCTGTAGAAAGGTAATTATGCCTTCGTCTTCCTATAGTAAGGATATAGCTTGTAGTTCTGAGTGTACAATTAATTAAAGTGGACACTGTATTCATGGGACTTACAGCATTCCCCCTCAATTGATGAGTAATATTTTAAAACTTACCAGGAGTCAAGCTGTAGCATTCCCAATTCTTGGCGGAGCATACAGAACCTGGTGGTGCTAAGAGGCTTTGTAAAGATATCAGCTAACTAAATGTCTTTATGAATCTTTTCGATCCGGACATCTTTATTCTCCACATAATTCCGAATGAAATGATGCTTCAAATCAATGTGCTTAGTCCTTGAGTGAAAAACAGGATTATGCGTGATTGCGATTGCAGGCGTGTTGTTGCACATGATTAGAGTTTCTCTTGCAAGGATATCATAGTCTTGTAACTGATGTTGCATCCAGAGAATCTGCATAACAACTTCCAGTAGCATAATATTCTGACTGAGCTGTAGAAAGCGAGTTGGCCAATAGTTTCTTACTGAACCATGACACAAGTCTTGGTCCAAGGAAGTGACAAGTCCCGCTTGTACTCTTCCTATCCAACTTACAGCCTCTGAGATCCGAGTCACTGTAGCC
Organism: Orobanche coerulescens; assembly: GCA_033398695.1. NCBI lineage: Eukaryota > Viridiplantae > Streptophyta > Magnoliopsida > Lamiales > Orobanchaceae > Orobanche > Orobanche coerulescens. The sequence continues at coordinate 88,589,856 of CM065818.1, read as the reverse complement.
CACCAAATTGAATCGTCCTTTCTTAGGATACCACAATCCTACATCGATTGTTCCTTTTACATACTCAAGAATTCGTTTGGCTGTGGTGAAGTATGACTTTTTAGGTGCTACCTGATACCGAGCACACACTCCTATAGAAAATTAGATATCGGGCCTGCTGGCAGTTAGGTACAGGAGTGATCCTATAAGCATCCTGTAGAGTGATTGATCAACCGGCTTTCCAACTTCATCATCACTTATCTGTGTGGAAATGCTCATAGAAGTAGATGATTATTTTAAAGTATTCATTCCGAACTTGTTGAGCAGCTCATTGATGTATTTCTACTGATTGATGAATATACCTCTAGGAAGTTGTTTCACCTACAAACCTAAGAAATAGCTAAGTTCTCCCATCATAGTCATTTCAAATTTACTTTGCATGAGATGAGAGCACTTTTGAGATAAAATCAAGGTTAGTTGAACCAAAAATAATATCGTCTACATACATTAGTACCATGAGAAGATCGTTATCTTCTTGGATTTTGAAGAAGCTTTTGTTAACTACACCTTTCTGAAATCTATTACTGATGAGATACAGTGATAGGGTTTCGTACCATTCCCTAGGTGCTTGCTTAAGCCCGTGCAGTGCTTTCCTTATCATGTACACTAGGTCCCCACCTTCTGTGTTGGCAAACCCTGGAGGTTGTTCAACATAAACTTCTTCGGCAAGGTCTCCATTTATGAATGCGCTCTTAACATCCATTTGATATACGATAAAGCTCTTATGAGTGGTAAATGCTAAAAATATCGTAATGGATTCAAGTCGAGCTATAGGGGTAATAGTTTTATCATAAATTATTTCTTATTCCTGTCTGTAACCTTGGGCGACTAATCTAGATTTGTTCCTGATAACAAGTCTGTTTTCTTTGTTTTTATTCCGGAATACCCATTTGGCTCCTATGACTGCTTGATGGGTTGGTTTAGGGACTAGGTACCAAATATTATTTCTTATAGAAGTGATCCAGCGAGAGTTGTTAAGAACCTCATTAGCCGAAACAGGTTAAGGATGGGCTAGGAATACAGCTGGAGTGCATATGGCAAGTCTTCTAAGTTCAGCTTAGGATTTCCATATAGAGAATTGAGACTTTTCATAATTGGATTCTGTCTCTTCCTATGCACAAAATACGGTTCCTTGTGTACTCTGTTTTTTATAGGTGGTCACGCCAGCATCAATATCTCCAATTATTAGCTCCTGGGGTTGATCTCTAAACCACCTCCTGTTTGGTTCTAGTTCAACATCCTGTGTTATGTCCTGACAGGCTATAGTCTCACCTTCATCTTCTATAGCATCGGCTTCAACTACTTCTGTTCTTACAGCGGCGGGATTAATTTCTAGGTTTACAACAGGTTCAATTAGAGTCTGGGGATTTCCTCTTTGGATAGTGTCTGGATAGCTTGAGTTAGGTCTTCTATTCCTGTAGGGTCGGAATGAGGTTCATAAAAGACTACATGGACTGATTCCTCTATTATCCCTTTTGTTGAATATCCTGAATGCTTTGCTGACAGAGGAGTGTGCAACAAAAATACCCTCATTAGACTTTTTATAGAAGGTCTTCGATTGATAATTTCCATTGTTGAGAACATAACACATGCTTCTAAAATATGAAAATACGCAATCATTGGAGTTTTATTGTTTCATATGTCGTATGCTGTTTTGTTGTGGTACTTGATGATATAGCAGTTTTGTGTATAACACACTGTATTTGTTGCTTCTCCCAGAAACGCTGCGGCAACATGCTTGCAGCTTTTATGGTTCTTGTTACTTCTTTCAGCATCCTGTTCTTTCGCTCGACAACACCATTTTATTGAGGAGTATGGGCTGCTGAGTATTCATGTTGTATGCCATTGTCTGCACAGTATTGCTCTATAAAGCAATTAGGGAATTTTGTGCCTCTATTGGAACAAATGGATACTCGACCCTTTCTCATTTTCCAGCTTTTCAGTTGTTCCGATAGTTTTGTGATTGTTTTTTTCTTCTGATTCAGGAAGATGGTCCAAGCATACTTAGAAAAGTGATCAACAATGACAAGACAATATTCCATACCTCCCACGCTGGCAGGGTCTACAAGAACGTAGATATCTATATGTAGCAAATCCAGGAACCTATGGGTGGAGACATATAATTCGCTCTTCAGAGAGGTCTTGACCTGATTGCCTTTTTGACAGGGTCCACATACATTATTTTTATGAAATGAGACGTCGGGCAAGCCTCTAACCATTCTCTATTGATCTAGCTTGTTGATGGTCTTAAAATTGATAAGCGGCATCCTCGTGTGCCATATCCAGCTTTGATCTGTAGTGCCTTTGGCAACAAAATAAGGAATTATGGTGTTAGTGGGATTCAAGTCTGCAATATACATCTTACCTGACTGGTTGCCTGTAAGGACAATTTGCTTGGTTTTGGTGTCCTTCACCTTACAGTGATCTACATAGAATTTGACTGAGAACTGTTTGTCACAGAACTGGATAATGTTAAGTAAATTGTACTGTGGTCCTTCTACGTAGGCTACATTGATACTTTGAATTTTCCTATAAGCAGGGTTCCTTTCCCTCTTGTTCTTCCTTTAGATTTGTCACCGAATCGCACATTTGGACCGTGACCTTCTACATAATCTGACATCTTAGTGATATATCCTATCATGTGGCGAGAACATTCGCTATCGAAATACCAGATGTCCTTCTCCTTGATATCATGTAATCAAAAAGATTAAGTAGATTTAAGTCTCTTTTGATTTTTGGTCCTTGGTTATTAGTGATTTTCGGTACACATATTTGCCTGACAGCAATGGATTTGCTGTCGGTTGCATTTGGTCCTATTTTGCGAGATATGCTTGGAGCATGCATGTAATCACTGTAAGCCTGGTTATTATGCATGTGAAATTGAATTTTGGCTCCAGTACAATTGCTATCTCGATTGTTGTCTGCCTTCTAGGTTTCCAGTTGGATTCTCATGTTTGCTGTTGATAGAAATATGTGGCAGATTGCTTACGGGATAGATATTTGGTTTTATGTACCCAGTATCTAGGGGCAGTGTACTATTGGTAGTACTGAGGTGCATACTGCTGATACTTGGGTACAACCTTCCTTCTAGCCAGCTGCTGATGCTGTTGGTATGCTCTAGGAGCATACTGTTGATGACTAGTATTACATCTTACAGGTCTATGAGAGTAGGGTTTCCGCTGCTTAAGATATGAGCTAGGTGGCGGAATGGCAGTTGCAGTCCGAAAAGGGGCAGCTGTAACCTTTACTGGACCATCCTTTGGGACTTCTTTGGGTTCTGGAATGGGTTCTACTCCTTTTACAAACACCGTACTAGTTTTGCCTTTATGGGAGAACGAGTCGTATCCCAAGCCACGTTTGTCGTGGGCGTGCTGCCTAGTGCTTAGGATGTCTTCCATCTTCGATGATTTCTCAAAATACTTGAGGATGGTCTCGAGTTCTCTTCTCTTTTCTTGAGAAGCTGTATTTTAACTTCTAACAAAGCATAATCATTTATCTTGCATTTACTATGAGTTTTTAATTCATTTATTTTGGTTGCAAGTTTATAATTGCTTTCTAAGATTTTTTTTCATGAACGATCTTGCTGTTTCACAATCCAGAGACATATTTTGACAGTTATTTTTTAGCAGCTCGTTTTCGTCCTTCAGCTCTAAATTTTAAAGATAGATATAGGTTTTCTTGTTTAAGAATATCATGGGCCTTTTGAATGTTTCTGAACTCATTCATCATGTTTTCGAATGTATGTGATGCATTAATAAGATTAGCTGAGGTTGAGCTTACCTCATCCTCACTGTCTTCATCATCATCTCCTTCCTTGGCCGTAAAGCACATGTATGCTTTATCTTCGATTTCATCATCGGAGGAGTCACTTGTAATACCCGTACTTTTTATTGAATGTTTAACCTTGCCGTTCTTCCTCTTTTGTCGCTTTGTAAACACTTTGAGAAGTTGTCGATGTCGATTTAGAGTTTCATACCTTTTTGGATCATGATCGTGTTGACTGGACCTTTCGGCAGTGTTCTGGGACAGGCAGATAGCGCACACTAGGCCTATGCTAATGCACGCTATTTCTACTTGAGTAGCGCACGTTAGCTTTGAGCCTTAGCGCGTGCTAACGTTCGAATCATGGCAGAGGAAGTAGCTGATTCTGCCCTCTGGACTAGCAGTTAGCGCACGCTAGGTATTAGCTAGCGCATGCTATTCGTGTTCAGTAGCGTGCGCTAACATCGTCCGTAGCGTACGCTAATGACATTAGTCGGCAGCGGCAGTGGGGTATTTCTACTTTCTGGACTAGCGGGTAGTGCATGCTAGGCGGCAGCTAGCGCACGCTATAGGTGTTGCGTTGCGTGCGCTAGTGCCCATTCGTAGTGCACGCTAGTGGAGTTGGGCTGTGAACTGGAATTTTACAGGATACCAGTTAGCGCAAGCTAAGGTGTGGTAGCGCGTGCTAACGTATCAGGACATAAGCCACTGGACTATCGGGTGACCCTGTTAGCGCATGCTAACCCCGATTTTTAGCGCGTGCTAACCTGGCATATTATATAATGGGCTGTCAACCCCTGCACTTGTCATTTTACATCTTTTTCACTCATTCCGATGGGAGAGATCGGGAGAGGGCGATTTGGGGCAATTTGAGGCGGTCCTTCTTCTACTATCATCATATTTGGTTGGATAATAAAGATTACACAACTTCTAATCCATTTCTATCTTCCAAATTAAGGTAAAATCCTTATAACCCTAGTTTTAGGAATTTTTGGTGATTTTCTTAGAATCGTTCGATTTATCCATTTTGGAGCTTGAGATCTTTGAGATTATGATGTATCTACCCCATACCCACGTTTCCCCTATGATTATATAGATTGTTTTGTACCTTGTTCGATCTTGAGAGGGTTTAGGTGATTTTCAAACCTCTAGTTGATTTTCCTCATAGTTTCATGAATCGTAGGCGGGTTTTGGGAGTTTCTTCGTGTGATTTGAGTATGGATTATTGATTATCGTATTCCTTACAAATTGTTTAGGTGGCGGAAGTGCGTTCTTGGACCTACCGAACTTATACTCTTTTCCGTCCGATTCTCGATGTCTCAAAGGCAAGTATATGTTTATGATTGTACGTTCTCAACTTTGAAAGTAATATATATGAATTGTATAATGGTTTATAACCACTCTGGGATGGGCCGACGGGTCCTCTGAGGGTTCCGTAGCCTCTGGTGCAGTTCCGTGGATATTTTAGGTTAACCACTCTGGGACGGACCGACGGGTCCTCTGAGGGTTCCGTAGCCTCTGGTGCGGTTCCGCGTTAATCATGTATGTATTGAATGTGATGCTTTGAGATTTAGTTATTCCATAATACTAGTCTTGAGTTGATGACATGATGATTACATTTACTTTATTGTCGAGGAGTATTGTGTTTCATATTCAATATACTTGTACTAGCTATTCGACGGCTAACCCCTTTGTGGGGGAAATACCTTTCATGTATTTCAGGATCCAGGAGAGCGGATAGGCATGTACCGTGTCGGCATGAAGATGATGGGCAAGTGTGATGCCGCGTCTTGTCTCTGATTATGTTTTGTATTTCCTCCATTCAGTGTTGTTGTACTTGAATGGTTTTTGAATACTCGAGTACTGTTTTCGGTTCCCTTGATGTTTCGGCTTGTGTTGCCGTGGTATTGATTTTTGATGAGATGTATTCAGATGTATTGGATATGGTTTTGAATACCATTTTTATTATCTTCCATTTCATTGTACATGGACCTTCTCGGTCAAAGTTCATAGTTCCGCATATAAATAACCTTGTGGGTCCCATGGCGGGACTCACGGTGCTGTAATATACCCTGAATAACTTGGGGGTATTACAGAATATGGTATCAGAGCTTATGTTTATGGATACCTAGGCTGTCGATCTATCGAGTCGATTGAGTCATCGTTTATCTACAGTATCACTACTTTTCCATCATCACAGTGCGACCGGAACTTGTAAGACCTTTGACTCTCCTAGTGTTTCCTTAATCGCTTTACTTTTGATTTGGTATTTTTGGGAATCGGTCACTTCGATGACATGCAATTTGAATTTTACTTATGTGCTTTGTGTATCCTTCAGAATATCTGCTGATAGGGGACAGAGATGAGGCCGTGGTCGTATACGCGGATGAGGATGTGGCGCGGCCGCTTCCCTCAGTTCTGTTGCGGGGTCGACCACCCCTAGTTTATCTAACTCAGTACATCCTGATACTGAGGGTCATCATGACTAGTCGACCGGCCAAGGTAATAACGCAGATTTTGGAGTTACGAATGTCCTTAAACAATTGGCTAACCAAATGACTATCCTGGCCCAAGCCGTTCAATTGAACAATCTGAACCCGACATCGGATGCCTTGCTTCAGAATGTAATTCGTATGCACCCTCCGCAGTTCAGCGGTGCTACAGACCCGATGAGTTGGGAGAATTGGTTGGCAGAGTTAGAGAAAATGTTTGAAGCGGTTGATTGTCCGGAAGTGAGGAAGGTACCGATTGCTCAGTACTTCCTTACCAAGGAAGCCGTGACATGGTGGAAAGTTATCAGGCCTCAGGATCATGCTGCTACGTGGGAAGAGTTTAAAGATCTACTAGAGGCCAAGTTTTGTCCTTGGCCAGTGCAAAAAGGTAGAATCTGAGCCTTTTTAGAGGCTAAGCCGCAGAATATTCCAGTCTCACAGGCGATAGTGGAATACAACCAACAGCTGATCCACGTGAAGAATCAAGTGTGGGATGAGCCTGACAAGATCCTTTACTTTGATATGCGGATGAGTATGCATTTATGGCGTTATATGTCCGGGTTTGCTTGTACTACCTTGAAGGAATACCGAGACAGGGCTTTGGCATATGACATGTTAAGTCCCAACAATGATACCGCAAAAGAACTGAAGAAGCAGAAGATCGTTGGTAACTTTTTTGGTCCTAAAGGTGGCAACTTCCAGAGACCTCATACGACTAACCATTCTGTCGGGCAGTCATCACGATCTGCTAGAGGGAAGAGGAGTTTTCGTTCTGATCCGGGCACCTCAACTTTCCCGGTAACTTGTTTTAATTGTGGTCGTACATGCCAGGCTAATCTGGAGTGCAATTTCCCACCCCTGAAGTGTCACACTTGTGGACAGATGGGACATAGGGCAGCTTATTGCCCCGAACAAGATCAAACTGTGGACACTCGGGCTTCTACCCCAGCGCCTTTAGATCAGAGCATGAATCAGCGGCAACCGGTTGGACGATCACAACAGAGTTATGGCAGAGGCCGAGGACGGAGTCAGAATTCTAGAGGGAGAGATTATAGCATCTATACGGCACACCCACGAGTCTATGAAGTGCGTCGAGCAGATGAACCCGATGCGGTGGTGGCCTCAAGTGCCATTCATATTCTATCTCATCCAGTTCGTGTACTTTTTGATTCGGGTGCTACACATTCTTTCATCTCCTTGGAGTGTGTACGACGTTTGAATATAACTTGTATGATTGCTTGCGATCCTTTCATTTTGGAACTACCTAGCAGGGATGGAATCGTGGGGAATCGGGAGATTAGAGATTTTTTGGTGAATATAGCCGGTGCGTATTGGTTGTCGAGCTTTATTGTGGTTGATATGGAAGGCGAGGATATGATCCTCGGCGAGGATTGGCTTAACAATCACCACGCGATTATGAATTACCGTACTAAGGTTATCATTATGATGACTAAAGACGGTTCCGAGTACTCATTTATAGGATGTAAGTCGGGCAAACCTAAGTTGCTTATCAGCGCCATGAAGGTCGTAAAACTTTTGAATAAAGGTTGCACGGGCTATTGGTATTATGCTTTGAATATGGAAGGGAACGAAGTCGATTTCTCTTCGATTCCAGTTGTTAATCAGTATCCCGACGTTTTTCTGGACGACCTCCCGGGATTACCACCGGATCGAGAGATAGAATTTTCTGTGGACTTAGAGCCTGACGCGGCTTCAATTTCTAAGGCACCTTATTGGATGGAACCTTTTGAGATGCAAGAATTAAAGAGTCAGCTGGGAGAACTATTGGATAAAGGTTACATCAGACTGAGCGCTTAGCCTTGGGGCGCGCCTGTTCTTTTTGTGAGGAAGAAGGATGGTTCACTACGTTTATGCATTGATTACCGTGAACTAAACAAAGTGACCATCAAGAACAAGTATCCTTTGCCGCGTATAGATGGTTTATTTGATTAGTTGCAGAGAGCCGCAGTATTCTCAAAAATCGATTTGAGATCAGGGTACTATCAGCTGCGGGTGAAAGAGTCTGATGTTCTGAAGACTGCATTTCGGACGAGGTACGGACGTTATGAATTTGTGGTCATGCCTTTTGGATTGACTAATGCACCGGCACTATTCATGCAACTAATGAACAAGATATTCATCGAATACCTGGACAGATGTGTGGTCGTCTTTGTTGACGACATCTTGATTTATTCTCACGATAAGGAGGAACATGACCGGCACTCGCGTTTGATACTAGATGTTTTGAGAGTCGAGCACCTCTATGCAAAATTCTCGAAATGTCAGTTCTGATTGGAAGAAGTTATGTTTCTCGGCCATGTGATTTCAGCCGAAAGGGTTCGTGTATACCCGCAGAAGATTGAGGCAGTGCTAGATTGGGCACCGCCTAAAAATGTTAAGAAGTTCGTAGCTTTTTGGGTCTTGCTGGGTATTACCATTGGTTTGTCGAGGGGTTCTCGAAACTCGCTTGGCCGCTTACGAAATTACTCCAGAAGATAAAAAAGTTTATTTGGACGGATGAGAGACAGCAGAGCTTCGATGAGCTGAAGAGATGTTTGACCTCAGCGCCGATTTTAGCTTTACCCCAGGGTAGTGAAGGATTTGCAGTTTATAGCGACGCTTCGGGACAAGAGCTTGGATGTGTGCTTATGCAGCATGATAAGACGATAGCTTTTGCATCACGACAGTTGAAGTCGTATGAGATGAACTATCTTACTCACGATTTGGAGTTGGCCGCAATTGTCTTCGCACTTAAGATTTGGCGGCATTATTTGTATGGCTCTCTGTGTCGGATTTATACCAATCACAAGAGTTTGAAGTATATTTTTAGTCAGAAAGAGCTGAATATGAGGCAGAGATGTTGGTTGGAATTGATCAAGGGTTACGATTTGGAAATTCTTTACCACCCGGGAAAGGCCAATGTCGTCGCGGATGCTTTGAGCCGCAAATCGGAATCGCTTCAGATGCTCGAGGTTCTTACATATCAAATGAAGATTCGTCAGTATTTAATCGAGCAAGGAATAGAAGTTTGGCTTCAAAGAGTGCAAGAACAGTTGTGCACTCTCGAAATTACTTCGTCCTTGGTTGACGACATCAAAGGGAAACAGTGGAGTGACCCGATGATCTCTCAACTGAATGAAGATGTAATTAAAGGAAAAGCCCTGGTTTTATGGTCCATGAAGATAGAATTCTGAGATTTCAAGGCAGGCTTTGTGTTCCGAATGATCTAGAGTTGAGGCAGAGAATTCTCCGAGAAGCTCATGCTATGCAGCATGATAAGACGATAGCTTTTGCATCACGACAGTTGAAGTCATATGAGATGAACTATCCTACTCACGATTTGGAGTTGGCCGCAATTGTCTTCGCACTTAAGATTTGGCGGCATTATTTGTATGGCTCTCCGTGTCGGATTTATACCAATCACAAGAGTTTGAAGTATATTTTTAGTCAGAAAGAGCTGAATATGAGGCAGAGATGTTGGTTGGAATTGATCAAGGGTTACGATTTGGAAATTCTTTACCACCCGGGAAAGGCTAATGTCGTCGCGGATGCTTTGAGCCGCAAATCGGAATCGCTTCAGATGCTCGAGGTTCTTACATATCAAACGAAGATTCGTCAGTATTTAATCGAGCAAGGAATAGAAGTTTGGCTTCAAAGAGTGCAAGGACAGTTGTGCACTCTCGAAATTACTTCGTCCTTGGTTGACGACATCAAAGGGAAACAGTGGAGTGACCCGATGATCTCTCAACTGAATGAAGATGTAATTAAAGGAAAAGCCCTGGTTTTATGGTCCATGAAGATAGTATTTTGAGATTTCAAGGCAGGCTTTGTGTTCCGAATGATCTAGAGTTGAGGCAGAGAATTCTCCGAGAAGCTCATGTTATGCCTTACTCAATCCACCCCGGAACGAGTAAGATGTACAAGGACTTAAAGCGAAAATTTTGGTGGAATAATATGAAGAAAGATATCATGGAGTTTGTACTACGATGATTGACGTGTCAACAAGTCAAGATTGAACATCAACGACCGGCGGGGTTGTTGAAGCCGCTTCCCATTTCCGAGTGGAAGTGGGAAGATATCACTATGGATTTTATCACTGGAATGCCGAGAACTAGAGCAGGAATGAATATGATTTTGGTAATCGTCGATCGGTTGACCAAGTCTGCACACTTCCTAGGTATTAAGGATACTTGGGGACCGGAGATATTGGCTCGAACTTTTATATCTGAGATCGTGAGATTACATGGTGCCCCTAAGACCATTGTTTCCGATCAAGATGGTTGTTTCGTATCGCATTTTTGGCCGGCCATTCATGAGGCTTTGGGCACCGAGTTGAGATTGAGCATGACTTTTCATCCTCAGTCAGACGGTCAGACGGAGCGGACAATTCAAACGTTGGAGGATATGTTGCGGGCTTGTGCCCTAGACTGGAGTAATGATTGGGAGCTCCACTTGCCGTTGATCGAGTTTTCCTACAATAATAGTTGGCATGCGTCGATCAAAATGGCACCGTTCGAAGTACTTTATGGTAGGCGGTGTAGATCGCCATTATGTTGGGATGAGACTTTGGAGCTAGTCGGAACGGAACCGGACATGTTGTTGGAGAGTAAGGAGAAGATTTTTATTATCCGGGACCGGTTGTTGACCGCCCAGAGCCGTCAGAAATCTTATGCTGATAACCATCGTCGGCCTTTAGAATTCGAAGTGGTAGACCATGTTCTACTCAAGGTGTTGCTAACCATAGGAGTTTTCGGCTTCGGGGAAAAGAGGAAACTTAGTCCGAGGTATATCCGACCTTTTGAAATTTTGGACAGGGTTGGAGATTTAGCTTATTGCTTGGCGTTGCCTCCAGCTTTGAATCATGTCCATAGCGTTTTTCATGTGTCTCAGTTGAGAAAGTACGTGCCGGATCTAAGTCATGTTATCGATTATAGAGAGATTGACATAGCCGAGGATGTTACCTTTCCGGAGAGGCCGATGAAGATCATTTAACGTCGTGAGAAGCAGCTTCGACACAAAACCATTCCATTGGTTAAAGTGCAATGGTCGAGACATGGAGTCGAGGAGGTGACTTGGGAGATGGAAGAGAAGATGCGATCTGATTTCCCCGAACTTTTTATTTCTTAAGTTTTGGGACGAAACTTCTTTTTAGAGGGGGAGAATGTAATACCCGTACTTTTTATTGAATGTTTGACCTTGCCGTTCTTCCTCTTTTGTCGCTCTATAAACATTTTGAGATCTTGTCGATGTCGATTTAGAGTTTCATAACTTTTTGGATCATGATCGTGTTGACTGGACCTTTCGGCAGTGTTCTGGGACAGGCAGATAGCGCACGCTAGGCCTAGGCTAACGCACGCTATTTCTACTTGAGCAGCACATGCTAGCTTTGAGCCTTAGCGCGCGCTAACGTTCGGAGCATGGCAGAGGCAGTAGCTGGTTCTGCCCTTTGGACTAGTAGTTAGCGTACGCTAGGTATTAGCTAGCACATGCCATTCGTGTAAGTAGTGCATGCTAACATCGCCTGTAGCGTACGTTAATGAGCTGAGTCAGCAGAGGCAGTAGGGTACTTCTACTTTATGGACTAGCAGGAAGCGCACGCTAGGAGGCAGCTAGCGCACGCTATAGGTGTTGCGTAGCACGTGCTAGTGCCCAGTCGTAGCACATGCTAGCGGAGTTGGGCAGTGAACTGGAATTTTTGCAGGATACCAGTTAGTGCACGCTAAGGTGTGGTAGCGAGCGCTAACGTATCAGGACAGAAGCCACTGGACTACCGAGTGACCCCGTTAGCGCACGCTAACCCCGATTTCTAGTGCGCGCTAACCTGGTGTATCATATAAGGGGCAGTCAACCCTTGTAGTTGTCATTTTGCATCTTTTTCATTCATTCTGATGGGATAGCTTGGGAGAGGGAGATTTGGGGAGATTTGAGGCGGTCCTTCTTCAACTATCATCATATTTGGTTGGATAATAAAGATTACACAACATCTAATCCATTTCTATCTTCCAAATCAAAGTGAAATTCTTATAACCCTAGTTTTGGGAATTTTTGGGGATTTTCTTAGATTCGTTCGATTTATCCATTTTGGAGCTTGAGATCTTTGAGATTATGATGTATCTACCCCGTTCCCACATTTCCCTTACGATTATATGGATTTTTTTGTACCTTGTTTGATCTTGAGAGGGTTTGGGTGATTTTCAAACCTCTAGTTGATTTTCCTCGTAGTTTCGTGAATCGTAGGTAGGTTTCGGGAGTTTCTTCGTATGATTTGAGTATGGATTATTGATTATCATATTCCTTATGAATCGTTTAGGTGCTGGAAGTGCGTTCTTGGACCTACTGAACTTATACTCTTTTCCTTCCGATTCTCGATGTCTCAAAGGCAAGTATATGTTTATGATTGTACGTTCTCGACTTTGAAAGTAAGATATATGAATTGTATAATGGTTTAAATCCACTCTGGGACGGGCCGAAGGGTCCTCTGAGGGTTCTGTAGCCTCTGGCGCAGCTCTGCAGATATTTTGGGTTAACCACTCTGGGACGGTGTAATATCCTAGAATTTCGCCATAAATTTTTTGCATTGTTTTATCTGAGTTGTACTGTGCAGAGTGGGACCGATACAGTATGGATGAATAATTTTGGGAACTGTGAAAGATGAACCAGTATATCTATCGAGGTTATTTTTAATTCTAGGATATTACATGCTTGATATGTCTTTCGATGTCGGGTAAACTGTATGAGTATTTGTATAATTATCGTACTTGGTCGACAATTATATTTGAGGATATCGTGCATCAGATGTATCGTATGAGAATGTTATCAGAACGAGTATATGTATTCAGCATGTGGCGTATACGTGTTCGGTATATTGAGATGGGAGACAGGAGCATAAACGGCTAAGTATGAAAGCCACTACGTACGTTAAGCATAGGAGCTTACATACGTAATGGTGCAAGCGTAGCGTACGCTAAGTGAGTTTAGCGTACGTTAGGCTGAGTACATAACGTGTTAGGAATACTTATTAGATTTTAATGATGTCATCATTATATGTTCAAATGTTAATCTATTACTTGGCAAAATGTAAGGAAGAACCAAATGAGTATCTTCCATAGGCCAAAATTGTGATAAGTTAAATATTTGGCAAAATGTAAAGAAGAACCAAATGAGTGTCTTCTATAGGCCACATAAGTTGAGCATTAAGAAAAAATCGGCTAAGTTCAAATCAGATAAGTATCCATCAGCCGAGTCTTGGTCAACTCACCTGTTCAGATAAGGTTGACCTCAGACAAGATTTATCAGGCAACCTCTATCAGAGAAGTTCTGGTCAATGAATTAATCAACGAAGTTGGATCAGACTGCAGTCAAGAAGGAAAGTCAAGTCGTCTGAATTCTGACCATCAGATTAGTCAAGTTCAATCAGGTCATAAGACTACACACAAGTCGGCACATCAGAGAAGTCGACAGCAGAGACGGTTGACTGCACATCAGAAAGGTTGACCACAGAGAGACCAGTTGAATGATCAGCCAAGTACTCCAGTCCACGTCAGCATGCGTTGAATAGTCAATATTTACGGAAAGTCACATGCGGGCGATTAGAGACAGACTGGAGAGATTCTCGGAAAGGATATGAATTAAGTAATTCATCTAGACCCACCACTAGAGACTTTAAGCATATTAAAATCAAAAGATTCAGCGCATTCACATGGAAGTCTTCACAATGGTCGTAAATTGGATTAAAATATGGGAATCCAGCCTTGCAACATTCAAAAAGAAAAAACAAAGAAGTCTATCTTTGCAACGGACGAATTTGTTACAGATTTGCAATGGCTATGAATAAATGCTCAAGGATCGACACCTATATATATCCGAAGATTTGAAGTTGAGCAATATGATGCGAACAACACTTATAAGCAATCAAAGCAAACAAAGCAATCAAAGCGAACAATAGCATCGTGAAAGAGCAAGAGTTCAAAAGTTCTTATTTGAAGAATCTACTAGTTGGAGAAGACAATCACTCGTGTCTTAAAACTTGAGTTCGGGGTACTTCACTGGTTGAAGTTCGAGAGACTGTAAAGGCATCCAAGGATCGTAGATCAAGAGGTGCAAGGCAGTCAAAGGGAGTTGCAACGGCAAGGAATTCCACTGGTTGGAAGTTGTTGTAATTGGTTGAATTACTGTAATATTTATCACTAGTTGAGAATTATAGTGAATTCATCTCCAACTGGTTTGGAGAAAAGTGGATTAGTAGAGGATTACCCCACCTCTGAGACCACTATAACTGCCTACGTGTTTTACTACTTTCATCATCATACTTAACTGTTGCATTCATACTTAAGTGTTCCATTGATTATTTCTGTATTCGTCATCAGCTGACTTCCACACTTACATTAACTACAGACGACTCTAAGTCATCTGTACCATCAGCTGAGAAACTCATCCTTTGTGAAAAAGAGTTTCAATAAGTCTATTCACCACCCCCCTTCTAGACATATTCCTGGACGACTTGTGACCTACAAGTGGTATTGGAGAGGTTGATTCAATATTTTAAGAACCAGGTCCATATATCGAGGATATATTTTAAGATCATTTTAGAAATGGAACACATGCATTCTATATTACCTATATTTTCAGTTGACGAGTATGATCTTTGGAAGATAAGGATGCAGGCACACTTATCCTCTATCCATGATGACATGTGGTGCATTATCGAAGATGGTCCTTTCATATTCGAGAAGGACAACACTCCTGGGGAGATTGCAGCCAGGAAGCCAGAAAAGATTCCAAAGAAGAGGACGGATCTGACCATATAAGAAAGAAAGCTGGCCAACCTTGACAACCGGGCCAGAGACGTGTTGTACCAAACTCTTGACAAATCAACAATGGTTAAGATCAAGAATTGCAAGAATGCAAAATAAATCTGGGACACATTAGCCTTAATGTGTGAGGGAACGTAACTAATAAAAGAGAACAAGTTGTCAATCGCTACCCAAAAGTTTGACAACTTCAAAATGAATAATGGAGAGTCTATCGACCAAGTAGACACAAGATTCACAGAGATTATTAATGAAATCAACTCTCTGAGAAAAACATATGGCAACAGGGAAATGGCATTGGAGGTTCTAAGATCTCTCAACCCAGAATGGAATATTAAGGCAGTGGCCATGAGAGAATCCAAGGATCTTAACAAATTGAATATCCAAGAGCTGTTCTCTGATCTAAAGGCAACTTCAGAAAGAATTACTCCAAGTACAAGAAGAATTATAAAGAGAACCCCAGGAGAAATCAAAAGGCTGGAAGGTGGAGTGTTATAATTACCACAAGACAGGACACATTCAAATTGACTGTTCTGACCTCAAGAAGGACGAGAGCAAGAAGGAGGTGAGCAGAAAAGAAGACCGAAGGAAGGCCTTTGTTGGAGAAGACCAAGAGCGAGTAGAATCAAGTAGCGGATTCCTCTCTGATGATGATGAAGAATATGATTGTCTGATGGCCAACCTAGCTGATGAAGAGGTAACATATAAACCCTCAGTTTCAAATAATAACAGATCAGACATGTCATAAGACATGGACTTACACGAGTCTGTAAATCAGCTTCTCAAAGATTTTGAGAGATTAAAATCTGAACACCAAACTGTATCAGCCGAGAGAACCCAGCTGCAAGATGAGAATGGGCAGCTGAAAAATGATTTCGAAAAACTCAGCCTAGAACTGAATAAAACCAAAGCTGATCTTGAAAAACAGGCTGCAGTCAACTCTACAAACCAAGCTGATAATATCACAGCTGAGATAAAACGATTAACTATTTTGAATAGTGAAAAATCAACTGCACGTGCTCATGTCAAAGCTGAGTTTACTAAACTGACTCAGCTAACTAAAACTCAGGCGAAGGAAATAACCTCCATGAAGGCATCTCTAACCCTGGACGAATTGTGTACGAATAAAAGTCCATTATATTCCAGATCAGGCCTTGGATATGACCCCCACAATCGCTCTAGTTCTAAAACCACTTTCATCAAGGGAGAAACAATTGTCTCGTCTGCTGAGCCAATATACAAACCTGTATTTCAAAATAGACAACAGCCAAGTAACAGGTCTAGGCTGCAGCCAAGATACACCAGGCAGCCAAGATACAGAAGCAGCAGCCCAGACAACATGCGCATTATTATCAAAGACTCCCCAGAAACAGATTTCAAAATGGAAGGGGCAAGTGAAAAACTCAAGGTTATCCTACTTTTCAAAATGAACAAATGTGGAGACCCCAAAGATTTCATAAATGGTCTCAGCCTAGATTTAGAAATGGCACACATCAATTTTATGAGGCATATTCGGTACACAATCCTAACAGAGGATATAGGCCCAGACCTTACACACCTTATAGGGGTAATAACAGCAACTTTCATAATCCCAGGAGAAACCAGTTCTCCACAAAACCATCTAACCCCCGAAGACCCACACAGATTTGGGTACCTAAATCTCTGCTTGTCTGATTGTAGAAAAGATGGAAGGACTACTATCACATCTCCACAAATTCAAATATAGGAGGTGAAGAATGGTTTGTAGATTCCGGATGCTCAAGGCACATGATCGGGAACAAGAAGGTGCTATCAAATTATACCAAAGAAAGAGGTCCAGATGTAACCTTTAGAGATAGCTCTAGAGGGCAGACTAAAGGTTTTGGAGAGCTGCACAGAGGAAACATCACCATATCCAAAGTTCATTATGTCAAAGGACTCAAGTATAATATTTTGAGCATATGTCAGTTTTGTGATGAAAAGAACCTAGTAGTCTTCACCATTTGGAAATGCATGGTGATAGATATCATATCTGGAGAAGTGAAGCTACAAGGATTCAGAAGAAGGGATGGCTATATGATAGATTGGAACACAGGAACTCCTAATACCTATTTTCTATCTAAGACAATAGCTGAGAATGGGTGTTTGTGGCACAAGAGACTATGTCACCTAAATTTCAAGGCTATCAACAAGATTAGTTCTCAGAAGCTGGTCAAAGGACTTCCAGAAGAAGTATTCAAGAAGGAAGCTCTCTGTGATGCATGTCAGAAAGGGAAGCGGACCAGAGCATCATTCAATCTAGTTCAACCTACCACTCTTACAACAAGGATTTTAGATCTACTTCACATGGATCTATTTGGTCCCATCAAGCCAAGGACCATAAGTGGCAGAGAGCACGCTCTAGTAGTAGTAGATGATTACTCAAGATACACATGGGTTGTTTTTCTCTATAAAAAGAGTGAAACACTAACCAAGTTACCTGAGCTGCTAAGGAGGATCCAGAATGAGAAATCTCTTTCAATCATCAAGATCAGATCAGATAGAGGAGGAGAATTTCTCAACAAGGCAATCACTGATTACACTGATCAGAATGGGATCCAGCATGAAGTCTCTGCAGCCAAGACCCCTCAACGGAATGGTGTTACTTAAAGAAGGAACAAAATCTTGAAAGAAGCTGCCAGGTCCACGATTGCAGAAGCTGACCTGCCCAAGAGGTTCTGGGCTGAAGTTGTCAACGCAGCATGTCACACTCAGAATAGGAGTATGATAGTAGGGAGACATGGAAAAACTCCCTATGATGTTTGGAATGGCAGAACACCAACATTTGCATATTTTCATATTTTTGGTTGTAAGTGTTTCATCCACAACAACGGTAAAACCCAACTAAATGCCTTTGATGCTAAAACTGATGATGGTCTCTTTATGGGATACTCACAAAGAAGCAAGGCATATAGAGTCTTTAATAAAAGAACCTTAGTTGTAGAAGAAACACCTCATGCTGTATTTGATGAAACTACTGCTGAGTACAGGATAAAGGTGGAGCTGATAGAGAATAAGCTCAAATCTGCCACCCTGGAAGAAGTCATTGTCCATGACACAGGAATGGTGGACTCACCTGCAGATCAGTCTGAAGACCCATCTGTAGCTGCTGAAGATCCAACTGCAGATCAGATAAGATCACAAAACCTACCTGATCCAGTTGCTGCTGATTAAGAGCTATCTGTAGCTGATAAAGACTCATCTGCAGATCAGACAGGAATCCCATCAGCAGATGATAAGATGGTAGTTGATCCAATTGCTGACCAAGAAGGCCAGAACCAAGCTGATGCAGAGAGAGAAGAAACCCACCAAAGCAAATCTACAGGGGGAACAGACCCTGAAGAAGAAGACATTCCTAAGTGGCTCAAAGATCATCCTATCCAACAGATCATTGGGAAGATAACTGATAGAGTCAAGACAAGACAGTCTACTCTACCCGTAGGAATGGCAATGTTTTCATGTCTTATGTCTCAAATTGAACCTAAGACAACAGATCAAGCCCTGTAAGACTATTCTTGGATCAATGCTATGCAAGAAGAGCTTAATCAGTTGGAAAGGAACAATGTTTGGAAACTAACAGACAGACCAGATCATAAGAAGGTTATTGGCACCAAATGGGTGTACAAGAACAAATGCGATGAAGATGGGGCTGTTGTTAGGAATAAATCCAGACTTGTTGCTAAAGGGTATGCACAATGCAAAGGGATAAATTTTGATGAGACCTATACACCAGTTGCAAGACTAGAAGCCATCAGACTATTCCTTGCATATGATGCATTCAAAGATTTCATAGTCTACCAGATGGATGTGAAGAGTGCCTTCCTCAATGGAATTCTAGAAGAAGAAGTCTATGTGGAGCAACCCCCTGGTTTTGTCAAAGGAGACAAAGTCTACAAGCTTTTGAAGGCCCTATATGGACTCAAGCAGGTACCAAGAGCATGGTATGAAACATTATCCGTGTTTCTTGAGAAGAATGGTTTCAGCAAAGGCAAGGTGGATAAAACCCTATTCAGAGTGGATCATGAAGACCACATATTATTAGTTCATATATATGTGGATGAAATCATATTTGGCTCAACCTGTAACACCCCAAACTAGGCGGATATTACAGTGCCGTGAATCCCCGACTGGGACCCACCAGGCGAATGAAAAGGATGAATTAAATAATATAATTGTAGTACCGAACCACATTATATTACCAAATACTCCGATGAGGAGTTTAAGTACAACACACCAGGACAATACCGAATACTAGTATATTTTATATGAAGATAAAATACACGACACTGAATGAAACGGAGTATCCAAATGAAAGTCTGCAGCGGAAAATAAAGGACAACAACATGAATAACTGAAAGATCGGGGCCCCCTACTAGTATCACTAGGACTCCTCGACATCAACATGCTATTCCCGTGCGTTTGCCTTGCCATGACCTGAAAAACAAAATCCCCAAACGGGGTCAGTTACAAAGAACAACAATCCTCAAGGGTTGAAAATACACAATCATATTTATATCTGAAGTTATGAAAAAAATTCTTAATTATGAATTACGCTGAAGAGGAGTACCATAGTACGCCCGTAGTGTTCTGTGCGAGTGTACAAGACGAATGACCGGACACACCCGTCCTTGTACCTAATTAGTCTCACGGTGTAACGCTTTCCCGTGTGCACGGTCCAATATATCGGTAAACCCAATACACAACCATCGTGTGCCCGACTAAAAATTCCACACAGCCACACCCGGCCACGCAATATGAACCCAGAAGGTCACATGAACGAGAATGACCATAACGAATATCAATGAATAATAATTAGACAAGGCCAAGAATGACTCACCGAGATGAAAATAATAGTGAAGTGATTGATAACCCAATGCAATGATTTGGAACCGTCGTTCCTCGTGAATGAAATGATTATTCGACAATTACAGGTCTCAAAATGATTAATATAATGATGAATGAGTTATGATTATGAATGATCAACAACAAAAGTAATGAATGTCCTTTTAACCGAGTAAGAATTAACTTACACAACACCGACGACAATTATCCTTCCACGAACAACGTCCTAATTGAGATATCGGTCGCTCGAACAACCTTAAATAATACAATTACCAACAATCCGTTCAATATACGAATCAAACACGAATATAATGAACTCAAAACGTCGATACGACTAAACCAAGTCCATAGAGACATTAAATCAAACACGTTGCGGCCAAACTCCGATTGTTTACAATCAAACCTCAATATACCAATATCAAAACCCCCAAGAAGTGTTTCAAACCAACAAAACATCTTCAATATGATTAATAATCCAAGACAAATATCCGAAAACGTGATTATAACGACAATTAATCGAAAACCCCCAATTTCAACTCGATATTCAAAGTGTTCTTGAATAATCCCTCAATAATCCAATGAATCCTTATACAAACTCATAATCATATACATATCCCTTCATATAACATGATAATCGCGTCCAAAACATCATATCTCAACACAAAATCGAAATCCAAGATGTTGAAGAATTTACCTCTTGAAGATCCAACCAATTCGATCCGATGAAAATGTGTAAAATCGACTATCCAAGCTTCCCAAATGATTGAAGGTGATGAAAAATACACAATCAAATGATAATTGATGAAGAAATCTCTCCCTCAAGCTATTCTCTCTCGGTTGCAGGTGAAGAAGTGGGAAATAAGTGGAAGAAATGAGCTGAAATCCTCAAAAAACGAATTTATAGGGGTTGACTCGGCTGACAGACTCGACCGTGTCCGCCTGACACGTCGCCGCGGTGGCAGCGGCGAGGACTCGACCGTGTCCCGCTGACACGGTCGCGGCGCGAGGGGCCTTCCGATAGTGACCCGTCCAAGCGGCGACACGGCATGACTCGGCCGTGTCACGGAACACGGTCGGGCGTGTCGGCGATCGGTTCGCTTATCCTAAGAGTTCGGCCGTTCCATACGACATGGTCGGGTCTGTGACGAAACCCGGCATTTCGGGACGAAATGCGGCACGGGCCGTGTCGGACGACACGGCCGAGTTCGGTCGGCAGTGATCGGCCAATAACTGAAAAAATGAGCGGGTGAGCTAAAACGACCATAACTCTCTCATCCGGACTCTGATTGACTCACCGTTTGAACCATTGGAAAACTAACTCGATGCTTTATAATACTGAAAAGATTTAGAATTTTTGGAGTTACCAAAAATTAATGGTGATCTAACAAAGTCGAACTCATGTTAGGAAAGTTGAAACAATGAACAATAACGATACACAACTCGAAGTTTTTCCGAACGGTGAACACGGTGAATGAACATGATTGATGAATGATTATAATTGAGTGAAAATCCACTGAGTGACAATCACTGAATGAAATTACTGAATGATATTGACTGAATTACAACCGGGTATTACATACACCCCCCCTTAAAAGAGTTTCGTCCCCGAAACTAAGGGTTAAACAACTCGGGATAACTCTCCCGCATACTATCCTCGGTTTCCCAAGTAGCCTCTTCGACTCCGTGTCTGGACCACTGAATCTTGACCAAAGGGATCGTCTTGTCCCTCAACTGTTTGATTCGCCGCTCCAATACTCGTACAGGACGCTCCTCGTACGAATGATCATCCGCGATCTCGATTTCGTCGAACTGAAGTATGTGACTCGGGTCGGCAGCATACTTCCGCAACTAAGAGACATGAAACACATTATGAATTCGGCTCAATGCCGGAGGCAAATCCAATCGATAAGCTAACTCGCCTACTCGATTCAAAATTTCAAACGGTCCAATGAATCTCGGACTCAACTTCCCCCGTTTTCCGAAACGGAAAGTACCTCGACTTGGGGATACCTTGACCAACACGTGGTCACCCGTCTCGAACTCTAGTGGTCGGCGACGATTATACGCATATGATTTACGCCGACTGAAATGTCAACATACGACTCTTGATCAAAGCTACCTTCTCCGGGCGGCTATAAGCATATCGGGCTCGGTGCGATTGATTCGACAAGTCATCCCAACACACCGGAGATCGACAACGACGACCGTACAAGGCCTCGTAAGGTGCCATTTTAATGGAGGCATGCCAACTATTATTATACGTGAACTCGATCAGTGGTAGTTGGGCTTCTCAATCGTCCTTCCAATCGAGGACGCATGCCCTCAACATGTCCTCTAATGTCCGAATAGTTCTCTCCGATTGTCCGTCATTTGAGAATGAAAGGCGATGCGAGATTGAGCCGAGTTCCCATAGCACGATGGTCGATTTCCAAAAATGAGACACAAATCGTCCGTCACGATCGAAAACGATACTCTTAGGAGTACCGTGCAGTCTTACTATCTCCTTGATGAATAACTGGGCCAGTCTCTCGGGACCCCACGTATCCTTGATCTCAAGGAAATGAGCTGATTTAGTTAAGCGGTCCACAATCACCCAGATCGTATTCATGCCACGACGACTCGTCGGCAAACTCGTGATGAAATCCATAGAAATGTATTCCCACTTCCACTCTGGAATAGGAAGAGGTTTTAACATACCTGTCGGTCGCTGATGTTCAATCTTGACTTGTTGACGGGTTAAGCATCTCGAAACAAATTCTGCGACTTCTCGCTTCATATTACTCCACCAGTAATTTTGTTTCAAGTCCTTATACATCTTGCTAGACCCCGGATGAACAGAATAAGGGTAGCATGAGCTTCTCTCAAAATCGAGTTTTTCAACTCGTCATTCGCAGTATGCACAACCGGTTCTTAAACCTCAAAAGTCCATCCTTGTGGACCACGAATCCAGGGCTTTCCCCGAGCCACATCTTCACGGATGCGCAACAATGAAGGGTCGAACTCGATTCTCCCGATTGCATCCTCAAGAGATGATGAAATCTCTAACATACAAAGTCGTCTCGAACTCGCTGAAGCCGGACCTCGATCTCGGGTCTAAGGAATTCTGTTGGAGCTCCTTCGGGCGATAAACGAGCAAGCATCTGCTTCTGAACGGACTTACGACTCAAGGCGTAGGCGACAACGTTCGCCTTCCCCGGGTGGTAAAGGATCTCGATATCATAATCTTTGATTAATTCCCACCACCGCATCTGTCACATATTTAACTCCTTGTGAGTAAATATATACTTCAATTCTTGTGATTGGTGAAGATCTGACAGGTGATTCCATAAAGGCAACGACGCTAAATCCCCAACGCGAAAACCACGGCTGCTAGCTCCAGGTCGTGGGTTGGATAATTGACCAACTAATCCGAGGAAACATCGGATTTACTTAATATCTTTCGGAGGTTGCCAATCTCGGATAGTCTCCGTCTTTTGAGGGTCGACATGAACTCTGTCAGATGAAATTACATGCCCGAGAAAGTCACTGCGGACCTCCAGAACTCACATTTGGAAAACTTTCCATAAAGTTTCTCTCGTCTCAACACGTCGAGAACCTGATGA
This sequence comes from Orobanche coerulescens, assembly GCA_033398695.1. NCBI lineage: Eukaryota > Viridiplantae > Streptophyta > Magnoliopsida > Lamiales > Orobanchaceae > Orobanche > Orobanche coerulescens. The sequence goes on along the minus strand of CM065818.1, from coordinate 88,566,291 downwards.
AGATGAACCTCGTATTCCTCTCGGCTAGGAGAATAAATCAAAATGTCGTTGATGAAGAAAACAACAAACTGATCCAAAAAGTCGATGAAAACCCGATTCATTAACCCCATGAATACCACAGGTGCAATAGTTAGCCCGAACGGCATAACTACGAACTCATAATGACCATAGCGTGTATGAAACACTGTCCTCGCGATATCCGACTCTCGAATCCGCAACTGGTGATATCCAGATCTTAAGTCGATCCTGGAAAATACTGAGGCTCCACAAGTTGATCTAAAAGATCATCAATACGGGTAAAGGATACTACTCTTGATCATCACCTGTTCAACTCACAGTAATTTATACACACACGAGACGAGCCATCCTTCTCCTTGACAGATCCTGCCGGTGCTCCTCTCTGAACGCAATCGGTCGGAGATAACCTTTCTCGAACTATTCCTCAAGTTGAATCTTCAACTCCGCATTCTGTTCGGGGCCATCCGATACGGTGCCTTCGATAAAGGGGCGACTGGCTCCAACTCACTCCGAATTCCCTTACTCTATGTGAAGGCAACCAGATAACTCGCGGAAATACATCGTCAACCGATGACAATGATACTACGAATGATTGAACATTTCGATTGCCCTAGAATGGTCAATCGATAAAAAAAGATACCAATAATGATTGAACAACTCGATTGCCTTAGAAAGGCCAATCGATGAAGATGATACAATGAATGTTTGAATAACTCGATTGCCTTTGAAAGGCCAATCGATGAAAATGATACAATGAATGATTGAATAGTTCGATTGTGGAATTTCTCTGCTTTCGTCATAATAATACTTCTTCTGGAACAACGGGGATTACTTCCCTGAAGCACACATTCGACAACCAACGACGGAAAGATAGCGACCAAACGCTAACAAACACTGAGGATAGTATCAAGACGATCAAACCAACTAATACCAAAAATTACATCGTCCTAAGATAAATTCACCACGATTAGATCCATCAACCAATCGCGGTCATTAAGCTTAATTCGGTATGATTCCGAAAATTCTTCCATCGTCAGGTAGACCGATGGTATGAGGTCTACAAGCAATAGGACTATCCCGAAATAAATCTATTCAAGCATGATTCGAAAATGCAAGAATGCGGTGTACCAGCATCAAAAGGTACACACAAGTTGAAATAAAATTACGAGTATACCTGAAATCATTCGGACCACCGGATCGTCGATCCTCCTCATCATATGAATCTGGGACTTGCTGGTCCCCGAACCAGACGCTCCCGTCTGATAAATACGGGCTCCAACTCTATTTGCTTCCATTGCCATAAACGACGATGACAAAGCAGTCTGATTCTGAAACGCTGGTTGTTTCGGGGCCTGAGATGCCGCCGGAGCCGACTTGGAGTCCTTTCGGCAAAAACGGGCCCTATGCCCCGCAATTCCACAGTTGTGGCATATGACAGTCTGCCTCGGACATTTAGTACTGAAATGACCTTGTTTTGCACAGTTGAAACAGGTGATGGCCGAGCTGGCCGCTCGGGATTGAGATCCCGCACGATCATGCGCCGTAGAAGGTCGCTCAGAAATGCTAGGGCCCACACGAGGCTTCTTGAAGGTTGACTGACTGCCTTCGGATAGATTACGCTTCGTTGATTTCCTGTTGACATATGCAGGTTGCTGCTCAGCAATTTCCTTAGCAGCTGGCTCATACGGGAGAGTTCTCTCGATTAAACCGGCCAGAGTGGCGTAATGATGATTGAGCAATTGCATATGGGTCATCATGGCCTGCATAAAAGTGAGTGGATCAACCCGAACATCTCCCGATCGAGCCGAGTCCTGGGCACGATTTCCCGGCAGCGAGTGATCATTTCTCGGGTTTCGGTCCGCACCGTGGCCTCTCCCCGTGCATCCCCTGACAGTTCTCTCCATACTGAAGTAAGAAGGTCGCATAATGATTATATTTCCCCGCATGATTATCACGTTATGATTATGTCATGAGATGATGAAAATGAGTATACATGCTCTAACTTAGTGATTATATGAATGATTTACTGAAGTTACAAGATTATCTGATGAAATTCTTGAAATGATTATCTTGAATAACTTAACAAGATTGATAATATGATCATCCAGATTGACAACTGAGTAATGAAATGAATTGAGTAATTAATGAGTTAACATGATCGTCCTGATTTTTAACTGAGTAATGAAATGAATTAAGTGATTAATGAGTTAACATGATCGTCCTAATCACAATGAATGATGATGTTTGAGGATTGTTAATTGATGAATGATGAATGAATGACTATTGCCAGAAATTATACCATGGCGTTAGAAATCTTACAGCTTCTTTGATTCGATTGGCTCGGCATTTGCACAGTCACACGTGGCGAAAGTCCAATGATACTAGTCGATAACGATGATTTCAAATGAGACATGACTCGGAAGGTAGTATTCAAAACCACGCTCCGATACCAACTCGTAACACCCCAAACTAGGCGGATATTACGGTCCGTGAATCCCCGACCGGGACCCACCAGCGAATGAAAAGGATGAATTAAATAATATAATTGTAGTACCGAACCACATTATATTACCAAATACTCCGATGAGGAGTTTAAGTACAACAAACCAGGACAATACCGAATACTAGTATATTTTATATGAAGATAAAATACACGACACTGAATGAAACGGAGTATCCAAATGAAAGTCTGCAGCGGAAAATAAAGGACAATAACATGAATAACTGAAAGATCGGGGGCCCCTACTAGTATCACTAGGACTCCTCGACATCAACATGATATTCCCGTGCGTTTGCCTTGCCATGACCTGAAAAACAAAATCCCCAAACGGGGTCAGTTACAAAGAACAACAATCCTCAAGGGTTGAAAATACACAATCATAATTATATCTGAAGTTATGAAAAAAATTCTTAATTATGAATTACGCTGAAGAGGAGTACCATAGTACGCCCGTAGTGTTCTGTGCGAGTGTACAAGACGAATGACCGGACACACCTGTCCTTGTACCTAATTAGTCTCACGGTGTAACGCTTTCCCGTGTGCACGGTCCAATGTATCGGTAAACCCAATACACAACCATCGTGTGCCCGACTAAAAATTCCACACAGCCACACCCGGACACGCAATATGAACCCATAAGGTCACATGAACGAGAATGACCATAATGAATATCAATGAATAATAATTAGACAAGGCCAAGAATGACTCACCGAGATGAAAATAATAGTGAAGTGATTGATAACCCAATGCAATGATTTGGAACCGTCGTTCCTCGTGAATGAAATGATTATTCGACAATTACAGGTCTCAAAATGATTAATATAATGATGAATGAGTTATGATTATGAATGATCAACAACAAAAGTAATGAATGTCCTTTTAACCGAGTAAGAATTAACTTACACAACACCGGCGACAATTATCCTTCCACGAACAACGTCCTAATTGAGATATCGGTCGCTCGAACAACCTTAAATAATACAATTACCAACAATCCGTTCAATATACGAATCAAACACGAATATAACGAACTCAAAACGTCGATACGACTAAACCAAGTCCATAGAGACATTAAATCAAACACGTTGCGGCCAAACTCCGATTGTTTACAATCAAACCTCAATATACCAATATCAAAACCCCCAAGAAGTGTTTCAAACCAACAAAACATCTTCAATATGATTAATAATCCAAGACAAATATCCGAAAACGTGATTATAACGACAATTAATCGAAAACCCCCAATTTCAACTCGATATTCAAAGTGTTCTTGAATAATCCCTCAATAATCCAATGAATCCCTATACAAACTCATAATCATATACATATCCCTTCATATAACATGATAATCGCGTCCAAAACATCATATCTCAACACAAAATCGAAATCCAAGATGTTGAAGAATTTACCTCTTGAAGATCCAACCTATTCGATCCGATGAAAACGTGTAAAATCGACTATCCAAGCTTCCCAAATGATTGAAGGTGATGAAAAATACACACTCAAATGATAATTGATGAAGAAATCTCTCCCTCAAGCTATTCTCTCTCGGTTGCAGGTGAAGAAGTGGGAAAGAAATGGAAGAAATGAGCTGAAATCCTCAAAAAACGAATTTATAGGGGTTGACTCGGCTGACAGACTCGACCGTGTCCGCCTGACACGGTCGCGGCGCGCACTGGCAGCGAGGACTCGACCGTGTCTGCTTGACACGGTCGCAGCAGAGGGGCCTTCGATAGTGACCCGTCCGACAATGACTTCGGCATGACTTCGGCCGTGTCACGGAACACGGTCGGGCGTGTCAGCGATCGGTTCGCTTATCCGGAAGAGTTCGACTCGGCCGTGCTGCGACGGCCGGTCGGGTCTGTGCGAAACCCGGCATTTCGGACGAGTACGGCACGGGCCGTGTCGGACGACACGGCCGAGTTCGGTCGGCAGTGATCGGCCAATAACTGAAAAAATGAGCGGGTGAGCTAAAACGACCATAACTCTCTCGTCCGGACTCCGATTGACTCACCGTTTGAACCATTGGAAAACTAACTCGATGCTCTATAATACTACAAAGATTTAGAATTTTTGGAGTTACCAAAAATTAATTGTGATCTAACAAAGTCGAACTCATATTAGGAAAGTTGAAACAATGAACAATAACGATACACAACTCGAAGTTTTTCCGAACGGTGAACACGGTGAATGAACATGATTGATGAATGATTATAATTGAGTGAAAATCCACTGAGTGACAATCACTGAATGAAATTACTGAATGATAATGACTGAATTACAACCGGGTATTACACAACCAACCCAGAGCTATGTGAGAAGTTCTCAAATCTCATGCAAGGAGAGTTTGAAATGAGTATGATGGGAAAGCTTAATTTCTTTCTAGGACTGCAAGTTAAGTAGACGGAAAATGGAATTTTCATCAACCAAGCCAAATACACCAGAGATCTAATCAAGAGATTTAGAATGGAATCGGCCAAGACAGCAAGAATTCCTATGAGCACAAGTACACACCTTGAAGCAGATGAAGAAGGCATATCAGTGGACTCAACCCACTATAGAGGACTCATTGGGTCACTTCTTTACCTGACTGTAAGCAGGCCAGACATTTCATATGCTGTAGGAGTATGTGCACGATTCCAGTCTAAACCCAAGCAGTCACACCTAGAAGCAGCTAAGAGGATCATCAAATATCTTAAGACTACCATTAATGTCGGTTTATGGTATCCTAAAGATAACAACTTTGAGCTGTCAGGATATTCAGATGCAGATTTTGCATGATGTAAAATCAATAGGAAAACACCAGTGGAACGTGCCAATTCTTAGGAACCAGACTGATATCTTGGTTTAGCAAGAAGCAGATATCTAACACTATCTCAACAACAGATTCGGAATATCTAGCTGCAGGTAGCTGTTGTGCCCAGGCCTTGTGGATCAGACAACAGCTAAGGGATTACACCATTATTGCAAATGAAGTCCCAATTTGGTGCGACAACAATAGTGCAATTGCAATCACCAACAATCTAGTATTGCACTCAAGGACGAAGCACATTGATGTTAAGCATCATTTCATAATAGACCATGTGCTTACTAAAAGAGTCAGAGTTGAAAGAGTTAGCACAGAATATCAAATTGCTGACATTTTCACCAAACCTTTACCCGAAGAAAGGTTTTTGGAGCTGAGCAGGGAACTTGGATTACTATATTGGGAATCTAGTACAGACAAGAAAGCTACCTGAAGACCAGATCATACGAGCAAAGGAATTTACCTGATCAGACTAGACGAAAAGACGAAGGACGGACTAAGATGACCACAGGCATCAGAACCTACCTGAAGTAGACAAGGAGAGTTACCTGATGCAGAGCAGTCAAACAGTCAACGGTCAATCAGCTAAGTTTTCTAATTTTGACCGACCCCTGAATATTTTATTATTATTTATCTGCACATGGCAATCTCACATTTACACGATTCCACAATGACAAGCTAGCACGCTTACACGTTCACACGACCCCACTAATTCAAATTTGAACCGACTCAGAAATTAATTTAATATTCCAAACGTCGCTTCAATTTCCTTTTAAATACAAAAAGCCGTTTCACTTTACCTTATTCACGCTTACGAACCCAAAATTTTACAAAGCCAAAGTTCTTTCAAATTTTCATACACTCAGAGAATTCTTCTTGCGCAGAAATGGAAGCATACTTCAAAGGAGTTAATCTAAAAGCGGTGAAGGACCAGATTATTTTCTCCCTGGTCGTCGATTTCGAAGGATTACTCGAGGCAAACCTAGACAATGATGTACGACATCTCATCAGATCGATGAAGGCAACTGGGATCTACCAATTTCTGGATATCAGCCCCAAATACCTTTTCAAAGAGGCTATTATCGCTTTTTACAGAGAAGCCCGAGTTCTCGAATCCGGAATAAGGAGCTCAATTTGTGGTGTCCAAGTGGATATCACTCCAGAATCAGTCGGGATAATCTTTGGGATGAAGTCTCATGGAATGGCTGTCGAAACCCTGAAGCAGAATGCAGCCGACACGTGGCCGAAAATCATGGTTGTTGACCAGCCGGAAAAGTTGAAGCTAACCGCGAAGAGGAATGAGATTCGGAAATAATATCGCTATGTGTTGGCCATCACCAACAAGATAGTGATGGGTATGAATGGGAGTCATGATCAACTGTCGTCAGCCAAATTTATGGTTCTGGGGGCCCTTATCCAAGATCAACCAATTGATTGGTCTGACTATATCTTCAGACAATTAGTACGTGAGGTGAACAAAGTCCAGTGGCTGGACGATGAGAAAAGATTCAAAAACAAGCTGGCATTTGGAACGCAGCTCAGTTGGATTTTGGAGCAGCTTGGTGTGGCGAAGGGAAACCGTGACCCCTTCCACATCAACAAGAGGCTTGGTCACTTAGACCAAGAGACCCTGAGGAGGCTAGGAGGTGAGAGGAAAGCAGTTCAGTTGCTAAGGGAAATGTCTGTAGAGCGAACTCCCTACAGATACCCTTCGAGCTCAGGCGAGTCAGCTGAAGATCAAGCTACAGTCAGGGATCAACCTGCATCCAGGTCTGACTCAGACTCAGACGATACCCCTATAGCCATCCGTTTCAAGAGAAGGGGACCAGCCCCTGGAGAGCCATTAATAATCGACTCATCTCCAAAACCATCCCCTAAGAGGCCCAGGCGTCTAGAATTTGCAGAAGAGGAGCAGCCAGATTACTTGTCTACACCTGCACCTGAACAGGTGGAGGATCAGCCTGCTCCTACCAGCCTGGAAACTCAGATGGTTCTTATCCTCACCCCTCATTTCATATCAGAAGAAGAAGAAGCAGGTCTGATTATTCACATTTCAGAAGCTAATTATTCGTTTAACCTGCTTGAACACAATTCTTTCAACCTGTCTGTAGAGCAACTTCTTCTGGTAAAGCAACACGCCCTTAAAAATTCTTTTATTGACATTTTTGAGGAATGGAAATCGCTTAAATCTGTTCCATTCACTCAACTTCAAGCTTTTATTGAAGGGAGTAGCTGGGAATATCCCTAGGCAACAGAGGATCTACTCATCCATTTTTGCAATGAGTCAGATCTAATTTTAATGCTCCAAGAAGACTGGTTCATGTCCAATTTTAAAACAAACATGGACCAGCTCATCCACATGATAATGAGTAGTGTTTTTGATGGTATCCTAAATGAAGAAGGAGAAGTAGGTGAAAAAGAAATAAGAATTGAAGAGGTAGTGGAGGAAGAAGAAGAAGAAGAAGAAGAAGAAGAATAAGAAGAAGAAGAAAAAATATTAGTTGAAAATCAGGAAGAAGAAGAAAGGCAGGAGGAAAAAGAAGAAAAAGAAGAAAATATCATAGTTAAAGAAAAACAAACTAAATAAGAAGTGGAAAAGACTGAAGAATTGGCAGAAGAAGATGAGGAAGAAGGAGAAGAAGTTGAACAAGAAAATAATGATGCTGATGATGATGGTGCTGATGATGATGATAAAAAGGATGATGAGGAAGAAAAGAAAGATGATGATAAAAATAATGATGAGGAAGAGAAGAAAGATGATGATAATGAGAAAGAGGAAGAATAGAGAGAGAAGAAAAAGAGGAAGAAGAAAGAGAAGAGAAAGACGAAGAAGAGGAAGTGGAAGAGACTGAAGAAAGAGAAGAAAAAGAAGAGGCTCGGGCTCTTGCCCGTTACACCAGCCTAGATGGAGATTTTGATGACAGGTCGGGGACCCCAGATCAGACCCCACCTGATTAGCCGCCTGCAGACAGGAGTCTGCAGATAGGTAGGTTGACTGCAAACCTACCTGCAGGCACAAAAATCATCGGTGAGAACTCACCTCAGCCATCACCTATCTCCCCTGTGATGACTGAGCTGATCCGCAGCATAGTTAAAGAATCCTTGGAAGAGCTTCTTGCCGCAAGAATCTCACATAACCTGCAGACCATAAATTCCAAGATTGACACCCTACTGCAGAGGAATGCTCCTCAACCTCCTCCTCCCAACAATTCCAGAATGCCCCTTGGCATGTCTGACTGTATGCATCGAGTAGAACAGCAATTGACCATATTGGTTGATGCTGGCAAAAAGGGGTAAGGAGAGCAGGGGGAATTTAGAGAAGGTTAGGTTCAGGAGCTCAGAACGAAGAAGAGGCAAGATGTCCAATTACTTGAAGTTGGGGTATCAACTGCAAAGAGGAAGGGAAAAAACTAACCCAGAGCAGACTGATGATCAGTCTGGAGCCAAGAGAAGGAGGAACAGACTTGGAGAAGAGCCTACATTAGAATGGGAAGGCAAAGAGTTGTGGTTTGTTGAGGATTTTCTACTTGTCGAAGCCGGTCCAATGTGGGGAACTGCAAAGAAGCAGTTCATTGAAAAAATTTATATCTGGGAGTTACTCCAGGAGAATAATTGGTCCCCACAACAGACTTTTATTGACTTTATGGAATCAACACATCCAACTCTCTGGGCCATCTTAGTAAAACATGCAAAGGCATGGAATGCATACCCATGGTTCCTCCCTTCAAACCCGAAGATCCTCCCACTTTGCAAAATAATGAATTGGATGAGCTAGCATTGCAAAATGAGATAAGGAAGCTGTCTGAACAGCATAAGTTCTCTTCCAAAGAAGAACAAGATTTTGCCGCTCTAGTTATCAGGAGGAAGTATGGCCTAGCACCTATCAAGAAAAGACCAATCGGTGCAAAGCCCTTTAGGCCTCCCAAGCAAACTGTCCGCAGAGGCAGAGGCAGGTAGGACTTGTTTTGTTCTTGTATTTTCCTTATAATTTTTGATTTTGAAAGACTTGTGATTTTTCTGTATTTGTTTGTTCATTCAAAGCTGATGTACTTGTAAACAAAACAGAAATTTAATATAAACAGTCATTTGAACGATAACCTCTAATTGTCTCAAAACAAGACTGATTTTAGTTTGTGTCTTGCACTTATGTGCAGACCTGTGCCTTTGAATAATTGCTAAAAGTTTTGCCATCATCAAAATAGGGGGAATTTGTTAGGAATACTTATTAGATTTTGATGATGTCATCATTATATGTTCAAATGTAAATCTATTACTTGCAAAATGTAAGGAAGAACCAAATGAGTATCTTCCATAGGCCAAAACTGCGATAAGTTAAATGCTTGGCAAAATGTAAAGAAGAACCAAATGAGTGTCTTCTATAGGCCACATAAGTTAGGCGTTAAAAAAAATCGGCTAAGTTCAAATCAGATAAGTATCCATCAGCCGAGTCTTGGTCAACTCCCCTGTTCAGATAAGGTTGACCTCAAACAAGATTTATCAAGCAACCTCTATCATAGAAGTTTTGGTCAATGAATTAATCAGCAAAGTTGGACGAGACTGTAGTCAAGAAGGAAAGTCAAGTCGTCTGAAGTCTGACCATCAGATCAGCCAAGTTTAATCAGGTCAGAAGAGTACAGATAAGTCAGTACATCAGAGAAGTTAACAGCAGAGAACGTTGACTGCACATCAGAAAGGTTGACCACGGAGAGACCAGTTAAGTGATCAGCCAAGTACTCCAGTCCACATCAGCATGCGTTGAATAGACAATATTTACGGAAAGTCACATGTGGGCGATTAGAGACAGACTGGAGCCCGGAAAGGATATGAATTAAGTAATTCATCCAGACCCACCACTGGAGACTTTAAGCCTATTAAAATCAAAATATTCGGCGCATTCACATGGAAGTCTTCACAACGGTCGGAAATTGGATTAAAATATGGGAATCCAGCCTTGCAACATTCAAAAAGAAAAAACAAAGAAGTCTATCTCTCCAACGGATGGATTTGTTACAGATTTGCAATGGCTATGAAGAAATGCTCAAGGATGGACACCTATATATATATCCGAAGATTTGAAGTTCAGAAATACGATGCGAACAACACTTACAAGCAATCAAAGCAAACAAAGCAATCAAAGCGAACAATAGCATCGTCAAAGAGCAAGAGTTCAAAAGTTCTTATTTGAAGAAGCTCTTAGTTGGAGAAGACAATCACTCATGTCTTAAAACCTGAGTTCGGGGTACTTCACTGGTTGAAGTTCGAGAGACTGTAAAGGCATCCAAGGATCGTAGATCAAGAGGTGCAAGGCAGTCAAATGGAGTTGCAACGGCAAGGAATTCCACTGGTTGGAAGTTGTTGTAATTGGTTGAATCACTGTAATATTTATCACTGGTTGAGAATTATAGTGAGTTCATCTCCAACTGGTTTGGAGAAAAGTAGATTAGCAGAGGATTACCCCACCTCTGAGACCACTATAACTGCCTGCGTGTTTTACTGCTTTCATCATCATACTTAACTGCTGCATTCATACTTAAGTGTTCCATTGATTATTTCTGTATTCGTCATCAGCAGACTTCTGCACTTACATTAACTACAGACGACTCTAAGTCATCTGTACCATCAGCTGAGAAACTCATCCTTTGTGGAAAAGAGTTTTAATAAGTCTATTCACCCCACCTAGACGTATTCCTGGACGACTTGTGACCTACATAACGTACGTTACGAGGGGAATCGGATAGGTCCGAGCGGTGGTCGATAGGTGGGCCCAGTGTCAGCAGCTTTCGGCATGGATGTGGACAGGCGAGTCAACCTCGAGCCGTACATACGTTAAGGAGATGCCATTGCGTACGTTAAGCTGTAGCAAGTCAAATGTCTATTACGTACGCTACAGTGTGGGTATTACGTACGTAATACAAGGTGAAAAATGAGGCAGTGAGCTCTGGATGCAGATAATGTACGCTATATAGGACATGTAGCGTACGTTAGGAGGTCTTACGTACGTTAATGATGGGTGTTAACGTACGTAATGTGCTGGACGGATTGTAGAACAAAGGTCAGTCTTTCATTTCCTCACGAGAGGAAACATTTATTTTCCTCCCAAACTTCATTCCTCTTCACGCTTAATCCTATATCCTACCCATATACATTGGTTAAGATCTTGGTGAGTTGATTAGAAGCTTGAAGCTTGGAGTTCTTGATGTTTTTGGAAGTGTTTGATCTTTGTGGTTCTTCTTCAAGAGGTATGCTGAAAAACTCCTCTCTTTGATTCAGATTTTGATGTTGTTGTTGATGTTCTTCTTTGTATGATGATGGTTATGGTATCGTTGTTGTGATCCTTAGTGTTATGTGAAGTGCACGTTAAAGAATATGATGATATATGCCTTGGATTATGAATTAGATGATGGTTAGATGTTAGAACACATTGGATTACATCGTTTTGTTGGCTACAAACATGATTATGGATTAATTCGTGTTCTTGAAGAACTCTTGAGTTATATATGTCGTGATTTTATGGAAATTGGAAGGATTACGGTTAATTTTGGTATATGATTATTCGTGATGATAACCGGTAATTGTATTTCTACCAATTTACAAGGATGAGCCGTGTTAATCCGTAAGTAAGATTTAAGTTGGAATTGAGAATGGTGAGACACTTGTTAGAATTGATTGATTATCAAATTTCGGCTTGTATTCGTATTGTTTAAGTTGAAATGGTTTGGTTTCGTATATGATCGAGATATCATTGAACCATTGAGTTTGATTGGTTGATTATATTGGTTGTTGATTGCTATCGAACGTATCGTTAACTGATTAATGCACTAGATTGCGTTAAGTGATCGTTGATGATTAACCATTGTGCTGCGGTTGAGATTGGAGAATACATGGATCGCCTTGGTCGGGGCTAAGGAGGTTGTAGATGAAGACGGTGGGATTGGTAACGGCTTCGTCATATCGGTAGGTAAGTTATGCTTGCTCAGTTCATAATGTTTAATAAATGGTTTTGATTTCGTTTCATTTATGAATCATATATAGTAATGATATTATGAATATGAATTGTCGGGATGATGGTTTGTATATTGTACTTTGGTTTGGAGTAAATCATAGTGTATATGATTTAAAGATGTCTAGCAAAAATGGAGATGTGAAATTATCCTTGGTCTATTATATGAAATGTTGGATATCGAAGACAGTTTACTGTGCTGACGTTGATCTCGAGGTGATGGATTGTTTAAAGTGATGGATTGTACTTCATTACGGACTATTCGTATAACTGTGAATTCGTTCAGGGGTGTTGTTTGTGGAAAGATTAGTGTCTCCGGCTTTGGGGTAATCTAGTATTGCTAAATTATGATAACTATCCTGTTGCATTATTGTATATGTGTGTATTGATGCTTCATGTGATGATTGTGAATCATTGTTGGTATATTTTGTGATAATGTCTGGAGTATTCCTGTGTAGATGCTTTCGTGACCTTTGGCTGCGACCTTGGGAGTTTATGTGTTGATATACCTTATGGAACTGTGTTGCGGGATAAAACCTGAATGGTACCCACGTCTGGAGTATTCTTGAGTAGATGCTTCCGTGACCCTTGGATGCAGCCTTGGGAGTTTATGTGCTAATATTATATGCATTGTTTAGCATTCTGTGAACTGTTGTCTGACGGAAATATGACATTGTGGTCGTGTCGGTCTTTTATGATCGAGTTATCGTCGCTCACTTGGAAAATCTTCTAACGCTTGTTGGAAATGCGTTTCTTAGAGTTTCGTTGTCATATTGTATCGTGGCATATCTAGATTCAGATACGTTCTGATCGGTCTTGTGTAGGTTTTTCAGGGTGGGCACATGTAGCATGTGTTGGTTTCGACCTCACACTGAACCGTGCACAGAAGACGTACTTTGTGAGACTGATTAGGCACGAGACCAAACGTGTATCTGATCAATACCCGTAGTTTGCTTGTGCACGGACACATTTCCGGATCGGGCGTATCGTGACGTCCATCTTGAGTCATATTGATTTATCGTTCATAGTCCATGTATGATCGGATCTATTTGATAGTCGGGTTTGTCTTCGAGATCCCATAAATATGATTTGTATATGGTTTATGATTTTATTCTCTCGTGTATCGATATTGTTTGGAGTTACCATATCATTGGTCAACTCGTTTGTTATTAATCCTTTATCGATCTCGTTTAGAGTTGCCATATCGTTAGTCAACTCGTTTGTTATTGATCCTTTATCGATCTCGTTTAGAGTTACCATATCGTCGTTCAACTCGTTTGTTATTGATTCTTTATCGATCTCATTTGGAATTACCATATTGTTGGTCCTCTCGTTTGATATTGATCCTTATTGATTCCGTTTGGATTTTGCCTTACCGCCGGTATTCTCGGTTGTTGTCAATCATTTATTGATCTTGTTGGAGTTTACCGTATCGTTGGTATTCTCGGTTGCTGATCCTTTATTGATCTTGTTGGAGTTTACCGTATCGTTGGTATTCTCGGTTGTTGATCCTTTATTGATCTTCGTTGTTGATCCTTTATTGATCATGTTAGAGTTTACCGTATCGTTGGTATTCTCGATTGTTGATCCTTTATTGCTCTCGTTGGAGTTTACCACATCAATGGTATTCTCGTTCGTGGTTGGTCCTTTGTTGGTCTTGTGTGGAGTTATCATGTCGATGATATTCTCGTTTTGATGCATTGGTCGTTTATTATTATTGATTGTGTGAGCATTCATACATTGTATCGATAACTGGGACTTGTCATTATTTCGGGGTTGACGATCTACATATGTATCGTGTGTTATCGGTTTTACCAGAATTGGGGTTTTGATTGTGCGATCCGACGGACAGAATTGGTCATGAACAGATTATTCCATATTGGAGATATATTCATGTTTGAGAATCTTGGTATCGTTTCGAATACAGTACAGATGGTTATTTCGAATTCATTCGTCACTTGAGAATATGAGGTGTGAATTGAGGTAAGGGTTGATATGATATGAGTTACCACGAATTGGTAAGGTTATTACGGTAAGATTACATTGGGAATATTCTTACTCTGTAATTTCATTGATATGTAATTATTTATGTTGATGTGATCGTTATCATTGTTGAGTATTATGGCTGGCCCCGTCGTGGGCTTTATCTTTTAGGTACTCGAAGATCGATCTAGTAGCGGTCGTGAAGGGATGAGCTTTCCGGTGATACTGGCCATGGCATGGTTATTTGGGATTTGTGTATTCCTTTGTGGTTGTTATGATTTCGTTGCACTGTATCTTATTATGTTATATCCGTTGCGTGTGAAATTTTATAATGGCTTTCGGTATTTTACCAACTCGTGTATACTTTCTAAATGTCCTTTTGGCGTCTTCGCCTTGTGTTTTCAAATGGTATTTTATGACGGTATTTGGGAACTATGTTTGTAAAACATTTGGGTATTTAAAATATTACCGTCTTTGCCTCTTTGGCGTGTTTGAAACATTTGCAAAAATGATTTTTAGCCTTGTGGGTTCCGGCGTGGGGCCCACGGTGCTGTAATATTCCCAATTGGTTTTGGGGGTGTTACAGAAGATGGTATCGGAGCTTGGGTTTCGTAAAACCCGGGCATGTGTGTTATGTGGCTCTACCAGTACGGTAGTAGCACGGCTTTTGAAAATAATTTTTCTGACTTTCGAGTCAAACTGATTTTTGGAGAATCCAAAATTTTTTAGACATTTTCAAATTTCTATAATTGCGATATTCGTATGTGTTGTTATTGTGTTGAGGCTTTGTATGGGAGTCGTATGCTAGTATCATAGGAGATCATCGACTTCACGGACCTGTAAGTATGTTCTTTCAGTTATTTGGTTTTGATTATGATTATTTTAGTATGGTGGCATGATTTTTAGATATTTCGGGATTAAGATATTGATTATGACAGGATTTTAAGTTTCGAGGATGAAACTTATTTAAGTGGGAAGATATGTAATATCCTAGCATTTCGCCATGAATTTTTCGCATTGTTTTATCAGAGTTGTACTGTACAGAGTGGGACCGATACAGTATGGATGAATAATTTTGGGAACTGTGACAGATGAACCAGTATATCTATCGAGGTTATTTTTAATTCTAGGATATTACATGCTTGATATGTCTTTCGATGTCGGGTAAACTGTATGAGTATTTGTATAATTGTCGTACTTGGTCGACTTGTATTTGGTGAAATCGTGCATCAAATGTATCGTATGAGAATGTTATCGGAACGAGTATATGTATTCAGTATGTCGCATATACGTGTTCGGTAAATTGATACGAGAGACAGGAGCATAAACGGCTAAGTATGAAAGCCACTACGTACGTTAAGCATAGGAGCTTACATACGTAATGGTGCAAGCGTAGCGTACGCTAAGCAGAGGAGCTTACGTACGTAGCGAAGTGAGTTTAGCGTACGTTAGGCTAAGTACATAACATACGTTATGAGGGGAATCAGACAGGTCCGAGTTGTGGTCGGCAGGTGGACCCGGAGTCGGTAGCTTTTGGCGCGGATGTGGACAAGCGATTCAACCTCGAGCCTTATGTACGTTAAAGAGATGTGATTGCATACGTTAAGCGAGTATGTTACTGTAGCAAGTCAACTGTGTATTACGTACACTACGGCATGGGTATTACGTACGTAATACACGGTGCGAAATGAGGCAGTGAGCTCTGGATGCAGATAACGTACGGTATATAGGACATGTAGCGTACGTTAGGAGGTCTTACGTACGTTAATGATGGGTGTTAACGTACGTAATGTGCTGGACGGACTATATAACAAAGGATAGTCTTTCATTTCCTCACGAGAGGAAACATATCTTTTCCTCCCAAACTTCATTTCTTTTCACTCCTAATCCTATTTCCGACCCATATACATTGGTTAAGATCTTGATGAGTTGATTAGAAGCTTGAAGCTTGGAGTTCTTGATGTTTTTGGAAGTGTTTGATCTTTGTGGTTCTTCTTCAAGAGGTATGCTGAAAAACTCCTCTCTTCGATTCGGATTTTGATGTTGTTGTTGATGTTCTTCTTCGTATGATGATGGTTATGGTATCGTTGTTGTGATCCTTAGTGTTATGTAAAGTGCACGTTAAAGAATATGATGATATATGCCTTGGATTATGAATTAGATGATGGTTAGATGTTAGAACACATTGGATTACGTCGTTTTGTTGTCTACAAACATGATTATGGATTAATTCGTGTTCTTGAAGAACTCTCGAGTTATATATGTCGTGATTTTATGGAAATTGGAAGGATTACGGTTAATTTTGGTATATGATTATTCGTGATGATAACCGGTAATTGTATTTCTACCAATTTACAATGATGAGTCGTGTTAATCCGTAAGTAAGATTTAAGTCGAAATTGAGAACGGTGAGACACTTGTTAGAATTGATTGATTATCGAATTTCGGCTTGTATTCGTATTGTTTAAGTTGAAATGGTTTGGTTTCGTATATGATCGAGATATCGTTGAACCATTGAGTTTGATTGGTTGATTATATCGGTTGTTTATTGCTATCGAACGGATCGTTTACTGATTATTGCACTACCTTGCGTTAAGTGATCGTTGATGATTAACCATTGTGCTGCGGTTGAGATTGGAGAATGCATGGATCGCCTTGGTCGGGGATAAGGAGCTTGTAGATGAAGACGGCAGGATTGGTAACGGCTTCGTCATATCGGTAGGTAAGTTATGCGTGCTCAGTTCATAATGTTTATTAAATGGTTTTGATTTCGTTTCATTTATGATTCATATATAGTAATGATATTATGAATATGAATTGTAGGGATGATGGTTTGTATATTGTACTTTGGTTTGGAGTAAATCATAGTGTATATTATTTAAAGATGTCTAGGAAAAATGGAGATGTGAAATTATCCTTGGTCTATTATATGAAATGTTGGATATCGAAGACAGTTTACTGTGGTGACGTTGATCTCGAGGTGATGGATTGTTGAAAGTGATGGACTGTACTTCATTATGGACTATTCGTATAACTGTGAATTCGTTCAGGGGTGTTATTTGTGGAAAGATTAGTGTCTCCGGCTTTGGGATAATCTAGTATTGCTAAATTATGATAATTATCCTGTTGCATTGTTGTATATGTGTGTATTTATGCTTCATGTGATGATTGTGAATCATTCATTGTTGGTATATTTTGTGATAATGTCCGGAGTATTCCTGTGTAAATGCTTCCGTGACCTTTGGCTGCGACCTTGGGAGTTTATGTGTTGATATAACTTATGGAACTGTGTTGCGGGATAAAACCTGAATGGTACCCACGTCCGGAGTATTCTTGAGTAGATGCTTCCGTGACCCTTGGCTGCAGCCTTGGGAGTTTATGTGCTAATATTATATACATTGTTGAGCATGCTGTGAACTATTGTGTGACGAAAATATGACATCGTGGTCGTGTCGGTCTTTCATGATCGAGTTATCATCGCTCACTTGGAAAGTATTATGACGCTTATTGGAAATGCGTTTCTTCGAGTTTCGTTGTCATGTTGTATCGTGGCATATCTGGAGTTAGATACGTTCTGATCGGTCTTGTGTAGGTTTTTCAGGGTGGGCACGTGTAGCATATGTTGGTTTCGACCTCACATTGAACCGTGCACAGGAGACGTACTTTTTGAGACTGATTAGGCACGAGACCAGACGTGTATCTAATCAATGCCCGTGGTTGGCTTCTGCACGGACACATTTCTGGATCGAGCTTATCGTGACGTCCATCTTGAGTCATATTGATTGATCGTTCATAGTCCATGTATGGTCGGATCTATTTGATAGTCGGGTTTGTCTTCGAGATCCCATAAATATGATTTGTATATGGTTTATGATTTTATTCTCTCGTGTATCGATCTCGTTTAGAGTTACCATATCGTTGGTCAACTCGTTTGTTATTGCTCGTGTATCGATCTCGTTTGGAGTTACCATATCATTGGTCAACTCGTTTGTTATTAATCCTTTATCGATCTCGTTTAGAGTTACCATATCGTTGGTCAACTCATTTGTTATTGATCCTTTTTTGATCTCGTTTAGAGTTACCATATCATCGGTCAACTCATTTGTTATTGATCCTTTATCGATCTCGTTTGGAGTTACCATATCGTTGGCCTCTCATTTGTTATTGATCCTTATTGATTCCGTTTGGATTTTGCCTTACCGTTGGTATTCTTGGTTGTTGTCAATCCATTATTGATCTTGTTGAAGTTCACCGTATCGTTGGTATTCTCGGTTGTTGATCCTTTATTGATCTTGTTGGAGTTTACCGTATCGTTGGTATTCTCGGTTGTTAATCCTTTATTGATCATGTTAGAGTTTACCGTATCGTTGGTATTCTCGGTTGTTGATCCTTTATTGCTCTCGTTGGAGTTTACCACATCAATGGTATTCCCGTTCGTGGTTGGTCCTTTGTTGATCTTGTGTGGAGTTATCATGTCGATGATATTCTCGTTTTGATGCATTGGTCGTTTATTATTATTGATTGTGTGAGTATTCATACATTGTATCGATAACCAGGACTTGTCATTGTTTCGGGGTTGATGATCTACAGATGTATCGTGTGTTATCGATTTTACCAGAATTGGGGTTTTGATTGTGCGATCCGACGGACAGAATTGGTCATGAACAGATTATTCCATATTGGAGATATATTCATGTTTGAGAATCTTGGTATCGTTTCGAATATAGTACATATGGTTATTTCGAATTCATTCGTCACTTGAGAATACGAGGTGTGAATTGAGGTAAGGGTTGATATGATATGAGTTACCACGAATTGGTAAGGTTATTACGGTAAGATTACATTGGAAATATTCTTACTCTGTAATTTTATTGATATGTAATTATTTATGTTGATGTGATCGTTATCATTGTTGAGTATTATGGTTGACCCCGTCATGGGCTTTATCTTTTAGGTACTCGGAGATCGAGCTAGTAGCGGTCGTGAAGGGATGAGCTTTCCGTTAATATTAGCCATGGCATGGTTATTTGGGATTCATGTATTCCTTTCTGGTTGTTATGATTTCGCTGCACTCTATCTTATTATGTCATATCCGTTGCGTGTGAAATTTTATAATGGCTTTCCGTATTTTACCAACTCGTGTATACTTTCTAAATGTCCTTTTGGCGTCTTCGCCTTGTGCTTTCAAATGGTATTTTATGATGGTATTTGGGAACTATGTTTGTAAAACATTTGGGTATTTATAAATATTACCGTCTTTGCCTCTTTGGCGTGTTTGAAACGTTTTTGAAAATGATTTTTAGCCTTATGGGTTCCGGCGCGGGGCCCACGGCGCTGTAATATTCCCGGTTGGTTATTACATAAGATGGTATTAGAGCTTGGGTTTCATAAAATCCGGGCATGTGTGTTATGTGGCTCTACCAATACGGTAGTAGCACGGCTTTTGAAAATAATTTTTCTGACTTTCGAATCAAACTGATTTTTGGAGAATCCAAAATTTTTGAGACATTTTCAAATTTCTATACTTGCGATATTCGTGTGTGTTGTTATTGTGTTGAGGCTTTGTATCGGAGTCGTATGCTAGTATCACAAGAGATCATCAATTTCACGGACCTGTAAGTATGTTCTTTCAGTTATTTGGTTTTGATTATGATTATTTGAGTATGGTGGCATGATTTTAAGATATTTCGGGATTGAGATATTGATTATGACAGGATTTTAAGTTTCAAGGACGAAACTTATTTAAGTGGGAAGATATGTAATATCCTAGAATTTCGCCATGAATTTTTCGCATTCTATTATCAGAGTTGTACTGTACAGAGTGGGACCGATACAATATGGATGAATAATTTTGGGAACTATGACAGATGAGCCAGTATATCTATCGAGGTTATTTTTAATTCTAGGATATTACATGCTTGATATGTCTTTTGATGTCAGGTAAACTGTATGAGCATTTGTATAATTGTCGTACTTGGTCGACTTGTATTTGAGGATATCTTGCATCAGATGTATCATATGAGAATGTTATCGGAACGAGTATATGTATTTAGTATGTCGCGTATACGTGTTCGGTATATTGAGACGGGAGATAGGATCATAAACGGCTAAGTATGAAAGCCACTACGTACGTTAAGCATAGGAGCTTACATACGTAATGGTGCAAGCGTAGCGTACGCTAAGCAGAGGAGCTTACGTATGTAGCAAAGTGAGTTTAACATACGTTAGGCTGAGAACATAACGTACGTTACGAGGGGAATCGGACAGGTCCGAGCTGTGGTCGGCAGGTGGGCCAGGTGTTGGCTGCTTTTGGAGCGGATGGACAAGCGATTCAACCTCGAGCCTTATGTACGTTAAAGAGATGCCATTCCGTACATTAAGCGAGTATGTTACTGTAGCAAGTCAACTGTGTATTACGTACACTCCGGCGTGGGTATTACCTACGTAATACACGGTTCGAAATGAGGCAGTGAGCTCTGGATGCAGATAACGTACGCTATATAGGACATGTAGCGTACTTTAGGAGGTCTTACGTACGTTATTGATGGGTGTTAACGTACGTAATGTGCTGGACGGATTGTATAACAAAGTTCTGTCTTTCATTTCCTCCCGAGAGGAAAATTTTCTTTTCCTCCCAAACTTTATTCCTCTTCACTCCTAATCCTATTTCCTACCCATATACATTGGTTAAGATCTTGATGAGTTGATTAGAAGCTTGAAGCTTGGAGTTCTTGATGTTTTTGGAAGTGTTTGATCTTTGTGGTTCTTCTTCAAGAGGTATGCTGAAAAAATCCTCTCTTCGATTCGGATTTGATGTTGTTGTTGATGTTCTTATTTGTATGATGATGGTTATGGTATGTTGTGATCCTTAGTGTTATGTGAAGTGCACGTTAAAGAATATGATGATATATGCCTTGGATTATGAATTAGATGATGGTTAGATGTTAGAACACATTGGATTACGTCGTTTTGTTGGCTACAAACATGATTATGGATTAATTTGTGTTCTTGAAGAACTCTTGAGTTATATATGTCGTGATTTTATGGACATTGGAAGGATTACGGTTAATTTTGGTATATGAATATTCGTGATGATAACCGGTAATTGTATTTCTACCAATTTACAAGGATGAGCCGTGTTTATCCGTAAGTAAGATTTAAGTCGGAATTGAGAACGGTGAGACACTTGTTAGAATTGATTGATTATCGAATTTCGGCTTGTATTCGTATTGTTTAAGTTGAAATGGTTTGGTTTCGTATATGATCGAGATATCGTTGAACCGTTGAGTTTGATTGGTTGATTATATCGGTTGTTGATTGCTATCGAACGTATCGTTAACTGATTATTGCACTAGGTTGCGTTAAGTGATCGTTGATGATTAACCATTATGCTGCGGTTGAGATTGGAGAATTCATGGATCGCCTTTGTCGGGGCTAAGGAGCTTGTAGTTGAAGACGGTGGGATTGGTAACGGCTTCGTCGTATTGGTATTGAGGCAAGTTTGCTTGATCAGTTCATAATGTTTAATAAATGGTTTTGATTTTGTTTCATTTATGACTCATATAGCAATGATATTATGAATATGAATTGTCGAGATGATTGTTTGTATATTGTACTTTGGTTTGGAGTAAATCATAGTGTATATGATTTAAAGATGTCTAGCGAAAACGGAGATGTGAAATTATCCTTGGTCTATTATATGAAATGTTGGATATCGAAGACGGTTTACTGTGCTGATGTTGATCTCGATGTGATGGATTGTTGACAGTGGTGGACTGTACTTCATTATGGACTATTCGTATAATTGTGAATTCGTTCAGGGATGTTGTTCGTGGAAAGATTAGTGTCTCCGGCTTTAGGGTAATCTAGTATTGCTAAATTATGATTATCCTGTTGCATTGTTGTATATATGTGTTTTGATGCTTCATGTGATGAGTGTGCATCTTTGTTGGTATATTTTGTGATAATGTCCGGAGTATTCCTGTGTAGATGCTTCCGTGACCCTTGGTTGTGACCTTGGGAGTTTATGTATTGATATACCTTATGGAACTGTGTTGCGGGATAAAACCTAAATGGTACCCACGTCCGGAGTATTCCTGAGTAGATGCTTCCGTGACCCTTGGCTGCGGCCTTGGGAGTTTGTGTGCTAATATTATATGCGTTGTTGAGCATGCTGTGAACTGTTTTCTGATGGAAATACGACATTATGGTCGTGTCGGTCTTTCATGATTGAGTTATCGTCGCTCACTTGGAAAGTCTTCTAACCCTTGTTGGAAATGTGTTTCTTCTAGTTTCGTTGTCATGTTGTATCGTGGCATATCTGGAGTCAGATACGTTCTGATCTGTCTTGTGTAGGATTTTCAGGGCGGGCACGTGTAGCATGTGTTCATTTCGACCTCACATTGAACTGTGCACACGAGATGTACTTTGTGAGACTGATTAGGCACGAGACCAGATGTGTATCTGATCAATACCCGTGGTTGGCTTGTGTACGGGCACATTTCCGGATCGGGCATATCATGACGTCCATCTTGAGTCATATTGATTGATCGTTCATAGTCCATGTATGGACGGTTCTGTTTGATAGTCGGGTTTGTCTTCGAGATCCCATAAATGTGATTTGTATATGGTTTATGATTTTATTCTCTCATGTATCAATCTTGTTTGGAGTTACCATATCGTTGTTCAACTCGTTTGTTATTGATCCTTTCTCGATCTCATTTAGAGTTACCATAACATTGGTCAACTCGTTTGTTATTGATCCTTTATCGATCTCGTTTAGATTTACCATATCGTCGGTCAACTCGTTTGTTATCGATCTCATTTGGAGTTACCATATCGTTGGTCATCTCGTTTGTTATTGATCTTTTATCGATTTCGTTTGGAGTTACCATATCGTTAGTCATCTCGTTTGTTATTGATCCTTATTGATTCCGTTTGGATTTTGCCTTATCGTCGGTATTCTCGGTTGTTGTCAATCCTTTATTGATCTTCGTTGTTGATCCTTTATTGATCATGTTGGAGTTTACCGTATCATTGGTATTCTCATTTGTTGATCCTTTATTACTCTCGTTAGATTTTACCACATCAATGGTATTCTCGTTCGTGGTTGGTCCTTTGTTGATCTTGTATGGAGTTATCATGTCGATGATATTCTCATTTTGATGCATTGGTCGTTTATTATTATTGATTGTGTGAGCATTCATACATTGTATCGATAACCGGGACTTGTCATTATTTCGGGGTTGATGATCTACAAATGTATCGTGCGTTATCGGTTTTACCAGAATTGGGGTTTCGAATGTGCGATCCGACGGACAGAATTGGTCATGAACAGATTATTCCATATTGGAGATATATTCATGTTTGAGAATCTTGGTATCGTTTCGAATACAGTACAGATGGTTATTTCGAATTCATTCATCACTTGAGAATACGAGGTGTGAATTGAGGTAAGGGTTGATATGATATGAGTTACCACGAATTGGTAAGGTTATTACGGTAAGATTACATTGGGAATATTCTTACTCTGTAATTTCATTGATATGAAATTATTTATGTTGATGTGATCGTTATCATTGTTGAGTATTATGGTTGATCCCGTCGTGAGCTTTATCTTTTAGGTACTCGGAGATCGAGCTAGTAGCGGTCGTGAAGGGATGAGCTTTCCGGTGATACTGGCCATGGCACGGTTATTTGGGATTCGTGTATTCCTTTCTGGTTGTTATGATTCCGCTGCACTGTATCTTATTATGTTATATCCCGCTGCGCGTGAAATTTTATAATGGCTTTTGGTATTTTACCAACTCATGTATACTTTCTAAATTTCCTTTTGGCGTCTTCGCCTTGTGTTTTCAAATGGTATTTTATGACAGTATTTGGGAACTATGTTTGTAAAACATTTGGGTATTTAAAATATTACCGTCTTTGCCTCTTTGGCGTGTTTGAAACGTTTGCGAAATTGATTTTTAGCCTTGTGGGTTCCGGCGCGGGGCCCACGACGCTGTAATATTCCCGGTTGGTTTTAGGAGTGTTACAGACGGGCCGACAAGTCCTCTAAGTGTTCCGTAGCCTCTGGTGCGGTTCCGCGGTTAATCATGTATGTATTGAATATGATGCTATGAGATTTAGTTATTCCGGAATACTAGTCTTGTGTTGATGAGATGATGATTACATTTACTTTATTGTCGAGGAGTATTGTGTTTCATATTCGATATACTTGTACTAGCTATTCAACGGCTAACCCCTTTATGGGGGAAGTACCTTTCATGTATTTCATGATCCAGGAGAGCGGATAGGCATGTACCTGGTCGGCATGAAGATGATAGGCAATTGTGATGTTGTGTCTTGTCTTTGGTTATGTTTTTTATTTCCTACATTCAGTGTTGTTGTACTTGAATGGCTTTTTGAATACTCGAGTACTGTTTTCGGTTCCCTTGATGTTTCGGCCTGTGTTGCCGTGGAATTGATTTGTGATGAGTTGTATTCGAATGTATTGGATATGGTTTTGAATACCATTTTTATTGTCTTCCATTTTATTGTACTTGGACCTTCTCGGTCAAAGTTCATAGTTCCGCGTATAAATAGCCTTGTGGGTCCTATGGCGGGGCTCACGGCACTGTAATATACTGTGAATAACTTGGGGGTGTTACATCACTGTCAGTGATTGCTTGTAGGAACTCCTCTGTTTTGGTCGGTGTGGGCAAGGCTTCTAATTCTATGATCAGGGCCTTTAGCTTATTTCGCCAGACACGCCTTTTCTCGTCCTTTTCTTGTTGCTCGGATTTGGGCAACTTCTGTACTTTAGGATGAGGACATTTATTTGCATAGTCTCCCTATTTCCTGTAATTGTAGCACAGGTTAGAATTTGCGGACGATGGTGATTCCAAACTCACCTTGTTAAATGGTTTAGGCCTGTATGTAGCCTTTCCGTATTTCTTAATGAACTTATGGAATTTATCCATGAGCAAGGCAATTTTGTCTTCTGACATGATGTCATCATCGCTGTCAGCTGCCTTTGATGGCTTTGGATATGCTGGGGGCAGAGCTGTGTCTCGTGTCAGATACAGCAGCGAGTGTTGTAGTCTTAGCAGGTGACTCTTTGGCCTTCTCTCCTATCAATATCATACTCAAAAAGCTTTGAGGTCAGAAAATAGATCAAAAGTAGATATATCATTTAAGTTACAAGACACACGCATAGCTGTGGTCTTTGTTAGGAATATGCCCTCGAATGCCACTCAGATGATGAAAGAGTGACAGCATTGTATTGTAATTATGAATATGTAATAAGATATTTATTATTTTTATATTATTGTATATCACAGGCATTATGATTTGGTATATAATATAATAGTCCTTGTATTTGAGAGCAAATATTCCGCTCCTTATAGAGATAAGGAGATAGGCACTAGAGGTGTTTAGGCTCGAATGCTTAATTGCTTCGCAAGTCGATAAAACTTAATTGGGCAGTAAGTTTAGACAAGACTTGTATAACGTGTACTTTGATATGTAATGGGCCTGCCTTCACTAAATGTTAGTGGGAGCACACGATTGGTATTCTAATAGGATTAATATACTCGAGCACGACTCACCTCGATTCGGTCACATGGATATCAATCAGGGATTGTCAATGACTGAATCGGAAGGTTGTGATAGGTATACGTGGACTTTTGACTTAAGATTTTAGTAGGAGATGTGCTTGTGACATTAAGTTAGTCATTAGAGTAGTTCGGTCCAATAACTGGTTGGTGGGGTCAACCTAAAAATACAACTTAGTGGGCAAGTAGCAGTCTCTATTGAATACCAAGAAAAGATTCTTTCTCCTGTAAGTGAGCAGGTAAATGTCCTATGAGGTTACTGGCAAATGAGACCATAAGTCTTTGACCGGATCAGTTAGAGCTAGTTGTATTTGATACACAAGAGCTCAGTGATCTCGATTTGTATTAACAAAATGTATAGAGTCAAGTTACAATAGGGCTTGATTTTACCGTGACTCTAATACTTGACCGGGACATATGATTAAAGGTTTATACGTAACAGTATTCACGACATAATGATTTTGGAATGACCCCATCACTAGTTCTTAGTTGGTTTACGGTATGGAGTACTAGACTGACTAAGTGTTACCCATACTCCTTGAATCCTCCCATTTCTGACTAAAACGGACTTATGGAGTCACACACAAGGATATTTGATGGGTAAAATAAGTATTTATTATCTCTTCATTAATATTGGATATTAGATATCTAGTTTGATTTATTTGATAAATCATGTGGTCTAGTGAATTGAATTAATTACCAGGGTGATTAATTTAATTCATGAGTAATTATTTCATGGAAATATATTATTATAATTCGCATTTGATAAAATTAATTAATTGAATTAATTAATTAAGTATCAATACATTTGAGGTAAAATAAAGTATACTTAATGGACTAGACACGCGAACCGAGTGGCTCGGCTCGTTTTCTCACCAAACTCAAGTGGGCCACCCCTCTCATGCTTGTAAGGTGTCATGTGGTGTGTGGGGTGTGTCAGACATATAATATAAGGTTGAGGACAAATGGATGAGATTTGGGATCTCATCATTTGATCTCATTTTGTATTATAAATGTGTAAGTCTTACACACCTCATGAGTAGAGAAAAAGACACATACATATTTTCATTTCAGTCGTCAGGAGTTTTAGAAGGGAAGAGAAATTTTTCTTGTTCATCTTTGAGAGAAAGAAAAGGAAGAAGAGAAGAGAAGAAAAATATTATATCAATTCTTAGTCGTGTTCTTCGAGAATGAATTAATATATAATTTTTCCAATCAATACCCAACGCATGATAACGTTGAGACACTCGGTATATCCGGTATTTGATCATTCATCAAGCTAGAACGAGTCGGATTCGTATTCGTTTCGGTGACCGAAAAAGATCAAAGCTTGGCTCGGGAATTTTTCCTTCAAGAAGATATTATCAAAGGTCTACTAGGGTATGATCTCTTAATTTTATCTTCGTCATTTTATATTCTTTTATATGATACTTGATCGATGTATTTTAGGGGTTTGGTTTTTATCTTGTTCGACCTGTTTATTTTCCACTGCGTAACTCGTTTTAAATTTTCGAATGCCAACAGTGATATCGGAGCGTGGTCTATGCGATCGTATATTCGATATTTGCATTTAGAATGCTTGGCTATTTTTTTATGATTTAGAATCATAATTGTTTTAATTGTTAATATTTAGTTGTTCATCTAAAAATTGTTTTTCATGATTTTATATTGCAATATAAATCTATTTTTCTTTTCAAAAACTGATTCAAATGTGTAATATAAAAATTAAAAAATATTATTTTTGGATTCGAGACGAAAAGACGACCGAAAAAGTGGTCGAACTCGGCAGCTCGGGACTTCCGCCAAAAAAAGAAAATTATTGAAAATCAAAATTGCGGATATTACATACTACCCCCCTTAAAAGAACTTTCGTCCCGAAACTTAAAACAAGTTGGGAAAAGCAATATCCTACCAGGAAAACTCAGTGAGATACACCAAAACTGAAAACTCGCATCTCATCGGCATCGGATGCCCATACAAACACTGATTCACACCTCCAAAGAAAAACAGCAATGCACATATAGTCCTCGGGACCATATCTATCACACGCCCAAGTCCCCATGACTTGACGTCTCGAATCACAATGAACAATTACCCAAATCATCACAAAATCTCGAGTACAACACCAAAGGGAAGAAATCCCAACCAATAACTCAAATCTCAAGATTCTCAATTACCAGAGTTACAAGATAAATCGATGGCAGATGGTTCACAACCACAATACTACGATGCAGATTGAGTTAAAGAGTAATCCAGAAAACAAAGTTACATCTCAAATGTACCCAACATCGATATCCTCCAGATCACCGATCCTCTCGATCTCATCAATTCATGGAAGACCCAAATTTGAACTCACCGCTTCATATGATCCCGGAAGGTCACAAGAACGAGAGTGACTATGATGAATGATCGCAATGAATGATAATGAATCAAAATCCAATGAGGATCAAGAATGACTCACCGAGGTGAAATAATAACGGAATGAGTGATAGCTCAGATGAAATGATGGGAACCAGCGTTCCCCGTGAAGTAAATGATTAGTTTGATAATTATAAGTCTCAACATGATTGATATATGATGAGTGAATTATATGAATGAATGAATGACAAATGAAATGAATGATTATCCTATTACCGAATAAGAATTAACTTGTTCAAACCGGTGATGAATGTCCTTACCTCTGGCTCTCGGAGCCTGATAGGACCCTTTGGATGATGCACGGGCTGGAGTAACAAAATCCCTCGAAGATTGTGAGCCCTCTAGAGATATACCGGCACTAGAACTCCTGCAGTATTTCCGTAGGTGTCCCTGCCTCCCACACATAAAACACAATGGCCTGCATCGAGCACCGGGTACTGCGATGTCCTATTATATCACACTTAAAGCAAACAACAGTCGAACTCGTTGTCTGAAATGAAGATGCTTTCTCAGTATGAAGACGACTAGAAAACGACCTCTTGGGCGTCGGAGCCCGATGTCCCTCTGAACGAACCGACATCCTAGTACTCTCACCAGAAGAAACTGAAGGGTGCTTCCGATCAAGCTCCTTAATCAAAAGCTCTGCTACAAGAGCCTTCTCAATGAATTCACCAAGTGAATTACAATTATGATTGAACAAATGCATCCTCAACTGCAGATTTAGCCTCTTCCTAAAGTATATGATCTTATCCGCTTCAGTAAGGATAACAGACGAAGAAAACTGAAGTAGTCCCTGAAACTTCTCAGCAATGACAATAACACCCTCGTCCTCGACGGTTTCGGGGTTCAAAACCTCTGATAACTTGGCTTCACAAAGTGCAGCCGGATAATACCTCTCTAACATGAGAGTCTTTAACTCACTCCAAACACAATCGCGATCTGTGGGTTTCACAGAAAGCCACCACGAATAAGCGCCTAACTCAAGTAGTAAGCCGCTACTGCCGCTTTACTCTCTTCCGGACACTGAACCATGTCGAAAAGTTTATCAAAATGCTCAAGCTAATGAACAATATCAGCTAGTTCCGACGAACCCTCAAAAGTAGGCGGCCTCTGACGAGAGATATCGCCAACAATCTGATTCACTCCTCCAGTTTGCCCATAAAATGGCACCTGGAATCGCTGTTGTGGTGGACCACGAACCATCGAGGTCTGCATGGTCTCCATCAGACGCATCATCTGAGTCATCTGGGCCATCATGCCCTGTATGCATATGAATTAGTCCACCCGAACACCTTCCGATTGAGCCGCTTCTCGGGTACGACTCCCTGACAGTGAATGATTATCTGATAGTGAATGAGTATCATAGCTATCTGATGAACACATGTTATCCCTCACAGCCGCGAGGGTATTCCCACGAGATCCTGGGTTTCGGCCTGCACCGCAGCTTCTTCCCTTGTGTCCTCTGACAGTTCTATGCATACTGAAGTAGGAAGGCCACATGATAATTATAGATCCCGCATGAATATCGCTTTATGATTACGTTACGGAATGATAATAATGAGCATACACGCTTATCACAATGAATGCATTAATAATGCAGTAAAATGATCGTCAACATGACGCCGGAATATGATAAGATCGCATGAAAGATCAGGTGAGGTAACATGATTATCTGATGAAATTCCTGAAATGATTATCTTGAATAGGTTAACAGGATTGATAATCCGAGTCCAGAACCTCAGAAACCCCACTGTCCGGCCCGATAGCGTGCGTTGGTCGACCAGGCTAGCGTGCGCTACACCTGCCGGTTAGCACGCGCAGCCTTCCGACAGTAGCGTGCGCTACGCCGGTTCCTGCCGCATCTGTCCAGCCGGTGCCCGCAATCGTCCGATCCATAGCCGTCGGCGATCCGCAAGCCGCGAGGGCTCGGCGACCGATTTCCAAAGCGTGCGGGCGAACACGACGAAAAGTTCGCGGACAACATCAACGGCCCGAAATGAAAACATAATACCATAATTAGTGATACGCGACCAAGAAACGGGTCGAGGCAACAATTACAGATACGGATACCCGTAACTTTCAAGAAATTACAAAATGGCCCAAAACGCCCGGAAATCACGATACGTGATCGAATAACCAAACCGAAGTTCACAACACGTCTAAAAAAGTTAAACGGACTTACGGAAAACTAGAAACAGCAGTTTCGAACGAGATTCGCAAGAATCGAACTCAAGCGCGGAAAAGTCGCTAAAAAGCACAGAACTCAACGAAACGACACCGAAACGAACTCGGATGTCAAAAAGTGTATAATTAATCATTCTCAGAATGACGAAACGGTCATGAGCGAGTCGTCAAAACGGACTCCGTCCGAAAAAAGAAATTTACCGAAAATCGAAAATTGCGGATATTACATTCTACCCTCCTTAAAAGAAGTTTCGTCCCGAAACTTAAAACATTTAGGGAGAAGAAATATTCCGCCAGGAAAAACTCAATGAGATACACAAGAATGCGCAACTAACGCCCACCGGCGAAATGTTACAAACAACGCGAAGGAATATACGGCGTGTAAACACGCTCCACGGCGACCAACACGACGTCGCCGTTAGGGATATAATAAAACCAACAAACGACAAGCGTCATCAAACGGATAATATAGCCAAGTCAATTATCCGACAATCACAAAACACAACGAACGAAAATCAATACGATTGACCAACCTAACGGTATATTGATCAAAACGCGAGCCAAACGCTGAACAAATACGGAATTCCACCGCCTAAGTGGAAGATCGAAACGAAACTAATTTCAATCAAGGGAATTACGAAGGAGCCTGAATGTTCACCAATAACGGAACGAGATCAATAAAAACCGAACAATCAAACGATCGAACCACAACGATCGAGACAACAAAAATCGAAGAATCATGTTCGAATCACGAAGGATAATAAAATTCAAACAACAACTCCAAGGTTCACATCTCGACTCGAGACAATATATGATCCGGTGAAAACAACAAGATGTGCATTCACATAAGATCCACAGGAAAGGGAATAGCAATTAAAAAGTCACAACGACAAACGAGTTATTCCGAAACAATACCACACTCATTCGATAAACATAAACAAGGGGCAGGACAAGCTCAGAAATGTCAACAAACATAAATGAGTCGACAGAGTCGAAAACATAAGAGTTCCAAATCTGATCCACTTCGAATAAAAGAACTAATAGAACCAGATGATGTCACTCCCGAACAAGGTTCACAAGAATCGAATCAACCCAAAAGTCACATCGATAACCGGATCGACCCACAACAAGATCACACTGCTCGGACGATGAAACCGAAATACAGAACAAGTTCATAAAGTACCAACGAACATGAACGAATCGATAGACTGGGGAAAGAGAAAATACAGAAGTCAAAATAGTACGGGCATTACCTCCGACCTCGTCCACGAAATTCACAAAAACGGAAGCAAGGTCAACAAGACATTAAACAACCGACACATAACGGAACCATCACCGATGCACACGGTCATACCAAACCAAGCTCTAACAGCTCGTACATACGCGACAACACAGAAATCGCCATGAGGCGACAACATTCAATACCAACACTCCGCCTCTCACAGGGGGATAGCACAACCAATGTGTGGAAAGCGTCTCAACGCTCACACCGCCAATTCGATCATACTCGGGAGAAAGTATCAAAATGACAACGCGAATATCACACGTACATACCCAGCCCTCAAACGGGAATGGACAGGTTTAAAAAAAAATGAAAATCTCATTTTGAAAATAATTTGAAGAATACTGGTTGATCTTGAGTATCACCTTTCAAAAAGTATAAACATGAAACATCGTTATCGAGACATTGGAGAACCATTTCGCATTTGATAAAAATGAGGACACTTTCTCTTAGTGAAAACTTTCAGAATATTCGACCCTCGGGTCTAAATAAAAGTGTTTCTAAAACATTGAAAATATCTCAAAGCATTTTGGTCCTCGAAGTAGAAAATTTTTGAAATATATTGTGGCACCTAGGATGTACCACAAGAAAATAAGTCATTTGAAAAGTATGTCTCGAAATTTATTTTTCTAAGATACTCAAGGTTTTCAAAAATTCAATAGGCCAGAATGCCCAAAACTCACACATATCGATGTTCACTAAAACAACTCCTAGCACACGCATCAAAAAGTTTAAAATCAAGACAATACATGTCTTTAAACGGAAATAAACGATAAAATACCACATTCAGAACAAAACCACTGATAAAATACTCTCCCGCACTGGCTAGTGAACAAGTCGAACGCGTATAAGCACAAAGCTTCCACAATAGAACTTGTAAAACGTGCAGATCGATTCGAAATTCATCAGCCACGGACAAAAACAACAATAAAAAGACATCAAAAGCGACGAAACCCCTCGTATAAATCAAATACGAGAGTCGACTAAATACATATCGTGAAATCAAAATCTACATAAGGATTCCACCACTTAACAAATAATCATGAAAATAGCTCGTGTCACACGAGGCACAACACAAAGAAGGGAGACTTACTTCCACAGGTCGCACGAAGATGATGATCGCCCCACGATACTAATCACGACCAACAAACTCAAACGACGCGTCGCGACATGACTCAGTCAGATAAAATCCGACGAAACAAGACTCAAACAACACGACTTGACCCGACAGCCTAGGTTTCCTCAACCTAAGCTCTGATACCATTTATGTAACACCCCCAATCCACTCAGGGATATTACATGCCGTAGACCCTCTCCTCGGGGATCTACCAGGCTGGTAACAACATTTAACATCTCGACAATGCCTTCAAGGCTAAAATGACTCAGTAGACCGATTTGGTCTTTCCACAAATACATACAACTCAAATACAACTCATGCCCACGCAGGGGACAAAATACAACCACACCCGTACAATGGGAACAATATAGCAGCGGAAAATAAAGTACAACTGAACCAACACACGATGTACGGTTCCTCATGTGATTAGTATCGATCATCTTTCATCATCCTTCGTGTCGACCCTGTGTTATGCTCCAAAACCTGAATGCAAAAACAGACATCCACCCCCCGAATACTCGGGGTTAGCAAAACTCCACTGTTTTGCTAGTGCAAGAACAAAGTGCAAATACGAGCCATACAATTCACATTCCACGAATAACAATAACCGAGGATCCTCAAAGATCCAAACGAAACGAAAAGTACTTCCCGAGGCAAGGGTTTGAGAAAACATTTCAAAATCGAAATATCATAAATCAATGGAAGTAATTTATAAAACGGTTTAGAATGCCATCGAGAGTTTTAATAGAAGACAATTTAGGATTATCAAATCCTACTTTTCAAAATCCAAAAGACAAAAGGGGTCACCGCCCCAAAGGTTTACTTTCCGAAAAATGACATTTACCAAACCGTTGGGATTTTAGCCCCAAATCCGTAAAACGACTTTTATAAAACCATTGGGATTTTAGCCCCAAATCTCATCAACTCACAGTACACGAGAACGACAACAAGGTTCGTCTTCCAACATCAAAATCCACAAATAAAGGATTTAAAACAAACAACAAAATACTCTAGTGCCATCCTAGCCAAGTAAGCCAAACGAACACTTACCTCTTACACACTTAGTCAATGCATGCAATCAGGAAAACCGTTCAAAAGCGCTCATTTCCGGAAATGCCATTATCAAATCACATTTGAAAAATGCACCACAATTAACCGTCGATCCACGTCTCTGTGGACCCCTACCGAGACCCCATCGGATCTAACCCGTAGTGGTTAAAAGCAAGCTCGTCGATCCACGTCTCTTGTGGACCCCTACCGAGACCCCGTCGGATCTAACCCGTAGTGAGCATACACACACACACGTTACTCATGCAATACTAATATGCTAAGAATGTAAGTTCATTAAGAATACTCACTAGAGATGGCCATTAACTCGACACCAATATCAAATTCTTCAAAACACCACAACAAGATTAAATACGGAATCCACGATTCCATAACTTAAACAATAGGAGTATCATCATAAAATCCTTCAATGTTCAAAATGACCAAATCATAATCAATTCTCAAAACACCGTTCACAAATCACACTCGCTTTGAAAGAAAGTCTTTAACGAGGCCAAACCGAAATCCTTTGAAACTTCATTTCAAATAACCAAACAAACACATCAAGACGACCACTGATCATCATATCCATAAAACGAGAAAAGTATGGGCAAGGTACTTGCCTCGAATAACCACAACGCGGAGAATCGGCCGAAGTAGGTTGGCACGAACCGACTACGAACTCGCCGACTCCACCGAACAACAATCCACAACAACGAACTACGAACGAAAACAATAACAACGAAAATGAATTCCAAAGTACGACCCAAAGCCGCTGAATTCAAAGAACAAATGACGAAAGTTCAAGGATTTTCCCCAAAACAGCCAAGAACACGATTCGTTCCGTCAAAACCCGAAAACAGAATTCCAAGTTGAAATATGGATATACAATCCATAGAATATGTTTAACAACATCATTTAACCATAATCGATCCATCGAAAACGGATGAAAAACGAGATCGGGGACAAATCCCCCAAAAAGTCAATTTGAAGGAAATCGAGAAATATACTTCGATTCAACGAAGAACAATGGATTAAATGATGTTAAACACAAGAATACTATCAAGATTAATCATACCCATCATGAATTAATCAACAACACGGAACGAATCGGACAAAAATGCAAAAATCCCCAAATTCACGAAATTAGGGTTCTAAGGAAGATTACCTTGATTCGCTGGATCAAAGGATGATAACGGATGATTGATTGATGTTAAGAACTCAAGAACTTCATGGATTTGTTGTTAAACAACATGGCTTCGTCACCCATGAATCGCCAGCCGCGGACGGAGAAGGAAGGAAATGAAAAACGAAGGGAAATGTGGCTGGTCTGTCATATATATACTGGGCCGGAACTAGCGTGCGCTAGCCTTACCGGACTAGCGTGCGCTATCGGCCAGTACCGGCCGAGCACTCTCGGCCATGGCCCGCATGACCCGGCACCACCGACCAATTCCGCCGACCATGACTGGTCCACCCGACTTCCGCTAGCGTGCGCTATGGCCGGAAGCTTCGCGCCAGCCGACTGGCCCAAAGAGCCACCTGGACTAACAAACTTACCTGTAACGTACGCTAGTCGGCCGGCGTGCGCTACCCTGCCGGTTAGCGTGCGCTACGACCGATGGCAGCGCGCTACCCGCCGATCTGACCGAGTCGAGAACCTCGAAACCCCACTGTCCGGCCCGATAGCGTGCGTTGGTCGACCAGGCTAGCGTGCGCTACACCTGCCGGTTAGTGCGCGCAGCCTTCCGGCAGTAGCGTGCGCTACGCCGGTTCCTGCCGCATCTGTCCGGCCGGTGCCCGCAATCGTCCGGCCAGTCCCGCAACCGTCCGTCCAGTCCCGCAACCGCCAGGGCTCGACGACCCGATTTCCGAAAACGTACGGAACGAACACGACGAAAAGTTCGCGGACAATATCAACGGTCAGAAATGAAAACATAATACCATAATTAGTCATACGCGACCAAGAAACGGGTCGAGGCAACAATTACAGATATGGATACCCGTAACTTTCAAGTAATTACAAAATGGCCCAAAACGCCCGGAAATCACGATACGTGATCGAATAACCAAACCGAAGTTCACAACACGTCTAACAAAGTTAAACGGACTTACGGGAAACTCGAAACAGCAGTTTCGAACGAGATTCGCAAGAATCGAACTCAAGCGCGGAAAAGTCGCTAAAAAGCACAGAACTCAACGAAACGACACCGAAATGAACTCGGATGTCAAAAAGTGTAGAATTAATCATTCTCATAATGACGAAACGGTCATGAGAGAGTCGTCAAAACGGACTCCGTCCGAAAAAAGAAATTTACCGAAAATCGAAAATTGCGGATATTACAGGTATCTCACAACCCAATGCTCTGATACCATCTTCTGTAACACCCCCAAATCCCATTGGGTTATTACAGTGTCGTGGACCCCACACCCGGAGATCCACCAGGCGAATA
Organism: Orobanche coerulescens; assembly: GCA_033398695.1. NCBI lineage: Eukaryota > Viridiplantae > Streptophyta > Magnoliopsida > Lamiales > Orobanchaceae > Orobanche > Orobanche coerulescens. Next base: position 88,529,886 of record CM065818.1, on the reverse strand, counting down.
TGACTAAAATACATTAAAATTAACCAACAAGAGAGATCACAATCCCTACAATGATATCCGACACAATATTCCGATAAGGAATTTCAACGACAACGATGTGCCTACATGGCCAAAAATAAAAATACAACAACATCCATGAGCATCTGCTCGGATAATACATAATGATAATGACTGACAAACTGGAGAACACTCCAACTGACTGACCAACATGAACAACTCGGACTAGTATCGCTCGAATGCCTCGTCGCCATCATCATGCCCCTGTGTCTCAACTCTCTCCTTGCAAGCACCTAAAACATGAAAACATGTTCCGCCACCACGGGGTCAGTCATCCAGATAGTGAACATCAAATACATGTATAACATGATATGCATCCAAAGGCAGAATGAAACGGTACAATGATAATAATAATACGAGATGCTCACAAACCAAGGTAAGAACCAAGCATTCGTGAAACACTATGCCCAAGACATACTATTAATACCTGTTCAACAGGTTAGAACATAAGTGCCCAACGGCGAATCAAAATCATAGAGTACCACAATGAATTACACGACATGAACCAAACCAGAACTGAATAAATTATGAATCACAATGCCCGAAGGCTCCAATGAAATTACCAAGACATCACAAAGGCCTGAAATCCACTCAGCCGAGGCTGTCAAATATCACAATCACCTGAAGCCAAAACATCCCGAAGCTGTATGAATGAGGGCCGAAGCCACAGCACGAAGCCGTATCACAATGAGACCATCTAATGGCCGTGACCTACTGAATTGTAGGTGCTCGGAAACCAACCGCGAAGGTTCAAGCCCCAAACTTACCCATAATGAGATCATAAACATGATTGTGACCTACTGAGTTGTAGGTGTTGGGAAACCAACCGCGAAGGTTCAAGCCCCAAACTTACCTATAATGAGATCATAACCATGACCGTGACCTACTGAGTTGTAGGTGTTGGGAAACCAACCGCGGAGGTTCAAGCCCCAAGCTTACCCATAATGAGATCACCCAGTTACTGTGACCTACTGAATTGCAGGTGCTAGGAAACCAACCGCGAAGGTTCAAGCCCCAGACTTACCCATAATGAGATCATAACCATGAACGTGACCTATTGAGCTGTAGGTGTTGGGAAACCAAATGCAAAGGTTCAAGCCCCAAGCTTACCCATAATGAGATCACCCAGTGACCATGACCTGCTGAATTGCAGGTGCTGGGAAACGAACCCTGAAGGTTCAAGCCCCAGACTTACCCATAATGAGATCATAACCATGACCTACTGAGCTATAGGTGTTGGGAAACCAACCGCGAAGGTTCAAGCCCCAATCTTACCCAACGAGCACTAGCCGAGACTAGCCTCCAAAACACAATTAACCACAAACGGCAACGATTCAAAGATTACCGAATTAACAGAAATGATAGTGTGCTGCCTTGAGTCGGCCAACACGACGATAGTAACTCACGGATGGGAACTATCCTCGACAGTCCCAATTCAATACCTCGATTGCCTTAGAATGGCCAACCGATACAATGATGCAGCGGATGATTCAATACCTCGATTGCCTTAGAACGGCCAATCGATAACAATATGATACAATGAATGACTCGGCATCTTTAATCGGTTACCGACGACGAAGATGAGAACGAATACGACAATGCCTTCAATCGGCCAACACAACATGAATGACAGGACACCAACATTAATAACAATGATTACAACAATGTCTTAGATCGACATCAATATTAACAACAACAATCGATACATTGATACCGTGAACCGGCTATCGACAATAACATTAATAACAAGTATCCCAATGCCTTGAACCAGCCATTAATGAACAATAATAAACATTTGGCATAATTGCCGAAGAGTATCGTATCGAACGATCCCCTAATATCAATGAACTTATGAAGAGACTAAGTCTCGGAATGATACAACACATTCATACACATATATGATAACATTAATCTCATTGACTAAAACTTGCCTCAAACCGACGGCGAGAAGGTCCTTCCACGATCCACGTCCTTAAAGTGATTATTGGTCCTCGAAACAACCTTGAATAACACAATTACCAACGATTCGCTTAATATACGAATCAAGCATGATCACAACCAACTCAAAAGTCGATACAACAATACCCAACTCATTGAAGCAATTCAACAAACACGTTGTAGACAACCTCCAATTGCTTACAACTAATATTGATTATAACGATTCCCAACCTCTAATGAATGATTCAATCCAACAAAACATCTTATATACAATCAATATTCTCGTAGGAATACACAATTCGAGATTACGACAACATCAAATCGAATCCCCCAATTCCAAAATCAATATTCGAAATGTTCTTGAATAACCCCAATTAATCCAATGATAATCCATAACAATTCCTAATCACAAGTATATCACTTCATATATCACCATTATAACATCCAAAACATCATATCCCAACTCAAAATTGAAATCCATGATGTTGAAGAATTTACCTTGGATTAGGATGAAGAATCCACAAATATGTTGTTAATCCACACCACAACTTGAAGAAGATGAAATTATCTGAGTTTGATGATGCCAAATCACCTAAAATATCGCCCACAAATCGCCAAGGAGGAGAGGAAGAAGGAAAAAATGATGAAATGAGCTTGATCCTCACGAAACCCGCTGAAATAGGCAAACCTGCACTTGTGTGCCGTGGCACAGGCTGAATGTGCCGCGGCCGACGGCCAAAAACTGCCCAGCACATTGGCTTAGTGCCGCGGCCGGCCATCATGGGCCGCGGCCCGCGGTACAGCCCGCTCCAGCACTAAAAGGCACATGGTGCAGCATTCGTTATTTCGACCATAACTCCTTCGTCCGGACTCCGATTGACTCACCGTTTAAACCATTGGAAAGATAACTTGATGCTCTATAATACTGAAAGGATTCAGAACTTTTGAAGTTCCCAAGAATTGATGGTGATTTTACAAAGTCGAACTCATACGTTGAAAAGTCGCTTAAGAACATGGAACTCAACAGAACGACACCGAGACGAACTTGGATGACAAAAGGTGTAGAATTAATCATTCTCGGAATGATGAAACGGTCAAAATAGAGTTGCTAAGATAGACTTCTGCCAAAAAAATAAAATTATTGGAAATCGAAATTGCGGATATTACACTGTCCAAGACACTATCTCAGATGGTCTTAGAGCGACATCTAGAGAGTATGGATATTAGATACCATAGTTTGTGCTATTGAGTGCAAGTGGAAGATTGTTAAGAATATGCCCTGCAATGTCACTCAGAGGATGAGAGAGTAAGAGCATTGTATTGTAACTATGAATATTTAATAAGGTATTTATTATTTCTATATTATTGTATGTCACAGGCATTGTGATTTGGATTATAAAACAATAGTCCTTGCATTTGAGAGCAAACATTCCACTCCTTATAGATATAAGAAGATATGCAGTTTAAGTTTTCAGGCTCGAATGCTTAATTGATTCACAAGTAGATAAAACATAGTTGGGCAATAAGTTTAGACAAGACTTGTATAACGTGTACTTGACATGTGAAGTGTCTGTCTTCACTAAAGGTTAGTGGGAGCACAAGTTATTGGTATGCTAATAGGATTAGTATACTCGAACACGACTCACCTCGATTAGGTCACATGGATATCACTCAGGAATTGTCAATGACTGAATTGAAAGGTTGTGATAGGTATACGTGGACCTTTTACTTTTGGTTTTAGTAGGAGATGTGCTTGTGACATTAAGTCAGTCATTATAGTGTTTCGATCCAATCACCGATTGGTGGGGTCAATCTCGAAATGCAACTTAGTGGGCAAGTAGCAGTCTCTACTGAATACCAAGAAAGGATTGTTTCTCCTATGAGCAGGTAAATGTCCTATGAAATTAATGGAAAATGAGATCATAAGTCTTTAGCCAAAGCAGTTAGAGCCAGTTGTATTTGATACACAAGAGCTCGGTGGTCTCGATTTGCATTAACAAAATGCACAGAGTCAAGTCACAATAGGGCTTGACTTTACCGTGACCCTAATACTTTACCGGGACATATGATTGAAGGGTTTTTACTTATACAATATTCACGAGATAATGGTTTTGGAATGATCCGATCATTTGTTCTTAGTTGGGTTACGGTACGGAGCACTAGACTGTCTAAGTGTTGCCCGTACTCCTTGGATCCTCCCATTGCCGACTAAAATGGACTTACGGAGTCACGCACAAGGATATTTTATAGATAAAATAAGTACTTATTATTTCTTCCTTGATATTGGATATTAGATATCCAATTTGATTTATTTGATAAATCATGCAGTATAGTGAATTGAGTTAATTACCAGGTGATTAATTTAATTCATAAATAATTATTTCTTGGAAATATTTCATTATAATTTTGTATTTGATAAAAGTAATTAATTGGATTAATTAATTAAGTATAAATACATTTGAGATAAATGAAGTGTACTTAACGGACTAAACACACGAACGTCCGGTACACGAACCGAGTGGCTCAGCTCGTTTTCTCATGAAACCCAGGTGGACTGCCTCTCTCATGCTTGGAAAGTGTCATGTGGTGTGTGGGGTGTGTTAGACATATAATATAAGGTTGAGGGCAAATGGATGAGATTTGGGATCTCATCATTTGATCTCACTTTGTATTATAAATGTGTAAGTCTTACACACCTCATGAGTAGAGAAAAAGACGCACATATTTTCATTTCAGACATGTGGAGTTTTTAGAAGGGAAGAGAAATTTTTCTTGTTTTTCTTTTTCATCTTTGAGAGAAAGAAAAGGAAGAAGAGCAGAGAAAAAAATACTATATCAATTCTTAGCCATGTTCTTCGAGAACGAATTGATATATAATTTTTCTGATCAATATCCAATGCATGATAAGGTAGAGACACTCTTCATATTCGGTGTTTGATCTTTCATCAAGCTAGCATAAATCGGATTCATGTTCATGTTGGTGACTGGAATCGATCAAAGCTTGGCTCGAGAATTTTTCCTTCAAGAAGATATTATCAAAGGTATATGAGGATATAATCTCTTAATTTATCTTCGTTATTTTGTATTCGTTTATATGATGCTTGATCGATCTGTTTTAGGGGTTTAGTTTTTATCCGGTTGGACCGATCTATTTTCCGCTGCGTAATTCATTTTTAATTTCCGAATCCCAACAGTCTTAATGTCCCAACAGGCAGGAGTGATCTAAAGATTTTCAGATTTTTCTCCTTTTAGGTATACACTTTACCCAATGCTTCAAGTTCACCAACAATGCCAATAAATTTGAGGTCAAGTTCCTAAAGTGTTTCGGAAGATTCATTTCAAATGATTTAAATTGCTGAGTTAGTTTTGAAATTTTATTTTCTTTTGAGATCTCAGTTACCTTACAAATCAACTTTAGTTTCTCCCAGATCTCCTTGGCTGTCTTGCAACTCTTTACCTGGGAATGTGCCTTTGTCAAGAGTGACAAATAGCGCATTATTGGCTATATTGTTGAGATTCGCACGCTTGCGATCATCAGTTGTCCACTATTCCCATTCCTTTTCAAGCATTTCTGCATGAGGTTGTCCTTATATTCCTGCAGTTTGATTGACCTTCATGATCTTGATAGGTCCTTCATGGATGAAAAAGATCATCTTTTCGTGCATCGCGGCAAGATGGGCTTCCCTCCTGATTATCCAGTCATCAAATTCACCGACAATGCCAGTAAATTTGAGGTCAAGTTCCTAAACTGTTTCGGAAGATTCATTTCAAATGAATTAAATTGGAATTAGTTTTGAAATTTTGTTTTCTTTGGAGAGCTCAGTTACCTTACAAATCAACTTGAGTTTCTCCCAGATCTCCTTGGCTGTCTTGCAGCTCTTTACCTGGGAATGTGCCTTTGTCAAGAGTGAAAAATAGCGCATTATTGGCTATATTGTTGAGATTCGCATGCTTGCGATCATCAGTTGTCCAATGTTCCCATTCCTTTTCAATCATTTTTGCATGAGGTTGTCCTTCTATTTTTGCGGTTGGAATGACCTTCATGATCTTGATAGGTCCTTCTCGGATGACAAAGATCATCTTTTCGTGCATCGCGGCAAGATGGGCTTCCATCCTGATTATCCAGTCATCAAATTCGTTAATAGAGAACATAGAGAATTGGGTGGTGTCGATCGAAACTGAGGTGGACGAGTTCAGGGATGCCCATGGCTTTGAGGACCCCAATTTAGATGGAGGGGAGGTTGAGGCAGCTGATGAATCCGATGAAGGCTAGAATTTAGCCCAAGGTAGAGCTTATGCCGCCTTTATAGGTGGCGAGCCGGTGGCTAGGCTAGGGCCTTGATGTACTTTTTCTTTTGTAGCAAGTGTATTGAGGTCGGTGTTGGGCCGGTCTCATCTTGTATTTCTCTTGATCGGGTTGGTCCTATCTGTAATAAATTTCATCAATTAAAATATTTTATTGTTCCTTGTCTTCTTCTCTTTTGGTTTTGCAAGTATGATGAGGTCGATGTTGGGCCGACCTGACTTTATTTCCTAGTTCTTCGATAGGTTTGGATCGATCTACTTTGCAATTATGTTTATTGATCAGGTTAGATCTATGTATTAGTCGATATGATTATCTTGATTTTCTTTCATCTACAAGTAAGATGAGATAAATCCGACAATTAACTGTCATTAAGTGAGTAATGATCGGATTCTTGTTAGTTTAGCCTTAAAGGCGTATTTTGATTTTACCAATCAGAGATTGGTCTTTTATAATCTCTCTTAGGTTGGCTTTTGCCTCTTAGTATCATATCGGACCTTATTGTCGAACCAATATCGGTCTTTCTTCCTCTCCGATTCGTATCCGGATCGAAGGCCTCATTTGTTGCCGATCTAAAATTGGTATTTTAGCCTCTCAAGATAGTGTCTGGCTCAAATGGCCTTATTTTTTTCCAAACTGAGGTTGGTCTTGTAGCCTCTCTGGATCGTGTTCTCGAATGGCCTCATCTTTGTAATACCCGGATAATTATTGTGTATTTTCATCTGTATTTGAATCTTGTGGTGTTTGATTATGTTGCATAATAATTGAAGTACGATTAATCTGTATCCGTATTCCTATATTCATGATCGCATTATGTGGAGTTTGTAAATTCATGTATGCATCGGCATGATATTAACATATGTTAATGAGTGTACGTAGCGTACGCTAAGAGCTATGGGTTGTGTATGTTATGTTGTAAGCGTACGTAAGATATGGTCAAGATAAGACAAAGTGAGGTCGGCATGTGGAGCCGAATGAGGATATTGTCGGATCCCCCGCGTGAACCCGGACAACTTTTTGTTTAAGCAAGTCAACAAAGCATAGCGTACGTTAATAGGGGTAGAATAACGTACGCTATGTTGATCAAATTATGTACGTAAAATATTGCTAACGTATGTATTGGAGGACAAAAAATGAGGCAATGAGCTACCAACGACGATAGCGTTCGTAAGGATTGTTGCTAGCGTATGTTAGACAGCTAACGTACGTAATGTCTTGTTGATAACGTACGTAAGGTTTAAAACTCTATTTATAGACATCAACCTATTTTCATTTCACCCCCACTCCTTGTCCGATTTCTTTAAACTTGAGAGTTCCCCAGCCCTATAAAATTCCTTGTATCAGCCTCTCAACTTGGTTTTGAAGATCATAGACCTTCTTGGGTTGGTGTTCAAGATCCTGGTGTTGAGTTTCACCAAGTGTTTCGTCGTTCTCCTCCATATTATGGTATGTTGATGTTTCCCAACCTCAAATTCTTGCTCTTAGAAATACTATGAATATGCTACTGAGATTATGGAGTTTGTTATGAATATTATGAATCAAACAACAAGTTTAGAAAGATTAGATTGGATGAACGTAGACTTTTCATTGGAAATATTTGAACCCTGATTATGCCTATTATATGATTTTAACCTGCCTTGATGATGATTTCGTGATGATTATATGATGAATGAATCGATTTTGTTATCACCTAGACTAGGTGAATTCGAGATGATGAACGTAGGGATCGTTCTTCAAGTATAATCCAGGGTTTGTAAAGATTGTTTGGATTGATAATCTTCATATGAATGGTTAGAACGATATGATCGTGTTGTAACAATCATGGTGAACATAGAACATGGATTAGATGAATTTACTTGCGGAAGAATGAGAATCATAAGTGGGATTAACCTAGAATTCGGTTGAACGTAGTTTCATGATTATGAATTCGTTTAGATAACCGACACATGCATTAGAAATAGTTGGATAGATTTGAAAGTGAATTGTAATGATTTGAATATGCTGGAAATGTAGACATCAACATGTTATCCCCGTTATGACCTCTCGTTTCGCATGTAGTATGGTATTCGTTCGACGTAGTGTTCTTTGAGTAGTTAATCGGGAATCGACCGAACAATGATGATTATACTCGGTCACTATTGGAATGTTTATAATGCTCGTGTGATAGTATTGTTAAGTTGAGTTTTCGTTATTTTCTTTTGTGTAAGGTTCGAGGTTTGAGAACAGTTGGTCGAAGGGGCGGTGTTAGGCGTATTTTTATGCGCTTATTTATCATTAGTTTGTATCCATGTTGAGCCTAAAAATGCATAAATGAGATTTTGATGCACTATTCTTATATTTTTTGCAGGAAATTGGAGTCCGGAAGCTCGAACGATGAAAAACGGGCGAAAATGGCAAATTTTGGCCTGGGGCCGCGGCACGAACGCAGTGAGCCGCGGCACACGCAGGTGACAGCATGATGCCGAGCGGACTGTACCCTGAGCCGCGGCACAGATAAAGTGAGCCGAGGCCCAGGAGGAAAATGCAGCGCCCAGGTATGCGCTGAAGGATTAGGGGCCGCGGCCCAGATTAAGTGAGCCGCGGCCCACGAGGTAGTTTTGATGTGTTGGACGCGGTTCTGAGCCGTTTTTGGAGCCTATTCCCAACCTAATTCCCGGACGCGTTTTGGAGGCTTAGGATAGCTATAAATAAAGGTTGAAGGTCAGAAAAAAAAGGGAGAATCAGAAAAGATCAGAAGGAAGACATCGCGGCACGGGACAGAAGAACACAAGGAGGAAATTTGTGGGCGACGATAAGACCACGGATCCCTTACGGTTTCTCTTAATTTTTCCGCATCTGATTTTCTAGATATATTCGAGTAGGATTGTGATTGTAGCCGATTTCATAACGGTTTGATTTATTTATTTTTATTTCGATTTACTCGTTATTCGTATTAAGTTGGATTCTTCTTACTGTTCTTAATGCTTTTTAATTGTCTGGCCAACAGTTGAATTGTTTTGAATGTCTTTATGGATTCGGGAGATGAAATTTAGGCATAGTTCTTGTGAGACGAATCATAATTTTCGTGAGATAGGAATATACTCATGGGAATTGTGAAGCCTGTTTATTATGGGAATTCTTGAACTGTTTTAGCTATTAATTATCTAATTCGAATAGGGATATATCGAGTTAATAATTCGTAGTATTTTCTATCGACCTTGGGAAAGGCTTTAGAATAATTTAGGAATTCCTGGCTTACAATCAATTGAATAAAGGTGAATTGAATTGAATAAAAATCATTCCTGATTGTTTGAGGTGAAAATCATAATCCTACACCCTTATTATTATTAGTTTTAGTATTACTATTATTAATTTCTATTAGATTAGGAATAATTCCATATAATTGTTCTTCAAATAAAATTACGAGTCGACTATATTTTGGTACTTAGTGAAATCAGTCCTCAAGGGAACGATATCTTACTCATCACTTTATTACTTGTCTACGATAACGTGCACTTGCGTTCAACGATTTCGCAACAGGCGGCCTTCGAGTTTGTTGAAGTCGTTGAAGTATTTATGTCTTTCCATCTTTCAAAGGCAAGTACTTTAATTATGTTTTATGTATTCATGTTACACATGTTGTCGTGCATATGTGCTGTTGTTGTATGTACACCTCGTGTTGGTTCGATGGGATCATCTTGGGATCTATGCTAGCGTGTGCTGGATCATTAGACAGGTTTTTCCACCTCGTATTGGTCCGACGGGATTATCTTGGGATCTATGCAGTGAACGCTGGATCATCGGAATTACTAAGTGTATATTATGATGTCATGTTGTGTATGGTATTGTGAGTCTTCTCGTAGTAGAGAGTCATTGTTATTTTTGTCGTTGATGATGTTGTCTTTACACTTCGTGAGATGTTGAATAATCTGTTGTTGTATAATTATCGTACTTGTAATAGTATCGTTGTACTAACCCCTTCTGGGGTGGACATTTGTTTTATGTTCAGGATACAGGAGGACGGGGAAACAACCACTAGAGCTGCATGATGATGAGGGTACAGAGTGATGTTATGGCCGGGATGGTTTGTCAGTTGTGTTTTGTTTTCATAAAGTACTCTAGTACGCTGTCGTTTTGTTTGTCTTTTGAGGTTTACTTCCGGGTGTTAGCTGATTTGTACTTTTAAGACTTGTGATGTAATAATAAATTTTACAATTGGTATTTAATAATGTTGTTTTAAATTCTTAGCTTAGTAAATCCTTATATCAGTGGTCGCGGTCGTGGACGCGGATGTAGAAATGCTGAGAGGTAAGCTTTACCCTCTGTTCCTGATTTGATGTCAATCATGCTAACTACAGTTCTGGCGAACAACAAGAATCCGTCAACAATGAACGAGAGCAAACCGTGGAAGCAAATTCCGAACTGGTTGTTCCCGACATCCTTTGTCAGGTGGTCAACCAAATGACTCAATTTTCTCAAGTTGCGGACAGAATGCAAGTGGCGGTAGGATTGCAGCCGGGAGAGATACAGCAAGGCATCCCAGACTTGGGAAATCGAGGAGATAGATGGCTACAGGAGGTGGCGAAGATGCACCCGCCGAAGTTCGATGGTTTTTCTGAGACGCCGGCATGGGATCACTGGCTAAGAGAGCTGGAGAAAGTATTTGCAAGATTAACTGCCCGGACGACCGGAGAGCCCCCATTGCCAAATATTTCCTGATGGGAGAAGCGTCTGAGTGGTGGGAAGCCATACGACCTATTGATCATGATGCCAATTGGGGAGAGTTCAAACTGATGATGGAAGCCCAATACTGCCCTCGTCTGGTGAGGGAAGCTAAGGTTCGAGAGTTCTTCTCTACGCAATCATCGGACGTATCTCTGGCCCAAAGAATTAAGATATTTAATCAGCAGTTGGCGTTTGTTCGACACCTGGTCAGAACCAATGCAGAAATGATGATTCACTTTGATATGAGAATGAAGCCGGAGATACAGAGGCACATGTCAGGTTTTGAATACACCACTCTCCGCCAGTATCAAGACAAAGCTCTGGCGTACGAAATGAAAGAAGCAGCTATGGAAAAGTTCTTTGAGTCCAAGAAACATAAAGTCTCTGGTGGTTTTGCATAGCACAAGAATGTAGGCCCCACAAAGCCCAGTCATCCTTTTATTCATTCAAGAGGCCTCTGCATCCATCCAAAGGTGGAAAGAACTCCAGATCAGTATCAGCGATGGCAGATGCAGCCAGGAAATGATTTAACTATGGTCGGACATGACATTATCGACGTGACTGCTCACTTCCCTCCGTGACATGTTATGATTGTAGACGAGAAGGACATCATGCGGTGTTCTATGAAGAAGCTGCAAAATCTTTTGGAGCTCGTACTTCGCAGCCAGTTCAGAAAGAGGCGAGTATCCCTCAGACGCAACAGAGTGTTCAGCCACCCCAGAATTTTGGCCGAGGTAGAGGCATAGGGTACGACCGAAAGGAAGCGTCGAGTGTTGGGTTCGTTACTCCACGCCTCTATCAAATGAGAAGGACAGACAATCAGTATACAGCAGTTGCCTCAGGTACGGTTCGGATTCTTTCGCAACAAGTTAGTGTTTTGTTTGATTCCAGAGCAACACATTCATTTATATTACTTTCATGTGTAAATCGTTTGAAAATTTCTTTTCTTCATAAATATGAACCTTATATTGTGGGTTCACCAAGTAGGGATAAAATTGTGGGGGACCTTGTGTTAGGAATACCTATTAGATTTTGTTGATGTCATCAGTGCATTATATATTACTTGGCAAAATATAAGGAAGAACCAAATGAGTATCTTCCATAGGCCGTTTCTTTGATAAGATAAATACTTGGAAAAATGTAAAGAAGAACCAAATGAGTATCTTCTATAGGACAAATAATTTAGGCTCAAATCGGCTAAGTACAAAGGTACAGATAAGTACATCAGAGAAGTACAGCCGAGTCAAATCAGAGAAGTTCTGGTCAACAATAATTTATCACAGATGTTTGACCAGACTGCAGTCAAGTAATCAGCGGACCAAGTAAACTGAAGTCTGATCATCAGATAAATCAAAATTCATCAGGATAGAAGACTTCAGATAAGTCGTCTGATCACGCAAGTGTCAACAGTCATCAGAGAAGTCATCGACAGAGAAGTTATAAATTGCAGAAAAGTTGACTGTACATCAGACAACTTGACTTATACAAGATCAGCAAGTACTCCAAGTCCACGTCAGCATGAGTTGAATAGTCAAGAATTACGAAAAGTCACATGCAAGCGTGAAGGGACAGATTGTAGAGATTCCCGCAAGAGTTTAAATTAAATATTCCACCCAGACCTACCACTGAAGACTTTAATTTTATTATATTCAAAAGATTCGGTGCCTCACATGGAAGTCTTCACAACGGTCGGAAATCGGATTAAAATATGGGAATCCAGACTTGCAATGTTCAGAAAGAAAACAATGAAGTCGACCTCTCCAACGGACGGATTTGTTACAAGATTTGCAATGGCTATGAAGAAAATGCTCAGGGAACATCACCTATATATATTCGAAGATTTGAAGCTGAGCAACAACGATGCGAACAATACTTACAAGAAATAAAAGCATTCAAAGCAATCAAAGCAAAACAATAGCATCGTAAAAGAGCAAGAGTTCTAAAGTTCATATTTGAAGAAGCTCTTAGTTGGAGAAGACAAAAACTCGTGTCTTTAATCCTGAGTTCGGGGTACTTCACTGGTTGAAGTTTAAGACTGTAAAGGCATCCAAGGATCGCGGATCAAGAGGTGCAAGGCAGTCAAGGGAGTTTCAACGGCAAGAAATTCCACTGGTTGGAAGCTGTTGTAATTGGTTGAATCACTGTAATCTTTATCACCGGTTGACAATTATAGTGAATTCATCTCCAACTGGTTTGGTGAAAAGTGGATTAGTAGAGGATTACCCCACCTCTGAGACCACTATAACTGCCTGTGTGTTTTACTGTTTTCAGCATCATACTTTAACTTTTGCATTCATACTACTGTTCCATTACTAGATATTTGCATTCGTCATCAGCCGACTTCCGCATTTCTATCAGCTGAGAAAGTCACTCTTTGTGAAAAAGAGTTCAAGAGTTTCAACAAGTCTATTCACCCCCCCCCCCCCTCTAGACTTGTTCCTGGACGACTTGTGACCTACAAGTGGTATCGGAGAGGTTGGTTCAATATTTTAAGAACCAGATCTATATCAAGGATATATTTTAGCTCATTTTAGAAATGGAACACATGCATTCTAGATTACCTGTGTTTTCAGTTGACGAGTATGATCTTTGGAAGATAAGGATGCAGGCACACTAATCTTCTATCCATGTTGACATGTGGTGCATTATCGAAGAAGGTCCTTTCATATTTGAGAAGGACAACACTCCTGAGGAGATTACTGCCGGGAAGCCAGAGAAGATTCACAAGAAGAGGACGGAGATGACCCCAGAAGAAAGTAAGCTGGCCAATCTTGACAACCGGGCCAGAGATGTGCTATACCAAACTCTTGACAAATCTACAATGGTCAAGGTCAAGAATTCCAAGAATGCAAAGGAAATCTGGGACACATTAGCCTTAATGTGTGAAGGAACGGAGCTGATAAAAGAGAACTAGTTGTTAATCGCTACCCAAAAGTTTAACAACTTCAAGATGAAGAATGGAGAGTCTATCGATCAAGTGGACACAAGATTCACAGAGATCATTAATAAAATCAATTCTCTGGGAAAAACCTATGGCAACAGGGAAATGGCATTGAAGGTTCTAAGATCTCTCAACCCTGATGGAATATGAAGGCAGTGGCCATGAGAGAATCCAAGGATCTTAACAAATTGAATATCCAAGAGCTGTTCTCTGATCTAAAGCTTACGAGTATGAGCTTCCAAGTTCATCATCAACCGAGCCTGCAGAGAAGGGAATAGCATTTGCAGCTGAGTCCCCCGCCAAGAGCCTATCTGATGTCAAACCTCCAAATCCACTTGATTTTGAGGAAGAAATGGCATTTATAATGCAAAGATTCAGCAACTTCAGGAAGAACTACTCCAAGTACAAGAAGAATTATAAAGAGAATCCCTGTAGAAATCAAAAGGCCAGAAGCTGGAAGGTGGAATGCTATAATTGCCACAAGACAGGACACATTCAAATTGACTGTCCTGATCTCAAGAAGGACGAGATCAAGAAAGAGGTGAGCTGAAAAGAAGATCGAAGAAAGGCCCTCGTTGGAGAAGACCAACAGCGAGTAGAATCAAGCAGCGGATTCTTCTCTGGTGATGATGAAGAATATGATTGTCTGATGGCCAACCTAGTTGATGAAGAGGTAACATCTAAACCCTCATTTTCAAATAATAACAGCTCAGACATGTCACAAGACATGGACTTAGATGAGTCTGTAAATCAGCTTTTCAAAGACTTTGAGAAATTAAAATCTGCGCACCAAACTGTATCAGCCGAGAGAACCCAGCTGCAAGATGAGAATAGGCAGCTGAAAAATGATTGTGAAAAACTCAGCCTAGAACTTAATAAAATCAAAACTGAATTTGAAAACCAGGCTGCAGACAAGTTGAAAAACCAGGCTGATAATATTACAGCTGAGATAAAGAGGTCAACTGTTTTAAATAGTGAGAAATCAGTTGCACTTGCTCATGTCAAAGCTGATGCAGCTAAGTAAAAACCAGGCGAAGGAAATAACGTCCCTGAAGGCATCTCTAACTCTGGACGAATTATGTATGACCAAAAGGCCATTATATTCTAGATCAAGCCTCGTATATGACCCCAACACTCCCTCTAGTTCTAAAACCACTTTCATCAAGGGAGAAACAATTGTCTCAACTGCTGAGCCAATATACAAACCTGTATTTCAAAATAGGCAACAGCCAAGTCGCAGGTCTAGGCTGCAGCCAAGGTATACAAGGAAGCCACCTAGACATGAGACTAGGCAGTGGCAAAGGTAGAAGCAGCAGCCCAGACAACATGCCCATTATTATCAAAGACTCCCCAAGAACAGATTTCAAAATGGGAGGGGCAAGTGGAAACCTCAAGGTTATCCTTTTTTTCAAAATGAACAGATGTGGAGACCCCAAAGATTTCATAAATGGTCTCAGCCTGGATTTAGAAATGGCACACATCAATTTTATGAGGCATATCCAGTACATAATCCTAACAGAGGATATAGACCCCGACCTTACACATCTTATAAGGGTAATAACAGCAACTTTCACAATCCCAGGAGAAACCAGTTCTCTAGAAAATCAACTAACCCCCGAGGACCCACACATATTTGGGTACCTAAATCTTTGCTTGTCTGATTGCAGAAAAGATGGAGGGACTACTACCACATCTCAACAAATTCAAATATAGGAGGTGAGGAATGGTTTGTAGATTCCGGATGCTCAAGGCATATGACCGGGAACAAGAAGGTGCTGTCAAATTATAAAAAAGTACGAGGTCCAGATGTAACCTTTGGAGATAGCTCAAGAGGTCAGACTAAAGGTTTTGGAGAGCTACACAGAGGAAACATCACCATATCCAATGTGCATTATGTCAAAGGACATAAGTATAATCTTTTGAGCATAAGTCAGTTTTGCGATGAGAAAAACCTAGTAGTCTTCACCATTTGGAAATGCATGGTGATAGATATCATATCTGGAAATGTGAAGCTACAAGGATTCAGGAGAAGGGATGTCTATATGATAGATTGGAACACAGGAACACCCAATACCTGTTTTCTATCCAAGACAATAGCTGAGAATGGGTGGTTGTGGCCCAAGAGACTATGTCACTTAAATTTCAAGGCTATCAACAAAATTAGTTCTCAGAAGCTGGTCAGATGAATTCCAGAAGAAGTGTTCAAGAAAGAAGCTCTTTGTGATGCATGTCAGAAAGGGAAGCAGTCCAGAGCATCATTCAAGCCAGTTCAACCTACCAGTCTTACAACAAGGATTCTAGATCTACTTCATATGGATCTATTTGGTCCCATCAAGCCAAGGACCTTAAGTGGTAGAAAGCACGCTCTAGTAGTAGTAGATGAATACTCAAGATACACATGGGTTGTTTTTCTCTATAAAAAGAGTGAAACACTAACCAAGTTACCTGAGCTGCTAAGGAGGATTCAGAATGAGAAATCTCTTTCAATCATCAAGATCAGATCAGATAGAGGAGGAGAATTTCTCAACAAAGCAATCACTGATTACAGTGATCAGAATGGGATCCAGCATGAAGTTTCTGCAGCCAGGACACCTCAGCAGAATGGCGTTGCTGAAAGAAGGAACAGAACCTTAAAGGAAGCTGCCAGGTCGATGATTGCAGAAGCTGACCTGCCCAAGAGGTTCAGGGCTGAAGCTGTCAACACAGCATGCCACACTCAAAATAGGAGTATGCTAGTAGGGAGACATAGTAAAACTCCCTATGAGGTTTGGAATGGCAGAACACCTACTGTAGCATATTTTCATATTTTTGGTTGTAAGTGTTTCATCCACAACAATGGTAAAACCCAACTAAATACCTTTGATGCTAAAACTGATGATGGTCTCTTTATGGGATATTCGCAAAGAAGCAAGGCATATAGAGTTTTTAATAAAAGAACCTTAGTTGTGGAGGAAACACCTCATGTTGTATTTGATGAAACTACTGTTGAGTACAGGAAAAAGGTGGAGCTGATAGAGAATAAGCTCAAAACTGCAAGTCTAGAAGAAGTCATTGTCCATGACACTGGAATGATGGACTTACCTGCAGACCAGTCTAAAGACCCATCTGTAGCTGCTGAAGACCCAACTGTAGATCAGACAGGATCACAAAACCTATCTGATCCAGTTGCTGCTGATGAAGACATATCTGTAGCTGATAAAGAGTCACCTGCGGATTAGTCAGGAATCCCACCTACGGATGACAAAATGGTAGCTGATCCAGCTGCAGACCAGGAAGGCCAGAACCAAGCTGATGCAGAGAAAGAAGAAACTCACCAAAGCAAATCTACAGGGGCAACAGACCCTGAAGAAGAAGACATTCCTAAGTGGCTCAAAGATCACCCTATTCAACAGATCATTGGGAAGCTAACTGATGGAGTCAAGACAAGACAGTCTACTCTACCCGTAGGAATGGCAATGTTTTCATGCTTTATGTCTCAAATTGAACCGAAGACAACAGAGCAAGCCCTGGAAGACTATTCTTGGATTAATGTTATGCAAGAAGAGTTGAATCAGATGGAAAGAAATAATGTTTGGGAACTAACAGACAGACCAGATCATAAGAAGGTTATTGGCACCAAATGGGTGTACAAAAACAAATGCGATGAAGACGGGGCTGTTTTTAGGAATAAATCCAGACTTGTTGTTAAAGGGTATGCACAATGCGAGAGGATAGATTTTGATGAAACCTATGCACCAGTTGCAAGATTGGAATCCATCAGACTGTTCCTTGCATATACCGCGTACAAAGATTTCATAGTCTACCAGATGGATGTGAAGAGTGCCTTTCTCAATGGAATTCTAGAAGAAGAAGTCTATGTGGAGCAATCCCCTGGTTTTGTCAAAGGAGACAAAGTTTACAAGCTTTTGAAAGCTCTATATGGACTCAAGCAAGTACCAAGAGCATGGTATGAAACATTATCCGTGTTTCTTGAGAAGAATGGTTTTACCAAAGGCAAGGTGGATAAAACTCTATTCAGAGTAGAGCATGAAGGCCATATATTGCTAGTTCAGATATATGTGGATGACATCATATTTAGCTCAACCAATCCAGATCTATGTGAGAAGTTCTCAAATCTCATGCAAGGAAAATTTGAGATGAGTATGATGGGCAAGCTTAATTTCTTTCTAGGACTGCAAGTTAAGCAGATGGAAAATGGAATTTTCATCAATTAGGCCAAATACACCAGAGACCTAATCAAGAGATTTGGAATGGAATCAGCCAAGACAGCAAAAATTCCTATGAGCACAAGCACTCACCTTGAAGCAGGTGAAGAAGGCATATCAGTGGACTCAACCCACTACAGAGGACTTATTGGATCACTTCTTTACCTAACTGCAAGCAGGCCAGGCATCTCATATGCTGTAGGAGTATGTGCAAGATTCTAGTCTAAACCCAAGCAGTCACACCTAGAAGCAGCCAAAAGAATCATCAAATATCTTAAAACTACCATTAATGTCGGTTTATGGTATCCAAAGGATGACAACTTTGAACTGTCAGGATATTCATATGCATATTTTGCAGGATGTAAAATCAATAGGAAAAGCACGAGTGGAACGTGCCAATTCCTAGGAACCAGACTGATATCTTGGTTTAGCAAGAAGCAGATATCTAACTCTATCTCAACAACACAATCAGAATATCTAGCTGCAGGCAGCTGTTGTGCCCAGATCTTGTGGATCAGACAACAATTAAGGGACTACAACATTATTGCCAATGAAGTTCCAATTTGGTGCGACAACAATAGCGCAATTGCAATCACCAACAATCCAGTATTGCACTCAAGGACGAAGCACATTGATATTAAGCATCATTTCATAAGAGACCATGTGCTTAATAAAAGAGTCAGAGTTGAAAGAGTCAGCACAAAATATCAAATTGCTGACATTTTCACGAAACCTTTACCCGAAGAAAGGTTTTTGTAGCTGAGCAGGAAACTAGGACTACTAGATTGGGAATCTAGTACAGAGGAGAAAGCCACCTGAAGACCAGATCAGATGAAGTCACCCAATCAGCCTAGACGAAAAGACAAAAGATGGACTAAGCTGATCTTAGGATCAGACCCTATCTGATGCAGACAAGAAGGCGAAGGACAGACGAAGGAACCTAGCTGATCGAAACCTCAGGCGAGAAGTCAAAGGAGTCAACTCACCTGATGCAGAGCAGTCAAACAGTCAACGGTCAACCAGCTAAGTTTTCTAGTTTTGACCGACTTATGAATATTATATAATTATCATCTACTATCAATATAATATAATATTACTATTTGGATCTAAAATGGGAGAATATCTTATTATTTAAATTACACGTGGCAAACACACGACCTCCACAGTGTCCAAATAAAATCCAACCGTCATTTTTCAAAAATCAAAAGCTGGACCACCGATTAACTTAAATTAATTTTTAAAATCTCAAAAGGAGGTCCACCGCATAAATTAAATAATTAAATATTTCAAAACATCGCTTCAATTTCTCTTTATATATGAAAAGGCGTTTCACGTTATCTTCTTCACGCCTACGAACCCTAAATTTTCAAAGCAGAAATCCTCTCTCGAACCCTCAATACACTAAGAAATCGCTTATTTTTCAGAAATGGAATCCTACTTTGAAGGCGTAAATCTGAAGGCGGTGAAAGACCAGATCATCTTTTCCCTGGTCGTCGACTTTGAAGGATTGCTGGAATCCAACCTGGACAACAACGAAGTGCGCCACCTCATCAGAGCAATGAAGACGAATGGGATCTACCCATTTTTGGATATCAGCCCCAAACATCTGTTCAAGGAGGATGTTATCGCTTTTTACCGAGAGGCCCGAGTGCTCGAATTTGGGATAAGGAGTTCTATCTGTGGAATCCAAGTGGATATTACCCCAGAATCGGTCGGGAAAATCTTTGGGATGAAACCACATGACGTGGCAGTCAAAGCCCTAAAACAGAACGCAGCCGACACGTGGCTGAAAATCAAGCCTATCGACCAGCTGGAAAAATTGAAGCTGACCGCCAAAAGGAGCGAATTGAAGAAGGAGTCCCGCTATGCGTTGGATATAACCAACAAAATAGTGATGGGGATGGCGGGCAGCTACGACCAATTGTCGTCAGCCAAGTTCATGGTGCTGGGAGCACTTATTCAAGGCGAACGAATTGACTGGGCTGATTACATCTATAGGCAATTGGTGTGTGAGGTGAACAAAGCCGAGTGGCTAGTTGAAGAAAAGAGATTCAGATTCAAGCTGGAGTTCAGAACGCAGCTTAGTTGGATGTTGGAGAAGCTTGGTGTGTCGAAGGGAAACACTGACCCCTTCCACATCAACAAGACTTTGGTCATTTAGGCCAAGAAACCCTAAGGAGGCTAGGAGGTGAGAGGAAAGCAGCTCAGATTCTGAAGGAGATGTCTGTAGAGCAAACTCCATACATATATCCTTTGAGCTCAGCCGAGTCCGACCAAGCTGTAGCTATAGACCAGTCTGAGATAGAGTCAGACAACACCCCAATCGCCGTCCGTTTTAAAAGAAGGGACCATCCCCTGGTGATCCATCCGCGATTCACTCCTTACCAGAACCTTCTCCTAAAAGACCCAGGCGATTGTTTGAGGAGGAGTAGACAGACCAGTTTACTACCCCTGAACCTTTTCACATGGAGGATCAGCCTGCTCCCTCCAGCCTGGAGAATCAAATGGTTCCTGTTCTAACTCCTCATTTTGTATCCGAGGAAGAAGAAGCAGGTTTAATTATCCTGATTCCAGAAGCAAATTACTCTTTTAATCTGCTTGAATATAATTCTTTTAACCTATCTATAGAGCAACTTTTACTTGTCAAATCTCATGCTCTAAAACACTCTTTTATTGAAATTTTTGAGGAATGGAAGACCCTTAAAACTGCTCCATTCACTCAACTTCGAACTTTCATTGAAGGGAGTAGCTGGGAATATCCCCAGGCTACAGAGGATCTGCTCACACATTTTTGCAATGAGACAGATCTGTTTTTACTACTTCAGGAAGGCTGGTTCATGACCCATTTTAAAACAAACATGGACTAGCTCCTTCATCTTTTAATGGCAAATGTTTTTGATGGTACCCTGAATGGAGATGGGGAGGTAGTTGAAAAAGAAATAAGAATCGAAGAAGTAGTGGAGGAAGGAGAAGAGAAAGTTGAAAAAGAAGAAATTATTATAATAGAAGATGAAGAGGAGAGAGAGGAGGAAGAAGAAAAAGAAAAATAAGAAGAAAACATTCTAGTCGAAAAACAGTCTGAAGAAAAAGAGATTGAAAAAACAGAAGAATTGGAGGATGAAGGAGAAGAAGAAGGAGAGGAGGTGGACCAAGAAGAAGAAAAAGAAGAAAATGATGATGAAGATAAAGATGATAAACAGAATGATGATGATGATGGTGATGATGATGACAAGGATGATGAAGGTGAAAAGGAGGCTGTGATAAGAGAAGTAGAAAAAGATGATGAAGAAGAGAGAAAAGAAGAGAGGCAGCCTGAAGAAGAGAGGCAGGCTGAAGAAGAGAGAGAGGATGAAGCTGAAGGAGACAAGGATGAAGCAGACAAGGCTGCGGTTCCTACCCGTTACACCAGCCTGGATGCAAACCTCCTTGAAGAAGACAGATTGGGGACTCCGGAGCCAACCCCATCTGGTCAGCCTATTGCAAGGAGTCTACAGTCGGGTCGGTCCTATGACCACCTACTGCAGATGAAGAAGGCTCAGGTGAGCACTCTCCAGAGGCATCTCACATCTCACCCATGATGTCCGAGCTGATTCGCCAAATCATTAGAGAGACAGTTGGAGAGATGCTTACCTCCGAAATTTCACCTGACCTGCAGTCAATCCACTCCAAACTTGACACCCTGCTGCAGAGAAATACCCCTCAACCACCTCCTCCTACGAATTCCAGGATGCCGCTTGGCATGTCAGACTGGATGCATAGAATGGAGCAGCAGATAACTTTTCTAGTAGATGCTGGCAAAAAGGGGTAAGATAGGTTTAAGGGGGAAGAGAGGTCAAAGGGGGAACATAGAATGCAGGGGGAAGGTAGCAGACAGGAGGCAGTTTTTGTTCAGGCTGAAGAGCTAAGAACGAAGAAGAGGCAAGACATTCTCCGAATTGAAGGAGGACCATCAAGTCAGAAAAGAAAGGAGATGTCTGCCCCTAACCAACCTGAAGAGCGGCCTGTTGAGAAGAAGAGAAGAACAAGAGAGACAGAAGAACAGAGATTCGAATGGGAAGGCAAGCAACTGTGGTATGTTGAAGAATTCTTGCCAACAAAATTCATGACTAGTTGGGCAAAGGCCAAGAAACAATTCACAGAGGAGTTCTACCTCTGGGAGATTATCCAAGACAAAGAATGCTCGCCCCAACAGTCATTCATCAACTACATGGAAGCTAGATGGCCTACTCTGTGGAAGATCATGCTTAAATATGCAGCCAAATGGCTTGCTTATCCTATGATTCCTCTATTTAGAGCAGTGCAAGCGCCGACCCGCTTGGATGATGAGCTTGACGAGCTAGAGCTTCAAGATGAAATTAGAAGGTTGCGTGAATAGCACAAGTTCTCTTCAAAAGAAGACCAAGACTTTGCTGCCCTAGTCATAAGGAGTAAATACGGTCTTGCACCCATCAAAAGAAGACCAATCGGTGCAAAACCATTCAGACCTCCCAAGTAAGCTGTTCGTAGAGGAAGGGGCAGATAGGTTTTGATGTAATTGTAATTTTTTGTAATTGATTGATTTTTATGTATTTTTTCTATTCAATCCATGTAATTGTAATCAAACAGAAAATCAATATGTATACAGTCATTTGAACGACAACTTTGTCTCAAAACAAGACTGATTTTGAGTTTGTGTCTTGCACCTAAGTGCAGACTCGTGCATGTGATTAATTGCTTAAAGTTTTGCCATCATCAAAATAGGGGGAATTTGTTAGGAATACCTATTAGATTTTGATGATGTCATCAGTGCATTATATATCACTTGGCAAAATGTAAGGAAGAACCAAATGAGTATCTTCCATAGGCTGTATATTTGATAAGATAAATACTTGGCAAAATGTAAAGAAGAACCAAATGAGTATCTTCTATAAGCCAAATAAGTTAGGCTCAAATCGGCTAAGTACAAAGGTACAGATAAGTACATCAAATAAGTACAGCCGAGTCAAATCAGAGAAGTTCTGGTCAACAATAATTTATCAGAGATGTTTGACCAGACTGCAGTTAAGTGATCAGCGGACCAAGTAAACTGAAGTCTGATCATCAGATAGGTCAAAATTCATCAGGACAGAAGACTTCAGATAAGGCGTCTGATCAGGCAAGTGTCAACAGTCATCAGAGAAGTCATCGACAGAGAAGTTCTAAACTGCAGAGAAGTTGATTGTACATCAGATATCTTGACTTATACAAGATCAGCCAAGTACTCCAAGTCCACGTCAGCATGAGTTGAATAGTCAAGAATTACGGAAAGTCACATACAAGCGTAAAGGGATAGATTGGAGAGATTCCCGCAAGGATTTAAATTAAATATTCCACCCAGACCTACCACTGAAGACTTTAATCTTCTTATATTCAAAAGATTCGGCGCCTTACATGGAAGTCTTCACAACGGTCGGAAATTGGATTAAAATATGGTAATCCAACCTTGCAATGTTCAGAAAGAAAACAATGAAGTCTACCTCTCAACGGATGGATTTGTTACAAGATTTGCAACGGCTATGAAGAAAATGCTCAAGGAACATCACCTATATATATTCGAAGATTTGAAGCTGAGCAACAACGATGCGAACAATACTTACAAGCAATCAAAGCATTCAAATCAATCAAAGTGAAAAAATAACATCGTAAAAGAGCAAGAGTTCTAAAGTTCATATTTGAAGAAGCTCTTAGTTGGAGAAGACAAAAACTCGTGTCTTTAATCCTGAGTTCGGGGTACTTCACTGGTTGAAGTTCAAGACTGTGAAGGCATCCAAGGATCACGGATCAAGAGGTGCAAGGCAGTCAAGGGAGTTGCAACAGCAAGGAATTCCACTGGTTAGAAGCTATTGTAATTGGTTGAATCACTGTAATCTTTATCACCGGTTGACAATTATAGTGAATTCATCTCCAACTGGTTTGGAGAAAAGTGGATTAGTAGAGGATTACCCCACCTCTGAGACCACTATAACTGCCTGTGTGTTTTACTGTTTTCAGCATCATACTTTAACTGTTGCATTCATACTATTGTTCCATTACTAGCTATTTGCATTCATCATCAGTTGACTTCCGCATTTCTATCAGCTGAGAAACTCACTCTTTGTGAAAAAGAGTTCAAGAGTTTCAACAAGTCTATCCACCCCCCCACCCCCCCTCTAGACTTGTTCCTGGATGACTTGTGACCTACACCTTGAAGTTAGAAATTTTCCTATATCAACGAAGGCAAATATTGGCCTTAAAGTCTGATCGTAGTAGAGATTCAAGGAGATGACCTGATTCTTGGAGATGACTGGCTTAACCGTTATGGAGATATTATGAACTACCGGAAGAGGAATATTTCGATGATAGCTGAAGACGGTTCTGAATTTTTATTTGAAGGATGGAGGCCAGGTAGCTCAGGAAAAGTGATCAAAGCTATGAAAGCCATCAAACTACTAAAGTAAGGTTGTACCGGGTACTAGTGTTATGCGATGAAGAAAGAAGAAGGAGGAGTAGAGCTTTCATCTATTCCTGTTGCGAGCGAATTTCCAGACGTGTTCCCTGATGAATTACCTGGACTACCTCCACAACAAGATGTAGAGTTTACCATTGAGCTAGAGCCGGGAGCTACAGTGATTTATAAGGCGCCGTATCGAATGGCATCTACCGAAATGTATGAACTGAAAAAGCAACTGGAAGAATTGCTGGACAGGAGATATATTTAGCCAAGTGTTTCGCCTTGGGGAGAACCAATTCTATTTGTTCGAAAGAAAGATGGATCACTTCGATTGTGCATCGACTACCGAGAGCTAAACAGGATGACGATCAAGAATGAATACCCGTTGCCATGGATTGATGATTTGTTCGACCAGTTGCAAGGAGCGATAATGTTTTCGAAGATCGAATTGAGATCGGGATACCATCATTTTAGGATTAAAGAATCTGATGTCCCGAAGTCAGCATTCAGAACTCGTTACGGGCACTATAAGTTTGTAGTGATGTTATTTGGTCTCACTAATGCGCCTGCTGTGTTTATGCGGTTAATGAATCGAGTATTCATAGAGTACTTGGACAAATTCGTAGTTGTGTTTATCGATGATATCTTAGTATACTCTAAGATTCCGGAAGAGCATGTGCAGCACTTACGTATCATTTTGAACCTCTTGATGAACGAGCAGTTATATGCCAAAGTTTATAAATGTGAATTCTGACTAAAGGAAGTGATGTTCCTTGGTCACGTGGTATCAGTTGAAGAGGTCCGAGTATATCCCTAGAAAGTCGAGGCAATTTTGGAATGGAAGTCTCCTAAGAAAGTCAGAAGTTTCTTAGGACTTGATGGGTATTATCGTCGTTTCGTGGAAGGGTTTCCAAAATTACCCGTCCACTTACTCGATTACTACAGAAAACCCAAAAGTTTGAATGGAACAAGATGTCTCAGGCCAGATTTGATGAACTGAAGAAGAGATTGACGACGGCTCTAATTCTAACACTACCACAAGGAACTGAAGGATTCATAGTTTACAGTGACGCTTCAGATCAAGGTCTCGGTTGTGTAGTGATGCAGAATGAGAAGGTGATTGTAATATACAAAATTTCTACTACTGTTGTTTAACGTTATTTTATCCGAGCTATGTTGTACAGTATGGATAAAATAAATAAAGGACTGAGATGTCTGTATTGGTATAATTGTCGTACTTGGTCGACAATTGCAATTGAGGATATAGTGTGTCGTGTATACGTATTCGTATATTGAGACGACGAACAAGATCCGTGTAAATGGATAAGTATAGAAGCCACAACGTACGTTAAGCATATGAGCTTACGTACGTTAACCCCAAGAGTTACGTACATTATCATTAGGTCGTTACGTATGTTAAAGCATCAGGTGAGATATAGTTGGCTGATCAGAGAGGACCTTGTCAAGCATAGCGTATGTTAAACATAGGAGCTTACATACGCTAAGAAGCTAAGTGTTACGTATGATATGTATAACGCATTACATACGTAACGAGAGGAATCGGACAGAGGAATCAATAACTTCCATGTGGAGCCCAAGTATCGGCTGGCGTGCTAAAAGATAAGTCAACTAGGTATTGCGTACACTATGAGTAGTGTATTACATACGTTAAATGGACAATTACTGTAGCAAGTTAACGTATGTATTACATACGCTATGGCCGATGTATTACGTACGTAAACGATCAAACGAAACGAGGCAGTGAGTTCTGGAATGATGTTATGTTAGGTATCATTACGAACGTTAATGGTGATTGATAACATACGTAATGAGCAGTGAAGTTTATAAAATGGGGTTCGGTCTTTCATTTCTTCACGAGAAGAAACAATGTTTCCTTCCCTCCTTCGTCCCTCTGCGTATGTTAGTGAGATTAAGCCCCTTATAACTTGGTTATTGAGCTTGAAAACATGGATTTGAGGCTTGGATATGAAGATATCAATGATCCTTGATGTGCTTGGTGGTGTTGCTAATGTTCTTGAGGTATGTTGATGAACTCTACACCTTGATTTTGGATTCTTGGTATTGTTATCCGTATTTGATTCGTATGATGATGATTATAGTGGTGTTGATATGATTCTCAATATTATAAGAAGTGTATATTGAAGAATATGATGATACATGACTTGGATGATATTATCTACACGTTAAGGGATATCGAATTACGTTGTTTTGATGAATGAACATGATTTCGAATCACTTAGTGTTCTTGAGGAACTCTTGATAAATAGAACATAGCAAGATGGTCATATGTTGAATAATCGGCATTTTTAGATATGAAGATCGAATATTCGTTAGGTCGTGTTGATTGTAGTGGTAGAATTCGTATGTTCTTGATGAAATACAAATCATGATAAACAATTTGGAATCCGGAACGATTATGATTGACAACGAATATGATTTCCTTTACATTCGTATCCGTAATCGTATTTTCGTTGTGAATTCATAATTGGTTGAGTTGGATTATTCGGACTTGTGTTTAATCGAGATATTATGAAATCATTGGGTTTGTTGATCGGTTATATTGATTGTTAAATATCGATTATCGGATTTCGGTTCGTATTATGGATATGAGTTCGTAATGGTTTGAGTTATACTATTTGGTTTTGTATATGATCGAGGTGTCGTTGAACCGTTGAGATTGATTGGTTGGTTATGTCGGTTATTGATTGTTATTGAATTGTTGTTTATTGATTATTGCAATAGGTTGTGATAATTGATCATAGGTTAGAAAAGTGTGTTGCGGTCGTGTTCGATAATGCTCGTGGATTGCATTGATCGAGGCCGAGGAACTTATAAACGATGGCAAGGAATTGGTAACGTCTTCATCGGTATCGAGGCAAGTTAATACTTGCTCAGATTATAATATTAAATGAATGGTTTACGTTTCATTCGTTTACAAATCGTATAACAATGATTATAATTGTGAACACAGGAGATTTAGGATTATAAGTTATTTTCGGATTTTGGGAATTTAAATCATAATGTATATGATTTACTTTTGTTATTGGTATACTTGGGTATCGAAGATACATTGTAATAAAGACGAAGATATGAATTATCTACAGTCCATGACATTTTGGACCATCGAGTATTGAGAATAATGGTTGGTGATGGTTTAGTCATCTAGATTTCTCTCGAAGGACTCGGGGCAAGTACTCTAATCATTTTTGTCATTTTGTGTCCATCATATTGTGATACATCGTTTATTATTGTTGTCATGCATTTGTGTATTTTTGTTAATATGCATTTGTGCATTGTTGTCGTATGTCCACCTCGTGTTGGTCCGACGGGATCATCTTAGATATCTATGTTGTGTGCGTTGGATCGCTGGACAGGTATTTCCACCAGGCGTTGGTCCGAGGGGATCATCTTAGGTATCTATGTTGTGTGCGCTGGATCGCTGGATAGGTATTTCCACCATGCATTGGTCCAACGGGATCATCATGGGTATCTATAGTTAGTGTGCGCTGGATCGTTGTATTACCATGTGTTGTTGTTGTGCATATGTATATTATGGGTTATCCACCTCGTGTTGGTCTTTCAGGATCATCTTGGGATCTATGTGTGCGCTGGATCATCGGATTTCCATAAGTATATATTATTGTTGTTATCGTGGGCATATTGATGTCGTCATGTGTGTATACATTTGTAGGCCTTGTGTTAGGACCATGTTCGTATGTTGAATTGGTCAGATCTCAGATTAGACTGACATGATTCATCGTGGCATTGCGTATCCTGAGGTATGTTCCGTAATTCCTTTTTGGTACTTGTCTTTGATGGACAATCAATTTTCGTGCTAAGATTTGATGATGTTATCCGATGGATCGAATTGGTCAGAGCTGGTATATTACCGTATTTGGAGTTATGATGATGTTTTGAGAATCTTGAGTATTGTTTAAGGAACGATACAGATGTTATGTTTGAGTTTATTGGTTAATCGAGATTACAAGATGTGCAATATGATAATGGTTATTTTGATGAGGATTACTCGAGTAAGTAAAGTTACGGCGGTAAGATTACATTGGTCGTATTCTTACTTAGTATTTTCATTGGTATGTAATTATTGACGCGATGTGATTGTTATCATTGTTGGATATTATGGCTGACCCCGTTGTGGGCTCTCGTTTTAGGTTCTTTGGTTATCAATCTTGTAGCGGTCGTGAAGATATGAGCTTCCCGGAGGATACTGGCTATGGCATATTTTTGTGAATCGAGTATTCTAATTATATATAGTATTCCGCTGCTAGAGTATTCTTAATTATTTGTCCTTTCCGCTACGTGAGTATTCTTAAATGACGTTGCATTATCTGGCAACTTAAGTTACTTTGGATATGGTTTTCTAAACTATTTTGTCGGTACGTGTAAGCGATAGCTTAACGTATGTTTTTAAGGTGTTGAGTTTTGGCATTTCGGGCCTTGTCCTTTCAAATGAGGTTTTACGACGGTTTTGATAAATGGATTTTATAAACTCTTCAAGTGTTTTTAAAAGATAGTACCATCATTAGCCTCTTAGGCATTTGTAAATGTTTTCGAAAATGTCTATCAGCTTTGTGGCTTCCGTATCGGGGCCCACGGCGCTGTAATATTCCTGGATGGCTCTGGGGTGTTAAAGAATATGGTATCTGAGCTTAGGTTGAGAAAACCTAGGCAGTCGGGTCGAGTCGAGTCGTGCTTTTGTCGCATCATTCGAGTTGTCGATTGACGAATTCTAGAGCCCTGGGTTTTGTGGTTCACTCGGGCTTGTGCGTTATGTGATTTACCAGTATGGAACTGGGGTTGTTGTAAACTTTTCCTAATGGTATTAACGTGTTTCTTCAGATAGAGATGTGTGGTGTTTTTGAGATGAACTGATTTTGCAAAAAGGGTGTTTTGAAATTATCGGTATAGAGTATTTTCTTGAGTCGAGACATGTGCCAGTATCACGGGGAATCGTCGGCTTCACGATCTGTAAGCATTTAGATTTTTGAATTTCATTGAGATTTATTGCCATTCTAAGTTGGTATGCTTTGAGATTCAGAAAGACATTGTGCATCACAGTATGAGGTGACAGAGTTGAGACAGGATTGATGATCTTAATAAGCTATGATTTTGGAAATTAATATGTCGGTTAAAATTTGGAACAGAGTTGTGCATTTGGGAGAAATGTTGTGGATAGTTGAGAAGAACATGTAGTCATGTTAGTTCATTTTGAAATATACGGAATTGTTTTTGAGCATTTGAAAATGATACTTTTCAAAATGAATGTTTTACGGATGTTTCACCGAAAATGATTTTGGGCCGAGATCCAATCGATTTTGAAATAGTTTTATAACTCAGGACTTGGAGTCCAAAAAGGGTTTTCTACCTTATAAATTTCTTGTAATGTGGAACGGGATTGGGCTGAGACCCTAATGTTTCTAAAAGGCTTTTCTGTTTTCAGAAGAACTCCCGAGACTGGTAAAATACTTTACTAATCGTTTATCTATTTTATTACTACCTTTCGGGGTTTTGGTTTATTTGTCCAAATGAACTTCTCGAGTAGACTTTCGATGTGTTTGATTCATTGATTATTCAATGTTTTATCATAGCATAGTTGAGGTGATCCGAGATGGGTTAATGGTCGACTTGCGAGTCATGTGTGGAAAAGGAGTTTTCATCGGAGTCTATATATTGAGATTTTAGAACTTTATCGTGTGGTTTTCCGATGGAATGTCAGTGGATTTGGTGACAAGCCAAACTGGTATACAGGAGTATGGATGTAGTCAAGCATTTGCATAATTCCATTTTATTTAATCATATGTATTCAAAAAGAATTGTCATAGAGAACTTGACGTAAACAAACCGATTTAATTTTTCGAAAATTGTTTTTGTGGTCTTACGAAAATTTATGTTTTGAGTTTTGAAATTCTTGAAAGAACTTTCGAAAATTTGTCTTCGTGACAAGATTATTTGATTTCAAACTGGTTTTGAAAATGTGATTGATATACATACGCATTTAGTGCATAGTGCATATCATGGTGAGATTCTGAGTGAGACTCACAAACTGGATAATACATCAGTATGGTACGATGAAAAGAGATCCGAACTTTAGTATGGTAGTTTGGTTATCCAGGGATGATCGGTTGATTGATCATATAAGAGCAATATGCTGCGTGTTGTAGATTCGTGTACATAATGTAATTTGCAACTTTGGATTTTGTGAAATCGGGACATATGCACTATGTGGCTCTATTGGTGTGGTAGTAGCGCGAGTTACCATAGTGGTTTTTTTTTAATGATTTCTTTGTAAGTGTAGATTTGGGGATGGTGACCCCAGGATGGTTGTTTTGGATATTGATTGGTCGTTCCCACTCCATGTATGATTGGGTATGTTCGTCGGTTTGTGATTAGTTGTTCATATGCCGAGGGGTATGTTCACTAGTCGGGTGTGTTTCTTTGAGATCCACTGCATGTGATTGGTGTAAAGTTTTAAGAATTTTATTCGTCCATATATCCGTCTCTGTGGTTCTGTGTTGATCGTGTTGGAACTTACCGTGTGAGGGTATTCTCAGTTACTGTTGATCGTTCGTTGGTGATATTGGAGTTTATCATGTCGATGGTATTCTCGGTTAAATTGTTAGTTGATCATTGTTAACGATCGTATGAGCGTTCAAATTTTGTGTCGATGTTTCGGGACTGGTTGCTATTGTTTTGGGTAGTTGTTTCACAGATGTATCGTGCATTATTGGTTTTTAGCAGATTAAGACTTGATTGTATAATCAGGCAGACAGGATTTGACACGGATAGATTATTTCATCCGAAGATGATATATTTTGTTGAGACTCATGGAATTGTGACTGTAAGCATATTGAGGCTTTACAATGGAGTCACTTGCTAGTATCTCAGGAGATCATCTACTTGGCGCATTTGTAAGTATACTATTTTGGTTATTCGTTAATGATGATGATTGATCATTGTTGTGATGGTTTCGGAATATTTTGGTTGAAAGGTCTGTTTGTTTTTCTATGACGGATTGCAAGTTTCGAGGACGAAACTTATTTTAAGTGGTGAAGTATGTAATATCCGAAATTTCTACTACTATTGTTTAATGTTATTTTATCCGATCTATGTTGTACAGTATGGAATCTGTACAGTATGGATAAAATAAATGAAGGACTGAGATGTCTGTATTGGTATAATTGTCGTACTTGGCTGACAATTGCAGTTGAGGATATAGTATGTCGTGTATACATATTCGGTATATTGAGACAACGAGCAAGATCAGTGTAAATGGCTAAGTATAGAAGCCATAACGTATGTTAAGCATATGAGCTTACGTACCTTAACCCCAAGAGTTACGTACATTAACATTAGGTCGTTACGTACGTTAAAGCATCAGGTGAGATATAGTTGGCTGATCAGAGAGGACCTTGTCAAGCGTAGCGTACGTTAAACATAGGAGCTTACGTACGTTATGATGGTAAGTGTTATGTATGTTATATATAACGCATTACGTATGTAACGAGAGGAATCGGACAGAGGAATCAATACCTGCCATGTGGAGCCCAGGTATCAGCTGGCATGCCAAAAGATAAGTCAACTAGGTATTACGTACGCTATGAGTAGTGTATTATATACGTTAAATGGACAATTACTGTAGCATGTTAACGTATGTATTACGTACGCTATTGCCGATGTATTACGTACGTAAACGATCCAACGAAACGAGGCAGTGAGTTCTGGAATGATGTTACGTACACTATGAAGGACATTTAGCGTACGTTAGGTAGCATTACGTACATTAATGGTGATTGATAACGTACGTAATGAGTGGTGCAGATTATAAAATGGGGTTCGGTCTTTCATTTCTTCACGAGAAGAAACAATGTTTCCTTCCCTCCTTCGTCCCTCTGCATATGCTAGTGAGATTAAGCCCCTTATAACTTGGTTATTGAGCTTGAAAACATGGATTTGAGGCTTGGATATGAAGATATCAATGATCCTTGATGTGCTTGGTGGTGGTGTTCATGTTCTTGAGGTATGTTGATGAACTCTACACCTTGATTTCGGATTCTTGGTATTGTTATCCATATTTGATTCATATGATGATGATTATAGTGGTGTTGATGCGATTCTCAATGTTATAAGAAGTGTATATTGAAGAATATGATGATACATGACTTGAATTATGAGTTGTATGATTATCTACATGTTAAGGGATATCGAATTACGTTGTTTTGATGAATATGAAAAGCATTTCGAATCACATAGTGTTCTTGAGGAACTCTTAATAAATTGAACATAGCAATACGGTTGTATGTTGAATTATCGGCATTTTTAGATATGAAGATTGAATATTCGTTAGGTCGTGTTGATTGTAGTGGTAGAATTCATATGTTTTTGATGAAATACGAATCATGATAAACAATTTGGAATCCGGAAAGATTGTGATTGACATCGAATATGATTTCCTTTACATTTGTATCCGTAATCGTATTTTGGTTGTGAATTCATAATTGGTTGAGTTGGGTTATTCGGACTTGTGTTTAATCGAGATATTATGAAATCGTTGGGTTTGTTGATCGGTTATATTGATTGTTAAATATTAATTATCGGATTTCGGTTCGTATTGTGGATATGAGTTCGTAATGGTTTGAGTTATACTATTTGGTTTTGTATATGATCGAGGTGTCGTTGAACCGTTGAGATTGATTGGTTGGTTATGTCGGTTATTGATTGTTATTGAATTGTTGTTTATTGATTATTGCAATAGGTTGTGATAATTGATCATAGGTTAGAAAAGTGTGTTGCGGTCGTGTTCGAGAATGCTCGTGGATTACATTATTCGAGGCCGAGGAACTTATAAACGACGGCAAGGAATTGGTAACGGCTTCATCGGTATCGAGGCAAGCTAGTACTTGCTCAGTTTATAATATTTAATGAATGGTTTACGTTTCATTCGTTCATAAATAGTATAGCAATGATTATAATTGTGAACACAGGAGATTTGGGATTACAAGTTATTTTCGGATTTTGGGAATTTAAATCATAATGTATATGATTTACTTTTATTATTGGTATACTTGGGTATCGAAGATACATTGTAATAAAGACGAAGATATGAATTATCTACAGTCCATGACATTTTGGACCGTCGAGTATTGAGAATAATGGTTGGTGATGCTTTAGACATCGAGATTGCTCTCGAAGGACTAGGGGCAAGTACTCTAATCATTTTTGTTATTTTGTGTTGATCATATTGTGATACATCGTGTATTATTGTTGTCATGCATTTGTGTATTGTTGTTAATATGCATTTGTGCATTGTTGTCGTATGTCCACCTCGTGTTGGTCCGACAGGATCATCTTAGGTATCTATGTTGTGTGCGCTGGATCGCTGGATAGGTATTTCCATCATGCATTGGTCCAACGGGATCATCATGGGTATCTATAGTTGTGTGCGCTGGATCGTTGGATTACCATGTGTTGTTGTTGTGCATATGTATATTATGGGTTATCCACCTCGTGTTGGTCTTTCAGGATCATATTGGGATCTATGTTGTGTGCGTTGGATCATCGGATTTCCATAAGTATATATTATTGTTGTTATCGTGGGCATATTGATGTCGTCATGTGAGTATGCATTTGTTGGTCTTGTGTTAGGACCATGTCCGTATATTGTATTGGTCAGATCTCGGATTAGACTGACATGATTCATCGTGGCATTGCATATCCTGAGGTATGTTCCGTATTTCCTTTTTGGTACTTGTCTTTGATGGACAATCGATTTTCGTGCTGATATTTGATGATGTTATCCGATGGATCGAATTGGTCAGAGCTGGTACATTACCGTATTACGAGTTATGATGATGTTTTGAGAATTTGAGTATTGTTTAAAGAACGATACAGATGTTATGTTTGAGTTTATTGGTTAATCGAGATTACAAGATGTGCAATATGATAATGGTTATTTTGATGAGGATTACTCGAGTAAGTAAAGTTACGGCGTTAAGATTACATTGGTCGTATTCTTACTTAGTATTTTCATTGGTATGTAATTATTGACGTGATGTGATTGTTATCATTGTTGGATATTATGGTTGACCCCGTCGTGGGCTCTCGTTTTAGGTTCTTTGGTTATCAGGCTTGTAGCGGTCGTGAAGAGATGAGCTTCCCGGAGGATACTAGCTATGGCATGTTTTTGTGAATCGAGTATTCTGATTATATGTTGTATTCCGCTGCTAGAGTATTCTTAATTATTTGTCCTTTCCGCTGCGTGAGTATTCTTAAATGACGTTGTGTTATCTGGCAAATTAAGTTACTTTGGATATAGTTTTCTAAACTATTTTGTCGGTACGTGTAAGCGATAGCTTAACGTATGTTTTTAAAGTGTTGAGTTTTGGCATTTCGGGCCTTATCCTTTCAAATGAGGTTTTACGACGGTTTTGATAAACGGAATTTATAAAGTCTTCAAATGTTTTTAAAAGATAGTACCGTCGTTAGCCTCTTGGGCATTTGTAAATATTTGTGAAAATGTCTATCAGCCTTGTGGGTTCCGTATAGGGACCTACGGCGCTGTAATATTCCTGGATGGCTCTGGGGGTGTTACAGTGATTGTCTATGCTTCACGGCAGCTGAAGCCATATGAAATTAATTATCCAATGCACGGCAGATGTTGTTTTCGCCCTGAAGATATGGAAACACTATTTGTACGGAACCCACTGTCAGATATTTACAGATCATAAGAGTCTTAAGCGAATATGGTAGCTGATGCGTTGAGCTGTAAACCTGTTTCTATTCGAATGCTGGAGACACTCACATCCCAGTCCAGCATATAGCAAGAATTGATCCGTGAAGGAATTGAAGTATGGTTACAAGGCATTCAAGGACAATTATGTGCGATGGAATTAACTTCATCGTTGATCGAAGCAATCAAATCTAAGCAATTAGATGATCCCCTGATGATTCGATTACGTGATGAAGTGGGCAAGGGAAAGGCCCCAGGATTTGTGATTCTTGAGGATGGAGTTTTGAGATTCCAAGGTCAACTTTGTGTTCCCAATAATTATGTTTTGAAGCAGACAATCATGAAGGAAGCTCACAGTACGCCATATTCTGTTCACCCACGCACCAGTAAGATGTATAAATATCTGAAGCAGAATTTTTGGTGGGGCAACATGAAGAAATATGTTGTAGAATATGTCTCGAAGTGTTTAACCTGTCAGCAGGTTAAGATCGAACATCAGCGACCCGCCGGAATGTTGAAGCAACTTCCGATTCCTAAATTGAAGTGGGAAGATATATCAATGGACATTATCACCAATATTCTAAAGACCAGGACGAGAATGAATATGATTTGGGTGATAGTTGATCGCCTAACCAAATCAGCTCATTTTCTGGGCATTGAGGATACTTGGGGACGAGAGATGTTGGCACGAATGTTTATTGTGGAGATAGTCTGATTGCATGGTACACCGAAAACCATCATTTCGAATCGGGATGGTCGCTTCGTGTCACATTTTTGGGAAGCAGTTCATAAGGCTTTGGGAACCGAGTTGAGATTTAGCACGGATTACCACCCTCAAACCAATAGACAGTCCGAGAGAACTATTCAAACAGCAGAAGACATGTTAAGGGCTTGTGCCTTAGATTGGTCGATTGACTGGGAAATCCATCTGCCATTGATTGAGTTCACCTACAATAATAGTTGGCATGCTTCCATTAAGATGGCACCTTTCGAAGCATTATACGGGAGAAGATGTAGATCACCCTTATGCTGGGATGATTCATATGACTTAATTGGGACAGAACCAGAATTGATAGTATAGACTCAAGAAAAGGTAGCTCTAATCCGTGAAAGGTTGTTGACTGCCCAGGGTCGACAGAAATCTTATGCATACATGCGTTGTCGCCGTTAGAATTTGAAATTAGGTATCATGTACTTCTTAAAGTTTCTCCGACTTGAGGAATTTTCATTTTGGAAGGAAAGGAAAGCTGAGTCCAAGATATATTAGACCATTCGAGATTCTTGAAAGAGTTGGGGAGTCTGCGTACAGGTTGGCCTTACCTACATCACTGAGTCACATTCATAATGTGTTTCATGTGTCCCAATTACAGAAGTATGTACCGGATCCCAATCATGTCATCGATTTCGGCGAGATCGAAGTAGATAATGATGGCACGTTCGAGGAGAAGCCAATCAAGATACTCGAGAGTCGAGTCAAGCAATTGAGGAATAAACCCATCTCTTTCGTTAAAGTTCAATGGTCACAACATGGAGTCTAAGAAGCAACTTGGGAGACTGAGGATAGTATGAATTCGAGATACCCAGAGTTATTTCTCTCTTAAGTTTCGGGATGAAACTTCTTTTTAGAGAGGGAGTATGTAATAGCCGGATAATTGTTGTGTATTTTCATCTGTATTTGAACCTTGTGGTGTTTGATTATGTTGTATAATAATCGAAGTACAATTAATCTGTATCTGTATTCCTATATTCATGATCGCATTGTGTGGAGTTTGTAAATTTCTGCATGCATCTGCATGATATTCACGTACGTTAATGAGTGTGCGTAGAGTATGCTAAGAGCTATGGATAATGTACGTTATGTTGTAAGCGTGGCGTACGTGAGATACGGTCAAGACAAGACAAAGTGAGGTCGGCGTGTGGACCCAAATGAGGATATTGTCAGATCCACCGCGTGAACCTAGACAACTTTTT
The DNA here is from genome assembly GCA_033398695.1 of Orobanche coerulescens. Lineage (NCBI taxonomy): Eukaryota > Viridiplantae > Streptophyta > Magnoliopsida > Lamiales > Orobanchaceae > Orobanche > Orobanche coerulescens. Next base: position 88,492,554 of record CM065818.1, on the reverse strand, counting down.
GTTTAAGCAAGTCAACGAAACATAGCGTACGTTAATAGGATTAGAATAACGTACGCTATGTTGATCAAATTACATACGTAAAACACTGATAACGTACGTTATGGAGGATAGAAAATGAGGCAGTGAGCTACCAATGACGATAGCATCCGTAAGGATTTGTTGCTAACGTACGTTAGATAGCTAACGTACATAATGTCTTGTGGACAACATACGTAAGGTTTAAAACTCTATTTACACACATTAACCTCTTTTCATTTCACCCCCACTCCTTGTCCTATTTCTGCAAACTTGAGAGTTCCTCAACCCTATAAAATTCCTTGTATCAGCCTCTCAACTTGGTTTTGAAGATCATAGACCTTCCTGGATTGGTGTTCAAGCTCCCGGTGTTGAGTTTCACCAAGTGTTTCATCGTTCTCGTCCATATTAAGGTATGGTGATATTTCCCAACCTCAAATTCTTGTTCTTAGGAATACTATGAATATGCTACTGAGATTATGGAGTTTGTATGAACATTATGAATCAAACAACAAGTTTAGGAATATTGGATTAGATGAGCGTAGACTTTTCATTGATAATAGTTGAACCTTGATTATGCCTATTGAAGGGATGTGATTTTCGAAGATTTTAACCTGCCTTGATGATGATTTCTTGATGATTATATGATGAACGAATGGATTATGTTATCACCTAGACTAGGTGAATTCGAAATTATGAACGTAGGGATCGTTCTTCAAGTATAATCCAGGGTTTGTAAAGATTATTTGGATTGGTAATCTTCATATGAATGGTTAGAACGATATGATCATGTTGTAAGAATCATGGTGAACATAGAACATGGGTTAGATGAATTTACTTGCGGAAGAATGAGAATCAAAAGTGGGATTAACCTAGAATTCGGTTGAACGTACTTTCATAATTATGAATTTGTTTAGATAACCGACACATGCATTAGAAATAGTTGGACAGATTTGAAAGTGAATTGTAACAATTTGAAGATGCTGGAAACCCGTACACATCAACGTGTTATCCCCGTTATGACCTTTCGTTTCGTATGTAGTATGGTATTCGTTCGACATAGTGTTCTTTGAGTAGTTAACCGGAAATCGGCTGAACAATGATGATTATACTCGGTCACTTTTGGAACGTTTATAATGCTCGTGTGATAGTATTGTTACGTAAGTTGAGTTGTCGTTATTTCCTTTTGTGTAAGGTTCGATCTTTGCGAACGGTTGATCGAAGGGGCGGCCTTCGAGTTTGTTGAAGTCGTTGAAGTACTTATTTCTTGCCATCTTTCAAACACAAGTACTTTAATTATGTTTTACATATTGATGTTATACATGTTGTCGTGCATATATGTTGTTGTTGTATGTCCACCTCATGTTGGTCCAACGGGATCATCTTGGGATCTATGCTAGCGTGCGCTGGATCATTGGACAGGTTTTTCCACCTCGTGTTGGTCCGATGGGATCATCTTGAGATCTATGCAGTGAACGTTGGGTCATCATAATTACCAAGTGTATGTTGTGATGTCATGTTGTGCTTATCATGTTGTGTATGGTATTGTGAGTCTTCTCGTAGTAGAGATTTGTTGTTATTATTGTCGTTGATGAGGCTGTCTTTACTCTTCGTGAGATGTTGAATAATCTGTTGTTGTATAATTATCGTACTTGTACTAGCATCGTTATGTTAACCCCTTCGGGGGTGGATATTTGTTTTATGTTTAGGATACAGGAGGACGGGGAAACAATTACAAGTACAATTCCCCTTCTCTCTTATCCCCTGAGTGGCATTCGAGGGCGTATTCCTAACACTACCTTATTGGAGTAAGTTGTTGATTAGGAACTACCTAGATGTGATGCACACGAGGGTGCAGAGTGATGTTACGGCCGGGATGGTTTGTCAGCTGTGTTCTGTTTTAATAAAGTACTCGCGTACGCTATCGTTTTGTTTGTCTTTTGAGGATTACTTCTGGGTGTTGCCTGATTTGTACTTTTCAGACTTGTGATGTAATAATAAATTTTACGGTTGGTATTTAATAATGTTGTTTTAAATTCTTAGCCTAATAAATCCTTATATCAAGGATTTACGACGCTGTAATAATCCTGAATATCTTGGGGTGTTACAATCTTTTGCCGAACTAAGGTCGGTCCTATAGCCTCTCCTGATCTCCAGCTTGAATGGCTTTTAATTTTTGCCGAATTGGATTCGGTATTTTAGCCTCTCCGGATCATGTCCGGCCCGGATGTCTTTTACTTTTTGCTGAGCTGAAGTTGGTCTTTTAGCCTCTCTGTATTGCGTCCAGCTCGAACGGCTTTTACTTTTTGTCGAACTGAAGTTTGTCGTTTATGGTCGAACAAAAAATAGCAAGGAAACCAAATATTTCAGAAAGTAAACATTTTTGTTGATAATATTTCTTAAGAAATAAAGCATTCCAAGGATAATTAAACTGTACACAATCTAAATATTCTAACCTATAAGCTCCATTCTTAAGAACTTGTGAAATGCGGTAAGGGCCTCCCCCACTTGGGTTAGAAAGGACTGGGGTTGGCTCCGGCAACTCTTTTGAGGATGAGATCTCCGACCTAGACTTTATCTCTGATCCGAGTGTTGTAATATTTCTCAGATCATTGCTTGAGACTGCATTTCTCATGTCAGCTTGGCACCTCTTCTCTTCAAGCAGATCAAGCTTGGTTGCCAGGGCCTGATGGTTTTGGGCTCCAAAGTGACTGACCCGATATGTTGGGACATCGATTTCAACAGGGATAACTGCTCTGGTCCCAAAAGCCAACAAAAATGGGGTCTCCCCAATTGCAGTCTGATGCGTAGTTCAGTAAAACAAAAGAACATAGAGGAGTTCTTCCGAGCAACCACTGTTCAATTTTTCAAGGCATGTTTGTAATGTCTGTTTGATTTGTTGACAGACTCGACTTGTCTGTTTGTTTGTGGATGGTATGGTGCCTTTAAAAGTAATTTTTAATGTGTAAGTCCAAACAGAATGTGTTGAACTTTTTTGTTGTCGAATTGTTTCACATTTTCCGGGATAATTGAGCTTGGAATGCCGAACCGATAAATAAGAGATTTCCATATTAAGTCCGTGATTTTCTGCTCAGCTATAGCTGCAATCAGCTCGGCTTTAGCCCATTTTTTGAAGTAGTCAACGACTACAACATGTATTACTCCGGCCTTCTTTTGGGCAATGATCCAATCAGATCGATCCCCCATTTTGGTAATGGCTACGGACTTAGGATCGAGGTGAGAAGTTCTGCAGGGGAATTGGTCCAAGGTGTGAAAATTTGGCATCTGTCACACTTTATGACGAGGTAGATGATGTCTTTTTTCAGATTGAGAAAGTAGTATCCTTGGCGAATCAGCTTGTAGGCAAGGGCCTGGCCGCCAGTGTGATTTCGGTAGATCCCCTCATGTACTTTTCTTAGGGAATATTGGGATAAATCCTCCTGGAATTTTGATAAATGCAGCAAAGTACAACATCTCTCCTACAACCGACTTCATATAGCTCTGATCATCCAGTGTCCGGTATACATCGTAATGAAAATCAAGATTTCTACAACATAAGCACCTAGTTGGCTACAACGTAAATACTATCGCTTTATCGAATCAGCATTGGATTCGGAATGAACTCCTCGAAGAATTTATCAACTCCAGTGAGCACTTTCACATAGATAAGCACTGATGAAGCTGGAAATCCATTAGACCAATCACCCTACAAAAATCTCATATGCTCACTCTTGTAAGTTACAGCCAGTAGTCCCGATATCCAATTCGTTGTACGAGTCTGTGCACGGTATTAGGTTGCACCTAAAGAGTCACACTTCACCACGACCAAACGAATAATTAAGTACGTAAAAGGAACAATTAATGTAGGACTGTGGTATCCTGAGGAAGGAGGATTCGATTTGATTTCTACAGCTGAGTCGGACTATTATGCTGCTGGAAGCTGCTGATGCAGATTCTCTTGATGCAGCAATAGCTACTCGACTATGGTATTGAGGCTAAAGAAACCCCGATAATATGTGATAGTATGAGCGCAATCACAATCATGCAAAATCCTGTATTGCACACAATGACTAAACACATTAATATGAAGCATCACTTCATGAGAAACCATGTTGTGAACACGGATGTTTGGGTCGAGGAGGTCCATATAGACATCCAAATGCCGACATTTTCAAAAAGCCTCTCAACACATCCATGGTCTGTATGCTCCTTTAGGAATTATTAATACTATAGCTAGATGAAAACCCAACGTAAGGGTTTACTTTCGTACTCATTAATTGAGGAGGAATAGTGTAGGACCTATGAATACAGTATCTATACTTGTTAATTAATACACATAGACTCACAAAGTCATTTCTTTGATGTAGGAAGAAGAGGGTACAGTTCCCTTCGTACAACTGCAGTGTAAATTAATCAAGGGGAAACACTATAGAACCCTTAAATACAGCATTAATCATCGTTTGCTATAAGAACTTAATCATGTATGTACCAATTAAGGAGAAAAATTGTATTTTCGCGGATACAAAAAATATACTGTAGGATATCAATTGATTATTTTAATCATATCCCATTCATACACTTAACTTTTTCAAAACCGTTTTCTGTCCACATGATCTGTCCGAATTCAAAATGATTATATATTTATTCTTAAAAAGACATCTGGATTTTAAATCATTGAAGCCCATGAATTGCTTATGCCGCTTAATAGTGCATAATGGAGGTCGTAACATGTTCGATGTGGGACTAACATTAACTTTCAAAATTGATGGATAAGACGTACGAGTTATGTCTCGATCCATCATGTACGTTCATCTAAAAACCTTTCACGTCCATAAAGTCTGACTGTTTGCTATAACTTAGCCACTGTTAGGCGTATTTTTATACGCTTATTTATCATTATTTTGTATTACTTTGGAGAGTAAATTTGCTTAAATGAGCTTTTAATGCCTTAATTTTGTATGTTTGTCAGGAGATTGGAGTCCGGAAGCTAAAACGAGGCGAAACGAGCGAAAACGGCGAATTTTGGCCGTGAGCCGCGGCACAACGCAACAGGGCCGCGGCACATGCAGAGGACCAGCGGGCACCAGAGTAGACTGTACTCTGTGCCGCGGCACAGTCCAGGTGAGCCGCGGCCCAGACGTAACACCCAGCGCCCATGTTTTGAATTACACGCCATGTGCCGCGGCACAGATTACGTGAGCTGCGGCACACTTAGTGGTTTTGGTGTGCTCCGCGCGGATTTGGGCCATTTTGAAGCCAGTTCGCGACCTACTCATATGGACGCGATTTGGAGACTGTGAGAGCTATAAATAAGGGTTTAAGACCCTAATTAATCATCTTGGAATCTGGGAATCTTTGGAGGCTTGGGAAAAGAAGGAACACAGAAGATTATCGCAGACGAGAGAAGCATAAGAGATCAAGGGCAGAGGGCGGAAGCCAGAAGAATGGAGGAATCCGAGCTCTTCATCTGAGTTTGATTTTCATGCTTTTATTTATTAATTCTGTATTTTCATTATTTAGCATGTCAGGCTAAAACCCTAATCTAGGATTTTGATGAAACCTTTTTTTTGACGGAATTGCTTGAGATTATCTATTTAATTCCCTTTTTGTTGAGTTTTCCCAATCGTGTTTAATGCTTTCAATTATCTGGCCAATAGTTGTATTGTTTTAATCATTCAATTCGAATCGGGAGAGGAGAGTTGGTGAGGAACTATTGGTGAGGACCGTTTTATTCTGTGAGATAGGAATATACTCATAGGAACTACGTGGCCTTTTGGAGATTTTATGCTTTTTGCCTATTGACGAATTAATTCACCTAGGGATAGAGTGCGTTATTCACCTTTAGAAAATCTATTGACCTCGGGAGAGGCGGTAGAGTATATTAGCAATCTTCGCCTTCAATAAATTGGGAAAATCATTAACTTCAGATAATCGAGAGTAAATTCGGATAAACCGAGGTGGATTCAGAATCCTAGACTTATTCATCATTTGATTCCCTTTCTTCAAGCTATCGTTTTTTACTGTTTAGTCTTTTATTAATTCTTTTAGTAATTAATTGCAAAACCAAAGTTCGATTGTTCAAATAAAACTAGAATACATAAAAATTGGTAGTTAGTGATTCAGTCCTCGTGGGAATGATACTCACTCATCACTTTATTACTTGTATACGATAACGTGCACTTGCGTTCAAGAAAAATCGCAACAAGTTTTTGGCGCCGTTGCCGGGGACTGAAATTTTTACTAATAGCGATTTCAGTATTTCTAGTCTTAGTTTGAACGTTTTTATTTACTTATTTTCGTGTATTTAATTTTATTTATTTATTTGTTTGTCCTTTCAGGATCTTTCGCGTAGTGCATGAGAAAATTTGGTAACGAAGGCCTACTACCTTTGGATACCGAACTCGAGCGCACTTTTCGAAGGAACAAGAAGGAGAAACGAGAGTTATAGACGACAGTGACCATGGCCGAAAATATCGAAATTCAAGGAGGAAATAATATTGTGCAACAAGTTCAACCGGCACTAGCACTTCGAGATTATGCTATGCCGCAAATTAACGCCACTTTTCGGGGATTCGACGTCCAACAATCCAAGCCAATAATTTCGAAATCAAGCCTACGATCATTCAGATGGTGTAGGCTAGCCAGTTTTGTGGATTGCCGAACGATGACCCCAACGCACACATTGCGTCATTTCTCGAGATATGTGACACGTTCAAGAACAATGGTGTCACCGACGATGCTATCCGATTATGGCTTTTCCCTTTCTCTTTGAGGGATAAAGCGAAATTTTGGCTGAATTCCTTACCGCCGGGCTCGATCACGACATGGGCAGAGTTAGCGCAAGCCTTCCTTGCTAAATTCTTCCCACCTTCTAAGACGGCGAGATTGAGAAACGAGATCACCACCTTTGGTCAGTATGACATGGAATCGCTTCACGAGGCGTGGGAGCGATACAAAGATTTTTTACGGAGATGCCCACATCACGGCCTTCCAGACTGGCTTCAGATTCAGACGTTCTACAATGGTTTGAGTGCTTCTACACGCACTCTCGTGGATGCAGCCGTCGGTGGAGCTTTGATGGGAAAGACGATGGCTGAAGCACACTCGTTGTTGGAAGCTATGGCCGCTAATGCTTATCAATGGCCATCCGAACGAATAATGCCGAAGCGAGTTATGGAAATTTCGAGTAATGACCCGATATCTACATTGTCAGCTCAAGTCGCCGCCTTGACTCAGCAACTTCAGGCATTTTCACATGCTCCTTCCCCCGTTACCATTGAATCGTGTAATTGGTGTAACGGATCACATCTTAGCGCGGAGTGCCAAGTCGGGAACCCTTTCGAGCAACATCCGATGGAGCAAGCTCAATTCGTGGGAAACGGAAATCGACAAAATAATTCTTATCCCAGCACTTATAATCAAGGGTGGCGAAATCACCAAAAATTTTCGTGGAGGAACGGGCAAGCTTTAAAACCTCCACAAGCTCAATTCTCGCAGCCCCCTCAATCACCAAAGGTATCATTGGAAGACGCTCTTGCTCAATTGGCAGCTAACACAAGCCAATTCATGACCCGCACCGAAACGACCCTCCAAAATCATTATACCTCCATCCGAAACCTAGAAACACAAATGGGGCAGATTGCTAATCTATTGTCCTCTCGGTCTCAAGGTGCATCGCCCAGCGCAACCGAAATGAAACCCAAGGAAAACGTGCAAGCAATCGAATTACGAAGTGGAAAGGAGTTGAAAGGGCAGCCTATCAATAACAAAGAGCAGCCGATCGAGCAAAGTGAGAAGGAAAAGGATGAGGCGCCCAAGCCAAAGGAAGTATCGACTACTCAGCCCACTCCTCAAATCCCATTCCCACAGCGTTTCCAAAAGCAAAAACTAGACAAGCAATTTTCAAAGTTCCTCGACGTCTTCAAGAAATTGCACATAAACATTCCATTTGCCGACGCATTGGAACAAATGCTGAGTTATGTAAAATTCATGAAAGAAGTCTTATCAAACAAAAGAAAGCTCGAGGAATATGATACGGTCGCATTAACGGAAGAGTGCGGTTCTATTTTACAAAAGAAGCTCCCACCTAAATTGAGAGATCCGGGAAGTTTTACCATCCCTTGCATCATTGGAAATTCGTCTTTTGAAAGAGCCTTATGCGATGTCGGAGCCAGCATAAACCTTATGCCCCTTTCTATTTTTAAAAAGCTGGATATTGGGGAAGCTAAGCCTACGACGGTCTCCTTACAATTGGCCGATAGGTCCATCAATTATCTGAGGGGAGTAATAGAGGACGTGTTAGTAAAGGTTGAGAAATTTATCTTTCCAGCCGATTTTATTGTGCTCGACATGGAGGAAGATCAAGATATCCCAATTATCTTGGGAAGACCATTTTTGGCAACCGGCCGAACTTTGATCGATGTGGAAAAGGGGAAGCTAACTCTACGTGTTCAAGAGGAGCAAGTAACGTTCAATATATTTCGATCCGTAAAATATCCAAGTGATGCTGAAAATTGTTTCCAAGTTGACGTCATTGACTCATGCGTGAGTAGAACCTTTCGAGAGAATTATCCACCCGATCTATTGGAGTCCATTTTGATTGGGGCTGTTTCCGAACTAAATGCAGAGCATGCAGCCTACGTACGCCACATGGATGCTTCCCCGCCAATTTTCATTCGTCAACCATTCGAGGAGCTCGGAAGTTCACTAACTCGACCAGCCCCATCGATCAAAAAACCTCCAAAGTTGGAACTCAAGAAGCTGCCGCCTCATTTAAAATATGCATTTTTGGGGCCCGACGACTCCCTTCCAGTTATTCTTTCGGCCACTTTAGCGGGGGATCAAGAGGCGAAATTATTGAGAGTTTTGAGGGAGTACAAATCTGCTCTTGGATGGTCTATTGCGGATATTAAGGGGATCAGCCCGTCAATTTGCATGCACAAGATTTTGATGGAGGAAGACTACAAACCATCCGTGGAGCATCAATGCCGGTTGAATCCAAACATGAAGGAGGTGGTAAAAGTCGAGGTTTTAAAACTCCTCGGCGCAGGTATGATCTTTTCGATTTCTGATAGCAAGTGGGTAAGTCCGGTCCAAGTTGTGTCGAAAAAGGGTGGGATAACGGTTGTTCAAAATGATAATAATGAATTAATTCCCACTAGGATTGTCACGGGGTGGCGTATGTGCATAGATTGTAGGAAATTAAATAAGGCCACTAGAAAAGATCATTTCCCCTTACCTTTTATTGATCAGATGTTAGATAGATTAGTCGGACACGATTTCTATTGCTTTCTCGATGGTTACTCGGGGTATAATCAGATTTATATAGCCCCCGAAGACCAAGAGAAAACGACGTTTACATGTCCTTACGGCATTTTTGCTTATAGGCGCATGCCTTTTGGATTATGTAATGCGCCGGCTACTTTTCAATGGTGTATGATGGATATTTTTTCTGACATGGTAGAGCAGTGTATTGAGATTTTTATGGATGATTTTTCTGTTTTTGGAGATTCGTTTGACATTTGTTTGAAAAATTTGCAGAAAGTCTTGAGAAGATGCGAAGAGACAAATTTGGTCTTGAACTGGGAGAAGTGTCATTTTATGGTGCAAGAGGGCATAGTGCTTGGCCATCGAATATCCTCACATGGAATTGAAGTCGACCGGGCGAAAATTGAAACAATTGAGAAGATGCCTCCGCCTACTTCGGTCAAAGGGATTAGAAGTTTTTTGGGACATGCCGGTTTCTATCGCCGATTTATTAAGGATTTTTCGAAGATCACGAAGCCATTGTGCAATGTACTCATGAAGGATGTTCCATTTACTTTTGACAAGTCATGTAGAGAAAGTTTCGATTTATTGAAGAAAGCTCTAAGCACGGCACCGGTGATAGTCGCTCCGGACTGGGACCTTCCGTTCGAGTTAATGTGTGATGCAAGCGACTTTGCCATTGGGGCTGTTTTGGGGCAGAGACGATGGAAGGTGTTCCATGTCGTATACTATGCGAGCCGAACACTCGATGATGCCCAAAGAAATTATGCCACAACGGAGAAGGAATTATTGGCGGTGATCTTTGCATTTAATAAATTCCAGGCGTATCTACTGGGAACGAAAGTGATAGTGTGGACCGACCATTCAGCAATAAAATACCTTTTGGAGAAGAAGGATGCTAAACCAAGGTTGATTAGGTGGGTGCTTCTCCTTCAAGAATTCAACTTGGAGATTCGGGACAAGAAAGGGACTGAAAATGTTATAGCCGATCACCTTTCACGATTAGAGAGTTCCCTTGAGGAGGGAGAAAGTCAGCCACAAATCATGGAAACCTTCCCCGATGAGCAGCTCTACAAGTTGGGTTCAAAACACGCGCCTTGGTATGCTGATCTAGTGAACTACTTGGCAAGTAAAACAATTCCAAACGACCTCTCACGCCATCAAAAGAAGAAGCTAATCTCAGACGCTAAGTATTATTTGTGGGACGATCCTTTGCTATTCAAGAGACGCCCCGATCAAATCATTCGTAGATGTATTCCGGATGAGGAAATCCACAGTGTGCTAAACCATTGCCATGCATCACCCTACGGTGGACATTTTGGTGGAAATAGAACAGCGGCGAAGGTCTTACAATCGGGGTTCTATTGGCCGTCATTATTCAAGGATGCTCACTCCTTTGTGTCCGCGTGTGATCGGTGTCAACGAACGGGTAACATCTCAAGACAACATGAAATGCCGCTGAACACCATACTTGAAGTTGAATTGTTCGATTTATGGGGGATCGACTTCATGGGTCCATTTCCTCCATCAAATAAGAATCTCTATATTTTGGTAGCCGTAGACTATGTCTCAAAATGGGTTGAAGCGGTGGCACTACCTACGAATGGGTCCAATGTCGTAATCAAGTTTATAAAACAATATATCTTCACACGTTTTGGGACTCCACGTGCTATTATCAGTGATGGTGGGTCACACTTCGACAACAAATTTCTTGATGTGGTTTTGAGAAAATACGGAGTCACTCATCGTGTTGCTACAGCATACCATCCTCAGACGAGCGGTCAAGTCGAGATATCAAATCGAGAGCTGAAGTGGATCCTAGAAAAGACGGTCATCTCGTCTCGAAAAGATTGGTCGTTTAAACTCGATGATGCACTTTGGGCGTACCGGACTGCGTATAAAACACCTATCGGAATGTCGCCCTACAAATTGGTTTACGGAAAAGGTTGCCATTTACCCGTAGAGATGGAACATCGTGCTTACTGGGCGATAAAGAAACTAAATTTTGATCTGAAATCTGCTGGTGAAAAGTGTTGTTTGCAGCTGAATGAGTTGGAGGAAATTTGCCACGACGCATACGAAAATGCAAAACTTTATAAGGAGCGGACAAAGACTTGGCATGATAAGCACATCACGCAGAGAGAGTTTGTCCCGAGACAAGAGGTGTTGCTATTTAATTCTCGCTTAAAGTTATTTCCCAGGAAATTGCGTTCACGATGGTCGGGACCGTTCACCGTAGTTCAAGTGTTCCCACATGGTGCGGTAGAAGTACAAAAAGATGACCGAAAATTCAAAGTTAATGGACAACGGTTGAAGGCATACTTGGGAAATCCAATAGACACGCAGAAAACGAGTGTCGTCTTATCCACCGCCGGATGAATGCGATAAAAGTCCGGCTGAAGACTATAAACTTAGCGATTCTCGGGAGGCAACCCGAGTATTAGTTGTAGAATCTTTATTGTTTTCGTGCATTTTTTAGAGTCTTTATTTGTTGTCATTTTTCTTTGATCTGTCTATCCCTCTCGTCTTGACGTTTTCGTTTAAAAATTCTGTGCTGGAATCACCCCAGGGGAGGAAATCAATGATGGGCCGCGGCACAATAAGAGTGAGCCGCAGCACGCACCAGTTGATGAAACATGGCCACACAAACTGTACTCTGTGCCGCGGCACGATCTTACTGAGCCGCGGCACACCAGGTCACTGAGCTGCGGCAAACATTCCCTGAGCCGCGGCACACCAAAGGTTCAAGAAATGCCCAGGAGACTGTACTCTGTGCCGCGGCACGAACCAAATGAGCCGCGGCACATTAACATGTTGAGCCGCGGCACACCTAAACTGAGCCGCGGCACCCGGCGGTATTACAAAAAGTCCCAGGCCGACTGTACTCTGGGCCGCGGCTCACTTATGTTGTGCCGCGGCCCCCGTCGAAATATAAGAATGCCCAGGTATACTTCATGCATTTGATCGGCCAGCACAAGGTCCCTCCCTTCCTTCCTTCCTTCCTTCCTTCGCACAAAAAGGTCGGTTGATACCCTTCTCTTAGTCTTCTTCTCAAATTCTTCAGGTAAATCTCGATCTCTTAATCATAAGTGATACATGATTTGAAAAGTGAATTGAAGTTATATGTTGCTAGTTGTTCTTCAATGTTTTCTCTAAAATGGAGTTGGAATATGGAGAATTTGGTATTTGATTGTGATGGAATTGGTAATTATGAACGAAGTGGTGATATTAGTTGTCGTTATTCATGGCTATGATCTGTGTTATTATTTTTGGGATCTGGAGTTAACCATTAAAATTCTTGTTCTTCATTTTAACTTATGCATACCAAGTGTTTGATAAATTGCAGCAATGAAAAATTAGTAAGCCAAGCATTTTCAAATCATATGCAACGAATCATTTTATCGAATTACATTGTCCCCAACCCTTACATCATGTTAAACTTGAGAGCTCGTACTTAACTTCCTCTTTGATGATGCAAGCTCATTTATTCACGCTCCGCATGATGTAGTCGAGAAGCGTGCAAGCTCGTCGGATGACGCCGACACCAACTCGTGAGAGGACTGGAGGGGAGTACTTGACCTTCTTATTCTATTACATATTATATTCTGTCCATTGAGGTCAATGTACGTCCTAAGTTTGGGGGGGATTTACTTTCTGTCGCTACATTTATTGCTGTCCTTATTTCGTTGCACTTTTTGTTATTTCTAGTTATCTTTTTGTCGATAGCCTTGCTTGTCTTGACTTTACTCTATTCGTGAATTTTTCGTGCTTCTATTTGTGTAATACTGATGTTACGACACTGTTTTTCTCTCTGAAGAAACGGTCGAGTTTTAGTCGAGTTGTAGTCAGTGATTTCTGTTTCTGCTAAGTCTTCATTTAGGTCCGAAATTTTTCTCGTGATTGTAGAGGTCTTGGCGGATAAGAGAGGATACGTGCGTGTTTTAAAATCACCATCGATACGTTTGGTTACATTTCTCGGTTAGCTAGTCGTCCAGTTACATAAGTCGTGTTGGCACTTAGATTGAGTTTAGAGTCGGTCAGTTTTTCTCAAAAGTCGAGATATTTTTGTTCTATGATGGGAAGTCTAGTAACCGGGGGTATTCACGTGACCCGTTGTTTACTCTCGCGTAAAACGACGACCCTGATTAGACTAGTGATTTAGAAATTTCACATGTGCCGATGATAGGGAACCTAGAAACCGGGGGTACTCGCGTGACCCGTTGTTTACTCTCGCGTAAAACAGCGACCTTAATTCGGACATGCGGGAATTAGCTATTCGAGTTGTTTCTCCGCTGTGGAGGGGAACTTAGTAACTAGAAGCATCCATGTGCCCCATGAGTGTCTTTTACGTCAAACGGTTTCCCAACACATGAGAATGGAAATTCCACCCTAGGATTATCCCGATGAAACATCCCGAGATCCGAACCTAGTGGTCAACTCGAATCAATTTCTTGAGCATATATATATATATAAGGGAATACTGTCCGAGGATTATTTTTATGAAACTCGTGAAAATTTTGCCATTAGACTGTGGAACGGGGCGAATTTAGCTCGTTTATTTTAACCTTTCATATTGACGGTCGATTTGATTCACGTTTGTTAATCTTTGAGCTGGATTTCCTTCATGAACGAGTAATTAGGACTGAACTTGGTTACTTTGTAGAATCAGTGTTCTGAGTGTAGCTCGCTATTACGATACTCGTATATTATTCAGAGAGAATTTCAGAATAGTATTGATTAGGTTGAGCACTATGAATTGCACGATTATTCACGATATTCTTTTGTTGAAATTAATTCTTTTTGCTTGAGGACAAGCAAAGGCTTAAGTTTGGGGGTATTTGTTAGGCGTATTTTTATACGCTTATTTATCATTATTTTGTATTACTTTGGAGAGTAAATTTGCTTAAATAAGCTTTTAATGCCTTAATTTTGTATGTTTGTCAGGAGATTGGAGTCTGGAAGCTAAAACGAGGCGAAACGGGCGAAAACGGCGAATTTTGGCCGTGAGTCGCGCAGACAAGGCGCAGGCCGCGGCACACGCAGAGGACCAGTGGGCACGAGTAGATCAGATCGTGCCGCGGCACGCCCAGTGAGCCGCGCCTGCACGTAACACCCAAAGACCTGTGTTTTGAATTACACGCCATGTGCCGCGGCACAGATTAAGTGAGTCGCGGCACACTTAGCGGTTTTGGTGTGCTCCGCGCGGATTTGGGCCATTCTGAAGCCAGTTCTCGACCTACTCATATGGACGCGATTTGGAGACTGTGAGAGCTATAAATAAGGGTTTAAGACCCTAATTAATCATCTTGGAATCTTGGAATCTGGGAATCTTTGGAGGCTTGGGAAAAGAAGGAACACAGAAGATTATCGCAGACGAGAGAAGCAGAAGAGATCAAGGGCAGAGGGCGGAAGCCAGAAGAACGGAGGAATCCGAGCTCTTCATCTGCGTTTGATTTTCATGCTTTTATTTATTAATTCTGTATTTTCATTATTTAGCATGTCAGGCTAAAACCCTAATCTAGGATTTTGATGAAACCTTTTTTTTTTGACGGAATTGCTTGAGATTATCTATTTAATTCCCTTTTTGTTGAGTTTTCCCAATCGTGTTTAATGTTTTCAATTATCTGGCCAATAGTTGTATTGCTTTAATCATTCAATTCGAATCGGGAGAGGAGATTTGGTGAGGAACTATTGGTTAGTTCCTTTATGTACCCATATTTGCCTTATAACAATAGGTTTGTTGTAGGTCTTGTTGGGTGCTTTCTTCGAGATTTATGTAGGGCAGGCACGTATCTACTGTAAGCATTATTATTATGAATCTAAAATTGAGAATTTTGGTTTTAGTAAGGTTGTTGTCCGGGGGGAGGAACCGTGTTTTTCTGCTTTCTGGATTACCTCCTAGGTTTTCAGTTGGATTCCCAGAGCTGTTGAGCGATAGCTTTCTTAGGGGAGAGGTGCCAGGTGTTGGGCTCAGTCCAGCACCCTGTCTGCATGGGCTTAAAAATACGCGAGGCGCGGTTTGCGATTCGACCTGTAAGATCTGTACTAGAAAGTGGTTAAATGAATTGATTTGAACTACTCATACCAACAAGATGCATCTTCTTTTCTGGTAGCCATCTCATAGAAACTCTAAAGTTAAGCATGTTTGGGCTGGAGTAGTTATGTGATGGGTGACCTCCTGGGAAGTTTCTCAGGGTGCGCGTGAGCAAGGACAAAACGCGCTTGAAAAGACTCATGTTGGTACAGCAAGGACAATCTATATCATTCTGGGACCAACAAGTATAATAAACTAACTAAATCGTCACAATCAACACGATACCACAACAAGAACGATCAAACACATCATCACATAACTTGACACTAACAACGGCATTTCACATAACATACGATCAACGAGAACGAGCAACTATCATAAATTCATTACTCAACTTCAATACACAAAATATAAATCGTATAGACAAGAATACTTGCCCTACAATCAGCACGTAATACCATGACGAACGCGGTCCAATCAGAAATCCCCAAAAACCTACAACCTCCGTGAGAAAAAAACAACAACACAATCACTGCAAGAATAACAACAAATACGATGGAAAAATATACCCAACACCCGAAGGAAAACTCATTGAAATATTTAACCGAGCATTAAATGTTCGCGGTTCCTCAAGAACACTCAAATCGCCAATCGAGTTAAACAAACTCGAAATATGGATATACAATCCATAGAATACGATCAACAACATCAGACAGCACTAACCGATTCATCAAAATCGGTTTAGAAATCAAAATCAATAATTTCTCTCCAAAAGTGGACCCCAAGATTCAAGGAAAATACATCGATCTGACGAAGAACAACGGAGGAGATAATGTTATAATCACCTAAAATCCTCCAAAACACCTTGAGATGGAATAAAATCGGTCCAATAATCCAAACCCTAGCCAAATCGCCTTAGCCGCCACGGGAGAAGGGAAGGAAATGAAAAATGACGAAGAAAATTGCTGCTCCAGTATATATATTGGAGCAGCTAATGTGCACGAGAAACACTCATTAGCGTGCACTACCTGGCCCAAAATTCAGCATAATATGTCTCGGCCTCCCGTTCGCGCGCGCTAACTACACCCTTTAGCGTGCGCCAATGTACTCTGAACAGCCAGCAATCCTTCTCCAAAGACACGGCGCAACGGTGTAACTCCCCGATGAAAACAACGATTATGCAATGCGCAACAAAGCGCTAACCTACAATACCAACGATCCAAAATGAAAGCAAACACACGACAAATCACAACACGAAATCACACAAACACAAGTACGAAGTACTACGACACGTACAGCCAAATAATTCATGTTAAATGGTACACACGACAACACAGTCTCAACTTACTCCAGTCAACGGGAAAATAATTCCGATTAATCAACAACCGAAAAAATATTCAGCGCAAAATGATAAATAATTCAAGATAACGAAAAAAAAATCCCAAATATTACAAGATCAATGATGTCTTGTCTCATATTGATAACGCTTATAATATATCATAAAGATAATAAAATATTAAACTACAACATAGATAAAAATTTATGTTTGATATATAATCTTAGGATTGTCGTTTTTTAGTCCTCATCGTTAACAACTAATAATATCCACTTTAAGGGATAAGATCTAAATAAATATCCACTCAAAGGATAAACTTGAAAAATTATCTGCTGAAGTAGATAATTTTTACTTATATTATCTACTACATACTATAACCTCTACATATTATTAGTATTCCAGTCATGTGATATCCAAGTTTATTATTTTATAATTTGATATTGTTCACTTTCGAAAGTAATTATCAGTAAATATGATAGGAACGTTCAACCAATCAATCTTGTTACTATAGAGCATTATCGAGTTATGATTATTGAGTATATCATATTTTATACAATCTCGATTAAGAATATTCTCAAATCAGATTCATATTTTGATTTGTGATATAAATTATATTTTTCTTCAGGGGTAACATTATGCCATATATCACTCTTACATTAAAATATGCTATATAAAGATCATTATGATTTAATTTATGTTATTATTATTTATAAATATTAGATCAATATATTTCATAAATATTGTATTATTGTAATATCCGCAATTTTCGATTTTCGGTAAATTTCTTTTTTTCGGCGGAAGTCCGTTTTGACGAATCGCTCATGACCGTTTCGTCATTCCGAGAATGATTAATTCTGCACTTTTTGTCATCCGAGCTCGTTTCGGTGTCGTTTTGTTGAGTTCCATGCTTTTTAGCGGTTTTTCCGCACTTGAGTTCGATTCTTGCGGATCTCGTCCGAAACTGTTGTTTCGACTTTCTCGTAAGTTCATTTAATGTTATTATTCATGTTGCAAGCTTCGTCTTGGTGTTTCGATCGTGTATCATGTGTTTCGGACGTTTTGGGCCATTTTCGTAATTTCCCAAAGTTTGGGGTAATTACTTTCCGTTGTCGAATTTCGAGCCTTCGGGTAGTCGGAATCGTGTGTTCTCTTAGTGCTCGGATTCGTATTTGCGAGTACTTCGTAACCGTATCTTCGATTCGTACTCAGGTTCGGGTTTCGGGGTCGTTCGGGCCGTCGGAGTTGGTCCTGGCCGAGTCATGGCCGGGCATGCTGGGGCCAGGCCAGCCCTGGCCGAGTAACGTGCGGTAGTGATCGGCAGTTACGTACGTAAGGCCGGTTACGTACGTAAGGCCCTGGCCGGTAACGTACGTAACGCCCGGCATTTCCAGTGGGAGTTCGCCATGGCCGGTTACGCACGTAAGCCATGGCGATTCACGCACGTAACGTACGGCAATCGGCCTATTTAAGGCCTCGGCGGCTTTTCTTGACCATTTCTCCTTCTTTTTCTTCCCGTGACGCTGTCAGGTGTGTATATCATGGAGAGATGTTGTTGGACAATAAATCCATGAAGTCTTGGAGTTCATATCATCAATCATCCATCCTATAACATCCTCCGATCTACCGACCAGCCGATTTCCTAGAAATCTAGTTTTGGGGAATTTGGGTGTTTTGGTTGTTTTCATCCGTTTTAATCCGATTTAACTTAGGATTGTGATGGATTGATGATTATTTAGATGTTTTATATCATTTCCTTTATTATTCCATGGTTGGATCGTATCGATTCGTTGTTTGGGTCGAGTTCTTGACCGACGCCTTGAAGGTGTCCTAGAAATGTCTTAGAGGGGTTTTCGGGCGTTCTACGATTATCCTTCCTCGTATGATCGATGATTTATTGATTATATTGTTGTTAGGGTCGAGTTTCTTGTGAACAAACCGTGTTGAACCCTTCCGTTCGTTGTCGTCTTCCTTTTCGTTAGCATCGGGCGTTCCGAAGCTTCCCGGTTGAGCCGTATCCGTTCGTGGTTCCGTGCTCGTGGTATCGAGGCAAGTACCTTGCCCATACTTTTCTCGTTTTATGGATATGATGATCGGTGGTCGTCTTGATGTGTTTGTTTGGTTATTTGAAATGAAGTTTCAAAAGATTTCGGTTTGGCCTCGTTAAAGGCTCTCTTTCAAAACGCGTGTGTGTTTTGTGAACGTTGTGTTTTTGGAATTGATTATGATTTGATTATTTTGAACGTTGAAGTCTTTGATGATGATACTCCTGTGTTTAAAGTTATGGGATCGTGTATTCCGTATTTAATCATTGTTGTGGTGTTTTTGAAGAGTTTGATAATGGTGTCGAGTTAGTGGCCATCTCTAGTAAGTATTCTTGATGAACTTACATTCTTAGCATATTAGTATTGCATGACTAATGTGTGTGTGTGTATGCTCACTACGGGTTAGATCCGACGGGGTCTCGGTAGGGCTCCACGAAGCTGTGGAACCGCGAGCTTGCTTTTAACCACTGTGGGTTAGATCCGACGGGGTCTCGGTAGGGATCCACGAAGCTGTGGGTCCGCGGTTAATTGTGGTGCATTTTGCAAATGTGATTTGATATTGGCATTTCCGGAAATGAGTGCTTCTGAACGGTTTTCATGATTGCATGCATTGACTAAGTGTGTAAGAGGTAAGTTGTTCGTTTGGCTTACTTGGCTAGGATGGCACTAGAGTATTTTGTTGTTTGTGTAAAATCCTTTATTTGTGGATTTTGATGTTGGGAGACGAACCTTGTGGTCATTCTTGTGTACTGTGAGTTGATGAGATTGGGGCTAAAATCCCAACGTTTTTGTAAAGGTCATTTGACGGATTTGGGGCTAAAATCCCAACGGTTTGGTAAAGGTTATTTTACGGAAAGTAAACTTTTGGGGCGGTGACCCCTTTTGTCTTTTGGATTTTGAAAAGTAGGATTTGATAGTCCTAAATTATTTTCTATTAAAACTCTCGATGGCATTCCAAACCGTTTTATAAATTATTTCCATTGATTTATGATATTTCGATTTTGAAAGGTTTTCTCAAACTCTTGCCTCGGGAAGTACTTTTCGTTTCGTTTGGATCTTTGAGGATTCCTGGTTATTGTTATTCGTGGAATGTGAATTGTACGGCTCGTATTTTTGCACTTGTACTTGCACTAGCAAAACAGTGGAGTTTTGCTAACCCTCGAGTATTCGGGGGGTGGATGTCTATTTTTGCATTCAGGTTTTGGAGCATAGCACAGGGTCGGCACGAAGGATGATGAAAGATGAACGATACTAATCACACGAGGATCCCTTGATGTCTTACTGGTCTAGTTGTATTTTCTTTTCCGCTGCGGTATCTTTTCCCCGTTGTACGGGAGTTTATTGTATTTTGACCCCTGCGTGGGTATGTGTTTGGAATTGAGTTGTATGTTATTATTGAAAGACCAAATCGGTCTACTGTGTCATTTTAGCCTGAAAGGCGATGTCTAGATGTTTGATTTTAGTTATCAGCCTGGTAGATCCTCGAGGAGAGGGTCTACGGCGTGTAATATCCCTGAGCGGATTGGGGGTGTTACATAATGGTATCGGAGCTTAGGTTGTGGAAACCTAGGCTGTCGGGTTAGTGGTGTCTATTGAGTTTTTGTCTCGTCGGATTTTGTCTGACTAAGTCGTGTCGCGACGCTGCCCCGAGTTTGTTGGTCGTGATTAGTATCGTGGGCGATCATCATCTTCGTGCGACCTGTGGATGTAAGTCTCCCTTATTTGTGTTGAGCCTCGTGTGACACGAGCTATTTTTATGATTATTTGTTAAGTGACGGAATCCTCTTATGGATTTTGATTTCTTGATACGTGGCTATTTGACTCTCATATTTCGTTCGTATGAGGAGTATTGTTGCTGGACTGTGCATGTCGAACTGTATTTCTTTTATCCGCTGTGTGAGTTCTTTTGTAATGGATTTCGGTATTTTACCGACTGAGTTTTATTTCGAAAACCAATTCCCTTAATCGAGTTTTTGGCATTATGGCCTTGATCATTTTGGCGAAATTCTTATGACGGTATTTAGTATTTTGTAAATGTCTTTTGTAAGTTTTTGAAATATTACCGTCATCAGCTTTTTGACGTTTTTGTAAATGGTTTTTAGCCTGGTGGGTTCTGGCGTGGGACCCACGGCGTTATAATGTTCCGTGTAATTACCTGAAATTTTTGGGCATTCTAGCCCATTGAATTATCCTTGAAAAAAAAAAACTTGAGTATCTTAGAAAATAAATTTCGAGACGTACTTTTAAAATGAATTATTTTCTCGTGGTACGTCCAAGGTGCCACAATATATTTCAAAATTCTTCTAACTCGAGGACCAAAATATTTTGAGATATTTTCAAATGTTTTATAAACACTTTTACTTAGACCCGAGGGTCGAATATTCTGAAAGTCTTTCACTAAGAGAAGGTGTCCTCATTTTTGTTCAAACGCAAGACGATTTTCAAAGTCTCGATAACAATGGTTGCACTACTTTTTGTAAAGTGATACTCAAGATCAACTGGTGTTTCCAAACTATTTTCAAAAGGTGGTTTTCGTTTTTAAAACCTATTATTTCGTGCTTGTGGTCGGAGAAGGTGTGTATGATGTTGGTATTGTTGTTAGGGTGTTAGCCCTCCGAATTGTGATTGAATTGGTGGCGTGAACGTTGAGTCGTTCGCCGCGCATATGTTTTGTTAGCCCATTGTGGGAGGTGTGATGACGATCTTTAATGTTGTCATTTCGTGGTGGCTTGCGTGTTATCGCACCTGTGTGAGCTGTTAAAGCTTGGATTTTTGTGCGCTTATGCACATTGGTGATCGTTTCATGATGTTTATGGTTGTGTGCTGGCTATCGTTTAAGCCGTTGTAATCGTCGAACGATGTCGTCGTTGTGATTTTTGTATGCGTTGATATGTTATGCTGAGTTGGCATCTCCGGTATGTTGTTTTGCGGTGTTAGTTCCATTGTATCTAGCATCTGTATTTTCGGTATGCCGAGCCGAGACGTTTCAACCGTGATGTGCCGGGGCATGCACGTGTAAATTGTCCTTCTCGTCGGTAACACATTTCAAGTGTGGACTCGAGGGACACCAAATTCAGTTTTGTGAATTGGCTACCGAGACTTTCGGAGTTCGCGCTTCAGCACAGTCATCGGAATCGGCTTTGAGAGGCCTTTGAAGGATGTTTCTGTCGGTTGCTTGTTGTGTCGTCACCTTGATTTCGCTGTTGTGAGTTGCGGGGGCGACCTTCTTTTATAAGAGGTCGAATGTAGTACCCGTGTTGTTTTTAGACTCCTGCATTTTCTCTTTCTCGATTCTATCGACTCGCTCGTGTTCGTTGATACTTTATGAACTTGTTCGGTATTTCAGTTTCATCGTCCGAACGAGCTGTGATCTTGTTTTGAGTTGATCTGGTTATCGTTGTAACTTTTTCGAGTTCGGTTCGATTCTTGTGAACCTTGTTCGGAAGTAACATCTTTTGGTTCTATTAACTCTTCTATTCGAAGTGGATAGGATTTGGAACTCTTGTGTTTTCGACTCTGTCGACTCGTTTATGTTCGTTGTCATTTCTGAGCTTGTCCTGCCCCTTGCTTTTGTTGATCGAACGAGTGTGGTATTATTTCGGAATAACTCGTTTGTCGTTGTGACTTTTCAATTGTTATTCCCTTTCTTATGGATCTTATGTGAATCACATCTTGTTGCTTTTACCGGATCATATATTGTCTCGAGCCGAGACGTGAAACTGGGAGTTGTTGTTTGAATTTTATTGTTCTTCGTAATTCGAACATGATTGTTCGATTTTTGTTGTCTCGACCGTTGTGGTTCGATCGTTTGATTGTTCGGTTTTTGTTGATCTCGTTTCGTGATTGTTGAGCATTCAGAATCCTTTATAATTTCCTTATATTCGGGAAATTTGTCTCGTTTTCGATCTTCCAACCCTTAGGTGGTGGAATTACGTATTTCTTCAGCGATTGGCTCGCGTTTTGATTGATGTACCGTTGGAGTGGTCAATCATATTGATTTTCGTTCGTTGTGTTTTGTGATTGTTCGGATAATCGACTTGGTTGTATTATCTGTTTGATGACGCTTGTCACTTGTTGATTTTATTATGTCTCTACCGGTGGCGTTGTGTTAGTCGCCGTGGAGCGTATTTTCACGTCGTATGTCTCTTGGCGTTTCTTGCAGCGTTTCGCCGTCGGGCGCGAGTTTTCGGTTTTGTGTACCTCGTTGAGCTCTTCCTAGCGGGATACTTCTTCTCCCTACTTGTTTTAAGTTTCGGGACGAAACTTCTTTTAAGGAGGGTAGAATGTAATATCCACAATTTTCGATTTTCGGTAAATTTCTTTTTTTCGGCGGAAGTCCGTTTTGACGAATCGCTCATGACCGTTTCGTCATTCCGAGAATGATTAATTCTGCACTTTTTGTCATCCGAGCTCGTTTCGGTGTCGTTTTGTTGAGTTCCATGCTTTTTAGCGGTTTCTCCGCACTTGAGTTCGATTCTTGCGGATCTCGTCCGAAACTGTTGTTTCGACTTTCTCGTAAGTTCATTTAATGTTATTATTCATGTTTCAAGCTTCGTCTTGGTGTTTCGATCGTGTATCGTGTGTTTCGGACGTTTTGGGCCATTTTCGTAATTTCCCAAAGTTTGGGGTAATTACTTTCCGTTGTCGAATTTTGAGCCTTCGGGTAGTCGGAATCGTGTGTTATCTTAGTGCTCAGATTCGTATTTGCGAGTACTTCGTAACCGTATCTTCGATTCGTACTCAGGTTCGGGTTTCGGGGTCGTTCGGGCCGTCGGAGTTGGTCCCGGCCGAGTCATGGCCGGGCATGCTGGGGCCAGCCACCGCCGAGTAACGTGCGGTAGTGATCGGCGATTACGCACGTAAGGCCGGTTACGCACGTAAGGCCTGGCCGGTAACGTACGTAACGCTTCCGGCATTTCCAGGCAGTGAGTTCGGCCATGGCCGGTTACGTACGTAAGCCATGGCCGGTTACGTACGTAACCCGGCCGGCAGTCGGCCTATTTAAGGCCTGGCAGCGTTTTTCTTCAGCCATTTCTCCTTCTTTTTCTTCTCGTACGCGGCTGTGGGTGTGTATATCATGGAGAGATGTTGTTGGACAATAAATCCATAAAGTCTTGGAGTTCATATCATCAATCATCCATCCTATAACATCCTCCGATCTACCGAATCAGGTCAGATTTCCTAGAAATCTAGTTTTGGGGAATTTGGGTGTTTTGGTTGTTTTCATCCGTTTTAATCCGATTTAACTTAGGATTGTGATGGATTGATGATTATTTAGATGTTTTATATCATTTCCTTTATTATTCCATGGTTGGATCGTATCGATTCGTTGTTTGGGTCGAGTTCTTGACCGACGCCTTGAAGGTGTCCGGTAAAATGTCTTAGAGGGGTTTTCGGGCGTTCTACGATTATCCTTCCTCGTATGATCGATGATTTATTGATTATATTGTTGCTAGGGTCGAGTTTCTTGTGAAGAAACCGTGTTGAACCCTTCCGTTCGTTGTCGTCTTCCTTTTCGTTAGCATTGGGCCCAAGCTTCCCGCTGAGCCGTATCCGTTCGTGGTTCCGTGCTCGTGGTATCGAGGCAAGTACCTTGCCCATACTTTTCTCGTTTTATGGATATGATGATCGGTGGTCGTCTTGATGTGTTTGTTTGGTTATTTGAAATGAAGTTTCAAAAGATTTCGGTTTGGCCTCGTTAAAGGCTCTCTTTCAAAACGCGTGTGTGTTTTGTGAACGTTGTGTTTTGGGAATTGATTATGATTTGATTGTTTTGAACGTTGAAGTCTTTGATGATGATACTCCCGTGTTTAAAGTTATGGGATCGTGTATTCCGTATTTAATCATTGTTGTGGTGTTTTTGAAGAGTTTGATAATGGTGTCGAGTTAGTGGCCATCTCTAGTAAGTATTCTTGATGAACTTACATTCTTAGCATATTAGTATTTCATGAGTAATGTGTGTGTGTGTATGCTCACTACGGGTTAGATCCGACGGGGTCTCGGTTGTAACACCCCCAAAACCGTATGGGAATATTACACGCCGTAAACCCTTTCCGCAAGGATCTACCAGGCTAAACGTCCATAAACAACCAAATGCTTATTCACTGTGGTCAAACAATATAATAATACTGCACTGTTAAGGTCACTTACACATAAACACACAGACCGATGAGGTCACACAACTCTATCAACAGGACTGACTAACAACATTACCCACACAGGGGTCGAAATACAATACAGCGGAAGACTGAATCAACTCTAACAATACAACTAAACTCTACCAACTCTCAACTCTTGATTAGTATCGCAGCTCGTCATCCCTTGTGCTAATCTCGTGATCGCTCATTGAACTCGCATGTACCGGACGCAGTATCAGACATCCACCCCCGAATACTCGGGGTTAGTAAAACTCCACCGCTTTACTAGTGCAAGTATCAAACCATACGAAATGTAATAAGCAAATAGCAACTACGAATTTAATACGTAAATCAATTATCAAAATGTTCCCGAGAAGTTTTAGAATTTCGAACTCAAGTAAGAGATATTTGAAAAGGAACACATCATCTCGGGATTTTTAAAGCGTAAATTCTTTTGGACCTCGAGTCCCAATTTACAAAACCTTTTCGTAAACATTAGGGCCTTAGCCCGATTCTCGCTTCAAAGCATACTAAATAATATATCATTATGAGTCCGAGATCCATATTTAAAATGTTACCCGAACAATCATCACACGATCATTGTTCGTACACATCATGTAATCGAACTCCGGAGGCCTCAACGGACCTTACCGGGCCACACACACCGTTCGTACACATCATGTACCGAACTCCGAGGCCTCAACGGACCCTACCCGGCCACACACACTGCTCGTACACATCATGTACCGAACTCCGAGGCCTCAACGACCCTACCCGGCCACAACATCGTTCGTACACATCATGTACCGAACTCCGCAGGCCTCGCGGACCCTACCCGGATCACACACCTTGTCCGTACACATCATGTACCGGACTCCAGGCCTCGTCGTAACCTACCGGATCACACACCTTGTTCGTACACATCATGTACCGAACTCCAGAGGCCTCGTCAGACCCTACCTGGAACACACACACATCGACACGACACAATTCATAATCATTAAATGTCAAGCCATTCCACATTACACCGAAATGTACAATCAAGTATGTAAACCATAACAACACAAACATCATGATCATCACAACGACTCTTAACCAACATAACACACATTCGGTACACAATACATTGAACAAACACGTGTACAACCATCTCATATGTACATTGCAATCCTGCACAAATGGCACAACGCCTAACACGTATACCAATATATCACTATTATCACAAAGCCGTCAAATTTCGGAAAACACAACCAACTCAAACGGAACATATTTACGGAGGCAAGAAAAATCGTCATACATATCATACGTAATTACTATTCACAAGATACAAGTCGTATAATAAGATACTTGCCTTAATAACCGCTACCAAACGCTCCGAAGAACACGGTTCGACCGGGAAGCTCGGCCAAGAAGACAACGATCGGAAGGGTTCCGACTCGAGTTCTTCACAAGAATTCGACCCTAACAACATATAATCAATAAATCATCGATCATACGAGGAAGAATAATCGTAGAACGCCCGAAAACCCCTCTATGACATTTTATCGGACACCTTCAAGGCGTCGATCAAGAACTCGACCAAAACAACGAATCGATACGATCCAACCATGGAATAACAAGGGAAATGATATAATACATCTAAATAATCATCAATCCATCATAATCCTAAGTTAAATCGGATTAAACGGATGAAAACAACCAAAACACCAAAATTCCCCAAAACTAGATTTCTAGGAAATCTGACCTGATTCGGTAGATCGGAGGATGTTATAGGATTGATGATTGATGATATGAACTCCAAGACTTCAAGGATTTATTGTCCAACAACATCTCTCTATGATCAATACACCCCATCCGCTAAGAGAAGAAAACCGAGTGAAAATGGTCAAGAAAACGTCATAGGCCATAAATAGCCGCGCAGTGTGCCGCGCCAGCGAGTGTGCCGCGCACGTGCTCAAAATGGCTCCTGGTCGGCAGCAGGCCGCGGCTCGGCCGAGTAGCCGCGGCACCGGCATACTGGTTTGGCCGAAAAAATTCCACAGAGTGTGCCGCGGCCCCGCCAAAGATGTGCCGCGGCCCACGGATCGCTCGGCCAGAACCGCCGAGCACTACCGCCGTGACTCGGCCAAGGCCGGCCCGGGCCTGGGTTGCCGGCCATGACTCTACGGCCAACTCCGACGGCCCGAACGACCCCGAAACCCGAACCCGAATACGAATCGATGATACGGTTACGACGTACTCGCAAAGACGAATCTAAGGGCTAAGAGAACACACAATTCCGACCACCCGAAGGCTCGGAATTCAACAACGGAAGTAATTACCCAAAACTTTGGGAAATTACGAAAATGGCCCAAAACGTCCGAAAATCACGATACGCGATCGAAACACCAAACCAAAGCTCGCAACATGAATAATAACATTAAATTAACTTATGAGAAACTCGAAACAACAGTTTCGGACGAGATTCGCAAGAATCGAACTCAAGTGCGGAAAAGTCGCTAAAAAGCTCGGAACTCAGCAAAACGATACCGAAACGAACTCGGATGACAAAAAGTGCAGAATTAATCATTCTCGAAATGACGAAACGGTCATGATTGAGTCGTCAAAACGGACTCCGGACGAAAAAAGAAATTTACCGAAAATCGAAAATTGCGGATATTACATTCTACCCTCCTTAAAAGAAGTTTCGTCCCGAAACTTAAAACAAGTAGGGAGAAGCAATATCCCGCCAGAAAAACTCAACGAGATACGCAAGGAAACACGTAACTTACGCCCATCGGCGAAACGTCACAAGCAACGCAAAGGAATATACGGCGTGAAAACACGCTCCACGACGACCAACACAACGTCCGCTAGTGGGATATAATAAAACCAACAAGTGACAAGCGTCATCAAATGGATAATACAATCAAGTCAATTATCCGAACAATCACGAAACACAATGAACGAAAATCAATATGATTGACCAACCCAACGGTTCATCAATCCAAACGCGAGCCAAACGCTGAAGAAATACGAAATTCCACCGCCCAAGGGTTGGAAGATCGAAACGAGACTAATTTCTCGAACTTAAGGGAATTACGAAGGAGTCTGAACGTTCAACAATCACGAAACGAGATCAACAAAAAAAACGAACAATCAATGATCAACCACAACGATCGAGTCAACAAAAATCGAATAATCACGTTCGGATCACGAAGAACAATAAGGTTCAACCGACAAACTCCGAAGTTCACATCTCGACTCGAGACAAAACATGACCCGGTGAAAACAACAAGATGCGCACACACATAAGATCCACAGGAAAGGGAATAGCAATTGAAAAATCACAACGACAAACGAGTTATTCCGAAACAATACCACACTCGTTCGATCAACAAAAGCAAGAGGCAGGACAAGCTCAGAAAATGTCAACGAACATAAACGAGTCGACAGAGTCGAAAATACAGAGGTTCAAAATCCGATCCACTTCGAATAAAAGAACTAATAAAACCAGATGATGTCACTTCCGAACAAGGTTCACAAGAATCGAACCGAACTCGAAAAAGTCACAGCGATAACCAGATCGACCCACAACAAGATCACAGCTCGTTCGAACGATGAAACCGGAATACGTAATGTCTGTAAAGTATCAACGAACACGAGCGAGCCGATAGAATTGAGAAAGAGAAAATGCAGGAGCCAAAAATAATACGGGTATTATATTCGACCTCTTCTAAAAGAAGTGTCGCTCCCGAAACTCACAACACGAAATCAAGGTGACAACACAACAAGCAACCGACAGGAACATCTTTCAAAGGCCTCTCAAAGCCGATCCTGATAACTTGTGCTGAAGCGCGCCAATTCGCAAAACTGAATTCGGTGTCCCTCGAGTACGCACTTGAAATGTGTTACCGTCGAGAAGGACAATTTACACGTGCATGCCCCTGGCACACCACGGTTGAAATGCCTCGGCTCGGCATACCGAAAATACAATGGGGTATAACGTCGCAAAACAACATAGCGGAGATGCCAACTCGGCACAACAAAGAATCATAACACATATCATATACAACGATTACCATCGTAAAGTAGTACACACACAAACACTACAGCAATGACGGTATCGTTCGGCGACCTTAACGGCCCGAACAATAACTAGCACACAATTACAAACATCATGAAACAATCACACATGCACACAAACGTACAAACCCAAGCTTTAACAGCTCACACAGGT
Source organism: Orobanche coerulescens (assembly GCA_033398695.1). Lineage (NCBI taxonomy): Eukaryota > Viridiplantae > Streptophyta > Magnoliopsida > Lamiales > Orobanchaceae > Orobanche > Orobanche coerulescens. The sequence goes on along the minus strand of CM065818.1, from coordinate 88,463,504 downwards.
GCGATAACACGCAAGCCGCCACGAAATGACAACATTAAAAATCGTCATCACACCTCCCACAAAGGGATAACAAAACATATGCGTGGCGAACGACTCAACGTTCACCACCAATTCAATCACAATTCGGAGGGCTAACACCCTAACAACAATACCAACATCATACACACCTTCTCCGACCACAAGCAGGAAATGATGGGTTTTTAAAAAAAAAAACGAAAACCACCTTTTGAAAATAATTTAGGAAAAACACCGGTTGATCTTGAGTATCACGTTTCAAAAAAAAATACAAACGGGAAACATCGTTATCGAGACTTTGGAGAACCATTTCGCATTTGATAAAAATGAGGACACTTTCTTTTCGTGAAAAACTTTCGGAAATATTCGACCCTCGGGTCTAAGTAAAAGTGTTTCTAAAACATTGGAAATATCTCAAAACATTTTGGTCCTCGAGGTAGAAGAATTTTGAAACATATTGTGGCACCTTGGATGTACCACGAGAAAATAATTCATTTTAAACGTACGTCTCGAAATTTATTTCTAGGATACTCAAGGTTTTCAAAGATAATTCAATGGGCTAGAATGCCCAAAAATCTCAGGTAATTACACAGAATATTATAGCACTGTGGGTCCCGCGCCGGAACCCACCAGGATAAAAATCATTTACAAAAATGCCAAAAAGGACCGATGACGGTAGTATTTCAAAAACTCACAAAAGCCATTTGCAAAATACTAAATACCGTCATAAGAATTTCGCCAAAACGATCAAGGCCATAACGCCAAAAACTCGGTTAAGGGAATCGATTTTCAAAATAAAACTCAGTCGGTAAAATACCGAAAGCCATTACAAAATAACTCACGCAGCGGATAAAAAAAATACAGTCCAACATGCACAATCCAATTGAATACGTCTCACAGCATCTAGTTTAAACATATAACAAAACCGTTCCTCGGAGTTTCTCACGAACTCAATCGTCGATACCTTATTCGAAACCCAACAAGGTTCTCAATTTTCACACTATACCACCCCTCACAGTGGTTCAAAGGTAAAGCAACAATAGGCCCGGTTTATACATATATTATATGTCACACGTATTAAATACAACTATATTCACAACATCGTGCAAATAAAATTATGCACCGCAATTAACTCATTTAGATACAATCATGATACACAGGTACTTCGCATAAAAGAGGAGACTTACGTCCACAGGCCGCACGGAGACGACGGTCGCCCACGATACTAATCTCATCCGCCAACATATCCAACGCGTTGTGACTACGCACAACTCAACTTGTCACCTGACGACTCGAACGACAAGACAACACATTACTCGACAAATCACGACTCGACTCGACAACCTAGGTTTCCGCAACCTAAGCTCGATACCATAAATGTAACACCCCCAAAACCGTATGGGAATATTACACGCCGTAAACCCTTTCCGCAAGGATCTACTGAGCTAACGTCCATAAACAACCAAATGCTTGCCCACTGTGGTCAAACAATATAATAATACGACTGTTAAGGTCACTTACACATAAACACACACCGATGAGGTCACACAACTCTATCAACAGGATCGACTAACAACATTACCCACACAGGGTCGAAATACAATACAACGGAAGACTGAATCAACTCTAACAATACAACTAAACTCTACCAACTCTCAACTCTTGATTAGTATCGCACTCGTCATCCCCTTGTGCTAATCCCGTGATCGCTCATTGAACTGCATGTACCGACGCAGCAGACATCCACCCCGAATACTCGGGGTTAGTAAACTCCTGTTTTACTAGTGCAAGTATCAAACCATACGAAATGTAACAAGCAAATAGCAACTACGAATTTAATACGTAAATCAATTATCAAAATGTTCCTAGAAGTTTTAGAATTTCGAACTCAAGTAAGAGATATTTGAAAAGGAACACATCATCTCGGGGATTTTTAAAGCGAAATTCTTTTGGACCTCGAGTCCCAATTTACAAAACCTTTTCGTAAACATTAGGGCCTTAGCCCGATTCTCGTTCAAAGCATACTAAATAATATATCATTATGAGTCCGAGATCCATATTTAAAATGTTACCCGAACAATCATCGCTACACGATCATTGTTCGTACACATCATCATCTTGAACTCCGAGGCCTCAACGGACCTTACCGGGCCACACACCTGCTCGTACACATCATGTACCGAACTCCGGAGGCCTCAACGGACCCTACCCGGCCACACACACTGTTCGTACACATCATGTACCGAACTCCGGAGGCCTCAACGGACCCTACCCGGCCACAACATCGTTCGTACACATCATGTACCGAACTCCAGAGGCCTCGTCAGACCCTACCTGGATCACACACCTTGTCCGTACACATCATGTACCGGACTCCAGAGGCCTCGTCAGACCCTACCTGGATCACACACCTTGTTCGTACACATCATGTACCGAACTCCAGAGGCCTCGTCAGACCCTACCTGGAACACACACATCGACACGACACAATTCATAATCATTAAATGTCAAGCCATTCCACATTACACCGAAATGTACAATCAATTATGTAAACCATAACAACACAAACATCATGATCATCACAACGACTCTTAACCAACATAACACACATTCGGTACACAATACATTGAACAAACACGTGTACAACCATCTCATATGTACATCGCAATCCTGCACAAATGGCACAACGCCTAACACGTATACTAATATATCACTATTATCACAAAGCCGTCAAATTTCGGAAAACACAACCAACTCAAACGGAACATATTTACGGAGGCAAGAAAAATCGTCATACATATCATACGTAATTACTATTCACAAGATACAAGTCGTATAATAAGATACTTGCCTTAATAACCGCTACCAAACGCTCCGAAGAACACGGTTCGACCGGGAAGCTCGGCCCCGAAGAAGACAACGAACGGAAGGGTTCCGACTCGAGTTCTTCACAAGAATTCGACCCTAACAACATATAATCAATAAATCATCGATCATACGAGGAAGAATAATCGTAGAACGCCCGAAAACCCCTCTATGACATTTTATCGGACACCTTCAAGGCGTCGATCAAGAACTCGACCAAAACAACGAATCGATACGATCCAACCATGGAATAACAAGGGAAATGATATAATACATCTAAATAATCATCAATCCATCATAATCCTAAGTTAAATCGGATTAAACGGATGAAAACAACCAAAACACCAAAATTCCCCAAAACTAGATTTCTAGGAAATCTGACGTGATTCGGTAGATCGGAGGATGTTATAGGATTGATGATTGATGATATGAACTCCGAGACTTCAAGGATTTATTGTCCAACAACATCTCTCTATGATCAATACACCCCCAGCCGCGGAAGAGAAGAAAACCGAGTGAAAATGGCTGAAGAAAACGTCTCAGGCCATAAATAACAGTCGCGCAAGGTGCCGCGGCCTGGGAGTGTGCCGCAAAGACAGCCCAAAAATGGCTCCCGGTGGTCGGCGGTGCCGCTGCTCGGCCGGAGTGTGCCGCGCACCCGGCATGCTTCTGGCTTGGCCGAAAAATGCCACAGTGTGCCGCGCCTCGCCAAAGATGTGCCGCGCCACGGATCGCTCGGCCAGAATCGCCGAGCACACGCCGGCCGTGACTCGGCTAGAAGCTTCCGAGCACTACCGGCCGTGACTCGCCGGCCGGCCTGGGCCTGTGCCCGGCCATGACTCGGCCGGCCAACTCCGACGGCCCGAACGACCGAAACCCGAACCCGAATACGAATCGATGATACTTAATGCACTCGCAAAGACGAATCTAAGGGCTAAGAGAACACACAATTCCGACCACCCAAGGCTCGAATTCAACAACTAAGTAATTACCCAAAACTTTGGGAAATTACGAAAATGGCCCAAAACGTCCGAAAATCACGATACGCGATCGAAACACCAAACCAAAGCTCGCAACATGAATAATAACATTAAATTAACTTATGAGAAACTCGAAACAACAGTTTCGGACGAGATTCGCAAGAATCGAACTCAAGTGCGGAAAAGTCGCTAAAAGCTCTAACTCAAGAAACGATACCGAAACGAACTCGGATGACAAAAAGTGCAGAATTAATCATTCTCGAAATGACGAAACGGTCATGATTGAGTCGTCAAAACGGACTCCGGACGAAAAAAGAAATTTACCGAAAATCAAAAATTGCGGATATTACATCGGTAGGGCTCCACGAAGCTGTGGAATCGCGAGCTTGCTTTTAACCACTGTGGGTTAGATCCGACGGGGTCTCGACAGGGATCCACGAAGCTGTGGGTCCGCGGTTAATTGTGGTGCATTTTGCAAATGTGATTTGATATTGGCATTTCCGGAAATGAGTGCTTTTGAACGGTTTTCATGATTGCATGCATTGACTAAGTGTGTAAGAGGTAAGTTGTTCGTTTGGCTTACTTGGCTAGGATGGCACTAGAGTATTTTGTTGTTTGTGTAAAATCCTTTATTTGTGGATTTTGATGTTGGGAGACGAACCTTGTGGTCGTTCTTGTGTACTGTGAGTTGATGAGATTGGGGCTAAAATCCCAACGTTTTTGTAAAGGTCATTTGACGGATTTGAGGCTAAAATCCCAACGGTTTGGTAAAGGTTATTTTACGGAAAGTAAACTTTTGGGGCGGTGACCCCTTTTGTCTTTTGGATTTTGAAAAGTAGGATTTGATAGTCCTAAATTGTTTTCTATTAAAACTCTCGATGGCATTCCAAACCGTTTTATAAATTATTTCCATTGATTTATGATATTTCGATTTTGAAAGGTTTTCTCAAACTCTTGCCTCGGGAAGTACTTTTCGTTTCGTTTGGATCTTTGAGGATTCCTGGTTATTGTTATTCGTGGAATGTGAATTGTATAGCTCGTATTTTTGCACTTGTACTTGCACTAGCAAAACAGTGGAGTTTTGCTAACCCCCGAGTATTCGGGGGTGGATGTCTATTTTTGCATTCAGGTTTTGGAGCATAGCACAGGGTCGGCACGAAGGATGATGAAAGATGAACGATACTAATCACACGAGGATCCGTTGATGTCTTACTGGTCTAGTTGTATTTTCTTTTCCGCTGCGGTATCTTTTCCCCGTTGTACGGGAGTTTATTGTATTTTGACCCCTGCGTGGGTATGTGTTTGGAATTGAGTTGTATGTTATTATTGAAAGACCAAATCGGTCTACTGTGTCATTTTAGCCTGAAAGGCGATGTCTAGATGTTTGATTTTAGTTATCAGCCTGGTAGATCCTCGAGGAGAGGGTCTACGGCGTGTAATATCCCTGAGCGGATTTGGGGTGTTACAATTATCACAAAAAGTTATATGCCCATATGGTTTGTTCTTTTAATACAAATAATATTTTGCAAGAATATTACAATTACTTGTTCTACTTAAGTAACAATAATTTATTAAAATACATTAGACAAAAAATTGTACAAAACTAAACAATGCTCGAAATAATTAAATAAAAAAAATACTTCTTCAAAAGCACATTCGATACTCATCAGGAATATTATTTTATATTTTTCCCTAGGGATTTATACAAACTTTTAGATCTTATAGTGTTCTTTATGAACACATCATATTCAACTAGAATATAATGATATAATGTTGTGTTTCTTCAAAAATTACAATAAATCTTTTATCTTAATAATTTTCTGGATCATTAAGAGTTGTTAAATCGTATTCTTTTGGGAAACAACGATGATTATGATTTGATAATATAGTTCTAGATCGTCATATATATTATTTATATATGATGCACATAGAAACATAAAAATTTAATAAGTAAAGAATATTATTCGTTTATGGAAATTATTATATGCAAGAAAGTTTCTTAAGGAATAAATAGAATTAAAATCGTTCGTCGCTTTAAGAAGACTACTTCTGTCTGGATCTTTTTTCTTCAAACAATATTTTTCAGAATTCAATCTCCATTGTTGAATACATGGGTCCTTACGTTAAGAAATTGCTGTAAAAATTTCAACCGGGTCCAAATGTGCGGTGTTTCTTTTGTATTTTTTTCCCTACAACATTCATGCTGTTAACGTGGATTTAAGATCATTTGAGGACCAAACTTTTTTTACATACCAAGAGACTAATCTCCACCCTCCATCTTCCCTCTATCTTTATTTGATCTAATGGATGGGATTAATCCCAACAATTTAAAAAACCCACTTTCATCATTTTTTTCAAATATCAATATCTTTCAAACCGTTAATCGTTAAGTCAAAAATATATCTGTCTGACGAGCATTTAATTATCTTTCTATAGATATGCACTTTGATATACTTTCGACAATTTTTTTTCGCTTTTTTCACGTTTTTTTCGTGGCCGAAAAAATCACATATGATATATCATATATGATATTACACATATGATATTTTCGGCCACGAAAAAAAAAGTGAAAAAAACGAAAAAAAAATTGTCGAAAGTATATCAAAGTGCCCGTCTATAGAAAGATAATTAAATGCTCGTCGCGATGGTGTAATTATTTTCGCTTAACGATTAACGGTTTAAAAGATATTTAAATTATAAAAAATATGTAAAATATTAAATACTTTTAATCTCAACCATTAATTTATTTTTGAATGGATGGTGGGATGAGTGTTGGTGTTATAAAATTAAGAAAAAGATGGAACTATGAGAAAGAATAAAAAAAATCAATAAATCCATGTATTCATTATAAGATCAGCCGTCTCTTTTTATAAATAAAAATATAAAATTTCAAAATTACATTCATCATTAACTAAAGAGCAATGCTACGTATACGTACAATTCATACACACATTCATACATATTTAACATCTCATTCATTCATTTAATGTGGTCCAACAATAAATAAATAGGTCTCACATTAAATAAATGAGAATGAGATGTTAGTGTGGAGGAAAGTATATATAAATATGTATATGTGTAGTATTTCTCTTAACTAAATACACAATTTATTTAATATTTGTCGTAACCATTAACCACCACCATGAGTAATTCAAAATTCCTCGTGTATCGAGCCCTCTGAAATTTGATAGAAACCCTAACTATTCAAAATCCCTTTCATTTCATCGCTCTATCTCTACGCAGCCTCCCCTACCCTTTTATCTCCTTCGAGTTTGAGGCTCTACAGTTCACATTGATAACTACGATAAATAAAACCCCTGAAAACCCTCAACCCTTCATCTTCCATCTCATTTCCTACCATCAAAATATTGTGTTTGAAAATAAAAGGGCAATGGCAAAGAAGAAAGTGTCTCATTCCCAAACGGAGAAAACATTGCCGAAACAAGAAGGTTTTGTGAAAGCCCATCAAGAGGTGACTCCATCCATGGACTCCGAGGCTTCTGAGAAGCTGGAAAGCCTGAAATCACTCAACCAGATGCTGATCAAGGAGGCGTTTGAGCGCCGCCAGCAGGTGGTCTCGCTCCTTCAGTCAAAAGGGTCTTTACAAATGGAGCTGACTCGGTCCAACTCGGAGAAGGAAGCTCTACAGTCCCAGTTGACTCGTCTGGACGAGAGTGCTGCGAGTTTGGAACTTGAGAGAAGTGTGGTGACTGTTTTTATTGGCGTGCAGTTGGGTCTGAAAGTAGAGACCATTCAGCAGAAAATGAGCGAGTTGAAGGGAGGGATTGATGAGAAAGAGAGTGAGATTGGGAGATTGAATGGAATGTTAGGTGAGACTGAAGGTGCACTGCTAAATGAGAGGGGCGTTTCAAGGAGAGTGGGCTTAGAGAGGGATGAAATCAAGGATAAGCTAGATCTGCAACTTGAGGAGGATAAAGGGCTCAGAGCGAAACTGATTGAGTTTGAGGAAAGCAAGAGGGCAATTGAACGTGGGCTTGTAGAATTAAGGGCTGCATACAATGATTTGGTTGTTGAGAAGGGAGACATGGATATGAGGATTGAATTGATAACAAGGGAGAAAGATACGATAGAGAGGAGTTTAGTGGAGTCGAACAAGTCTTTGGATGAAATGAAGGATAAAATTGATGGGGTTGTTAAAGAGAAGGAAGAAATCGAGAAGAAAAAAGCTACAGAAATTGTTAGAAGGCAAGGGTTGGAAAATGATGTGAGCGGACTGAATGAGATGGTGGTCAACCTGCAAGAGGAGGAGGTAAAACTCCGCGCGATTGTGGCTGAGTTGGAGACGAAGTGCTTTGTATGTGAGGAGAGGCAGAAAGAGATGGGGAGGGAGATAGATCAGTTGGTTGAAGAAAAAAAGTTCAGCTACGAGAAAATTGTGGGGTTGGCTAGTGATAAAACTGCCATCGAGATGGATTTGAGCGAGGCACTGAAGCAGTTTGCGGAGGAAAAGCATAAATTTGAAGTAATGGTTAATGAGAATAATGCCATTCTGGAGGCTAAAGGTAGACTTGAGAGTGAAGTCAGTGCCCTGCGGAACCAAGTATCCGAACTCAATGCTGTAGTTTTGAAATTGGAGGATATTAGTCGGGTTGAAGTGGACAAGATTAAGAGTTTAGAATCTGCAGTTGGGGGCTACAGGTGCAGTCTTGAGCAGGTTAAGACAGAGAGGGATGATATGAAAAATTACCTTGATGAGGAGGAGCAGAATGCTTTAAGATTGAAGGAGAAGGTTGAAGCTCTGGAGAATAAAATTGAGGAAAGCCTTAAGGCCTCTGAGAAAGTGAAGGCCAACAGCGCTGCATTATATGCTGAAAAGGTGGAGTTAGAAAGCCAGTGTGAGATGCTCAGGAAGGAAGTTTTGTCTTTAGAAAATACAGTAACCGAGGAACGAAATTCTTTTGATTTGATGAAGGGTAGAGTTGAAACAGCATATGCCAGCTCTAAACTAGTGCTGAATATGTTGAAAGACGCTGCAGCATTCTGCTCAAAGGACGAGATTGATGTGGGGGCCGGCGAATTGCTTGGTAACAGTGAAGAAACGAAGGAATGTGAGGTTGAACTGGAGATGATAAAGAGTGCATTCAAGATAAAAGCAAATAGAATTGATAACATGAAGAGGCAACTAGAGCTGCTCCAGAGTTGCGTTGAAGATGCGAACAAGAAAAAGAGCTTTTGGACCGTGTTGTCCTCAGCAACAACTCTCTTAGCTGCAGTTTCTCTTGCATATGCTGCTTGTGGGCATTGATTGGTTTCTGGTTTAATTTTTATTTTATATTTCCGTTTAGATCGGTTTCTTAAAAGATACACATAAGTCTTGGATAAATTTTGGTGCTAACTACTACTTCAGGCGAAAAATGACCCTTAAATCTACTTCACACATTTCCATTGTGCAATGAAAAACTCTTGATGCTGATATCAAACCCTGCTTGTACTTGGTGACAAGTTGATTAGTTTTTGTTAACACATTGTGTCTCTTCTGTCTGCTCAATGGGACTTTACGTTCTTGTTTGTAATGAAATTGGTCTAATTTATGCAAACTTGCAGTGGCATATATTTGCTGGTTCGTTCGACTGAATGATATGCTGCTGCTGCTGCTGCTGCTTTTATTTTGATTACTGCATAAAGATTTACTGCAATTAGCAAATACTGCAATTGCAACCCAGAGGTTAATATGAAAGAGATGCATCATGCCTCAACTGCATCAAGTACTGTCCATTTGCCATCAATATTACTTCATCTGCTAATGTTAATAAATGGGGTTCGACTTTTTTAATATTGAACACTGGTCAGATGTTCATTCATTCATTTTCTTAAGATATTAGCGAAATAATGTTTTTTGATAATTTTTAATGATATAATTAAAAAATAACTTAGAGTCAATATTTCGTTTTAAAAATAAAAACGCATCTTTTACAAGACAGAAGTAGTGACTTATTTCCCAAGATCAATATACTGCAAGTTTTTTTGTATGATTGCAATATTTAGACTTTTACAATTGGCATTACACAAATTTAACTATGAAAGATTGGTACTCTCCCATGAAGTACATGGATCCTGAATTTTTTTTTCTTTTGTTTTGAGATATTGTTTTTTTATTAATTTTACAAAAGAGTTGTTATACAAAAAATAAAATAAAATCGGGACACGAAATATTCAATTAATTATCTTCGAATAGTATCTACATTTGATAATGTAAATAGTTTGAAGTATTAAGTGTTTCTTTTTATGAATGAAATACTTATTAATTCTTATGGATGTTACTTATTTTTTATAATAGCTTATAAATGTATTTGTGGTGTGTGTATATATATATATATATTTGTGTGTGTGTGTTCAGATGGAATCAATCCTTAAAATATGAATATAGGACTAAATCCTAGTAGTTGACTAATAATAATCAACAGTTCTGATTCATTTGATTTCTTAATCTATACTACTTAAAATTTATGACCATTAATTTAATGTGGAAGGGTGTTTGTGCACAAAGTAAAAGTTATCCCCCTTAATATTTATCAATTTATTCCGAAAATATTTTCTATCACATTATTTTCACCGCAAGAAATTATATTGATCAAAATAAATAATGTCAAATTAACTGTAAAAATTTCTGAAACTATATATTTTCTTCTCTTGGCTTATGTGTTTATTATGTTTATCAAGTGTCGAAGACTTTGGCTCTGTTCTTTTCGAATTTGAATGAATCGAATCGAATCGAATCGAATCGAATGGATTCGAATCGAATCGAATGGATTCGAATTGAATCGAATCAAATATATATTAAGGGTAAATAAAAATAATAATAATGGTAAATAATAATAATAATAATAATAATAATAATAATAATAATCAACAACAACAACGATAATAGTAATATTATTAGTAATAATAACAATAATAATAATTAAGATTAATAATAATAATAAGAAGAAGAAGAAGAAGTGAACTTAACTGAACTGAATGACCTGAACTGAACTGAACTGAACTGAACTGAAAAACTGAAAAATAAGTCCAAAAGAATAGGACATTTGTCCAATTAACCTCACCAATATACAGTTGATATATGTTAATAATTATATATGTCAAAAAATCATCATCTAATGTTTCTGATGCGTTAATGTTGAAATAGTACAAATTTTCGTTTATGATAAACTCATCTTGAATGCTCACAATAAACTCGTCTTGAATGCTCCCAATAAAATATGCAGGTATGGAACACCAAAGGGCTGCGATTTTTGACCCTCAAAGAATACGAATCACTCTTACCATATATGATTATTAATATAGAACAATAAAACAGTAAACATTATGTTGGGTACAGGGTCGGATATTTGCGCCGTGTGCGGAAGCGTAAATAAAAGGTGCGGAAAATAAAGGACACGAGGATTTATAGAGGTTCGGCTATAAACGAGCCTACGTCCTCTCTAGGTATCTTTTTCTATAGGATCAAGATAAAAACCTCTACGCCTCTCTTCTATCGGTCGAGGTATAACCGTTACAATCACGTCTTCTATTGGTCCGTGATAAACCACTCGTACTTGTCTTTGTGTCGGTCCAAGTTAAACCGTTTTCCTTTTCGTAGGACAAGGAATCAACCTCTCTATCTTTCTATGGGTACTAGATAAACCTCACTCGATAGCGATTGCGATTCTAATAATGCCGGATCCTTGATCCTAATAACACCGAATCCAATCGTATCTTTTCTTTTATCACTCGTGTATGTTTTTCGTGAATTCTCACTCAAACACTTACAATTAAGCTCAATATCAACAACAAGAATGTGTATAATAATATCACAAGAATAGACTATTTGCTCAAGGTTGTTGTACTCAAACAATACCATAGGGATGGTATTTATAGGCTCCATCTTCAAACTAGCCGTTAGTTGCCAGATCGCTCATTACGTACGTTATATGCTCTCCATTACGTCGTAAGCCTCATTACGACGTTAACCATGGCCGTTACGTGCGTTAGCATCTTCACAAATCACCCGGTGAATTTCATCATTTGAGTTACGACGTTAGCCTTTCCTTTGTTACGCACGTTAACATTACGTCACTCATGACGTCATATATCCGTTGTATGCCACGACTTTGACTTCTCCAACGTTCACTTGTTTGAACTCCTTTACGTACGTTATCTCTCATCCATTACGTACGTTATCTCTCATCCATTACGTACGTTAAGCTGCTACCATTACGTACGTTAATGATCACATATTACGTACGTTAGCTTTGAGATTTTCCAGCTTTTTGTACTTCGATTCCTTCGATGCTTTGCTTCGTCTCTTTGTTGTTTTGTTTTGCTTATCAACATTAATCATCAAAACACTTTTTAATTTATGTATGGAACAAAATGTTCCAACACATTAGTATTCAACGGTACCTCATATTTAAGTCCTCATGTTCTAGAGAATCCAAAGATACACCACGAACACCTAAAGCTTACAAGTTCAACATCATGGTATGGTTCTTTGCCATTACCCGCCTCAAATGCTGACAACAACCAAAAAGCAACCTCGAAAATGCATAATCTTCACCTGCCTGTTGCACAAACCACAAACGCATACAATCATGCAATTTAGAGGATCCAGAAACATTCATCAAGTTCTCTAACAACTCAAAATCTCCCATTGGAAATATATATATATATATATATCAAACTGCAAATGGTTTTATAATTCGCTATGGCAAAAGTGCCAAATAAATAGGTAAAAAAAAATTATGTAACTTATTATTACATATGAAGAGACTATTTTAATTGTAACTTTTAATGTAAATAAACTAATTTAAATACAAAAGTTATGATAAACATCACAATGCAAATGCACCTTCTAATACACAAGATGATTAGATTGAACTTTTAAATGATAGTATAAATTACAAGATGGTTAAATTTTAGCTATGAAAACTTAGATACAATCGGTGTATCGCACGGGTTGAATAAACCAAAAACAATCCCGGAGCAACACACGGGTTAGTAAAGCTTCATTTCATATAATTAATTACATAGACTAAAATAAAAGGACAATAACAATAAAAAAAATATAAACTTCTCTTAAAGGCATTTAAATTCCGTCATCTGCTCATTCAACCGTCTGCCCCAACATTACGTACAAAACACGTAGATATTCAACCAAAAACCGTGCATCGCACCGGTTGACGCGTATTATATAATCTAAATTAAAGAGATAAGGGATATTAATATAGAAGTCTATTCCCAATAAACGAGCGATCCGAGATTATCGGCTATCCCAGTAATTCCCTTCTCAAACGTTTCTCAATTTTTATGCTTCCATTTGATATCTCTAATTTGACAGTTTCATTCCTTCTTTGTTCTATTCCAGCACTGCTTTCTTCTAATCTTAATTTTAACCACAGTTTTCATTGATTTTCATTGTTTAAACGAGAATTTTGGAATCTTATTTTTAGGGAGTTTTTTTTGTTCTCGTCAAGTTTGTTTGTACAACATCGATGAAGAAGCAGCTCCGTGCTAAGGTAAGAATTATTGTTATATTTTTTGTTTCTTTTTGTTTGTTATCAATACTGTTACTTCTGTGATTTTCAGATCCGATTATTTCATACATAAGTAACATTAACCTTGTTTATAATTCTCCTATTGAGAAAGTTATCAGATTGGTCCCGAGTGTGGGATCAATTGGCCAAAAAGCCTCATCTCTCTGGTGGACCAAAAAAACCCCACATTTCCCCCTGTTTTCGCCAATTTGGTCCTCCGTTGTTGGCCGGAGTATTTTCCGGCCATCGGAGCTGACGTGGATGACACGTGGCAAAAATAGTGGGTCCGCCTGAGATAGACGGGGCTTTTTGACTAATTGGTCCCGCATACGAGACTAATTTGATAATTTTCTCATATATATATATATATATATATTTCAAAAATTTAATAAATATTAATGGCACATGATATAAAGAATTATAATTTAATTGAGTTTAACTTATTTGTGGTAAAAAAATTCTATCAAATGAAAAGTTGATGAGCGATAAAGTTTTTATTTTTCGAGGGTAGAATTATTTATCAAATAAAGATTGATAAAAGTTTATTGCTTGCAAAAAAAGATTTATGGTTTGTTTGTATTTTTATGTCAGATTTTTAATAGATTCTCTTTGTATTATCCAACAAAAGAATACATTCTTGTAATAAAAGAAATAATTTTAATATCCAACAATAGATTTCTTTTTTTAACATACTTTGTATTTATGTTAAAGAGCTTACTTAGTTGATTTTTTTATAAAATAAAAATAATAGTATCATTCAATCAATTTAGGAGAGAAATTGAATACATTTTAAGTAAATTTAATTGATTTAGAAAATATAGTTTACAAATTGATTATATAAGAAAACTAAAAATCTGACATAAATCTTTTTTGCAAGCAATAAACTTCTATCTTTATTTGATAAATAATTCTACCGTCGGAAAATAAAAATTTTATCGCTCATCAACTTTTCATTTGATAGAATCTTTTTGCCACAAATAATTTAAAATCAATTAAATTATAGTTCTTTATATCATGTGTCATTAATATTTATTATATTTATTACATTTATTGAAAAATAATTTCATATATATATAATAATGAGAAAATTATCAAATTGGTCCCGTATGTGGAACCAATTGGCCAAAAAGTCTTGTCTGTCTCAGACGGACCCACTATTTTTGCCACGTGTCAGCCACATGTCATTGTCGTCCATGTCAGCTTCGATGGTCGGAAAATACTCCGACCGGCGACGGAGGACCAAATTGGCGAAAACAGAGAGGAGATGTGGAGTTTTTTGATCCGTCGGAGATAGATGGGGCTTTTTGGCCAATTAATCTCACATACGGAACCAATTTGATAATTTTCTCATTCTCCTATTTATTATGTTAGAAATCGTAATTTATTTATATTTCATTTTATTTGTTATCAGTACTGTTACTTTTTTGTTTTACGGTTTTGTTGCATACATAAGTAAAATTAACTTTTTTCATAATTCTCCTACTTATTATGTCAGAAATCTCCATTTTTAGTATGTTTGGAGTTTCGATATTAAGTTATTCTTCTATAAATAAGTTTAGGCTATAAGTTCCTTCTCTATCTTCAGTTTTCTCTGAATGCATTTGTAGTTGAATAGACTCATTTGTCTTTTGCGTTAATATTTATGTGATTGCATATATAATATTCTTCAAAGTGCAAAAATAATATTTTCCAACTACATAGTAAGTTATGACATTTTACTGCATAGTCCAGTTGCCAGTGGGTCTGTGTTTGGATAAATCGTATTGTTCAAATGCAAAGATAATATCATTGTACGTTATAACCGTTGATAGTCTAGTGGGGTTGCTAAGTGGTTCTCCATATGTTTATATATTCTTTTGTTGATGCATATTTACTATCGTGAAAATGCATATATAATTATTTCTTGTTATTGATGACAGTTTAATCACCAATAAATTTTAACCATTGACAGTCTAATCAGGTTGCTAAGTGATTATCCATATGCATATATAACTGTTAACTGCTATTGTGCATTTTTTTTTTTATTTCAGCAAGAAAGCAAATCTCGAATATGAGTGGAAACAACGAAAAATGAAGGCAAATTGCAAAGTCGATAGTGATTTTAAAGATGATATTGGTAGTAAAATACCAATTTGGCAAAACTGACAATAACCTTTGTAAGTTAGTACTAAATCCACCCCAAAAGTGTTGGTTGATTCAATTATAGATTAACTCATGAAGTAAAGATGGTAGTTGTGGATAGAGGTGGGCAAAAAAATCGAAACTAAAACCGAAAAAAAAACTGAAACCGAAACCGGTCAAAACCGGTTTTTAACCAAAACCGGTTCGGGTTGTCTCAAAACCGGCGGTTTCTACCCGATTTTCCATTTTACCGTTAGAAACCGGTTCGGGTCGAGTTTTGGGGGAACCGGTTTCGGAAATCGGTTTTTCCTTGTGAACGTTAGGTGTCCGTTTGATTAAAAAATGTGACCGTTTTTTGCCTTTTTTTTTTTTTTTACCATTTTGCCATCCCTAATCAACTATAAATAGCCTATTTGAGTTTTGGTTTAGTCACAATACTCAAACACTCTTCAAGTACTAAAAAAACTTGCAAAATTCTCGTTTCTCTCAATTCAAATGGCAACTCAATCTTCTTCCGCTTCCACGAATGCACCCGATATTGTTGAAGTTATAGAAACAACCCGAAACCCAAAAATTTGGTGTAATTTCAACCTCGTGAAGTTGTCGGATGGGCAACTTAAGGCTCATTGTAAACATTGCGGTACGTTTTTGAAACATGAATTCAACACGACGTTGAAGATGCATACCGACAAGTATTGCGAAGGACTCAAATCCGTTTCGGAAGCCGGTCAAGCATCTATGTCACGAGAGGGGGGTCTTTTTGCATACGAGGCGGAGCGGTGCCGACAACAATTTGCAAGCTACATGATTCAAGAAGGTTTGCCGTTCAACCACTTCGATAACCCTCGATTGACTAAGGTGATTCAAAATACTCTTCAACCGCGATATAAACAAGTAAATCGTGCTACTCTTAGACGTGATTGTATTAAATTATGGAAAAAGGCTCAAATAGAACTAGTAAACGATTTTGCAAACTTAAATACAACTGTAAACTTAACAACCGATGTTTGGTCGGCACCTCATGGTTTGCCCGGTTCATACCTTTGTGTTACCGCACATTGGATTGATCCCGATACATGGCTAATGATGAAGCGTACGATTGCTTTTGAAAATTTTGAGTACCCTCACACGGGTCAAAATTTATTTCATATGTTACAAAATGTAATAAATAACTTTAACTTACAAGAAAAAGTTTTTTCGATCTCATTTGATAACGCGTCTAATAATACAAACGCGGTAAAAAAATTAATATTAACATATAAACCGCCTTTGAAGGGTATTTTTTTATCATAGTCGATGTGTTGCACACATTATAAACTTGGTTGTGCAAGACGGATTAGCGGTACCCGAAATAAGTTTGGTAAAAGACGCTTTTAAAAAAATGTTACAAGATATATTTTGTTCAAGTAAAGCTAGATATAAACAATATATGAAATTGTGTAAGGACACGAATTCTATTTTTTTAACCCCTAATTGGGACGTTCCTACAAGATGGAATTCTACTTATAAAATGTTTTGTTATGGTTTACGCCAACGTGACACTTTACAACTTTTTCATGATGAATTTGCGAATAGGACGAGTAGGGTTACACCATTTACGTTGGAACAATGGGATATTGTTAGAAAAATAAGCGAATTGCTCAAAGTTTTTAAAAACGCAACAACTTTATTATCGGGTGTTTATTATCCCACCATTCATTTGGTACTTAATCAAATTTATTTAATGTGTTCAAAATTAAGCGACTACGAATTAAGTGGTGATTTATATGAAAAAATGGTTTCGCCCATGAAAGTAAAACTAAGAAAATATTTCAAAGAAATGCCACCGGTAATTACTTGTTCCGCCGCGTTGAACTCATGTATGAATATTAGCGGGTGGAACTACTTATCGACAAAATCTCTATTGATTTAGAGTTGCATAACGAAAACGTTTTCTATGGAAGAGATGCAAAAGTCATTTTTAACAAAAATTTCAAAGATTTATTCGGGGTTTATTTTAAAAAGTATGGTTCAAGAAATGATTCTTCAACTTCGTTTTCATCATCATTTCCTACTTCTACTAGCGCGGATCCCGTGCTTAACTTATATAATAGTTTAAGAGAAGAAAACACTAAACGGGCTAGGGTGAGGGTGACCAATCATCGACTAGCGAATATGGGAGATATATTGGAACTGATTTTTTATCCACAATGGGACCCCATGAATTCGCAAATTTTGATATTTTGGCTTGGTGGAAAGGAAGGGAAACTCAATTTCCCGTTCTAACCGTCATGGCCCGAGATTTACTAACCGTCCAAGCTTCTACGGTAGCTTCGGAATCCGCTTTTTCTCTTAGTGGCAAAGTATTATCTATACGAAGAACAAGACTCACACCGGCATCATTGGAGATGTGTATTTGCTTGAAGGATCACTTGGACGCATCCGAGCGTATACAACACACTCAAAGTCTTGAAGGAGAACTAGACATTGAACAAGAAATACACGATATCGAGGTGGAAGAAGGTTTTGCAATCTCACTCTCCGATGAAGAAATTGCTCTCGATGAAGCTTCGCGCGAGGCTAGCTCCGAAGAAGATATCACTCTCGATGAATAAAAGTTTATGTTTTAAATTCTAAATGTTTGAATAAAAGTTGATGTTGTAATGAGTTTATTTAATAAAAGTTTATGTTTTAAATTCTAAATGTTTGAATAAAAGTTGATGTTGATGTTGTAATGAGTTTATTTAATAAAAGTTTATGTTTTAAATTTTAAATGTTTGAATAAAAGTTGATGTTGTAATGAGTTTATTTAATAAAAGTTTATGTTTTAAATTTTAAATGTTTGAATAAAAGTTGATGTTGTAATGAGTTTATTTAATAAAAGTTTATGTTTTAAATTTTAAATGTTTGAATAAAAGTTGATGTTGTAATGAGTTTATTTAATAAAAGTTTATATTTAATGTATAATCGGTTTATTTAATAAGAATATATTACTTTCTTAAGTTTTTTTTTTTTTAAAAAACCGGTTATAACCGTTTTTTCCTACCCGAACCGGTCTCAACCCGACCCAAACCGATTAGTATAGGGTCGAGTTTTTACAGTCCCCAACCCAACCCGACCCGAACCGGTTTGGTCAAAAAACCGGCTCCCAGATTACGACGAAAAACCGATTTGATTTTAAAACTCGAATCGATTTAGAAAAAAACTTGATTTGTACGCCCCTAGTTGTGGATATGGGTTGTGGCAGTGTTTTACATTTGAAAATAAAAGAGCTCCCTGCCGAGTTGACATATTGGCTTTTTGATAATTTTAATCCGATGAGTATTGAGCTGAAATTGAAAAATGATAAAGCAATACATTTATGTGATGAAGATGGTGGAAGAATAGTTGAGAAAAAAAAGTCAGAAAATTGTGAACTCTTCCAAATATGGAAGAGGTTTTTTGATAAGGCTCGTCACAAAATAATTGATGATGAAGTGAGTAGAAGATGTTGGGGTGATGTTGGAAATAAAACGCAGCGGAAGCGAAGTTTGGAAAAATATAAGATTAGCATTTTACGCATCCATAACTATAAATCTATTTAGGCATGCTAATTAATTAATTACTAAGATTAACAATCAATTTAAATATTATTTATTATTTATTAAATAAATATGTTGGAAAAATAAATATCCTAATCTAGATCAAAGATCATAGGATATTACATTTGAAGCGTAGTTATTGCTTTTCTTCTTGATCTCCTTGTATTTCTACCTTTAGGTCTTCTAGAGTATGATCCGCCTTAATCCGGACGTTGTGTGGGCAACGAGCTACCGGATCTTGCTTGGACGATTATGGATCGGCCGAATATGTTCTTGGGAGTCAATCGATTTTTATTTATTTTCTAGTATTATATAAACACTCTTAGAAAATTGATGTGTTATCTAAATTGTAGAATCAAAGACACAAGTCAAGATCTACAATTAAACACAAGACAAAAATCGATCTCACGAGCCTTGCAACAGATGATTTCGGCCGAACCCCATGTATGTCCTATTTACAGGCGCTTGGACTACTCTAGGATCTTAAGGATGATTAGGGTTAAGACTCCTAGTGCAACCCAACTTTCCATATTAATCTCTTTCCTAATATTCACTAATATCAATTCAGTCCACTAAAGAATTCACTTCCAACTCATATCCTAATTTACAAAATCGGGCTCCTTATTTAAATATATTATTTTTCGTGTTTAAGATATCGAATGTCCATTAATTAATTTAAGCTACTGACAGCTTTAGTTAATTAATATATTATCCGAGAGTAGTACCACGCGAACCTTATTATTATGTCGGAATTAAATCCACCTGCAGGGTTTAATATAATAATCATTATCGAGCTCCTCAAGGGGACATCATCAACCCGCACGAGTCGGGACACGATTTCTTGTAATAATAATCGTCATATAAATAATATTACCGCTCAAGATACGAGGCTTATTGAGTCTATTTTGATTCTCACCCATGGTAAATCAAAGCGATAAATATTATAAATATACAATTAAATATTATATACTTAGAATTAAGAAATAATTATTATCCGAGATTTACGTTCTTCTTACAGTTAGTACAGAAGATACTATCTCACCTCGATCCAGTTCAACGTATGCAAATACGCTAATGTATGCTAATAGTCAAGACGAACCAATCTCAAGCATACACTACAACCTTTCACATAATTGTCTAATAATTATTTAGGTTGTGAACTTATTATATTATTTTATAAGGCACCGATAATATGATCTTCCGTGTGATACAAACATACCACATTATCTATAATATAAAATACTTAGACATTTCATTTGCATAACCATAACGTGAATAAATATGCAAAACATGTGATTAAATGTAATTAATATTCTCATAAGTACTTACAGGGAAATAAGGTAATACAAGCATAAAGTATGCTTTGCAGTATACAACCCTAACAATCTCCCACTTATACTCAAAGCATGCTTTTAAGTACACTACTCTATTACATAGTCTATCATTTCTCCTACTTATACTCAAAGTAATGCTGTCATACACCGTAATCCCATTCCTTCCACACGCCTTTCAAAAACTTTTGAAGGTAGGCCTTTCGTGAAAGTATCAGCAAGATTATCTTCCGATGCAACCCTGGATACAACTACGTCTCCTTCATTTACGAAGTGTCGTATAATATGGTACTTGCGGTTGATATGTTTACTTGCCTCGTGGGCTCGTGGTTCCCTCGAATTTGCGACTCGGTATTATCACAATAAAGTGTAATACCCTTTAGCAAATCCGGAATCACATCTAAGTCTCAGGCTAACACATAACCCGAAGTAGACTTGGACTTCTCCGTCTGATGAAAAATCCGTGTCAGTATAACCCATTGGACACAGATCATATGATTGATATACTATCATATACTCCCTAGTCTTTCTCAGGTACTTGAGTATGTGCTTGACAGTAATCCAGTGTCTTGGCCCTGGGTGTAATATCCGTGTTTTCTATTTTTGGTAATTTCTATTTTTGGTGTATGTTCATTTCGGACAACTCGCTCATCACTGTTTTGGAATTCTGAATCTATTTTGTTCTTGGAGTTTTTCCGTTTGGACGAGTTTCGAGGATGTTTTTTTTGCATAATTTCATCTTGAATTATATCTTGTCGCATGTACGTTCGATTCTCGTAAAACTCGTTCGTTTTCGTTGTTTCTTGATTTGCATAAGTTTGTATGGTTGAGTTGGTCGTGTTGAAACTTTCGGTTTGTTAATCCGACGTTGTATCGCGATTTTTGGGTACTTGGGCCATTTTTGTAATTTACATAAGTTTAGGGAATTTCGCTTTGTTTGCTACATTTCGGACTCTCCAGTGATCGGGATTGTATTCTCTTTCAACGTTCATCTTTGTCGTCTTGATTATTCCATGTTTATGTTTCCGGATTCTGGTCTTGCTTCGCATTTCGACACTTTTGTCTTGGCGGGCGGTGCATCGGCAAGATCGAATCGCCGCTGAGTAGCGCACGCTACTCCGGGCTTACTTGCGTGCGCTATCACTGTGTGGTTAGCGTACGCTAACCTGGGGTTCGTAGCGTTCGCTAACGATTTCAGTAGTCTGGACAGTAGGTTCAGTATTTCGGTACTAGACCAGGTAGC
This sequence comes from Orobanche coerulescens, assembly GCA_033398695.1. NCBI lineage: Eukaryota > Viridiplantae > Streptophyta > Magnoliopsida > Lamiales > Orobanchaceae > Orobanche > Orobanche coerulescens. The sequence goes on along the minus strand of CM065818.1, from coordinate 88,441,856 downwards.
GTACGCTAATTCAGCGTTAACGCACGCTGATTCCTAGCATTAGCGCACGCTAATCATGTTAGCTTGCGTACGCTAACTGGAGGACAGTAGGCATACTGTTCTTCCACGTCCCATTAGCGCACGCTAATGCTTGTGCGTAGCGTGGGCTAAGACTGTTTAATATAAATAGGACAGCAGCAGTCAACTTCGTCATTTTTCCATCATTTCTTATCCTTCTCGGCTTTGAGCGATTCCAGACGAGGGTTAGGGCCGATTCCGACTGAATATCATCATCCACTACCGTCCGTGCATTCCTTGCGTGAATTCTTCAAGTTTCTAACACTTTCCACCATCCGAATCAAGGTAAGAATCCCCGAAACCCTTGTTTTGAGATTTTGGGGAAATTTTGGGGATTTCTTGGGATTTGACTCTTTTAATCCGAATTATCATTGGGATCGCTAGACTTCGATCATGTACTTGTAATCCTTCGTTTTATTGATGATTTGTGGTTTTAAACTCCAAGTTTTCCATTATTCGTCACTTATAGTCGCCGATACCCAAGTTATGACCGACAAATTGTTCCAACGGGTAGAATTAGGATTAATGCTTACCTTCCCGCGTTATTGAGACTTGTTGTATACCATTATTATGTTAGGAACGGATTTGGGAGGATTGTTCGGACCGAAACCTATTCCTTCGTCGTTTCCTTCGTTTCGTCTTATTCAAGGCAAGTACATGTATTACATTTCGTTATATATGTTGCGATTTCGAAATGAATGATGAATTGTGGTTTTCGGGTGCGTGAGTTGTGTTCCTTCCACCCGGAGTGTCCGACGGGATATCTGGGGGTCGATACTAAGGGGTACGGCCGCGGAAGTGGACTTGGGTGCGTGTGTGGTTGAACTTCCACTCGGAGTGTCCGATGGGATGTCTGGGGGCCGATACTAAGGGGTACGGCCGTGGAAGTGGTATCCCACCCGGAGCGTTCGACGGGGTGTCTGGGGGTCGATACTAAGGGGTACGGCCAAGGGATACCAGTTGTGATTTTGTGATATCGTGATGATTAAAATTGATTTGATTGCCAATGTAGTATTCCGGAATATTTATGGCAAATGATTTCTGATTGAGATGATTGTGTAAAAACTGTATTTGTATATAATGTTGTGTAATTGTGTACTTGCACTAGCTATTCGAATGCTAACCCCTTAAATGGGGGAAATGCGTCTTATGCATTTAGTCTTCGAGAGCCGACGAAAGGTGCATGGGACATGCACGCAAAGGATGGGCTGGCTTGATGATGTGGCACGAGTCTGTATTTTTATATTTTGTCATTGCATCTGTCGAGTACTGGAGTCAGACTGTTTACTTCTAAACATGGTTTAAGTCCCCTGCGTGGGCAATGAATTGATGTTTACATTATGTTCCATGTATTCCGTTGAAATGTTTTGGCCGAGGCCACGGCCTTATTTACTTTTGAGTGCATCTTTTGGGATTTCATTGTGGTTATGTGTCATGTGTTAGCCTGGTAGACCTCACGAGGGTTCTACGGCGTGTAATGTCCCATTTGTGAATTGGGGTATTACATTTATGGTATCAGAGCCTAGGTTTTGAATACCTAGGTTGTCGGTAAATATTTGGGTCTGTCAGTTGCGTCATTAGAGTCAGTCGTTGAGACTAACGTCATCATGCTACCGTCTTTTCGTGTGACCCGTGACTGTAAGTCTCCTCGAACTCTTATATTTCTGTAATTCGTTTTCTTGCATTGTTCGGAATTGTGAATTGTGATACCAACTTTGTTAATTGTGAATCTTTCTGATCTTGTTCTTTTCTTTTTTCCATCAGTATGTTGAGAGGTCGTGGTAGACCAGCTAGGGGACGCGGATGAGGCCGTGGTCGGGGTGCTGATAATGAAGAGGGCTCACTTTCTCAGTCCTCTGCGGACTCAGCCTCTCACTCAGTACCGTCGGGTAATAATACCGACGCCGGGGCTACTGCCGTACTTCAGCAGTTAGTAGCCCAACTTGCTCAGATAGCTCAGGGTGGACACCAGAATCCGCCCCCAATACCGAAAGAGGAAGCTAGTAAGTGGCTTCAGATGGTGACTAAGATGCACTCTCCTCGTTTCTCCGGATCTTCTGACTCCCTCGGTTGGGAGAATTGGCTTTTTTAGTTGTCCAGGACCTTCGATTCCGTAGCTTGTCCTGAAGACAGGAGAGTACATATTGCCCAGTACCTCCTGGATAAGGAAGCTGCGGAATGGTGGGAGGCCGTTGCGCCCAGAGACCGTCGGGCTACTTGGGAGGAGTTTAGGGCTGCCATGGAAGCAGAATATTGTCCACCGCCAGTTAAGGAGCGCAGAATTGTGGAGTTCTTCACCGCTACACCTCAGGATATGCCTATTTCTCAGGCCATCATTACTTACAATCAGCAGTTGGGTTTCGTGAGAGATCAAGTGAGGACGGAGGCTGATAAAATCCGTTACTTTAATATGCGCATGAAACCGCATATCAGGCAGAGTATGGCACAACTCATGTGTGCCACTTTGAAGGAGTATCAGGATCGCGCTCTAGCGATCGAGATGGCCGCACCGGAATCAGAGTTGGGTACTGAGGCCAAGAAACAGAAAACAGTTGGCAGCTTTTCAGCCGACAAGAGTGGTCGATTTTCGAGAGCACAGTCTGTCCCTACACCTGGGAAGAGATCGTTTCATCAGGCTGGGGGATCTCAGGGTAATCGTTCAGTCCAGTCCGTTGCTTCTGGTGGCAGGGTTTGTTTTAACTGCAACCAATATGAGCATTTCATGAAGGATTGCCCTTCTCCTCCAGTTACTTGCTTTACTTGGGACAGACCGGGCATCGGGCAGCCCATTGTGAGAGGGCCACCAGGGCCGCTAGAGTTCCGACTACCACTGCTGATCAGAGGAATCATAGCACTCCAGCTACTTATGTCCCACAGAGTTCGGGTCGTGGTAGGGGTCGGGGTCAGCCGGATCGCCGGGCAGCATCGAGTTCGGGTTCAGTTCACCCCCGATTGTATCAGATGAGGCGCACAGAGGAGGCAGACGTTCCGGTGGTGTCAGGTACCACTCAGATCCTTACTCATCCAGTTTCAGTGCTTTTTGATTCGGGTGCTACCCATTCCTTTATTGCATCGGATTGTGTGAGTCGTATTGGCTTTGACTGCTTGTTTGAGTGTGAACCATTTGTAGTGGGTACGCCCAGCAGGGAACGTATGGTTGGGGCCCGGGAAGTTAGGGATTGCCCAGTGAGGATCGGGAGCCGGGATTGGCCCTCGAATCTCATTGTGATAGACCTTAAGGGTGAGGATTTGATCCTCGGAGACGATTGGTTGGATCGTCACGGTGCTATCATGAACTATCGGACGCGTACTATCTCGATAGTGGCCGAGGACGGCACCAAGCATACTCTAGTCGGTTGTAAGCAGGGTAGATCGGGGAGTGTGATTAGCGCCTTGAAGGCGATGAAACTTCTGAACCAGGGTTGTGTCGGCTACTGGTGTTACGCTCTGGAGGCGGAAGATGGTGGAGTTGATTTGTCGTCAATTCCAGTTGTTAGCGAATACCCCGATGTATTTCCAGATGACTTGCCGGGATTACCACCACAGCGAGAGGTGGAGTTTCCTATTGATCTAGAGCCGAATGCGGCCCCTATTTCTCGAGCACCGTACCGTCTGGCACCGTCGGAGATGTTATAATTGAAGAATCAGTTGGGAGAGTTGTTAGATAAAGGGTATATTCGACCGAGCGCATCGCCTTGGGGTGCGCCTGTACTTTTTGTTAAGAAGAAGGATGGATCGCTTCGTTTATGCATCGACTATCGAGAATTAAACAAGTTAACCATAAAAAATAAATACCCTTTGCCCCGGATTGACGACTTGTTTGATCAGCTTCAGGGGGCAACAGTCTTTTCGAAGATTGATTTGTGATCGGGCTACTACCAGTTGAGGATTCGGGACACCGATATACCGAAAGCTGCTTTTCGGACGAGATATGGCCATTACGAGTTTGTGGTTATGCTTTTCGGGCTAACCAATGCCCCAGCAGTGTTCATGCAGTTGATGAACAAAGTTTTTATTGAGTATCTGGACAAATTCGTAGTCGTCTTTATCGATGACATTCTTATCTATTCACGGAGTCGGGGGGAGCACGCCTTACATCTCCGGATTGTGTTGGACACCTTGAGAACTGAGCAATTGTATGTGAAGTTCTCTAAGTGTGAGTTTTGGCTCAAGGAAGTGATGTTCCTCAGGCACGTGATTTCAGCAGAGGGAGTTCGGGTAGATCCACTGAAGATAGAGGCGGTGATGGCTTGGGAACTGCCCAAGAATGTGAAGGAAGTGAGGAGTTTTCTGGGACTTGCAGGATATTATCGTAGATTCGTTGAGGGATTTTCTAAGATCGCTAGACCGCTCACTCAGTTACTCCAGAAAACTCAGAAGTTCGAGTGGACCACAGACCGACAGGATAGTTTTGACGAGTTAAAGAGACGTTTGACTACCACACCCGTTTTAGCATTGCCTCAGGGGAACGAGAATTTCGTAGTGTATAGTGATGCTTCGGGCCTTGGGCTCGGATGTGTTTTGATGCAGAGAGATAAGGTTATCGCTTATGCGTCCCGCCAGTTGAAACCGTATGAGGCGAATTACCCCACGCACGATTTGGAGTTAGCTACGGTCGTTTTCGCCTTAAATATCTGGAGACATTATCTCTATGGGTCATCGTGTAAGATTTTTACGGACCACAAGAGTCTGAAGTACATCTTCAGTCAGAAAGAGCTGAATATGAGGCAACGTAGGTGGTTAGAGCTAATTAAAGATTACGACCTCGAGATACTTTATCATCCGGGTAAGGCCAACATAGTGGCAGATGCGTTGAGCCGAAAACCGATGGCTTTACAGACGTTAGAGGTACTTACACCACAGAGTAGGATCCAGCGAGATTTCATCTGTCAGAATATCGAGGTTTGGGTTCAGAGAGTTCAGGGCCAGTTATGTGCGTTAGAGATCACTTCGTCCTTGACTGATGATATCAAGGCGAAGCAGTATGACGATCCGTTTTTGGTCCAGTTGAGGGAGGATGTGAGGAAGTGGAAAGCCCCTGGATTTGTGGTTCAGGATGATGGCGTTCTGAGATTTCGCGGCAGGTTATGTGTACCAAATGACATTGAGTTGAGGCAAAATATTTTGAGTGAGGCCCATAATACGCCTTATTCCATACATCTCGGTACGAGCAAAATGTACAAGGATGTGATGAGTAACTATTGGTGGAGCAATTTGAGGACGGACGTTAGCGAGTTTGTGGCGAAGTGTTTGACCTGTCAGCAGGTTAAGATTGAGCATCACCGGCCCGCGGGGTTGCTACGACCACTTCCCATTCCGAAATGGAAATGGGAAGACATCTCTATGGATTTCATTACCAGTATGCCTAGGACTCGGACTGGAATGAACATGATTTGGGTTATTGTCGATCGACTGACCAAATCAGCTCATTTCCTGGGTATTAAGGACACTTGGGGCCAGAGAGACTAGCACGAGTGTTTATTGCAGAGATCGTGAGATTGCATGGGACTCCTAAGAGTGTTGTTTCGGATCGTGATGGCCGGTTTATATCACAATTTTGGCAGGCCGTTCATAGAGCCTTAGGGACCGAGTTGAGACTCAGTACATCTTACCACCCTCAGACTGACGGACAGTCAGAGCGGACGATCCAGATGTTGGAGGATATGTTGAGAGCCTGTGCCTTAGATTGGCAGGATGATTGGGAGTCGCACTTGTCGTTGATCGAGTTCACGTACAACAATAGTTGGCACGCCTCGATCAAAATGGCACCATTTGAGGCATTGTATGGGAGGAGGTGCAGATCGCCGTTGTGTTGGGACGATGCGTCCGAGCTGATTAGTACCGAGCCCGATATGGTAGTTGAGACGAGAGAGAAGATTGCTCTGATTCGTGATAGATTGTTGACGGCCCAGAGTCGGCAGAAGTCTTATGCCGACACGCGTCGCCGGACGTTGGAGTTTGAGGTGGGAGATCATGTTTTGCTTAAGGTGTCGCCGACACGGGGAGTTTACCGCTTCGGCCGGATGGGTAAACTTAGTCCGAGATATATTGGACCATTTGAGATTTTAGAGAGAGTGGGAGAGCTTGCCTATCGGTTAGGCTTGCCGCCGTCCTTGAGTCACGTGCATAACGTGTTTCATGTTTCCCAGATTAGGAAGTACGTACCGGACCCTAGCCATATTATTGATTTTGGGGAGAGCGAGTTGGGACCCGACATTACCATCGAGGAGAGGCCGATTCAGATTTTAGAGCGTCGGGTGAAGCAACTTCGTCATAAAACTATTCCTTTGGTTAAAGTTCAATGGTCAAGACATGGATCCGAGGAAGCCACATGGGAGACGGAAGAGAGTATGCGGTCGAGATACCCCGAGTTGTTCGCGTTGTAAGTTTCGGGACGAAACTTATTTTTTTGGGGGAGATAATGTAATATCCGTGTTTTCTATTTTTGGTAATTTCTATTTTTGGTGTATGTTCGTTTCGGACAACTCGCTCATCACTGTTTTGGAATTCTGAATCTATTTTGTTCTTGGAGTTTTTCCGTTTGGACGAGTTTCGAGGATGTTTTTTTTGCATAATTTCATCTTGAATTATATCTTGTCGCATGTGTTGTTACCCAAAATATTATCCGGAGATAGTATTGCTGGAATGATCGAGTAACAAACAAATGCGAGAACACTTCCATGAGAAAATAGATAACACAAAATTTGCCGGGGTTGTTAATCCCGGGCTTGAATGCTCTCGCGAGATGTTATTAATAAATATACTGTCGAGTACAAGTATTAATGTTAGAATCTATTACAAGGAGTGTAAAGACTTCTAGTTATCTAGGCTTTAGAGCGCGTAGATTGCCGGAAGAACCAGATAGATAATTCTGTGAGTTCGTGCTTGGGATATATGATGAATGTGTATGAATATCACTATGAATGTATTAGTGGTTGCCAAAAGAGCATTTGATTCTCTCTTTGGTGTGTATTTTGCACTTAATTCGTAGTAGAATTCGCGTCCTCTTTGCCATAGCAGTGAGTTCTCTATTTATAGGGGACAAGGTAGCTGGGATTCCTCAGGCGATCGCGGGCGACCGCCGTTTTCTATATTAAAATAAGACGGCCGATCGTTCCGTCACGTGGGCCTGTTCCTTTGAGGTCCGAGGTTGCTGCTGGAGGCCAGCTGGGCGAACCAATGGGAAGCCAGCACGCGTCTCGAGTCGCTGTCCGGGGAGGACCCACTTTGTACCTTTCGGCGGCCTTGTCGGTAGGTGTGGTAGGTGATAGGCTGGGGTCAATGGTCCTATCTGTCGGTATCCTTTGAAGATCTGCACGTGGGCCACCGTCCAAGATTCGGTCTTCGACGACTTTGATGGATGCTGGATCCATACGTGGCACGAGATGATCGCCTCTGGTTTTGCTCATTAAAGACGATCGTCAGACATCAAAAGACGGTCGCCGCATTGTGACGAACTCTGGGCGTTTGTCCAGAGTAAGTCTTCCATGGTTGGCTTCTCTGATTGTGATGCCGATTGCCTATCGAGGCGTATTAATCGCCGCACAACAATTGCCCCCCAGCTCGCCTCGATGTTGAAAACACGGGGTGAGGTGGCACTGTTGGCGATCGCCAATGTTTAAACGATCAGCCGATCTGAATTCAAATCTTGACGATCTTCTTTCGCGTCGGGAGCAGCGGGAAATGAAGGCGGGCTTTCCAAAAGTGGCAGGGACACGCGTCGCGCCGCTGTTGGGGTCGTCCGATGGTTTGTCGGACTTGTCGGCTGGCATGCCCTCGAAAAGACGCGTATGCGGGATTCGAGGGCAGCATTTAATGCGTCCCCACGTGACGGTTGCGATCCAGCCCCGAGGTTTTTTCTATTTGCATTTAGACCCTCGTCTCCATCTATAAAAAGGCCAGGGCTTCTTCTCCTTCACTTTTTACGCGTCCTTGCATCCCTAGCCGAATTTCTGCAAAAATTTCTGGAGCTTCTTGTGCCGATCTCCTTCTTTTCTCTAGGTAAGAAAAATTAACCTTCTCCCTCTCTTTACTTTCTAATATGTCGGGAGGATCCAGAACCTTCGAGACCGGAAGTTCTTCACGCCGCAGCGTTGCTCGAACGGGAGGAGATTCCGTTGGAGTGGATATGGAGACGGCCGTTGAAGCTATTCGCAAGGGGATTGCACCCGCAGTAACTCGAAGAACTTTTCAACGAGGCCGAAGTGGCGAGGACGGCGGCGACGGCGAGCAGGGGGCTCGCGGTGGATGAGGATGATTTGGTGCGGGAGGCACGGGAACGAGAGAGTAGATTCGGCCCGCCTATGTGGATTTTGCTCGGATGATGGAAGCGATCGCCGACCCCGTCCGAATTCGACTGGCCTACTCCGCCGCTCACCCTTATGAACATGTGAAGCGGACGGTTTTTCAGGCCGCCGTCCCGTCTCCGTGGACTCTCGGAAAGATCCGGAGTACGGCGACCAAGAAAGACCTGAGCCATTGGAGGGCCAAATATCACATCCCCTCTGACGTTTCCTTGCACGTGCCCTCAGAGAATGAACGTGCCGACCAACCGCCCAAGGATATGGTTGCCGTCAGCGAGATGATTATGGAGACGGGTCTGCGATTTCCTCTGCCATTCGCTGTCTCCTACTTGCTGATCACCTGGAATATGGCGCCTCTTCAACTGACGCCGAACTCTTGGCTACAGATCATCTGCACGTGGACTCTGTTTGGCGGTCACCGGTTGTTCCGCCTCCTTACTGCGCTGGAGATGAATTATCTGTTTAAACTGGCCGCGCAGAAAGGGTCGATCGGCGGCAATCATATCCAAGGGCGAATCGGGAGAGTGGTCCTTGGCGTGCCGAATAAGACCAGGGGTGACCTGGCTAAATGGTGCTGTGTCGGCGGGGCATGGCGATCGACGTCGAGTGATAGGCCGAATGAGGAGTTGGAGATCCCCACCACTTTCCGGGAGAGGAATCCGAGTAAGGATTTTAACTCTCCCCTTGATTGAGCTTGTCTTGGACTGATCTAATTTTCTTTTCTTTTTGCAGGACCTCTCGTTCCAGCGATCGGCGACCTTCCATTCGATTTCTTGATCGTTTGGGAGCGGATCCGTGCCCTGCCGAACTCCTTTATTGACGTTCGATCGCTTGGTACCGAAGCTCATCGGTTGGGGGCTCGATTGTTCTGCTACCCCCGTCACTTGAAAGTTCCAGGTATGAGTTTAAGTGGTGCTTCCTTTCTTGACGATCGTCTCCAGGAGGTCGTATCGTTTAAGTTGTTTGTCTAACTTGCTTGTACCTCTTCTCTGACAGAGGTTCATTTTCCCCGTTTTGCCGAGCCACCGCCAGAGATAGCCATGTCGAACCCGGGAGTTCTTGGTCGCCTTCACTTGGGCAAGAAGACTGGTCGCGTTCCTGCGACGACGTCTTGCCCGGCTCCGGCGAAGGGGCCTGCTGATGCGCCGGTCGCCGAACCGGTAGTTGGGGAGGAGGAACAACTTCAGCGCCGCAAGAGGCGGAGGCCGGAGGAGTCCCTACCGATTGCTGAGGCGGATGTGTCCATCCTTGAGCCTCCGGTTGCTGCGGCTCCTATCTCTGCCGTCCCGATGATGGAGCGATCAGGCCCTAGGCCCTCGGTCCCCGGCTCCCGGTCATCTGGCAGCTCGGCGAAGAAGGTGGCGATCGCCGAGGTGGAAACCTCTCGGGTCAAGCCTTATTTTGGACGCGATCCCGAGCTGGTCAATAGGTAAGAAAGGGTCAAAATTTTCTGAGTTAGGCATTATGAGCATGGTATAGGCTAACTCCTTGGTTTCCTTGGTTTATGCTGCAGGGTTCGTCTCGCCGATCCGGACGTCGCTCCTATGGTGCTGGACTTTTTGTCGAGTATGGCTCCGCAACAGTCCCTCGAAGTCCCTGCTTACGTCCGCCAGGCTATCACCTCTCTGCCCAAGGCTTGGACGACCGATCTTGATGCGATCGCTCGTCGGCGATCTGGAAACGCCATGCAGGCGACCGTTTCCCTGGCTCTCCAGACGGCGACGATGGCCGTCCAAGCTGTTAGGGATTTTGAGGGGCGACCCTCCACTGCTCGTCTCCATAGCGACCTCGAGGCCGCCCAGAACAAAAATATCGAGTTTGTCAACCGGATCCAGTCTATGGAGAAGGAGTATGAGGAGACGGCCAAAAGGGCTAAGCAGGACGTGGACCGATTGAAGCAGGAGCTGAGCCGCTCTAAGGAGGCTGCCGACCGGTCCCGTGATAAGGAGAAGGAAACCCGCCAGAAGTTCGCGGCTTCGCAGGAGGAGGCGGCCGGGCTGAAGGTGATGGTGGATCGGCTCAGCGGTGAGCTGGAGGCGGCGAAGAAGGAGCTGGAGAAGGCCAGGGGTGATAATGCTGCCAAGGTGGTCGAGCTGGCGGAGGCCGAGAAGACGGCCGCGGATTTGAAGGGGCAGCTGAAGGCGATCGAGGTCGATCCCTACCTTAACGTCGTGCACGTCGGTGAGTTCGCTTATTACTTGGCCTATGCTGACGATGTTCGAGCCGCAAAAAAGGCAGGGATCGAGATCGGTCCCCTGATGGAGAGCTTCAAATCCTATGTCCTCGAGCATCCTCTGCATCCAGAGTTCTCCTTGCCGATCCTTGACTTCGTCGACTTCGGGATCGACATGAGTTGGTATACTGGTAAACTCATTCATCCCGAGGCCGATGGAGGGGCCCAAGCCGATCCGCAACCTGAGGGCGATGACCAGCCGGCGGGGCCTTGAGAGGCATTTTTGTTTTCCTCTGTAACTTGTACTTTTTGCTTTCCTTTTGTAATGCCTTCGGGCCTCGTAATGTATGAAACTTGCGTTATGAATAAAATGTTCCTCTTTTCATACTGTCTCTTTACATACGATCGCTTTTGAATGTTTGCGTGCAATTTTTACAAGTACGTGTATGATTGCTTTCGACGTTTTGTTCATCCGACCGATCGTCTGAGTGTTGAAAGCATTGATATGTTTTGAATCGAAATTCTTACTTGTAATTTTCGTCGAAGGACTCCGATCGTCCTGCGCGTGTTTGAGCGAAGCCGATCGTGCGTGGTTCCTTTTTGTTCGATCGTATTTGGGATTAGCTCGACCCATCTCTGCCCCCTTGTTTTTGTTTACATATTGTAAGGAAATAAAAACTAGTTTGTCTGGCGAGCTATCTTCAGTTTAGCCGATTCTGAAGAATCATGTCCGGTTGGGGTGTTCGATGGACCGACCTTCCCAATCGTGTCTTTGTGTGCGAGGGATATTGTGTATCCCGCGACTCACTTTTTGTGAGGGTCCTCCGTTAGGCTACGCCTGCCTTGTGTTAAAACTAAAGGTAGGCGATCTCGGTCTGGAGGAGTTCTTGCGCGGGGTGTTGTCGGCTTATTCGACTCCACGTCCGCATCTTGTTAGCTCTGCTTCCACCTCGGCCCGCCATGAAGATGGCGACCTTCGACGGTGTACGTTGAGACGGGGGTAGTGGCACATCGTGTTGTCCGGGTTCACCATATTAAATGATGTACCTTGAGGACGTGCGATCGTGTCTACTGATTGTTTTGGAGGGTCCTTCGGCTATGCCGGCCTCATATTTAAACGAAGGGCGGGCGATCTCAGCCCAAAGGAACCTTGCATGGGTGAAGCTGTCGGTTCCATCGACCTCCAGGACCATGGCTGCATTGATTTTACCTAGGATCGTCGTGATCAGCGATCGTCGGCGGTATGCGATATGCCTGGTGGGGCAATCGCCAGAATAGATGGGGTAGGAAAAAATCTCATTATATTCCTTGTACATCATTGAAATTGAATACAAAATTATCACTGGTAGTATTTTTTCAGATGCACGGCGTTCCAGGGGTATTGATCTGGAGTACCGTCAGGATGTTCCAGTTCGTAGGCTCCTTTAGTTAGCCATCTGGATACTCTGAAAGGTCCCTCCCAGTTCGGACTGAAAATGCCTGTGTGGGTTTGAATCTTCTTGAGGACGAGATCGCCCACTTGGAATCTTCTTTCTTTGACCTTTGAATTGAAGAACTTCTCGGCTCTCCTTTTGTGGATTATGTTCTTCATTTCTGAGGTCAGTCGTCGTTCTTCGAGCATGTCTAGGTCGATTCGTCGGGCCATATCGTTGTCGGTCGTCATCTCCTGTTCGGTTCGATGGCTGAGGACGATGATCTCTGAAGGTATCACCGCTTCTGTCCCGAAGGCAAGGGCGAATGGGGTTTCACCGGTTGAATTGCGGGTCGTCGTTCGGTAGGACCACAAAATGTCTGGGAGCTCGCTCGCCCATCGTCCTTGCCTGGATTCGAGTCGCGCTTTAATCGTGTGCTTGAGGATCTTATTCACCGCCTCTACCTGCCCGTTCGTCTGAGGGTGATAGGGCGCTGAGAATAACCTTTTGATTCCCCACTTTTCATAGAATTGCATGACTTCTAGGCCGTTGAATTGTTTTCCATTGTCGGAGATGATGGCCTGGGGCAGACCGAATCGACATATGATGTTTTTCCAGATAAACTTGATCACTTGCTCTTGGCCGATCTTGTTGAGCGGTTCGGTCTCAGCCCATTTGGTGAAATAGTCGACCCCTACGATGGCGAACTTACAGCCCCCTGGAGCCGTCGGCAAGGGACCTATAAGGTCGATGCCCCATTGCGCAAATGGCCAAGGGCTATACATGGAGGTGAGCTGTTCGGGTGATAGTTTAATGTTGGGGCCCATTATCTGACACCTATGACACGATCTGGCATAGGCGATCGCATCTTTCCGAAGTGATGGCCAGAAAAACCCTTGTCTGGTTGTCTTATGGATGAGGGCTCGACCGCCAGCATGGTTTCCACAAATCCCATCATGGATCTCAGCTAAAACGATCCGACCTTCCTCCGGTGTAATACACTTGAGGAGGGGAAGGTTGAAGGCTCGCTTGTAAAGCCGGTCACCCAATAGGGTATATCTGGTCGCACGAAGCTGGAGTTGGCGAGCTTTAACACGGTTGTCAGGGACCATTCTGTCCTTTAAGTATTTGATGAACGGAGTTATCCAGTTCTCCTCGGCGATGGCGACCGTGGTAACCAGGCTTCTGTCGATCGCCGGCCTTGCTGACTTTGTGATTTGGATATTGGAGAAGTCGGCTGCCCCATCCGATGATGCTAGTTTGGAAAGAGCATCGGCCTGGGAGTTGTGCTCTCTCGGGACTTGTTCAATTAGTACTTCTTCAAATTTTGCGCACATTTCGGCGGCCAGCTCTTGGTATTTGACCATCTGTTCGCCGCGTGCCTCATATTCCCCTTTAACTTGGTTCACGACCAAAAGGGAGTCCATGAAGATATGGAGGCGACGAACATCTAGGGCGAGGGCTAGATCGAGCCCGCCTACCAAGGCTTCGTATTCGGCTTCATTGTTGGTCGCACGAAAACCGAAACGCACAGCATTTGTGAAACTTTGTCCGTCGGGGCTGATGAGGACAATCCCTGCCCCTGCTCGCGAATTGGTCGCCGAGCCATCCACATATAATTTCCAAGCGGGTCGGCCGATCTGGGTCGGACTGTGAGGGAAAGTTAATTCCACCACGAAGTCCGCCAGAGCTTGGCCCTTGATTGCCGTGCGAGGAGCGTATGTGATACCGTATTGGGCGATCTCCAGCGACCACTTGAGGAGTCGCCCGTTAGTATCCGGCCGATGTAGGACTTGCCTTAGAGTTAGAGTTGTTAGGACTTCCACTTGGTGATCGAAGAAGTAAGCCCTCAGCTTACGAACACTCATGACAAGGGCGTAGGCAATCTTCTCTAATGGCGTATAACGTATTTCAGCGTCGTGGAGTGCTTGACTAACATAATAGATGGGCAAGTGGGCTTGTCCCTCCGCTCGCACCAGAACGGCACTTAGTGCGACCTCCGAGGCTGCCAGGTAAAGGAATAGTTTCTCACCGGGGATCGGCTTTGCCAGGATCTGGGGGTTAGATAGATATTCCTTTATTTTGGCGAACGCTATCTGGCTTTCCTTCATCCATGCGAACTTCTTGTTCTTGATGGTTGCGAAGAAAGGCTTGCTTTTATTGCCGAGCCTTGATATGAAACGGTTGAGGGCGGCTAGACAACCTGTGAGGCGTTGCACCTGTTTGATGTTTCGCGGTTCCTGCATGTCAAGGATCGCCTGTATCTTGGAGGGGTTCGCCTCGATCCCCCTTTGGCTTACTATGTGCCCCAGGAACTTCCCGGAGCCCACCCCGAAGTTGCATTTCTTGGGGTTCAGCTTCATGTTAAACTTCTCAAGGATGGCGAACGTCTCGGTGAGATCGTTGAGGTGATCTTCCTTCTTGAGGCTTTTGACCACGATGTCGTCAATTTAGACCTCCATGGTCTTGCCGATCTGATTAGCGAATATTCTGTTGACTAATCGCTGGTAGGTCGCCCCTGCGTTTTTCAAGCCGAACGGCATTCGGACCCAAAAGTATATATCTTTTTCCGTGTGGAAAGATGTGTGTTTTATGTCTTCCTCCGCCATTGGGATTTGATGATACCCGGCGAAGGCATCCATAAATGACATCATTTCGCAACCTGCCGTACTATCGACCAAGTGATCAATATGAGGCATCGGGAAATGATCTTTTGGACATGCCGCGTTGAGGTCGGTGAAGTCAATGCATAATCTCCAGGAGCCAGTTGGCTTTTTGACGAGGACCGAGTTAGCGACCCACTGTGGTTCGTATGTGGCTACTCCGATCAATTTGTTGTTGAGTAACTTCTGGACTTCTATGTCGAGCGCCGCGTATTTCTCGGGGCCGAACTTCCTACGTTTCTGGTGAACAGGCTTCATTGCTCGGTCGATCTTTAGATAATGGCAGGCGTGTTCGGGACTTATGCCAACCATATCTTGATGCGACCAGGCAAAGACTCCGATGTTTCTACGTAGTAAGTTGATCAGATCTCCCTTTAATCCGTGGTCGATGCTTGCGCCGATCTGTACTTCCCGTTCTGGATGAACTGGATCCATCGTAATGCTTTCCAACTCTTCGACAGGGACGGTCGCCTCTCGTTTGGTGCGATCTCCGGACTCGGTCCTTGGATCGATGTCGAGACTTGGCTCGAAACCGATCCTTGGCTCGATGTCGCCCGTCAATTGATGAGAGATGGCGTCCCCTGAGTCGGGTTGATACGATGTGCTCGGCTCGTCGATCTCCATGGGTTGATCGTCGATTGATTCAATGTTAACATAGTATGGGAAGTATTGAAAGAAGTAACAACATAGGAGTAATTCAAACATCTTTTTGCCATTAACTGATCTCCTTTTACAGTACCGACCGTCCCATCGGCAGTGGGGAATTTGATACAGTAAAAGAAAGATGAGGCGACCACCTCAAAGGTTTCCAAAAAGGGGCGACCTAGGAACCCATTATAGATGCTGGGCCTATCTATGATTACAAAACTTAGGTTCCTAGTAATCCTAACCTTGGGATCATAAAAGCATACTAGCTCGACCGAGAGCTTGATCCTCCCGTAGTCTTGGACTGTGTTGTCGCCGAACCCTTGGAGCACGGTGTCGAAAGGCTTGATGAATTTGATTAAGTTGCCGAGTTGGTCTAGGGCGGATTTGAATATGATGTTGCAGAAACTCCCATTGTCGACCAGCACGCGATCGACTGTCTTCCCAAGGATACAGGCGGAGATCACTAGTGCATCCTCTTTGGGACACTGCACTCCCTCCCTGTCTTTGTTGGAAAAGGTGATGCGCGCGTCTCTAGAGATGGTCGGATCCGGAGGTGCCACAACATGGACTTCGGTGAACGCCCTCAGCTCGGCTTTTCGCTTTCTGTTTGACAGGGTGGAAACCGGGGAAAGGCCCCCGAGGCTTCCACCTCCTGCTTGAAGCATGTTGATCCGACCGCCGGGGTTGATCGGAGGGATCGACTCATCAGAGTACTCCGGCTCATGCTCGATTCTGGCGATCGGATTGGGAGGAATTCTTTCGTTTGGTCGGCGCTCGCGCCCTCCGGCTCTTTCCGTCCTGGGTTCTGGCTTGGTGATCAAACTGTCCAGTTTGCCTTCCTCAAACAGTCGCCAGAGCTGTCTGAGGAGGTCGCGGCATTGGCTGGTGTTGTGGCCGGGACTCTTATGATAGGCACAGAATTTGCTACGGTCTAGATGACCGTGGTCCCTTATCGGCTTTGGTTTGGAAAGCCACTCGCGACCCTTGATTGCGTTGAAGATGTGGGCCGGAGATAAGTTGAGGTTGTGGAGAAGGTGGACCTCTACATCCTCGAAGGCTTTGAACTCGCTAGGCGGCTTGGCGACCACCTTTCTGGGCTTGGCGACCGCCTTCTTCTGGACATGGGACGATGCTTTTCCTTCTTCGGATGGTCCCTCGTCTAAGCGGAGTGAGAGCATCCTCTGCCTGGCCAGGAAACTGGCGGCTTTGCCGCGGAAGACCGAGTAGGTCGGGGGGATATCCTTTGTGAGGTGCCTGAACATGGGTGAGCGTCCGTGGAATCCGCTCATGACTGAGTTGAGAGCGAGCTCGTCGCTGATGGGCTCGCCGGTGAGGACTATCTCGTCTACCCGGTCGATGTAATCTTCGTCTGACTCGTCCTTCCCCTGCTTGATTTTCATCATGCAGTGGGGGCCTTCAGGGCGAGCGACTTTGGCGGCGAAGTACATCGTGAAGTCTTTCGCCAGCTTCTCAAAACAGTTGATTGAGCTAGGTGGTAGTGAGATGTACCATCTGTGGGCGAGGTCGCCCAGAGTTAACGGGAACATTCGACACCTCGTCGCGTCTGATGCTCCGCATCCGGTCATGTAGATCCAGAATTTGCTCAAGTGAGTCTCCGGATCCGATCTCCCCTCATATAGAGGTGTTTGTGGGGGATTGATCGTTGGTTGGACTGGGGCGAGCTCGATCTGAGTCGTGAGTGGTTCGCTTGATCCAATGATCGATCTCCTAGCGCCTGCCCTATTTTCCAGGAGCGCCTTCATCTCGTCGAGCTGACGTTGCATGGCGGCCATCGCCGTCGCCTGACTGCTCGCCGATTGGCTCTCAGAGCGCGAACCAAGGCGATCGTGTACGGATCCCCTAGCCCCGTGGTGAATGACGAGTTCCCTGCCAGTGGGCTCCTTTCTTGGGCGAGCAGGGGCTCGCTGACCGGCCTGTCTCCTAGGAGTCGGATATGCCGAACTCCTGGTAAAGGATTCGGATACCGATGTCTCCCGACTGGGGCCTGAGTACCCGGGTCGCCATGAGGGATCGCTCCCCAGGCGGCTGAAGACGGAATCGTCCCGCCTTACGAGAGCCTTCTCCTGTGGCTCGGGGCTTTCTGTCGATTTCTCAACATAGATCCCCTTGAGCTTCCGTTTGCTTGCCCGGCGGACGGTGGACGGAGTGATGGTGGGTGAGCCATTGGCCTTCTGTCGCTCCCTGAGGATGGCTATAGCCTCCTCAATCTGTTCCGTGGTCTGGAACTGATCGAGTGAGAGGCTAGAACCGTCCCTCGGGGGCGGGAGTGAGAGCCTAGCGTCGCCACGGTCGCCTTCCGCCGTGGGCTGGGATTCGGTCCGGGCCGGAATGAGATTTCCGGCAGATCTTAGGGTGGCTCTCTTAGAAGTCGTAGCGGACGTCATTTTTCTGAAGGCTTTTCTATTGAAGAACAGTGAGTGTTTCTTCAAGTATATGTCCGGATAACAGTGAGTGTTCTTCGAGATGGTAGGAATCAAAATGAAGGTTTAGATGTCCTTCCTCTAGCGCCAATTGTTGTTACCCAAAATATTATCCGGAGATAGTATTGCTGGAATGATCGAGTAACAAACAAATGCGAGAACACTTCTGTGAGAAAATAGATAACACAAGATTTGCCGGGGTTGTTAATCCCGGGCTTGAATGCTCTCGCAAGATGTTATTAATAAATATACTGTCGAGTACAAGTATTAATGTTAGAATCTATTACAAGGAGTGTAAAGACTTCTAGTTATCTAGGCTTTAGAGCGCGTAGATTGCCGGAAGAACCAGATAGATAATTCTGTGAGTTCTTGCTTGGGATATATGATGAATGTGTATGAATATCACTATGAATGTATTAGTGGTTGCCAAAAGAGCCTTTGATTCTCTCTTTGGTGTGTATTTTGCACTTAATTCGTAGTAGAATTCGCGTCCTCTTTGCCATAGCAGTGAGTTCTCTATTTATAGGGGACAAGGTAGCTGGGATTCCTCAGGCGATCGCGGGCGACCGCCGTTTTCTATATTAAAATAAGACGGCCGATCGTCCCGTCACGTGGGCCTGTTCCTTTGAGGTCCGAGGTTGCTGCTGGAGGCCATCTGGGCGAACCAATGGGAAGCCAGCACGCGTCTCGAGTCGCTGTCCGGGGAGGACCCACTTTGTACCTTTCGGCGGCCTTGTCGGTAGGTGTGGTAGGTGACAGGCTGGGGTCAATGGTCCTATCTGTCGGTATCCTTTGAAGATCTGCACGTGGGCCACCGTCCAAGATTCGGTCTTTGACGACTTTGACGGATGCTGGATCCATACGTGGCACGAGATGATCGCCTCTGGTTTTGCTCATTAAAGACGATCGTCAGACATCAAAAGACGATCGCTGGGTACCAAAAGACTGTCGCCGCATTGTGCCGAACTCTTGGCGTTTGTCCAGAGTAAGTCTTCCATGGTTGGCTTCTCTGATTGTGATGTCGATCGCCTATCGAGGCGTATTAATCGCCGCACAACAACATGTACGTTCGATTCTCGTAAAACTCGTTCGTTTTCGTTGTTTCTTGATTTGCATAAGTTTGTATGGTTGAGTTGGTCGTGTTGAAACTTTCGGTTTGTTAATACGACGTTGTATCGCGATTTTCGGGCACTTGGGCCATTTTTGTAATTTACATAAGTTTAGGGAATTTCGCTTTGTTTGCTACATTTCGGACTCTCCAGTGATCGGGATTGTATTCTCTTTCAACGCTCATCTTTGTCGTCTTGATTATTCCATGTTTATGTTTCCGGATTCTGGTCTTGCTTCGCATTTCGACACTTTTGTCTTTGTTGGCGGCGCAGTGTCTTGAGCAAGATCAATCGCCGCCTAAGTAGCGCACGCTACTCTGGGCTTACTTGCGTGCGCTATCACTGTGTGGTTAGCATACGCTAACCTGGGGTTCGTAGCGTGCGCTATCGATTTGATGAGTCCGGGCCAGAGGTTCGGATATTTGATCTTGGACCGTAACGACGCTAATTCGGGCCGTTAACACGCCGATTCCTAGCATTAGCGCACGCTAATCATGTTAGCTTGCGTACGCTAACCGGAGGATGAGGCAGACTGTTCTTCCACGCCCCGTTAGCGCACGCTAATGCTTGTGCGTAGCGTGCGCTAAGACTGTTTAATATAAATAGGACAGCAGCAGTCAACTTCGTCATTTTTCCATCATTTCTTATCCTTCTCGGCTTTGAGCGATTCCAGACGAGGGTTAGGGCCGATTCCGACTAAATATCATCATCCACTACCGTCCGTGCATTCCTTGCGTGAATTCTTCAAGTTCCTAACACTTTCCACAATCCGAATCAAGGTAAGAATCCTCGAAACCCTTGTTTTGAGATTTTGGGGAAATTTTGGGGATTTCTTGGGATTTGACTCTTTTAATCCGAATTATCATTGGGTTATCGCTAGACTTCGATCATGTACTTGTAATCCTTCGTTTTATTGATGATTTGTGGTTTTAAACTCCAAGTTTTCCATTGCTCGTCACTTATAGTCGACGATACCCAAGTTATGACCAACAAATTGTTCCAACGGGTAGAATTAGGATTAATGCTTACCTTTCCGCATTATTGTGACTTGTTGTATACCGTTATTATGTTAGGAACGGATTTGGTAGGATTGTTCGGACCGAAACCTATTCCT
This sequence comes from Orobanche coerulescens, assembly GCA_033398695.1. Taxonomy (NCBI): domain Eukaryota; kingdom Viridiplantae; phylum Streptophyta; class Magnoliopsida; order Lamiales; family Orobanchaceae; genus Orobanche; species Orobanche coerulescens. The sequence goes on along the minus strand of CM065818.1, from coordinate 88,421,936 downwards.
TCGTCGTTTCCTTCGTTTCGTCTTATTCAAGGCAAGTACATGTATTACATTTTATTATGTATGTTGCGATTTCGAAATGAATGATGAATTGTGGTTTTCGGGTGCGTGAGTTGTGTTCCTTCCACCCGGAGTGTCCGACGGGATGTCTGGGGGTCGATACTAAGGGGTATGGCCGCGGAAGTGGACTTGGGTGCGTGTGTGGTTGAACCTCCACTCGGAGTGTCCGACGGGATGTCTGGGGGCCGATACTAAGGGGTACGGCCGCGGAAGTGGTATCCCATCCGGAGCGTTCGACGGGATGTCTGGGGGTCGATACTAAGAGGTACGGCCAAGGGATACCAGTTGTGATTTTGTGATACCGTGATGATTGAAATTGATTTGATTGCCAATGTAGTATTCCGGAATATTTATGGCAAATGATTTCTGATTGAGATGATTGTGTAAAAATCGTATTTGTATATAATGTTGTGTAATTGTGTACTTGCACTAGCTATTCGAATGCTAACCCCTTAAATGGGGGAAATGTGTCTTATGCATTTCAGGTACTGGGAGAGCTGAAAAGCAGGCACGAGACATGCACGCAAAGGATGGGCTGGCTTGATGATGTGGCATGAGTCTGTATTTTTATGTTTTGTCATTGCATCTGTCGAGTACTGGAGTCAGACTGTTTACTTCTAAACTTGGTTTAAGTCCCCTGCGTGGGCAATGAATTGATGTTTACATTATGTTCCATGTATTTCGTTGAAATGTTTTGGCCGAGGCCACGGCCTTATTTACTTTTGAGTGCATCTTTTAGGATTTCATTGTGGTTATGTGTCATGTGTTAGCCTGGTAGACCTCACGAGGGTTCTACGGCGTGTAATGTCCCATTTTTGAATTGGGGTGTTACACTGGGTTCGACTGATATCTAGCAGCCATGGCTACGGCATGACAGATATCTGGTCTAGTGCAAAGCATAGCATACATGAGGCTTCCCACAACTGATGCATAAGGGATCAGCTTCATCTCGTCTATCTCCTTTTGTGTCTTGGGACACATATCTTTAGATAGTTGAATTCTATGTCTGTAAGGTAGAAAACCTTTCTTGGAATTCTCCATGCTAAACCGCTTTAGCACTGTATCGATATAGGATGTCTGAGATAAGCACAACATCCTTTTCTTTCGATCACGAAAGATCCTGATTCCAAGGATGTGTCCTGCTTCTCCCAAATCCTTTATATCGAACCGCTCAGATAGCCATACCCGTATGCTTGACAAATCATTCACGTTGTTTCCAATCATAAGGATATCATCTACATACTATACAAGAAACACCAACACATTTCCATCGTAACTCTTATACACACAACTCTCACTCGGACATTGGACGAATCCATATGATTGGACTACCTCGTCAAATCGAGTGTTCCAAGATCTAGATGTTTGCTTAAGTCCATAAATGGATCTCTTAAGCTTGCACACTAAGTGCTCCTCTCCTTCAGCAATGAATCCCTCTGGTTGGTGCATGTAGATTTCCTTGTCTAGACTTCCATTCAAGAATACAGTCTTGACATACATTTGCCAAATCTCCAGATTCAAATGGCGCAGCTATATCTAAAAGAATCCGGATTGACTTAAGCATGGCTACCGGCAAAAAGGTTTCATCATAATCGATACCGTCTTTCTGAGTGTAACCTTTCGCAACAAGCCTCGCTTTGAAGGTTTCAACCTTCCCGTCACCTCTTTTCTTTTGCTTGTAGACCCACTTACTCCCAGTGGCTTGTACCCTATCAGGTAGTTCTACTAGCTCCCACACTTGATTGGAATCCATAGATCCCATTTGTGATTCCATTGCTACTTGCCAGAAGTCAGCATCTTTATCGTGGATTGCTCCAGGGACCTGATTCATTTTCTCCTGGGATTGAGTCCGAAGACTATCCCACGCCTATGAATCGTTCCGGTTGACGAACAACCCTCCCACTACGACGAGGCAAATCATGAGTTGGTGTAAATGTCTCAGAATCAATACGTGGTGCAGTGTTTGTTGGCGCTTGTACGATTGGTATAGACGGAGTCTCACCCCTCAACTCTTCTAGAATTATTTCGCTCATGGGCTTGTAACTAATTATATAATCCTCTTCCAGAAATCGGGCATTGGTGCTAACAATGACCTTCTGATCCATGGGACTATAGAACAAGCCACCCTTCGCTCCCTTAGGATATTTTACAAACACTAGTATTTCTGTATGAGATGCCAACTTATCAACTTCCTTATTCAGCACATGTGCCGGAGCACCCCAAATCCGAACATGTCCTAGACTGGGCTTGCGCCCACTCCATGGTTCTGTGGGTGTTTTTGGAAATGATTTCGAAGGCATTAGGTTTAGAATGTATGGCGCTGTTTCTAAGGCGTATCTGTTAGGAATACTTATTAGATTTTGATGATGTCATCAGTGTATTCGCTTATTCAATTATATATGTTTTATAAAATGTAAAGAAGAACCAAATGAGTATCTTCCATAGGCCAAATAGTGTTAAGTTATATACTTGGAAAAATGTAAAGAAGAACCAAATGAGTGTCTTCTATAGGCCACATAAGTTAGGCATTAAAAATCGGCTAAGTTCAAATCAGATAAGTTACTATCAGCCGTCTTGGTCAACTCAACTGATCAGACAAGGTTATCTTCAGACAAGCCTTATCAGGCAACCTCTATCAGAGAAGTTCTGGTTAACAAATTAATCAGCAAAGCTTGACCAGACTGCAGTCAAGAAGCAAAGTCAAGTCATCTGCAGTCGGACCATCAGATCAGTCAAGTTCAATCAAGTCAGAAGACTATAGACAAGTCGACACATCAGAGAAGTCGACAGCAGATAAGGTTGACTACACATCAGGTAGGTTGACCACAGAGAGGTCAATTAAGTGATTAGCCAAGTACTCCAGTCCACGTCAGCATCCGTTGAATAGTCAATATTTACGGAAAGTCACATGCAGGCTATTAGAGACAAATTCAAGAGATTCCCGGAAAGAAAATGAATTAAGTAATTCATTCAGACCCCCCACTGAAGACTTTGAGCCTATTAAAATCAAAAGATTTGGCGCATTCACATGGAAGTATTCACAACAGTCGGAAATTGGATTAAAATATGGGAATCCAGCCTTGCAACGTTTAGAAAGAAAACAATGAAGTCTCTCTCTCCAACAGACGGATTTGTTCCAAGATTTGCAACGGCTATGAAGAAATGCTCAAGGATCATCACCTATATATATTCGAAGATATGAAGCTGAGAAACTACGATGCGAACAACACTTACAAGCAATCAAAGCAAACAAAGCGAACAATAGCATCGTGAAAGAGCAAGAGTTCAAAAGTTCTTATTTGAAGAAGCTCTTAGTTGGGGAAGACAATCACTCGTGTCTTTAAAACCTGTGTTCGGGGTACTTCACTGGTTGAAGTTTGAGAGACTGTAAAGACATCCAAGGATCGTAGATCAAGAGGTGCAAGGTAGTCAAAGGGAGTTGCAACGGCAAGGAATTCCACTGGTTTGAAGCTGTTGTAATTGGTTGAATCACTGTAATATTTATCACTGGTTGAGAATTATAGTGAATTCATCTCCAACTGGTTTGGAGAAAAGTGGATTAGTAGAGGATTACCCCACCTCTGAGACCACTATAACTGCCTCTGTGTTTTACTGTTTTCAGCATCATACTTAACTGTTGCATTCATATTGTACTGTTCTATTACTTGCAATTTGCTTTCGTCATCAGCTGACTTCCGCATTTCTATCAGTTGAGAAGCTCACTCTTTGTGAAAAAGAGTTCAAGAGTTTCAATAAGTCTATTCACCCCCTAGACTTATTCCTGGACGACTTGTGATCTACAAGTGGTATCGGAGCAGTTGGTTCAAAATCTTAAGAACCAGATACATATATCGAGGATATATTTTAACTCATTTTAGAAATGGAACACATGCATTCTAATTGCCTGTTTTTTCAGTTGGCGAGTATGATCTTTGGAAGATAAGGATGCAGACACATTTATCTTCAATCCATGACGATATGTGGTGCATCATAGAGGACAGTCCCTTCATCTTCGAGAAGAACAACACTCCTGAGGAGATTGAAGCTGGAAAGCCAGAGAAGATTCCAAAGAAGAGGACAGAGCTGACCATAGAAGAAAAAAAGCTGGCCAACCTTGACAACTGGGCCAGAGACGTGCTGTACCAAACTCTTGACAAATCAAAGATGGTCAAGATCAAGAATTGAAAGAATGCAAAAGAAATCTGGGACACATTAGCCTTAATGTGTGAGGGAATGGAGCTGATAAAAGAGAACAAGTTGTCAATCGCTACCCAAAAGTTTGACAACTTCAAAATGAAGAATGGAGAGTCTATCGACCAAGTAGACACAAGATTCACAGAGATTATTAATGAAATTAACTCTCTGGGAGGCAACAGGGAAATGACATTGAAGGTTCTAAGATCTCTCAACCCAGAATGGAATATGAAGGCAGTGGCCATGAAAGAATCCAAGGATCTTAACAAAATGAAGATCCAAGAGCTGTTTGAGCTTCCAAGTTTGAGCATCCAAGTTCATCATCAATCGAGCCTGCAGATAAAGGAATAGCGTTTGCAGCTGAGTCCCCCGCCAAGAACTTATCTGATGTCAAACCTCCAAATCCACTTGATTTTGAGGAAGAAATGGCATTTATAATGCAAAGGTTCAGCAACTTCATAAAGAATTACTCCAAGTACAAGAAGAATTATAAAGAGAACCCCAGGAGAAATCAAAAGGCTGGAAGCTAGAAGGTGGAGTGTTATAATTGCCACAAGACGGGGCACATCCAAATCGACTGTCCTAATCTCAAGTAGGACGAGAGCAAGAAGGAGGTGAGCAGAAAAGAAGACCGAAGGAAGGCCCTCGTTGGAGAAGACCAAGAGCGAGTAGAATCAAGTAGCGGATTCTTCTCTGATGATGATGAAGAATATGATTGTCTGATTGCCAATCTAGCTGACGAAGAGGTATCATCTAAACCCTCAGTTTCAAATAATAACATCTCAGACATGTCATAAGACATGGACTTACACGAGTCTGTAAACCAGCTTTTCAAAGATTTTAAGAAATTAAAATCTGCACACCAAACTGTATCAGCCGAGAGAACCCAACTGCAAGATGAGAATAGGCAGCTGAAAAATGATTGTGAAAAACTCAGCCTAGAACTGAATAAAACCAAAACTGAATTTGAAAACCAGGCTGCAGACAAGTTGAAAAACCAGGATGATAATACTACAGCTGAGATAAAGAGATTAACTGTTTTAAATAGTGAAAAATCAGCTGCACTTGCTCATGTTAAGCCTGAGTTTGCAAAACTGACTCAGCTAAGTAAAACTTAGACGAAGGAAATAACCTCCCTGAAGGCATCTCTAACCCTGGACGAATTGTGTACTAATAAAAGGACACTATATTCCAGATCAGGCCTCGGATATGACCCCAACACTCCCTCTAGTTCTAAAACCACTTTCATCAAGGGAGAAACAATTGTCTCGACTGCTGAGCCAATATACAAACCTGTATTTCAAAATAGGCAACAACCAAGTCGCAGGTCTAGGCTGCAGCCAAGGTATACAAGGCAGCCACCTAGACATGAGACTAGGCAATGGCCAAGGCAGAAGCAGCAGCCCAGACAATATGCCCATTATTATCAAAGACTCCCTAAAAACAGATTTCAAAATGGGAGGGGCAAGTGGAAACCTCAAGGTTATCCTAATTTTCAATATGAACAGATGTGGAGACCCCAAAGATTTCATAAATGGTCTCAGCCTGGATTTAGAAATGGCACATATCAATTTTATGAGGCATATCCGGTACACAATCCTAACAGAGGATATAGGCCCAGACCTTACACACCTTATAGGGGTAATAACAGCAACTTTCACAATTCCAGGAGAAACTAGTTCTCCAGGAAACCAACTAACCCCTGAGGACCCATACATATTTGGGTACCTAAATCTCTGCTTGTCTGATTGCAGAAAAGATGGAAGGTCCACTACCACATCTCCACAAATTCAAACATTGGAGGTGAAGAATGGTTTGTAGATTCCGGATGCACAAGGCACATGACCGAGAACAAGAAGGTGCTGACAAATTATACTAAAGAAAGAGGTCCAGATGTAACCTTTGGAGATAGCTCTAGAGGTCAGAGTAAAGGTTTTGGAGAGCTGCACAGATGAAACATCACCATATCCAAAGTTCATTATGTCAAGGGACTCAAGTATAATATTTTGAGCATAAGTCAGTTTTGTGATGAGAAGAACCTAGTAGTCTTCACCATTTGGAAATGCATGGGGATAGATATCATATCTGGAGTTGTGAAGCTACAAGGATTTAGAAGAAGGGAAGTCTATATGATAGACTGGAACACAGGAACTCCTAATACCTGTTTTCTATCTAAGACAATAGCTGAGAATGGGTGGTTGTGGCACAAGAGACTATGTCACCTAAATTTCAAGGCTATCAAGAAAATTAGTTCTCAGAAGCAGGTCAGAGGACTTCCAGAAGAAGTATTCAAGAAGGAAGCTCTCCGTGATGCATGTCAGAAAGGGAAGCAGACCAGAACATCATTTAAGCCAGTTCAACCTACCACTCTTACAACAAGGATTCTAGATCTACTTCACAGGGATCTATTTGGTCCCATCAAGCCCAGGACCTTAAGTGGCAGAAAGCACGCTCTAGTAGTAGTAGATGACTACTCAAGATACACATGGGTTGTTTTTCTCTATAAAAAGAGTGAAACACTAACCAAGTTACTTGAGATACTAAGGAGAATTCAGAATGAGAAATCTCTTTCAATCATCAAGATCAGATCAGATAGAGGAGGAGAATTTCTCAACAAAGCAATCACTGATTACAGTGATCAGAATGGGATCCAGCATGAAGTTTCTGCAGCCAGGACCCCTCAGCAGAATGGTATTGTTGAAAGAAGGAACAGAACCTTGAAGGAAGCTGCCAGGTCCATGATTGCAGAAGCTGACCTGCCCAAAAGGTTCTGGGCTGAAGCTGTCAACACAGCATGTCACATTCAGAACATGAGTATGATAGTAGAGAGACATGGCAAAACTCCCTATGAGGTTTGGAATGGCCGAACACCAATTGTTGCATATTTTCATATTTTTGGTGTAAGTGTTTCATCCACAACAATGGTAAAACCCAACTAAATGCCTTTGATGCTAAAACTGATGATGGTCTCTTTATGGGATACTCACAAAGAAGCAAGGCATATAGAGTTTTTAATAAAAGAACCTTAGTTGTGGAGGAAACACCTCATGTTGTATTTGATGAAACTACTGCTGAGTACAGGAAAAAGGTGGAGCTGATAGAGAATAAGCTCAAATATGCAACCCTAGAAGAAGTCATTGTCCATGACACAGGAATGGTGGACTCACCTGCAGATCAGCCTGTAGACCCATCTGTACCTGATGAAGACCCAACTGCAGATCAGACAGGACCACAAAACCTACCTGATCCAGTTGCTGCTGATGAAGACCAATCTGTAGCTGATAAAGACTCATCTGCAGATCATACATGAACCCCACCTGCAGATGACAAGACGGTAGCTGATCTAGTTGCAGACCAAGGAGATCAGAACCAAGCTGATGCAGAGACCCTCCAAAGCAAACCTACAGGGGGAACAGACCCTGAAGAAGAAGATAATTCTAAGTGGCTCAAAGAACATCCTATCCAACAGATCATTGGGAAGCTAACTGATGGAGTTAAGACAAGACAGTCTACTCTACCCGTAGGAATGGCAATGTTTTCATGCTTTATGTCTCAAATAGAACCCAAGACAACAGAGCAAGCCCTGGAAGACTACTCATGGATCAATGCAATGCAAGAAGAGCTGAATCAGATGGAAAGGAACAATGTTTGGGAACTAACAGACAGACCAGATCATAAGAAAGTTATTGGCACTAAATGGGTGTACAAGAACAAATGCGACGAAGATGGAGCTGTTGTTAGGAATAAAGCCAGACTTGTTGCTAAAGGCTATGCACAATGCGAATGGATAGATTTTGATGAAACTTATGCACCTGTTGCACGATTAGAAGCTATCAGACTATTCCTTGCATATGCAGCATTCAAAGATTTCATAGTCTACCAGATGGATGTAAAAAGTGCCTTTCTTAATGGAATTCTAAAAGAAGAAGTCTATGTGGAGCAACCCCCTGGTTTTGTCAAAGGATACAAAGTCTACAAGCTTTTGAAAGCTCTATATGGACTCAAGCTGGCTCCAAAAGGATGGTATGAAACATTATCTGTATTTCTTGAGAAGAATGGTTTCAGCAAAGGCAAGGTGGATAAGACCCTATTCAGAGTGGAGCATGAAGACCACATATTGTTAGTACACATATATGTGGATGACATCATTTTTGGATCAACTAATTCAGATCTATGTGAGAAGTTCTCAAATCTCATTCAAGGAGAATATAAGATGAGTATGATGGGCAAGCTTAATTTCTTTTTAGGACTGCAAGTTAAGCAGATGGAAAATAGAATTTTCATCAATCAGGCCAAATACACCAGAGATCTAATCAAGAGATTTGGAATGGAATCAGCCAAGTCAGCAAAAATTCCTATGAGCACAAGCACACATCTTGAAGCAGATGAAGAAGGCATATCAGTGGACTCAACCCACTACAGAGGACTCATTGGATCACTTCTTTATCGGACTGCAAGTAGGCCAGACATTTCATATGCTGTAGGAGTATGTACACGATTCCAGTCTAAACCCAAGCAGTCACACCTGGAAGCAGCTAAGAGGATCATCAAATATCTCAAGACTACCATTAATGTCAGTTTATGGTATCCTAAAGATAACAACTTTGAGCTGTCAGGATATTCAGATGCAGATTTTGCAGGATGTAAGATCAATAGGAAAAGCACTAGTGGAACGTGCCAATTCCTAGGAAGCAGACTGATATCCTGGTTTAGCAAGAAGCAGATATCTAACTCTATCTCAACAACATAGTCAGAATATCTAGCTGTAGGTAGCTGTTGTGCCCAGATCTTGTGGATCAGACAACAACTAAAGGATTACAACATTACTGCTAATGAAGTTCCAATTTGGTGCGACAACAACAGTGCTATTGCTATCACCAACAATCCGGTATTACACTCAAGGACGAAGCACATTGATGTTAAGCATCATTTCATAAGAGACCACATGCTTAATAAGAGAGTCAGAGTTGAAAGAGTCATCACAGAATACCAAATTGCTGACATTTTCACCAAACCTTTACCAGAAGAAAGGTTTTTAGAGCTGAGCAGGGAACTTGGATTACTAGACTGGGAATCTAGTACAGACGAAAAAGCTACCTGAAGACCAGATCAGATGAGCAAAGGAAGTTACCTGATCAGACCAGATGAAAAGACGAAGGACAGACTAAGCTGACCACAGACATCAGAACCTACCTGAAGCAGACAAGGAGAGTTACCTGATGCAGAGCAGTCAAACAGTCAGCGGTCAACTAGCTAAGTTTTCTAATTTTGACCGACTACTGAATATTTTATTATTACTTAGTTACACATGGCAATACCACGTTCATGATTACACGATGACAAGCTAGCACGCTTACACATTCACACGACCCCACTAATTCAAAATTTGAACCGACTCAAAATTAAATTAATTTAATATTCCAAACGTCGCTTCAACTTTTTTTAAATACGAAAAAGTCGTTTCACTTTATCTTCTTCACGCTTACGAACCCTAGTTTTCACAGAGCAAAAACCCATTTCGAATTTTCATATACTTGACACGTCTTTAGTGTAACTATCGCAAGTGCACGATATCATATCAAGTAGTAAGTGGACTTTTTGAGTCCGGTTTATCGATCCCACGAGGAAGTTAGGTTATATATTGAATTATACACTATTTAACCATTTGTTATAGAGATTTATATGATTGAAACACACAATTAAAGAGTTTGGTTTGACAATTGCAATGAAAATGCAATAATAGTTCTAAAATTCAAGGAAATGAAAGATTGCACTAATAATAGATTAATAAAAGATAAAATGAAATAGTTGGGATTACAAACTTAGTTCATCATTATTTATAGAAGATGTATAGGAGATCATAAGATGAATTTACTTATTATGTTGTGTAGATTCGATTTTCCTTAAAAAGACGGTTCTTCTTTCGAATATCAAAACGCCCCTTATATATTGAATCAATCCACTGTATTTCTATGTTGATTGGCTTCAATACATAGCATTAGGTTTTATGAAAATAACTCAAAGAATCATCTAAGGTCTAGAGGTAAATTTCTATCTCCTAGAACAACTTAGAGTGAAGGTCATTTGATCTAATCAAACATATTTTCTTTCGAAACATATGAAGACCATAAATATCGTCATTTATTGGCCAAATAAATAAAGATTGGTAAGACAATGAAAATCACACACAATAATAAGTAATTCATAATAGATCTTTATACAAACTTAAATAACATGACTAACCTTGTTTATAATCCCAACTTAGGTAACTTAGCCCATTAAGGGTTTATTCAACATATTACAAGCTTGAGTGGTCATTAATAGTTGAAAAAGAGAAAGAATTGATCCTAACCCCTTAGTAGATAAAGGAGAAAGAAACAATAAACTCCCTCAACAAGCTAAACCACACTTACACAAATCACTCAAGAACACAAGTGTGTTCTTCACACAAAAAGAAAAAGTATTACAAAGTGAGAAAATAATAAGATGAATGATGCTTAATGATGGATCTAAGTGGTCTATTTATACACATAATGTCATCTAATAGCTCCAAAACTCAAGCATTATTATATTATATCGGATCAATGCCAGCCATCCCCTCAATAATAGACCAAAAGTACAAAAAAATAGACAATGATCAATAATCTGTCAAGAGTTACGGCCGTAACTTGCAGATGTTACGGCCGTAACATTGAGGTCTTACGGCCATAACTTTCACATGTTACGGCTGTAACATTGCTTCGGCTTTTTGTACACTGGTTGCTTTGTGAGTTACGTTTTCAGCCCAGAATTTCTTAGACTTTGCGTTTTTGCCCCAAATTTTTTCGGATGATAACTTTTGATATATAACTCTAATTTTGAATCCGGAAAGACTACCGAACTCGTCTCGGAAATCCCTACAACATGAATACATAAAAATTCAACAAAGAGAATATTTTATACACATATTATTTCTTGAGTAAATCAGTAATTCAATCCGATTAAGACTAAATTTACATCTTCATCCTATAAAAATAAAATTATTAAAAATTAATTAATTCTAAGCAAAAACGAGTAGACTAGCTCAATTATGGGTGAAATATATCGATACAAACTATGGATAAACGTATATAACTGACACTTATCACACCCCAAACTTGAATTCTTGCTAGTCCCGAGCAAGACTCTTTATTAATCACACTCCAAAAATAAAAATAAAAATAAAAATAAGACACAAAAATAATAATACACACATAAATTAAGAAAAATAATCATATAAAAAGAGAAAAGGAGATCAAAATACCATTAATACACAACAACCAGCTTTATACAGTAGATAGAAATGAATCAAAATTCAAAATAAATCTACTAATGATTTTAAAGTTAAAACACGATTTTATTTTGTAATTCCAAAATGCAAGGTTTTCCCCCCAAAAGGTTGATTATTTCTTTCCCACTCGTGATACACACACAACTCCCTTTAATGGTTGCTCTCGATCACTCGTTTATTTTTCGACTCAATATTAAGAAGAGTTTCATCGGCGTCATCAAATATTGTGATTGTTCACGAAATTGGGTGTATTGAAATTCAGCCGCTAATTAATTCAAATCTGCTCATAAACTACATCCCTTTTAGTGATAGCTTTCACACCGTTATTTGCTAACGTGTAGCTATTTTCACCAACACATCTTTTTCCATCTCTTTTTTTAGGTGATAGCTTTAACACCGTTATTTGCAACGTGTAGCTCTTTTCACCAACACATTTTCTATTTTTTTTAGGTGATAGATTTCACACCGTTATTTGCTAACGTGTAGCTCTTTTCACCAATGACTCATTTTTTAGGGAATAGAATTTTTGCAGAAAATCATTTATTAGTTAAGCATGAAAAATCAAAAACTCCACAAATTAAGTAAATTTCAGTTCTATTTTTCACCAACCGACTGATTCTTCTTTTCTCAAGGTAACAAATGATTCGATTTTATATAATAACTACAAGGCTTGGAAAGGGAGATTAAGGCTAAAATTTTTTGGAATATACAATTTTTTTAACCGGTTAAAATAATTTTAGAAGCTTGTATATAACTAATTTATTGGTGTTATGGCCAGATCTAGAAATCTCACAAAACAAAATAAATATATATATAAATATGCTTACCTAAAAAATCAAAGCCAAATAAAAATAATAAAAACACACCACACACTACACATCATTAACACAATCATATGATTCAAAACAAAATAAACACAACAGTTCCAAAAACAAACAAAATAAACACAAAAGTTCCAAAACACCCCCAAACTTAAAGATAAAACTGTCCCGAGTTTTTTTAGAATTGAAAAGCAAGTGAGAAAACAGAAAACTCCCTGAAATTTTAGGTTTTTGATCCTCGAGGTGTGTCGTCAGGGATGTTTAGAAAACGGAAAAGCTTTTCAAAGCACTTTTCCGTTTCTATTTGTCGGTCGATTATTTCATTCTGGTTTCTCAATATTTCTGCCTGGGATGTCTCTAATCCCCGTACTCTTTCAAGCAAATCTGTCTCAAAAGGTGTCAAGTCTTCTCCGGCATCGTCCTCGGGCTCAAATTCCTCCTCGTGGCTACTTTCCTCTTCCGGTTCCACACGTGCCCGTTTGCTCCTTAACTGAGTACTTCGAAAAATACTACTCCGGTCGTTTAGTCGATCCCCATGCGTCAATATATCACCCCCTGCCGAAATTTTCACCCTCTGGTTTCTGCAAATACTGGTGATAAGGTAGGGGTACGCCATCTTTTGCCTAGTAGGGACCGTGCCGGCATAGTGACAAATAGTATTATAAATGTGAGTACCCAAATCCATTTTGACCCTCGGTGGATAGCAAATAAACCTCTCAGATGGCCAATGGAAACTGTAGTCAGAGTCGAAGTCGGGTAAATACTCCCGGCAGCCCACATCCATAAGTACCAAGCATCATCAATGAGGTCCGCCTGGTTGTATCGGGGTTTGATGATCCCAATACTATCATGGAGCTCGCTCACTAATGCCCATCGTAACACCTAATCATCCGACACATCCTCATTAGGTAAGATGGAAATATCTACCGCATTAGTGGATTCAACCCCCAAATACTTGTTAATCAAATCCGGTGAAAAATTAATCACTTTCCCATTCACCGTCGTATGATGATATGTAGGTGAACCCACCTACCCAATGGATTTGTTGAAAGTATTGTAAAAGTTTAGGGTTAAGGTGGGGTTACCATTTGGGAGTTCGGACACGAATTTTTCCCACCCGTTGTCTATGAACTTTTGGATGAACGGTGTAGTGATAGTGTCGGTATCCAAATCGCCAATGAAATCATCAAGTTTGAACAACCACTCCTTAATGCACCGTGTGTTTTGAATTCTTTGCGGTGGTGCCGGTTCTTGAGACGACGAACCGACCTTCTCTTTTCCTTTTGAGGATTTCTTAGGTGCCATCCCTGAAATTAAACAAAAACAACTTTCTTTTCATCACACGACTATAATCAACACAAGTGAAACTATCAAAAACATCAAAAAAATTGAAAGATTTTTGTTGTGGCATTTTGTCAGACACCTTGAGTTCATAGTTTTTTTAACAAGTTTTACAATCAAACTCAAATCCACAAAGTCATCACAAATCAATGAAACCAAAAAAACACACACAAATATCAACAATACAAACAAATAAACATGCTCCAAACAAAGAATCCTACGAAAATAGAAATCGAAAAACAAATATAAATTGAGAAACTAAAACCATAAAAATCGAAATTAAAACAAGGATTGAACAAAAAACCTGATGATTTAGGTGCTAATGTTGAAAGAAGAATGAGTTTTGATGAAGAATTTGACTTCTTGAAAGTATGGATTGAAAGGGGAAAAATTTTCGTCTCTCTGCTTGTGGTTCCCGACGGGTTTGTGAATATGATTCTCAAACCCGTGTTTTTTATATAGCAGGAGAGTTACGGCCGTAACATTCCCAAGTTACGGCCGTATGTTGCTTTCGACTTTTGACAATTTTTTTGAGTTACGGCCGTATGATGCTTTCGTAAAAAAATCACTCGAACAACTTACGGCCGTATGTCGTAGAACTTACGGCCGTATCAATCTTTCGTTAAAATGTATTATCAAAATTGAAGGGATACGGCCGTATGAAAAATGATATGTACGGCCGTAAGATTGTGAATACGGCCGTATATATATATATATATTGGCTTTTTTAGAAATTTATATATATTATGTGTGAAAATAATGCAAGAAAGACTCCCTGGATTTTTTTTTTGAATGATATGTTCCTTGCTCCGGTGGTTGAGTCTTTCTGTGTTACCCCCAAACTTATTTTGCGAAAATAAAAGAAATTGGGTTGCCTCCCAATAAGCGCTTTATTTAACGTCCTTAGCTTGACTTCTCGTCTGATCAATTTGGTATTTCCAGTGTTATGATTGACTTAGCTGTCGAGAATTCTCCTCCCAGATATGGCTTTAACCGTTGGCCATTTACTTTGAAACTCCCGTCGGTTGTATTATAAATCTCCACAGCTCCATGAGAAAACACCTCTTTGATTGTTTATGGGCCCGTCCACTGTGATCGCAGCTTACTCGGGAACAGACGCAGTCGTGCATTAAAAAGGCGAACTTGGTCTCCTGCTTTAAAATCTCTTCTCAGAATTCGGTTGTCATGCCATCTTTTTATTTTTTCTTTGTAGATTTTGGCATTTTCATATGAGTCGAGTCGGATTTCATCCAACTCATTTAACTGCAACAACCTTTTCTTCCCAGCCAACTGTTCGTCAAAATTTAATTTTTTTATAGCCTAAAGGGGTCGATGTTCAAGTTCTACTGGCAAGTGACAGGCTTTTTCAAAAATCAAACAAAATGGAGACATGCCTATCGGTGTCTTATAAGCTGTTCTGTAAGCCCAGAGCACATCATTCATCTTTTTCGACCAATCTTTCCGAGATGAGTCGACTGTCATCTCAAGTATACGTTTCAGTTCACGATTGGAAACCTTGACATGTCCACTGGTTTGTGGGTGATAAGAGGTAGCGACACGGTGTTTTACTCCGAATCTGGTCAGTAGAGCCTTAACCTGGTGATTGCAGAAATAAGATCCGCCATGATAATAACTCTCGGAGTTCCGAAGCGAGTGAATATATTTTTCTTTAGAAAATTTACTTCGTTTGTTGGTAATGCAACAGCCTCCACCCATTTAGATACGTAGTCCACAGCTACAAGGATGTATTCATTAGAGAACGATGATGGAAAGGGTCCCATAAAATCAATTCCCCAAACGTCGAAGATTTCAAATTCAAGGATGAAATTCATTGGCATTTCATTTCTTTTTGACATGTTTCCATGTCTTTGGCACCGGTCACACTTAGAGACAAGTGTATGTACTTCTTTGAACAGAGTGGGCCAATAGAATCCCGCTTCAAGAATTTTTGTTGCTGTTTTTGAAGCCCCAAAATGTCCTCCATAGTGAGAGGAATGACATCTTTCCAATACCTTCTCCATTTCTTCTTCCGGTATCCATCTCCTGATGATTTGATCAGGTCCTAGTCTGTACAATAGAGGATCTTCCCAGTAATAGTATTTCAACTCGGAGAAGAATTTTTTCTTTTGATGATGGGAAAAATTTGGGTGAATTTGTAACACCCCGATAAGGCGGCCATTACAGTGCCGTGGACCCCACACTGGGATCCACCAGGCGATATCCAAAGTACAGATTAAATACACAATACATGTGATACCGAACCACAAAACATAGTACTTACTCCGATATGGAGTTTACAGCAGTGTGGCCTACGGCCTTATTACACACAGGATCCAAAACATAAGTATAATCCATATGGAGATGAATTATACCTTAAATAACAATACATTTGTTCAAACTTAAAATGAAGCGGAAAAATAACATTACACGGTACGAACATGACCGGACATGAAAGACTTGGGCCCCCCGAACTAGTATCCTTCGAACCCTTCATCATCACCTTGATCTTCCCGTGCCTTGCCTTTTCCTCGACCTAAAATACAACACAAGTATTTCGCCCAACACAGGGTCAGATATACATGATAAATGATTCTCAAGATAGTATACAATTCACGTATATAAGATTTCAAGAATAACGCCCCGACTAACGAACATACCCCTCGGGCGTATGAACGCTCAGTCACAAAACGTCGAACACATCCAAGTATAAAAATGGACCGTGAGCGACTAAGATAGTATGGCTCGAGAGGGACGTCACAGTACGCCCGATCCGAATATGTATCAGTGCACATGTCCACCCCGTATACGGAATCCAGGATATACGTGGGACAATGTACCTAATTAGCCTCAACGAACTACGTCTCGTGTGCACAGCCTTTCACGGAAAAATATTCACGCATGACTATATATGTGCCCGGCTAAAAATCCTACACAATATCCAATCGGAACGTAGATATGACTCCGGATATGTCACGATGCAACATGACAACGAATTCAATAATTCACAAAATCCGATTAAGGATCGAGGACTCACCGAGATGACAACAAGATCGACAATATCAAGGGTCCAAAAGTGACGAACTTGGGAATACAATCCCATGATGAAAACGGGACATCATTAAGAACAACCTCAAATCACAAGACACAAGTTTATAAGTGTTTCATATACACGAAATGCATAATCATCATAAGAATCCACACATCATTATAACCAAGCAAGATAACTTGCCTCAATACGGAGGCGTGTAAAGTCCTTCCTTGTCAAACGAATAGCCGGCCCTCGATTCAAAATTGGTTACTCGGACAATCAACCTTGAATGAAGTATATTTTACTCAATAATACGTTCATATGATCATCTATACCAAACTTCAACGAGACAACATCCTAATTCTCATTTGAGTAGTTCAACTTTAAGATGTTGAGCGTTACTCCAAGAACCTCATTCAATACCATTCTATTCTTACAATTGATTACAAGATGTTTACCAAATGTTTGCTGGAGTAAGATGTGTTAACCAATAATCTCCTACTCTTTAAACCTATCAAGAACATCAAAAAGTAAAATCTGCACTTCAATCAATTTCTTATGTTGAGTTGAGTAGTTATAATTCCATATTATGATCATGAAGACCACTACAAGTTCAACACCTTCCTTATAATCTTCTAGTTAACTTGGTGGTTCAAACATTACTCCTCCGGATTCATTTAGCTTAGGTTCAAGAAGGTGATTCCATTCTTCTAATGATCAACAAGGGTTTCTTAAAACATTTTATGGTAATTATTCTAATAAGTTATTTACATCATAATGAAACAAAGATTATTAGTAGTCTATTGGTGTTATTAGTCCAGGAATAAGAGTTTGGTTTAACTAAACATGATCATCATCATTGAAGATACTAAGAACACAACTTTACAAAACCCTTAACTATCATATTCATCATTAAGTTTGTTGGAAGCTTAACTATGAACATGTTTAGCTTGATTAAATCATCACTAGGTGGAGTATACTTAATCACTATCATTATAACTATGAGATTATAGGGTTAAAACATATGACATACCTTCAGAATTGAAGAACAATACACCAAGACCACAAGAACACAATCTAAGCTTCAAGAATGACTCCAACTCCCAATCAACAAGCTCCAAAATCCAAATGTAAAGCTCAAACACAAGTTGGAAGAAGGTAAATTTGATCTAGGGGTGCAGGAGGATGATTATCTAGGTGAAAACTCAGAGTTGGTCGTGCAAAACGAAAGACACAAGTTGTCTTTTTATAACAAAGACACTGTTATGTACGCTACCTGACAGATACGACGTAAGCTGGCCCATATGCTATCGGATCAAACACGAACATCATTACGTACGTTACCTATCAACGCATTACGTACGTAATGTAGGTCAACTAGATTGCCTCCAAAAGATCAGATATTCGAATCCCGTACGGCCCTACACGCCGAAAGTTGAGATCGGATACTATTACACTGGTTACGTACGTAACAAGCACACCTTTACGTACGTAAAGAACTAAGCATAACGTACATTATGTTTAAGGATTAGCGTACGTTATACCCAGGTTAGTAGCTAAAAAAATGTATTAATCTATGCGACGTTGAGAATCCAATTATAGTGTGAGTGATCGTTATTATTATGTTTATTTAGGATATATTCCAATATCAATAACAATACACAAATGCAACAGGAGTACAACAGTATTTGAATTATCCGAACGATACAACAGTAAGTAAGAATTTCTGTCGGATATTACATACTCTCCCCTTAAAAGGGGTTTCGTCCTCGAAACTAAGGGGTAAACAATTCAGGATAGCTCTCTTTAATGCTTCTCTCCGTCTCCCATGTGGCTTCCTCGACCCAGTGTGTGACCACTGAACCTTCAGTAGGGGAATCGTCTTATTACGCAGTTTTTTGATCCTCCTCTCAAGTATTCGTACGGGGCGCTCCTCATACGAATGATCCTCCACTAAATCGATCTCATCGAACTGAAGTACATGACTCGGATCAGCAACGTATTTCCTTAACTGAGAGACATGGAACACGTTATGAATTCGGCTCAGGGCTGGTGGTAAAGCCAGGCGATAGGCTAAATCACCTACTCGGTCCAAAACCTCAAACGGCCCGATATATCTCGGGCTCAGCTTGCCTCTCTTCCCAAAACGAAAAACTCCTCGAGTAGGGGATACCTTCATTAGTACATGGTCGCCGACCTCGAACTCAAGCGGTCGCCGGCAGTTGTCTGCGTAGGACTTCTGTCGGCTTTGAGCCGTCAACAAACGACTCTTAATCAGGGCGATCTTCTCACTGGCTGCTAACAACATATCGGGTTCCGTACCCAGGGTTTCAGATGGATCATCCCAACACAGAGGGGATCTACAGCGACGGCCATACAATGCTTTATAAGGTGCCATCTGAATAGAAGTGTGCCAGCTATTATTATAAGTGAATTCCACCAAGGGTAGTTGGGCCTCCCAATCATCCTTCCAATCGAGAACGCACGCCCTCAGCATATCCTCTAAAGTTTGGATAGTTCTCTACCGACCATCCGTCTCAGTGAAATGTCAGTCTTGAAGTTCAAATGCGTACCCATCGCACGATGAACTGCTTTCCAAAAATGTGACACGAATCGCCCGTCACGATCTGATACAATACTCTTAGGGGTACCATGTAACATTACAATTTCTTTGATAAATAGTTGGGCCAATCTCTCGGGTCCCCAAGTATCTTTAATCTCCAGAAAGTGGGCTGATTTGGTCAAACGATCCACAATCACCCAAATCGTATTCATCCCTCGACGACTCGTCGGCAGGCTGGTAATAAAATCCATCGATATGTCCTCCCATTTCCACTCGGGAATCGGAAGCGGTTTCAGCAATCCTGCGGGTCGCTGGTGATCAATCTTAACTTGTTGACAGATTAAACACCTCGAAATGAATTCTGCAACTTCACGTTTCATACCTCCCCACCAATAATATTGTTTCAAATCCTTATACATTTTGCTAGACCCCGGGTGGATAGAGTACGGGGTAGCATGAGCTTCTCTCAGGATAGAACTCCTCAACTCATCATCAGCGGGTACACAAACTCGGTTCCTGAAGCGTATCAATCCATCCTCGTGTATCACAAAGCCAGGAGCTTTCCCTTGAGTTATTTCATCGCGAACTCGAGATAAGAATGGGTCCGTAACTTGCTTCGATCTAATTATATCCTCAAGGGACGATGAAATCTCAAGTGTACAGAGTTGCCCTTGAATACGCTGTAACTAGACTTCAATTTTCGGCCTCACCAATTCTAACTGCAATACCCTCTGAGTTGTTAGGCGGGCAAGCATCTGCTCCAAGATCGCTTTACGACTCAAAGCGCCAAGAACTACATTTGCTTTGCCGGATGATAAAGGATCTCGATATCATAGTCTTTGATGAGTTCTAGCCACCTTCTCTCGCCTCATGTTTAACTCTTTCGAGTAAAAATGTATTTCGTGCTCTTGTGATCAAGAAAATCGACAGTTACTCCATACGTATAATGACGCTGATTTTTAAAGCAAACACCACTACCGCGAGTTCTAAATCATGGGTGGGGTAGTTGACCTCGTAAGGTCGTAGCTGTCTCGATGCATAGGAGATCACCTTCCCGTTTTGCATTAGTACACACCCAAGGCCCTGTTTAGATGCGTCACTATACACTACAAACCCTTCCGTTCCTTTCGGTAGGACTAAAATAGGTGCTGAAATCAACCGACTCTTAAGTTCATCAAAGCTCACGACATGCCTCGACTGTAAATACTTCTTATCCTTCCTCAACAAATTAGTCATTGGTTGGGCAATTTTGGAAAAACCCTCCACGAACCGTCGGTAATAACCTGCTAGTCCCAAGAAACTGCGTACTTCCTTAACGTTCTTTGGTGGTAACGAGTCTCGAGTTTTTTTAGAATTGAAAAGCAAGTGAGAAAACAGAAAACTCCCTGAAATTTTAGGTTTTTGATCCTCGAGGTGTGTCGTCAGGGATGTTTAGAAAACGGAAAAGCTTTTCAAAGCACTTTTCCGTTTCTATTTGTCGGTCGATTATTTCATTCTGGTTTCTCAATATTTCTGCCTAGGATGTCTCTAATCCCCGTACTCTTTCAAGCAAATCTGTCTCAAAAGGTGTCAAGTCTTCTCCGGCATCGTCCTCGGGCTCAAATTCCTCCTCGTGGCTACTTTCCTCTTCCGGTTCCACACGTGCCCGTTTGCTCCTTAACTGAGTACTTCGAAAAATACTACTCCGGTCGTTTAGTCGATCCCCATGCGTCAATATATCACCCCCTGCCGAAATTTTCACCCTCTGGTTTCTGCAAATACTGGTGATAAGGTAGGGGTACGTCATCTTTTGCCTAGTAGGGACCGTGCCGGCATAGTGACAAATAATATTATAAATGTGAGTACCCAAATCTATTTTGACCCTCGGTGGATAGCAAATAAACCTCTCAGATGGCCAATGGAAACTGTAGTCAGAGTCGAAGTCGGGTAAATACTCCCGGCAGCCCACATCCATAAGTACCAAGCATCATCAATGAGGTCCGCCTGGTTGTATCGGGGTTTGATGATCCCAATACTGTCATGGAGATCGCTCACTAATACCCATCGTAACACCCAATCATCCGGCACATCCTCATTAGGTAAGATGGAAATATCTACCGCATTAGTGGATTCAACCCCCAAATACTTGTTAATCAAATCCGGTGAAAAATTAATCACTTTCCCATTCACCGTCGTATGATGATATGTAGGTGAACCCACCTACCCAATGGATTTGTTGAAAGTATTGTAAAAGTTTAGGGTTAAGGTGGGGTTACCATTTGGGAGTTCGGACACGAATTTTTCCCACCCGTTGTCTATGAACTTTTGGATGAACGGTGTAGTGATAGTGTCGGTATCCAAATCGCCAATGAAATCATCAAGTTTGAACAACCACTCCTTAATGCACCGTGTGTTTTGAATTCTTTGCGGTGGTGCCGGTTCTTGAGACGACGAACCGACCTTCTCTTTTCCTTTTGAGGATTTCTTAGGTGCCATCCCTGAAATTAAACAAAAACAACTTTCTTTTCATCACACGACTATAATCAACACAAGTGAAACTATCAAAAACATCAAAAAAATTGAAAGATTTTTGTTGTGGCATTTTGTCAGACACCTTGAGTTCATAGTTTTTTTAACAAGTTTTACAATCAAACTCAAATCCACAAAGTCATCACAAATCAATGAAACCAAAAAAACACACACAAATATCAACAATACAAACAAATAAACATGCTCCAAACAAAGAATCCTACGAAAATAGAAATCGAAAAACAAATATAAATTGAGAAACTAAAACCATAAAAATCGAAATTAAAACAAGGATTGAACAAAAAACCTGATGATTTAGGTGCTAATGTTGAAAGAAGAATGAATTTTGATGAAGAATTTGACTTCTTGAAAGTATGGATTGAAAGGGGGAAAATTTTCGTCTCTCTGCTTGTGGTTCCCGACGGGTTTGTGAATATGATTCTCAAACCCGTGTTTTTTTATATAGCAGGAGAGTTACGGCCGTAACATTCCCAAGTTACGGCCGTATGTTGCTTTCGGCTTTTGACAATTTTTTTGAGTTACGGCCGTATGATGCTTTCGTAAAAAAATCACTGGAACAACTTACGGCCGTATGTCGTAGAACTTACGGCCGTATCAATCTTTCGTTAAAATGTATTATCAAAATTGAAGGGATACGGCCGTATGAAAAATGATATGTATGGCCGTAAGATTGTGAATACGGCCGTATATATATATATATATATTGGCTTTTTAGAAATTTATATATATTATGTGTGAAAATAATGCAAGAAAGACTCCCTGGATTTTTTTTTGAATGATGTTCCTTGCTCCGGTTGTTGAGTCTTTCTGTGTTACCCCCAAACTTATTTTGCGAAAATAAAAGAAATTGGGTTGCCTCCCAATAAGCGCTTTATTTAACGTCCTTAGCTTGACTTCTCGTCTGATCAATTTGGTATTTCCAGTGTTATGATTGACTTAGCTGTCGAGAATTCTCCTCCCAGATATGGCTTTAACCGTTGGCCATTTACTTTGAAACTCCCGTCGGTTGTATTATAAATCTCCACAGCTCCATGAGAAAACACCTCTTTGATTGTTTATGGGCCCGTCCACTGTGATCGCAGCTTACTCGGGAACAGACGCAGTCGTGCATTAAAAAGGCGAACTTGGTCTCCTGCTTTAAAATCTCTTCTCAGAATTCGGTTGTCATGCCATCTTTTTGTTTTTTCTTTGTAGATTTTGGCATTTTCATATGAGTCGAGTCGGATTTCATCCAACTCATTTAACTGCAGCAACCTTTTCTTCCCAGCCAACTGTTCGTCAAAATTTAATTTTTTTATAGCCTAAAGGGCTCGATGTTCAAGTTATACTGGCAGGTGACAGGCTTTTTCAAAAATCAAACAAAATGGAGACATGCCTATCGGTGTCTTATAAGCTGTTCTGTAAGCCCAGAGCACATCATTCAGCTTTTTTGACCAATCTTTCCGAGATGAGTCGACTGTCATCTCAAGTATACGTTTCAGTTCACGATTGGAAACCTTGACATGTCCACTGGTTTGTGGGTGATAAGAGGTAGCGACACGGTGTTTTACTCCGAATCTGGTCAGTAGAGCCTTAACCTGGTGATTGCAGAAATGAGATCCGCCATGATAATAACTTTCGGAGTTCCGAAGCGAGTGAATATATTTTTCTTTAGAAAATTTACTTCGTTTGTTGGTAATGCAACAGCCTCCACCCATTTAGATACGTAGTCCACAGCTACAAGGATGTATTCATTAGAGAACGATGATGGAAAGGGTCCCATAAAATCAATTCCCCAAACGTCGAAGATTTCAAATTCAAGGATGAAATTCATTGGCATTTCATTTCTTTTTGACATGTTTCCATGTCTTTGGCACCGGTCACACTTAGAGACAAGTGTATGTGCTTCTTTGAACAGAGTGGGCCAATAGAATCCCGCTTCAAGAATTTTTGCTGCTGTTTTTGAAGCCCCAAAATGTCCTCCATAGTGAGAGGAATGACATCTTTCCAATACCTTCTCCATTTCTTCTTCCGGTATCCATCTCCTGATGATTTGATCAGGTCCTCATATGTACAATAGAGGATCTTCCCAGTAATAGTATTTCAACTCGGAGAAGAATTTTTTCTTTTGATGATGGGAAAAATTTGGGTGAATTTCTAACACCCCGATAAGGCGGCCATTACAGTGCCGTGGACCCCACACTGGGATCCACCAGGCGATATCCAAAGTACAGATTAAATACACAATACATGTGATACCGAACCACAAAACATAGTACTTACTCCGATATGGAGTTTACAGCAGTGTGGCCTACGGCCTTATTACACACAGGATCCAAAACATAAGTATAATCCATATGGAGATGAATTATACCTTAAATAACAATACATTTGTTCAAACTTAAAATGAAGCGGAAAAATAACATTACACGGTACGAACATGACCGGACATGAAAGACTTGGGCCCCCCGAACTAGTATCCTTCGAACCCTTCGTCATCACCTTGATCTTCCCGTGCCTTGCCTTTTCCTCGACCTAAAATACAACACAAGTATTTCGCCCAACACAGGGTCAGATATACATGATAAATGATTCTCAAGATAGTATACAATTCACGTATATAAGATTTCAAGAATAACGCCCCGACTAACGAACATACCCCTCGGGCGTATGAACGCTCAGTCACAAAACATCGAACACATCCAAGTATAAAAATGGACCGTGAGCGACTAAGATAGTATGGCTCGAGAGGGACGTCACAGTACGCCCGATCCGAATATGTGTCAGTGCACATGTCCACCCCGTATACGGAATCCAGGATATACGTGGGACAATGTACCTAATTAGCCTCAACGAACTACGTCTCGTGTTCACAGCCTTTCACGGAAAAATATTCACGCATGACTATATATGTGCCCGGCTAAAAATCCTACACAATATCCAATCGGAACGTAGATATGACTCCGGATATGTCACGATGCAACATGACAACGAATTCAATAATTCACAAAATCCGATTAAGGATCGAGGACTCACCGAGATGACAACAAGATCGACAATATCAAGGGTCCAAAAGTGACGAACTTGGGAATACAATCCCATGATGAAAATGGGACATCATTAAGAACAACCTCAAATCACAAGACACAAGTTTATAAGTGTTTCATATACACGAAATGCATAATCATCATAAGAATCCACACATCATTATAACCAAGCAAGATAACTTGCCTCAATACGGAGGCGTGTAAAGTCCTTCTTTGTCGAACGAATAGCCGGCCCTCGATTCAAAATTGGTTACTCGGACAATCAACCTTGAATGAAGTATATTTTACTCAATAATACGTTCATATGATCATCTATACCAAACTTCAATGAGACAACATCCTAATTCTCATTTGAGTAGTTCAACTTTAAGATGTTGAGCGTTACTCCAAGAACCTCATTCAATACCATTCTATTCTTACAATTGATTACAAGATGTTTACCAAATGTTTGCTGGAGTAAGATGTGTTAACCAATAATCTCCTACTCTTTAAACCTATCAAGAACATCAAAAAGTAAAATCTGCACTTCAATCAATTTCTTATGTTGAGTTGAGTAGTTATAATTCCACATTATGATCATGAAGACCACTACAAGTTCAACACCTTCCTTATAATCTTCTAGTTAACTTGGTGGTTCAAACATTACTCCTCTGGATTCATTTAGCTTAGGTTCAAGAAGGTGATTCCATTCTTCTAATGATCAACAAGGGTTTCTTAAAACATTTTATGGTAATTATTCTAATAAGTTATTTACATCATAATGAAACAAAGATTATTAGTAGTCTATTGGTGTTATTAGTCCAGGAATAAGAGTTTGGTTTAACTAAACATGATCATCATCATTGAAGATACTAAGAACACAACTTTACAAAACCCTTAACTATCATATTCATCATTAAGTTTGTTGGAAGCTTAACTATGAACATGTTTAGCTTGATTAAATCATCACTAGGTGGAGTATACTTAATCACTATCATTATAACTATGAGATTATAGGGTTAAAACGTATGACATACCTTCAGAATTGAAGAACAATACACCAAGACCACAAGAACACAATCTAAGCTTCAAGAATGACTCCAACTCCCAATCAACAAGCTCCAAAATCCAAATGTAAAGCTCAAACACAAGTTGGAAGAAGGTAAATTTGATCTAGGGGTGCAGGAGGATGATTATCTAGGTGAAAACTCAGAGTTGGTCGTGCAAAATGAAAGACACAAGTTGTCTTTTTATAACAGCACAGCTCGTTACGTACGCTACCCGGACAGTATTACGTACGTAAGCTCTGTCCAGATGCTACTGGACTGAAACACGAACATCGTTACGTACGTTACCTATCAACGCATTACGTACGTAATGTAGGTCAACTAGATTGCCTCCAAAAGATCAGATATTCGAATCTCGTACGGCCCTACACGCCGAAAGTTGAGATCGGATACGATTACACTGGTTACGTACGTAACAAGCACACCTTTACGTATGTAAAGAACTAAGCATAACGTACGTTATGTTTAAGGATTAGCGTACGTTATACCCAGGTTAGTATCTAAAAAAAATGTATTAATCTATGCGACGTTGAGAATCCAATTATAGTGTGAGTGATCGTTATTATTATGTTTATTTAGGATATATTCCAATATCAATAACAATACACAAATTCAACAGGAGTACAACAGTATTTGAATTATCCGAACGATACTACAGTAAGTAAGAATTTATGTCGGATATTACATACTCCCCCCTGAAAAAGGGGTTTCGTCCTCGAAACTAAGGGGTAAACAATTCAGGATAGCTCTCTTTAATGCTTCTCTCCGTCTCCCACGTGGCTTCCTCGACCCCGTGTCGTGACCACTGAACCTTCAGTAGGGGAATCATCTTATTACGCAGTTTTTTGATCCTCCTCTCAAGTATTCGTACGGGGCGCTCCTCATACGAATGATCCTCCGCTAAATCGATCTCATCGAACTGAAGTACATGACTCGGATCAGCAACATATTTCCTTAACTGAGAGACATGGAACACGTTATGAATTCGGCTCAGGGCTGGTGGTAAAGCCAGGCGATAGGCTAAATCACCTACTCGGTCCAAAACCTCAAACGGCCCGATATATCTCGGGCTCAGCTTGCCTCTCTTCCCAAAACGAAAAACTCCTCGAGTAGGGGATACCTTTATTAGTACATGGTCGCCGACCTCGGACTCAAGCGGTCGCCGGCGGTTGTCTGCGTAGGACTTCTGTCGGCTTTGAGCCGTCAACAAACGACTCTTAATCAGGGCGATCTTCTCACTGGCTGCTAACAACATATCGGGTTCCGTACCCAGGGTTTCAGATGGATCATCCCAACACAGAGGGGATCTACAACGACGGCCATACAATGCTTTATAAGGTGCCATCTGAATAGAAGTGTGCCAGCTATTATTATAAGTGAATTCCACCAAGGGTAGTTGGGCCTCCCAATCATCCTTCCAATCGAGAACGCACGCCCTCAGCATATCCTCTAAAGTTTGGATAGTTCTCTCAGTCTGACCATCCGTCTGCAGGTGAAATCTTTGTCTTTGAAGTTCAAATGCGTACCCATCGCATGATGAATCGCTTTCCAAAAATGTGACACGAATCGCCTGTCACGATCGATACAATACTCTTAGGGGTACCATGTAACCTTACAATTTCTTTGATAAATAGTTGGGCCAATCTCTCGGGTCCCCAAGTATCTTTAATCTCCAGAAAGTGGGCTGATTTGGTCAAACGATCCACAATCACCCAAATCGTATTCATCCCTCGACGACTCGTCGGCAGGCTGGTAATAAAATCCATCGATATGTCCTCCCATTTCCACTCGGGAATCGGAAGCGGTTTCAGCAATCCTTCGGGTCGCTGGTGCTCAATCTTAACTTGTTGACAGATTAAACACCTCGAAACGAATTCTGCAACTTCACGTTTCATACCTCCCCACCAATAATATTGTTTCAAATCCTTATACATTTTGCTAGACCCCGGGTGGATAGAGTACGGGGTAGCATGAGCTTCTCTGAGGATAGAACTCCTCAACTCATCATCAGCGGGTACACAAACTCGGTTCCTGAAGCGTATCAATCCATCCTCGTGTATCACAAAGCCAGGAGCTTTCCCTTGAGTTATTTCATCGCGAACTCGAGATAAGAATGGGTCCGTAACTTGCTTCGATCTAATTATATCCTCAAGGGACGATGAAATCTCAAGTGTACAGAGTTGCCCTTGAATACGCTGTAACCAGACTTTAATTTTCGGCCTCACCAATTCTAACTGCAATACCCTCTGAGTTGTTAGGCGGGCAAGCATCTGCTCCAGTACTGTTTTACGACTCAAAGCGTCAGCAACTACATTTGCTTTACCCGGATGATAAAGGATCTCAATATCATAGTCTTTGATGAGTTCTAGCCACCTTCTCTGCCTCATGTTTAACTCTTTCTGAGTAAAAATGTATTTCAGGCTCTTGTGATCAGTAAAAATCTGACAGGTTACTCCATACAGATAATGACGCCAGATTTTTAAAGCAAACACCACGGCTGCGAGTTCTAAATCATGGGTGGGGTAGTTGACCTCGTAAGGTCGTAGCTGTCTCGATGCATAGGAGATCACCTTCCCGTTTTGCATTAGTACACACCCAAGGCCCTGTTTAGATGCGTCACTATACACTACAAACCCTTCCGTTCCTTTCGGTAGGACTAAAATAGGTGCTGAAATCAACCGACTCTTAAGTTCATCAAAGCTCACGACATGCCTCGACTGGAAATACTTCTTATCCTTCCTCAACAAATTAGTCATTGGTTGGGCAATTTTGGAAAAACCCTCCACGAACCGTCGGTAATAACCTGCTAGTCCCAAGAAACTGCGTACTTCCTTAACGTTCTTTGGTGGTAACGAGTCTCGGATAGCTTCTGTCTTCTGCGGGTCTACTCGCACCCCATCAACTGATATCACATGCCCGAGAAAGATAACTTCATTTATCCAGAACTCACATTTAGAAAATTTTCCATAAAGCTGCTCTCGCCTTAACGCCTCGAGAACTAGATGGAGATGACGCTCGTGCTCTTCATGGTCACGAGAATAGATCAGAATGTCGTCAATAAAAACGACTACAAAACGATCCGGATAATTAATAAACACTCGATTCATCAGCTCCATGAATACTGCTGGTGCATTCGTCAGTCCAAAAGGCATCACTACGAACTCATAATGCCCATAGCGAGTACGAAAAGCGGTCTTCCAAATATCAGACTCACGAATCCTCAACTGATGGTAACCAGACCTCAGGTCGATCTTAGAAAACACATCAGCCCCTTGAAGCTGATCCAATAAATCATCAATACGCGGCAATTGGTATTTGTTCTTAATGGTTACCCTGTTCAACTCACGATAATCAATACACAGACGTCAAGATCCGTCCTTCTTCCGTACAAATAGCACTGGTGCCCCCCAAGGGGACGCACTAGGTCTAATGTAGCCCTTCTCGGTCAAATCCTCAAGTTGGCTCTTCAGCTCCTGCATCTCAGTCGGGGCCATGCGATACGGTGCTTTTGAAAGTGGGGACGTACCAGGCTCTAGCTCAATATTGAACTCTACATCACGATGCGGAGGTAAGCCTGGCAATTCATCTGGAAATACGTCTGGGTAGTCTCGGACTACCGGAATATTGATCAATTCAACTGGTCGATCCATTGTCTTGGTCATGAAACACCAATAGCCAATACATCCTTGATTAAGCAGTTTCACCGTTTTCATAGCGCTGATGATTCTCCCAGAACGGCTGGGATTATCACCCTGCAAGGTACACTCAAGACCATCGTCAGATGTGACGGTCCTTTGTCTGCGGACACTAATTATGGCATCATGACGGTCCATCCAATCGATACCCAAGATCACATCATCTTTAGGCAAATCGACCACAATTAAATTTGACAACCACTCACGGTCGTTCATTCGAATCGAGCAGTCCTGAACTTCACGATTCCCAACAATTCTTCTACCATCGGGTAGACCAATTATATAAGGTTCACAATTGATAACATGCTCTAATTGCAAACGACTCAAACAAGAAGTAGATAAAAAGGAGTGTGAAGCACCTGTATCAAAAAGAACACAGACAGGCTGAGATTGGATATCGAGAGTACCTGCAATCATGCTGGCTTTGGGATCTTCAGCCCTCTTCATCTCATAAACCCTAGGTTTTACAGCCCCTGCACCAGATGTACCTGCTTGATTTCCACGTCCCATCCCTTTGTTTGCCCCGGTAGTCTGATAAGAAGTGGATGGAGGTACTCGGTCCTGAATCAAGATCTGATCGAGCATGAGGTGTCATGGGAATACGTCCTAGTCCACTCCTACAATAACGAGCACGATGTCCGTTCTTCCCACACGTATGGCATGACATGGCTGGCCTAGGACATTTCGAATTGATGTGCCCCGGGTCTCCACAATTATAGCACACAACAGATAGGCTGACCACTCGAGGTTGCGATCCGGTTGGCTTCGATGCCGTAGGTTGCCGTTCAGAAGGATTTGGCACTGGTTGGGGTCTCTTGAATGTTCCCCGGTTGCTGTCTGACTGGTTCTGGTTCCTGAATTTCTTGTTGTTAGACTGCGATTGCTTCTTGGAAATTTCCTTCACGGTCAATTCGTACTCCAGAGCTTTCTCGATGAACTCCGGTAGAGTCACACAATGATGGTTCAACAGCTGCATTCTCATTCGGGGTTTAAGCCTTTTGAGAAAGTATTTGATCTTATCAGCTTCTGTGTGGACAATCGTCGCGGCAAAAGGGAGAAGTGCCTGGAATTTCTCGGCGATAGATAGTACGTCATCATCTTCGGACGGTTCCGGATTCAGCAATTCTGATAATTTGGCCTCGCGGAGAGGACCTGGGTAGTAACGATCTAGCATGAGATTTTTAAATTCTTCCCAAGTGCATACGCCATCAGCTGGCCTCACCGAAAGCCACCAAGTGTGGGCGCCCTTGCCCAAATAGTAAGATGCTATGGAGACGCGATTCTCTACTGGACAGTCTACCATATCGAACAACTTCTCGAAGTGTTCGATCCAATGCACGATATCAGCCGGCTCAGAGGAACCTTCAAAAATCGGGGGTCGTTGGCGCGAGATGTCACTGATGATCCGATTCACCGGCCCGCCATGTACAGGAGGTGGCCCCTGATGCTGGTCGGTAGCAGCTCTTTGCATAGTCTCCATTAACTGACCCATTTGGGTCATCTGAGCCATCATGCCCTGCATTACAGTGTAAGGATCGACACGAGCATCCTCGCGTCCATTGTGGTGCGATTGGTCCCTAGAAGGCGAATCACTGCCTGCGGAACTATGCTCTGCGTTCGCACGTCTGTTGGCTCGCGGTATCGGGATTCGGCCCCTTCCGCGGCCTCGTACCCCTCTGCCACGGCCTCTCAAATTTCTTTCCATACTGAAAGAATCAATTTGTAATGATAATCATAAGTACAGTTCATGATACCAATCGGAATTCATGCTAAGTTAATGGCAGTAAGAAATTACATATTCAAGAAAACAGTTCGTAATGAGTTATCATAACTACGAGAGTCACACAAAATATAATATCGACGTTTGAGTCGAATGATTTCAATCATATAATCAATCCAGAATTTATTTGACTCATTAATCAGATAATTCCTGCCACAACTCTTAAAATGCCGAGATCAACAAGGAGATTTATTTAGAGATCAATATCATGTCAGTAATTTATTCATGGTTCATAAAGTACGTACCGCATTTGGCTCGTAGGATCAGGCGTTCGCATGGGTCACACGTGACACGAAGGTCTCTTGATACTAGTTTAATACACAAAGACTCAAAAGAAAGAAAACGACCTCTAGAAAAACTCTCCGATACCATCTTCTGTAACACCCCGATAAGGCGGCCATTACAGTGCCGTGGACCCCACACTGGGATCCACCAGGCGATATCCAAAGTACAGATTAAATACACAATACATGTGATACCGAACCACAAAACATAGTACTTACTCCGATATGGAGTTTACGTGATGTGGCTACGGCCTTATTACACACAGGATCCAAAACATAAGTATAATCCATATGGAGATGAATTATACCTTAAATAACAATACATTTGTTCAAACTTAAAATGAAGCGGAAAAATAACATTACACGCATTTAACATGACCGGACATGAAAGACTTGGGCCCCAGAACTAGTATCCTTCGAACCCTTCGTCATCACCTTGATCTTCCCGTGCCTTGCCTTTTCCTCGACCTAAAATACAACACAAGTATTTCGCCCAACACAGGGTCAGATATACATGATAAATGATTCTCAAGATAGTATACAATTCACGTATATAAGATTTCAAGAATAACGCCCCGACTAACGAACATACCCCTCGGGCGTATGAACGCTCAGTCACAAAACGTCGAACACATCCAAGTATGAAAATGGACCGTGAGCGACTAAGATAGTATGGCTCGAGAGGGACGTCACAGTACGCCCGATCCGAATATGTGTCAGTGCACATGTCCACCCCGTATACGGAATCCAGGATATACGTGGGACAATGTACCTAATTAGCCTCAACGAACTACGTCTCGTGTGCACAGCCTTTCACGGAAAAATATTCACGCATGACTATATATGTGCCCGGCTAAAAATCCTACACAATATCCAATCGGAACGTAGATATGACTCCGGATATGTCACGATGCAACATGACAACAAATTCAATAATTCACAAAATCCGATTAAGGATCGAGGACTCACCGAGATGACAACAAGATCGACAATATCAAGGGTCCAAAAGTGACGAACCTGGGAATACAATCCCATGATGAAAACGGGACATCATTAAGAACAACCTCAAATCACAAGACACAAGTTTATAAGTGTTTCATATACACGAAATGCATAATCATCATAAGAATCCACACATCATTATAACCAAGCAAGATAACTTGCCTCAATATGGAGGCGTGTAAAGTCCTTCTTTGTCGAACGAACAGCCGACCCTCGATTCAAAATTGGTTACTCGGACAATCAACCTTGAATGAAGTATATTTTACTCAATAATACGTTCATATGATCATCTATACCAAACTTCAACGAGACAACATCCTAATTCTCATTTGAGTAGTTCAACTTTAAGATGTTGAGCGTTACTCCAAGAACCTCATTCAATACCATTCTATTCTTACAATTGATTACAAGATGTTTACCAAATGTTTGCTGGAGTAAGATGTGTTAACCAATAATCTCCTACTCTTTAAACCTATCAAGAACATCAAAAAGTAAAATCTGCACTTCAATCAATTTCTTATGTTGAGTTGAGTAGTTATAATTCCATATTATGATCATGAAGACCACTACAAGTTCAACACCTTCCTTATAATCTTCTAGTTAACTTGGTGGTTCAAACATTACTCCTCTGGATTCATTTAGCTTAGGTTCAAGAAGGTGATTCCATTCTTCTAATGATCAACAAGGGTTTCTTAAAACATTTTATGGTAATTATTCTAATAGTTTATTTACATCATAATGAAACAAAGATTATTAGTAGTCTATTGGTGTTATTAGTCCAGGAATAAGAGTTTGGTTTAACTAAACATGATCATCATCATTGAAGATACTAAGAACACAACTTTACAAAACCCTTAACTATCATATTCATCATTAAGTTTGTTGGAAGCTTAACTATGAACATGTTTAGCTTGATTAAATCATCACTAGGTGGAGTATACTTAATCACTATCATTATAACTATGAGATTATAGGGTTAAAACGTATGACATACCTTCAGAATTGAAGAACAATACACCAAGACCACAAGAACACAATCTAAGCTTCAAGAATGACTCCAACTCCCAATCAACAAGCTCCAAAATCCAAATGTAAAGCTCAAACACAAGTTGGAAGAAGGTAAATTTGATCTAGGGGTGCAGGAGGATGATTATCTAGGTGAAAACTCAGAGTTGGTCGTGCAAAATGAAAGACACAAGTTGTCTTTTTATAACAAAGACACTGCTACGTACGCTACCGGACGATTACGTGACGTAAGCTGGCCCGCATGCTACCGGATCAAACACGAACATCGTTACGTACGTTACCTATCAACGCATTACGTACGTAATGTAGGTAAACTATATTGCCTCCAAAAGATCAGATATTCAAATCCCGTACGGCCCTACACGCCGAAAGTTGAGATCGGATACGATTACACTGGTTACGTACGTAACAAGCACACCTTTACGTACGTAAAGAACTAAGCATAACGTACGTTATGTTTAAGGATTAGCGTACGTTATACCCAGGTTAGTAGCTAAAAAAATGTATTAATCTATGCGACGTTGAGAATCCAATTATAGTGCGAGTGATCGTTATTATTATGTTTATTTAGGATATATTCCAATATCAATAACAATACACAAATGCAACAGGAGTACAACAGTATTTGAATTATCCGAATGATACAACAGTAAGTAAGAATTTCTGTCGGATATTACAGAATTATTCCACTTACAAGGAAATTGACGATGTTTGCATACCATGGTGCATTTTGTTTTTCCTGCACATTAGAGATTTGGAACAGTTGTTCATCCAGAAATACTTCATTTATTTCCTTCTCTTGAGCATTGTTTTGTTCTAGTCGTGAGAGATGATCCGCCGCTTGGTTCTCTGTTCCCTTTCTATCTCGGATTTCTATGTTGAACTCTTGCTTAAGTAGGACCCATCGGATTAGCCTTGACTTAGCATCTTGTTTTGTCATTAAATATTTCAAAGCTGAATGATCAGTGTAGACAATGACTTTCAATCCCAATAAGTAGGATCGAAATTTATCAAAGGCATAAACCACTGCAAGCATCTCTTTTTCAGTTGTTGTGTAGTTCAGCTGTGCATCATTCATAGTTCGGCTAGCATAATCTGCCTCGGATGTCTCTAATCCCCGTAATCTTTCAAGCAAATCTGTCTCAAAAGGCGTCAAGTCTTCTCCAGCATCATCCTCGGGCTCAAATTCCTCCTCGTGGCTACTTTCCTCTTCCGGTTCCACACATGCCCGTTTGCTCCTTAACTGAGTACTTCGAAAAATACTACTCCGGTCGTTTAGTCGATCCCCATGCGTCAATTTATCACCCCCTGCCGAAATGTTCACCCTCTGGTTTCTGCAAATACTGGTGATAAGGTAGGGGTACGTCATCTTTTGCCTAGTAGGGACCGTGCCGGCATAGTGACAAATAGTATTATAAATGTGAGTACCCAAATCCATTTTGACCCTCGGTGGATAGCAAATAAACCTCTCAGATGGCCAATGGAAACTGTAGTCAGAGTCGAAGTCGCGTAAATACTCCCGGCAGCCCACATCCATAAGTACCAAGCATCATCAATGAGGTCCGCCTGGTTGTATCGGGGTTTGATGATCCCAATACTGTCATGGAGCTCTCTCACTAATGCCCATCGTAACACCCAATCATCCGGCACATCATCATTAGGTAAGATGGAAATATCTACCGCATTAGTGGATTCAACCCCCAAATACTTGTTAATCAAATCCGGTGAAAAATTAATCACTTTCCCATTCACCGTCGTATGATGATATGTAGGTGACCCCACCTGCCCAATGGATTTGTTGAAAGTATTGTAAAAGTTTAGGGTTAAGGTGGGGTTACCATTTGGGAGTTCGGACACGAATTTTTCCCACCCGTTGTCTATGAACTTTTGGATGAACGGTGTAGTGATAGTGTCGGTATCCAAATCGCCAATGAAATCATCAAGTTTGAACAACCACTCCTTAATGCACCGTGTGTTTTGAATTCTTTGCGGTGGTGCCGGTTCTTGAGACGACGAACCGACCTTCTCTTTTCCTTTTGAGGATTTCTTAGGTGCCATCCCTGAAATTAAACAAAAACAACTTTCTTTTCATCACACGACTATAATCAACACAAGTGAAACTATCAAAAACATCAAAAAAATTGAAAGATTTTTGTTGTGGCATTTTGTCGGACACCTTGAGTTCATAGTTTTTTTAACAAGTTTTACAATCAAACTCAAATCCACAAAGTCATCACAAATCAATGAAACCAAAAAAACACACACAAATATAAACAATACAAACAAATAAACATGCTCCAAACAAAGAATCCTACGAAAATAGAAATCGAAAAACAAATATAAATTGAGAAACTAAAACCATAAAAATCGAAATTAAAACAAGGATTGAACAAAAAACTGATGATTTAGGTGCTAATGTTGAAAGAAGAATGAATTTTGATGAAGAATTTGACTTCTTGAAAGTATGGATTGAAAGGGGGAAAATTTTCGCCTCTCTGCTTGTGGTTCCCGACGGGTTTGTGAATATGATTCTCAAACCCGTGTTTTTTTATATAGCAGGAGAGTTACGGCCGTAACATTCCCAAGTTACGGCCGTATGTTTCTTTCGGCTTTTGACAATTTTTTTGAGTTACGGCCGTAACATACAGGAGTTACGGCCGTATGATGCTTTCGTAAAAAAATCACTGGAACAACTTACGGCCATATGTAGTAGAACTTACGGCCGTATAAATCTTTCGTTAAAATGTATTATCAAAATTGAAGGGATACGGCCGTATGAAAAACGATATGTACGGCCGTAAGATTGTGAATACGGCCATATATATATATTGGCTTTTTTAGAAATTTATATTTATTATGTGTGAAAATAATGCAAGAAAGACTCCATGGATTTTTTTTTGAATGATATGTTCTTTGCTCCGGTTGTTGAGTCTTTCTGTGTTACCCCCAAACTTATTTTGCGAAAATAAAAGAAATTGGGTTGCCTCCCAATAAGCGCTTTGTTTAACGTCCTTAGCTTGACTTCTCGTCTGATCAGTTTGGTATTTCCAGTGTTATGATTGACTTAGCTGTCGAGAATTCTCCTCCCAGATATGGCTTTAACCGTTGGCCATTTACTTTGAAACTCCCATCACTTGTATTATAAATCTCCACAGCTCCATGAGAAAACACCTCTTTGATTGTGTATGGGCCCGTCCACCGTGATCGCAGCTTACCCGGGAACAGACGCAGTCGTGCATTAAAAAGGCGAACTTGGTCTCCTGCTTTAAAATCTCTTCTCAGAATTTGGTTGTCATGCCATCTTTTTGTTTTTCTTTGTAGATTTTGGCATTTTCATATGAGTCGAGTCGGATTTCATCCAACTCATTTAACTGCAGCAACCTTTTCTTCCCAGCCAACTGTTCGTCAAAATTTAATTTTTTTATAGCCTAAAAGGCTCGATGTTCAAGTTCTACTGGCAGGTGACAGGCTTTTTCAAAAATCAAACGAAATGGAGACATGCCTATCGGTGTCTTATAAGCTGTTCTGTAAGCCCAGAGCACATCATCCAGCTTTTTCGACCAATCTTTCCGAGATGAGTCGACTGTCATCTCAAATATACATTTCAGTTCACGATTGGAAACCTCGACTTGTCCACTGGTTTGTGGGTGATAAGAGGTAGCGACACGATGTTTTACTCCGAATTTGGTCAGTAGAGTCTTAACCTGGTGATTGCAGAAATGAGATCCGCCATGATAATAACTCTCGGAGTTCCGAAGCGAGTGAATATATTTTTCTTTAGAAAATTTACTTCGTTTGTTGGTAATGCAACAGCCTCCACCCATTTAGATACGTAGTCCACAGCTACAAGGATGTATTCATTAGAGAACGATGATGGAAAGGGTCCCATGAAATCAATTCCCCAAACGTCGAAGATTTCAAATTCAAGGATGAAATTCATTGGCATTTCATTTCTTTTTGACATGTTTCCATGTCTTTGGCACCGGTCACACTTAGAGACAAGTGTATGTGAATCTTTGAACAGAGTGGGCCAATAGAATCCCGCTTCAAGAATTTTTGCTGCTGTTTTTGAAGCCCCAAAATGTCCTCCATAGTGAGAGGAATGACATCTTTCCAATACCTTCTCCATTTCTTCTTCCGGTATGCATCTCCTGATGATTTGATCAGGTCCTCGTCTGTACAATAGAGGATCTTCCCAGTAATAGTATTTCAACTCGGAGAAGAATTTTTTCTTTTGATGATGGGAAAAATTTGGGTGAATTATTCCACTTACAAGGAAATTGACGATGTCTGCATACCATGGTGCATTTTGTTTTTCCTGCACATTAGAGATTTGGAACAGTTGTTCATCCGGAAATACTTCATTTATTTCCTTCTCTTGAGCATTGTTTTGTTCTAGTCATGAGAGATGATCCGCCACTTGGTTCTCTGTTCCCTTTCTATCTCGGATTTCTATGTTGAACTCTTGAATAAGTAGGACCCATCGGATTAGCCTTGACTTAGCATCTTCTTTTGTCATTAAATATTTCAAAGATGAATGATCAGTGTAGACAATGACTTTCAATCCCAATAAGTAGGATCGAAATTTATCAAAGTCATAAACCACTGCAAGCATCACTTTTTCAGTTGTTGTGTAGTTCAGCTGTGCATCATTCATAGTTCGGCTAGCATAATGGATCACTTGCATCATTTTGTCCTTCTTCTTGCCCAGCACGGCCCCCACAGCATAATCACTTGCATCGCACATCAGAATGGATGGGATAGTCCGATCTGGAGACATGATGATTGGAGCTGATGTAAGCTTATCCTTCAAAGTTGCAAAGGCCACATGGCATTCATTTGTGAAAAGGAATGGTGTATCTTTCTCAAGCAAAAAACAAAGAGGTTTTGCTATTTTTGAGAAATCTTTTATGATAGAATCCTGCATCCCCGAGAAAACTCCTTACTCCCTTCACCGAAATTGGTGGAGGAAGTTTTGCAATCACTTGGATCTTTGCCTTATCGACTTCAATTCCATCTTGTGAGATTCTATGGCCAAGTACGATTCCTTCGCATAGACATGAGAATCTACAACAAAGAAAAAGTTGTATTTATAATAATAGTTAATAATGTAATATTTCAAAATAACACTTATACTTCCCCGGCAACGGCTCCAAAAACTTGACACGTCTTTAGTGTAACTATCGCAAGTGCACGATATCGTATCAAGTAGTAAGTGGACTTTTTGAGTCCGGTTTATCGATCCCATGAGGAAGTTAGGTTATATATTGAATTATACACTATTTAACCATTTGTTATAGAGATTTATATGATTGAAACACACCATTAAAGAGTTTGGTTTGACAATTGCAATGGAAATGCAATAATAGTTCTAAAATTCAAGGAATGAAAGATTGCACTAATAATAGATTAATAAAAGATAAAATGAAATAGTTGGAATTACAAACTTAGTTCATCATTAGTTATAGAAGATGTATAGGAGATCATAAGATGAATTTACTTATTATGTTGTGTAGGTTCGATTTTTCTTAAAAAGACGGTTCCTCTTTCGAATGTCAAAACGCCCCTTATATATTGAATCAATCCACTATATTTCTATGTTGATTGGCTTAAATACATAGCATTAGGTTTTATGAAAATAACTCAAAGAATCATCTAAGGTCTAGAGGTATATTTCTATCCCCTAGAACAACTTAGAGTGAAGGTCATTTGATCTAATCAAAAATATTTTCTTTCGAAACATATGAAGACCATAAATATCGTCATTTATTGGCCAAATAAATAACGACTGGTCAAACAATTAAAATCACACACAATAATAAGTAATTCATAATAGATCTTTATACAAACTTAAATAACATGACTAACCTTGTTTATAATCCCAACTTAGGTAACTTAGCCCATTAAGGGTTTATTCAACATATTACAAGCTTGAGTGGTCATTAATAGTTGAAAAAGGGAAAGAATTGATCGTAACTCCCTTAGTAGATAAAGGAGAAAGAAACAATAAACTCCCTCAACAACATAAGTTAAACCACACTAACACAAATCACTCAAGAACACAAGTGTGTTCTTCACACAAAAAGAAAAAGTATTACAAAGTGAGAAAATAATAAGATGAATGATGCTTAATGATGGATCTAAGAGGTCTATTTATACACCTAAAGTAATCTAATAGCTCCAAAACTCCAGCATTATTACATTAGATCGGATCAACGTCAGCCATCCCCTCAATAATAGACCAAAAGTATAAAAAATTAGACAATGGTCAATAATCTGTCAAGAGTTACGGCCGTAACTTGCAGATGTTACGGCCGTAGTATTGAGGTCTTACGGCCGTAACTTTCACATGTTACGGCCGTAACATTGCTTCGGCTTTTTGTACACTGGTTTCTTTGTGAGTTACGTTTCCAGCCCAGAATTTCTTAGACTTTGCGTTTTTGCCCCAAATCTTCTACGGATGATAACTTTTGATATATAACTCTGATTTTGAATCCGGAAAGACTGTCGAACTCGTCTCGAAAAGTACTACAACATGAATACATAAAAATTCAACAAAGAGAATATTTTATACACATGTTATTTCTTGAGTAAATCAGAAATTCAATCCGATTAAGACTAAATTTACATCTTCATCCTATAAAAATAAAATTATTAAAAATTAATTAATTCTAAGCAAAAACGAGTAGACTAGCTCAATTATGGGTGAAATATATCGATACAAACCATGGATAAGTGTATAAAACTGACACTTATCAATACTCAGAAGAAATTTCTCTCGCGTAGAAATGGAAGCATACTTTAACGGAGTGAATCTGAAGGCGGTGAAGGACCAGATTATTTTCTCCCTGGTCGTCGATTTTGAGGTTTACTCGAAGCAAATCTGGAGAACGACGTGCACTATCTTATCCAAGCGACGAAGACGAATGGGATCTACCCATTTCTTGATATCAGCCCCAAACATCTCTATAAAGAGGCTGTTATCGCATTCTATAGAGAGGCTCGAGTTCTTGAATCGGGTATAAGGAGCTCAATTTGTGGTGTCCAAGTGGATATCACTCGAGAATCAGTTGAAAAAATCTTTGGGATGAACTCCCACGACGTGGCTGTCGAAGCCCTAAAGCAGAATGCAACCGACACGTGGCTGAAATCAAAGCCCCCGACCAGCCATCAAAATTAAAGCTGACCGCCAAAAGGAGCGAATTGAAGAAGGAATATCGCTATGTGTTGGATATAACCAACAAAATAGTGATGGGAATGGCGGGCAACTACGACCAATTATCGTCAGCCAAGTTCATGGTGCTGGGAGCACTTATTCAAGCCGAACGAATTGACTGGGCTGATTACATCTTCAGGCAATTAGTGCGAGAAGTAAACAAAGCCGAGTGGCTTGTTGGAGAAAAGAAATTCAAATCCAAGCTGGCATTTGGAACGCAGCTCAGTTGGATGTTGGAGCAGCTAGGTGTGGCAAAGGGAAATGCTGACCCTTTCCATATCAACAAAAGGCTTGGTCATTTGGACCAAGAGACGCTAAGGAGATTGGGCGGGGAGAGGAAAGCAGCTGCATTGCTAATGAAAATGTCTGAAGAGCCATCTACATTCAGATACCCATCTAGCTCAGACGAGTCCGACCAAGCTGCAGCTGCAAACCAGTCTGAGACAGAGTCAGACAACACCCCAATTGCCTTCCGTTTCAAAAGAAGGGGACCAGCCCCTGGAGAGCCGTCAATAATTCATTCTTCTCCTGAACCATCCCCCCAAAGGCCCAGACGACTAGACTTTGAAGAGGAGGAGCAACCAGAATATTTTTCTACACCTGCACCAGATCACACGGAGGATCAGCCTGCTCCCTCCATCCTGGAGACCTAAATGGTTCATGTTCTAACCCCTCATTTTGTATCTGAGGAAGAAGAAACAGGGTTGATCATTCACATTACAGAGGCAAACTATTATTTCAACCTGCTCGGAAATAATTTCTTTAACCTATCTATAGAGCAGCTTCAACTGGTAAAACCTCCCACTCTAAAACATTCTTTTGTACATATTTTTGAGGAATGGAAAACCTTGAAATCATTTTCATTCCCCCAACTGCAAATTTTTGTTGAAAACAGTAGCTGAGAATATCCCCAGGCTACGGAGCAAGTACTCATGGAATTTTGCAATGAGACAGATCCTATTTTAATGCTCCAGGAGAATTGGTTCATGTCTAATTTTAAAACCAACATGGACCAATTCATCCATTCTATTATGCTAAGTATCTTTGATGAAACTATCGGTGAAAATGGAGTAGTTGAAGAAAAAGAAATAAAGATAGAAGAAATTGTGGAGAAAGAAGAAAAAGAAGAAATTATTATTGTTGAAGATGAAGAGGAGAATCAGGAGGAAGAAGAAGAAGAAGAAAACATTTTAGTTGAAAAACATAGTGAAGAAGAAGTCGAAAAGACAGAAGAATTGGAAGAAGATGAGAAGGAAGGAGAAGAAGTTGGCAAGGATGATAATGATGATGATGCTGATGAAGATGATAAAAAGGATGATGATAATGATGATGATGCTGATGAAGATGATAAAAAGGATGATGATGATGCTGATGATGATGATAAAAAGGGTGATGAGAGAAAGATGATGATGAAGAGGAAGAGAGGGATGAAGAGCAAAAGGAAGAAGAGAGAGAGGAAGAAAATGAAGAGGAAGGAGAAAAAGAAAAAGAGGCTGAAGAAGAAAAAGAAGGCAGATCAGATAAGGCTGGGGCACCTGCCCACTGCACCAACCTAGATGCCAGCCTAGCTGAAGAAGACGATGACAGGTCGGGGACCCCATAGCAGACCCCACCTGATCAGCCGCCTGCAGACAGGAGTCTGCATACAGGTAGGTCGACGGCAAACCTACCTGCAGGCACAGAGAGCATCAGTGAGCACTCACCTCAGCCATCCCCAATTTCCCCTGTGATTACTGAGCTGATCCGCAGCATAGTCAAGGAATCCTTTGAGGAGCTGCTCACCGCAAGAATATCACCTGACCTGCAGAGCATAAACGCGAAGATGGACATACTTCTGCAGAGGAATGCCCCTCAACCTCCTCCTCCCAACAATTCCAGAATGCCTCTTGGCATGACTGACTGGATGCATCGTGTAGAGCAGCAGTTAACCATACTGGTTGATGCTGGCAAAAAGAGGGAAGGAAGCAGGCAGGGGGAAGTAAGAGAAGTTCAGTTGCAGGAGCTCAGAACTGAGAAGAGACAAGATGTTCCACTAATTGAAGCTGGGACATCAAGTCAGAAGAGAATAGAAATAGCTGACCAAGAGTAGACTGATGATCAGCCTGCAGCCAAGAGAAGGAGGACCAGACTTGGGGAAGAGCCTACACTAGAATGGGAAGGCAAAGAGTTGTGGTTTGTTGAGGATTTCCTTCATATCGTAGCTGCACTAATGTGGGGATCTGCAAAGAAGCAGTTCATTGAAAAATTTTATATCTGGGAATTACTCCAGGAGAAAAATTGCTCCCCACAGCACTTTCATCAACTTTATGGAATCAACACATCCAACTCTCTGGGCCATCCTAGTAAAGCATGCAAAATCATGGAATGTCTACCCCATGATTCCTCCTTTCAGACCTAAAGATCCTCCCACTTTGCAAAACAATGAATTGGATGAGTTAGCATTGCAAAGGGAGATCAGGAAGCTGTGTGAAGAGCATAAGTTCTCTTCCAAAGAAGAACAAGATTTTGCCGCTCTTGTCGTCCGTAGGAAGTATGGCCTTGTTCCTATCAAGAAAAGGCCTA
This sequence comes from Orobanche coerulescens, assembly GCA_033398695.1. Taxonomy (NCBI): domain Eukaryota; kingdom Viridiplantae; phylum Streptophyta; class Magnoliopsida; order Lamiales; family Orobanchaceae; genus Orobanche; species Orobanche coerulescens. Next base: position 88,378,457 of record CM065818.1, on the reverse strand, counting down.
TCGAAGCTAAGCCCTTTAGATTTCCCAAGCAAACTGTCCGCAGAGGCAGAGGCAGAGGCAGATAGCATTTATTTGTACTTGTATTTTTCTTGTAATTTTTTATTTTGGAAGACTTGTAATTTCTCTGTATTTTTTTTGTTCATTTAAAGCTAATGTACTTGTAAACAAAATCAGAAGAAATATATAAACAGTCATTTGAATGACAACCACTAGTTGTCTCAAAACAAAGACTGATTTTAGGTTGTGTCTTGCACTTATGTGCAGACTTGTTTTTCATTTGAATAAGTTACTTAAAGTTTTGTCATCATCAAAATAGGGGGAATTTGTTAGGAATACTTATTAGATTTTAATGATGTCATCAGTGTATTCGCTTATTCAATTATATATGTTGGCAAAATGTAAGGAAGAACCAAATGAGTATCTTCCATAGGCTAAATAGTGTTAAGTTATATACTTGGCAAAATGTAAAGAAGAACCAAATGAGTGTCTTCTATAGGCCATATAAGTTAGGCATTAAAAATCAGCGAAGTTCATATCAGATAAGTTACTATCAGCCGAGTCTTGGTCAACTCAACTGATCAGACAAGGTTGTCTTCAGACAAGCCTTATCAGGCAACCTCTATCAGAGAAGTTCTGGTCAACAAATTAATCAGCAAAGCTTGACCATACTGCAGTCAAGAAGCAAAGTCAAGTCGTCTGCAGTCAAACCATCAGATCAGTCACGTTCAATCAGGTCAGAAGTCGACACATCAGAGAAGTCGACAGCATAGAAGGTTGACTGCACATTAGGTAGGTTGACCACAGAGAGGTCAGTTAAGTGATCAGCCAAGTACTCCAGTCCACGTCAGCATGTGTTGAATAGTCAATATTTACGGAAAGTCACATGCGGGTGATTAGAGATAGATTGGAGAGATTCCCGAAAAGGAAATGAATTAAGTAATTCATCCAGACCCCCCACTGAAGACTTTGAGCATATTAAAATCAAAAGATTCGGCATTCACATGGAAGTCTTCATAACGGTCGGAAATTGGATTAAAATATGGGAATCCAGCCTTGCAACGTTCAGAAAGAAAACAATGAAGTCTCTCTCTCCAACGAACGAATTTGTTACAAGATTTGCAACGGCTATAAAGAAATGCTCAAGGATCGTCACCTATATATATTCGAAGATTTGAAGCTGAGCAACTACGATGCGAACAACACGTACAAGCAATCAAAGCAATCAAAGCGAACAATAGCATCGTGAAAGAGCAAGAGTTCAAAGTTCTTATTTTAAGAAGCTCTTAGTTGGGGAAGACAATCACTCGTGTCTTTAAAACCTGAGTTCGGGGTACTTCACTAGTTGAAGTTCGAGAGACTGTAAAGGCATCCAAGGATCGTAGATCAAGAGGTGCAAGGCAGTCAAAGGGAGTTACAACAGCAAGGAATTCCACTAGTTGGAAGTTGTTGTAATTGGTTGAATCACTGTAATATTTATCACTGGTTGAGAATTATAGTGAATTCATCTCCAACTGGTTTGGAGAAAAGTGGATTAGTAGAGGATTACCCCACCTCTGAGACCACTATAACTGCTTGTGTGTTTTACTGTTTTAAACATCATACATAACTGTTGCATTCATACTGTTCTGTTCCATTACTTGCAATTTGCTTTCGTCATCAGCTGACTTCCGCATTTCTATCAGCTGAGAAACTCACTCTTTGTGAAAAAGAGTTCAAGAGTTTCAATAAGTCTATTCACCCCCCCTCTAGATTTATGTATCTCCAAAACAAAATAGTTAAATCCGAATAACTCATCATTGATCTAACCATTTCTAAAAGAGTTCTATTCCTTATCTCAGTAACACTATTCTGTTGTGGAGTTCCTAGCGCAGTGAGCTGGGACGAAATCCCCTCATTTGCCAAGAAATCCAAAAACTCTCCACTAAGGTATTCGCCACCACGATCAGATCGTAATGACTTGATACTCTTTCCATGATGCTTCTCTGTTTCTGCCTTAAAGTCTGTGAATTTGTCAAAGACTTCAGACTTACGTCGCATCAAATATATGTATCCATATCCCGAATAATCATCTCTAAACGTGATGAAGTATTCGAAACCACCCCTAGCCTGGACATTCATCGGACCACATACGTCCGTATAAACCAATTCTAACACATTCTGAGCACGGTTTCCCTTGGTCTTAAAGAACCTTTTGATCATCTTACCTTCCACACATGATTCATAAATTAGAAATGACTCAACTTGGAGGTCATCCAATGGGCCATCATCTACCAATCCTTGAATCCTCCTAAGGTTTACATGACCTAACTGTAAATGCCACAGATATGTTTGGTTTATGCGCGAAGGTTCTTTTATATTTTTAGGTTCAGATAAAGAGTTAATCGATTTATGTTTATACATGGGAGTTTATGCAGTATTAATGACATATAGTCCATCAGTAAAAATACCTTTGCAAATATATTCACCATTTCTTCTTCTAATAACAGCATCATCATCTAAAGAAATTTAATAACCATCGCATTTTAATTTAGAAACCGAAATTAAATTCATTCTAAAATCCAGTACTAACAATACATTATTGAGGACTAATAATTTATCATTAATCTTGAACTGCACCACTCTCACTGCAACAATCATAAGCCTAGAATAATCACCCCAGTCGATGGTAATCTCACTCGCACTAAGCTGCTTGGTTACCTAAAAACCATGCGAGTCAAAGCAAACATGATCAGTGGAGCTTGAATCAACTATCCACGAAGTGGAAGAACAAGCTACCAAACATGTTTTAACTACTAGTGCACGAGACATACATTTCTTAAGAGGAGGGCAGTCCGCTTTAAAATGTCCTTGCTGACCGGACTTGTAGCACTTTTCCTTTGACTTTTTGTTTGCCTCGGGCTGAGGAGCCTTGCTCTTTACCTTCAGAGTTGTCACTTGCTTCTGGCCTACTTGTTTCTTTTTCTTTCCCCACTTGGGTTTAGAAGTCGAAACACTAGTAGCCGCAAGACCTTGATATCCTTGCCTGAAGAGCTTCTGCAGTTTGAAGCTCTGTCAGCAATTCCGCCAAGGTATACTTCCTACGATTCATATTGTAGTTTAGGCGGAACTGCTCAAAGCTCCTAGGTAAGCTGCCTAAGATGATATCGACCTGCATTTCCACATCGATAGTAGCCCCTCAGATATCAAGTTCGTTTAGATGAGAAATCATCTTTAGAACATGATCCCTTACTAGGGTTTCTTCAGGTATCTGGGTCGTCATCAAGACCCCATAGCATTTTGCCTAGCCGCCCGGTTCTGATGACCAAACATCTCACCGAGATTTTTCATCATTTCCGCGGTTGTGCCCATAATCTGATGTTGATGCTGCAATACATTTGCTAAAGAAGGGAAGATGTAACAGCGTGCCCATACTTTCGTCTTGTACCTGAGATTTTGTGATAATCTGGGTAAAACCTTGTTGTGATTCGAGAAGTCAAGTCGTGAGGACTTGGGCATGCGATTGATATGGTTCCAAGGACTATATTTGTTTGTTGTTGTTTTCTTTTTGTGGCGTGAGTCAATGTTTTCATGGGCGTCCGATGCAGACGAGGACGGTGAAGTGTACATCGATGATTGTAGGCATGTAGCTCGATGGGTAAGTCTGGGGTTGAACTTGTCGCAGTTGTTTTCCCAACACCTGCAATTCAGCAGGTCACGGTCATTGGATGACCTCATTGTGATCTGACTTCGTCTTTGTGTGACTTCGCCCCTCATTGTGATCTGACTTTGTCTTTGTGTGGCTTCGGCCCCTCATTGTGATACAGCTTCGTGCTGTGCAGCTTTGTCCCCTCATTGTGATACAGCTTCATGCTATGTGGCTTCGGCCCCTCATTGTGATACAGGTTCGGCTATGTGGCTTCGGCCCCTCATGTGATACAGCTTCGGTCTTTTTTGCTTCAGGCCATTGTGATGATTTGTAGCTTCGGCTGAGTGGCTTTGAGGCCATTATGACATTTTGCAGCTTCGGCTGAGGGCTTTTGGGCCATGTGCGATGTATTGGTATTTCCGTTGGAGCCTTCGGGCATTGTGGTTCGTATCTATTTCAGGTTTGGTTTGGTTTACCTTCGCGTAATTCGCTGTTGTGTTCTATATTATTGATTCGACGTTGTGCACTTGTGTTCTAACATGTTGAGTAGGTATTGATCGTAGGCCATGGGCATAGTGTATCACGAATGCTCGGTTCTTACCTTGGGTTGTGAGCACCTCGTATTACCATTGTTGTACCGTTTATTTTGCCTTTGGATGCATATCATGTTGTACATGTACGTTATATTCATTATATGGATGACTGACCCCGTGGGGGCGGAACATGTTCTCATGTGTCAGGTGTTTGAGAGGAGAGAGTTGAGACACATATCATGACGATGGAGACGAGGCATTCGAGCGATACTAGTCCCAAGTTGTTTCGGTGTTCATGTTGGGCAATCAGTTTGGAGTGTTCTCCAGTTTGTCAGTTATTATCATTTTGTGTTATCCGAGCAAGGCTCGCGGATGTTGTATTTTTATTTTGGCCATGTAGGCCCATCGTTGTCATTGAAGTTCCACATCGGAATATTGTGTCGGATATCATACAATGGACTGTGATTTTCCTTTTCAGTCAGTCTGTTGTAATTTAGTTGTGTTCGCCTGGTGGATTTCCTGGTATGGGGTCCACGGCACTGTAATAACTCAATGGGATTTGGGGGGTGTTACAGAAGATGGTATCAGAGAAATAGGTTGTGAGACACCCTGATATGTGAGTTATATGGCTCTACCGACGCGGTAGTAGTGGGGCTGTCAGGTTATGACAATCTGGACAGTCGGGTTATGTGAGTCGTGATGGTTGGACGACTGTATGAGTCATTCGTTCATCAAGTCGTTGTCAGTGAGAACTAGTATCGCAAGACCTCGAAGCTTCGTATGACCTATGTAAAGACTCGATTCTCTTTTATGTTCATACATTCATTATGTATTTGATTATACATGTTTTGTTTTGACCTGTATGTAACATTTGTGTTACGATTGATTCATGATTATTTGTTTTGGAGCATGTGGGCTATGTATTGGCTATGATTAGCATGATTGATGTGATTGTTTATCTGTTGAATATATATACTCGTTTTTTGCTATTGACTTAGCATTCTGGAGTGGCCGTTGAGGCATATTTGAGCTATGATCATGATCGAACGTTATTCTTTCAGTATGGAAAGAGGGATCCGAGGATGTGACAGAGGGGTTAAAGGATATAGAGCGGGCTGGAACCCAGAATCTCATGTTTATGCGCGTGCAGACGCCGAGATAGATCAGAGTTCGGCTGGTGGTGTCACGTACGCAATCGATTCTCCTTCGGGACGTCATACTCGAGAAGTCGATCAGACTGAGAGTGGACAAATCGACCCTTTCTTGATAACAATCGTATAATCCTCTTCCAGAAATCGGGCATTGGTGCTAGCAATGACCTTCTGATCCTCGGGACTATAGAGCAAGCCACTCTTCGTTCCCTTAGGATATCCTACAAACACTCGTATTTCTGTACGAGATGCCAACTTATGAGCTTCCTTATTCAGCACTGTGCCGGAGTACCCCAAATCCGAACATGTCCTAGATTGGGCTTGCGCCCACTCCACAGTTCCGTGGGTGTTTTTGGAACTGATTTCGAAGGCACTAGGTTTATAATGTATGCCGCAGTTTCTAAGGTGTATCCCCAAAACGAAATAGGTAAATCCGAATAACTCATCATTGATCTAACCATTTCTAAAAGAGTTCTATTCCTTCTCTCAGCAACACCATTATGTTGTGGAGTTCCTGGCGCAGCGAGCTGGGACGAAATCCCCTCATTTGCCAATAAATCCAAAAACTCTCTACTAAGGTATTCGCCACCACGATCAGATCATAGTGACTTGATACTCTTTCCATGACGCTTCTCTGTTTTTGCCTTAAAGTTTGTGAATTTGTCAAAAGCTTCAGACTTACATCGCATCAAATAGATGTATCCATATCTCGAATAATCATCTATAAACGTGATGAAGTATTTGAAACCAACCCTAGCCTGGACATTCACTGGACCACATACATCCATATGAACCAATTCCAATACATTTTGAGCATGGTTTTCCTTGGTCTTAAAGAACCTTTTGACCATCTTACCTTCTACACACGATTCACAAATTGGAAATAACTCAACTTGGAGGTCATCCAATGAGCCATCATCTACCAGTCTTTGAATCCTCCTAAGGTTTACATGACCTAACCGTAAATGCCACAGATATATTTGGTTTATGCTCGAAGGTTCTTTTCTCTTTTTAGGTTCAGATAAAGAGTTAATCGATTTATGTTTATACATGGGAGTTTATGCAATATTAATGACATATAGTCCATCAGTAAGAATACCTTTGCAAATAAATTCACTGTTTCTTCTTCTAATGACAGCCTCGTCGTCAAAAGAAACTTAACAACCATTGCATTTTAATTTAGAAATCGAAATTAAATTCATTCTAAAATCCAGTACTAATAGTACATTATTGAGGACTAATAATTTATCATTAATCGTCACCACTCTCACTGCAACAGTCATAAGCCTATAATAATCACCCCAGTTGATGGTAATCTCGCTCGCACTAAGTTTCTTGGTTACCTAAAACCATGCGAGCCAAAGCAAACATGATCAGTAGAGCCTGAATCAACTATCCACGAAGTGGAAGAACAAGCTGCCAAACATGTTTTTGACTACTAGTGCAGAAACACTAGTAGCCGCAAAACCTTGATATCCTTGCCTGAAGAGCTTCTGCAGTTTGAAGCTCTGTCAGCAATTCTGCCAAGGTATACTTCCTACGATTCATATTGTAGTTTAGGCGGAACTGCTCAAAGCTCCTAGGAAAGCTGCCTAAGATGATATCGACCTGCATTTCCACATCGATAGTAGCCCCTAAGATATCAAGTTTGTTTAGATGAGAAATCATCTTTAGAATATGATCCCTTACCAGGGTTTCTTCAGACATTTGGGTCGTCATCAAGACCCTCATAGCATTTTGCCTAGTTGCCCGGTTCTGATGACCAAACATCTCACTGAGATTTTTCATCATTTCCGTGGCCGTGCCCATAATCTGATGCTGATGCTGCAATATATTTTCTAAAGAAGGGAAGATGTAACAGCGTGCCCATACTTTGGTGTCGTACCTGAGATTTTGTGATAATCTGGGTAAAACCTTGTTGTGATTCGAGACGTCAAGTCGTGAGGACTTGGACATGCGATTGATATGGTTCCAAGGACTATATATGTGTGTTGTTTTCCTTTTGTGGCGGGAGTTAGTGTTTGCATGGGCGTCTAATGCAGACGAGGATGGGGAAGTGTACATCGATAATTGTAGACATGTACAATGAGTGGCTCCCGCGGGATGTGTACGCCGGTGTTACAAGTCATCCGGTTGGTACGACTTTCTGGCTGGTCTCTAGCGGCGGGGTCATTATTCGACTGATCTCGCACTTGGTTGAGTGCTTTATCACTTGATTTTCGCCTAGTTCAGGCAGAGAAGGCACGGGGACCCGAGGGGTTGGCCCAGTTACTCAGGTATAGTGATTCGTATGAGGAGTATTCCTGGAGATGTTGTTTTTCGATCCCGATGGATAGTTCATATCCCGAGTTGTTTACCCTTAGTTTCGGGGACGAAACTCCTTTTAAAAGGGGAGTCTGTAATCTTCGGGGGTAATTTTTGTTCTTTCATTTTTACTGTGGTGTTGTACATATTTATTTGGAATTGCACAAGAGCTGTTGTCTTTAACTGATACGATGTATATTATATTAGGGTATTTCGGTACCGTAATATTTATACTTGTCGTCGGTATTGTATTCGCCGTTTGGATGTTGATTGGTGAGTTTGGATTTTTGGCTAAGTATACTAGCCATAGCGTACATTATATATCCAGTATTACGTACGCTACAGGTGGTGTGTTACGTATGTTAAACCATGCTGGATTACGTACGTAACACAGGGTATCAGATCAGATCTATCTTTTGGCGTGTGGGACAGGGCTAGGCTGGATTCCCATGGTTCGATTGGGATAGGCAGGTCAACGCACATTACGTATGCTATACCTTGTGGTTAACGTACGTAATGGTGAGATTGGTTACGTACGTAAGTGTCGTTAACGTACGTAATGGATACCCCATTTTGAGGCAGTGAGTTTTGGACTATGTAGCGTATACTACATAGAGGTGATAACGTACGTTATATTCATAACATACGCTAAGGTGGGTATATAGTGGCCGTAATGCGTTGTGCAGATTATAAAGACATGTTTCATCTTTCATTTCTTCACGACCCATTTTCGATTTTTCTCTCGAGAAATTATCCCTCTGCATCCCTTAGTGATTTCCAACCCCTTCCAAATTGTTTTGGGGCTTCCTAACTTGGATTGGAGCTTGGGAGCTTGTATATCGGTGTGTTTCTTGAAGGGTTTGAGGTTGTTCTTCACTTTCAAGAGGTATGTTGGCTAATCTTTTGTTTAACTCGAGATTATGATGATGTTGTGGTCGATTAGTTCGTGTTTTTATGGATTGTTGGAAGATGGTATGATTGTTCATAGTTTTTATGAACTTATGATGAGGAATATGATGTAGATGACTTGAGGTTGATTGTGTTCTTGATGTTTCAGAATACTTGGAGATTATAATCATGTCTATGAAGAGTTATGTTAAGATTTTTAGTGATTAACATAGCTTTGAGATGATTATTGTTGTTGGTTGTGTTCTTGAGAGATTATAATCATTTTAGTGTAGGATTATGATGAGTTATGCGGATAATTATCATAATCTTAAAATGGTTAAGTTAATCTTGTTTATTAATCCAACATTCTTGAGAAATTGGTGATTGCTATTGGTGGAGACATCATTGTTTTGATAGATCAGAGTTTGGCTGGTGGTGTCACCTACGCGACCGATTCTCCTTCGGGACGTCATACTCGAGAAGTCAATCAGAATGAGAGTGGACAAATCGACCCTTTCTTGCTTATGAGTGGCATGATGGCCCAGATGACTCAAATGACACAGATAGTGGAGACCATACAGGCCTCGATGGTTCGTGGTCCACCGCAGCAGGGATCCCAGGTGCCGTTTCGTGGGCAGACTGGGGGAGTGAGTTATATTGTTGGCGATATCTCTCGTCAGAGGCCGCCTACTTTTGAGGGTTCGTCGGAACCAGCTGACATTGTTTATTGGCTTGAACATTTTGATAAACTCTTCGACATGGTTTAGTGTCCGGAAAAGAGTAAGGTGGCAGTAGCGGCTTACCAATTTAGTAAGGGCGCTTATTCTTGGTGGCTTTCTATGAAACTACCGATCGGGATTGTATTTGGGGCGAGTTCAAGACTCTCATGTTAGAGAGGTATTATCCAGCTCCACTTCGTGAAGCCAAGTTGTCAGAGGTATTGAACCCCGAATCCATCGAGGACGAGGGTGTTGTTGTCATTGCTGAGAAGTTTCATGGACTTCTTTAGTTTGCTTCATCTGGTATCCGTACTGAGACGGATAAGATCAAGTATTTTAGCAAGAGGCTAAACCCGCGGTTGAGGATGCAGTTGTTCAACCATAATTGTAACTCACTTGGTGAATTCATTGAGAAGAGTCTTGGAGCAGAGGTTTTGATCAAGGAGCTTGCTCGGAAGAACCCTTCGGTTTCTTCTGGTGAGAGGACTAGGATGCCGGTTCGTTCATAGGGACATTAGGCTCCAACGTCAAAGAGGTCATTTTCTAATCGTCTTCGTACTGGGAAATCATCTTCTTCTCAGACGACGTGTTCGACTGTTGTTTGCTTTAACTGTGATTCAGCGGGGCACATTAGCACTTGGTGTATGGTGCCAGCTTTTGCTTGTTTTCTGTGTGGGAGGCATGTACACCTCCAAAAATACTGCAGGAGTTCTAGTGCCAGTAAATCTCGAGAAAGCTCACGGGCTTCGAGATATTTTGTTATTCCAATCCGTACTTCGTCCAAGGGGTCCTATCAGGCTTCGGAAGACAGAGTTAAGGACAACCGAGGAGGAATAGCGAGCTCAGATTTGGGTCTTCCTCGAATCAATGAGATGGAGGAGATTGATGATTTGGAGGATATCGATGTTGGGTACACTTGAGATGTAGCCTTGATTTATGTATTCCATTCTTTGATTTTCGGATTAATGTCTAACTTAATCTGTAATAATATATTGCGGTTGTGAACCATTTGTTGTTGATCTATATTGTAACGATAAGTATTTGGGAATCTTGAGACTTGAGATTGTTTGATTCAATTTGCTTCCAATTTTCTTTTGGTGTTGTACCTGAGATTTTGTGATAATTTGGGTAAAACCTTGTTGTGATTCGAGACGTCAAGTCGAGAGGACTTGGGCGTGCGATTGATATGGTTCCTAGGACTATATATGTATGTTGTTGTTTTCCTTTTATGGTGTGAGTCAGTGTTTGCATGGGCGTCCGATGCAGACAAGGATAGGGAAGTGTACACCGATGATTGTAGACATGTACAAAGAGCAGCTCCCATGGGACGTGTACGCCGGTGTTATAAGTCATGCGGTTGGTATGACTTTCTGGCTGGTCTCTATCGGCGAGGTCATGATTCGAATGATCTCGCACTTGGTTGAGTGTTTTATCACTTGATTTTCGCCATGTTCAGGTAGAGAAGGCACGGGGACCCGAGGGGTTGGCCCAGTTACTCAGGCGGAGTGATTTGCATTGAGGAGTATTCCTGGAGATGTTGTTTTTTGATCCCGATGGATAGCTCATATCCCGAGTGGTTTACCCTTAGTTTCGGGGACGAAACTCCTTTTAAGGGGGGGAGTATGTAATATCCGGGGGTAATTTTTTTCTTTGGTTTTTACTGTGGTATTGTGCGTATTCATTTGAAATAGTACAAGAGCTGCTGTCTTTAACTGATATGATGTATAGTGTATTAGGGTATTTTGGTACCGAAATATTTATACTTGTCATCGGTATTGTATTCGCCGTTTGGATGTTGCTTGGTGAGTTTGGATTTTTGGCTAAGTATACTAGCCATAGCGTATGTTTTATGTCCAGTATTATGTATGTTACAGATGGTGTGTTACGTACGTTAAACCATGCTAGATTACGTACGTAACACAGGGTATCATATCAGGTCTGTCTTTCGGCATGTGGAACAGGGCTAGGCTAGATTCCCGTGGTTCGATTGGGACAGGCAAGTCAACGCACATTACGTACGCTATACCTTGTGGTTAACGTACGTAATGGTGAGGTTGGTTACGTACGTAAGTGTCATTAATGTACGTAATGGATACCTCGTTCTGAGGCATTGAGTTTTGGACTACGTAGCGTATGCTACGTAGAGGTGATAACGTACGTTATATACGTAACGTACGTTAAGGTGGGAATATAGCGGCCATAATGCGTTGTGCAAATTATAAAGACATGTTTCGTCTTTCATTTCTTCACGACCCATTTTTGATTTTTCTCTTTATAATCATCCCTCTGCATCCCTTAGTGATTTCCAACCCCTTCCAACTTGTTTTAGAGGTTCCTAACTTAGATTGGAGCTTGGGAGCTTGTAGATTGGAGTGATTCTTGAAGGGTTTGAGGTTGTTCTTCACTTTCAAGAGGTATGTTGGCTAATCTTGTGTTTAACTCGAGATTATGATGATGTTGTGGTCGACTAGTTCGTGTTTTGATGGATTGTTGGAGGATGGTATGATTCTTCATAGTTTTTATGAACTTGTGATGAAGAATATGATGTAGTTGAGGTTGATTGTGTTCTTTATGTTTAAGAATACTTGGAGATTATAATCATGTCTAGGAAGAGTTATGTTAAGATTTTTAGATGATTAACATAGCTTTGAGATGATTTTTGTTGTTGGTTGTGTTCTTGAGAGATTATAATCATTTTAGTGTAGGATTATGATGAGTTATGTGGATAATTATCATAATCTTAAAATGGTTAACTTAATCTTGTTTATTAATCCGAAATTCTTGAGGAATTGATGATTGATATTGGTGGAGACATCATGTTTGTTGTGATGATGATGTTCTTGAGGTAATAGTGATGATATTGGTAATATTATCATTATAGGATGATTAATTTGATGTTGTTCTTGATAATCCTTGTTAAATTGTTTTTCAGAAGTGTTAAAAACATTATGATCATGTTAATTGATCATTAGACTGATTGGAAGATGTTAGAATTCATAGTTGAGGACTATGATATTTGTTTGTGTGATTTGGTCGATTCGCGATTGAACCAAGGTTATCTATTGTGTTGTTTTTATTGATATTGTGTTATTGAATGAATTGTATTTCATTCAAGGTTGTTCGAGTGCTTGTGATCGTCGGAGGACGTCGTTCGTTGGAGGATTTCATCGTCTTCGGTTTGAGGCAAGTTTTATACTTGTACTGGGCAATGAGATTAATGTTATCTTGTAAGTGTATGAATGTGTTGTATCATTTCGAGACATAGTCTCTTCATGATTTTAGGTGATATCAGGGATTTTTTTATATGATAACCTTCGGCAGTTATGCCAAATGTTATTATTGATCGTCTTGTTATTATTGTTGTTGGCAGTAGCCAGTTTGCGGTATCGATGTATCGATTGTTATTGTTGATATTGATGTTCGATTTAGACATCGGTATGAGTGTTGCTATTGATATTTGTGTTTTGCTATCGATGTTGTATTGGCCGATTGAAGGCATTGACATAGTTGATTATCATTTCCGTCGTCGGTAACCAATTAAAGGTACTGAGGCATCCGTTGATTCGTTGTTATCGATTGTCATTCTAAGACAATCGAGGTATTGAATTGGGACTGCGAGGATAGTTCCCATCCACCGAGTCGTTGTTATCGATTGGTCATTCTAAGAAAATCGAGGTATTGAATTGGGACTGTCGAGGATAGTTCCCATCTGCCGAGTCGTTGTTATCGATTAGTCGTTCTAAGATGATCGAGGTATTCAATTGGGACTATCAAGGATAGTTCCCATCCGCCGAGTCGTTTTTATCGATTGGTCATTCTAAGACAATCGAGGTATTGAATTGGGACTGTCGAGGGTAGTTCCCATCCGTTGAGTCGTTGTTATCGATTGGCCATTCCAAGGCAATCGAGGTATTTGAATTGGGACCGCCGAGGACGGTGCCCATCCATGAGTTGTTGTTGTTGTGTTGGCCGACTCAAGGCAGCACACTATCATTCTTGTGAATTCGGTAATTTTGTGATCGTTGTCGGTTGTGATTGTTTGTGTTTGGAGGTTAGTCTCGGCTAGTGCTCGATGGGTAAGTCTGGGGTTAAACTTGTCGCAGTTGGTTTCCCAGCACCTGCAATTTAGCAGGTCACAGTCATTGGATGACCTCATTGTGATACAGCTTCGTGTTGTGTGGCTTCGGCCCCTCATTGTGATACAGCTTTGTGATGTGTGGCTTCGGCTCCTCATTGTGATACAGCTTCATGCTGTGTGGCTTCGGCCCCTCATTGTGATACAACTTAGTGCTGTGTGGCTTCGGCCCCTCATTGTGATACAGGTTCGGCTGTGTGGCTTCGGCCCCTCATGTGATACAGCTTCTCTTTTTGGCTTCAGGCCATTGTGATGATTTGCAGCTTTGGCTTAGTGGCTTTCAGGCCATTATGACATTTTGCAGCTTCAGCTGAGGGCTTTTGGGCCATGTGCGATGTATTGGTATTTTCGTTGGAGCCTTTGGGCATTGTGGTTCGTATCTATTTCAGCTTTGGTTTGGTTTACCTTCGGGTAATCGTTGTTGTGTTCTATATTGATGATTTTCCGCTGGGCACTTTTGTTCTAACCTGTTGAGCAGATATTGATCGTATGACGTGGGCATAGTGTATCACGAATGCTCGGTTCTTGCTTTGGGTTGTGAGCATCTCGTATTACCATTGTTGTACCGTTTATTTTGTCTTTGAATGCATAGCATGTTGTACATGTATCTCATATTCATTATCTAGATGACTGACCCCGTGGGGCGGAACATGTTCTCATGTTTCAGGTATTTGCGAGGAGAGAGTTGAGACACAGGGTCATGACGATGGCGACGAGGCATTCGAGCAATACTAGTCCCGAGTTGTTTCGATGGTCATGTTGGGCAGACACTTTGGAGTGTTCTCCAGTTTGTCAGTTGTTGTCATTTTGTGTTATCCAAGCAAGGCTCGTGGATGTTGTATTTTTATTTTGGCCATGTTGGTCCATCGTTGTCATTGAAATTCCACATCGGAATATTGTGTTGGATATCATACAATGGACTGTGATTTTCCCTTTCGGTCAGTTTGATGTAATTTAGTTGTGTTTGCCTGGTGGAATTCTTGGTGTGGCGTCCACGACACTGTAATAACCCAATGGGATTTTGGGGGTGTTACACAGTCGAGATTTGCCAAAGACTTTGTCTTCCATCACCGGATGGATGTGTGATCTCGCAAGAGAAAGAAGTTTGAAGGAGATAAGATTAGGGGGATTTGGGATGAGTTTTGTTGACAATCCATTAAAGACTGGGGAACCAAAAAAAAGTGAAAGTGGATATACCATCAGTTTCGAAAACCATATATACAAATGAAGTTGAGATATCACCCCCTGAAGATGTTGTTGAGGTATAGAATGCACAAATCAAGATGCAGTATTTTATTGAATTATAGCTTAACATGATTTTTTAAAACATTGTTATTACAGGCTAGTTCAAATTTTTCTGTCAATGCATCTATATATGTATTCATGTAATGTTTTGCTTTGTTAATATAGGTGTTTGTATAGTTATATAAATAAATGAAAAGTCTTTCTAAATGCACAATTATTATGGTTCAATTTATAGCCACTTGTACCCATTTGCCTTATATCCAACTTGATGCATGTATATATGTTTCACAGACTTGTTACTAAACATGAATAATTAAGACAAATAAAAGATGTGTTATCCTCGATGACTCTTTATGAAAAGATTAAAATATTTCCAATTGTTTGTCAGTTTACTGCTTTCAGTAATTATCGTCATTTCCAAACATCAATATCTAACATGTCATACTTTATTGTATTAGCAGGACTATGAGACGAAAGTTCTATCGAAACTGACCTGTCTTGATAGTGATGTTGTTTCTATCATCTCATTGCTTCAGTGTGTCCCTAGGAAGTTGCGAATGATTCTCAATTTGAGAAAATCCACGATGTTGCCAAAAAACTCATTGGGTTAACTAGTAAAGATAAAGGAACACCATAAACATGCGTACCAGAAGAAATTAGTGTGACCCAACAGAATGAAACTTTTTGGAGTAACCCCGAAATGATAGATGCCATCGAGAATATTGAGGAAGCACTTAGCAAGAGAAATGGCTTCTATAGAGAAATTGTCGACATGCATATCCCTAGTTTTAGCCTCAGATTGACTCATGGTGAATGGCAATACTATCTAGGAAGATGTGGTGAAAATGTCAAAGGACTATGAAGAACAAATAACACCTGAAGTTCGAGAACACTTTGAAGTTGAGCATAATATCCATTCTGTAAAGTTTTAATAAACTTAGGTTGTTGATTATTTTTACTGTGCAAATTATTGTTAATAATGCCTTCACACTTCTATCACATGATGCACAAGGACCCATTAACTCTGACGTCAACACTTCCCATAACTAACACTGTTTCTGAGCATGATGTGCCTGACCAGCAGAAAGTAAAACGAAACATACAGAGAACACATTTCTTTAATTCACCATTCATGGCAAGGGCAGTTGATGTTACATCCAAATATGATCAGCAATAATTAATGATTGCCATGTGGATATTAGAAATAACAAAGCTGAGTAGTAAGTTTGTATGTAAAGTCAAACATAATATATGTGTATACATGAAAAAACTGAATAATTAGTTGTTATTTACTATATTTTTTGTCTATCTACACCAACATATTTTGCAGGAATGAGGTGGTGTTCAAATTTAATGAGAATAAGCTCCTGGTGGAAGATATGAGGTCTTTGAGAATGGGGGCGTTTGTGAGTGTAGTTGTTGTGGATAGATGGACAAGAGTTTTGAACAACAAGGAAGGATATCGAACAAAAGTTCTCCACTCATGTACTTCTCGTCGACTTATCCGTGTGTAAGCGCATATTTTAAATTAATTCATTCGTTTTGATGTGAACGGTTATGACAAGATATTTTTTCCTTTTAATCAATACACTATGGTTACACCTATTGAAGGTTGGAGTTTAGAAACAATGGTCAAGACTTTTACGGACAGTTTTGAAGCCTAATTAAGCGACATGAGTGTTGGAGATTTAAAATTCATTGATATGGTATTATTAACTATATTAATAATTTTCTATCCAAACATGTTCAAGTAACCAAGTGCACTTTTAGTTATATACATTCGTACGTAAGTAAATATCGATGCATATGAAGGGAATTTCCGGCATGCATAAGGATATAACGTGATACTCGTAATTCTCTCTTTGTATGTACAGTTGGTAATATGGACGAATCGTACTAAGTCTTGACGAGCCTGGACACCATCCTTTGTTTTGTGTTTAACATTGATAAGTGTGCCAATCACACTATCACAAATATTTTTTTCGACATGCATAACATCTATGCAGTGTCTAACATCTAGATGTCTCCAGTAAGGAAGATAAAAAATATTGACCTCCTTTTCCAAATGTTTGTCTTAACAACCTTCTTTTGAGTTTTTCCAAATATAGTATTTATGTTCTTCACACGATCGTATACTTGCTCACCTGTTAAGAGCATCGGCGCAAGTCCATTTCTGGGAATCTATTAAAAGATTTCCACAATCTACGATACGGGTGATGGCGACTTGTAAACTGTTTTATTTTCATGTTTCAACTGGATGTAGCTTGTGTTTTCTTCATATATAGGACATGCATGATGTCCCTTCACACTATATCCACTCAAGTTTCCATATGCAGGAAAGTCATTAATCGTACAAAATAACATTGCACGTAGCTTGATACTTTGCTGGCGGTAACTATCAAACACGTAAATCCATTTATCCCACATCATTCTCAAGTCATAAATCAACGGACTTATATAAATATCTATGTCGTTTCCTAGTTGATTTGGTCCTGAAATCATCATTGACAACATAACGTACTTCCATTTCATACATAACCAATGATGTAGATTATATATCACAAGTCAAAAAGGCCAAGAGCTATGCTTGGTGCTTAAGTTACCGAATAGATTCAGTCCATCTGTGGAAATTCCAAGCCTAAGGTTTCTTACCTCACTCCCGAAATCTAGAAATAAATGACCCGTTTTCTTCCATTGTGCAGCATCAGCTGGATGACAAATTAGCCCGTCGTATTTTCTATCATTTACGTTCCATGTGAGATTCTTTGCATCATCTCTATTAGCAAACAATCACTTGAACCTTGAAACAATGGGAAGATACCATAACACCTTTGCGGGAGGCCATTGTTGTGTGTTCTCTCCATCATTCTACACTTTGTATCGTGATACCCCACACCTAAGACACTTATGCAATTCTTCAAACTCTTTTCTGTATAGTATGCAATCATTGGGACAAACGTGTATTTTTTGTATAGTCCATACCCATCGAACACAAAACCTTCTTCACCTCATACGTACGCTTAGGCAATGTATTGCCTTTTGGTAGCATCTCATTCATCAACTAGAGCAATTCGGTAGAAATTTTGTCACTCCACCCATTTATTGCCTTCAAATTAACCAGCTTCAACACGGCAGATAGTCGTGTGAAATTTTCACAACCTAAATACAATAGAGTCTCTGAATCACTTTTCAACGCATCATAAACATGAGTTCTTTGAAATGATTCTTGTCCGACATCATGAATCATTTCTTCAAATTGATCACCATCTATATCTACATGAGTGTTTCTAGTTGGAACATCTATTATTTCGCCATGCCATATCTACACCGTATAGTTGGTTTTTATCCCCTCACAAACAAGATGTTCACGAATTGTGTCAGCCTCATGTCGTCTCCCATTCATACACTTCACACAAGGACAAAATTATCTTTCATCGGGTTCGGGCTATGTTGTCGAGCAAATTTAAGAAATTGCTGAATTCCATTGTCATACTTTGCACTCGCACGACTTGTATTCATCCAACTTCGATCCATTTCTTCTTTTCTGTTACACATACTATGAAATTCAATTTGCTATTCTTTTCTATGAGGAAAGAATTTCATTTCTATAAGATTACTAACTTTTTGAAAATTGTTTTGGCAGAGAATGACAAAGGTATGGTTATCCTACTGTTGTTAAATAGAAACATGAACGACGGTTGTCAAATAGAGTTAACTTTGTACTATGTTAGCTTATGGCTTTGTCAAGATTACTAACTGTATCTACATGAACTGTTGGGAGAAGATCCTTAAAATGAAAGTTAACATCTATCCCAAAGGGAGAAAATCCTTAAGAAGTTTACCACATCTATCCCAAAATAATTCGTGTTTCACAAAATAGTGTTGTCAAAAGCAACACACATAATTAAACACACACTCAATTAAATCGATTAAATTATACGACAAATAAGAAGAAAACAACATGTAAAACTACATTACACGCTCACATACACACAGTGCACACACACAAACATTACACTCACAAAGCACACAACACAACGCACAACACACATTGCACACACAGACACACATACTGCCACATAAACAATACCCACACTCACACACACAACACACACTGCCACACACACAATACACACACACGCACACACTGTACACACATACTTCCACACAAATAATACACACACAACACACACACAACACAATATAGACTCACACATAATACACTTGCACACACACTCCCACACCAATACATACACACACACTGCCACACCAATACATGCACACACACAAAACACATATATAGTAAACACACACAATAATCAAAAATCCTTAAACACTAGATACAATTACCAAATAGAAAAAAAGAAGAGAGTTCAGAATAGTTACTTGATTTTAATGTAGAGGACCGCGGTCGATTGTGAAGCGGAGGTCGGGGAGGTCGCGGGTCTATTATGAAGCATCGGGGAGGCAGAGTCGGGGGAGGCAGAAGCATCAGGGAAGAAAGAGAGAAGAAAGAAAGAAGAAAGAAAGGAGACTAGTTAAAAAATAAGATATTATTAACAGCGGTTACAATAAAAACCACTCTTAAACTTGATATAATAAATGTTTAACAGCGGTTATGAGAACAACCACTGCTAAAAAATGAAACCTGACTGCGGTTTTCTAATACCGCCGTTAACCTTCGGACTTTAACAGCAGTTGTTCTCATAACCGCTGTTAAAGTTTCATGATATTTACAATATATGCCACCACACAAATTTAACAACGTTTTTTGATAACCGTTGTTAAAAGTGCGATGTTAAATGGCTATTTTGTAGTAGTGTATTGTCGACAGCACCTTTCTCAAGTCCACTATTGATAAGATACAGTGTTAGGGTGTCATACCATGCCCTGAGTGGTTGCTTGAGACCATACATCGCTTTCCTTAGTCTGTATACAAAATCTCCCTCCTTCGTGTTGATAAACCCGGGAGGTTATTCAACATACACTTCTTCAGCTAGGTCGCCATTAAGGAATGCGCTATTTACATACATTTGATATATGATGAAGTTCTTGTGAGCAGGAAATGTAAGGAATATCCTAATGGCTTCTAATCTGGCTATAGGGGAAAATGTTTCATCCTAGTCTATGTCTTCTTCTTGTCTATAGACTTGGGCAACTAGTCTGGACTCATTTCCTATAACACTGACATTCTCGTCCTTCTTGTTTCAAAATATCCAATTAGTTCCAATTACAACTTGATGGGTTGGTCTGGAGATTAGGTACCAAACATTGTTCATTTCGAAACCATTTAGCTCTTCTTCGATAGTCGAAATCCAATGAGAATTATTGAGAGCTTCATTGATCAAGATGGGTCCAGATTGTGTTAAGAATATAGCTAGTGTGCAGATGGCAAGTCTCTTAAGTTCAGCTTTGGACTTCCATACAGGGGATGTGGATTGTTCAGGTCCAAATTTTGTTTCCTCCTGTGCACAGAGTACAGTTCCTTATGTATTCTGTATTCTTCTTCTGGTGGAAACACCAGCATTAATATCACCAATTATTAACTCCTGAGGATGATCTCTTAACCATCTCCTATTAGATTCTAATTCGGCATCCCTTGTTGTGTCCTGTTAGGCTGTAGGTTTCAGCTTCAACTTCCACAACATTAGCTTCAACTACTTCTTCTGTTGTTACAGTAGCGGGATTAATTTCTAGATTGACAACAGGTTCTTCCTAAGGTTGTGGAACTTCCTCAAGAGATAAAGTTTGGATGACTTGGGTTAGGTTATCTGTTCCTGTAGGATCGTAATAGGTTCATCAAAGACCACATGGACTGACTCCTCTATAGTCAGTTTTCTTTTGTTGAAAATCCTGAACGCCTTGCTGACAGAGGAGTATCTAACAAATATACCTTCATCAGATTTCTCATCAAAGGTCTTGAGCTGATCCTTCCCATTATTAATAATTTAAGAATATAACATTTGTATTGAAAAAGGGGGAAATGCGCAACCATATGAGTTTTATTATTCCATACCTCATATGCGGTTTTGTTGTGGTGCTTGTTGATGATAGAGCAGTTTTGTGTATGGCATGCTGAATTTGTTGCTTCCCCCCAGAAATATTGTGGCGACTTGCTTGCAACAATCATTGTTTTTGTTGCCTCGTTCAACGTCATGCTCTTTCGCTCGGCAATACTATTTTGTTGAGGAATCCGGGTTGCTGAGTATTCTGGTTGTATGCCATTTTCTGCACAGTCTTGCTCTATGAAGTGATTTATGAATCTTGTGCCTTTGTCGGACCGAATGGATACTATTCTTAGCCCTTTCTCATTCTGAAGATTTTTAAGGCGTTCCAGCAACTCTATGGTTGTCTCTTTCTTCTTTCTCAGGAATATGGTCCATGAATACCAGGAGAAACCATTAAGAATGACAAGATAATATTTCTTACCTCCCAGGCTCACAGGGTCTACAGGGCCATAAAGATCCATATGGAGTTAATCCAGGACCTTGTGGGTTGACAGATATGATTTTCTCTTCAAAGAGTTCTTGACTTGGTTGCCTTTCTGACAGGGTCCGCAGACGCCATTCTTATGAAATGATATATCGGCAAGCCTTTGACCATTCCCTGTCGGGACAATTTGTTGATGGTCTTGAAGTTGGTTCCTTTCCCTCTTGTTATTCTTTTGAATTTATCACTGAATCACACCTTTGGACCTCGACATTCTACATAAACTATTAGCTCGGTGATATCTCCTGTCATGTGGCGAGAACATCCATTGTTGAAGTACCAAATGTTCTTTTCCATGATATCCTGTAATCAAGAATTAAGTAGATTTAGGTCCCCTTTGATCTTTGGGTCCTTGGTTATTAGTACTTTTAGGTACCCAAATTTGTCTGACTGTAATATCCGCATTTTATTTTCCCGGTATTCTCGTTTTCGGTGTATTTCTCGTTTTTAGCGATCCTCGTGTAACCGTATTAATTTTTGAGAATAGTTGTTTCGAGACTTTTTGTTATCCAGTTCTACGTTTATTGGTTCTTCTGTCGCTCATTGATCTAATTCTCGTAATTGTTGTTCGGAACCGCCGTTTCGGGGTTGCCGTGAATCCATCCTATGTTATTATGCGTTTTGAGATGTTTCATTTGAGGTTTCGTTCATGTTTCGGTGTTTTAGGGCCGTTATTATTTCATGTCTAGCGCGCGCTAATATTTCTGCATAGCGCACGCTAAGAATCCTTTAGTAGCGTACGCTACGTTTGCTTTGTAGCGCGCGCTAGCGAGCTGAGCCATGGGAGTGGCAGTGAGCCTGTTTCTGATCCCAGTCCTCTGGAATAATAGTTTAGTGCATGCTACGTTTGTCTAGCGCACGTTATTTGTCGAAGGCTAGCGCGCGCTAGGTGTCCGGTAGTGCGTGCTAACGCTACTGGGCAGTTTGTTCTGGACTCGTTCAGGTGCCCAGGTAGCGCATGCTATAGCCCGATAGTGCGCGCTACCGAGTTGTTGTTAGCGCATGCTAGATAGTAGTAGCGCACGCTAACGGTCCAGGACAGTGAGTTCTGGACTGTAATATAACTGGGTAGCGCATGCTAACCTTTAGCCCTTAGTGTGCGCTAAGCCGTGTGGCTATAAATACCCAGGAGTTGACTTTGGACGGATCTATTTCTCATTTCACCTCCTTCCCCGCGGCTTAGACGATTTTGGGCGATTTCTTGGCGATCTCTTCTTCCAATCACCTCAACCACCATCTTTTTTGAGTTCTTGGTGTATAATAACAACATCAACATGAATCTTTCATCCCAATCCAAGGTAAATCTTCTAAGAACCCTACTTTTGAGTAAATTTGGGGTTTTGGTATTTTGGTCCGATTCGTTCCGTTTTATTGGTTAATCCTTGATGAATATGATTAATCTTGTTGATATTCTTAGCTTTCCTATGGATTCATGGTATATTTCATAGTTTTGCGTAGTCTAGAGGATTTGGTTGTGGTCCACCCTCGTTGTTGTTCCTATTCGAATATACATGAATCGTAGGCGGGTTTTCGGGTGTATTCCATTTCCGTATTCGTTTAGATATTGTTGTGATTGTATTCTTCGAATCGTTACGTTCGATTTCGCCGGTTCCTCGCAGTCGTGTTTGATTCTTCCTTTCCGTTCGTGTCACCGTTTATTGATCGAGGCAAGTACCCTTATGAACTTACAATCTTGACATGGTAGTTTTGCATGAGAAATTGTGTGTGTGTGTATGCTCACTACGGGTTAGATCCGATGGGGTCTCGGTAGGGGTCCACGGAGGGGTGGATCAACGAGCTTTGCTTTTAACCACTACGGGTTAGATCCGACGGGGTCTCGGTAGGGGTCCACGGAGGGGTGGATCAACGGTTAATTGTGGTGCATTTTTACAAATGTGTTTTGGATTATGGCGTTTCCGGAAATGTGTGTTTCAACTGAAGTTTTCTGAATTGCATGTTTGACTATATGTGTAAGGTGTAAGTTGTTCATCTGGTTACTTGTACTAGCGTAATTGCTAACCCCTCTGGGGACCCGTTTTGAGGAAATTCATTTTATGAATTTCAGGTCAGGTCCTTCGAGACGAATGGGCACTGGACCAGTATGCGGATGACGGCCGCGCGTGATGATTGTGCAAAAGTGTGTTTTCTTGTTATCCTGTCTTTGATGTGTTTCACCAATTGTAAACTAATAGAAGTACTCGAGTACTTAGGCATTTTTATCCGTTCAGATTGTAGTATGTTTGTCTATGGTATTTGTATTGAATGATTTTGTTGTGTTTGACCGGTTGAACCGGGTGGACTATTTTGTTTTGCGTTTGTATGACGTGGTGTTATTATGTTGATCCCACAAGTCGGCGAGTATACTTTGGTCATTAGCCTGGTGAGTTCCATGTAGGGATCCGCAGCGCTGTAATATACCCTGGATATCCTGGGGGTGTTACACTGACAACAATGGATTTGCTGTAGGTTGTGTTAGGTCCTCTTTTGCGAGATTAACATGTGGCGGGTACGTAATCACTGTAAGCATTGTTATTATGCATGTAAAATTGAGAATGCTTGTTCCAGTAAGGTTTTTATCTGGGGGCAGGAACCGTGTTTCTCTGCCTTCTGGATTGTCTTCTGGGTTTCCATTCGGATTCCCAGACTTAATGTTGGTGGAATTGTACGACAGCTTGCTTACGAGAAAGATACCTGGGTTCCTATACCTAGTATTGAGGAGCAGCGTACTATTGGTAGTACTGAGGCGCATGTTGTTGGTGGTACTTGGGTGCATCCTTCTTCTTTGTTGGCGATGATGTCAATATGCTTGGGGAGCATATTGTTGATATTTTTCATTGCGTCTTACAAGCTTATGAGGCTATGCGGTCCACTGTTTGCGATATAAGCTTGGTGGCAGAATGGCAGCCTTTGATTTCTGAGAAGGTACAGCTGCAGCCTTTCCTTTGTCTACAATTGCAGCCTATGGAACTTCCTCTGGACAGGTTCCACCCCTTTGACAAATATCGTACTGGTTTTATATTGTTGGAGAACGAGTTGTATCCTAAACCATGTTTATCATGGACATGTTGTCCAGTGCTCATAATGTCTTACATCCCCCTAGATGATTTTTCAAATGACTTGATGATGGTCTACAGTTCTCCTTCTCTTTTCTTGAGAAGTTGTATCTTGGCTTCCAGCAAAGCATAATCATTTGTCTTATATTAATTATGAGATTTTATCTAATTTGGTTCAGTTGAAAGTTAATGATTGCTTTCCATGAGTGACCTAGCTATTTTCGCAATCTAAAGATACGCTTTCATAATTGACTTTTAGCAAGTCATTTTCGTCCTTCATCTTAGGTTAGATAGAGAGAATTGTAGGTTTTCTTGTTTAAGCATCTCATTGGCATTTTGAATGGTCCGAAACTCATTCGTCATGTTTTCAAAGGTATGTGATGCATTTACAGGGTTAACTGAGGTTAGCTTACCTCAGCATCACTATCATCATTATCCTCTTTCTTTACCACAAAGCACATGTAGGCTTTATATTTGATTTCAGCATCAGAGAAGTCACTGTTTGTGACAGCTCGTAGGTATTCCTCTGTTTTGATAGCTATTGGCGCGTCTTCTAATTCCTCGATCAGTGCCTTTAGCTTATTTCACGTCTTTTCTCATCCTTCTCTTGTTGCTCACCCTCTGGTAGCTTCTGTACCTTAGGATGAGGACATCTATTTTCATAGTATCCTTGTTTCCTGCAATTATAGCATAGACTAGAGTCTTTGGAGGATGGTAAATCATAGCTTACCTTTTTGAAGGGTTTAAGTTTGTAGGGTCCTTTCCAGAATTCATTAGGATTTCGGAATGAATTCCGGAACTTGTGCATGAGCAAAGTCATTTCGTCGTGTGACAGGATGTCATCATCACTGTCAGCGGCTTTGGATGTGCTGGGGGCAGAGCTGTGTCTCCTGTCAGATACAACGACCAGTGTTGTAGTCTTGGCAGGGGACTCTTCAGCCTTGTGTCTCCCGTCAATGTCATACTCGAAAGCTTTGAGGTTAGAGAAGAGGTCAAATGTAGATATTTCATTAAGATTGCAAGACACATGCATAGTTGTGGTCCTAATATCCCAACAGGCACGTAGTGATCTAAAACTTTTGAGATTTTTCTCTTTTGGGGTGTACACGTTGACCAAAGCTTCAAGTTCACCAACAATGCCAGTGAATCTGAGATCAAGTTCCCCAAGTATTTCAGTAGATTTCATTTCAAAATATTCAAACCGCTGAGTAATTTTTAAAATTTTGTTTTGTTTTGAGAGCTCAGTTCTCTCACAAATTAACTTGAGTTTTTCCCAGATTTCTTTAGTTGTCTTACAGCTTTTTACCTTCGAGAATGTCCCTTTTTCGAGAGTGATAAATAGCGCATTCTTAGCAACATCATATAGATTTGCACGCTTGCGTTCATCGATTGACCATTGTTCCCTTTCTTTCTCAAGCATTTTTGCATGAGGTTGGCCTTCTATCTTGGCAGCCAGGTTGATCTTCATAATTTTGATAGGTTCTTCCTATATCACGAAGATCATCTCATCATGCACGGCAGCAAGATGAGCTTCCATCCTGATTCTCAGTCATCAAAGTCATTAATAGAAAACATGGGAACTTTGCTGATCATTGATGCATCCATGGAAATAATATAGGATGAATGATAAATATATGAAAATGCAGTTTCCGAAAGTTAGTGATTTGGATCTAATTCAAGTTAGAAATCGACTGATTCTTTGTAGAATCAACCGCTCCGATACTACGTATTGGTCACGATATACTTAACTTACATCTTAAGGGGGTTGAATGAGTTGTACTCTTTTTCGAAGTTTGTTATGCATAGCGGAAGTCTTAAAATAAGTTGTTCTAAATATAGCAACTGGACAGTCTCTTGTAGCTTGGTGCTTATAAGGTTTTAAAAGTAAGTATACAATAAATCACTGCCAATAAGAAAACAGTAAATATAAGAAGTAATAACACACAATTTAATGTGGTTTGAGGTAAGCCCCTCTACATTCACAAGTCCTCCACACGGGAGTAAATAGTTTATTATAATTACAGTGTACACAGTTGTATGATTTTAACTAAATCGATCAATGTATCGTTCACATAGATTGATGTACACGGCTGTAGCTTAAGCTCACACAGATTGGCTGTAGGCTTCTTTGACTTACTTCTTCTCACATATATTGAAGCTTCGTCTCTGAACTCTCTTCGTCCCACACAGGTCGGAATAGTTCAACTTAGTCCGCACATGGCTAATGATCTCAACAGTAAAGGTTTTGAATCACATGAATCAAAACAACAGTTGTAGGCTATGAAAGTCTTAGTTGTAGTGTGCTGTTCTCAGTTGAGGACTTAGTATTTCTTCACTCAGGGAAATACACTATATGCTTGAAAAAATAAATTGCTCTTAGAGAGTGAATGCTTCGGATTCTTGATTAATCAGTAAGTCAATTTTTCAGTATATGAGAAATGTCCTCTTACTTGGGCTATTTATGACCTTAGAAATAGATACGTTACAAATGTAGTCGTTGGTCGGTTGGTGAGATTTAGACAAATCAGATTGGCTGCTTGCAGAATATTTGAATTAAAGATGTCGGTATTTAATGCTTCAGATATTTTTTTTGTCCGCATTAAATGCGCTTTAGTCTATAATATTTTTGGCTGCATTAAATGATCCTATCAGCACTAATACTCCTTTGAAACCATTAATACTTTGTGAATAAAGAAAGACTTATCTCATAACGATTTAAAGGTCTAAGTCTAAATCTTGTTGGATATTATTTTATTTTTCCAAGTATAATACCTACAGCTTCCTTGCTGTGGCCAACATTTTTTCTTATTGTACTCTTGGAACATCCATTTGGATGTATGATAGATCTTTAGGTGCTGCATGGAGTTCACTGTAGGCAGAGGCTATCGGAAGCATTTCTCAAAATACTTGGGGTCTCATTTTTTCCAACAGTACTGTAGTCCTTCAACAAATTCCACATCATTGACTTTGAATTTGGTGGCAGCAATAAGGGTTCATTTCCCTCTTGTTTGTCCTTTCGATTTATCACCGAATCGGACCTTTGGACCATGCTCTTCTACATAATCGGATAACTTGTTGATATCACCTATCATGTGCCGAGAACATCCACTGTCATGATACTAGATGTCCTCCCTAATATCCCCATCATTACTGTCGCCATCCTCATCCTCTTTGGTCGTTATACTGACATAGACATTATCTTAATTTCATCATTGTAGGAGTCACTATCGGCTAAAACATGTAGACATTCATCCATCTTGTTTGTTGTAAGCATTGCATCTGATTCCCCAATCAGTGCCTTCATCTTACTTCTCCACACTCTACACTTCCTGTCCCTTTCTTGTTGTTCAGCATTCAGTAGCCATTGAATCTTCAGATGTGGACATCTATTTTCATAGTGTCTTGGCTTCCTACAGTTGTAACACAGGTTAGAGTTTCATGTGGATGGTGATTCAGAACTCACTTTGTTTGATGATTTTGCATGTAGGAAGCTTTTTCAGTTTTCTTGATCAATTTTACGAACTTCTGCATAAGCAGTCCCATCTCATCTTGCGAGAGCACATCATCATCATTATCTCATGTGGGAGCAGAGTCCTCTGTCCTGTCACATACATTTGCAATAACTATAGTCTTGGCAGGTGACTCCTCCGCCTTCTCTCTTCTGCCAATATCATAATCAAAAGTCTTGAGGCCAGAGAAGAGATTAAAAGTAGATATTTTATTAAGATTACAAGACATACGCGTAGATGTGCTCTTCATGTCCTAACAAGAAGGGAGAGCTCTAAATATTTTGAGGTTTTTCTCCTTCTGGAAGTATCCCTTGCCTAATGCTTCAAGTTCACCGATAATGCCAGTGAATCTGTTGGGTTTTAATCGAACTAATAAGATTTATGATCTCATCATAAATTGAAATAGAGCAGCGGAAGTATAATATAATATGTAAAAAAACCCGAGGATCAAAGTATATTATCAAAGTACAAAGAACAAGATTGTTACCTCTTGTAGCGTGTTTTCGATTGAGCCTTCTAGAGACGTTACAAGAAGCGAGTGTCCTCTACGGTATCCACACAACGAACAAGTCCCGAGCGTATAACGGATTGCTAGCTCCGATTCAACAAAGATTTTACTTAAATCAATTTGAATATAGGTATGTTCTTGATGATGGTAAGAACAAGAATGCCAAGAATATTATTCAAATGTTCTTGAACTCTGATCTAAAACAACAACTATGAATCTTATTAAATATGTTATTAAAGATCAAACTCATAAGATTAGATGAAGATTAGAAGAGTATTCTAAATACTTTCTTGGTCAAAGAATCAACCTTCAAAGATATGAAGATATATTCTTGATCCTTTTGATTATTCAACTTTTGAATATATCTTCAAGACTTTTGAGAGAGAGAAATATCAAAATTAGATTTTTGATTCTCTCTCCACAAATATGTCTTCACTTGTGATTAAGTCTTGTATGAGCGCTATCACAAGACACTCTTATATAGTCCTCAACATGGCTAAGGGTTCACCAACCCTTTCACCAACTTTTAATCAACCGGAACAAAATAGCTGCTCTACTCGTTTAAGTGTGTGACCCTGTAGGTTCTAATTAATACTGCAATGAGTATAAAATAATTTTTATGACTCAAAAATCATAAGCGGCCTCTACCTAGACATTATGACTACCCGCATTAAAAGAATTAATTCGACGGCACGAATGAAATTTTGTTACTGTATAATATTTAATCCTCTCGTCGCGTGATATCCTAATTAAGCATAAGGCATGGATAATCCGACCTTATATAGCTTAATTAATATTCTTGATCTCAAGTTATAATTGTCCAATTCAAATATTTATCAATAACTCTTTACTGATCAATTTGAGCATGGCCATGCATTTAAATAATTTAACTTATCAAGGGTCCGTAGATATCTTCTCCATTTTATAGGAGGGACAAGTCCCCTCTGGACAAACTACTTCCCTCTGCATAAACCATACTGTATCCAATCACAAACTGTATGGTCCCTTGTTACAGAAGATGTTGGTATTATGTTAAAATACGATACTCATTATGTAGGAAACTGTAGTGTCTTTAGGTAATAAGAACTTAAATAATATATAACAATCAGAGGAATTATAATGACTTAATCCATATATAATTCTCTTTGTTATGTCATATCCAATACGATGTCTCTACATGTATCTATGACGTGATATAACATCTCATGTTCATGACTAGTAAAACATAGTCATCGTATCATCATCATACTCGTAATCATATTACTAGGGATATCTAGAATAAATATTCTTTAATGCTTTAACGAGCTTTACTATCAAGTCACATACTTGATGATCGTAAGCAGAATATTAATTTAATAATATAATCAATATTATATAATAATAAATGTCTCCACGTTATTATTAAACAGTAGACTTAGAGCATTATATTAACAATCTCCCACTTGCTCTTAGTCCTACACAGACATAAACTGGAGACCTATAGCCTTTATATGACCATCATTTTTCTCTTGAGAAAGCGGCTTGGTTAAAGGATCCACTATGTTATTATCCGTGTGAACTTTGCATATCCTCACATCGCAACGAGTGATAATCTCTCGAATGAGGTGAAACTTTCTAAGTACGTGTTTGGATGCTTGTTGTGATCTTAGTTCTTTAGCTTGTGCAATAGCTCCATTGTTATCACAGTGCAAATTTACTGGATCAACAATGCTAGGAACCACATCCAGTTCACCAATGAACTTCCTCATCCAAACAGCTTCTTTAGCTGCTTCCGTAGCGGCTATGTACTCAGCTTACGTTATAGAATCAGTTGTGGTTGGTTGTTTGGAACTCTTCCAGCTAACAGCACCACCATTCAAGCAAAATATATATACCGACTGCGATTTTGAATCATCTTGGTCTGTCTCAAAAGTGGCACCGACATAGCCATTAAGGACCAAATCACTATCTTGACCACCATATATCAAGAACATATCTTTAGTCCTTCTCAAGTACTTAAGTATGCTTTTGACTACGGTCCAGTGAGCCTCACCAGGGTCAGATTGGTATCTGTTGGTTGCACTCAATGCAAATTATACATCTGGTCTAGTACATATCATGGCATACATGATAGATCCTATAGCCGAAGCATAAGGTATCAAGCTCATTTTATCTCTCTCTTCCTTCGAACAAGGACTTTGAGGTTGACTGAGTTTTATGCCATGTGACATAGGTAAGAACCCTTTCTTACTATCAAGCATACTGAACTGTTTCAGTACCTTGTTAATATATGTACTTTGACTTAGGGTAAGAAGCCTTTTAGATCTACCTCTATAAATCCTTATACCCAGTATATAGGCAGCTTCCCCTAAGTCCTTCATTGTAAAACATTTACTTAGCCAAAGCTTAACACTTTGCAAAGTAGGGATGTCATTTCCAATGAGTAGGATATCATCCACATAGAGTACTAGAAAAATAATTGCGCTCCCACTAATCTTCTTGTATACACAAGGTTCGTCTTGATTTCTAATGAAACCAAACTCTTTGATTTTTTCATCAAACCAAAGATTCCGACTCTGGGATGCATGCTTCAAACCATAAATGGCTTTTAGAAGCTTACATACTTTATTAGGATTATTAGGATCGACAAAACCTTCGAGCTGTATTATATATATCCTCATCTAACTTCTCATTAAGAAAAGCGGTTTTGACATCCATTTGCCATACCTCATAGTCATAATATGCTGCTATGGCGAGTATAATTCTAATTGATCTTATCATTACGACTGGCGAAAAGGTTTCATCATAGTCAATACCATGAGTTTGTCTGTAACCTTTTGCCACGAGTCCTAATTTGTATGTTTGTACAATGTCATCCATGTCCCTTTCCTTTTTAAAGATCCATTTGCAACCAATTGCTTTGGAACCTTCAGGAAGATCAATCCAAGTCCATACTTGATTATCATACATGGATTGCATTTCGGATTTCATCCCTTCAAGCCAACTGTAGCATTCAGTGCTAGTAGTTGCTTCATGGTAGGTTGTGGGCTCATCTAGATCCATGAGTTCCACATTGTTGTCATATGTGATGAGAAATACATATCTCTCAGGTTCACGATGATAACGTATAGACCTGCGTAGAGCTGGTGTAGAAGAAGTGGTCTCGACATCTCTATGTGAGTTTAAATCAGTTTTATCTAAAGGTTCAGTATCTATTTGTGGCTCTCTCATCTCATGAAGAGTTATTTTGCTCCCACTATTTTTCTTGGAAATAAATTCCTTCTCAAAGAATACTCCATATCGAGCAACAAACACTTTGTTCTCTGATGGGATGTAAAAGTATCATTTAGTTTCCTTAGGATATCTCACAAAAAGACATTTATCCAATTTGGGTGATAATTTATCAGTGATAAGTCGCTTCACATAAGCTTCACAACCCCAAATCTTAAGGAAAGACAAAACAGGTTGTTTCCTTGTCTATATCTCATATGGTGTGCTTTGAACCGATTTATATGGTACTTGATTTAAAATGAATGCAGTCGTCTCTAAGGCATAACCCCAAAAAGAAATTGGAAGATCAGCTTGACTCATCATCGATCTAACCATGTCTAACAAGGTTCGATTTCTCCGTTCTGACACACCATTCCATTGAGGTGTTCCAGGTGGAGTTAGTTGTGAAATAATTCCACAATTTTTAAGATGATCGTCAAATTCATGGCTCAAATATTCACCACCATGATCCGATCATAGTGCTTTAATTGTTTTGCCTAACTGATTTTGTACTTCATTTTGAAATTGCTTGAATTTCGTAAACGACTCGGAACTTATGACTCATTAAGTAGATATATCCGAATCTGCTTAAGTCATCCGTGAACGTTATGAAGTATTGGAAGCCTCTTCTAGCATTTGTATTCATTGGCCCACAAATATGTAATATCCGACGGAATTCTTACTTGCTGTTGTACTATTCGGATAATTTAATACTGTTGTAATCTTGTTGCATTTGTGAAATGAATATTGATGTTGGAATATAACATAATAGACTTGAATAAAATGATCACTCGTATTATGTTTGAATTTTCAGTGTTGTAGAGATAAGTGCATATTGAACTATTAAAAACCTGAGCCTAACGTACGTTAATCGTAAGTCATAGCGTACGCTATTTTGAGGCCTTTACGTATGTAACGGGGTGCCTGTTACGTACGTAACCGGATCTGTCGGATCCGATCTCATCTTTCGGCGCGTGGGGCCGGGTGGGTTTCGAATATCTGATTTTTGGAGCCAACCTAGTTGACCCACATTACGTACGTAATGCTTCTCGCGGTAACGTACGTAATGAAGTTCGTATTTCATCCGAACCTATGGATTTAGCTTACGTACGTAACACTTGTTGTGTAGCGTACGTACTAATCATCTTTATTATAAAAAGACAACTTGTGTCTTTCATTTTGCACGACCAACCTCCGATTTTCACCCATATAATCATCCCCTTCATCCCTAGAGCAAGTTTACCTTCTTCCTACTTGTGTTGGAGCTTTACATTTTGATTTTGGAGCTTGTTGATTGGAACTTGGAGACATTCTTGAAGCTTATATTGTGTTCTTGTGGTTTGGTGTATAGTTCTCCATTTCTGAAGGTATGTTCTGCGATTTAACCCTATAATCTCGAATTTAATATGATAGTGATTAAGTATATTTCACCTAGTGATGAATTAATCAAAATAAACATGTTGTAGTTAAGCTTTCAACAACTTAATGATGAAACATGATGATTAGAGGGTTTGTAATGGTGTGTTCTTGGTGTTTTAATATGGTAATGATCATGTTTAGTTTAACCACACTCTCCTTGCTAGACTTATAACACCATTGGTATAATAATAATCCTTGTTCCATTGTAATGTAAATGACTCATTGGAATAATTACCATAAATGTTTTAGGAAACCTTGTTGATCATTAGAAGAATGAAATAATCTTCTTGAACCTAGGCTAAGCGAATTCAGAGGTGTGTTGTTTGAATCCCCAGGTCAGTTGGAAGAGTATAAGAGTGGTGCTAAACTTGAGATAATCTTCATAACCATGATATGGATTTACAACTAATTAACTCAACATAAGTAATTGTAAGTAGTGCAGATTTTACTTTTAATCACTTAAGATGTTCTTGATAAGATTAAAGGATAGGAGATTATTGTTTAAAACATTATGGAATGATTCTTGATCCAACAAACATTTGGTATCAGCTTGTAATCAATTGTGAGAATTGAATGGTATGGATAAAGTTCTTGAAGTAACACTTTAGAAGTTAAACTACTCAATCGGAAATTAAGATGTTATCTCGTGAAAATTCGGTGTAGATGATCATATAAACGTATTAATGAGCAAAATATACTTCATTCAAGGTTGATTGTTCGAGTACACAATATTAGTTGAGGACCGTTCGTTCGTTCCGACAAGAAGAGGACTATTCCCGTCTCCGTATTGAGGCAAGTTATCTTGCTTGGTTATAATGATGTGTGGATTCTTATGATGATTATGCATTTCGTGTATATGACACACTTATGAACTTGTGTCTTGTGATTTGATGTTGCTCTTAATGATGTCCCGTTTTTCATCATGGGATTGTATTCCCAAGTTCGTTACTTTTGGACCCTTGATATTGTTGATCTTGTTGTCATCTCGGTGAGTCCTCGATCCTTATGCGGATTTTGTGAAATTCTTGAATTCGTTGTCATGTTGCATCGTGACATATCCGGAGTCATATCTACGTTCCGATTGGATATTGTGTAGGATTTTTAGCCGGGCACATATATAGTCATGCGTGAATATTTTCCGTGAAAGGCTGTGCACACGAGACGTAGTTCGTTGAGGCTAATTAGGTACATTGTCCCACGTATATCCTGGATTCCGTATACGGGGTGGACATGTGCACTGACACATATTCGGATCGGGCGTACTGTGATGTCCCTCTTGAGCCGTAGTATCTTAGTCGCTCACAATCCATTTTTATACGTGGATGTGTTCGACGTTTTGTGACTGAGCGTTCATACGCCCGAGGGGTATGTTCGTTAGTCGGGGCGTTATTCTTGAAATCTCATATGCGTGAATTGTATACTATCTTGAGAATCATTTATCATGTATATCTGACCCTGTGTTGGGCGAAATACTTGTGTTGTATTTTAGGTCGTGGAAAAGGCAAGGCACGGGAAGATCAAGGTGATGACGAAGGGTTCGAAGGATACTAGTTCGGGGGCCCCAAGTCTTTCGTGTCCGGTCATGATTGTACCGTGTAATGTTATTTTCCGCTTCATTTTAAGTTTAAACAAATGTATTGTTATTTGAGGTATAATTCATCTTCATATGGATTATACTTACGTTCGATCTGTGTGTAATAAGGCCGTAGCCATATCACTGTAAACTCCACATCGGAGTAAGTATTATGTTTTGTGGTTCGGTATCTCATGTCTTGTGTATTTAATCTGTTCTTTTGATATCGCTGGTGGATCCCGTGGGGGTCCACGGCACCGTAATGGCCGCCTTATCGGGGTGTTACGTAAGATGGTATCGGAGCGGTCGTTTTCTTTCTTTTTGAGTCTTTGTGTATTGAACTAGTATCAAGAGACCTTCGTGTCACGTGCGACCCGTGCGGCGCGATCCTACGAGCCAAATGCGGTACGTATTTTATGGACCATGAATAAACTATTGACATGATATTGATCTACGAATAGATCTCCTTGTTGATCTCGGCATTTTAAGGGTTTGTGGCGGGAATTATCGATTGATGATTCAAATAAAATTGGATTGATTATATGATTGAAATCATTCGACTCAAACGTCGACATGATATTTTGTGTGACCCTCGTAGTGATGATAACTCATTACGAATCGCTTTCTCGAATATGTAATTTCTTCGCCATTAACTTAGCATGAATTCTGATTGGTATCATGAACTATACTTATGATTATCATTGCAAATTGATTCTTTCAGTATGGAAAGAAATTTGAGAGGCCGTGGCAGAGGGGGACGAGGCCGCGGAAGGGGCCGAATCCCGATACCGCGAGCCAACAGACGTGCGAGCGCAGAGCATAGTTCCGCAGGCAGTGATTCGCCTTCTAGGGACCAATCGCACCACAATGGACGCGAGGATGCTCGTGTCAATCCTTACACTGTAATGCAGGGCATGATGGCTCAGATGACCCAAATGGGTGATTAATGGAAACTATACAGAGAGCTGCTACCGACCGGATCGGGGGCCACCTCCTATACATGGCGGGCGGTGAATCGGATCATCGGTGACATCTCGCGCCAACGACCCCGATTTTGAAGGTTCCTCTGAGCCGGCCGATATCGTGCATTGGATCGAACACTTCGAGAAGTTGTTCGATATGGTAGACATCGATGAGAATCGCGTCTCCGTAGTGACTTACTACTTGGGCAAGGGTGCCCACACTTGGTGGCTTTCGGTGAGGCCAGCTGATGGCGTATGTACTTGGGAAGAATTTAAAAATCTCATGCTAGATCGTTACTATCCAGGTCCTCTCCGCGAGGCCAAATTATCAGAATTGCTGAATCCGGAACCGTCCGAAGATGATGACGTACTATCTATCGCCGAAATTCCGTGCACTTCTCCCTTTTGTCATGACGAATGTCCACACATAAGATGATAAGATCAAATACAATCTCAAAAGGCTTAAACCCCGAATGAGAATGCAGCTGTTGAACCATCGTTGTGTGACCCTACCGGAGTTCATCGAGAAGGCTCTGGAGTACGAATTGACCGTGAAGGAAATTTCCAAGAAGCAACCGCAGTCTAACAACAAGAAATTTAGGAACCAGAACCAGTCAGACAGCAACCGGGGAGCATTCAAGAGACCCCAACCAGTGCCAAATCCTTCTGAACGGCAACCTACGGCATCGAAGCCAACCGGATCGCAACCTCGAGCGGTCAGCCTATCTGTTGTGTGCTATAATTGTGGAGACCCGGGACACATCAATTCGAAATGTCCTAGGCCAGCCGTGTCATGCCATACTTGTGGGAAGAACGGACATCGTGCTCGTTATTGTAGGAGTGGACTAGGACGTATTCCCGCAGCACCTCATGCTCCAGTACAATCTTCGGTTCAGGACCGTGTACCTCCATCCACTTCTTATCAGACTACCGGGGCAAACAAAGGGATGGGACGTGGAAATCAAGCAGGTACATCTGGTGCAGGGGCTGCAAAACCTAGAGTTTACGAGATGAAGAGGGCTGAAGATCCCGAAGCCAGCATGATTGCAGGTACTCTCGAGATCGATCTCGGCTGTCTGTGTTCTTTTTGATACTGGTGCTTCACACTCCTTTTTATCTACTTCTTGTTTGAGTCGTTTGCAACTAGAGCATGTTATCAATTGTGAACCCTATATAATTGGTCTACCCGATGGTAGAAGAATTGTTGGGAATCGTGAAGTTCAGGACTGCTCGATTCGAATGAACGACCGTGAGTGGTTGTCAAACTTAATTGTGGTCGATTTACCTAAAGATGATGTGATCTTAGGTATCGATTGGATGGACCATCATGATGCTATAATTAGTGTCCATAGCGACGATGGCCGTCACATCGGCGATGGTATTGAGTGTACCTTCCGGGGTGATAATACCCGGCCCGTTAGGAGAATCATCGACACTATGAAAACGGTGAAACCTTAATCAAGGATGTATTGGCTATTGGTGTTACATGACCAAGACTATGAATCGACGATTGAATTGATCGATATTCCGGTAGTCCGAGACTACCTGGGCGTATTTCGGATGAATTGCCAGGCTTACCTCCGCATCGTGATGTAGAGTTCAATATTGAGCTAGAGCCTGGTACGTCCCCGCTCTCAAAAGCACCTTATCGCATGGCTCCGAATGAGATGCAGGAGCTGAAGAGCCAACTTGAGGATTTGACCGAGAAGGGTTACATCAGACCTAGTGCGTCCCCTTGGGGAGCACCAGTACTATTTGTACGTAAGAAGGACGGATCTCTACGTCTGTGTATTGATTATCGTGAGTTGAATAGGGTAACCATTAAGAACAAATACCCATTACCGCGTATTGATGATTTATTGGATCAGCTTCAAGGGGCTGCTGTGTTTTCTAAGATCGACACAGTGCAGGTTACCATCAGTTGAGGATTCGTGAGTCTGATA
This sequence comes from Orobanche coerulescens, assembly GCA_033398695.1. Classification (NCBI taxonomy): domain Eukaryota; kingdom Viridiplantae; phylum Streptophyta; class Magnoliopsida; order Lamiales; family Orobanchaceae; genus Orobanche; species Orobanche coerulescens. The sequence goes on along the minus strand of CM065818.1, from coordinate 88,341,152 downwards.
TTTCGAAGACCGCTTTTCGTACTCGCTATGGGCATTATGAGTTCGTAGTGATGCCTTTTGGACTGACGAATGCACCGGCAGTATTTATGGAGCTGATGAATCGAGTGTTTATTAATTATTTGGATCGCTTTGTAGTCATTTTTATTGACAACATTCTGATCTATTCTCGTGACCATGAAGAGCACGAGCGTCATCTCCATCTAGTTCTCGAGGCGTTAAGGCGAGAGCAGCTTTATGGAAAATTTTCTAAATGTGAGTTCTGGATAAATGAAGTTATCTTTCTCGGGCATGTGATATCAGTTGATGGAGTGCGAGTAGACCCGCAGAAGACAGAAGCTATCCGAGACTGGTTACCACCAAAGAGCGTTAAGGAAGTACGCAGTTTCTTGGGACTAGCAGGTTATTACCGACGGTTCGTGGAGGGTTTTTCCAAAATTGCCCAACCAATGACTAATTTGTTGAGGAAGGATAAGAAATATTTATGGTCAGAGGCTTGTCAGCAGAGCTTTGATGAACTTAAGAGTCGGTTGATTTCGGCACCTATTTTAGTCCTACCGAAAGGAACGGAAGGGTTTGTAGTGTATAGTGATGCATCTAACCCGGGCCTTGGGTGTGTACTAATGCAAACGGGAAGGTGATCTCCTATGCATTGAGACGGCTACGACCTTACGAGGTCAACTACCCCACCCATGATTTAGAACTCGCAGCGGTGGTGTTTGCTTTAAAAATCAGGCGTCATTATACGTATGGAGTAACTGTCGATTTTCACCGATCACAAAAGCACGAAATACATTTTTACTCGAAGGAGTTAAACATGAGGCAAAGAAGGTGGCTAGAACTCATCAAAGACTACGATATCGAGATCCTTTATCATCCGGCAAAGCAAATGTAGTTCTTGATGCTTTGAGCCGTAAGACAGTGCAGGAGCAGATGGTGAGCCGTTTGACAAAGACAGAGAGTTGCAATTGGACCTTATGAGGCCGAAATTGAAGTCAGTTACAGCGTATTCAGGGACAACTTTGCACCCTTGAGATTTCTTCATCTCTTAATGATATGATCAGATCGAGGCAAGTTACGGACCCATTCTTATCTCGAGTCCGGGATGAGGTAACCCAAGGGAAAGCCCCTGGATTCGTGATCCACGAGGATGGATTGATACGATTTAGAAATCGAGTTTGTGTACCCGCTGACGAAGAGTTAAGGAACTCTATCATGAGAGAAGCCCATGCTACCCCGTACTCTATTCACCCGGGATCTAGCAAGATGTATAAGGATTTGAAGCAGAATTATTGGTGGGGAAATATGAAACATGAGGTTGCCGAGTTTGTTTCGAGATGTTTAACCTGTCAGCAGGTTAAGATTGAGCACCATCGACCCGCAGGAATGCTGAAACCGCTCCCGATTCCCGAGTGGAAATGGGAGGACATATCAATGGATTTTATTACTAGATTGCCGACGAGTCGTCGAGGAATGAATACGATTTGGGTGATTGTGGACCGTCTGACCAAATCAGCCCACTTCTTGGAGATTAAGGACGCGTGGGGTCAGAGATTAGCTTGATTGTTTATTAAGGAAATTGTGAGATTACACGGTACCCCCAAGAGTATTGTATCGAGGCCGTGACGCGATTCGTGTCACACTTACGGAAGGCGGTTCATCGTGCGATGGGCACGCAGTTGAATTTCATACGGCTTTTCATCCACAGGCCGATGGTCACCGAGAGAACCATCCAGACTCTAGAGGACATGTTGAGAGCATGCGCTCTTGATTGGAAGGACGATTGGGAAGCCCAGCTGCCTTTGGTGGAATTCACTTATAATAATAGTTGGCACGCTTCGATTCAGATGGCACCGTATGAGGCATTATATGGCCGTCGCTGTAGGTCCCCTTTGTGTTGGGACGAACTATCAGAATCTCTGGGTACGGAACCCGACATGTTATTAGCAGCTCGAGAGAAGATCACTTTGATTAGGAGCCGGTTGTTAACGGCCCAGAGTCGACAGAAGTCTTATGCTGACCACCGTCGACGACCGCTTGAGTTCGAGGTTGGTGACCATGTGTTAATGAAGGTGTCACCTACCCGAGGAGTCTTTCGTTTTGGAAAACGAGGCAAGCTGAGTCCGAGGTATATCGGGCCGTTTGAGGTTTTGGAACGAGTAGGCGATTTGGCTTATCGCTTGGCTTTACCACCAGCCCTGAGCCGGATCCATAACGTGTTCCATGTCTCCCAGTTAAGGAAATACGTTGCGGCCGAGTCATGTACTTGATTCGATGAGATCGATTTATCGGAGGATCATTCGTATGAGGAGCGCCCGTACGAATACTTGAGAGGAGGATCAAACAAGCTGCGTAATAAGACGATTCCCCTACTAAAGGTTCGGTGGTCTCGACACGGGGTCGAGGAAGCCACGTGGGAGACGGAGAGAAGCATGCAAGAGAGGTATCTGAATTGTTTACCCCTTAGTTTCGAGGACGAAACCCCTTTTAAGGGGAGTATGTAATATCCGACGGAATTCTTACTTCTTTGTTGTACTATTCGGATAATTTAATCTGTTGTAATCTTGTTGCATTTGTGAAATGAATATTGATGTTGGAATATAACATAATAGACTTGAATAAAATGATCACTCGTATTATGTCTGAATTTTCAGTGTTGTAGAGATAAGTGCATATTGAACTATTAAAAACCTGAGCCTAACGTAGGTTAATCGTAAGTCATCGCGTACGCTATTTTGAGGCCTTTACGTACGTAGCAGGGTGCATTACGTACGTAACGGCTGTCGGATCCGATCTCAACTTTCGGCGCGTGGGGCCGGGTGGGATTCGAATATCTGATTTTTGGAGCCAACCTAGTTGACCCACATTACGTACGTAATGCTTCTAGCGGTAACGTACGTAATGAAGTTCGTATTTCAGTCCAGTAACCTATGGATTTAGCTTACGTACGTAACACTTGTTGTGTAGCGTACGTAACGAACTGTGTTGTTATAAAAAGACAACTTGTGTCTTTCATTTTGCACGACCAACCTCCGATTATCACCCATATAATCATCCCCCTTCATCCCTAGCGCAATTTTACCTTCTTCCTACTTGTGTTGGAGCTTTACATTTTGATTTTGGAGCTTGTTGATTGGGACTTGGAGACATTCTTGAAGCTTATATTGTGTTCTTGTGGTTTGGTGTATAGTTCTCCATTTCTGAAGGTATGTTCTGCGATTTAACCCTATAATCTCGAATTTAATATGATAGTGATTAAGTATATTTCACCTAGTGATGAATTAATCAAAATAAACATGTTGTAGTTAAGCTTTCAACAACTTAATGATGAAACATGATGATTAGAGGGTTTGTAATGGTGTGTTCTTGGTGTTTTAATATGGTAATGATCATGTTTAGTTTAACCACACTCTCCTTGCTAGACTTATAACACCATTGGTATAATAATAATCCTTGTTCCATTGTAATGTAAATGACTCATTGGAATAATTACCATAAATGTTTTAGGAAACCTTGTTGATCATTAGAAGAATGAAATAATCTTCTTGAACCTAGGCTAAGTGAATTCAGAGGTGTGTTGTTTGAATCCCCAGGTCAGTTGGAAGAGTATAAGAGTGGTGCTAAACTTGAGATAATCTTCATAACCATGATATGGATTTACAACTAATTAACTCAACATAAGTAATTGTAAGTAGTGCAGATTTTACTTTTAATCACTAAAGATGTTCTTGATAAGATTAAAGGATAGGAGATTATTGTTTAAAACATTATGGAATGATTCTTGATCCAACAAACATTTGGTATTAGCTTGTAATCAATTGTGAGAATTGAATGGTATGGATAAAGTTCTTGAAGTAACACTTTAGAAGTTAAACTACTCAATCGGAAATTAAGATGTTATCTCGTGAAAATTCGGTGTAGATGATCATATAAACGTATTAATGAGCAAAATATACTTCATTCAAGGTTGATTGTTCGAGTACACAATATTAGTTGAGGACCGTTCGTTCGTTCCGACAAGAAGAGGACTATTCCCGTCTCCGTATTGAGGCAAGTTATCTTGCTTGGTTATAATGATGTGTGGATTCTTATGATGATTATGCATTTTGTGTATATGAAGCACTTATGAACTTGTGTCTTGTGATTTGATGTTGCTCTTAATGATGTCCCGTTTTTCATCATGGGATTGTATTCCCAAGTTCGTTACTTTTGGACCCTTGATATTGTTGATCTTGTTGTCATCTCGGTGAGTCCTCGATCCTTATGCGGATTTTGTGAAATTCTTGAATTCGTTGTCATGTTGCATCGTGACATATCCGGAGTCATATCTACGTTCCGATTGGATATTGTGTAGGATTTTTAGCCGGGCACATATATAGTCATGCGTGAATATTTTCCGTGAAAGGCTGTGCACACGAGACGTAGTTCGTTGAGGCTAATTAGGTACATTGTCCCACGTATATCCTGGATTCCGTATACGGGGTGGACATGTGCACCGACACATATTCGGATCGGGCGTACTGTGATGTCCCTCTTGAGCCGTACTATCTTAGTCGCTCACAGTCCATTTTTATACGTGGATGTGTTCGACGTTTTGCGTGACGTTCATACGCCCGAGGGGTATGTTCGTTAGTCGGGCGTTGTTCTTGAAATCTCATATGCGTGAATTGTATACTATCTTGAGAATCATTTATCATGTATATCGACCTGTGTTGGGCGAAATACTTGTGTTGTATTTTAGGTCGTGGAAAAGGCAAGGCACGGGAAGATCAAGGTGATGACGAAGGGTTCGAAGGATACTAGTTCGGGGGCCCCAAGTCTTTCGTGTCCGGTCATGATTGTACCGTGTAATGTTATTTTCCGCTTCATTTTAAGTTTAAACAAATGTATTGTTATTTGAGGTATAATTCATCTTCATATGGATTATACTTACGTTCTGGATCCTGTGTGTAATAAGGCCGTAGGCCATACTGCTGTAAACTCCACATCGGAGTAAGTATTATGTTTTGTGGTTCGGTATCACATGTCTTGTGTATTTAATCTTTACTTTAGATATCGCCTGGTGGATCCCAGCGTGGGGTCCACGGCACTGTAATGGCCGCCTTATCGGGGTGTTACAAAATATCAGTATGTATTTAGCCCAATAAATCTGCAGCTCTCTCAATATGGCCCGTGAAAAGAGCTTTGGTCATTTTGCCCAATAAGCAAGATTCACACGTATCATATGATTTAAATCAAATGTCTCCAAGATTTCATCTTTATGGAGTTTGGTTATACGCTTCTCATTTATATGGCCCAAACGACAATGCCAGAAATATGTTTGGTTTAAATCATTTGATTTAAGTCTTTTGACATTCAAGTTATAGACAGATTTGGAACTTTCAAGATTTATGGGATATAATCTCCCACTCATCAAGGCATCTCCATAAAAAATACCTTCATTAAATATGGACATGACATTTTTCTCAATAGTAAAGTTATAACCTTCCAAATCAAGACAAGCAACTGATATAATATTTCTCCCCATAGCAGGAACGCAATAAAAATTATTAAGTTCAATACAAGTCCACTAGGTAGCTTTATATCATAAGTTCCTGCGGCAATAGCAGCAACTCTTGCTTTATTTCCAACACGTAGGTCCATTTCACCTTTTGCAGTTGTCTACTCTTTCGCAGCCCCTGCGCATTCACACAAATGTGAGCTTCACTACCGGTATCTAATACCCATGATGAAGAAGTAGATAAATTGACTTCTATAACACGAATACCTGAAGCAGCAGTCTCACCGCTCTTTCGTTCCCTCATTTCTTCCCGGTAGACCTTGCAATTCCTTTTTCAATGACTAGTTTCATTGCAGTGGTAGCAAGTCCCTTCTTTGGGTTGTTTCGATGACTTCTTGAAAGGTTTAGGTTTGGGTTTAGGCAACATTTGCTTTTTACCCTTACCTTTATCTTTCGAGGCCATCTTATTCCCTTTCTTTTTATTCCATTTCTTTTGAACCATTAAAATATTAGGAACAACTTTCTTAATGTTTGTCTCAGTTTGTTTTAGCATCCATGCAACTCAATAATAGTTTTCTCCATGTTGTGCATATTGAAGTTTACTACAAACTGATCGTACTCTGAAGGCAGTGATGCTAAGATCATATCTGTAGCGAGTTCCTGACTGATAGGAGCTCCTAGCCTTTCAAGATGCTCAATGTAGCCCTTCATCTTAAGGACATGAGCACTCACAGAAGTACCTGAAGACATTTTACAACCAATCAATGCCTTCATAGTAGCAAACCTATCCTGACGGGCTTGCTCTTGGAACATTTCTTTATGTTGACCCATCAATTCATAAGCTTCCATGTCCTCGAACTGTATCTGCAGCTCCGAGTTCATGGTTGCTAGCATAAGGCATGTCACATCCAAATAACCATTCATATGCTTAATATAAGCATCTTTTTTAGCTTTGGTGGCGGTTGATTCCGGTTCATCAGGAATTGGGTTTTCTAGAATGTACTGCTTCTTTTCAGCTTTGAGAACAATTCTCAAGTTCCTGGACCAATCAAGGTAATTAGTGCCAGAAAGTTTTTCTTTGTCAAGAATTGATCGCAATGAGTTTAAATTGATTGACGTCATTGATTCTACAATATTAATATGCAAAGTTATTCATGAGATATATTGATTTTAAAATCTAGCGATCAAGTAAATACAAGCACAACTTTGGCATGTCCCTCGCAAATAAAAGAAGTTTAGTTTTATCAATAGAGATGACATCTTATGTCAACATGTTAGTCTCAAATATTATGTATCACACACACATGTATGAATTATAATCTAACGATCAAATAACCATAGACACAGCTTTGGCATGTCCCCTGTAATTAAAAAATGCTTTAGATTACCATTTGGAATAACATCTCATGTCGTTTTAATCGTATTAATCCTAAATAAGCCCTAAGTCCAAAACCGTTTTGTATAACCTATATAAGTCTGAACCATTTAAAACATATGTATAAGCTTGTTTATTCATCTCGCCTCCTTAAGATAAAATCCATACACCTTGCTTTGGCAGACTTATATTAGAAATGATCGAAAGTTTGACGAGTGTTTTGAAATGGTTGGCTTTTGAGACTTATGTTTCATATCAATCGGTTTAATAAAACTATTTTATCAAAATTGATTATCTCAAAATAATTACCATATATCTCATACATGTAAAAGTTTTAATGAGTTTGATTTATTTGGTAATAACGATTATTAAGCAAATAAAATAAATATGATGCATCTCATATAATCATATGCTAATTTAAATACGATGCATCTCATACAATCATATGCAATGTAAATTTGATGCATCTCATACATTCACATGAACAATTAGGTGTGGTGTGGTATAGCCATATATCCTATTTTGATATTCATTAATATCAATAGGTTGTTCGGTGTAATCTTCGATAATGCCTTTCTTCTTGAATTCCTTGTAAGTAGCTCGTCTCCTTCGTCTTCCTCTTATAGCTAGAACTATTCTAAACTATATCTTTACATTTTGTAATATAAACCTCGAGTTACATTCGAGGGGAATCAGATGAGAAGAGAAATTACAACAAGATAATAAGAAGGCACGACTACAAGTCGTATTATGAATATTACAACCACGAATCATCAATCTAATTGATCTAGTACGGCTATACCAACCATGATGCATAAACCATTTAAGCATTCACAAGCACATATAATACAGAAAATGTACTAAATATCGAGTATTGATAAGTTATATATAAAATATGCCAAATATCGACAATCGATAAGTTATAAAGTTCTGAGGGCCAAAACATCGAACCGGGTAAAACGGAAAATAAATTTCCAGTAATACACGAAGAAAACGAGGCCGAAATGGGTCCGGAAGTGGCCTGGACCGCGGTCCCAAGAACCAGTCCTGGCAGCCGGATCGCGATCCGCTACTCCAGGCTGCTCGGCAGGCCCTGGATGGTACCGCTCGGCAGCGCTCGACATACACAGGCCAGAAGCGCTCGGCACACACAGGCCGGGAGCGCTCGGCCAGGATCGCGGTCCCTCTGCCCAGACCGCGCGGCAGGGACTCCAGCAGGTATATTTTTTTTTTTTAAGTTTTTGAGTATACATCTCATGTATACTACACGTATACATCTCATGTATACTACAACTAATACCTTATGTATAAATCAAGTAGATCAAATATATATTTATAAAACCTCGGAATCAAAATATAAATATGTTCATATGAAATTTTTAAAATTATAATCTTTACATAAACAAATTTATGTTCATATGCACCTCTTAAAATTCATAATCCTAACATAAAAATAATATGTAGATTAAATCATATGTTCTTTGATTCTTGGATTATTAGTAGAACTAAATTATCACATGAATCTCCATATACCAAAGAAATCATATATGACAAGATCAAACATATAAAATCAAAATATATATATTACCATATACATATTAAGATAGACATCATATATATATATATATATAGATCGAAACACAAATCTATTAAAATTATATATATCACCATATATATAAATATACATAGACAAAATATATATGTGATATATATAAACATCATACATCACATATATGAACATCATATATCAACATATATGAAAATCGAAACAATGAAAATATACTAGTTGCTCCGATACCACTGTTTGGTTTTTATCAAATTAATAAGATTTATGATCTCATCATAAATCTAAATAGAGCAGCGGAAGTATAATATAATATGAAAAAAAACGAAGATCCAAGTATATTATTAAAGTACGAAGAACAAGATTGTTACCTCGTGTAGCGTGTTTTTGATCGAGCCTTCTAGAGACGTTGCAAGAAGAGAGCGTCCTCTACGGTATCCACACAACGAACAAGTCCCGAGCATCTAACGGATTGCTAGCTCCGATTCAAAAAAAAAAATTCACTTAAATAAATTTGAATATAGGTATGTTCTTGATTATGGTAAGAACAAGAACACCAAGAATATTATTCAAATGTTCTTGAACTTTGATCTAAAATAACAACTATGAATCTTATTCAATATGTTATTAAATATCAAACGCACAAGATTAGATGAAGATTAAAAGAGTATTCTAAATACTTTCTTGGTCAAAGAATCAACCTTCAAAGATATGAAGATATATTCTTGATCCTTTTGATTATTCAACTTTTGAATATATCTTCAAGACTTTTGAGGGAGAGAAATATCAAAATCAGATTTTTGATTCTCTCTCCACAAATATGTCTTCACTTGTGATTAAGTCTTGCATGAGGGCTATCACAAGACACTCTTATATAGTCCTCAATATGACTAAGGGTTCACCAACCCTTTCACCAACTTTTAATCAACCGGAACAAAATAGTTGCTCTGCTCGTTTAAGTGTGTGACCATGTAGGTTCTAATTAATACGACAATAAGTATAAAACAATTTTTACGACTCATAAATCATAAGCGGTCTCTAGCTAGACATTATGACTACCCGCATTAAAAGAATTAATTCGACGGCACATATGAAATTCTGTTACTGTATAATATTTAATCCTCTCATTGTGTGATATCCTAATTAAGCATAAGGCATGGATAAGTCGACCTTATATAGCTTAATTAATATTCTTGATCTCAAGGTACAATTGTCCAGTTCAAATATTTATCAATAACTCTTTATTGATCAATTTGAGCATGGCCATGCATTTAAAAAATTTAACTTATCAAGGACCCGTAGATATCTTCTCCGTTTTATAGGAGGGACAAGTCCCCTCTGGACAAACTACTTTCCTATGCATAAGTCATACTGTATCCAATCACAAACTGAATGGTCCCTTGTTACAGAAGACGTTGGTATTGTGTTAAAATATGATACTCATTATGTAGGAAACTGTAGTGTCTTTAGGTAATAAGGACTTAAATAATATATAACAGCAGAGGAATTATAATGACTTAATCCATATATAATTCTCTTTGTTAGGTCATATCCAATACGATGCCTCTATATGTATCTATGACGTGATATAACATCTCATGTTCATGACTAGTAAAACATAGTCATCGTATCATCATCATACTAGTAATCATATTAATAGGAGTATCTAGAATAAATATTCATTAATGCTTTAACGAGCTTTACTATCAAGTCACATACTTGATGATCGTAAGCAGAATATTAATTCAATAATATAATCAATATTATATAATAATAAATGTTTCCATATTATTATTAAACAGTAGACTTATAGCATTATACTAACATAATCTAAGGTCAAGATCCTCAAGAGTTTATGAAGATGTCATTTCAAAGACTCAAATTCTTTAGCGAGTTTAGAAATATTGTTTTCTTTTGAGAGCTCAGGGCCCTCACATATCATCTTGAGTATCCATATTTGCTCGCTTTCTTTCACCAGTTGTCCACTCATTTTGCGGCTTCTCCAGCATCTCAGCATGGGGTTGACCTTTATCCTCGCCACTAGGTTGACCTTCATTATGGGGATAGGTCCTTCCTGCATCATGAGGAGCATCTCTTCGTGCAAGGCAGTAAGATGTGCTTCCGTTTTAATTCTCCAATTATCGAACATGAAGGAGTCCATGCTGAGACATAATGGATGATTTTAAAAACATAAATATGCACTTTCTGAAAGCCAATGATTATGGATCTGGTTCAAGTTAAAAATTGATTGATTCGTTGTAGAACCAACCACTTTGATACCACTTGTTGGTCATAGTATACTTATATGACAGCTTCTTTTTCGAAAATTTGCATAGTAAAAGTTTATAAGTTAGTTGACGTAGTAACAACTTGATGTTTCCTATAAATTTGGTGCTTTCAGGGTTTTACAGTGTAAGTATTATTCAAGCACATGCAGTAATGCAGAAGTAAGTAAGCAAGTAAAGACAGTAATTTATGTGGTTTGATACAACGTCATCTACGTCCACAGATTCTCCACACAAGAGGAATGTGTATTAAAATCAAGGTGTACACAACTGTATGATTTTAAATAATCTCTCGAAGTTGTATCTTTCACATAGATTAATAAACTTTGTTGTAGCTTAAGTCGTTCACACACATTGGTTATAGGCTTCTTGAATTCAGACTTCCTCCCATACGGACTGGAGCTTTGTTCTCCCATTATTTCTTTGTCCCACACAGGTCGGAATAAGCTCGCTTTGTTAGTCCACACATGCCTAACTCTCAATGTCAAGTAAGGTAGATCAAGACTTTGAATAATAGTTGTAGGCTTGTAAGTCACATGTTGTAGTGTGTTGTTCTCTTTCACTGAGGACTGTCAATCTCTTCAATATAGAAAATCATTGTAGCGTTGAAGAGAGTGTTTGCTCTTTTAATTGTTATTTTCTCACGAGTAGTTTCAATAGTGTGAGCAAGTCCTTTGGTTTGCCTATTTATAACCTTCGAAATAAATCCATTATAAATGTAATTGTTGGCCGGTTTGTGAGATGTGGACGCTTCAGATTAGCGGCTTGGTAAATGTCTGAATTAAAGTAATCCATCTTGTCAGCATTAAATGCTTCAAACATTCTTTTATCCTTCATTAAATGCTATGTATCTCACAGTCTTCGGCCGTATTAAATGTTGTCTCCGCTTGCATTAAATGCTCTTCAAACCCTTGTATACTTTTTTGAATATAATATAGCTTATCTCACAACAGTTAGGAGTCTAGGTACTTTTCTGTTGGGTTTTACACTTTACTTTTCCTAAGTAAACTGCATACAACATTATTACTGTAGCCAACCAGGAGATTTTGTTGTAGAATATCTCGAACTTCATTGCACTGTTGGATGAACACTGTATGATCAACGATGTATGAAGTCAGTTGTAGGAAAGGCGTTGTAGTTTGCTACATTTATCAAAATTTAATAGGAATTATCCCAACAACAATAATAAGACGAAACACAATGTATACTGCCACATGCACATGCCCTCGATCAATACGACTCATGCGGCGGCAAGTCGCACTCGACGAAAATCACAACACGATAACACCATACAATACACAATGGAGAAATAATTCTAATAAATCATCATCGAAGAATATCAGGCACAAAACGACAAGTAATTCCAAACACAATGGAAATGAAAATCTCGTGTATTACTATTACATTAAGCGGGTGTGTACCCCATGGTATTTTATAAAAATTCTAGTTACGACCGCAACCATGAGATTTTATAGCTGTAACAGGCCTATTAGAATCAGGTCTTGAACCGCATCAACTGCTTATGGTCGTAACACTTAGCCATTACAACAGTAACATCACCACCCGTACGGCCATAATAGTGCCACCCTTACGACTGTAAATCCCCGGCTAGGATCGAGAACAATTCCTAACAGCTTTGTCAGTCCGTCTCATTGCCCTACCACGTCTAAATCACAAGAACATATGAAACGAGAGTCAAAATAGAATAACACCAAATAAAATGATGGATATAATGCAACCCAAAACCATACATGTATCATAAAAACCATGCTCTACAAATCACATAACACAAATAAATTTAAACACACAATGAGAAGTAACTCTGAATATATATAGAAATAAAATAGTTGGCAACAAAGCAATGTATATTAGCGAAACGAAAAATAGTACGAGTATTACATTGGTTAATCTAAATTATCAATTGGTAATGTTAATACTACTCGCGCTGACCGAAAACTAAGTCCGACTGAATGACAATGATACTTGTTGTTACCATACGATAATTCAAAATATCTCTTGATAATCCAAATTATCTGTTCGCGATATTAGTATAGTTACATGTATATTTTTCTTTACGTTGTTGCCGGAAACAAGATCCCAACCAAATGCTGACAACAAAAAAATGGCCAACTACCGACGACCGATGACCGACTATCGTCAAGGTGAGTGGAAGCACCCCTTGCTTTACCCTTTTAGAAATGTACCAATGAAACTTTAAAATAGGATAAATTTTAATGTAGATGTTAAAATTAAAAAAAAAATATTATTTTGGGTTATTAAACAAAGTTGGCGTGGTTTTTGTTAAAAAATAGTTTATATTGTTGAGTCATTGCCCCTTATTGTTACTCAAGAAAACTGTATTTTTCGCCCCTTTACTATGGCAAGTTATTAAATTGCCCCAGTTACTAAGAACAACACGAGTTTAGCCCATACATTGATGTTTATCGAATCACCCCCACAGTCCAAATTGCCGTTAATTTTAACATTTTAGAAAAAGAAAATCAAACTTTAGTCCCTCTACTATGACAACTTATAAAACTATCCCTCTACTAAAAAGCATATGAATTTGATCCCTCTACTTGTCGTCGTTTATAATCAGCCTCCAAACTGATTTTCCGTCCAAATTACGCCAACTGCTGCTGACTCAGCATCTACCTCTCCACCCACGTCACGTTTTCGCTCAACATTTTCGCACATAACAATGTTGTAAAAATTACAAAACTTCCATCGAAGATAAAAAATGGCGGATTTTCCGATGCTTCATTATTCACAAATCTACCATATAAAATTATAATGACTAATTTTTCAGATTTCATTTTATATTATTTTAGTTTAAGAATTAGATAGATTAATATATATATATATATATAATCTCAAAAATAAAAAAATAAAAATCTTGAAAAGTAAGATTTTTTGTGAAAAGTTCATCCAAAAAAATTGAAAAATTAGTCACATAATTTTATATGCCATATTTGTACTTTTTTCAACATGAAAAAATGATGAGCGAAAATATGACGTGGATGGAGATGTGGACGCTGAGTCAGCAGTTGAAAGAATTTGGAGGAAAACTCAATTTGTTGGTCGATCTGATAAACAACGGGAAGTAGAAGGGTTAAATTTGTGCGATTTTTAGAAGGGTGCAGTTTGATAATTTGTCATAGTAGTAGGGAACTAAAAGTATCATTCTCTCTTTTAAAAAGTTAAAATTAACAGCAATTTGGATGGTGGCGGAGATTTGATAAACATCAATAAGTAGAGGGGCTAAATTCGTGTGGTTCTTAGTAGAGGTGGCAATTTGATAACATGCCATAGTAAAGGGGTTAAAAACATAGTTTGTAAAACCCCCTCGTCACTCCATCTATTTTATTTGAATGAAGGTACAACTCGTTTTAAACTATCTATTCTCACTTATTTGTTTACTTTTTCCCCATTCGACTAATATTATAATTTATACAATGAAAAACTTCAAGTTTTTAAAAAACATTATATAAATTTTAATTAAATATTAATATTTAATTTTGAAAGTATATTTTTCCATTGGGATAGAACTAATTTAAGTGGGAAGGGGGAAATATTATTTTAGTATTTTTTATAACTCACTCCGTCCCATAATAACATGCCTTTGTATTCTGCACGGTATTGGAGAAAATGCTTAACCATTAATATATTTAATTACGTATAACTGAAAATTAGGAAAAACCAATATTTGAAAATAAATGTTATGATGAAATATGATAATATATGTCTAAAACAAGGAGGGATTAATGATGTGCCATCCTTCCCCTACCTCAAACATAAAACATGGTGCATTATGATGTAACACCCCAAACTAGGCGGATATTACAGTGCCGTAGACCCCCGACTGGGACCCACCAGGCGAATGAAAATGGATGAATTACACAGGGTAAATGTAGTACCGAACCACATTACAACATCAATTACTCCGATTAGGAGTTTCATACAACATACCCAGGATAAAATAGAATACATGTGTATTTTATGTGACGATAAAATACACAACACTGAATGAAATGAGTGTTCAAACGGAATGTCTGCAGCGGAATAAATAAAGGAACATAGATGACTGAATAAATAACTGAACAGACTGGGGGCCCTTGCTAGTATCATTGGGACTCCTCGCCGTCAACGTGCTCTCCCTGTGCCTTTGCCTTGCCATGACCTGAGAAACAATATCCCCAAACGGGGTCAGTTATACAGAACAACAATCCTCCAGAGTTGAATAAACACAATCATATAAATATGTAGTATAAACCACAAGTTCGATTAAAATGAAGCGGTTAACCCAATCTTGTTGAAAACACACGCAATCAAACATGCTGTATGAATCAACTAACAGTACGGCTCAAAGGGTGGCGCCACACTACGCCCGGGATGGAAATGTGTCCGTGCACAAGCCACCAACGAGTATCGATCGAATACCCGCGTGGTCTTGTACCTGTCGGTCTCACGAAGCAATCGACTCGTGTGCACAGTCCAATGTGAGGCCAACAACCAACACACGACATAAATGTGCCCGACATGAAAATCCTACACATACCAACCGGCACGCCAGTATGACCCGGAATGCCACGATATAACAAAAATGACATCGGAAACGAATAATGACTCACCGAGATAAAATGATAGTGAAATGAATGATAGCTCAACAAAATGATTGGAACCGTCGTTCCTTGTGACTGAAGTGATTTATTGATAATGACAAGTTTTAATACGGTTAACACAATGATGAATGAGTTACGATTATGAATGAACAACAACAAAAGGAAATGAATATCCTTATAACTGAGTAAGAATCAACTTACACAATACCGGTGACAATTATCCTTCCACGAACAACGTCCTAATTGAGATATCGGTCGCTCGAACAACCTTGAATTATACAATATCCAACAACTCGTTAAATATACGAATCAAACACGAATATAACGAACTCAAAACGTCGATACGATTAAACTAAGTTCATTGGGGCATTATATCGAATACGTTGTGGCCAAACTCCGGTTGTTTACAATCAAATCTCAATAAGCCACTATCAATTCCCCCAAGAAGTGTTTCAAACCAACAAACATCTTCCGAATGATCAATAATCCAAAATGAATATCCGAAAACGTGATTCTAACAACAATTAATCGAAAACCCCCAATTTCAACTCGATAATCAAAGTGTTCTTGAATAATCCTTCAATAATCCAATGAATCCTTATACAAACTCATAATCATATACATATCCCTTCATATAACATGATTATAATGTCCAAAACATCATATCTCAACATAGAATCGAAATCCAAGGTGTTGAAGAAATTACCTCTTGAAGATCCAATCACTTCGATCCGAAGAACACGAGTTTAAACGAGTATCCAAGCTTCCCAATGAATGAAGATGATGAAAATTACACACTCAAGTGATTGATGATTGCAAAATCTTTCTCTCAACCCTCTCTCTCGGATGAAGATGGAAAAATGAAGAAGTGAGGAAAAATGACCCGGCGAGTCCTTAAATCTGCCGGAAGTTACGGCCGTAACTCGGCCCTCTTACGGCCGTAACTTTCCAAGTCAACGGCCTTACGGCCGTAGCAGCCAACTCAGACGGCCGTAACTTCGGCCGTCCGAAAGCTGCAAGCAGACTTACGGCCGTAACCTCTCTGAGTTACGGGCGTAACCCGCCTTAAATCAAAAACACCCGTCAATGACCTTACGGCGTGCCGCACACCTTACGGCCGTAACTCGGATGATACGGCCGTATCCGGCCAACCTTACGGGCGTAACCCGCCTTCGTCAAAAGTGGCCAGACAACCTTCCTGCAGCGTACGGCCGTATCCGGCCAAGCCTTACGGCCGTACCTGCCTCGACTTACGGCCGTATGCCGTAACCTTTACGGCCGTAAGTCACCCTTGGTCGACAACACCCGAAATTTACGAACCGTATCTCACCTTCCTTACGGCCGTAACTCACCTTCGGCCAAAATGCAGGCGGCTCTTTGGACCACTTACGGTAATGTAAGCCCGACCTTACGGTCGTACCCGCTGAACTTACGATCGTATCCCAGAACCTTACGGCCGTAACTCGATGCTGGCCAAGGTGAATAAATCCGATAATTCCGATTCCTCGCTACGACTGATGAATGATCCGACATATCATACGAATGTGGAAGTGAACAAGTCTAACACGAGCCAAAGATGATACTCCCAGTACAAGGCTATCAATCACAATGAAAATGATAATACTCCCGTCTCGATCTAAAAACGGTGATAAAATGACGATCGGTAACTGATATACGATTACAACATGCCAAAAGTGAACGCAAATGAGTGATTCATGAATGATGAGTGATTATTAATGAGTGAGAATTACTGAGTGACAATTACAGACTGATAATTACTGAATGAAAATGAATGAATTACAACCGGGTATTACATACTCCCCCCCTTAAAGAGTTTCGTCCTCGAAACTAAGAGTCAAACAACTCGGGATAACTTTCCCGCATATTCTCCTCGGTTTCCCAAGTGGCCTCTTCGACTCCGTGTCTAGACCACTGAATCTTGACCAAAGGGATCGTCTTGTTCCTCAACTGTTTGATTCACCGCTCTAACACTCGTACAGGACGCTCCTCGTACGAATGATCATCTGCGATCTCGATTTCGTCGAACTGAAGTATGTGACTCGGGTCGGCAACATACTTCCGCAACTGAGAGACGTGAAACACATTATGAATCCTGCTCAAAGCCGGAGGTAAAGCCAATCGATAAGCTAACTTGCCTACTCGATCCAAAATTTCAAACGGTCCAATGAATCTCGGACTCAACTTCCCCCGTTTTCCGAAACGGAAAATACCTCGACTCGGGGATACCTTGACCAAAACATGGTCACCCGTCTCGAACTCTAGT
This sequence comes from Orobanche coerulescens, assembly GCA_033398695.1. Taxonomy (NCBI): domain Eukaryota; kingdom Viridiplantae; phylum Streptophyta; class Magnoliopsida; order Lamiales; family Orobanchaceae; genus Orobanche; species Orobanche coerulescens. The sequence continues at coordinate 88,323,525 of CM065818.1, read as the reverse complement.
GGTCGGCAGCGATTATCCGCATACGATTTACGTCGACTACGAAATGTCAACATACGACTCTTGATCAAAGCTACCTTCTCCCGGGCGGCTATAAGCATATCGGGCTCGGTGCCGATTGATTCTGACAAGTCATCCCAACATAAAGGAGAGCGACAACGACGACCATACAAGGCCTTGTAAGGTGCCATCTTAATGGAAGCATGCCAACTATTATTATACGTGAACTCGATCAATGGTAGTTGGGCTTCCCAATCGTCCTTCCAATCGAGGACGCATGCCCTCAACATGTCTTCTAATGTCTGAATAGTCCTCTCTGATTATCCGTCGGACTGAGGATGAAAAGCGGTACTGAGATTGAGCTGAGTTCCCATAGCACGATGAACTGATTTCCAAAAATGAGACACAAATCGTCCGTCACGATCGGAAACGATACTCTTAGGAGTACCGTGCAGTCTCACTATCTCCTTGATGAACAACTGAGCCAGTCTCTCGGGACCCCACGTATCCTTGATCTCAAGGAAATGAGCTGATTTAGTTAAGCGGTCCACAATCACCCAGATCGTATTCATGCCACGACGACTCGTCGGCAAACTCGTGATGAAGTCCATAGAAATGTCTTCCCACTTCCACTCCGGAATAGGGAGAGGTTTCAGCATACCCGCTTGATCGATGTTCAATCTTAACTTGTTGTGAGTTAAGCATCTCGAAACAAATTCTGCGACTTCTCGCTTCATATTACTCCACCGGTAATTTTGTTTCAAGTCCTTGTACATCTTCTTGGACCGGATGAGCAGAATAAGGGGTAGCATGAGCTTCTCTCAAAATCGAGTTTTTCAACTCGTCATTCGCGATACGCACAACCGATTCTTAAATCTCAAAAGTCCATCCTCGTGGACCACGAATCGAGGCTTTCCCCGAGCCACATCCTCACGGATGCGCAACAATGAAGGGCGAACTCTGATTCTCTCTGATTACCTCCTCAAGTGATGATGAAATCTCCAACATACAAAGCTGTCCCTGAACTCGTTGGAGCCAGACCTCGATCTCGGGTCTAAGGAATTCCTGCTGAAGCTCCTTCTGAACTGTTAAACGAGCAAGCATCTGCTCCTGTACGGACTTACGACTCAAGGCGTCGGCGACAACGTTCGCCTTGCCCGGGTGGTAAAGGATCTCGATATCATAATCTTTGATTAGTTCTAACCACCACCTCTGTCGCATATTTAACTCCTTCTGAGTGAATATATACTTTAAACTCTTATGATCGGTGAATATCCGACAGGTAACGCCATAAAGATAATGACGCCAAATTTTCAAAGCGAACACCACGGCTGCTAGCTCCAGATCGTGAGTCGGATAATTAACCTCGTAAGGTCTCAATTGCCGTGAAGCATAGGCAATAACCTTTCCATTCTGCATGAGCACACATCCGAGGCCCTGTCTGGACGCATCACTATAAACCACAAATCCCTCCGTCCCCTGCGGCAAGGAAAGTACAGGTGCTGACATTAACCAGCTCTTGAGTTCCTCAAAACTCTGTTGACACGCGTCGGACCACGTGTATTTCTTATCCTTTCGCAAAAGGTTCGTCAAGGGTTGAGCGATTTTAGAAAATCCTTCCACAAACCGCCGATAATAACCCGCTAATCCGAGAAAACTTCGGATTTCCTTAACATTCTTCGGAGGTAACCAATCTCGGATAGCCTCCGTCTTCTGAGGGTCGACACGAACTCCGTCTGATGAAATTACATGTCTGAGAAAAGTCACTTCGGACATCCAGAACTCGCATTTGGAAAACTTTCCATAAAGTTGCTCTCGTCTCAACACGTCGAGAACCTGATGAAGATGAACCTCGTGCTCCTCTCGGTTACGAGAATAAATCAAAATGTCATCGATGAAGACAACAACAAACTGATCCAAAAAGTCGATGAAAACCCGATTCATTAACTCCATGAATACCGAAGGTGCATTAGTTAGCCCGAACGGCATAACTACGAACTCATAATGACCATAGCGTGTTCGAAACGCCGTCCTCGCGATATCCGACTCTCGAATCCGCAACTGGTGATATCCAGATCTTAAGTCGATCTTGGAAAATACTGAAGCTCCCTGAAGTTGATCTAAGAGATCATCAATGCGGGGTAAAGGATACTTATTCTTGATCGTCACCCGGTTCAATTCCCGGTAATCAATACACAACCGGAACGAACCATCCTTCTTCTTGACAAGCGATCGGTGCTCCCCACGGGGACGCACTCGGTCGGATATAACCTTTCTCGAACAACTCCTCAAGTTGGTTCTTTAATTCCTGCATTTCGGTCGGGGCCATCCGGTACGGTGCCTTCGATATCGGGGACGTACCGGGCTCCAACTCAATCGTGAATTCCACATCTCTCTGTGGAGGCAAGCCAGGTAACTCGTCTGGAAAAACGTCGGCATATTCCCACACTACCGGAATATCCGACAATAATACTGATGATTTCTCGGTTTTGGTCATATAGCACCAATAACCAACACATCCCTGACTGAGTAATCGTACTACTTTCATCAAATTAATGACCTTACCAGAACAGCCGGGATTACCTCCCTGAAACACACATTCAACCCCATCGTCTGCAATGATAGTGATCATACGCTTACGGACACTAATGGTGGCATCATGACGATCCATTCAATCAATACCCAAGATGATGTCGTCCCTCGGCAAATCTACTACGATTAGGTCCGCTGGCCATACACGACCATGAAACTGAATCGGATAATTCTGAATCTCACGATTACCGATAATTCGTCTACCATCAGGTAGGCCAATGACATAAGGCTCACAGCTAGTAGCACTACCCAGACGTAGTCTACTCAAACATGACTTGGAAATGAATGAATGTGATGCACCAGTATCAAAAAGGGTACACACAGTCTGGGATAGAATATCGAGTGTACCTGAGATCATTCGGGCCTCTGGATCATCGGTCTTCTTCATCTCGTAAATTCGGGGCTTAGGCCCCGAACAGACTCTCCGTCGATAGCTCTTGGCTCGCCCTTGCTAGCTCTGTCGTCTTAAACGCCCGACCGAGTGGCCCGATTACGCATCTTTGAATGCCACAGGGCTGAGATGATGCCGGAGTGGGTTTAGAGTCCCTTCGGCAAAACGGGCCTATGCCCGGCAATCCTGATTGTGGCACGTGTGATCATTTCGGACATTTAGTGCTGAAATGGCCTGTTCCTCCTGATTGAAACAGGTGATGGCCGGCGGCCGCTCGTGGCGAGATTCCGCGGGTTTAGACGCCAGGAGGTTGCTCGGAAAAAGTAGAGCCCGCACGTGGTTTCTTGAAAGTGGCGACTCCGTCAGTGATTACAGTTCTTAGACTTCTTGCCGAGATGAAGGTTCTTTGCTTAGCAATCTCCTTAGCAGTAAGCTCGTAAGTAAGAGCTTTCTCAATGAATTCGGCCAACGTGGTGCAATTATGATTAAGCAGTTGCAGGCGCATACGAGGTTTCAGCCTCTTGCTGAAATACTTGATCTTGTCCGCCTCAGAGTGAATGATAGATGAGGCGAACAAAAGAAGTTCCTGAAATTTCTCGGCAATGGCGAGAACATCCGCGTCTGATGAAGGGTCAGGAGTGAGTAACTCTGACAGCTTGGCCTCTCTGAGTGGGGCTGGATAGTACCTCTCCATCATGAGAGTTTTGAACTGATCCCAAGTACATGATCCGTCTGTGGGCTTCAACGATAACCACCATGAATGAGCGCTCTTACCAAGATAGTAAGCCGCGACTGAAACTTTATGCCCTTATGGGCAATCCACCATAGCAAATAACTTCTCGAAGTGTTCGAGCCAATGAACAATATCCGCCGGCTCAGATGAGCCTTCAAAGGTAGGTGGTCGCTGGCGAGAGATATCGCTAATGATATTGCTTACACCCCTCTCTTGCCTCTGAGGCGGCGGCGGAGGAGCCTGTTGATTTTGATTGACTGAATTGTGCATCGTCTCCATAAGTTGTGCCATCTGCGTCATTTGGGCCATCATGCCCTGCATAAAAGCAAGTGGGTCCACCCGAACACCTTCTGACTGAGCCGTGTCCCGGGTACGACTCCCCGATAGTGAATGATCACGCCCAGGTGAATGAGTGGCAGCGTCGCTGCTCGATGAATTGGCATTGTTTCTCGCATTCGCACGTGTATTCACACGAGCTCTCGGGATTCGGCCCGCACCACGGCCTCGTCCTCCTCGTCCTCTGCCAGCTCTTTCCATACTGAAGTGGAAAGTTACATGATGATTATATCTCTCGCATGAATATCACATTATGACTATGACATGAGGTGATGAAAATGAGCATACGCTCTAACACAGTGATTACATGAACGATTAACCGAGGTGACATGATTTCTGATGAAATTATTGAAATGATTATCTTGAACAAGTTAACAAGATTAATTATATGATCTTCCAGATCAACAACCGAGTAATGAAATGAATTGAGTGATTAATGAGTTAAAATGACCGTCCTGGTCAAGATGAAAATGATGTTTGAGGATTGTTAACTGATAAATTATGAATGAATGATAATTGCCAGAAATTATACCATGGCGATAGAAGTCTTACAGTTCTTTCGGTCTGATTGGCTCGGCATCTGCACAGGTCACACGTGACGCGAAAGTTCAATGATACTAGCCCGATGACGATGATTTCAAATGAGACATGACTCGGAAGGTAGTATTCAAAACCACGCTCTGATACCAACTCTGTAACACCCCAAACTAGGCAGATATTACAGTGTCGTGGACCCCCGCCTGGGACCCACCAGGCGAATGAAAACGGATGAATTACACAGGGTAAATGTAGTACCGAACCACATTACAACATCAATTACTCCGATTAGGAGTTTCATACAACATACCCAGGATAAAATAGAATACATGTGTATTTTATGTGACGATAAAATACACAACACTGAATGAAATGAGTGTTCAAACGGAATGTCTGCAGCGGAATAAATAAAGGAACATAGATGACTGAATAAATGACTGAACAGACTGGGTCCCCTTGCTAGTATCATTGGGACTCCTCGCCGTCAACGTGCTCTCCCTGTGCCTTTGCCTTGCCATGACCTAAGAAACAATATCCCCAAACGGGGTCAGTTATCTGAACAACAATCCTCCGAGTTGAATAAACACAATCATATAAATATGTAGTATAAACCACAAGTTCGATTAAAATGAAGCGGTTAGATTATAACCCAATCTTGTTGAAAACATACGCAATCAAACATCTTGTATGAATCAACTAACGATGCGGCTCAAAGGGTGGCGCCACACTACGCCCGGGATGGAAATGTGTCCGTGCACAAGCCACCAACGAGTATCGATCAAATACCGCGTGGTCTTGTACCTAATCGGTCTCACGAAGCAATCGACTTGTGTGCACGATCGATGTGAGGCCAACAACCAACACACGACATAAATGTGCCCGACATGAAAATCCTACACATACCAACGGCACGCCAAGATGACCGGAATGCCACGATATAACAAAAGTGACATCGGAAGCGAATAATGACTCACCGAGATAAAATGATAGTGAAATGAATGATAGCTCAACAAAATGATTGGAACCGCTTCCTTGTGATCAAGTGATTTATTAACAATGACAAGTTTTAATACGGTTAACACAATGATGAATGAGTTACGATTATGAATGAACAACAACAAAAGGAAATGAATATCCTTATAAGCGAGTAAGAATCAACTTACACAATCGGTGACAATTATCCTTCCACGAACAACGTCCTAATTGAGATATCGGTCGCTCGAACAACCTTGAATTATACAATATCCAACAACTCGTTCAATATACGAATCAAACACGAATATAACGAACTCAAAACGTCGATACGATTAAACTAAGTTCATTGGGGCATTATATCGAATACGTTGTGGCCAAACTCCGGTTGTTTACAATCAAATCTCAATAAGCCACTATCAATTCCCCCAAGAAGTGTTTCAAACCAACAAACATCTTCCGAATGATCAATAATCCAAAATGAATATCCAAAAACGTGATTCTAACGACAATTAATCGAAAACCCCCAATTTCAACTCGATAATCAAAGTGTTCTTGAATAATCCTTCAATAATCCAATAAATCCTTATACAAACTCATAATCATATACATATCCCTTCATATAACATGATTATAATGTCCAAAATATCATATCTCAACATAGAATCGAAATCCAAGGTGTTGAAGAAATTACCTCTTGAAGATCCAATCACTTCGATCCGAAGAACACGAGTTTAAACGAGTATCCAAGCTTCCCAATGAATGAAGATGATGAAAATTACACACTCAAGTGATTGATGATTGCAAAATCTTTCTCTCAACCCTCTCTCTCGGATGAAGATGGAAAAATGAAGAAGTGAGGAAAAATGACCCGGCCAAGTCCTTAAATCGCTTTGAAGTTACGGCCGTAACTCGGCCCTCTTACGGCCGTAACTTTCCAAGTCAACGGCCTTACGGCCGTAACCGGCCAACTCGTACGGCCGTAACTCGGCTTCGTCCGAAAGCCTGCCGACAGACTTACGGCCGTAACCTCTCCTGAGTTACGGGCATAACCCGTCTTCGTCAAAAACACCCGTCGACAGCCTTACGGCCGTACCGCACACCTTACGGCCGTAACTCGGATGATACGGCCGTATCCGGCCAACCTTACGGGCGTAACCCGCCTTCGTCAAAAGTGGCTAGACAACCTTCCTGCAGCGTACGGCCGTATCCGGCCAAGCCTTACGGCCGTACCTGCCTCGACTTACGGCCGTATGCCGCAACCCTTACGGCCGTAAGTCACCCTTGGTCGACAACACCCGAAATTTACGAACTGTATCTCACCTTCCTTACGGCCGTAACTCACCTTCGGCCAAAATGCCTGGGCAGCCTGCTGGACCACTTACGGCCGTAACCGGCCAGCCTTACGGCCGTACCCGCTGAACTTACGACCGTATCCCAGAACCTTACGGCCGTAACTCGATGCTGGCCAAGGTGAATAAATCCGATAATTCCGATTCCTCGCTACGACTGATGAATGATCCGACATATCATACGAATGTGGAAGTGAACAAGTCTAACACGAGCCAAAGATGATACTCCCAGTACAAGGCTATCAATCACAATGAAAATGATAATACTCCCGTCTCGATCTAAAAACGGTGATAAAATGACGATTGGTAACTGATATACGATTACAACAAGCCAACATTGAACGCAAATGAGTGATTCATGAATGATGAGTGATTATTAATGAGTGAGAATTACTGAGTGACAATTACAGACTGATAATTACTGAATGAAAATGAATGAATTACAACCGGGTATTACATACTCCCCCCCTTAAAGAGTTTCATCCTCGAAACTAAGAGTCAAACAACTCGGGATAACTTTCCCGCATATTCTCCTCGGTTTCCCAAGTGGCCTCTTCGACTCCGTGTCTAGACCACTGAATCTTGACCAAAGGGATCGTCTTGTTCCTCAACTGTTTGATTCGCCGCTCTAACACTCGTACAGGACGCTCCTCGTACGAATGATCATCTGCGATCTCGATTTCGTCGAACTGAAGTATGTGACTCGGGTCGGCAACATACTTCCGCAACTGAGAGACGTGAAACACATTATGAATCCTGCTCAAAGCCGGAGGTAAAGCCAATCGATAAGCTAACTTGCCTACTCGATCCAAAATTTCAAACGGTCCAATGAATCTCGGACTCAACTTCCCCCGTTTTCCGAAACGGAAAATACCTCGACTCGGGGATACCTTGACCAAAACATGGTCACCCGTCTCGAACTCTAGTGGTCGACGACGATTATCCGCATACGATTTCGCCGACTCGAGCATCAACATACGACTCTTGATCAAAGCTACCTTCTCCCGGGCGGCTATAAGCATATCGGGCTCGGTGCCGATTGATTCTGACAAGTCATCCCAACATAAAGGAGAGCGACAACGACGACCATACAAGGCCTCGTAAGGTGCCATCTTAATGGAAGCATGCCAACTATTATTATACGTGAACTCGATCAATGGTAGTTGGGCTTCCCAATCGTCCTTCCAATCGAGGACGCATGCCCTCAACATGTCTTCTAATGTCTGAATAGTCCTCTCTGATTGTCCGTCGGACTGAGGATGAAAAGCGGTACTGAGATTGAGCTGAGTTCCCATAGCACGATCAACTGATTTCCAAAAATGAGACACAAATCGTCCGTCACGATCGGAAACGATACTCTTAGGAGTACCGTGCAGTCTCACTATCTCCTTGATGAACAATCGAGTCTCTCGGGACCCCACGTATCCTTGATCTCAAGGAAATGAGCTGATTTAGTTAAGCGGTCCACAATCACCCAGATCGTATTCATGCCACGACGACTCGTCGGCAAACTCGTGATGAAGTCCATAGAAATGTCTTCCCACTTCCACTCCGGAATAGGGAGAGGTTTCAGCATACCCGCCGGTCGCTGATGTTCAATCTTAACTTGTTGACAGGTTAAGCATCTCGAAACAAATTCTGCGACTTCTCGCTTCATATTACTCCACCAGTAATTTTGTTTCAAGTCCTTGTACATCTTGGACCGGATGAACAGAATAAGGGGTAGCATGAGCTTCTCTCAAAATCGAGTTTTTCAACTCGTCATTCGCCGGTACGCACAACCGATTCTTAAATCTCAAAAGTCCATCCTCGTGGACCACGAATCCAGGGGCTTTCCCCTGAGCCACATCCTCACAGATGCGCAACAATGAAGGGTCTGAACTCTGATTCTCTCTGATTACCTCCTCAAGTGACGATGAAATCTCCAACATACAAAGCTGTCCCTGAACTCGTTGGAGCCAGACCTCGATCTCGGGTCTAAGGAATTCCTGCTGAAGCTCCTTCTGAACTGTTAAACGAGCAAGCATCTGCTCCTGTACGGACTTACGACTCAAGGCGTCGGCGACAACATTCGCCTTGCCCGGGTGGTAAAGGATCTCGATATCATAATCTTTGATTAGTTCTAACCACCACCTCTGTCGCATATTTAACTCCTTCTGAGTGAATATATACTTTAAACTCTTATGATCGGTGAATATCCGACAGGTAACGCCATAAAGATAATGACGCCAAATTTTCAAAGCGAACACCACGGCTGCTAGCTCCAGATCGTGAGTCGGATAATTAACCTCGTAAGGTCTCAATTGCTGTGAAGCATAGGCAATAACCTTTCCATTCTGCATGAGCACACATCCGAGGCCCTGTCTGGACGCATCACTATAAACCACAAATCCTCCGTCCCTGCGGCAAGGAAAGTACAGTGCCGACATTAACCGGCTCTTGAGTTCCTCAAAACTCGTTGACACGCGTCGGACCACGTGTATTTCTGATACTTTCGCATTAGGTTAGTCAATGTTTTAGCGATTTTAGAAAATCCTTCCACAAACCGCCGATAATAACCCGCTAATCCGAGAAAACTTGGATTTCCTTAACATTCTTCTGAGGTAACCAATCTCGGATAGCCTCCGTCTTCTCGAGGGTCGACACGAACTCCGTCTCGATGAAATTACATGTCCGAGAAAAGTCACCGGACATCCGTAACTCGCATTTGGAAAACTTTCCATAAAGTTGCTCTCCTCAACACGCCGAGAACTGATGAAGATGAACCTCGTGCTCCTCTCGGTTACGAGAATAAATCAAAATGTCATCGATGAAGACAACAACAAACCGATCCAAAAGTCGATGAAAACCCGATTCATTAACTCCATGAATACCGCAGTGCATTAGTTAGCCCGAACGGCATAACTACGAACTCATAATGACCATAGCGTGTTCAAACGCCGTCTCGCGATATCCGACTCTCGAATCCGCAATCGGTGATATCCAGATCTTAAGTCGATCTTGGAAAATCAAGCTCCCGAAGTTGATCTAAGAGATCATCAATGCGGGGTAAAGGATACTTATTCTTGATCGTCACCCGTTCAATTCCTAATCAATACACAACCGAACGAACCATCCTTCTTCTTGACAACAAAGATCGGTGCTCCCCACGGACGCACTCGGTCGGATATAACCTTTCTCGAACAACTCCTCAAGTTGGTTCTTTAATTCCCGCATTTCGGTCGGGGCCATCCGACGGTGCCTTCGATATCGGGGACGCATCGGCTCCAACTCAATCGTGAATTCCACATCTCTCTGTGGAGGCAAGCCGGTAACTCGTCTGGAAAACGTCGGCATATTCCCATACTACCGGAATATCCGACAATATCTTGATGATTTCGGTTTTGGTCATATAGCACCAATAACCAACACATCCCCGATCGAGTAATCGATCGCTTTCATCAAATTAATGACCTTACTGCAGTAGGGATTACCTCCCCGAAACACACATTCAACCCCATCGTCTGCAATGATAGTGATCATACGCTACGGACACTAATGGTGGCATCATGACGATCCATTCAATCAATACCCAAGATGACGTCGTCCCTCGGCAAATCTACTACGATTAGGTCCGCCGGCCATACACGACCATGAAATCAATCGACAATTCAATCTCACGATTACCGATAATTCGTCTACCATCGGGTAGGCCAATGACATAAGGCTCACGGCTAGTAGCACTACCCGCACGTAGTCTACTCAAACATGACTCGGAAATGAATGAATGCGATGTACCAAGATCAAAAAGGGTACACACGATGCGGGATAGAATATCGAGTGTACTCGAGATCATTCGGGCCTCTGGATCATCGGTCTTCTTCATCTCGTAAATTCGGGCTTGCCGCCCCGAACCAGACGCTCCTGCCTCGATAGCTCTTAGCTCCGCCCTTGCTAGCTCTGTCGCCTTAAACGATGGCCGACCGAGTGGCTTCGATTCTCGCATCTTTGAATGCCACAGGGCCCGAGATGACGCCGGAGTGGGTTTAGAGTCCCTTCGCAAAACGGGCCCTATGCCCAGCAATCCCACGATTGTGGCACGTGATGCATCGCTGACATTTAGTGCCGAAATGGCCCTGTTCCTCACGCTTGAAATGGTGATGGCCGAATCGCCACTCGTGGATCGAGATTCCGCGGGTTTAGACGCCAGGAGGTCGCTCGTAAAAGTAGAGCCCGCACGTGGTTTCTTGAAAGTGGCGACTCCGCCGATCGACACGGTTCTTAGACTTCTTGCCGCCAGATGAAGGTTGCCGCTAGCAATCTCCTTAGCGAAGCTCGTAAGTAAGAGCTTTCTCAATGAATTCGCCAACGTGGTGCAATTATGATTAAGCGATTGCAAAGATACGAGGTTTCACCTCTTGTCGAAATACTTGATCTTGTCCGCCTCGAGTGAATGATAGATGAGGCGAACGGAAGAAGTTCTGAAATTTCTCGGCAATGGCGAGAACATCCGCGTCGATGAAGGGTCGGAGTGAGTAACTCGATGCCTTGGCCTCTCTGAGTGGGGCCGGATAGTACCTCACCATCATGAGAGTTTTGAACAGAACCCAAGTACATGATCCGTCTGTGGGCTTCAAAGATAACCACCATGAATGAGCGCTCTTACCAAGATAGTAAGCCGCGACTGAAACTTTATTCCCTTCCGGGCAATCCACCATAGCAAATAACTTCTCAAGTGTTCGAGCCAATGAACAATATCCGCCGGCTCGGATGAGCCTTCAAAGGTAGGTGGTCGGGCGAGAGATATCGCTAATGATATTGCTTACACCCCTCTCTTGCCTGCGAGGCGGCGGCGGAGGAGCCTGTTGTTTTTGATTGACGTACTTGTTAATCGTCTCCAGATGTTGTGCCTTCTGCGTCATTTGGGCCATCATGCCCTACATAAAAGCAAGTGGGTCCACCCGAACACCTTCCGACCGAGCCGTGTCCTGCACGACTCCCGATAGTGAATGATCACGCCCGTGTGAATGAGTGGCGGCGTCCGCTCGATGAATTGGCATTGTTTCTCGCATTCGCACGTGTATTCACACGAGCTCTCGGGATTCGGCCCGCACCACGGCCTCGTCCTCCTCGTCCTCTGCCAGCTCTTTCCATACTGAAGTGGAAAGTTACATGATGATTATATCTCTCGCATGAATATCACATTGTGACTATGACATGAGGTGATGAAAATGAGCATACGCTCTAACACAGTGATTACATGAACGATTAACCGAGGTGACATGATTTCTGATGAAATTATTGAAATGATTATCTTGAACAAGTTAACAAGATTAATTATATGATCTTCTAGATCAACAACCGAGTAATGAAATGAATTGAGTGATTAATGAGTTAAAATGACCGTCCTGGTCAAGATGAAAATGATGTTTGAGGATTGTTAACTGATAAATTATGAATGAATGATAATTGCCAGAAATTATACCATGGCGATAGAAGTCTTACAGTTCTTTCGGTCTGATTGGCTCGGCATCTGCACAGGTCACACGTGACGTGAAAGTTCAATGATACTAGTCCGATGACGATGATTTCAAATGAGACATGACTCGGAAGGTAGTATTCAAAACCACGCTCTGATACCAACTCTGTAACACCCCAAACTAGGCAGATATTACAGTGCCGTGGACCCCCGACTGGGACCCACCAGGCGAATGAAAACGGATGAATTACACAGGGTAAATGTAGTACCGAACCACATTACAACATCAATTACTCCGATTAGGAGTTTCATACAACATACCCAGGATAAAATAGAATACATGTGTATTTTATGTGACGATAAAATACACAACACTGAATGAAATGAGTGTTCAAACGGAATGTCTCGGCTGGAATAAATAAAGGAACATAGATGATGAATAAATGATCGAATGCATCGGGGCCCTTGCTAGTATCATTGGGACTCCTCGCCGTCAACGTGCTCTCCTGTGCCTTTGCCTTGCCATGACACGAGAAACAATATCCCCAAACGGGCCGGCTTATACAACAACAATCCTCCAGAGTTGAATAAACACAATCATATAAATATGTAGTATAAACCACAAGTTCGATTAAAATGAAGTGGTTAGATTATAACCCAATCTTGTTGAAAACATACGCAATCAAACATGCTGTATGAATCAACTAACAGTACGGCTCAAAGGGTGGCGCCACACTACGCCCGGGATGGAAATGTGTCCGTGCACAAGCCACCAACGAGTATCGATCAAATACCCGCGTGGTCATTTACCTAATCAGTCTCACGAAGCAATCGACTCGTGTGCACAGTCCAATGTGAGGCCAACAACCAACACACGACATAAATGTGCCCGACATGAAAATCCTACACATACCAACCGGCACGCCAGTATGACCCGGAATGCCACGATATAACAAAAGTGACATCGGAAACGAATAATGACTCACCGAGATAAAATGATAGTGAAATGAATGATAGCTCAACAAAATGATTGGAACCGTCGTTCCTTGTGACTGAAGTGATTTATTAACAATGACAAGTTTTAATACAGTTAACACAATGATGAATGAGTTACGATTATGAATGAACAACAACAAAAGGAAATGAATATCCTTATAACTGAGTAAGAATCAACTTACACAATACCGGTGACAATTATCCTTCCACGAACAACGTCCTAATTGAGATATCGGTCGCTCGAACAACCTTGAATTATACAATATCCAACAACTCGTTCAATATACGAATCAAACACGAATATAACGAACTCAAAACGTCGATACGATTAAACTAAGTTTATTGGGGCATTATATCGAATACGTTGTGGCCAAACTCCGGTTGTTTACAATCAAATCTCAATAAGCCACTATCAATTCCCCCAAGAAGTGTTTCAAACCAACAAACATCTTCCGAATGATCAATAATCCAAAATGAATATCCGAAAACGTGATTCTAACGACAATTAATCGAAAACCCCCAATTTCAACTCGATAATCAAAGTGTTCTTGAATAATCCTTTAATAATCCAATGAATCCTTATACAAACTCATAATCATATACATATCCCTTCATATAACATGATTATAATGTCCAAAACATCATATCTCAACATAGAATCGAAATCCAAGGTGTTGAAGAAATTACCTCTTGAAGATCCAATCACTTCGATCCGAAGAACACGAGTTTAAACGAGTATCCAAGCTTCCCAATGAATGAAGATGATGAAAATTACACACTCAAGTGATTGATGATTGCAAAATCTTTCTCTCAACCCTCTCTCGGATGAAGATGGAAAAATGAAGAAGTGAGGAAAATGACCGGCCAAGTCCTTAACATCACGGAAGTTACGGCCGTAACTCGGCCCTCTTACGGCCGTAACTTTCCAAGTCAACGGCCTTACGGCCGTAACCGGCCAACTCGTACGGCCGTAACTCGGCTTCGTCCGAAAGCCTGCCGACAGACTTACGGCCGTAACCTCTCCTGAGTTACGGGCGTAACCCGCCTTCGTCAAAAACACCCGTCGACAGCCTTACGGCCGTACCGCACACCTTACGGCCGTCACTCGGATGATACGGCCGTATCCGCCAACCTTACGGCGTAACCCGCCTTCGTCAAAAGTGGCTGGACAACCTTCTGCGGCAGACGGCCGTATCCGGCCAAGCCTTACGGCCGTACCTGCCTCGACTTACGTCCGTATGCCGCAACCCTTACGTCCGTAAGTCACCCTTGGTCGACAACACCCGAAATTTACGAACACCACTTACGTCCGTATCTCACCTTCCTTACGGCCGTAACTCACCTTCGGCCAAAATGCAGGCGGCTCTTTGGACCACTTACGGCCAGTATCGCCAGCCTTACGGCCGTACCCTGAACTTACGGCCGTATCCCGTAACCTTACGGCGTAACTCGATCTTGGCCAAGGTTAATAAATCCGATAATTCCGATTCCTCGCTACGACTGATGAATGATCCGACATATCATACGAATGTGGAAGTGAACAAGTCTAACACGAGCCAAAGATGATACTCCCAGTACAAGGCTATCAATCACAATGAAAATGATAATACTCCCGTCTCGATCTAAAAACGGCGATAAAATGACGATCGGTAACTGATATACGATTACAACATGCCAACATTGAACGCAAATGAGTGATTCATGAATGATGAGTGATTATTAATGAGTGAGAATTACTGAGTGACAATTACAGACTGATAATTACTGAATGAAAATGAATGAATTACAACCGGGTATTACATATGAAGGGATTAATTTTGACTGATGTGGCAATGGAAGAGAGGGGGAGGAATGAATTTTCATTCCTCGGAAGTAGGGTTGTTAGCGAATCGAATTTTTTTTATTCGATTCGTGATTCGAATTCGTTTAGGCCGATTCGTATTCCTTTTTTCCGAATTCGAATTCGAATTCGAATTCTACTTTATATTCGCTGACATAACGAATCAGAATACAAATCTGATGGTATTCGATTTGTTTTGTTCACGAATATTCGATTCGAATCAATTATTTGTATATTTAGTATATTATATATATAATCAAAAGGGTTTCATTTCATTTTTCCGCATTCTTCTACTGTTGGTCCTGTTTTCATATCACATTATGGTGGCTTTTGGCTTGTATTTTTTTGGTGAATTGTATTATTATTTTTAGGTTGTATTGCAACTTTTTATGATAAAATTTTTAATCTTTCATTCAATTCTAAAAAAATAAAATAAAATCGAATACTCGAATCGAATCGAATAATTCGAATATCCATATCGAATCGAACTCGAATCAACTTTTGATATTCGAGAAAAAATCGAATCGAATCAAATAGTTTGAATATTTCACGAATACGAATCGAATACAGTGATATTCGCTTCGATTCGATTCGTTTGCAACCATACTCGAAAGGAGTAGAAAGGTGAGAATAGGGGAATGGGAGAGTGAGTGAGTTGGCATACTACGCGCGTGTGATGGTTAAAAATGGTTGGTGCACTAATTTCTTTTTTATTTATCTTAATAACGATGAAGAAATAAATATATAACTTGTTAGTGGAATCCATGAATTTTTGAGGAACGAGTTTTAGAGCGGCGAATCAAGCAGTTGAGGAATAAGACGATTCCTTTGGTTAAAATTCAGTGGTCTAGACACGGAGTCGAAGAGGCTACGTGGGAAACCGAGGATAGTATGCGGGAGAGTTATCCCGAGTTGTTTGACCCTTAGTTTCGGGGACGAAACTCTTTTAAGGGGGGGTGTATGTAATACCCGGTTGTAATTCAGTAATTATCATTCAGTATTTATCATTCAGTAACTGATACTCAGTAATTTCACTCATTATTGATCATTTGTCACTCATATTCAGTCATTGTATTCATCATTCAGAGTGATTGTATCGTGTATCAATCGTCATTCATCACTAATTTGATTGGAGTTTCGTGCCGTGTTTATCATCTTTGTCATTTTCGTTGCGAGCTGTGCGTGAGGAGTAGCGCACGCTACGTACTCCTTTTAGCGTACGTTAATTGGGTATAGGTAGCGCACGCTACCACTCAGCTTTATTGCACGCTAAGGTTACCCTGGCTGCAGTCCAGAAGGTACTGGACTGCAGGTGAGTTATAAGTAGCGCACACTACGAATGGTAAGTAGCGCGCGCTAGTGAGTTGTAGTAGCGCACGCTAATTTGTGGTGTAGCGCGCGCTAAGGACAGATCAGATTGAGTCCAGTGGCTACTGGACTGCACTGGATTTATTCATAGCGCACGCTATGTGTTGTTTTTAGCGTACGCAATCGATATTATAGCGCACGCTAAATAATGGTTGTAGCGCACGCTATCGAGGTCAGATCAGAGGACAGGCAGTTTCTGGATTCCAGTACTGGGCATCAAATTATTCGTTAGCGCACGCTAACTATGGGCTTTAACGTACGCTAGTAGTATGGCCGTAGCGCACGCTACAAAAGGTACGTAGCGCGCGCTACCGTGTTCGGACAGTGGGTACTGGACTACCCAAACTACTCGTTAGCGCACGCTACGCACAAGGGCTAGCGCACGCTAATCTGGACTGGCTATAAATTGGACAGTTTAGCCGGATTTCGTCATTTGTCATCTATTTCTCATTCTCTCATCGGTTCTTGGCGATTTGGGCGATTTTGGAGAGTTCTCTTCGAGCTTTTATCATCCATCATCATATTCAAGCCTTTGAGTTGGATTAATCATCACTTCATCATCCCCAAAACATCAAATCAAAGGTATTAATTTCTTGGATCTAGAATTTCGGATTTTTGAGTTTTCCTTCCGTTTTCTTCGTGTAAGCTTGGATTATCATTGGAATATGTTAGATATGGATTATCTACCTTGGATAAATATATTCCTACGGATTTAATGGTTATTTTCGGCATTGTTTTCAAGAACCCTTGGGGTTGACTTCGGTTAATTGGGGATTTTCCGATTGATGTTGTTGTAATCATGAATTATGGATTCCTAATGGATTATTGATATCATTGAAGTGTCTTGTTAGTTCGAAATACTCAATTTGGTGTTGGTTTCGACATATTCGGGATTGAATATTTCCGAAGTTGTGTGGTTGGTTATGTATTCGTTGGAATGCCCTATGAACTTGATTATCGTTGTTTCGACCTTTGGGCTGTAATATCCGGGGGTAATTTTTTTTCGTGTTACTGTTGAGTTGTACATATTCATTTGGAATTGTACAAGTGTTGTTGTTTGGACCGATACAATGTATATTGTATTAGAATATTTCGGGATCGAAATATTTATACTGGTCGACGGTTTAGTTTCGTCGTTTGGTTGTTGCTTGGCGAGTTTGGAATTTTGGCTAACTTTATAGCCATAGCGTACGCTACTTGTATAGCATTACGTACACTAATTTGTTGCGATTGCGTACGTTACGCTCTGAGGTTACGTACGTAATGCGTGGTAGGTGGTGGGAACTTTCCTCGTAGTCAACTTTCGGGGCGAGGGTATCTTTGGAGTATCATTTATATATATATATATATAATCAAGATTCCTCCCACCTCCTCTTATTCTCTCCCTCACGTTCTCATGCATGTTATATATATATATACACCTTGTCATCATTGACTTCCCTCATGAGATCCCCCCCCTCACGTGACTTATCCGTATTATATATATACATATATATATAAAACTATCAATTCATCACCTTCCCACCTCACCATCTCCCTCTCTCCCTCTCGGCAGCTCCTCCTCCCTCTCTCTTTTCTTTTTCTTCTTTTTCCCTCATCATCTTTCTCTCGCCAGCTCTCTCTCCCTTCTCTCCGTCATTTTTTTTCGGCAAGGCGGAAGCTTGAGGACGGGCCGGTTTCTCCATTTTTTCCGGCGAGATAGAGTTCGGCGACGGCAGTACTCACGGCCGGAGCTCGGCGGCACGGTCGGAATTTCCGAACCGGAAGGCTGCAAGCCCGGTCGACGTGTTCCAGTATTTTTTTCTTCTTTTTCCGGCCATGGACGGAGCTCCATTGATTCCGGCGACCGGAAGTGGTTTTTGTCCGGAACGGACGGCGGAACGGAGGTTTGACATACTTCCGGCGAGGAGTTGCAGGCGGAGTCGGGTGAAAACCGGCCATAGACGGAAACGGACCGGAGTTGGACGAAGTCCGGCGGGTCATTTTTCCGGCGGTCGATTTCCGGCATGGGAGTCTTTTCTCTTTCTTCTTTCCGGGACTGGCCGATCGGCTCCTGGTTGTTCGAGTGCTTGTGATTGACGGAGGACGCGTTGATCAATTCGTGGTAGGACGTTGGTCGTGGGAGGACTTTCTCGCCTTCGGTTTGAGGCAAGTTTTATACTTGTACTGGTCAATGAGATTAATGTTATCATGTATGTGTATGAATGTGTGTATCATTTCGAGACTTGGTCTCTTTATGATTTTGTTGATATCAGGGGATTGTTTGATACGATACCCTTCGGCAAATTATGCCAAATATTATTGTTGTTCGTAAATGGCCGATTTAAGGCATTACGATACTTGTTGGTAATATTGTTGTCGATAGCCGGTTCGCGGTATCGACATATCGATTGTTATTGTTGATTGATGTTTCTTCGAGATATTGTTGTCGATAGCCGGTTCGCGGCATCGACATATCGATTGTTATTATTGATTGACGTTCCATCAAGATATTTTTTTGTGTGAATCGTCGTTATTGATATCAGTGTTTTTCTATTGATGTCGTTTTGGCCGATTGAAGGCATTGACGTATTCGATTATCATCTTCGTTATCGGTAACCGATTAAAGGTGCCGAGACATCCGTTGTACAATTGTTATCGGTTAACCGTTCTGAAGGTTATCGATATATTGAATTGGGATTATCAAAGATAATTCCCATCCGTTGTATAATTATTATCGATTGTCCGCTCTAACGGTAATCGATATATTGAATTGGGATTATCAAATATAATTTCCACCGTTGTCAAAAAGATAATTCCCATCCATTGTATAATTGTTATCGATTGGCCATTCTACGGTAATCGAAGTATTGAATTGGGATTATCAACGATAATTCCCATCCGTTGAATTATTATTGTCGTGTTGACCGATTCAAGGCGGACACTATTATTCTTGTGAACTCGGTAATTTTGTGATCGTTGAAGGTTGAGGATTTTCCCGAACTGTTGTGTTGTGATCGTTGCTCGTGTTAATCGGTCCTTAGGGATTTTGATCCTGAATGGTTGTTTTGAATATCGTTGGTCGTGTCGATCTTTCATTATTCGTGTCATCGTTCACTTGGTGAGTCGTATAATCGGTATTGGATATGTTATCCTTTGAGTTTCGTTGTCATGTTGTATCGTGGCATTCCGGGTCATACTGGCGTGCCGGTTGGTATGTGTAGGATTTTCATGTCGGGCACATTTAAGTCGTGTGTTGGTTGTTGGCCTCACATTGGGTGTGCACACGAGTTGTTGGCTTCGTGAGACTGATTAGGTACAAGACCACACGTGTATTCGATCGATACTCGTTGGTGGCTTGTGCACGGACACATTTCCATCCCGGGCGTAGTGTGGCGCCATTCTTTGAGCCGTACAATTTTTGATCGTTCATAGACCATGTTTGATTGGATGTGTTCGATGTTTTGTGATTGAGCGTTCATACGCCCGAGGGGTATGTTCGATGATCAGGTTTGTTTCTTTGAGATCAGTATTGTGATGATTTACGGCTTGCATTCGGCTTTCGAGCCATCGTGATATTTTTGACTTGGCCATTCGGCTTTCGTGCCATCGTGATATTTTGGCGGCTTCGGGCTGTTCGGCTTTGCCATCGTGATATTTTGGCGGCTTTACCGAGGGCTTTCAGGCCATTGTGATGTAACGGTATTTCCGTTTGAGCCTTCGGGCATTGTGATCCTTATTTATTTCAGCGTTGGATTGATTTACCTTCGGGTAATGTATTGTTGTGTTCTATATTGATGATTCGCCGTTGGGCACATATGTTCTAACCTATTAAGCAGGTATTGATCGTATGCCGTGGGCATAATATTCCACGAATGCTCGATTCTTACTTTGGTTTGTGAGCATCTCGTACTACCATTGTTGTCTTGTTTATTACGCCTTTGGATGCATATCATGTTGTGCATGTACTTGATATTCATTATACTGGATGGCTGACCCCGTGGGGGCGGAACATGTTTTCATGTTTTAGGTACTTGCGAGGAGAGAGTTGAGACACAGGAGCATGACGATGGCGACGAGGCATTCGAGCGATACTAGTCCGAGATATTTTGGTGTTCATGTTGGTCAGACAGTCAGAGTACTCCATTTTGTTCAGTCGTTGTCGTTTTGTATTATCCGAGCAAGGCTCGTGGATGTTGTTGTATTTTTATTTTGGCCATGTAGGCCCATTCTTGTCGTTGAAATTCCATATCGGGATAGTATGTCGGACGTCATAGTAGGGTCTGTGATTTCCTATTTTGGTCAGTTGGTTGTATTTTAGTCGTGTTCGCCTGGTGGATCACCTGAGGTGGGGTCCACGGCACTGTAATAACCCAATGGGATTTGGGGGTGTTACAGAAGATGGTATCAGAGCTTTGGGTTGTGAGAAACCCTGGCTTGTGTGTTATGTGGCTCTACCAAGGCGGTAGTAGCTGGGCTGTCAGGTTATGACAATCTGGACAGTCGGGTTTTGTGAGTCGTGATAGTTGGACGACTGTATGAGTCATTCTTTCATCGAGTCGTCGTCAGTGAAGACTAGTATCGCAAGACCTCGAAGCTTCGTATGACCTGTGTAAGGACTCTATTCTCTTTTGTGTGCATACATTCATTATGTCATTGATTAAACCTGTTTTGTTGACACTTGTATGTGGCGATCGGGTACGATTGATTTATGATTATTTGCTTTGGAGCGTGTGGGCTCTGTATCGGCTATGGTTAGCGCGATCGATGTGATCCTTTATCTGTTGAGTATGTACTCTCGTGTTTGCGTTGACCTAGCATTCTGGCCGTTGAGGCGTATTTGAGCTGTGGTCATGATTGAACGTTATTCTTTCAGTCTGGAAAGAGGACGTGACAGAGGGGGTAGAGGCCGCAGAGTGGGCCGACACCCGAAACCTCGTACCAATAATTTGGTGGCTGACGAATCATTTTCGGAGTCGTGCTCGAGAACCCACCGATCGTGATTGTGTTTGGATCGAGTTCAAGACTCTCATGTTAGAGAGGTATTATCCGGCTCCACTTCGTGAAGCCAAGTTGTTGGAGGTTTTGAACCCCGAATCCGTCGAGGACGAGGGTGTTATTGTTATTGCTGAGAAGTTTCAAGGACTTCTTCACTTTACTTCATCTGTTATCCGTACTAAGGCGGATAAGATCAAGTATTTTAATAAGAGGTTGAACCCGCGGTTGAGAATACAGTTGTTCAATCACAATTGTAACTCACTTGACGAATTCATCAAGAAGGCTCTTGGAGCAGAGCTTTCGATCGAGGAGCTTACTCAGAAGGATCCTTCAGTATCTTCTGGTGAGAGGACTAGGATGCCGATTCGTTCAGAGGGACATCGAGCTCCGACGTCCAAGAGGTCATTTCCTAGTCGGCCGTCATCGAAAGCATTTTCTTCTCAGGCGACGAGTTCGACTGTTGTTTGTTTTAATTGTGATTCAGCGGGGCATGTGAGTACTCGATGTACGGTGCCAGCTATTATTTATTTTCTGTATGGGAGGCAGGGACACCCTCAGAATACTGCATGAGTTCTAGTGCCAGTAGGTCTCGAGAGAGCTCATGGGCCTCAAGAGATTTTGTCACTTCAGTCCGTACTTCATCCAAGGGGTCATATCGGGCTTCGGGAGCCAGAGGTATGGACACCCGAGGGGAAGTAGCGAGTTCAGATTTGTGTTTTCCTCGAGTCGATGGGATCGAGGAGCTCGATGATCTGGAGGATGTTGATTCCGGGTACATTTGAGATGTAGTCTTGATTTGTATTTTCCTTGTCTTTCGGATTGATGTTTGACTCGGTCTGTATTTTAATATTGCGGTTGTGAACCATTTATTATTGATCTATCTTGCAATCATTGTATCTGAGAATCTTGATACTTGAGTCATTTGATGTGATTTTCTTTCCTTTTGGTCCTGTACCCGAGATTTTTGTGATGATCTGGGTAATCGTTCATTGTAATTCGAGACGTCAAGTCGTGAGGACTTGGACGTGCGTTCGATATAGTCCCGAGGACTATGTCTGTATTGTTATTATCTTTTGTGGTGCGACTTCCTGGCTGGTCTCTAGCAGGAGAGTCATGATTCGGCTAATCTCGCATTTGATTGAGTGTCTTTATCACTTGATTTTTCGCCTTGTTCAGGCAGAGGAGACGTGGGGACCCGTGGGGTCGGCCCAGTTGCTTAGGCGGAATTGCTCGTATTGAGGAGTATTCCTGGAAATGTTGTTTTCTTATCCTGATGGATAGTCCGTGCCCCGACTTGTGCACCCTGAGTTTCGGGGACGAAACTCTTTTTAAGGGGGGGAGTATGTAATATCCGGGGGTAATTTTTTTTCGTGTTACTGTTGAGTTGTACATATTCATTTGGAATTGTACAAGTGTTGTTGTTTGGACCGATACAATGTATATTGTATTAGAATATTTCGGGATCGAAATATTTATACTGGTCGACGGTTTGGTTTCGTCGTTTGGTTGTTGCTTGGCGAGTTTGGAATTTTGGCTAACTTTATAGCCATAGCGTACGCTACTTGTATAGCATTACGTACACTAATTTGTTGCGATTGCGTACGTTACGCTCTGAGGTTACGTACGTAATGCGTGGTAGGTGGTGGGAACTTTCCTCGTAGTCAACTTTCGGGGCGAGGGTATCTTTGGAGTATCATTTATATATATATATATATAATCAAGATTCCTCCCACCTCCTCTTATTCTCTCCCTCACGTTCTCATGCATGTTATATATATATATACACCTTGTCATCATTGACTTCCCTCATGAGATCCCCCCCCTCACGTGAATTATGCTGTATTATATATATACATATATATATAAAACTATCAATTCATCACCTTCCCACCTCACCATCTCCCTCTCTCCCTCTCGTGACTCCTCCTCCCTCTCTCTTTTCTTTTTCTTCTTTCCCTCATCATCTTTCTCTCTTGACTCTCTCTCCCTTCTCTCCGTCATTTTTTTTCGGCAAGGCGGAAGCTTGAGGACGGGCCGGTTTCTCCATTTTTTCCGGCGAGATAGAGTTCGGCGACGGCAGGCAGCTCACGACCGGAGCTCGGCGACGGCCTGGTCGGAATTTCCGAACCGGAAGGCTGCAAGCCCGGTCGACGTGTTCCAGTATTTTTTTCTTCTTTTTCCGGCCATGGACGGAGCTCCATTGATTCCGGCGACCGGAAGTGGTTTTTGTCCGGAACGGACGGCGGAACGGAGGTTTGACATACTTCCGGCGAGGAGTTGCAGTGGAGTCGGGTGAAAACCGGCCATAGACGGAAACGGACCGGAGTTGGACGAAGTCCGGCGGGTCATTTTTCCGGCGGTCGATTTCCGGCATGGGAGTCTTTTCTCTTTCTTCTTTCCGGGACTGGCCGATCGGCTCCTGGTTGTTCGAGTGCTTGTGATTGACGGAGGACGCGTTGATCAATTCGTGGTAGGACGTTGGTCGTGGAAGGACTTTCTCGCCTTCGGTTTGAGGCAAGTTTTATACTTGTACTGGTCAATGAGATTAATGTTATCATGTATGTGTATGAATGTGTGTATCATTTCGAGACTTGGTCTCTTTATGATTTTGTTGATATCAGGGGATTGTTTGATACGATACCCTTCGGCAAATTATGCCAAATATTATTGTTGTTCGTAAATGGCCGATTTAAGGCATTACGATACTTGTTGGTAATATTGTTGTCGATAGCCGGTTCGCGGTATCGACATATCGATTGTTATTGTTGATTGATGTTTCTTCGAGATATTGTTGTCGATAGCCGGTTCGCGGCATCGACATATCGATTGTTATTATTGATTGACGTTCCATCAAGATATTTTTTTGTGTGAATCGTCGTTATTGATATCAGTGTTTTTCTATTGATGTCGTTTTGGCCGATTGAAGGCATTGACGTATTCGATTATCATCTTCGTTATCGGTAACCGATTAAAGGTGCCGAGACATCCGTTGTACAATTGTTATCGGTTAACCGTTCTGAAGGTTATCGATATATTGAATTGGGATTATCAAAGATAATTCCCATCCGTTGTATAATTATTATCGATTGTCCGCTCTAACGGTAATCGATATATTGAATTGGGATTATCAAATATAATTTCCACCCGTTGTCAAAAAGATAATTCCCATCCATTGTATAATTGTTATCGATTGGCCATTCTACGGTAATCGAAGTATTGAATTGGGATTATCAACGATAATTCCCATCCGTTGAATTATTATTGTCGTGTTGACCGATTCAAGGCTGACACTATTATTCTTGTGAACTCGGTAATTTTGTGATCGTTGAAGGTTGAGGATTTTCCCGAACTGTTGTGTTGTGATCGTTGCTCGTGTTAATCGGTCCTTAGGGATTTTGATCCTGAATGGTTGTTTTGAATATCGTTGGTCGTGTCGATCTTTCATTTTTCGTGTCATCGTTCACTTGGTGAGTCGTATAATCGGTATTGGATATGTTATCCTTTGAGTTTCGTTGTCATGTTGTATCGTGGCATTCCGGGTCATCTTGGGCGTGCGGTTGGTATGTGTAGGATTTTCATGTCGGGCACATTTAAGTCGTGTGTTGGTTGTTGGCCTCACATTGGGTGTGCACACGAGTTGTTGGCTTCGTGAGATCGATTAGGTACAAGACCACACGTGTATTCGATCGATACTCGTTGGTGGCTTGTGCACGGACACATTTCCATCCCGGGCGTAGTGTGGCGCCATTCTTTGAGCCGCATAATTTTTGATCGTTCATAGACCATGTTTGATTGGATGTGTTCGATGTTTTGTGATTGAGCGTTCATACGCCCGAGGGGTATGTTCTGATCAGTTTGTTTCTTTGAGATCTGTATTGTGATGATTTACACTTCATTGGCTTTCGTGCCATCGTGATATTTTTACGGCCGGTTCGGCTTTCGTGCCATCGTGATATTTTGGCGGCTTCTGCATTCGGCTTTCGTGCCATCGTGATATTTTGGCGGCTTCTGAGGGCTTCGTGCCATTGTGATGTAACGGTATTTCCGTTTGAGCCTTCGGGCATTGTGATCCTTATTTATTTCAGCATTGGATTGGTTTACCTTCGGGTAATGTATTGTTGTGTTCTATATTGATGATTCGCCGTTGGGCACATATGTTCTAACCTATTGAGCAGGTATTGATCGTATGCCGTGGGCATAATATTCCACGAATGCTCGATTCTTACTTTGGTTTGTGAGCATCTCGTACTACCATTGTTGTACTGTTTATTCTGCCTTTGGATGCATATCATGTTGTGCATGTACTTGATATTCATTATACTGGATGGCTGACCCCGTGGGGGCGGAACATGTTTTCATGTTTTAGGTACTTGCGAGGAGAGAGTTGAGACACAGGAGCATGACGATGGCGACGAGGCATTCGAGCGATACTAGTCCGAGATATTTTGGTGTTCATGTTGGTCAGACAGTCAGAGTACTCCATTTTGTTCAGTCGTTGTCGTTTTGTATTATCCGAGCAAGGCTCGTGGATGTTGTTGTATTTTTATTTTGGCCATGTAGGCCCATTCTTGTCGTTGAAATTCCATATCGGGATAGTATGTCGGACGTCATAGTAGGGTCTGTGATTTCCTATTTTGGTCAGTTGGTTGTATTTTAGTCGTGTTCGCCTGGTGGATCACCTGAGGTGGGGTCCACGACACTGTAATAACCCAATGGGATTTGGGGGTGTTACATGGGCTAGTCGTGTTTTGTTGCTTGATACGTGTATTGAACGATTGTTGGTAATTATTGTTATTCAAGGTTGTTCGAGCGACCGGTATCTTGGTTAGGACGTTGTTCGTGGACGGACATTCTTCATCGGTATTGAGTAAGTTAAATCTTACTCGGTTAAAAGGATACTCATTCCTTTTGTTGTTGATTGCTCATAATCATAATTCATTCATCATAATATTAATCATTTTGAGACTTGTAATTGTCGAATAATCATTTCATTCACGAGGAACGACGGTTCCAAATCATTTCATTGGGTTATCAATCACGTCACTATTACTTTCATATCGGTGAGTCATCTTCGCCTTGTCTAATTATTATTCATTGATATTCATCATGGTCATTCTCGTTCATGTGACCTTCTGGGTTCATATTGCGTGGCCGGGTGTGGCTGTGTGGAATTTTTAGTCGGGCACACGATGGTCATGTATTGGGTTCACCGATACATCGGACCGTGCACACGGTAACGCTTACCTCCGTGAGACTAATTAGGTACAAGGACGGGTGTGTCCGGTCATTCGTCTTGTACACTTGCACAGACATTACGGGCGTACTATGATACTCCTCTTGGTAACTTCATAATTAGAATATTTCATAACTTGATTAATTCATGATTGTGTAATTTCAACTCTTGAGGATTGTTGTTACGTATGGCCCGGCCCGTTGGGATTTTGTTTTCAGTCACGGCAAGGCAAAGGCATGGGAAGAGCATGTTGGCGGACGAGTCAGTGATACTAGTAGGGGCCCCAATCATTCCGTTTGTTTGATCATTTTCATCATTTGATCATTTGTATTTTCATTGCAAATTCCGTTTGAAATGTTTATTTATTCAGGGTGGTGTATTTTATCTTCATATAAAATACACTAGTATTCGGTATTGTCCTGGTGTGTTGTACTTAAACTCCTCATCGGAGTACTTGGTAATATAATGTGGTTCGGTACTACAATTATATTATTTAATTCATCATTTTCATTGCCTGGTGGGTCCTAGTCGGGGATTCACGGCACTGTAATATCCGCCTAGTTTGGGGTGTTACAATATGTACTTCATTGCAGTGTGACAGTCTCTACATAATCTCAGATTCTTGAACACCCTCATTGGTTTTGTTTTTGACGTACTTATTAACCCAAACGCCACAGCAATTTTCTCACTGTGCTGAACCAAGGATCGTTCTCTCTCTTTCTCATCAATCTCGTGCAGAACGAAATCTGTATCAAGAACAATTTTTTTATTCAGAAAATTTACATAAATAGTAGTAGTTTAATACTTTAATGAATCTTATTCAGAAATTTACCTTTGTTGGGACAGAACACCAACCGACTGAAATCAATCATTCATTCATGACTGATTTTCATGAATCATTGTCAGTAAATTCTATCTATAGTATATGTTCTAATGTTCCACGAACTTATAAAAAGTTACTCAAAAAGTACACAATCCATCAAATCAAAAGTTGAAATGCAATATGAAATACTTCTAAGGATTACTAAATACCATGAACATTGCTTATCAGAATTGTGTAGCTGATTATTTATGTTCACAATCTCTATTCAGTAAGCTACTTGAAACAGCTTCTTTCCAAAATATTGAAACAAATAATCAGTCCTAATAAGCAATTCCAAACGGCCTTAATTTTGTAGATCATTAGATTATTATTAGAATAATATAATTTTTTATAATCATTTGATTACAAAAATGTGTTTCGGGTGAATCCAACCCGGCTCTATCTGTCTCGACCCTTCAAAAAATTTACCTATTTCCACCCGTTACCCAACCCATTCATAGAACCTGTTACCTAGTTTGTGAACCTGTCAGTTAAACTTAATTTCACAGCAGATGCTGGTACAAAACTTCCAATGTGGGTAAGAAAAAGTATCAGTGCTACCTGTATTGAACTCCTCAATTGACAACCTTTCGCTGTTAGGATTATGAGAACAAAAGAACATCAATAAAGTATACTACTAATGTAGTCGATATTTTTAAAGTCGCCTTAAGGCCTTAACCCGACTCGATTATATATCAACATTTCGGCATATATTATCTAAGTTTCAATTCAACTAATATCAGTATAACAACAACCTATAAATTTTGATTTTCCCCACGGAGTTAATTCAACTTCCATGATTATGTAACTACAGAGTAATGAAAAAATATCGTATAATCGTATCTTGTCTGAACTTTGTGGTGCTAAAGTGAATCTCTTTTAATTAACATATAAGTCATTATGTATTATAATGTTAAGAATTGTGACTACATTTGCAAGTTTGACCCATTTACTTATAAGTGGGTTGTTTTGAGATAAGTTTCATCACAAAAGACTCAAAATGTAGCTAAAATGGAACTCATAAAATGGGTTGAAAGTCCTCCAAAGCCAATTTTCATTCACATGCCTCTTATGTTTTATTCAAACTGACGATTAATGTTGTTATAATATTAATTTTTGTAATTTAAATTTACACATTAATTATTAATTACGAAGTATCTTATATGGTAAATGGACTAACATGTCAAGTACCTGATCCATAAACCTTATAGTCATTAAATTATGATCTACAGTAACAAAACCACTTACCATATTTAGTCTATAGAGAAGATGGGGTTGTGTTTTAGTATTTGTTCGCCTCATTTAAAATGGATTTCTAAGCTTATATCATACTATGATATAAATAGCTAGCAATGAGCCAAACAATGAACATACCTCTTTTTTGTAGGAGACATCTGTGATGAATCAGAAGTCTTTAGCTAAATGCAGCAACCTATAACAATAAAACGATATTCATGTTGAGGCAAAATTGCATAGGCAACAACCATACGTTACTATATGTTGTGGCTCTTCTTTAACACACAATTTCAACCACTTAATCTGTTGGGAGCTCTCTTTATATCTGCAATAGCAACCTGAGAAGATGAATATGTGAGTTATCAGCTGCATCATCTGCAAGAATCAATCTCGATAATGTGAAAAGCTCAACTAAAAAATGTAAGGATAAAGAAAATTTAATCTGTTACAGTAAGCGTATCTAACACATTTTTTAATCGTTAATAAGCTAATAATCACCTATTCACCCAAACATTCCCTACGCTCATCAAGCTTGTCGAACATTATTAATCAATCCAACCCAAACGCTGTACAACGCATTGCGAGTTAAAGTTGAAAATGGTTTCTGATATTTGCCTAAAATAGACTAAAATAACGAATTAAGCAGCTTTTTTATCGAAAGGGCTCTCTAATGGCTTATTTGCACGATATGACGCAAGATATTTAAAGCAATCAACGCTCTATAATGTGTTAGTATTCTACAGGCTATTCCAAACACCTCGTAATTATAAAGAACGTAATAATTAGATAATTCCCTACAAATCCATGTGACAAACACCCCGACCTATCTTACATAATCCTGATCAATTCCCAATTCCCAAATTCCTTCTCCATACTAATTAGCTCACAAATAATGTGTATTTACGAACATATATTAATTGATATGAACTCAGCAAGAAGAAAGTAACTAAAAAATTGATGCCACCTACCGCTAACTGAAACTTACGTGTTAAACCAATTCCAAGTCAATATTGTAGTGAATTCAGGCCTTTGCATTTGCAATTCCACCTCCCGTTGTCTGAAAAATCACCTTTTTGGCTAAGAAAATCGTTAAGAAATTAATCAATCTTTAATGATATTGCTTCAAGTTTCTGTAAAACTCACCTTAACATCACTCTTGTACCATGGTATGCTTGTGTCGGAAGCAGCCGCAACACGCATCCACCAACACCTTCACATCACTCTCGTACCTTTGAAGAAGCTTGGAAGTTGGAATACATATGGGAATACAAATGGAAGATGAAGGAAACGAAACTGCAGCAACACTTGATATTCATCTTGAAGGTTACATAACCTTTAACACTTAACATTTATTTCAGTGGACACTTGATATTCAGCAACATCATTCACCTTCCTCCTTGTATTTAGTTGTTGTACATTAACTCAAATACTCTATAAATTGTGTCATTAATACTACACAATAAATGATGGACTGAATCTTATAGTATAATAGATGATGCATTGGGAGAGGAAGGAGCATTTCGAGGAAGGGTATGAAACTTTATGGTAGCACGCACGTGGCACCAATGGCGGACGCACCTTTTACATGTGCACCACAGAAAATTTTGCCCCATAACCAAAATGATATCGTTTTGATCAAATGGACGTCGTCCTTAAGCAAAATAATATCGTTTTGGTTGATTTTAAAAAAAAAGTTGTAAAAATCAGAAAAACATAACAGAGAAGGGTTAAACACAACAGCAAGTCAACCTCTTTTTCAACAACCTCCATGCTTTGCGGCTCCGTCATTCTAGTACCGCCCGCCACCTAGGGATGGCAATGGGGTTGGTCAGAGCGGGTACTTGAAGACCCAGACCGCCCCACGAGGTGTACGGGGCAGGGCAATTCGACCCGCCGCGGGTCCTGAGGCAGGGCAATTCGACCCGCCGCGGGTCCTGAGGCAGGCCAATTCGACCCGCATAGAAAAAAATATTGTTTTAAAGTGAATAAAATAAACATTTTTATGAGTATTTATCTAGTATTTTATTTTCATTATACATATTATTTAAGAAATTTGTCAATATTAAAATAAATATATAAGATATATTAATACATATATAAAAAGTATATAAATATAAATATATATATATATATATATATAAATTATATATTAAATATATTTAAAATAATTAAAAAGTAATACGGGGGAGGGGGAGGCTGGTACCCACGGGAAAAAATGATACCCCATCCCGACCCGACCCGCTGCGGGTCGCGTAGCGGGGCAACCCATACGCCACGGGTCAGGACAGGGCTTGTGCGGGTCGGGCCAAAATTGCCATACCTACCGCCGCCCGCCGGACATCTACTACATTATGTTGCATGTTTGAGTCCTTCATCGTCATTTGCAACTTCTGATGAGGATAAATTGTTGAGGATGGTTGAACTTTATCATGACAATTTTCTAGAATTTCTCGAAGTGATAGTTCGAAACCAGCTTCAAAATTATATTAAAGATATTCGATGCGATCCAGTTTTTTCGGAATTGAAAAGACTTTTAGATCTTTATAGACAACTTGTGGAAACAAACAAGTGCACAACATATCGTGTGGTGTATAAACTTGTAAAGGTGACATTTATTTTGCCCGTAGCAACTGCAAGTGTTGAACGAGTCTTTTCAACTATGAATTATGTGAAGAGTGATCGACGTAATAAGACGGGTGACCAATGGTTAAATGATCGTCTAATAACATTTATAGAAAGAGACGTAATTAAAACTATTAGTAATGATGTTATTTTAGCATATTTTTAGGAAATGGACTCTAGGCGATTTTTTTTGTAAATGTATGGATATCTTTTATTAGTATGATTTCCTTTTATTATTTCTAGTCTTTAATATAATTTTAGAACATATTTATTGCATAATATTTTTTGTTGTCCAATACTTTTCTTTGTGTGTGACACACGACAAATTCACGCCTCAAAATTCATACGTCATATTGGAGGTGCTCTGAGATCAAATGATAAAAAAATAATTATTTTTGATCAAATGAATAATAAAGGTTCAAGTTAGGGCGATCCAAGACATGTACTCCCAAGTTAGGACTTGCGTTAGGACTCCAGTTGGTGACACCCAGTATTTCCCGGTTGAGATAGGACTACACCAGGGGTCGGCGCTAAGCCCTCTTCTCTTCGCTCTAATCCTTGACGTCATTTCGCGGGGGATTCAGGATGGCGTCCCGTGGTGCATGCTTTTTGCTGACGACATTGTGTTAGTGGCGGAGTCGAGGAGGGAGGTGAACGCGAAGTTGGAGCTATGGAGGTCTAAGTTAGAATCCCAGGGCTTGCGTGTGAGCCGGTCTAAGACCGAGTATCTCTGGTGTAACTTTAGTGGTGAGGCCAACGAGGAAGAAGTAGAGGTAATGTTTGCGGATCAGATCGTGCCCCGTACGGATAAGTTCAAGTATTTGGGTTCTATTATTCAGAAGAAAGGTGAGTGTGAAGATGATGTCATTCATCGTATCAAGGCGGGGTGGCTTAGGTGGAGAGCAGCGACTGGGGTCCTGTGCGATAAGAAAGTCCCTCTTAAGTTGAAGGGTAAATTCTATAGAGCGGCTGTAACGCCCCAATACTTATTTAAATGCTATTTATTTTGCTAACGATCATGAATTTTTATTTTTTAATATTTACAGGTTGTCCGATACTTGGATCGATACGTTCCTAGCATAAAATGAAGGACTTAAAAGGAAAAGATTTCAAAATAAATTATAAGGATCATTTTTAGAATTTATGAAAGTGATTTCGAAAAGTTCCGACGATTTTGATACGATAAAATTTCATTACAAAACACTTGTATTGCAAAAATAATATTAAATTATTTTATTATTATTATCGAAAATTCGTTCTGCGCATATCGAAGATTTAACTCCGACGAGTCCGGAACAGGTCGGAAAATTGAATTTGGACACCGGGAAGGGGTCGAACCGGCCGAGCCAAGTTGACGGACATCTGCCGGTCACCGCCGGACACGCCTACCGACAGAAGTTTCTCGGCGCTCTCCGGATAAGGCTGTCTGGATAAGGTCGGTCACGACCGACAGAAGCTTCTCGGCTCTTTGTCCGGATAAAGGTCATCATTTGTCCAGGATAAGGTCGGTCACGACCAAGCGAAGCTTCTCGGCCATTGTCGGATAAGGCCTCCAGCTGTCCGAGTAAGGTTGATTTTCAGCCGACTTTGGACCCCTATTTCTACATGTTACCGGACGTTTTTTTGTACATATCACATATCAATTTGAAGCTATGGACCTCTACTATAAAAGACCTGTAACATATTTTCCTTCCAAAAATTATAAAGGCTTCAAAAAGCCCGATGAAACGGGAAGCTCAAATCTGACAGTTTTTCAAAGGTGTTTGATAAAAGTCCTCAAAGAGATTTCAGATTTTACATCAAGAATTTATGACCGGAAATATGAAAAAGTATTTTCAAGTGCTAGGAGAAGCGTATCCGGGATCTGAGAAGGACAACCGAGCCAAATCCAAAGAAAGATATTCCAAGATTTCAACAAATGAGGTGAGGTTATACTGTTTTAATATGTTACGGTCATCGTTGTGTCGTGTAACATGACGACCCGCGAGGGGTCGAAAGAATGAAAGAAATCCGAGATGAGTCTGACACAGATAAGAATGTTTTATGTGCATTACACAACATGATTTTGACTATTTATAAGGGTTTAATCTCACTGAGTATGCTCGCGTACTCACACCTCGTCATTTATGTTTTTCAGGCTAAGAAATCGATGAAAGGGACAAGCAGAAGATGAATATATACTCCCAAAACGATGAAGTTCTAAATAATAAAAGATGTTGTCGCCGTAATTGTTATTATTTTTGCGAAACACTTGATGTTTTTCAATGAATATAATTTCAACGGACTATGTCCGAATATTTGATTTCCCATCTCTTTGTAAAACTGTACTGATGTTTGAATAAATGAATTTTATTGAAGTTTTACTGACTAAAATGCTTCCGCAAATACTCCGAATATATATATATATATATATATATATATATATATAAATTTTAAGGAAAAATTGAGCCGTGTAACGTGCTTTTTAATTAAGAAAGCCAGGGCGTTACAAAATGGTATCGGAGAAAGGCCTCTCTCAGTACGGTGAGATTTGGGGATGAACCAAGCGGAAACTGGTGAACATGTGACACCCGGGGCCAACGAGGGCGGGGAGTGATCGCCGGTGCAATAGAAAAGGGCGCAGACAATGAGCGGCTTCGAGAAAGGGGAGTGATCGCCGGTGCAATAAGAAAAAGGGCACGGACAATGAGCGGCTCCTGACAAGGCTTCTAGGCGGAGGGGACATGACTGAACCGAATTCTTACCAGAACGAGAGGTATTCCAAGACTGTATAGGTATGGGACTATACAGTTAAGGAGGTTTAAAAAGGTTTACTTATACAAAACAAGATATTTCAAAACTTTCTTATTTTTGAAAGTATAACGAATAATTACGGCATGATTATATTTTCGGGAGAATATGTGGTTCATCGCTGCTGCCCAACGTCGACTCCGATGTAATGTTTTCAAGTATTCACTCTTTTATGAGAACTTAAAAATTATGGTATGAGTATAGAGTGATTGTGCCGGCAAAAGATTTGAAGGGATATGTGAAAGATTAATTTTGTCTGAAAGGGACAAAATATGATTTCAAAGAAATATTTCAAAGTGATTTTTGCTGACACAATATTTTTAAAGTTATTGATGAAAATACTCATACAAAGTTTGATACAGATTTTCAAAATTCTTTACGAAGCTCAATTTCGAGGACGAAATTTTTTAAAGGGGGGAGGATTGTAACGCCCCAATACTTATTTAAATGCTATTTATTTTGCTAACGATCATGGATTTTGATTTTTTAATATTTACAGGTTGTCCGATACTTGGACCGATACGTTCCTAGCATAAAATGAAGGACTTAAAAGGAAAAGATTTCAAAATAAATTATAAGGATCATTTTTAGAATTTATGAAAGTGATTTCGAAAAGTTCCGACGATTTTGATACGATAAAATTTTATTACAAAACACTTATATTGCAAAAATAATATTAAATTATTTTATTATTATTATCGAAAATCCGTTCTGCGCATATCAAAGATTTAACTCCGACGAGTTCGGAACAGGTCGGAAAATCGAATTTGGACACCGGGAATGGGTCGAACCGATCGAGCCAAGTTGACGGACATCTGCCGGTCACCGCCGGACACGCCTGCGACATTTGGCCATTACGGCCGAGAAGTTTCTGCGCTCTCGGATAAGGTTGTTTGGATAAGGTCGGTCACGGCCGACGAAGCTTCTCGGCTTGTCCAGGATAAGGTCATCAAATGTCCGGATAAGGTCGGTCACGACCGACAGAAGCTTCTCGGCCAGCTGTCCGGATAAGGCCTCCAGCTGTCCGAGTAAGGTTGATTTTCAGCTGACTTTGGAGCCCTATTTCTACATGTTACCGGACGTGTTTTTGTACATATCACATATCAATTTGAAGCTATGGACCTCTACTATAAAAGACCCGTAACATATTTCCCTTCCAAAAATTATAAAGGCTTCAAAAAGCCCGATGAAACAGGAAGCTCAAATCTGACAGTTTTTCAAAGGTGTTTGATAAAAGTCCTCAAAGAGATTTCAGATTTTACATCAAGAATTTATGACCGGAAATATGAAAAAGTATTTTCAAATGCTAGGAGAAGCGTATCCGGGATCCAAGAAGGACAACCGATCCAAATCCAAAGGAAGATATTTTAAGATTTCAGCAAACGAGGTGAGGTTATACTGTTTTAATATGTTACGGTCATCGTTGTGTCGTGTAACATGACGACCCGCGAGGGGTCGAAAGAATGAAAGAAATCCGAGACGAGTCTGACACAGATAAGAATATTTTATGTGCATTACACAACATGATTTTGACGATTTATAAGGGTTTAATCTCACTGAGTATGCTCGCGTACTCACACCTCGTCATTTATGTTTTTCAGGCTAAGGAATCGATGAAAGGGACAAGCAGAAGATGAATACATACTCCCAAAACGATGAAGTTCTAAATAATAAAAGATGTTGTCGCCGTAATTGTTATTATTTTTGCGAAACACTTGATGTTCTTCAACGAATATAATTTCAACGGACTATGTCCGAATATTTGATTTCCCATCTCTTTGTAAAATTGTACTGATGTTTGAATAAATGACTTTTATTGAAGTTTTACTGACTAAAATGCTTCCGTAAATACTCCGAATATATATATATATATATATATATATATATATATAAAATTTAAGGAAAAATTGAGCCGTGTAACGTGCTTTTTAATTAAGAAAGCCAGGGCGTTACAGCGGCAATCAGACCTGTAATGTTGTATGTTCTGAATGTTGGGCGATGAAGAAGTCGCTTGAGAGCAAGTTGGAAGCGGCTGAAATGAGAATGTTACGTTGGTCGTTTGGTCGCGCTTTATTGGATAGAATCTCGAATGGGGTGTTGAGGAACGCGCTTGAAGTGGCGCCCATTTTAGCGAAACTTAGGGAAGAGAGATTGAGATGGTTTGGCCACGTCCGCAGGAGGCAGGCTTCTGCCCCGGTGAGGAGGGTCGAGAGTATATTGGTTGTCGGAGAGAGGAGGAGAGGCAGACCGAGGAGGACGTGGGAGGAGCAGCTGAGATTAGATTTGAAGGCTTTAAACCTTTCCGAGACCATGACTGTTGATAGGTGCTCTTGGAGGCGCCAAATCAGAGTTGTGGATTCTTTTCTAGGGAGCGGTGCTGTAGTTGAGAGCGTCAGAATTGGGATGTCTCGATTAGCTCTGACCTAGAGCATTCCATTTTTTTTTTCTTTGACAGGAAGCTGTGCGCAGAGTCAACCTCTCTTCGGTTAGAGCGGCGTCCATCGAGAGTGCAGTTGTCGAAGTCCCCTTAGGTAAGTCCCATGTGAATTAAACCATGGGCTCAGATATGGTCGTGAGCTTTTTGTATCCTATGCGCCTTTGTATATACCACTCTTTACTTTGTTGTGTATTTAGCTGGGGGTCTTCACGGAAACAGCCTCCCTACCGTAAAAAGTAGGGACATGGTCTGCGTACATCTTACCCTCCCCAGATTCTGCTCTGCGCGGAATATACTGGGTATGTTTGATTTGGTTATGCTCGGACGGATGGAGTAATGGATTTTGACCCACATTTTTATCAACCATCGTTGCGATACTGTCACTGTCATATACATACAGCCGTAACTTCGAATCTTTTTGGCTTCAAATATAAAAACAAAGGGAGAGAAAACATCATTGGCTCCTCTCCTCTAGCCAATTCAAGTCGGACACGTCAAAGTTGTCAGATTGCGATGATTGTTTTACATTTCTGATTTCCCGAATGTACCCCGGCTTGTGTAATTTGTCTACCCTGACCTGCTTGAATAAAGCAAATTTGGCAGTTTTTCGGGCCTCGCCTGACCATCTGAAACACACAAAAAAAGAGTTCACACTACTACTCTCTCTAAATACAGTGTATGTGTATGTCCTTTTAGCTTTCTCTGTGTGTGTAATACTGCTCGCCGGCTCTGAAAAATTCTGACCAGTTGCGGGGCGGAGTTTTGGGTTATAGGGTTTTACCTCTTGACTTTGAAGTTTCTCGTGCCTAGGGTTATGAAGGAAAGCGTGGCCCTGCCGCTGGGTTTGAGTTGAGAGGGAATCAAAGGTGAGGATTTTGTCTCCGGATGGAGGGAGGTAGCGTCTCTACACTTACTTCTTCTGGTACTCTACATTTCCTCTGTATTTTTTTTTTTTTGAAGTTAGATTCTGGACTCCGTTGATTTTGTCGTTTGGTTTTGAGACACTTGAGTTCTAGATAGAGTTCCCATTGCGAGCCTTTATTTTAAAACCTTTATACTTCCTTAGCGCAGAGCGTTATAACATGAAGTATGTTGGGAGTTTTCGTTATTAATCTGGAAGTTTGGCTTAGGGTTTCTTTAGGGGTTTCATTTAGGATTTTCTTTAGAGGGAAATCATTGGATTTTGACTCTGCGGTGAGTTTACTAGTATATTTATCTAAGATGCTTTTTGGATTGGACATATCAGATTAGGGTTTGTGGAATTTGTTATTGTATCCTGCTGTTAACATTTATCTTTGGATTTGGCTTCCTTGTAAATCTGGTTTTTTTGGACATGATTGCCGACTGCCGAGTCAATCAGTCAGCTGCTCTTTTTCTCTTTGTTTCCATTTTAATGAATTTCAGTATCCAAAGATTGGCTTTATGCTGATATGATAAAGAATTTGAACTTCATTGGATGCATGAAGTAAGGTTAGAAAATTATACACACACTAGGTGTGCTGGTAAATAGTAAGGATGAATTGTATTTTTGATTGAAAGTTCATGAATAGTGTAGAAGAGTAAATTTGTTACTTTCCACCACTGCCTTTGCAATTTAAGTTTTGACAAGCATTTCTTGACCTGTGCTAACTAAAAATATGAAAGATTCCTTTCTATTTTTTGTCGTGAGGGCATTAACAATCTTAAAACCAAATTGTGGGCCATATACCGTCACATCAATAACAAAAGTTCCACTAAACTCTTCCACAGTATAATATCCAAAGGAACAGTATTTTTGTAGGCCCAACACTCGAATCACACAATTTCTTTTACTCCATTTTTTTTGTACTTCAATAACCATTGTTACTGTCTACACGGTTTTTTTCTCTTGCAAAAACAACTAAAACCCACAATGCTGACCCTGATCATCTCACTTTCCTCTCTCAGAAAACTGAGAAAAACTCGCATTGTGGATACTGTGATTCAGAAACGAGTATAAGGATTCAAGTATCCCCAATTCAAGCATAGTCATAGTTGTTAAAGGCCCACCAAGGCAATATGGGCTCCTATCGCCTGAGGCGTGAGGCGCAAGGCGAGGCGCCCGCATGAGAGAGGTGAGGTGCACAAAAATAAAAAATAAAAAATAAATTAAATTACATTATAAAATTTATCAATACATACTGACAATAAAATATAATAATCCACAAAATACTTAATATCTAACAAAATTAAAGTGTCAGAACAATAAAAACGACTATAAAAGTATTTATGAAAAAACAAAAAAAGGAAAGAAAAAGAGGCCTAATAGAGAGGCACACACCTAGGCGCACCGAGGTGTAGACCTGGCAATTCGTTCGTGTCGTGTATTTTCGTGTCGTGTACTTTCGTGTTTCGTGTACCAAAAGTCCAAACCCATACACGACACTAAATGAATTCGTGTCATGTCGTGTCGTGTACCGCGCAAATTCGTGTCGTTTCGTGTCGTGTTTTCGTGTCAGGCACATAATATAAAATAAATATTAAAATATTATAGAAAATAATAATTTTAATTTTATAATATTATTTTTATAGATTTAGTAGACGAAATTAAACGAATGGCAATGAAAACACTAATGTTTATATGAAATTTATGAAAGTTCATATTATATTTTCAAATTTTAATGTTTAGTATAAACAGAATTCATAAAA
This sequence comes from Orobanche coerulescens, assembly GCA_033398695.1. Taxonomy (NCBI): domain Eukaryota; kingdom Viridiplantae; phylum Streptophyta; class Magnoliopsida; order Lamiales; family Orobanchaceae; genus Orobanche; species Orobanche coerulescens. Next base: position 88,284,129 of record CM065818.1, on the reverse strand, counting down.
TATATATTTTTATTAAATTAAATATAAAATATTATATATATTTATTTATTTATTTCGTGTACCTCGTGTCGTGTCGTGTACACAAAGGGTAAACACAAACCCGACACTAAATCTCAGTCGTGTACTTTCGTGTTCGTGTATTTTCGTGTCGTGTACTCAAAATGCAAACCCAAACACTAAATTTTCGTGTCGTTTTCGTGTCGTGTTTTAGTGTCGTGTGTTAAATTGCCGGGTCTACCGAGGTGCACCGAGAAGGTGTACCGAGGCGCACCAAAAAGGCGTACCGAAGCACTCCCAATCGCGCGCCAGACAGAGGTCGCCCGCCTGAGGGCTTAAAAGGCGACTAGCCCTTTTTTCTAAGCGCCTTGCGATTGAGGCGCGCCTTTAACAACTATGAACATAGTGTACGTGTATTCTGAGATATCCCATTTTTTGGAGTTCCTAGTAGTTTAGGAGAAATTGGTGGAACGATTTGGGTTATGGGAAGCTGTATGCCTTGTTGAATCCCAACAGAACTGTTATTTTATGGTTTTACTGAAACCATTTTTTTTTTTTTTTCTGGCTGTTGGCTGTTCATTCATGGTTTGGATGCTATTCTGTTTTTTATTCCACTTTCTTGTTGTGCTGCATGATGCCATGGTGAGTTTGGCTGTTGAATATGACCTGACTGAATATATTTTCTTTCAGTAATTGGTTGGACTCCCTTTTTTTTTCTCCTCCTTTTAGGTGTACTCCGATGGATTATAATGACATTGACTATGAAAGCCAAAATCATGAATTAGCTGGGGAAGAGAGCTCTAAAATTTCTTCTGTTCTGCGACCATTTGCTCTTCCCAAGTTTGATTTTGATTACAGTCTCCAGGGGCATTTGAGATTTGATAGTTTAGTTGAAAACGAAGTTTTTCTTGGTATTCCAAGTCAGGAAGACAATCGGTGGATTGAAGATTTTTCTCGGGGAGGCAGTGGAATAGAGTTCAGCTCAAGTGCAGCAGAATCTTGTGCTTTACCGAGGCATATCAATGTCTGGTCTGAAGCAACATCTTCTGAATCTGTTGAAATGTTATTGAAAGCAGTTGGACAGGAAGAAATGGTGCCAGTTGAAAATTTGGAGAAATCAGAGCCGGGCAGTCAGCTTGGTAGCTCAACGAGACAAATAGAGAATGTAGAGCAGGATCATCAAAATGGTGATGTCATTAATTATGAAAATTCTTCATTACCACCTGCTGAAGTAGGGGGACACTTTTTGAGGTCAAATCAGAGTGCAGGAGCCGAAGGCGTGCAAACTGAATATACTGTACCGGCTGCGGAGACAACTGTTTCTTCTTATGTAGTGTGTGATGATAGCAGCAATGGAATTCTAACCATGAACATCGAAGAGTTGAATATTAAGTTGAAGAGAACCAGTGATAATCAAGAGGAAACACATGGCTTGTTGATTGAATCTTTGTCCACTCATGCCCAAGAAAGCATACCTGTTCTTCGCACAGAGATAGGGATTGATAAAACTGAAAGTTCTTCTCAGAATGTTGCTGTTAGTGTTAAGGAGCCTGTTGATCAGGATAAATTTAGTGATATCAGTTTTGAAAGTTCAAGTTGTGTAACGAAAACCATTCCTCATTCGGTTGAGGAACAAGAAGAAGGGTGTAACAAAGATGAAGTGAGATTTGAAACTGACAGTACAGAGAGGCATTGTTCCCATGAAGTTCCTTCAAAGATGGAATCCTCAAAAGAAGAGCACTCAGTTGAAATGTGCATTGCTAATTTTGGAGAAGCGTCTAATGTGGCCCAAAAAGAAGAACTCGTGCCCACAGAAGATGGGCGCAGTGAGGTTGAATTTGTTGTTGATCCGGCTGGTGGCAGTCAGCATAGAACGGTGGTCTTCTCTTCAAGCACAGAGATTAAGAAGAATCCTGAAGCCTGTAGCATATTTCATGAAGATTCATCTACCCCCCTGAAGAGAGAAGGTATTGAGGGGGTTGGAGTACAAGACCATGACGCTGTCAACTCTACAATCTGTGGCGAGATCGAACTGAGGCAGGTTCCTGATATTCAAACATCATCTCAGAACAAGAGTCCTGTTGGTAGTAAATATATTCCTCCTGGAAGTCACAGCTGTCTTGAGGTTCCGTATGTTACTTTTGAGGTAATTGGCAATCCTTCTGCTAAGGTTGGTGAAAGCAATCATGTGAATGATCTTGGTAACACCATTGGAGATAGGTTTTGTGGGAAGGAATCAGTGATTGATGTTATGAGTGATGCTGGAGATGCTGCTGCAGTACAGAGGGAGAATGTAGAGAATGTGGATCATGCTGCCCCCTCTCTGCTAGTTGGGAGCGTGCAGACAAGCACAGAAGATACTATCTCTATGCAGTTGGGTTCCCGTGAAGCTGACCTGGATGTTCCAGTCTACGGAAGAGACATTAGGAAGTTGCCACTTGATTCATGTGATGTGGTCTTCGATGGGAATGAAATGGAAGTGTCCACGTCTTCAGGTGAGCGAGTTAAAGTTGATCCTGCTACTGAGTCACAACCCAACAGTTCTGCTAGTGCTTATCCAGGTACGTTTGGCCTTGTGCCCTATCATTTTTCTTGTTTCCGCCTTTTATAAACTTTGATATGATGGTGGTTGGAACTATTTGACTAGTTGCAACTAGTCGACGACAAGTCATCCTGTCGGGTTTTGAAGAAAGTCGCCGGCCGACTTATTGAGTTTAGATGGCAATTTTTTAACCCGAACACCGAGCCAAAAACCTGAACCGCGAAATGGAACTGAAATTACAAATGGTTAAAGGCGTATGAAAATATATGCGTTTTTCCATCTCGTTCTATTCTCCCCCAATTAGGTCCTCCGCGGGTCGCGGGTCTCCATCTCCAGTAGTTTGACTCCAGTGTCGCCTTCTTCTTCTTCTTCTTCTTCGTATCTCTGGCATACTGTTATGTGGTGACATGGATCTATTACAGATATTTGTTGAATTTGAATGTATTCTGCTAGTTTTTTATGAATATTATTAAATTTTTGTGTTATGTATTAGATCTAATAGATAAATATATATATATATATATAATTGAACTTCTTGTCGACTTGACAAGACTCATCGGACGACTTGTCGTCCTGATAGTGCATGAGCGACTTGGCTCGACTTGCCGTCATGATAACTTTGCTTGGAACTCTAAATCCCATACCAAATGCACATTTTAATTCCTACTATCTTAGTTTGCATTGCAGCATTGAACACCGAGGTTGAAGATACAATGTTGACATCATCATGTGGTGAAGGTGACGAGTTAGTCGAGAACGAGCATAACATACCTTCATGTGATACGGCGTTCAAGGATTATAAGAAAGAAACTGAATCTGAAGCTCTCAAACAACCATGTACATCAGTTTCAAAGGAACCCTTGTTGTCAAATGAGCGTTCCCCTGATTTGGAAACTGAGAGGGGTACACCGCTTGATTCTGAATCAGGAGAAATACAGAAAAGTACTCAATATGTTCTTTTGGTAGAGCCTTCCAATGTTTCCAAGCCTGATGATGAATCCGGAGTTGCGAGACAGAAGAGCGGAAACAAGTTATGTGAAAAGATGGAAAATTCTTCCAATGACTTGACAGTGCAAGATGATGGCGCTGAAGCGGCACCTACTGAAATGCCACTGAGACCACATGCAGGAACAGACTCGGAAGCCAATTCTTCTATAGTATCAGGTGAATTATTTCTTATCTTTTGAAATCATGTTGCTTTAGCGAAAATGAAATTATTTAACTTGTTACAGACATTATCTCTTTGTTCTTTTGGTCTTACATATCTTTCCACGGTTCAAAGGTGCCGCATTAGCTGCCATCATAGTGGGTGCTGTTCCATTATGTTAAATGGATGGTTGAAAAAATCGTCTCTAAGCTTGTTTATGGTTCACGAAATTCCAAAAAATTTAGGATACAGCATTTATGCTTTAATAATAAATTAAAAATGGTTATAGAGATTTTTTGCTCCTAGTCAAAAACCTCTTTACATTAATAAACCGAGGTGCAGTAAGTTGAGTGCCAGTCTTTTAGTTGTTTGACATAAAACATTATATATATATGTATATATATATATATCTGAATTTAAGATTAGATATATATTATTAAGACCTATCGATGGTTTGGTCATGTGAGAAGAAGACCTATTGATGCCCCAGTGAGGAGGCTAGAAAGTTGGGGAGCAAGTAATGTTGTGAAAGGTAGAGGAAGACCCAAGAAAACTTGGATAAAGATGATTGAAAATGTTATGCGGTTTCTTGAAATTGGAGAAAGTATGGCGATGGAGAGGCAAATGTGGCGGGAAAGAATACGGATGGTGGATGGAGTCTGATTCCTTTTTTTTTTTTTTTTTTAATTCCTATTTTCTTTTATTTCATGTTATCTTTTTTTTTCTTTTTTTTTTTCTTTTTTTTTCATTCATTCTCTTTTTTTATTTGCTTTTTTCTCTACTTTTCCCTCTTTTTTCCTTTTATGTTATTTATGTAACGATTATTGACGGTTTCAAAGTTTGATTCATGTTAGCCGACCCCAAATCATTTTGGGACTAAGGCTTAGATGTTGTATATATATTATTAAGAGCAAATGTACAAGGAAACATTCTCGTCTCGTAATAAAAATTAAAAGAAAGAAAAATTGGTTCAGATCTTCACATAATATTTGTTTTGAAGAGCCGGATTGATTTAAATTGACCTAAATACTGATCTATGAAGCGCGGACACTCTCCCGATGCCACATACGTTGCCGGACACGAGTCGGACAGGCTCCAAAACGCTCCAGACATGCGTGTTGAAAAGAATGAGAATTTATTTTAGGTAGTGGACACGCCAGCTACACGCTTGCGACACTCTTGGATACGCTGGGCTACGCAAAATGGACACGCTGGAGTGCTAAAGTAGAAATTATCTTGTTGCGCGAGAAAGAAAGGATGTAGGAGGGCTGTTGAGTTAAGAATGTTAAAGAAAGGAGGGGAGGTAAGAATGGCTCGAGTCGAGCGAGAAAGAAAGAAAGAAGAAGGAGAATGATTTTTTTTGGACTCAGCTCGAGAAAGGAAGGAAAAAAGAAGGAAGAAGGTTGGCTGGACTTCATCTTGTTGAGAGCGAGAGGGAAAGGGGGTAAGAAGACAGATCTGGAATACTTACGATCCAATATGAAAGGAGGCATCTAGGTCGGCTAGGTTAAACTTGATATTGGTCTGGGTACTTATGGGGCGGGCTTCTTTTTTATGCAGGGTTTATTTATTGAAAAAATTAAGCAAATTAACGAATTTTTTTTAAGTATTTACAAAAAACCTACTTTTTATGCAGGTATCTATAAAGATCCTATAAACTGGATATTTTCTCTCTCAAAAATCCGACATTTTTTTTCATGTGTAAGAAATTACAAGGTGTGTGTAAGAAATTACAAAGTGGGACTTTTGTAAATACTTTCAAAAGTAGAAGTTTTAAAAATTGTATTTTTGATTTGTGTATTTTGCGTCATGGTTATTAAGTCGTTATGTAGTTGTTGGCATGTCGACAACAAGTCGTCCAGTCGTTTTTTCTAAGAAGTCGTCCATCGACCTATTGATCCTAGACGGCAAATCTTTTTTTACCCGGGAAACCGGATTTTACCCGAAAACCTACCCAAAAACCCAGATGCGAAATAAAAAGCATATCAAAACTTGCACGTTTTTGCATCTCATTCCTCCCCCACTGGGCGGCGGGTCTTCATCTCCAGTAGCCTAGAGTCGCCTTCTTTTTCTTTTTATATTTCCGGCATCTTCTTCTCCTTCTCCTGCGGCGGTCGGCAGCTGTTTCTGTTGTATGCAGCTGTTTCTCCTCGTGGATCTTTTTTTGACAGCACATAAGCGAATCGTAAATACTTGTACTCTTTTAACCCTAATAGCAGTATCACCAATGCTTTGGGCTTGTACCTGGGCTTTTGTCTTAATACCACTTCCTTATACCTCTAGCGCATTTATGTTTTTTATTTGATTTCAGCGCACATTTTGTCTAAGGCCTACTTGGTATAATGATTAATATGTAAAATACAAACAATCTAGTTAAATTATATGTTAAATCTAATAAATGTATATATATGAATTTCAATTGTATTTGGATATTGTTATGTCGGGACTATAATCTATTATGGATATTTGTTGAATTTGAACTTTATATTCTTTTAGTTTTTGATGAAAACTATGAAATTGTTGTGTGTTTAGTTATGTTATGTATTAAATCTATATATATATATATATATATATATATATATATAGAACTTCTTGTCCACCTGACACAACGAGTCAGACGACTTGTCGACTTGTCGTCCTGACAGTGCATGAGCAACTTGGCTCGACTTGGCTTCGGGATAACCTTTATCTGTGTAAACATCCTTTATTTGTTTATTTATTAGGATGGGCACTTATAGTCTAGGACACTGGGCTGATATTATTTCTTAGAAGATTTGATCTTTTTGATAATAATAGAATATTACATATATATCTAATAAAAAAATACGTGTCCTCTACGTGTCGTCCTGTATTTTGAAAATAATTGCGAATCCCGTATCAGTGTCGTGGCGTGTCGCATGTCTGTGTTTCATAGCGACTGATCCAACCTGGCTAGTATAGTTTGCACTTTTAAGAATTTCTTATGGTGTATCATCTATGAAGCACGGAAACTTCAAATTGGGAATTTTAGCCGTGTTGTATCCCCGTGGCGCATCATATTTACGTGTAAAAAAACGTATCCGTGTCGTGTCCCCGTTTGTCGTCTCCCGTATTCACTCCTCGTGTTCGTGCTTCCTAGTGTATCATGCTGATGGAAAGGGAAGTAAATTAGAACATGAAATATAATAGATATAGTAAAGTACATTCGAACTGCTTGTTGATTGTTAAATTTGTATGGGGAAATGTAATTGAAAATTAAACCTGTAATATGGAATTTAGTGTACACAACAGTGTTGTTAAGGCGTCGCCTAGGCGACGCCTAGTCGCCGCCTAGGCGTCCAGGCGGTTTTCGGTGGACCGCCTGATAGTTTCGCCTCGCCTTGTGATGGAAATCGTCGCCTAGGCGTCGTAGTCAACGCCTGGGTCGCCTGCCCGGTCCAAGGATCCGCGGCCCGAATTTAAAAAAAAACTGCTTGAGCCCTAAGCCAACTCCAAGTGTCTCCTCCTGTCGCTCGCCGTCACCGCAGATCGCCGCCCGCCACCGATCGCCGCCCGCCGCCGATCGCCGTCCGCCTCCGATCGCAGCCCGTCGCTGAACAGGTACTTTCTTCCTCTCTTTTCTTTTCTTTTCTCGCGCTGCTTTCTTTTTCTTTCTTTTTCTTTTTTTTTTCTTTCCTGTTTCTTTTATATGTTTTTCTTTTTTCTTTCCTGTTTATTTTACATGTTTTTCTTTTTTTATACGTTTTTCTTTTTCTTTTTTTTTTACTGGCCAGACTTGAACAGGTATAGTGGAAAACTATATGTTTTTTTGTCTGTATGTTTTTTATTTTTTTTTCTTTCTTTTTCTTTCCTGTTTCTTTTTCTGTTTCTTTTCTTTCTGATTTTCTGTTTCATTACTTTTTTTTGTCTAATTATTTTTTAATTTATTTACAGGCCCAAACATTATTATGGCTGAAAGTAATTCTACCGAAAATTACGATCGTCCAAAGATCCTAAACGAAAGGCCAAATCGGAGGAATTCGATATGAAACTCTAGTTGTTATTTATTATATATTTGTATTGTTTATGGTGTGTTTTGTAACTTTTGTTGAGTGGGATGAATGTTATTTACTATCTAACTTGTCATGATTTTAGAATAATTCATATATTATATATTATAAAATAATATATATTTTATATGAAATTGGTCGCCTGGACGTCGCCTAGGCGGGCGCCTAGTCGCCTAGGCGTCTGGTGGCGCCGCGACTTGACAGGCCGCCGTGACAACCTTGGTACACAACCAAGGTTTTCCAACATGAATTGAAGTATGTTACTTATTTATATAAAAGAGGAGAGTGGACCTTCCAAGTTAGTTACAGGTAAAGCTTGTCTGCGATCCGTAACTTTGCTGACCTTCCAAGTTAGTTACAGGTAAAGCTTGTCTGCGATCTGTAACTTTGCTGACCTGATACACTAAGTGAAGCTACTGGCCCATTCTCCTTGGGATTTTACTGGTGCCTTTCTTTCAGTTGTAAACCTCCGAAAAGTGGACACAATCCAATTTGAGATCAGATGAACATTATTTTAATTCGGTTAGTTGAGATGAGGGACTTAATCATAGGTGAAATCGGACTATGTTATAAAATTGATTGGCTTAAAAAATTCTAGTGTCGTATAAACGTCGTAATATTAAGAATCAATAAATCTTTGTAGAACTTGATGATAGCTCAAAAGTAGCTCTCGATCCATTTGCTTCCAAAGGATGGAGGAGGTAAACACTAGGCACGAGAAATTTGTATTTCTTATGGGAGGCAGTATACATTCTGTGTGGTACTGGGTGATGCTTAAAGGTGCATGTATTCCTCTTCTCTCTTTCCAGAAACTAGTTTTGAGGCCTTTATTATTCATGTTGAACTGTATTATTTATTTGATTATATATTGGAAGGAAAACTTCTACAGAGACATGATTATCGTCCCATCGGTATATTTTTGATATATTTGATGGAAATCTTTTTACCGCTTCTCCAAGAATCTCAATGTGTTGGTTTTCAGTACCGTTACTCACTCCTTAACTGATTGGGCTGGTTTGTGCACCATGCCAAAGGCTTTTAATCTTTATATTGAAATTTTTGTTTCAATCTCGAGACCCTCGATGGTCTGTTAAGAAAAATTCTTGTAAATCTTACTTGTCATATCAAGTGTGAAGGTTTCTATGTGACTGTCTTAGCAAAAGCGTAGTAGTGGTTTTCTAAGCTTTTGAGTGCAGGTTCACTTCGTGATTTCAGGATCCTATTTGTCATCATGTTAATAGTTTCAAGAAGGCCTCGGAACTCGGAAGTGACCATTTTCGTGGTGAATAATATTAATACTCTTTATCCGAAAAGAAGTTGTTTTTATGTATGACTCCAAATTGGCTGCAATAATAGTTATTTGTCTAAATGGACCTGTGTAGTCTTCGGGAAGCAGTACCTCATGCAACCATAAGCTTCTTCAGCTTCAATAGTTTTCTACTTGCAAGCTGATTCTTGTTTTATTATCCCCCTAGTCCTAATAACTTAAAAGCTCTGCAATTGATGTGCTTGCAGTTACCAGCTGTACTATAAAAATGGAAAAATCTAACCAGGTTGCTCCTCCTGACATTAGTTGTACTGATCTTCCACAAAGTGTTACATACAAGCAAATATCTCTTGAAAGGGGTGATGTTGAAAATACTGCCAAAGTTCTCACAACGTCCGAGATCTCAGGAATAACTGTTTCATCTAAAGAAGAGGGAGCCTTTACTTTTGATGTCAGGCCTTCGGGAGGTCATTCTACCGGAGATTCTGGCAGGGGTTTGCAATCATTTCCCATAATTCAAGCTTGCAAACTGTCTTTGGTACTTCCATCCAGCCATGTTCTAGTTAAAAACCCTTTATTTGTTCTTTTTGTCTTTGCTTTGTACTGTTTTGAATCTCTTTTGATGAATCTCAAACGCTCTTGCTACGTGTATTCACTGAAGACTGGGGAAGGTTTCCTTTCAACATCTGGTAGCAGCCTGACAGATCCAGTAGTGGTGAAGGAAGTTCCTGATGTTAGTTTGTTAACCCCTCCATCTGAAGGTGTCATTGGCCCCTCTGAGCGTAAAGCGAGACGTGCTAGCAGCAAATCTGGGGAGGCAAGTGCAAATAAGGGAAGTCAGGTGAAAGAAAAGACTCATTTCAGGCAGGCTGAGAAGTGGGAGAAATCATCGCAGTTTCGGAGTCCGTTAGGGGGTGGTCAACTTGTGACATTTGAAAGCTCTGTGAAGCCAATGGGACTTGTTTCGACTCCTACATCTAGCTTGCCTGATTTGAATACTTCTGCTCCATCATCTGCATTCTTTCAGCAGCCTTTTACGGATCTACAACAAGTTCAACTGCGAGCACAAATATTTGTTTATGGATCTCTTATGTGAGTTTGGTTTTCCTTTTGTACTGCAGCCTGCAGGCTATGAAGCACCGACACTTCTAGGAGGTTAACATACGAGTGTGGGACACACGGGAACACCACGGCAACACCTACAGGACAACACAAAATATGTGTCCTTTTTTATTTTTCTTTTTAAATGGGGACCGATTGGGGTGTGTGTGTGTGGACGCGACTACCGAGCCTTTTTTTTTTGGTAAATGAGAATTTTTTACTAATTTTACAAAAAGAGGGGTATATACACAGAATAAAATGAAATCCCAACAAAAAGATGTTTAATTAAATATCTTACAGTAGTCTTTAGATTTGGTAGTTTAAGTAGTTTGAAGTATTAAGTGTTTCTTTATGATGAATTAATGACTTATATTGTTATGGATGTTATGTATGGTTTATAATGACTTATGAATGTCTTTATGGTTTATATATATAATTATATATAAATTTGGTGTCCTTGCCGTACCCGTGTCTCATATTTTTCAAATATGCCGTTTGCCGCATCCGCACCCGCACCTGTATTCGTATGAGTACCCATGTCGGTGCTTCCTAGGCTGCAGGAAATGTTAGTTATTAATTTGTCCATAAGGATCTGGGGTGCTACTATACATCTATTTATCCTCTGTTTGTTTGAAATGATTGCAGACAGGGAGCTGTACCTGATGAGGCTTGTATGATGTCAGCCTTTGGTATGTCTGGTTCATGTTTCTTGCTTCATGTATATTTTTTCTTTGGGGAGGCTTCACACGCACACACACACAAGAATACATCTCAGCCCTTGATTGCATGTGATGGATGATCCGGATTGTGTGAATACCTGGAATGTTTCTTAATTAATGACTGATTCCTCATTTGGTAAATTGATCATTAATATATGGAAAAGATATTTCCTTGATTTTATGCATTTAATCTGGATCATTGAAAATAGTTGAATCAATGGTATATATGTATTCTTATTTCTTAAATGAAAATCTATTCTCGCTAGAACCCATCCCTATATATATATATATATATATATATATATATATATATATATATGAATGCTTCGTTGCTGGCCAACTGAAGTTCCGATTCTTCTTTACTCCTTAAAATTAGATGGAGGCAGGAGTTTTTGGGAGCCTTCTTGGCGTGCTTGTGTGGAAAGGCTTCATGGTCAAAAATCCCACGGAAGAAATACTGAAACACCAGTATCTTTACGATCAGGTATTTTGTCCTGCTTTCAAGTATTTGGTTTTTACAATTTAAGGTTGACTTATCATGGATTGTCATTGAAAGATGCAGGTACCAAAGCTTCAGATCAAACTAACAGAAAAGGTTTTCCTCAGATAGAAGCTTTTACCTCCATGGCTGGTCGAGCAAGCAAAAAGCCCATTCCTTCTCCTTGTGTTAACCCAATGACCTCTCTCTCATCGCCGTTGTGGAATATATCTACCCCGTCTGCAGAAGCCCTGCCACCCAGCAGCACGGCCAGAAGTGCTGTTATTGATTATCAGGCTGTTTCGCCCTTGAACCCTTATGAGACTCCACCTATACGGAACTACGTAGCACATACGACTTGGTCATCACATTCTCCTTTTCCAGTACCCTGGCTTGCTTCTTCACAAACCTCTCCCTATGATATCAGTACTACTTATCCTGCATTTCCAAATACGGCTGGACATGTAAAGGTAAATCCAAGTAAAGAATCATCTCCGGCTGTTATCTCTAGTTCAAAGCATGCATCTCCCATTTCTACTACTCATACCGGGGGCTCAACTACGTTTGCTGGGGTTTCTTCACTTGATTTGAAAAAGAAAGTATCAACTGGACAAGTGGCTGATACAAAAACCAGGAAGAGGAAAAAGTCTTTGGGTGCTGAGGATGCTGTACAGATATCTGTGACTTCTTCTGTGGCAGATACTGTCTCTGATCCTGTAATATCTAGTCACTTGTCGAACAAAGGTCCTGCAGTTGAGGCTCTTAGTCAATTATCTCTCGTGGCACGAAATCTGGGAACATCGGTTGCTGTGGCAACCCCTTCTAGCTTTTTGCAAACAGGAACCACCAACCAGCCTTTCTCTACGGTGTCACCGTTGGTTACCACTGATCAATTCAAGAGAGGTGATCTAAGTATAGATAAGAGGGCTTTGAATATTGAGTGTTTTAGCCAAGTTGAGGAGGCTAAGTTTCAAGCACAGGAGGCTGCCACCCATGCTGCTGCTGCAATCAGCCGATGTCAAGGTGTGTGGAGCCAGTTGGCTCAGCAGAAAAATACTGGCTTGCCAATGGAAGCTCAGTCTAAATTGGCATCTGCTGCTGTTGCTGTAGCTGCTGCTGCTTCTGTTGCTAAGGCAGCATCTGCGGCTGCAAAGATTGCATCAACTGCTGCATTACAAGCAAAACAAATGGCTGATGAAGCAGTGACCAAGTCTGGAACTGTCAATCCTACCGAGCATGATGCAGTTTTGGTTTCCACTTCCGTGAACATGGTGAATGAGTCTCCTGTATCCATTTTAGGGGGTGGGGATCGACAAAGCGCGCACAGCTTAGCGATATCCGCTGCAAGAGAGGCTGCTAGGAAAAAAGTAGAGGCTGCTTCAGCTGCCACAAGACATGCTGAAAATCTTGATGCCATTGTAAAGGCAGCAGAATTGGCTGCAGAAGCAGTTTCACATGCTGGGAAGATTGTCTCTATGGCTGAACCTTTCTCTTTGAGCGAACTGGTAGAAGCTGGGCCAAATAATTATTGGAAGGTTTTGCAGGTGGGGACTGTCACTGATTTGAAGTCTAATGACAAAAACAAAAGTAAATGTATCAGTATTAGTGCTGGAGAGGTGCCTGAAGCATATATGAACCAGCATGAGGAACCTGATAAGGATATGTACGTTACAAGTGATGTTGCTTCTCCTATGCAAGAGTTATCTACGGTGGATAATCATGTAGCAGTAGAAGAGAGTATTATAGCTTTTGGCAAGACTGGGGAGAACTTTAAACCTCAAAAGGATAAAAAAGAATCCGACTCAGCAAATACTATTGCTGTTTCTCACCCTGATATTGAATCAAGATCAACTTCATATGCCTTATCAAGCATAAAAGAGGGTTCCTATGTTGAGGTTTGCGAGTTTTGTTGTTAGATCTTTTTGACCAATATTCATGTACACCTTTTCCTGTGTCAAAACATTTAGTGTAATTGCTATGTTTAATTTCTGTCATTTTATTTTTGAAGAAATTTCTACTGCTCGACGCTGCAGGTTCTAAAAGATCGTGGTGATTTAAAGAAAGCCTGGTTCGCAGCAAGTGTATTGAATTTGAAGGATGGTGAAGCCCTTGTTTCTTACACTGAACCACAATCCGATGAAGGTCAGTTTCCGATGTTTGTATGTTTAGTAGGGATCTTGTAACACCGTACTTCAGACAGCAGAAAGCCATGCGGTTTATTGTATATCTGCTGTTATTAAATCATTCATTGACTGATACAATTGAATGCAGTTGCATTATACATTTGCAAATTGCTTTAAGATTGGTTTCTTTTTTATTTTGAAGTTGGGTTTCGATGTAAAAGTAGATATTATATTTCTCTGTGCATTTGAGAAAGATAAAGGAACAGAAGGCTGATATTTATCACCTCCATCGTGATAAACCCGAAATGATATCACAAAACTATTGCCATGTAAGAAAAAATTATCTATATCGAGGAAATTACTTTTGGTAGGATGACAGGTTCTCATTAAAGTAAAACACCTTTTATCTAGTGTGAATGTGTATTCCCCCCCCCCCCCTCCACATCACAAATGTGCTTTCGTCTTTAGGGTCTGAGCAGCTAAAGGAGTGGATATCAATAGAAGTCAAAGATGGTGAGGCTCCAAAATTACGTACACCCCATCATATGACTGCTGTACGATTTGAAGGAACAAGGAAGAGACGTCGAGCTGTTGTCAAGGACTACACTTGGTCTGTTGGGGACAAAGTTGATGCATGGGTGCAAGATTGGTAAGTGGAACTTGCTTATATGATACCAGGTTAATATAGGATGGAATCTTTTTACTGATGCTTAAGTTTGGTGGTTATTAGTTATGCATATATTTCCTACAAAACTGATGACTTCTACGGAAGCCATAAAGGACAATATTTGTACATTTTCCGTTTGAATTGGTAGCAGGAATTTGATTGCATTGATATTACACGCTTAATAGTCATGGCGATTCCTGATTTCATGTCAATCTACACCCACCCATAATATTTATTTTTGGTGGGTCGGGGTGGGTAATGTGGTTCAGATCTAGTGAACTGGTTTGGGGAGTGCCTGAGATGATGGGAGCGACTGAGAGCTTCCGCATTTTAAAAATTGTTGGAGAGCCCCTTGTCTGAAAGAGATGATAAGGTATCCAATAAGCCCATAAGGAAACAGAAATTTTGCATTAAACTAGGTATCACAAGGATGGTTATCACAGCGTCGCTTAGGTGTCACCTTGGCAGCTGAGCAGTTTAGCCTACCTGCTCGGTTGCTTTACCTCGCCTGAAATCGAGGAAGGCAGATAGGTCGTCGCCTTGGCGTGTTAGGCGACGCCTCATCGCCAGATCAGGACCCTTTTAAAAAAAGATTTACAGGCGGCCAAGGACTGGGAGGAGATGGGCTGGAAGAGAAGGAAGAGATATGGGGATGGGCTTATAAAAAGGACGATGTGGGGACGGGCAGATGAAAGAAGATCGCGGCTGGTTTGAGAAAGAGATGGGTTAGTTGCAGGGTTTTAATTTTATTAAGTGGTGGTGAACCTAATAAGTGGTTATTAACCAAATTAACCTAAGGTATAATGCATATTTAAATGTTACTAAAAAGTCTAATAAATAGTTGAAAAACTTATTTTTATTGTTTTACTACAAACCCTGAAGTTATTTTTATTTATTATTTGACTACTAAAACTAGACGACCCCAAATCATCTTGGGAATAAGGCTCAAATTGAAAATAAAAATAAAAATTTACTACTAAAACTGAAAAATCTCATTACAAGATGATCTATAAAACTTATTTAATATTTATTAACTTCATATGAATTGTTTCTTATTTTTTAATATGGGATAATGGATTTGGTCAAAAAAAAAATGGGATAATGGTATATTACTATGTTACTTTTTATCACTGTTTTAAATAGCGTTTCGTAGCGTAGGCTATAGCGAGTAATAGCGCAAAAACTGACTGTAGCGCTACATAGCGCATCCAAAATAGCGTTTTGGACAAATAACGTAGGCTTTTTGATGACGTGGCACGTTTTTTATCCAAATAGCGCAAATAGCGCGTAGGCTATTTGAGCTATAGCGTAAATAGCGTAGGCTATTTGAGAAATTTTAATTTTTATCATATTTTTTATTTTAATT
Organism: Orobanche coerulescens; assembly: GCA_033398695.1. Classification (NCBI taxonomy): domain Eukaryota; kingdom Viridiplantae; phylum Streptophyta; class Magnoliopsida; order Lamiales; family Orobanchaceae; genus Orobanche; species Orobanche coerulescens. The sequence continues at coordinate 88,268,694 of CM065818.1, read as the reverse complement.
ATATATTTTTATTTTAATTACAAATATTTTTTAATTATTATTTTATTACTTTTATATCTATATACACTATAAAGTTCTATTAAATTTGTTGCAAAATATAGTTTTTTAATAATTCTTAGATATATGTAGTGTCAAAGATAATGACAAATAACTAGTGATAAATAACCGATTGGAAAACTTGTTAATGAGTTTATTAAAAAAACGGTGGATTGTAGCTAAACGAATATGATATTTATACATTTATTTTCATATATTCTTATTTTAAGTGTTACTAGTTATAATTTTAACTTGATTTATATTAACTTATGACAAAGAATTATATATTATATAGATATATTTTATTTTTTTATATAAAATAGTAGGAATGCTAAACCTGCGCTATACGCTACGCTATTTGCGCTACGCGCTATCAGGACAAAAACGCTACACATCAACGCTGCGCTATTTAAAACACTGCTTTTTATTAAATGTATTTTGATTTGGCGTCTAATTGTCGCCTAAGCGGTAGGCCTTGGGTCCGTGATAGCCTTGATTACAAAAGACTTTGGGGGAATGTATGGATTTGCTTGAAGTGTTTCGTGAAAAATGAAATAAATTTGAGTTCACAAGATAGGGAATACAGTGCATATAATGATAACGAGTTCACAACATAGAGATTACAGTGCATGTGATGTAATTATATATCAACACTTCACAACTCCTTATTGGTCAAAAATGAACTTGACTTTACTAAAGAAACATTAATTTGACATAACAAATTGTGACATGTGCCGCAAGCTAAATTGCCTTGGGAATTGGAGCAAAGCCTCAATTAAGGATTTTGGTTACATATGATAAGCAAACTTGGCTGAGTCCATGACGGCTGTTACTCATGAATGGCTGTGAATCACTTGAATAATCCATCATTTTGTCTTTTTGGCGTTGAAAGTATCCGTGAGCTTTGAACCAATTTAGTAATTTCGGAGGAAGGCGTATTGCTGAGCTTTGGGTTCTGTCTCAAGGAGTATTTTGTTTTTTACTCCGTATCAATCTTGTGTTAATCTGTTATTTTTTTGATTTCTGTCTAATGTTGGTTTCCAGTTGGATCTATTTTTATGCCACTTGCTGGATTCCTGCACTTAATATTGTGGTCCAACATGAATATTAAATCAAATCACAATTAATTTATGTTTTTACTTTTTGAATGATAGAGATAGAGTGTTGCAAGGATATATAAAGGAAATTAGATCTACTTGTGTAAGTAGAAATAATAGTGGACAAATTTTGGGATCTTGAGTGGCATGATTTTCGGCTCCTTGATTAGCAAAGTAAATTAGTTACCTAATTTGCAACTTCTTCACTTATTTTATATAACTTCCCTTATTTGTTGGAGGATAGGCAGTGGATAATTTCTGTAATCGGCTTGTACTGAACAGTAGGATTTTTTTTTAAGCTTGTGGGGACAATAATTTCCTGGTTCTTGCTCAATTTTTTTCATAAATAAAATTACATTTTTTTTCTTTACTTCTTCCTTTTGATTCTTTACACCAATATTGAATAATTCGTATATTTGGTGAGGCGACAGATATCTGATGCACATGCATGACGACAATTGGAGCCTGGATAAAAACTTCTGAAACTTAACATGGGTTTTCATCATTTCCAGAGTCCTCTTTAATTTACGTTCATGATTATCAATACATTAAACCAAAAATCGCCGAATCAATCTCTGCATGTGCATGCACATTTTTGGCCTTGATGTCATATCTATCTCGTTCCTAGTATTCAGGTTTTACACCATTCTTCACTCTATTGTCTCCGTGTTACTTCAGCTGGCGTGAAGGAGTAATTGCTGAAAAGAACCAAAAAGAAGCAACTACGTTGAGCGTCAATTTCCCGGGTATTTCTTGTTACAGATGTGACTAATTATCTATATTCAGTTTCTTTAACATGTAATATTGATGTAAGTAGTGCCTTTTATGGTGTATGCAGAGCAAGAAGAGACGTTATTGGTCAAGGTCTGGCATCTCCGACCAACTTTAATTTGGAGGGATGGCCAATGGACTGAATGGTGTAGACCAGAGCAGGATCCTGCTTCTGAGGTCTTATATTTGCGCTTGTGTATACTAACTTGTGGACTTCATATTCTCCAACTCAGCCATACTACTACTTCTTTACAGGGAGATACACCACTGGAAAAGCGACCAAAGGTGGGACACAGCAGTATCTGTATTGAGGCAAAAGGAAAGGCCAAGTTGGCTCAAAATATCGATTTTGTAGAAATCGGGAGAAATCAAGTACCAAGATTGCCTTTGTCTGCTACTGAAAAAGTTTTTAATATTGGTAGTACAAGGGAGGAAAAGATGCCAAAGATGGTCAGCTCTGGTGCAACGAATAAAGAAGGACCAAGGGTTGTATTTGGTGTCCCTAAGCCTGGAAAGAAGAGGAAATTCATGGAAGTAAGCAAACACTATGTTTCTGATAGGGTTGCCAATGATCCTGTGAAATTAGCTAGATTTTTACCTCCCCAAGGATCTGGGTCTCGAGGATTCAAGAACAATAATAATTCCAAGCTTGATCTCAAAGACAAACAAGTGTCTGAGTCTAGACAAAGAGCTATTAAGTCTGGGAAACCACCAAGCATCCCATGTAGAACATTATCACGGAAAGATGACTCAACCACTTCACGACCTAATTCGCGCAATGCTGCCGCGTCTGATATAGGAAAGGGTTCTATAAGTAATGATGAGAATGAATCAGGTGAACAAAACATTGCTGAATTTGGATCATCCTCTAAGGTTGAAGAGACCTCTGGAGGCACTATGGTATTTTCTTCTCAAGCTCTTCCAGGCGATAACCGTAAGAAGACAGCAACAAAGAATATGAAATCTGGGCGGCTCAACCAAGGGAAACTTGCGCCTGCTAGTGTGAGATCATCAAAAAAGGAAGCAAACGAGAAATCAACTTCTGAAGTTTCTGAACCCCGCCGATCAAATCGTAGAATTCAACCAACATCAAGGGTAATTTAATCATCATCCCTTATTTTTATCCGTTTCATTCAACCATACTCCTTTTATTGATGTACTTCACATTTTGATATGCAATGTCTTATTGACATGAAAATACCTGACAAACAGAGGCACTAATTTTCTGTTCTTGAGAATTTCTTGGAGATTGTGGTTTGTGTTATATCTTTACTTGTGCATATTTCTGTAGTCAGAAGTACTTACCAGTGTTTTGATCAATATTTATTATTAGAAATACATTTATCAAAAAAATGTGTCTGATGATGTATCAATCACAGTTGTTAAAAGGCGAAAGGCCCACCAAAACGATAAGGGCTCCTATCACCTGAGGCGCAAGGTGAAGCGCTGCTTGACAGAAGTGAGGCGCCGAAAAAAATAGAAAAACAAATAAATTAAATTTAAAACTCGAACACATAATGACTATCTACAAAAAACTTTATCTTTAATAAAAATAAAGTCGTGAAATAACAAACAACAACCTTTAAAAGTATTCTTAAAAAACAATGATACAAAAGCGTGCCTGTAGCGCGTCTAGATGCACTGAGGCGCAGGTAAAAGGCCCACCAAGGCGCGCCCTCGCCCACATCGCCCGCCTTTGGACTTGAGAGACGATGAAACTCTTTGTCTGTCCGTCTATCGCCTGAGGCGCACCTGAGATAACTATGATCAGTCAGGAAACAGATTACTTGTGCTTAGGATATGATCATTGTAAGCTAATCTTTGTTAAGAGTTATACATCTTGCAGTATGCAATGGGTCGAATATTGTTGGACACTTCACACTTGACAATCTAAATGAATTACTGAAAAGTTTAGGTTTGCCTTCATAACAGTGTACGTTGAATGTTAACTATTGACAAGCCTACATAAAAGTCAGGGATAAGCTGATCCACTTGAAACTGATATCCCTGCTATTCATTTTGCCATATGTACCTGACTGGCTGGTATCATAGCATAAAACGACATCTGATAGTAGCTAAAAAAACAGAAAATACAAAGTGTAAAGAAAAATTAAATCGACTCCCGAGAAAAACGTAATAGAAATAATAATAGTAAGAATAGTTATAAACAAGATTTGAACTCCATCATCCATCCGTCTATTTTTCCTCCACATTGTCCTCTCGATCACCATATTTTCTCTAGTCCCAAGGAACCTCATATGTTTTCAATCACATTTATCCATGTTTTCTTGGGTCTTCCTCTACCCTTTACAATCTTACCCGTTCTACCATCTTCTAGCCTCCTCACTGGGGCATTAATAGGTCTCCATCTCACATGGCCAAATCATCTTAACCGATTTTCTATCATCTTATCTTCTATAAATGAAACTCTTATCTTCTTCCTAGTCATCTCATTTCTGAGCCGATCCTTTCTTGTATGATCATACATCCACCGTAGCAATCTTATCCGTTCCCCATCTTCGATCCTCCTCATTGGGGCATCGACAAGTCTCCATCACACGCTGCGAAACCATCTTACCCGATTCTCCATCATCTTATCTTCTATAAATGCAATTCTTATCTTCTCCCTAATCATCACATTTATGATCCAATCCTCTCTTGTATGACCACACATCCATTGTAGCATATACATATCCGCCACATTCATCTTGTGTATGCGACACTCTTTTACCACCAAACACTCGGTGCAATATAACAGTGCAGGCCTAATTGCCGTGCAATAGAATTTACTCTTTAGTCTATGAGGCTTGCTTGGATCACATAGCAACCTTGTGACACTCTTCCACTTCAACCAACGTGTCCTAATTCTGTGAGCCAAATCACCATCCAGCTCTCCATCTTCTTGGATAATAGGTCCAAGTAAAAAAAAATTGGATCTTGGACTAACTTTCCCATCAAAAGTGATCATCCCTCCCTCTCTACCTCCGTTTTTGTTAAACATACACTCTGAATGTTTAGTCTTACTTGTGCTCAGCTTAAAGCCATGGGATCCCAAAGTATTCTTCCAAGGTCTCAACTTCATTTGAGTTACAACATCCGTCTCATCAATCAACACAATATCATCTGCAAACATCATATTCCAAGTAATTTATCTTGATTGACCTTGTCAATTCGAACAAGAAAAAAGGACTAAGAGCAGATCCTTGATGTACCCCAATTGTAATGGAGAATTTTATTGTCCTCCCAACAGTAGTACGCATACTTGTACTATCTCCCTCAAACATGTCTTTTATGAGGTCAATATATTTTGTGATTTGGTCTTCTTTGCTAAGGCCCACCAAAGTACTTCCCCTGGTGTTTTATCATTTATCTTCTCTAAATCAAAACCATATGTAGGTCTTTCTTTTTTTGTCGATATTGTTCCACCATCTGTCTTATAAGATAAATTGCTTCCATGGTCGTTCTCCCAAGCATAAATCCAAATTAGTTTTTCGAGATCTTCGCAGATTTTTTGTCTTTGTTCAACCACACATTTCTATAAGTTCATGGTATGACTCATTAGTTTAATTCCACGATAATTAAAATAATCTTGACCGCTACTTTTATTCTTATACAAGGGGATGATAATACTTTTCTTCCATGCTGATGGCATCTTGTTGTTTCTCCAATTGTTGTTGAAAAGCATAGTTACCCATTTGATCACTCTCTTCCCGAAACACCTCCAAACTTCAATGGGTATACCATCTGGTCCTGCTTTCTCAGACCCCATCTTCTTCAATGTCATTAACTTGACCCTTGTGCCATTTTAACTAACCATTTTGAGTTATCCGCATAAATTCTAGATTAACCATACTTGAAAGATGTTTAAATCCGCAATATCTTGTTCCTGATAACCATTGAATAGGGTATCAAATTATGACCTCCATCTATCCTTTATCTTTATCTTGAACCAAAATCTTTTGTTCAATATCCTTCACACATTGAACTCTCACAATCACTGACGTGATGACTAGTCGACTACTAGTCGCCTAGTCGATCTTTGTAGCAAGTCGGTGAACGACTTGTCAGATTTGACGTTTGGTCAGTTTAACCCGTAATTTGAACCAAAATCCGACCCGACCCACGGATAAAAAATGAGTTATATGCACACCTACCTGTGTTTTAGTAGAAACCCTAATATCCAAGTTGTTCAAACCCGTTCAGACATGCTCAAGGGCGACTCCTTCAAATTCATTCAGTTGTGCTCGTCTCTTTTTGTATTTCGACCTCCGGTGGCTCACCTCCGTCGTCTCGGTACTCTGGTGTCTCGTCCTCCGCCCGTCCGTACCTCTCCAACATCCGTTTCCCCTTCCCCTTCCCCTTCTCCTTACAACTTGTTATTAGTTATGTACTGTTTATATATATATATATAATATGTATGTATATATATTATATAAGGTATATACTATGTAACGTGTATATATATATTATATATATATATATATAGCAACTTGTCCGAATTTTTTAATTTTAATTTATATTAAGTTATTAACTGAAAGTCTGAAATTGTTACTTATTATATACTTATAATTGAAATTATATGATATATTTCCTGTATATTTGTCTATTTATATCAAGTTATTATCTGAAATTCTGATTTTCATTTACTTTGTATGTCAGTTTATACTGGAGAATACTCAATAACACTATATTTGTTGAATTTGAACTTATTATCATGCTATTTTTGTTGGATCTGAAATTATATTTTTATGTTTAATTTTGTCATGTATTAAATCTAGTAAATATATGTACATTAAAGACTTGTCGACTAGTCATGACCAGTCGGGGCGAGTTTTCGACTAGTCTTTACGAAGGTACTCGATCGACTTGGCGACGTGATAACCATTCTCCCAATATCCTGTCTTCTGATCTCTTATACGAGCAAGTTTATATACATCTTTTCCTCTTCCTTCGTATCCAATTACATGTTTAGCTTTTCTTCTAGCTTCTTTCAACTTTTCAAGTTCTCATTGCTTTTCCATTTCCCCAATACCTTATAACATTCACATTTGGTCATCGCTTGCTTAACATCACCGTCCCAGCAGCTTGTTTCCTATAGATTCTCTTAAAACTTCTTTAGCAACTTCTTTTATGTTATGCTTCAACATATTCCAAGTTGAATCTATATCCATCTCCTGCGATCGGACCAAGTACTGTTATTGGCCATCTTGGCCACAAAAGTATGCCGGCTCTTCCCTTGGAGCTTCCACTACTTGATTTGAGGGTCGATTTGTATACTTCTCTTTCTTAGGTGCATCTTACCTCGAAAATCAAGCGCCACAACTCTATGTTGCGTTGCAGCACTCTCACCGAGAATTACCTTGCAATCATTGTAACTGTTTTTTCCAAACGTTCATTATTAAAAAGAAATCGATCTAACTTTCATTACCTCCACTTCTATATGTCACCGAGTGAGAATCCCTTTTCTCGAACCAAGTGTCTATTATACGCAAGTCATATGCTAACTCAAAATACAATATACTATTTCAAGCTTTGTTCCTTTCCCCAAAACCAAAGCCACCATGAACACTCATAAAGCCATCTCGATCGGCACCCACATGACCGTTTGAATTCATGACCGATGATCAATTTCTCACCCATAGGAACTCGTTCAACAACCTCCTCTAAATCTTTCCCAAATTTTTGTATAATAAGTGTATCGAATCCTATTGTGGTGCATATGCACTTGTAATAGTTAAAACCTCATCCCCTTATTCATAATCATGTTACTCTTCTTGATACCTCCACCATATTGTCAATGAATTCTTTATCAATGACTATACTAACTCCATTTCTACCTCTATCCTTTCCCGAGTACCAAAGCTTGTAACCCCAAAAAGCTAAAACCCTTGCTTTTTCTCCAACCTACTTAGTATCTTGTAGACACATTATATGAATCCTCGTCCTTGTAATCTCTCCCAACTCCGCTGATCTTCCCATCAAAGAGCCAATGTTCCGAGTTCCAAACCGCATTTTACTACCCTTACTAGTAGCGCGAACTAGCTTCTTTGCCTGCCTCCGTCCGTGCTGCGAGAAAATCCTTGTGTATTTGACGCCAAACCGATGCTTCGGGGTGGCGCGCCACACCTTGCATATTTTTCTCTATACTCGGACCTATGAAGCGTAGCGCACCTTTGCCAATTTGACACCTCCTCTAGGCGTAGAGGTGGCCCGCCACTTTCGGGTGATGACCTAGCAATCCTAGCATACTTTTCACTATGGGCTTATGAAGTGCAGCGCTTCGCTTCTGAGGGGATGTCCAATGATTTTCAAATTCTGCTTCATGTTCATAAAATATGACGGGTTTTACGCCGACAACTACAAACCTACCATAATCCTCCTCCTTTATCCGGGCTTGGGACTTGCAATGGTTGTTAGAAAGACAGTGGGTATCTCTACTGCATCTTTGCGTTACACATTAAATTTGGGTCATTCTAATTTGTTTAACGCTTGACTGCTTTTATTTGGTTGTTTTCTCACCATTGTAATAGCTCATTTGACTTGTCAATTTTGGAACAGCGGAAGGCCCAAGCTAAATAGTATGTTTTTCTTGGGCTTTACCATTTAGTGCGTTTGCACTGAGTTTAGGGTCATCAAGCAAATATGGCATTTTCTGACAAGATATATTGTCATGGGAATCCTTAGATCTGGTCTTCTTAGTGAGTATCCTGATCCAGGCTATAAAAGAAAAAGAGGTTTTGAAAGAAAAAAAAATATAAAATATATTCTCTGTTGGAAGTTGAATTGTGCTAGTAGCTGCCAGGAAGGACTATTGATTTATGACCAGCAGTTGTTGAATCAAAAAGAAAAATGTGATGGAACATAATTCTGAAAGCATTAGTAATGCATGAAATTTCCTAAATTGTATGATTGAAGTGATTTGGTATATGCCGCGAGCGTTAATTATTTCTTCTTCTCCAAACTCGTATATTTTAGGAGCGCATGACTGGTGACTAATTGTTCGTTCATTTTTGCAATCTCATTGTTTATTCGGTGCCAATGTTTTTTCCTATCTAGCTATTGGAAGGGCTACAAAGTTCACTGTTAATCTCGAAGATCCCTTCTTCTCATGAAAAAAGCCACACGAGTAATCATAATAAGGGTGCAACCAGAGGTAATGCACGATCTAGTATTGCATCTGAATATTCTAATTTCCTTCTTTTACTTTCTATAGAAGCATCCATCCTAAAACTGACGGACATCCTTGTTTCTTGATAGGGAGTAACAATCGTGGTTGACAGAAGCAGTGTCAGAATGACTTCCTTTTAGCCCCCCTACATTTGACCAAGTTGGTCTCGCGTGTTGGTTTCTGTAGATTAATTTGTGATAAAGAGGACCTAAAAATGCTCGCTTTGTTATGTTGAGATATAAAACTTAGGCGATAGATGTCAATATTGGTTTAGTTTGGCATACAGATGTAGATCGTCAGAATATGTTCCCCTGAAAGGGCTGGCTGTATACATTGCACTCTGCTTGATAATTGTTCTACTGTGATTTATGTGTTTATCTTTTAAATCCCCCCTCTATTATTTCTTTTCTTCACCTATGAAACCCGACGATGAATACTCGTTTTTTACTTTTATCATTATATTTTAACAAATATATTTTAATCTCCACAATAATGAAGATATTCTAATAGTCTGAAGTTGATAACCAACTAAAAATATGCTACGCGAAGAAAAACAAAAAAAATTTGAAAGTGTTGTAAATAAGTTTGAATGACTAATATGCCCTTGAAACTTTAGATGTGTATCTATAAATAGAGGTCTATGACCTTTATAATGATATACACAATTTCATTTGTTTCTCTCATCTTATCTCATATTTTCCTTTCTCTCAATATTTATAACACGTTATCAGCACGATATTCTACCAGTAATTTTTTTTATTTCTCTCCGATTTTCGAAATTAAAAAAAAAATGCGAGCAGATTTTCTGCACTGCAAGACCGCGCAAAAATTGCGATTCTCGCTTTGTCAACCGTCGGATCAGCATGATTTTTTTTACAGTATCTTCCTGACAAACAAATGTGCAAATTCAACGGTGGAGATCGGATTCTAAAATGTATTGCATACATAAAAAAAAGTTCGAGCAGAAATAGTGTTTTTTTGCATTGGTGAACGGTATTAATTTTATTTACTCCTTCAAAAATTTTCTTGCATATGATGATTTCGAGAAAAAATATATATTCTTTAGTTATTAAATTTTATGTTTTCGTGTGCATCATATATAAATAATATATATGATAACCTCGAAATCTATTATCAAATCTATTTCTCTTTGTTTCCAGAAAAAATACGATTCAACAATACTTAATAATCCAGAAGATTATAGATTTGTTGTAGTTCTTGAAAGACAACGTTATCTTTTCATATTCTAGTTGAATACGATGTGTTCATCAAGAACACTATGAGATCTAAAAATTTGTGCAATTCCTAATGAAAAATACAAAATAATATTCCTGAAGAATATTGTAAGTGCTCTTTAAGAAACAACTATTTTAGTTTAGTTATTTCGAGCCTTGATTAATTCTAGTACTATTTTTTCCCTTTGTATATTCAATTATGGACCTTAAAATTATTGCTCCCGAAGTAGCACAATTAATTGTAATATTCTTGAAGAATATTACTATTCTAAATGAACAATTCTTATTTATACATGAATTATGTGACAATACAATATTCCTGAAGAATATTGATTTGTTACTTATAAATATAATAGCATAATTAAATCATTATGCTCTCGATGTAGCATGATATTTTCCCTGAAGGAAAATATAACTTATATCTCAAATAAAAAATATTAATATAATTTGAGAATATTCTCTATCGAGATTGTATCATATATGATATAAACCACAATCATAATCCGATTGTGCTCCAATGGTAGCAAGATTAGTGAGTGGTCGAATATTCCTATCAAGTTGTTCCCGGAAGTGAACAATATTAAATTAAAAACTTCAATATTACATGGCTCAAATTTTATCTCCCGAAGTAGATAAAATTTAGAGTTTATCCTTGTAGAGGATAATTACTTATAAATTTTATCCCGTGGATTGGATATTATCAATTGTTAATGATAGTGGCACAAAAATGATAATCTTATATGTCAATATTTAATCTTATATATCGTGTAATTTAATATTTTATTATCTCTTATAAGAGATTATGAGTTTTTATCAATATGAGATATGATGTCATACCTGAAGTATGATTTGAATTGATCGCTGCTATATAATTAGTGATAAAAAGGTCAAATATCCAGAAGATATTTGCATCATTCAAATTCTTGGCTTATCTTATTTCTTCCTTTTGTGAATCGAAGCCAAGTTCTTGGGATTAAATAGTGGTCATAATTTATTGTCTCATCAAAGTGCAAATATGCATGATATCTTTAGAAATAAATGATATTTTTTGTGTGAAAAAAAGGTAGTGCCAAATTTATTGACAGTTCATGAAGAACCATTAGATTATTCCCTAAAGGGTTGAAGATACACTATTATCTTCTAAGTATCGATAAATTTATGGGTTTCTAAACTATCACTTGAAATGTAAGATTCCGAGATAACAAGTGAGACAAATGACATATACAATTTCTGAAGAAAAGAAATTGGTATTAGAGAAATTATCAATGTAAATGACGTATTAATCCCAAGAACTATTGGAAAGTAAAAAACTCAAAGATATATAGAGGTTCGGCAACTTGCCTACGTCCTCTCTCCGACTTCTTTTTCTATTGGCTAAAGAACAACCACTCACACTTGTCTCGTCTTCTATCGGTCCGAGCATAACAACCGTTACAACCGCTTGTCTTCTATTGGTCCAAGCACAACCACTCTCAAAATAAACTTTTTGTATCTAGTGTTCTATCAGAACTAGATAATCATTACTTACGAATGTTGGAGTGTAATCCTAACAATGCCGGATCAAAGATCTTAATAACACCGGATTAGTGACTCTTAATTCGTTTCTCTTACGCTCGTATATGAGTGATGCAACACTCACAACCAAATGAAAGTATAATAGATATTACAATGTGTATCACTCTTGTATCTTTTCTTCTCACAACTTAGGATGCAATAATAGATAGAAATCTGAGCTCAAGAATGCTTGAATGCTTGAAGTTGTGTGTTGAGATACCTAAGTGATGTGGGTATTTATAGTGTCAAGTCCTTCTTCATATGCTGAAAAACGTATTATTAGCATGCGCTAATAATTCTTCATAGCGTTCGTTATCGAGTTTTGACTTGACTTATCTGAATGGTCATTAAATTGTTCCAACGGTAAAAAATACAAGTCTAGCGTGCGCTAGACGGACTTCTGTAGCGTGCGTTAACGTTGGTCAACTGGTCTTCACTTTTGACTTTGAATCGTGTCGGTTTGTCTCCCCAACGTCTCTTTTCCAACGGATAAAATTGTACTTACCGTGCGCTAGTACTTATACTTAGCGTGCGCTAGTATTATTTAATATTAGCTTTCCAGATTTTCCGGATCTCCTTTTTGACCTTGGCATTCCAACGGATAAAATGTTCAACGGTAGAAATTTGAACGCTTAGCGTGCGCTAACAAGTGTATTGTAGCGTGCACTACATACTTTCCAGATAACGTACGTTAGCTTGTATAACGTACGCCTGCTCGAGTCCTAGCATTACGAAATGCTTGTAGCATGCGCTAGCCGAAGCCTAGCGTACGTTACCTGATAGTCCAGTCAGTCAGACAACCTCACTGTCTCTGCCGACCCAGCCCGTTAGCGTGCGCTACGGATGGTGTTAGCGCGCGCTAATGTCCACGAATAGCGTGCGCTAACAAACTCCTAGCGTGCGGTAACTGCTAGTCCAGAGAGCAGTATAAGTTACTGACTCTCCCCTATCTGGCCCGTTAGCGCGCGTTACAGCTCAAAGCTAGCGTGCGCTACTCAAGCATAATTAGCGTACGCTAGCCTAGGCCTAGCGTTTGCTATTTCCACTGACCAGAACAGTACCGAAAGGTCTAAACAACCCAAATCATGATCCAAACAAGGTGCGAAGCTCTACCACAACATCGAGGTCTTGCCTACAACACCTATCTCGAAGGGAGCAGAAAGCAGATTAGACTTCCCATTTGGGCAAAAACATTCAGAGTTTCCAGAGCGACAACAATAGGAAGAACGGTAAGGTCAAACAGTCAATAAAAGAATGGGTATTACATTCTCCCCTTCTAAAAAGAAGTTTCGTCCCAAAACTTAAGAAATGAAAAGTTCGGGGTATTCCGATCGCATCTTCTCTTCCATCTCCCAAGTCGCTTCCTCGACCCCATGTCTCGACCACTGCACTTTAACCAATAGAATGGTTTTGTGCCGAAGTTGCTTCTCACGATGTTCAAGGATCTTCATCCGCATCTCCAGAAAGGTAACATCCTCGGCTACGTCAATCTCACTATAGTCGATAACATGACTTGGGTCCGGCATGTATTTCCTCAACTGAGATACATGAAAACACTATGGAAATGACTCAAAGCTGTAGGCAACGCCAAGCGATAAGCTAAATCTCCAACCCTGTCCAAAATCTCGAATGGTCCGATATACCTCGGACTAAGTTTCCCCTTCTTCCGGAAGCGGAAAACTCCTCTGGTCGGCGACACTTAGAGTAGAACATGGTCTCCCACTTCGAATTCCAAAGGCCGACGACGAGTATCAGCATAAGATTTCTGACGGCTCTGGGCAGTCAACAACCGGTCCCGAATAATGGAAATCTTCTCCTTAGTTTCCAATAGCATATCCGGTTCCGTTCCAACTAGCTCCGAAGCCTCGTCCCAACATAATGGCGATCTACACCGCCTGCCGTAAAGTGCCTCGAACGGTGCCATTTTGATTGACGCATGCCAACTATTATTGTAGGCAAACTCGATCAACGACAAGTGAATCTCCCAATCATTACTCCAGTCTAGGGCACAAGCCCGTAACATATCTTCCAACATCTGAATCGTCCTCCCCGTCTGAACGTCTGACTGAGGATGAAAAGACGTGCTCAATTTCAACTCGGTACCCAAAGCCTGGTGAACGACCTACCAAAAATGTGATATAAAACGACCATCTCGATCGGAAACAATGGTCTTAGGGGCACCATGCAATCTCATGATTTAAGCTATAAAAGTTCAAGCCAATCTCTCTGGTCCCTAAGTATCCTTAATACCTAGAAAGTGAGCAGACTTGGCCAACCGATCGACGATTACCCAAATCATATTCATCCCAGTTCTAGTTACCGGCATCCCAGTGATAAAGTACATAGAGATATCCTCCCATTTCCACTCGGGAATAGGAAGCGGTTTCAATAATCCCGCCGGTCGTTGATGTTCAATTTTTACTTGTTGACACATCAAGCATCGAAGCACAACCTCCGTGACATCTTTCTTCATATTATTCCACCAAAAATTTCGCTTTAAATCTTTGTACATCTTACTCGTTCCGGGATGGATTGAGTAAGGCGTTGCATGAGCCTCTCGGAGAATTCTCTGCCTCAGTTCTAGCTTATTCGGAACACAAAGTCTGCCCTGAAATCTCAAAACACTATCCTCGTGAACCATGAAGCCAGGGGCTTTTCCTTTGATTACATCTTCCTTCAGTTGGGAAATCATCGGGTCACTCCACTGTTTCCCTTTGATGTCGTCAACCAAGGACGAAGTAATTTCAAGAGTACATAACTGTCCTTGTACTCTCTGAAGCCAAACCTCTATTCCTTGCTCAACTAGATCTTGACGAATCTTCGTCCGAGGTGTTAGAACCTCGAGTATCTGAAGCGATGCTGATTTGCGGCTCAAAGCATCCGCAACGACATTTGCTTTTCCTGGGTGGTATAGAATTTCCAAGTCGTAATCCTTTATCAATTCTAACCAACGTCTCTGTCTCATATTCAGCTCTTTCTGACTGAAAATGTACTTCAGACTCTTGTGGTCGGTATAGATCCAACACGGAGAACCATACAAATAATGCCGCCAAATCTTAAGTGCGAAAACAATCGCGGCCAAATCGTGAGTAGGATAGTTCATCTCATACAGCTTCAGTTGTCGTGACGCAAAAGCTATCGTCTTATCATGTTGCATAAGTACACAATCGAGACCTTGATCTGAAGCGTCACTATATACGGCAAATCCATCACTACCATGTGGGAAAGTCAGAATCGACGCGGAGGTCAAACGTCTCTTCAGCTCATCGAAGATTTGTTGTCTCTCGTCTGTCCAAACAAATTTTTCTGTCTTCTGGAGTAGTTTCGTGAGTGGCCAAGCGAGTTTCGAAAACCCCTCGACAAACCGATGGTAATACCCAGCAAGGCCCAAAAAGCTACGAACTTCTTTAACATTTTTAGGCGGTGCCCAATCTAGCACTGCCTCAATCTTTTGCGGGTCTACACGAACCCCTTCGGTCGAAATCACATGGCCGAGAAACATAACTTCTTCTAATAAAAACTCACATTTCGAGAATTTTGCATAGAGGTGATCGGTTCTCAAAATGTCTAATATCAAACGCAAGTGTCGGGCATGTTCCTCCTTATCTCGAGAATAGATTAAGATGTCATCAATAAAGACGACTACACACCTGTCGAGGTACTCGATGAATATCTTGTTCATTAACTGCATGAATAATGCCGGTGCATTAGTCAATCCAAAAGGCATGACTACAAATTCATAATGCCCATATCTCGTCCGAAATGCAGTCTTCAGAATGTTGGAGTCTCTCACCCTGAGCTGTTAGTACCCCGATCTCAAATCAATTTTCGATAAAACTGCAGCTCCCTGCAATTGATCAAATAAATCGTCTATACGAGGCAAAGGATACTTGTTCTTAATGGTCACTTTGTTTAGCTCACGGTAGTCGATGCATAAACGTAGTGAGCCATCCTTCTTTCTCACAAAAAGAACAGGTGCGCCCCAAGTCGAAGCGCTCGGTCTGATGTACCCTTTCTCCAACAGTTCTCCCAATTGACTCTTCAATTCTTGAATTTCGGAAGGTGTCATCCGATAAGGTGCCTTAGAAATCGGAACCACATCAGGCTCTAAATCCATAGAAATTCTATCTCTCGATCTGGAGGTAATCCCGAGAGGTCGTTTGGGAAGACATCGGGGTACTCCTTAACAACCGGAATCGAAGAGAAATCGACTTCGTTTCCTTCCGTCATCAAAGCATAACACCAAAAGCCCGTGCAACCTTTATTCAAAAGTTTTACGGTCTTCATGGCGCTGATAAGCAACTTAGGTTGGCCCGTTTTACGTCCCAAAAATGAGTACTCGGATCCGTCTTCAGTCATTATGGTGATAACCTTAGTACGGTAATTCATAATTGCTTGGTGACTATCAAGCCAATCTTCGCAAAAGATCACATCCTCGCCTTCCATATCGACTACAATCAAATTTTATAACCACTCTAAATCGGCTATCATCACCGGAAAATCTCTAATCTCCCTGTTTCCCACAATTCTATCCCCGCTAGGTAGTTTGACAATGAAGGGAGCACAAGCAGTCATACAAGTTATATTCAAACGACATACACACTCCAAGGAAATGAAAGAATGTGTAGCACCCGTATCAAAAAGTACACGAACTGTATGAGATAAAATATGAATGGTACCTGAAGCCATCACTGCATCGGGTTCATCTGTTCGACACATCTCATAGATTCGTGGTTGTACCGAACCGACGCTAGAGTTCCCTCCTCCAGCATTCTGGCCCTGTCCCCAGTCCCTGTCGTAACCCTGTTGTGTCTGTCCAACTGGTTGTTGCTGACTTACATTCTGATTTTTAGACGCTAGGGCTAAAGCCCGAGTGCCCAAGATCTGATCCCGTTCAGGGCAATAGACTGCTCTATGCCCCATTTGTCCGCAAGTATGGCACTTCAGGGGTGGGAAGTGGCACTCCACACTAACGTGGCCTGGATGACCACAATTAAAACAGGTTATGGGGCGAGTTGAGGTGCCCTGTGTAGATCGAAAATTCCTCTTTCCTTTAGTAGAACGGGACGACTATCCGGCAGAACGGTTAGTCGTCTAAGGCTTCTGAAAGTTGCCACTCTTAGAGCCTGAAAAATTTCCCGCGAACTTCTGCTTCTTCGGTTCTTCGGTGGTATCGTTGTCGGGGCTTAACATGTCATGGGCCAAAGCCCTGTCTTGGAATTCCTTCAAAGTGGTGCAAGCAAATCCGGCCATGTACCGCTGTAAGTCCAAATTCATACGCATGTCGAAGTAACAGATTTTATCACGCTCTTTTCGCACTTGATCCTTCACGTGGATCAATTGTTGGTTATACTCCACGATTACCTGCGAAACAAGAATATTCTGCGGTTTAGCTTCGAAAAAAGGCCCGGATTCGGCCTTCTCGCATTGGCCAAGGACAAAAATCGGCCTCTAAGAGCTCTTTAAACTACTCCCAGGTAGCAACATGATCCTGTAGCTTGATAACTTTCCACCACGTAGCGGCTTCCTTGGTAAGGAAGTACTGGGCAATCGGTACCTTCCTCGCCTTCGGGCAATCAACCGCTTCGAATACCTTCTCTAACTCCGCTAGCCAATCCTCCCAATTTAGCGGGTTGGTGGCACCACCAAACTGTGGAGGGTGCATACGGATTACATTCTGAAGCAAGGCATCCGCGTTCGGGTTCGGATTATTCAGCTGTACGGTTTGGGCTAAAATGGTCACCTGGTTGGCCAATTGTTGAAGGGCGTTCCCAACTCCAGCATCCGCGCTTTTTCCCTGGCCCGTCGACTGGTCTTGCTGACTTTCGGTATCAGGATACACCGAGTTTGATAAACTGGGATTGGTTGACCCTGCAACAGAACTGAGGGAAATGGCCGCACCACGTCCTCGTCCACGCCCACGACCTCGACCATGTCCTTGTCCCCTACCAGCAGACATACTGAAGCATACACAAAGCATGTAAGTACCATTCAATCGCACGTCAACGAAGTGACTAACTCTCAAAAATACCAATTCAGAAACAAATAATTAAGGAAACACCAGAAAGATAAAAGGTCTTACAAGTACCGGTCGCTCTGTGATGATGGCAAGGTAGTGATACTTTGGACAAACGCTGACTCAATTGACCCAAAAGACCGACAGCCTAGGTATTCATAGACCTAAGATCTAATACCATATTCTGTAATACCCCCAAGTTGTTCGGGATATATTACAGCGCCGTGAGTCCCGTCGTGGAACTCACAAGGCTAATCATACGCGGAATTATAAAAATTGACTAATGAGATCCGAATACAATGAAATGAAGGACAAACAAATGGTATTCAAACCATTACCAACGTATCAGAATACATCACAACACAATTCAACACTTCGTCAACACAGGCCGGAACATCAAGAAAAGCTGAAAGACAATACTCGAGTATTCAATAACCATTCCAGTACGACAACACTGAATGGAGGAATGAAAATACAACCGAAACTAATACACAGTATCACGCTTGCCCATCATCTTCATGCCGACCCGATACCTGCCTGTCCGCTCTCCTGGAACCTGAAATACATAAAACGTATTTCCCCCATAAAGGGGTTAGCCGTCGAATAGCTAGTACAAGTATATCGAATATGAGATACAATACTACTCAACAATAAAGTGAAAGTAATCATCAAATCATCAATTCAAGACTAGTATTCCGGAATAACTAAATCTCATTTTAAAATATACACGATTAACCATGGAACCGCACCAGCAGTAACGGAACCCTCTGAGGCCCCGTCGAACCCTCCCAGAGTGGTTAACCCCAAACTATTCGTGGAACCGTACCAGCAGCAATGAAACCCTTTGAGGCCCCTTCAGACCCTCCCAGAGTGAATACATACAATCATACAAGTCATATACCCTACTTTCAAAGTCGAGAACGTATTAACATACACATATACTTGCCTTTGAGACATCGCGAATCCGGAAGGAAAAGAGTACAAGTTCGGTAGGTCCGAGAACGCACTTCCGGCACCTAAACGATTCGCAAGGATTATGATAATCAATAATCCATACTCATAACACACGAAGAAACTCCCGAAACCCGCCTACGATTCACGAAACCACTAGGGTAAATATCTAGGGATTTGAAAATCGCCAAAACCCTCCTACGTCCGAACCATCATGAAATAATTCATAGAATCGTAAGGGAAACATGTTAACAAGGTAGATAATTCATAATATTGAGGTTCTCAAGCTCAAAAACGGATAAATCGGACGAATCTACGAAAATCCCCAAAAATCCCCAAAATAGGATTTTAAGCATTTATACCTTGATTCGGGCGATAGAATAGATTAGATGTTGTGAAATCCTTGTTCTCCAACCAAATATGTTGATATCTGAAGAAATATCGTCTCCGAACTCTCCAAATCACCGAAACCCGCTGCTCCCGATCGGAAAATGAGAAAGATGAGAAAAAATGACGAAAAGGAAGTCAACTGTCCAATATATACTCGCCCAGTCTAGCGCACGCTGCGCTTAAGAATTAGCGTGCGCTAACGGGGTCACCGGTTAGTCCAATGGCTCCTGACAGCCTCGTTAGCGTGCGTTAGATGATTTGTTGCATGCGCTACTCGACTACTCTTAGCGCGCGCTAGCGAATAGTTAGCGTGCGCTAACTGGGAGTTGATGTCCAGAAACTGGAGTCCAGAACTTACTGTCCTCTGCCCTGCTCGAGTCCTAGTGTGCGCTACGAAATGCTTGTAGCGTGCGCTAGCCGAAGCCTAGCGTACGTTACCTGATAGTCCAGTCAGTCAGACAACCTCACTGTCTCTGCCGACCCAGCCCATTAGCGTGCGCTACGGACGGTGTTAGCGCGCGCTAATGTCCACGAATAGTGTGCGCTAACAAACTCCTAGCGTGCGCTAACTGCTAGTCCAGAGAGCAGTATACGTTACTGACTCTCCCCTGTCTGGCCCGTTAGCGCGCGTTACCACTCAAAGCTAGCGTGCGCTACTCAGGCATAATTAGCGTACGCTAGCCTAGGCCTAGCGTGCGCTATTTCCACTGACCAGAACAGTACCGAAAGGTCTAAACAACCCAAATCATTATCCAAACAAGGTGCGAAGCTCTACCACAACATCGACAAAAACATTTAGAGTTTCCAGAGCGACAACAATAGGAAGAACGGTAAGGTCAAACGATCAATAAAAGTACGGGTATTACAGCATTATCTGTTGCATTACCCGCCGCCCACAAATTCACCTTGTCCTCAAGGTGAAAAGCTGGAAATTGTTGTTGTAGTATGTCAAACTCTTCCCAAGTAGATTCATGAATATGAAGATTTTGCCACTTAATGAGGACTTCCAAGAAATTATCTCCATGTCCACGAGATCTAACGCCTAACAGAGCTTCCGGTGTGGCTTGCATCTCCATGTCATAGTTGAGCTCTACTGGAATCTGAGCAACCGTACTCACATGCCCTTTGACATGTTTTAACTGAGAAACATGGAATACTGGATGAATCTTTGCGTGAAGAAAAAGTTTGAGTTTATATGCAACCTTTACCACCTTTTGAACCACTTTGTAAGGGCCATAAAAGCGAGCTGACAGCTTCTCAAACGGTCTTTTAACCAAGGATTGCTGACGATAGGGTTGTAACTTCAGGAACACCATGTCACCTACTTGAAAATTCTTATCTGTCCTCCTTAAATCTGCCCATTTATTTTTCTTATGCTTAGCACGCAAAAGGTTCATTGTCAATTCATCAAGGATTGCATCCCTGAGTTGAAGCTCTTCTTCCAAGGAATCCACCGGTGTTTGACCCCTTGATCGCTAGGATTCGCGTAGTATAGTTTTCAAATCCGATCAGTTTTAAAATTTGTAAAACCTCGGAGTATTTCCAAGGTGTCGAACCCAAGGGAATTGATGTGTCAAAAATAAAGGAAGTAACTCTACTCAAAATTTGACTGCTATTTAGGAATCCGAAAGTTTGTTTTGATTCTAATTATCTAACTTTAAAAATCGAAAAATAAAAATTAAATAAAAGATGAATTATCTAAATCAAGCAAATGAAGCAAATTAGCAAGATAAAATCACAAGATGAAAGTTAATTGATCCTAGGGTAGTATCATCTAATTGAGTTCACACAATCCATTCACTTGATTCCTTTTCCCCAAATTTTAATTCAATCCTAGAAATAATCACTCAGCCAATCTAGAATTCCGATCAAGGCAACCTAGAGAGATAGTTAATTTAAACCCTTTTCCCCGCCAGGGCTCAAAGAATTTAAATCACTTAAAAAGCGCCAACTTATTTATCTATGATTTATCTTTCTCCGTCAGGTCTCAAGATTAAATCATATTGTGCATCAAGTATTTCCACTAATTAATTAATCCTTTAGGGCAAAATCAATTAGCTAACATGCATCGATTAAGGGCCCTTTATTCTAACATGAGATTTGACACAACTTGATCACAAGCCTAGGATGAAAGGTAAAAAGGTAATCAAAGGAACATCATGTGAACATCAATTAAATTTACTAACCCTAGAATCAATCAATGAATTTAGCCAGACATAATTGAAATCAAGCAAGAAATAAATGGAGAATGCATATTATTAATATGAAAAGAGAGATTACAACCCTTTCGGATGAACTCTAAGTCTTCAATCTCTGAAAAACAATAATAGTTGCTGCCTCCAAAAAGTTCTTGCATCAAAGGAATAAATCTTGCTAAATAAATGTGAAAATCTGCTCAAGATGATAAAGGATGAAAAAGAATGATCCAAGATTGATCAAAGATAGTAAAACTAGGTCTCAAAGGAGGTTTATATAGCCTAAGGGGGTTAAAATCCCGATTAGCCCTAATCTAGGAAACAAAATCTATCCAAAAGAGTTATAATTCGTCAAAACACGAGAGTCCGCTGGGCAGCATATCGGCCTGGCCTATCGGTCGATAGCTTGGCCGATAGTTGGTTCGTCGATCGCATCCAACGGTAGGGCAGGAACACATTTCGGACAAACCTATCGGCCGATAGGCTGGCCGATAGGTTCGTCTGTCTCTTGCAAAAAATCCATTTCTTCCGTCCGTGACTCGACTCTCGGTCCTTTGTCTCGTTTTGGGTCCTTTTGGCTCTAAAAACCTGCAAACACACTAAAACCAACCCAAATGCATAATACGGCTCGACTAATCATAAATAAGCCAAATACGAGCACATTAATCACGAAACGAGATAAAAACCTAGTATAAAATCCTAGAAATAATGTGGTAAAATTACCACTTATCAAACCCCCCCAAACTTAAGCCTTGTTCGTCCCGAACAACAAAAAGAAAAGAAAAAGAATGTCGTGAATCATTGTGCAACTCATAGTGTTCAACCTAATCAATACTATCCTGTAATTCTCTCTAAATAATCCGAGTGTCGTAAAAGCGAGCTGCACTCAGAATAATGATTCCGCAAAGTAGTCAAGTTCAGTCCTAATCATTCGTTCATGAAGAAAATCCAGCTCAAAGATTAACAAAACGTGAGTCAAATCGACCGTCAATATGAAAGGCTAAAATAAACAAGCTAGTTCGTCCCGTTACACAGTCTAGTGGCACAATTTTCACGAGTTTCATAACAAATAAACCTCGGACAGTATTCCCTTATGTGTATGTTCAAGAATTTGATTCGAGTTGACCACTAGGTTAGGATCTCGGGATGTTTAATCGGGGTAACCCTAGGGTGGAACTTCCATTCTCATGTATTAGGAAACCGTTTGACGTAAAAGACACTCATGGGGCACATGGATGCTTCTAGTTACTAAGTTCCCGTCTACAGCGGAGAAACAACTCGAATATATAATTTCCGCATGTCCGAATCAAGGTCGCCGTTTTGCGCGAGAGTAAACAGCGGGTCACGCGAATACCCCCGGTTACTAAGTTCCCTATCATTGGCACATGTGAAATATCGAAATCACTAGTCTAATCAGAGTCGTCGTTTTCCGCGAGGGCAAACAACGGGTTACGCGAATGCCCCCGGTTACTAGACTTCCCTTCATAGAACAACATTATCACAACTTTTGGGAAAAACTGACCGACTCTAAACTCACTCTAAGTGCCAACACGACTAAAGAAACAGTACGACTCACTATCCGGAAGATGTAACCAAACGTATTGACGGTGATTTTAAAACAAGTATGTATCGTCTCTTATCTGCCAAGACCTCTACAATCACGAAAAATTTTGGACCTAAATGAATACTATGCAAAACAGTAATAACTGACTACAACTCGACTAAAACTCGACCGTTTCTTCAGAGAGAAAAACAGTGTCGTAACATCGGTATCGCACAAATAGAAGCACGAAAAATTCACTAATAAAGAGAAACTAAGACAAGCAAGGCTATCTAAAACAAACAACGAAAAGCAAATAAAAGTAAACACGAAATCTAAAAAAACTACTACGACCTAAAAAAAAAAAATAGAAACTAGCAAACACACCAAACGAAAATGAACATAAAAATCTAAAAACTAAGCAACAAAAACCAAATCCACGCAACACCAATATGATAAGCACAAATAAAAATAACGGGCACCAACACAAGCAAATAGTGATACAAGGCAAACAAGGTACTCACACGTAAAGAAATTAACAAAGCCGCACTTCTTCCCCCCCCCCCCCAAACTTATTTCGCATCCCAAAGGAGGAATAAGTTTGAAAAGAGAAAGGAGTGGCTTTGTTAATGGAGTACCTGATCACTGTGGCGGAAATGGCGGGTTTGTCGGCGAGCTCGGATCATAGCGGGCGGGATATCGGTCGATAGGATCTGCCTATCGACCACTGCTTGTAACATAAAAAGTCTGTTAATTTTCCGCAGCCTATCGGCCGGGCCTATCGGCCGATAGGCTCGTCCGATAGGATCGTCTGTCTCAAAAATTTTCCAGCTTTTTCTCTTTCGCATAATTGGTCCCGTTTTTGCTTGGATATGGCGATTAAAGACCTGCAAGTATCCAAAACTCGGCGTGCATGGATTAGAACTAAACAAAACTAACAAAGCTACTACGAAACTAGCAACTACAAAAATCACGCAAACGAAAAATTGAAAACAAACGAATAAAACGAACTAATATACATACGTTGGGTTACCTCCCAACAAGTGCTACGTTTAACGTCTTTAGATAGACGATACCTCATTCATTCCGGGTCTTCAGCGACAACTCCCCCTTGAACGGGTTTGTTGATATCAAGATAGCATACGTCCCTCTCATTAGATCGAAACTCGTTCGCCTCCAACATTCGAACATACTCTGGCAAATCCTCGGAAATTTCATCAACATCGGAATGTGAGTAAATGGAGTGTGAAATGCAATGCTCCAACAAGTCGGTCGGGGGCGGCATAATAGACTCAATTTCATAACATTCCTCGGGCGCATCCTCGGGCTTCTTCATCGCGTCATAGATGGAAATTTTCAGATTTTGATCATTAACCCGGAAAGTAAGATCACCCTCTTGGACGTCGATAAGCGCTCTCCCCATCGCTAGAAACGGTCTCCCAAAGATCAATGGTTGATTCTCGTCCTCGGGCATATCAAGAACTACGAAATCGGCCGGGAAGACTAAGTGTTGGACTCTAACGAACACATCCTCCACAACTCCCCTCGGATAAGCGATCGACCGGTCCGCCATGAGTAGAGAAATGGTAGTTGGCTTCATCTCCCCAATCTTCAACTTCTTAAAGATGGATAGAGGCATAAGATTGATGCTTGCCCCGAGATCACACAACCCATTACGGAACGTTTGGTCGCCAATCTTGCATGTCAAAGTAAAACGTCCCGGATCCTTCTGCTTGAGCGGGAGCTTGTTTTGAATGATAGCGCTACACTCCTCTGTCAAATTTATTGTTTCAAACTTTGCCAACTTCCTCTTGCTTGCCACAGCGTCTTTCAAGAATTTCACGTACCCCGGCATGTCTCTCAAAGCGTCTAGAAGTGGAATGTTGATATTCACCTTTTGAAACATGTCGATAAATCGTTGAAGCTTTTCATCATGTCTCGACTTGGCCAATCGCTGTGGAAATGGAGCTTTTATCTCAAAATCCTTCACATTCGAACTTCCAGGAGCCTTTCGGCCGATAGGGGGGTCGATAGGATCCACTGCCAAAGATTCTCGGGTATCGGGTGGGCCTATCGGCCGATAGTCTTGGCCGATGGGCCTGCTGCGTTTCATCTTCCTTCTCGTTCTCGGCTCCCGGTTCTAGTACATCCTCGTTTCCAGATTTCTCAATTTCAGCCCCATGATTACTGTACCTTGTCCCACTCCGAAGCTCGATTGCGTTGCATTGTTGCGTCTTCGGGTTGGTCTCGTCTTTGCTCGGAAAATGCCCGGCTTATGAAATCCGGCAGGCGTTCGCCATTTGACTCATTTGGGTCTCCACCATCGACATCTGCTTTGTCAAGGCTATCACTGAGTTTCCAATAGATGTCACACTATGCTCGAGAGCCCCGAACCTCTTGTCTGCTTTATAAATAAAATCTTTTTGACTCGCCTCCAACCGTTCCAACATCTCTTCCATCGGTGTCTTAGCAATCGGCTCTTGAATAACCCCGTTTTTCACGTTAAATCCCGGTGGTGGCTGGAGAGCATTGTTCGGGTTGGCATAGGAGAAATTAGGGTGGTTTCGATTGTTCGGATAATAGTTCCCCCTATTTCCCCCTTGCCAGAAGTTTCCTCCTTGCACGTAATTTACATGCTCCTTAACTGCAATAGGCTCGTTTAGCTCTTCAAAAACTGAATTGACTCCCAAAGTATTCTTTTTTAGTATCTCAAGTTCTTTTTGTTGTCTTTCAAATTTCGCCTTCAAATCATCGTAGGCGTCCTCGTCACCGGATGGATCCTTTCTTCTCGTCATCTTCCTATCGGTTACCTCCTCATAATCATTGTTGACCGCTAGCTCGATGAGGTTCTTGGCCTCTTCATAATCGTTAGCAAGAAATCCCCCTTTCGATGAATAGTCCAACTCTCTTCTAGCCTTCCTCGTCAAACCCCGATAAAACCGAATGTAGATTTCCTCCTTGTCAATTCCATGCTGTGGGCATTTGCGAAGTAGCTTCTTAAATCGGATCCATGCCTCGTATAAGTATTCATCCTCATATTGCTCGAATTGCAAGATATCGTTGATTTGTTTTTGTACCTTCGAGGGAGGATAGAACTGTGCTAAGAACAACCGAGTCATCTCTCTCCAAGTACCAATTTCCTTCCGATCTAGGCTCTTGTACCAATCTAGCGCATCGTCTTCTAAAGAGAACCGTAATAGGCGGAGCTTAATGACATCCGGAGGCACTCCGTTTTGCTTGATGGTGGCACATATGTCCAAAAACGACTCAAGGTGAGCGTTTGGATCTTCATTAACTCCTCCTCCGTATGTTTGTGTAACACCCCAAACTAGGCGGATATTACAGTGCCGTGGACCCCCGACTGGGACCCACCAGGCGAATGAAAAAGGATGAATTACACAGGGTAAATGTAGTACCGAACCACATTATAACATCAATTACTCCGAGTAGGAGTTTCATACAACACACCCAGGACAATATAGAATACATGTGTATCTTATGTGACGATAAAATACACGACACTGAATGAAATGAGTATTCGAAAGGAATGACTGCAATGAATAAATAAAGAAAACATAAGTGACCGAATAAATGATGAAAAGACTGGGCCCCTTCTAGTATCACTGGGACTCCCGCCGTCATCGTGCTCTCCTGCGCCTTTGCCTTGCCATGACACGAAAAACAATATCCCCAAACGGGGTCGATTATCTGAGAACAACAATCCTCGGGGGTTGAAATTACACAATCATGAATTAACCGAGTTATGAAATATCCTTAATTATGAATTACGTCAAGAGAAGTATCATAGTACGCCCGTAGTGTTCTCGTGCAAGTGTACAAGACGGATGACCGGACACACCCGTCCTTGTACCTAATTAGTCTCACGGAGGTAATCGTTACCGTGTGCACACCCAATGTATCACTCCCAATACATGGCCATCACGTGCCCGACTAAAAATTCCACACATCCGCACCCGCCACGCAATATGAACCCGAAGGTCATATGAACAAGAATGACCATAATGAATATCAATGAATAATAATAATCCGACAAAGTCAAGAATGACTCACCGATACGAAAGTGATAATGAAGTGATTGATAGTTTTCAATGAAATGATTGGAACCGCCGTTCCTCGCTAATGAAATGATTATCCGACAATTACAAGTCTCAAAATGATTAATACAATGATGAATGAGTTATGATTATGAATGATCAACAACAAAAGGAATGAATATCCTTTTAACCGAGTAAGGATCAACTTACTCAATACCGATGAAGAAAGTCCTTCCTCGAACAAATGTCCTAAATGAAGTGTCGGTCGCTCGAACAACCTTAATTCAATACAATTACCAACAATCCGATTAATAAACGAATTAAACACGAATATAACGAACTCAAGACGTCGATACGATTAAACCAAGTTCATTGGGGCATTATATCGAACACTTTGAGGCCAACTTCGATTGATTACAACTAAACCTCAACAATACCAACTTCAAATCCCCAAGAAGTGTTTCAAATCAACAAAACATCTCCAATACGATCAATAGTCCGTTATGAATATCCAAAAACGTGATTATAACAACAATTAATCGAAAATCCCCAAATCCAACTCGATATTCAAAGTGTTCTTGAATAATTCCTCAATAATCCAATGAATCCTTATACAAACTCATAATCATATACATATCCCTTCATATAACATGATTATAACGTCCAAAACATCATATCTTAACACAAAATCGAAATCCAAGGTGTTGAAGAATTTACCTCTTGAAGATCCAACCACTTCGATCCGATGAACACGAGTTATAACGAGTATCCAAGCTTCCCAAAGGAGTGAAGATGATGAAGATTACACACTCAAGTGATTGATGATGATAAAATCTCTCTCTCAACTCTCTCTCGGATGAAGAAAAAAATGAAAAAGTGAGGTGAAAAGACCCGGCCAACTCCTTAAGTCTTGCACGGAGTTACGGCCGTAACTCGGCCCTCTTACGGCCGTAACTTTCCAAGTCAACGGCCTTACGGCCGAATCGGTTAACTCAGACGGCCGTAACTCGCTTCGGCCCGAAAGCTCGGCAGACTTACGGCCGTAACCGCTCCTGAGTTACGGGCGTAACCCGCCTTCGTCAAAAACATCCGTCGACACCCTTACGGCCGTAACCGCACACCTTACGGCCGTAACTCGGATGATACGGCCGTAACCGGCCAAACTTACGGGCGTAAGCCCTCTTCGTCGAAATGACCAGGCACCCTGCCTGCCGCGTACGGCCGTAACCGGCCAAGCCTTACGGCCGTACCTTCCCCGACTTACGGCCGTATGCCGCAACCCTTACGGCCGTAAGTCATCCTTGGTCGACAACATCCAAAATTTACGAACACCACTTACGGCCGTATCTCCCCATCCTTACGGCCGTAACTCACCTTCGGCCAAAAATGTCTCGGTAGCCTGGCCGACGCAGACGGCCAGAATCGCCAGCCTTACGGCCGTACACGCTCAACTTACGGCCGTACCACAGACCTTACGGCCGTAAGTCCCTTTCGGCCCAAATGGCACGAAAACACGAACCCTTGTTACGGCCGTAACCCAAAGTCCTTACGGCCGTAACTCGATCTTGGCCAAGTTGAAAATTCCGATAACTCCGATTCCACGATACGGTGATGAATGATCCGACATAACATATGAATGTGAAAATGAACAAGTCTAACACAAGCCACGGATGATGCTCCCAGATACGACTACCAATCACGATGAAAATAATAATACTCCGTCGATCTCTAAACGGAGATGACATGCCGATCGGTAACTGATATACGATTACAACATGCCAACCGTGAACACCAATGAATGAGTCAAGAATGATGAATGATTATTAACGAGTGAGAATTACTGAGTGACAATTACAGACTGATAATTACTGAATGAAAATGAATGAATTACAACCGGGTATTACATACTCCCCCACTTAAAAATAGTTTCGTCCCCGAAACTAAGGGTCAAACAACTCGGGATGACTCTCCCGCATACTCTCTTCGGTTTCCCAAGTGGCCTCTTCGACTCCGTGTCTAGACCACTGAATCTTGACCAAAGGGATCGTCTTGTTCCTCAACTGTTTGATTCGCCGCTCTAACACTCGTACAGGATGCTCCTCGTACGAATGATCATCTGCGATCTCGATTTCGTCGAACTGAAGAATGTGACTCGGGTCGGCAACATACTTCCGCAACTGAGAGACGTGAAAAACATTATGAATCCTGCTCAAAGCCGGAGGTAAAGCCAGTCGATAAGCTAACTCGCCTACTCGATCCAAAATTTCAAATGGTCCAATGAATCTCGGACTCAACTTCCCCCGTTTTCCGAAACGGAAAATACCTCGACTCGGGGATACCTTGACCAAAACGTGGTCACCCGTCTCGAACTCTAGTGGTCGACGACGATTATCTGCATAGGATTTCGCCGACTGAGCTGTCAACATACGACTCCTGATTAAAGCTACCTTCTCCCGGGCGGCTATAAGCATATCGGGCTCGGTGCCGATTGATTCTGACAAGTCATCCCAACACAAAGGAGACCGACAACGACGACCGTACAAGGCCTCGTAAGGTGCCATCTTAATGGAAGCATGCCAGCTATTATTATACGTGAACTCGATCAATGGTAGTTGGGCTTCCCAATCGTCCTTCCAATCGAGGACGCATGCCCTCAACATGTCCTCTAATGTCTGAATAGTCCTCTCTGATTGCCCGTCGGACTGAGGATGAAAGGCGATGCGAGATTGAGTGAGTTCCCATAGCACGATGAATCGATTTCCAAAAATGAGACACAAATCGTCCGTCACGATCGGAAACGATACTCTTAGAGTACCGTGCAGTCTCACTATCTCCTTGATGAACAACTGAGCCAGTCTCTCAGGACCCCACGTATCCTTGATCTCAAGGAAATGAGCTGATTTTGTTAAGCGGTCCACAATCACCCAGATCGTATTCATGCCACGACGACTAGTCGGCAAACTCGTGATGAAATCCATAGAAATGTCTTCCCACTTCCACTCGGGAATAGGAAGAGGTTTCAGCATACCCGCCGGCCGCTGATGTTCAATCTTAACTTGTTGACAGGTTAAGCATCTCGAAACAAATTCTGCGACTTCTCGCTTCATATTACTCCACCAGTAATTTTGTTTCAAGTCCTTGTACATCTTCTTTGGACCGGATGAACGAGAATAAGGGTAGCATGAGCTTCTCTCAAAATCGAGTTTTTCAACTCGTCATTTGCCAGACGCACAACCGATTCTTAAATCTCAATACCCATCCTCGTGGACTACGAATCCAGTGGCTTTCCTCGAGTCACATCCTCACGGATGCGCAACAATGAAGGGTCTCGAACTCGATTCTCTCGGATTGCCTCCTCGAGTGACGATAAAATCTCTAACATACAAAGCCGTCTCGAACTCGCTGGCCGGACCTCGATCTCGGGTCTAAGAAATTTCTGCTGAAGCTCCTTCTGAATTGTTAGACGAGCAAGCATCTGCTCCTGAACGGACTTGCGACTCAAGGCGTCGGCGACAACGTTCGCCTTGCCCGGGTGGTAAAGGATCTCGATATCATAATCTTTGATTAATTCCAACCACCGTCTCTATCGCATATTTAACTCCTTCTGAGTAAATATATACTTTAAACTCTTATGATCGGTGAATATCTGACAGGTAACGCCATAAAGATAATGACGCCAAATCTTCAAAGCGAACACTACGGCTGCTAGTTCCAGGTCGTGTGTCGGATAATTAACCTCGTAAGGTCTCAATTTCCGTGAAGCATAGGCAATAACCTTTCCGTCCTGCATGAGCACACATCCGAGACCCTGTCCGGACGCATCACTATAAACCACAAATCCCTCCGTCCCCTGCGGCAAGGAAAGTACAGTCCGACATTAATCGGCTCTTGAGTTCCTCAAAACTCACGACACGCGTCGGACCACGTGTATTTCTTATCCTTTCGCAAAAGGTTCGTCAATGGTTGAGCAATTTTGGAAAATCCTTCCACAAATCGCCGATAATAACCCGCTAATCCGAGGAAACTCCGGATTTCCTTAACATTCTTCGGAGGTAACCAGTCTCGGATAGCCTCCGTCTTCGAGGGTCGACACGAACTCCGTCTCGACGAAATTACATGTCCGAGAAAAGTCACTGGACATCCGTAACTCGCACTTGGAAAACTTTCCAAAAGTTGCTCGCCTCAACACGTCGAGAACCTGATGAAGATGAACCTCGTGATCCTCACGGCTACGAGAATAAATCAAAATATCGTCGATGAAGACAACAACAAACTGATCCAAAAAGTCGATGAAAACCCGATTCATCAATTCCATGAATACCGCAGGTGCATTAGTTAGCCCGAACGGCATAACCACAAACTCATAATGGCCATAGCGTGTTCGAAACGCCGTCCTCGCGATGTCCGACTCTCGAATCCGCAACTGGTGATATCCAGATCTTAAGTCGATCTTGGAAAATACTGAAGCTCCCTGAAGTTGATCTAAAAGATCATCAATACGGGGTAAGGGATACTTATTCTTGATTGTCACTCTGTTCAACTCCCGATAATCGATACACAAACGAAATGAACCATCCTTCTTCTTGACAAACAACACGGGTGCTCCCCACGGAGACGCACTCGGTCGGATATAACCCTTCTCGAAATGTTCGAGCCAATGAATAATATCTGCCGGCTCAGACGAGCCCTCGAAAGTCGGCGGCCTCTGGCGAGAGATGTCGCCGATGATATTGCTCACATTCCTCTCTTGCCTGTGAGGTGGCGGCGGAGGAGCCTGTTGATTTTGCGTAGTGGAGTTATGCATCGTCTCCATCAGCTGTGCCATCTGGGTCATTTGGGCCATCATGCCCTGCATAAAAGCGAGTGGGTCAACCCGGACACCTTCTGACTGAGCCGTGTCTCGGGTACGACTCCCCGTTAGCGAATGATCGCGTCCAGGTGAATGAGTGGCAGCGTCGCTACTCGATGAATTAGCATTATTTCTCGCGTTTGCACGAGTGTTCGCGCGAGTTCTCGGGATTCGGCCCGCTCCACGGCCTCGTCCTCCTCGTCCTCTGCCAGCTCTTTCCATACTGAAGTAGGAAAGTCACATGATGATTATATTTTCCGCATGAATATTATGTTATGATTATGATATGGGATGATGAAAATGAGCATACACGCTTTAATACAGTGATTAAATGAATGATTAACTGAGATGACATGATTATCTTGAACAAGTTAACATAATTGATGATTTGATCTTCCTGATCAACAACTGAATAATGAAATGAATTAAGTGATTAATGAGTTAACATGATCGTCCTGATCATACTGAATGATGATGTTTGAGGATTGTTGATTGATGAATGATGAATGAATGACTATTGCCAGAAATTATACCATGGCATTAAAAATCTTACAGTTCTTGGTCTGATTGGCTCGGCGTTTGCACAGGTCACACGTGACGTGAAAGTCTAATGATACTAGTCCAATGACGATGATTTCAAATGAGACATGACTTGGAGGGTAGTATTCAAAACCACGCTCCGATACCAACTCTGTAACACCCCAAACTAGGCGGATATTACAGTGCCGTGGACCCCCGACTGGGACCCACCAGGCGAATGAAAAAGGATGAATTACACAGGGTAAATGTAGTACCGAACCACATTATAACATCAATTACTCCGAGTAGGAGTTTCATACAACACACCCAGGACAATATAGAATACATGTGTATCTTATGTGACGATAAAATACACGATTTGAATGAAATGAGTATTCGAAAGGAATGACTGCATGGAATAAATAAAGAAAACATAAGTGACCGAATAAATGATGAAAAGACTGGGCCCCTTCTAGTATCACTGGACTCCCGCCGTCATCGTGCTCTCCTGCGCCTTTGCCTTGCCATGACACGAAAAACAATATCCCCAAACGGGGTCGATTATCTGAGAACAACAATCCTCGGGGTTGAAATTACACAATCATGAATTAACCGAGTTATGAAATATCCTTAATTATGAATTACGCCGAAGAGGAGTATCATAGTACGCCCGTAGTGTTCGTGCAAGTGTACAAGACGGATGACCGGACACACCCGTCCTTGTACCTAATTAGTCTCACGGAGGTAATCGTTACTGTGCAGTACCCAATGTATCACTCCCAATACATGGCCATCACGTGCCCGACTAAAAATTCCACACATCCGCACCCGGCCACGCAATATGAACCCAGAAGGTCATATGAACAAGAATGACCATAATGAATATCAATGAATAATAATAATCCGACAAAGTCAAGAATGACTCACCGATACGAAAGTGATAATGAAGTGATTGATAGTTTTCAATGAAATGATTGGAACCGCCGTTCCTCGCTAATGAAATGATTATCCGACAATTACAAGTCTCAAAATGATTAATACAATGATGAATGAGTTATGATTATGAATGATCAACAACAAAAGGAATGAATATCCTTTTAACCGAGTAAGGATCAACTTACTCAATACCGATGAAGAAAGTCCTTCCTCGAACAAATGTCCTAAATGAAGTGTCGGTCGCTCGAACAACCTTAATTCAATACAATTACCAACAATCCGATTAATAAACGAATTAAACACGAATATAACGAACTCAAGACGTCGATACGATTAAACCAAGTTCATTGGGGCATTATATCGAACACTTTGAGGCCAACCGATTGATTACAACTAAACCTCAACAATACCAACTTCAAATCCCCAAGAAGTGTTTCAAATCAACAAAACATCTCCAATACGATCAATAGTCCGTTATGAATATCCAAAAACGTGATTATAACAACAATTAATCGAAAATCCCCAAATCCAACTCGATATTCAAAGTGTTCTTGAATAATCCCTCAATAATCCAATGAATCCTTATACAAACTCATAATCATATACATATCCCTTCATATAACATGATTATAACGTCCAAAACATCATATCTTAACACAAAATCGAAATCCAAGGTGTTAAAGAATTTACCTCTTGAAGATCCAACCACTTCGATCCGATGAACACGAGTTATAACGAGTATCCAAGCTTCCCAAAGGAATGAAGATGATGAAGATTACACACTCAAGTGATTGATGATGATAAAATCTCTCTCTCAACTCTCTCTCGGATGAAGAAGGAAAAAATGAAAAAGTGAGGTGAAAAGACCCGGCCAACTCCTTAAATCGCCGGAAGTTACGGCCGTAACTCGGCCCTCTTA
The DNA here is from genome assembly GCA_033398695.1 of Orobanche coerulescens. Taxonomy (NCBI): domain Eukaryota; kingdom Viridiplantae; phylum Streptophyta; class Magnoliopsida; order Lamiales; family Orobanchaceae; genus Orobanche; species Orobanche coerulescens. Next base: position 88,234,463 of record CM065818.1, on the reverse strand, counting down.
CGGCCGTAACTTTCAAGTCAACGGCCTTACGGCCAGAATCGGTTAACTCAGCGGCCGTAACTCGGCCGTCAGAAAGCTCGCCGGCAGACTTACGGCCGTAATCGCCTCGAGTTACGGCGTAACCCGCCGTCAAAAACATCCGTCGACACCCTTACGGCCAGAACCGCACACCTTACGGCCGTAACTCGGATGATACGGCCGTAATCGCCAAACTTACGGCGTAAGCCCTCTTCGTCGAAATGACCGGGCACCTGCACTGCTGGCACAGACGGCCAGAATCGCCAAGCCTTACGGCCGTACCTTCCCCGACTTACGGCCGTATGCCGCAGCCCTTACGGCCGTAAGTCATCCTTGGTCGACAACATCCAAAATTTACGAACACCACTTACGGCCGTATCTCCCCATCCTTACGGCCGTAACTCACCTTCGACCAAAAATGTCTCGGTAGCCTGTTGGACGCGTACGGCCGTAACCGGCCAGCCTTACGGCCGTACCTGCTCAACTTACGGCCGTACCACAGGACCTTACGGCCGTAAGTCCCTTTCGTCCAAATGGCCTGAAAACACGAACCCTTGTTACGGCCGTAACCCAAAGTCCTTACGGCCGTAACTCGATGCTGGCCAAGTTGAAAATTCCGATAACTCCGATTCCACGATACGACTGATGAATGATCCGACATAACATATGAATGTGAAAATGAACAAGTCTAACACAAGCCACGGATGATGCTCCCAGTATACGACTACCAATCACGATGAAAATAATAATACTCCCGTCGATCTCTAAACGGAGATGACATGCCGATCGGTAACTGATATACGATTACAACATGCCAACCGTGAACACCAATGAATGAGTCAAGAATGATGAATGATTATTAACGAGTGAGAATTACTGAGTGACAATTACAGACTGATAATTATTGAATGAAAATGAATGAATTACAACCGGGTATTACAGTTTGAGACTTCACCGTAGCGATGAGGGACGGCTTCAGCTCGAAGTTGTTGGCATCAATCTTTCCCCAACCTCCTTCTTGATAATCGTCCAGCTTAGGTCGAAAGCGGGCATTCAAAGGGATCTTCTCGGGACAAGCGAGTTCTCATGGTGGGTCAACAATGCCGGCCATGGTATCAACGAAAGGTATAGAAATAGTCTCGGTTCTCGCTTCTTGCTTCTTCCTCCTCAAAGAATTCTCGATTTCCGGATCCAAAGGAAATAAGTCCTTTCCTTGGGATCTTGTGATCATGCACCGCCTACAAGGAAGAGAAAACAAGATGTGAGGAAACGAGATCGAATATTAATAATAATAGTAAACAACCTAAAGTAACAATCTCTTCTTTTTCGAATTATCCCCTTAAGTTTTCTATCAATTCCCCGGCAACGGCGCCAAAAATTGATCGCTAGGATTCACGTAGTATGGTTTTCAAATCCGATCAATTTTAAAATTTGTAAAACCTCGGAGTATTTCCAAGGTGTCGAACCGAAGGGAATTGATGTGTCAAAAATAAAGGAAGTAACTCTACTCAAAATTTGACTGCTATTTAGGAATCCGAAAGTTTGTTTTGATTCTAATTATCTAACTTTAAAAATCGAAAAATAAAAATTAAATAAAAGATGAATTATCTAAATCAAGCAAATGAAGCAAATTAGCAAGATAAAATCACAAGATGAAAGTTAATTGATCCTAGGGTAGTATCATCTAATTGAGTTTACACAATCTATTCACTTGATTCCTTTTCCCCAAATTTTAATTCAATCCTAGAAATAATCACTCAGCCAATCTAGAATTCCGATCAAGGCAACCTAGAGAGATAGTTAATTTAAACCCTTTTCCCCGCCAGGGCTCAAAGAATTTAAATCACTTAAAAAGCGCCAACTTATTTATCTATGATTTATCTTTCTCCGTCAGGTCTCAAGATTAAATCATATTGTGCATCAAGTATTTCCACTAATTAATTAATCCTTCCGGGCAAAATCAATTAGCTAACATGCATCGATTAAGAGCCCTTTAATCTAACATGAGATTTGACACAACTTGATCACAAGCCTAGGATGAAAGGTAAAAAGGTAATCAAAGGAACATCATGTGAACATCAATTAAATTTACTAACCCTAGAATCAATCAATGAAATTAGCCAGACATAATTGAAATCAAGCAAGAAATAAATGGAGAATGCATATTATTAATATGAAAAGAGAGATTACAACCCTTTCGGATGAACTCTAAGTCTTCAATCTCTGAAAAACAATAATAGTTGCTGCCTCCAAAAAGTTCTTGCATCAAAGGAATAAATCTTGCTAAATAAATGTGAAAATCTGCTCAAGATGATAAAGGATGAAAAAGAATGATCCAAGATTGATCAAAGATAGTAAAACTAGGTCTCAAAGGAGGTTTATATAGCCTAAGGGGGTTAAAATCCCGATTAGCCCTAATCTAGGAAACAAAATCTATCCAAAAGAGTTATAATTCGTCAAAACACGAGAGTCCGCTGGGCAGCATATCGGCCTGGTCTATCGGTCGATAGCTTGGCCGATAGTTGGTTCGTCGATCGCATCCAACGGTAGGGCAGGAACACCTTTCGGACAAACCTATCGGCCGATAGGCTGGCCGATAGGTTCGTCTGTCTCTTGCAAAAAATCCGTTTCTTCCGTCCGTGACTCGACTCTCGGTCCTTTGTCTCGTTTTGGGTCCTTTTGGCTCTAAAAACCTGCAAACACACTAAAACCAACCCAAACGCGTAATACGGCTCGACTAATCATAAATAAGCCAAATACGAGCACATTAATCACGAAACGAGATAAAAACCTAGTATAAAATCCTAGAAATAATGTGGTAAAATTACCACTTATCACCCCTGCCCACTCTAACTAAGGGTGGTGGGTCTCTCCCATATAGGGCCTTGAAGGGGGAAATTAAAGTCGACGAGTGGGGGGTAGTGTTGTAAGATAATTCATCCCAAGCAAGCCATTTTGCCTAGCTCCGGGGTTGGCCAATAATAAAACACCTTAGGTAAGTCTCCAGACTTTTGTTGACAATTTCAGTCTGACCATCACTTTGCGGATGATATGCCGTTGAGCGGTTCAACATGGTTCCTTGGAGGCGAAAAATCTCCTTCCAGAACACACTTAAAAGCACCTTATATCGATATGAGACAATAGAACTAGGAAAGCCATGAAATCGAACAACATCCTTAATGAAGAGGGCAACCACTGTTACTGCAGTAAATGGATATTTTAAACCAATGAAATGAGCGTATTTTGTGAGTCGGTCCACCACCACTAAAACAGTATCAATCCCTTGGGACCGGGGTAGTCCCTCCACGAAATCCATAGAAATTTCATCCCAAACTTGGGCAGGAATTGGCAAGGGTTGAAGAAGACCTGTCGGGCTAGTATTTAATGCCTTTTGCTGCTGACAAGTAGTACACCCTTGGATGTAACGTGCAACCTCTTTACGCATGCCCACCCAATACCACTCCGTAGCTAAGCGCAAGTAGGTTTTCAGCTCCCCAGAATGCCTCCCCATTGGAGAATCATGATACTCATTCGAGAGTGCCCGAGAAACTTGTGAGTTGGGTGGGACCATTAAGCGTCCTTTATACAAAAATCTGCCTTCTATCACAGTGAACCCACGATGTTGTTGTCCTTCTTGTGTCATTTCTTTAATCAGGCATTGAATAAATTGGTCACGATCAATACTCAACTGAATTTGCGCCCATGGCACTCCACAAACTGCCTCAATGGTGCTTTATTCAACGTCAGACGTGGACTTTCAAGACAAAACATCAACCACTTTATTTGAAGCCCCAAGATTATAGTGAATATCAAACTCGAATCCCATGAGTTTACGAAGCCACTTTTGATAGTCTGTCCCAACTTCCCACTGTTTCATGATGAACTTTAAATTTCGATGGTCAGTGCGAATGAGAAAATGCCTACCCACCAGATAGTGACACCACTTTTGCACTGCGAGGACGATCGCCATCAACTCCTTCTCATAAATAGACTTCATACGAGCTCTTGGACCTAATGTTTGGCTGGAAAAAGCAATGGGATGTTAATTTTGCAGCAGCACCGCACCCAAACCATGCCAGATGCATCTGTTTCTAACACAAAAGTCTGTTGAAAATTGGGCATAGCCAAAACAGGGTCCGAAACCATGTCTTGTTTGAGTCTTGTGAAGGCTAAAGCAGCCTCATCACCCATTGGAAGCTATCCTTTTTGAATTATGCTGTCAAGGGTCAGGCTATTTTGGCATAGTTAGCAACAAACTTTCGATAATATCCCGTAAGACCAAGGAAACCTCGGAGTTCTCGCAAATTTTGAGGTGGTGGCCAATCAAGCATTGCCTTAACCTTGTCCTCAATCATAGACACACCTTAATTTGAAATGACGTGGCCCAGATACGCCACACGTTTCCTTCCAATCTCACATTTTCCTCCATTTGTATATAACTCATGTTTGGCTAAATTATCGAGGACAGTATCTAGGTGTTGGCAGTGTGTCTGTTCATCTTCACTATACATGAGAATGTCGTCGAAAAATACCAAAAAAAACTTGCGTAAAAATGGCTTGAATACCTCATTCATAAGCGATTGAAATGTGGCAGGGGCGTTGGTCAGCCCAAATGGCATGACGAGAAACTCATAGTGTCACTCATGAGTTCAAAAAGCGGTTTTAGAAACATCTTCCTCTTTAACACGAATTTGATGATACCCCGACTTCAAATCTAATTTCGAGAATACCTTTGACCCATGTAGCTCATCCAAGAGTTCATCTATCACCGGAATAGGATACTTATTTGCATCAGACTCGATTAAGAGCTCGATAATCAACGCAAAACCGCCAAGACCCATCTTTCTTTTTAACCAACAAAACAGGGCTGGAGAAAGGGCTTTTGGATGGCCTAATAATTCCCGCAGTCAACATATCTTGAATCAGTCTTTCAATCTCATCTTTTTGACTTTGAGGGTAACGATATGGACGCACAGAAATCGGGTCATGGCCTTGTTTAAGAACAATGGCGTGCTCCCTTCCTCTCTTAGGTGGTAATCCCTCGGGTAGGTGAAAGACTTGTTGATACTTTTGAATAGTTGCTAGAAGGTATGAAGGTACTACCAAGTCGGGTTCTACTGCTGCCTTGTCCTCTGGCCCATGAAGGTGGTTAAGTTTCACCAATAACCCCCTCCCTCTTTTTGCAATGTACGGAACATAGTCTTTAAGGAAACTTTAGATCGCTCGAGTGAGGGATCCCCTTTTAAAGTGACTAACTCATTTCCCACCTTAAACTTCATCGATTGCTGCTTCCAGTTAGTGGTGATGGTACCCAATTGTTCCAACCATTGTATCCCAAGGATAACATCATAATTTCCCAGCTTGAAGGGTAGAAAATCGTCGCAAATTTGCACTCCCTGCATCTCCAATAAAACTGCTTTGCATTCTCCCATTCCACGCACAGCCTCGCCATTACCAATAGAGACACCAAATCCCTTTGTCGGAACCACCGGAATCCCTAGCTTTTCCACCGTGGATAGTGAAATAAAATTGTGGGTGGCACCAGGGTCCACCATAACCACCACATCTTTTCCTAAAATCATCCCCACCATTTTCATAGTCTTGGGATTTGTCAAACCCACCACAGAATTTAAAGATATTTCCGTAGAAATTTCTTCAGGACAAGTATCATGATCGCTCTTATTCGTGTCAATGACTTCTACTTCATCCTCATCCTCCCCATGCGCTAGTACAACACTTCCCACCGCCAACACCTATGTCCAACTGACTACTTCTCATCGCACCGAAAACAAAACCCTTTTTCACGCTTGTGTTGGAGTTCCTTGTCTGAAAGTTTCCTTATCTCTCCAAGAGGTTGGGTAGGTTTTAGTTGGTTACTGGGGTTAAGGTAGGTGTTGTGGTTGTTAAGATAAGTAATTTTTGGTGTAGTATTGGGCTGAACTTTGTATGTGCCAAGAGAATTAGTCGGGTTTGGACTTTTCACAAAAGAGCCTCCATAAGGTGTTTTTCCTTTTGACCCATTTCGAAGCTTGTCTTCAACCCTAACTGCCAGGTCCATAGCATGGTCCAAGTTACGTGGATCCAAAAGTCTGAGTTCAGCCTTCACATCATCCTTCAACCCGTTGATAAAATTACCCAAGGCAATATCTTTTGGAACATTTGTCAAAGGAGCTGCGAATTCAATGAATCTCGTCGATACTCTACCACCGTTCCATGCTGCTTCAGAGCTAGCCATTGCTCGTATAACGAACCAAAATATGTGGGCTGGAATTGTCGCAACATCAAGGCTTTCAGTTCCTCCCATCGTCGTACCGACCGTCGTCGGTGCTCCCATTGGTACCACAAAAGAGCATCCCCTTCCATTCCAACCACCGCGGCTTCTAATTTTTCTTCCTCGCCTAATCGATAAAATTGAAAATACCTTTCTGCTCTCAAGATCCACCCATTGGGATTGTTACCATCACATAGAGGTATGTCCAGTTTGCGAAATCGGTAGTTGCCTCCTCCGTTCGATCCACCATACCCATAATATCCTCCACTGGATCCACCACCAACTCGGCCAATTGGGTCACCAAAATTTCCACTCCCCAATTTCATGCCATAATTTCCTCCTCCTGACCCTCCAATGGCAGAATCGCCATGAAGTGAAGGGTTGGCCTCCTCTTCCCCTTGCTTGTCTTTTCTAGAATGCTGAAGGTCGTTCTTGAGCTTAACCATGGAGGACCGAATATCAGAATGGAGTTTCAATTGATCTTCGCCAAACTTCTTAGTGATCTTCTCATGACTTGCTGCGATCTGAGTAGTTAAGGATTGCTGTATTTTCTTTGTTGCAACTCCAACAGCCATTGACACTTCCTCCGTGATGGAACTACGAATGGAAGCAATTTGTCTTCCAATTGCTCGACTCGCTGAGTTGTTGTGGGGGCCATTAGGATCTGCTCCGATGCCACTATAATGAAACTAGATATGATAATTACACCAAAATTAAGAGAGACAAATTATAGTGAAGGTGGTGATTTTTTTATTGCGGATACTTGAAGAGAGTAGTGACAAGGTTGTAAGGCATTCGAACTCACTCCCAGGAATACAATAAGAGATTACTTGTCTGAATATTTTTCTAATTCACTTCCCCTCCTTATTTATAATATTACTTACCTCTTCTCTCTCCATAATTTACTCCATAATTAGCTACACCAACATATTATAATATAATCCATAATTAACTCTATACATATTCCCCCAATCCCCAAAATCACTCCATAATTAGCTCTACCAATATATTGTAATATAATCCTTAATTAACTCTAATACGTATTCTCCCAATCCCTAAACTCACTCTATTTCTTTATTAATAATAATATCATTAAGACATGTTGACTGATTTGCTTCTCTGTTTTCGCCTAGATCATGTGAACCTGATTTGAGGCACTGATTGAGTAGCATTATCTGTTACAAGGATCTTATGATGGTTTTAATTTCCTTGTCATTGGGTATAGCAAACAAAAGACTGTCATCAGCAAATAGGAGATGTGTAATATGAGGAGCACTCCTAGCCACTTTTAAACCATGCAGATTTGAGATATTTGCTTCATGATGAATCTTCCAGAGAGAACATTTGTACAAAGGATAAAAATGTAGGGAGATAGGGGGTCTCCCTGTCTAATTCCACGCTCAGGAATAAAACACTTGCTGGGTTGGCCATTTATTAAAACCTGATAAGAGACAGTACTAATACAGGACATAATAAGATCAGTGAGCTTCTCAGGAAACCAGTATTGAGGAGGGAAGATTAGATGAAAGGCCATTCAAGCCTATCATAGGCCTTAGCCATGTCAAATTTGAGAGCCATCATGCCTTTTTTACCTTTTGTCTTCTTTTTAACCAGTGGAAGCATTCCATTGCAATAAGTGCATTATCAGTGATAAGTCTTCCTTTGACAAAAGCACTTTGTTCCTCATCAATAATACTAGGAAGACAACTCTTGACCCTATTAGCTATAGATTTAGTAGGCTATTTTCATGGTAACATTACACAAGCTAATGGGTCTAAAGTGTTTAGGGGAAGAGGAATTCTTACATTTAGGAATCAAGGCAATGAAGGTTTTGTTAATGCACTCCGGAGATCTTCCACCATTCAAAATATCAAGAACCAGTCTCTGGATATCTCTACCAACCACATGCCAATATTTTTGAAAGAACAGAGCAGGCAAACCATCAGGCCCAGGAGCCTTCAATGGATGCCTTTGGTCAATGGCCTCATTCACCTCCGCAGCAGTGAACTCATTTCCACACCAACTAGCTTGCTCAGTAGAGAGTTTCTTTTGAATGTGGCTGCAAACCTGATCAGTGCCCTCTGTACCACCAGTGGAGAAAAGTTCAGTAAAAAAATTAAGGATTATCCTCTCCACATTTTCTTCCCCAAACCACCAATTCCCATTTTCATCTTTCAACTTCTTAAAAGCATTGGTTTTGTTTCTTTGTCTAGCTTTCCTATGGAAAAACTTTGAATTCTTATCACCATCTTTTAACCACATAGCCCTGCTTCTCTGTCTCTAAGCAATTTCTTCTTTGTGCAACAAATCATCATGCTCTCTCTCAAGAGCCCTGTGTCTAGCAAGGTCATCCAAATCACCACTCCACAAAGCAGGGTTTCTAAGAAGCAGCTCCACCCTACAGATCTCTCTCCTTATCTCACTAGTTCTGTACTCAACAAACTCAGCATCAATAGCTTTAATTCCCAACAGTTTATCTTGGCAATGACCTGAACCCCCAGACCAATTCCTCCTGACCAACTCTTCACATCTAGGGTCTTTGGTCCAATTTTCTTCAAACCTGAAAATATGAACCCTCTTCTTCTTTCTCAGGTGATCATGATCCTCAAGATTAATCATGACAACACAGTGATCAGAGCTATACCTGGGATGATGAGTAACTCTAAAAGGAGAGAATCTGTTACAGAATCTATCAGTAGCAATAGCTCTCTCCAATCTGCACTAGATGTTTTCACCGCCCTTCCTTCCATTAGACCAAGTGACCGGGTATCCAACAAAACCAAGATCATTGAGAGCACACAATTCCAAAGTGTCCCTTCCCCAGCTGAATTGGTCAAAGGGTCTGTTGTTCCCTCCCTGTTTCTCATCAGCAACCAAAATATCATTAAAATCACCAAAGCTAATCCAGTCACTGATTTGAGGGTTAATAAGACTCTGGAGCAGTAACCAAGTATCCTTCTTCTGAGCTGCAGTAGAGTAACCATAAATACCAGTCATTAAACAAGGAGCTTCCCCCGGACTCACCACACAAACACCATGAATATGATTTAAGGAATAGGACTCCACATTGAACACAACAGGATCTGACCACAAAGCTCTATCCTTCCCAGAACCAGTGCAACCAACAATCAAGCCAGATGAGAACCCACACTGACTTTTAACTTTATTTATTTTGAAAAACTGAGAGCTTGGTTTCCATGAGGAAAACCATTTGAGGATTTTCAATTTTGTTGAGCCTTAACAAGGCTCGAATTCCCTGAGGGTTCCCCAACCCCCTGCAATTGTAGCTTAAAATTTTACCCGGTTGTAATTCAGTCATTATCATTCAGTAATTTCATTCAGTAATTGTCACTATGTAATTTTTCACTTGTTAATAATCATTCATCATCCACATTCATTCATCCGTGTTCACCGTTCGGAATAACTTCGAGTCGTGTATCGATATTGTTCATTGTTTCAACCTTGCTTGGGAATCAAGACAAGAATATTATCTTGATTGTTGTAATTGATTCATTAATCGATGTTGACGTTGGAGTTCATGTCATTTCAAATCTCCTCATTGTTCAAATTGTGCTTTTGTTGGGCGAACCCTTGTAATCATTGCTTGGAACCATTGTTTTGGGGTTTCCGCACTTCCATTTCGTGTTATTGTTTCCCAAATATTGATTCCTATTGCTTTTATTCTCTTCTCGGGTCATTTTTCATCATTTTAGGACCCGAGGGGGTGTGGGCCGCGGCGAGGAGTGTGCGCGGCACACATGTTGCGATTTTGGCGACCCGTGTCTGCAGAAGTGCGGCTCTGTCGGCGGGGCTGCATCTTGCATGCCGAAACACTTGTGCGATTTTCTAGACTGTCTGTGGCGAACTCGGCCGGGCCGCGGCACACTGCCGAGCGTTGGGGGCAGATTTTGGCCCTGTGCCGCGGCACACTCGGCCGGGCCGCGGCACACAGTGCAGGCTGCTCTATATCTGCATTTTTTTTGAGGGGAACAAGTTCATTTCTTCATTTCACTTCTTCCTCTCTTCCTTGGGGCGATTTTTGGGCGATTTTGGAGTGTTTCAACATCATCAAAACTCAGAGATTTCATTTTCTTCAAGTTGTAGTGTGGATCAACAACATATTTGTGGATTTTTCATCCTAATCTAAGGTAACTTTCTTCAACCCTTGAATTCGGTTTTGAGTTGGAGCATGATGTTTTGGATGGTATAATCATGAATTGTGATGGATATACGTATGATTATGAGTTTTTACGAGTTATCATCGGATTATTGGAAGTTTTTCTCAAGAACACTTTGAAGGTTGACTTGGTATTGGGTTTTGCAATTTAATGATATCGTAAACTCGATTTGAGCATTTCGTTTGGATTATCGATTATATTGATGGTGTTTTGGTGGTTTGGATCATTCAATAGAAGTTGGTTTTCGATACAAAAGGGTTTAGTGGTTTAAGAAGGGAATTTGTTTTCAAGGTGTTTGTCGAAATGCCTCAATGAGTTTGGAATTATTGTATCGACATCTTGAGTTAGTTATCATCACTTTTGGTTCGTATATTAAGCGATTTGTTGATAATTGTGTTATTCAAGATTGTTCGAGCGACCGGTAGTTTCCTTAGGACGTTGTTCGAGAGAGATCGTATCATCACCGGTGTTAAGGTAAGTTAATTCTTACTCGGTTAAAAGGATATTCATTCCTTCCGTTGTTGATCATTCATAATTATAGTTCATTCATAATGTATTAACCGTATTGAGACTTGTAATTGTCAATTAATCACTTAAGTCACGAGGAATGATGGTTCCAATCATTTCATTGAGCTATCATTCATATCACTATCATTTCATCCCGATGAGTCATTATTGATGTTAGATGTCACTTTTGTTATCTCGTGGCATTCCTGGTCATACTGGCGTGCCGATTGGCATGTGTAGGATTTTCATGTCGGGCACATATTAAGTCGTGTGTTGGTAGTTGACCTCACATTGGACTATGCACACGATTAGGTACAAGACCACACGTGTATTCGATCGATACTCGTTGGTGTTAAGGTAAGTTAATTCTTACTTCGTGACACTGATTAGGTATAAGACCATGATCGGTCAAAAACTTATCCTAAAAATAGGAGTTCTTGAGTCGCTCGCAAATATATACGAGGTAGAAGTAGTTTGTGGTAAGTTCTACCAAGGTCTTTTCTCTCGAGGATTGTCCAACAGGGCTTCGTATAATATTTTGTATAGATTGCAAGAAGTAAATACTAAAATATACTAAAATATATTTTTGGGTTTTTAAATATTAATTAAATTAAAATGCACTATTTTTAATTTAAACTATTTTTATTAAGTCTATTTATACTAGACTATTTATATTAAGACTATTTATACTAGACTATTTATATTAAGACTATTTATACTAAACTATTTATATTAGACTATTTATATTAAGACTATTTATACTAGACTATTTATACTAGACTATTTATATTAAGACTATTTATACTAGACTATTTTTAACTAGTGAAAATGAATAGAATTAAAATGAGTTGGGAATTTATAAAATCTAGGGGAATACGGGTTCATTAAATTAGGTTTTTAATTAAGTATCGTAATTGATTGATACGGATATAAAAGAAAAAACGAATGTTTATCGAGTAATCAACTTTTCACCTCCGTACTTTCGTAATCAAAGATGTCTTAATCACTGTCACTTTTTTAAGATGTTGATAACAAGATTAACACTTGATAGATTGAAAAGATGTGTTTCCAATACACTTAACAATCAATCAAGGAGGTTTCACTAGTAGAAATAGGATATGATCAATCTCTATTAAAACCAATTAGTCCTTTCATTTCTCTAACTTGACTATTTTTAGGATAAACGATCGTTCATCGAGTAATCAACTTTTCACCTCCGTACTTTCGTAATCAAAGATGTCTTAACCACTTTCGCAATCTTAAGATGTTGATAACAAGATTAACATTTGATAGATTGAAAAGATATGTTTCCAATTCACTCAACAATCAATCAAGAAGGTTTCATTAGTAAAAATAGGATATGATCAATCTCTATTTAAACCAATTAGTCCTAAAAATAGTTTAAATTGATCAAATACTCAATATATAACCTAATAGAAATTTCCCTTCCCCTAGGAAGAAAGATTAGCTACTCATTGGTTCATACAAACTAAAATTATAATAGAAATAATTGATATATAAAATATATATATAGAAACTTTTAATTACTAGAACTTAATGACAATAGATAAAACTTACTTGAATATGATGAATCAAAGTGCAAGAAACAAACTTCAAAATATAACTTCAAACTTGTTTAATGGTTACAAGCTTACAAAAATTGAAGTAAAATACTAAGTAAAATACTAAGTGCTTATTGATCAAGTACTTTTCAATTACAAACTAAATGAAAGAAAAACTTCAAACCAAAAATAAAATACAAACTAAAATTGAAAGTTCTAAGGAAAATATATTGCTAAAAGAAAGGAGTATTTCTTAGCAAGAAGATGGGTTTGAGAATTGGTAAATGGTATTGGTGATTTTGCAATGGGTGAAGATGTCCTTTTATAGGTGATTTTCAAGAATACAATTGATTATTTAATTCAAAATATCTATTGTAATATCTTTGATTAATTCTTTGTTCACACTTCACCCATGTCTTTGAATTTTCAGATTTTTGACCAAAAAAATATCTTGTGGTTGAGTTCACAAGTTGGTCAAAAGTGGACTAATTTTGCATGGCATCTGGCAAAAGCAGCGATGAAAAACGGCCCAGTTTGCCCCGTGTTGTGCGCCGTTTTGTGGTGACTCAGTCTCTTCCGGAATACGCGCGAGGACACGGCGCTAAATGCCGGCCGTGTGTGAAACGGGCCAAGACACGGTCCTTGTTGCGCCGTATGTGAAACGGCCTACATAACACGGTCCTTTTTGCGCCGTGTTATATGGTCGTTTTGCCTTGAAAAATTCCCGTCGTTGGATTTGATCTTGTTTTCCGTCCTTTTTGATGCTTCATGTCAGTAATCTGTAAAATAACTATTTTTAGCTCATGTTTGGACATATCTGTAAACTATATATTTTTAATCACAAATCAGTACAATTATGTCCGGAAAAATGAATATTTTGTATATGAATTTTAGATCAATTATGCACTAATCAAATACCCCACACTTAAATTCTTGCTAGTCCCGAGCAAGACTCTTTATTAATCACACACAAAATAAAAATTAAAATAAGACATAAAATAAAAAATAAAAAATAATACACACAAATTTAAGAAAATAATTATATATAAAGATAAAAAGAGATCAAAATGCCATTAATACACAATAACCAACTTTATACGGTAGATACAAATGAATTAAGATTCAAAATAAATCTACTAACGATTTTGAAGTTAAAACACGGTTTTTATTTTTGTAATTCCAAAATGCAAGGTTTCCCCCCCAAAAGGTTGATTATTTCTTTCCCACTCGTGACTTCACACGACTCCCTTTAATGGTTGCTCTCGATCACTCGTTTATTTTTCGACTCAATATGAAGAAGAATTTCATCGGCGTCATCAAATATTGTGATTTTTCATGAAATTGAGTGTATTGAAATTCAGCTGCTAATTAATTCAGATCTTGCTCATAAACTACATACCTTTTAGTGATAGCTTTCACACCATTATTTGCTAACGTGTAGCTCTTTTCACCAACATAATTTCTATCTCTTTTAAAAGGTGATAGCTTTCACACCGTTATTTGATAACGTGTAGCTCTTTTCACCAATTTTTCTGTGAGACGGCAGCTACGCACCAACAATGGTTAGTCCTTTATTTTTCGCAAAATTTTAAGACCCCCAAAATTAGGCAGCTGTTGTTGCTCAACACTTCTCCTTTTTGTCATTTTTTCTTTTAGGTGATAGCTTTCACACTGTTATTTGCTAACGTGTAGCTCTTTTCACCGATGACTCCTTTTTTTTTAGGGAATAGAATTTTTGCAGAAAATCATTTATTAGTTAAGCATGAAAAATAAAAAACTCCACAAATTAAATAAATTTCAGTTCTATTTTTCATCAACCGACTGATTCTTCTTTTCTCAAGGTAACGAATGACTCGATTTTATATGATAACTACAAGGCTTGGAAAGAGAGATTAAGGCTCAAAAAATTTTGGAATATACAATTTTTTACCGGTTAAAACAATTTTAGAAGCTTGTATATAGCTAAATTATTGGTGTTATGGCCAGATCTAGAAATCTCACAAATAAACAAAATAAATAAATATATATATATATATAAATATACATAAAAAAAATCAAAGCCAAATAACAAAAATAATCAAATCACACCACAATAATTAAAACATACCACCCCCAAACTTGAAAAAGAAACTGTCCTCAGTTTTTTTAAAAAAAAATAATAAAAAGTAAGAGAAAAAAAATACTCCCTGTTATGAAAATTGATGCTTGAGTTATGCCTTTTTGGATCTGCATGAAAAAATATACACGGCAAACAACAACAATAACAAAAGTATACCCTGAAGTATAACACAATTTTTAAGATGCGCATCAAGAAAGTTCGAAGAGTCGCCTTACGCTGCCATCAATGCTTTTATAAAAAACATACAATAAAAATTACAGCAATAAAATAACAATACATAAATCGCGAATAGATGCGCATCAAGAGATCAAGAAGAAACTCCTTAAGCTGCCACCATTTAGCACGATTATTACACACGACAGAAAGTAAAAATAACAAGAGGTCTGATATGGGGTATCAAAGGGAGAGGAATGAATCCACTTTTCGTTTTCTCACGGTGAGATCTTCCATCCAGACAATATTAGCTAGAGCTGGATCTGGTTGATGAACAAATTCAATGAGTTTTTTGATTAGCTCTTCTGGTGTTGTTGCAACGACTATGATTCGTTTAGCACGCTCGGAAATAAAACCTTTTTCAGTAGAGTAGTCGATGAAAGATAGTAAACCATCAAAAAAACCATTGACATTAAGCAGACCTATTAGTTTTTGATGAACATTTAGCTGGGCTCTGGTAACCACATGAAAAAGTTCCTCAAGGGTGCCAAAACCACCGGGAAGGGTGATAAAGGCACCAGAATTATTTGTCATGTGAGTTATGCGATCTTGCATATTTACAGATCTAAACTCATCTCCAATAGTTGCCCCGGTGATTTTACTTTCAGCCAGAGGTTTTGGATATACTCCCAACACTCTTACTCCTTCCATATAGGCAGAAGCAGCAGCTCGTCCCATTAATCCTAGACTTCATCCTCTGTAAACTACATGAATGCATTTTTCTCCTAAAGTACGACCCAAGTTGTGGGCTGCTTCAGTAAAGCATGCATCTTTTCCATAACTAGCTCCATCAAAAATACAGACTGAGTTAAATCTTTTTGTGGAAGATGATGACTCCATTTTTGAAAAGAATTTTTTTAGAGAGAAAAAGAGAAAAGTACAAGTTTGAGGGATGAATAAAAGAAACAAGCACAAAGGTTATTTATAGAATAAAAAATGAGGAAAAATTGCTTAACAAGTTTGTGATTGCGTTGATTGCGCTTCAACTACTCAATAGAATAATGAATGCATTTATCGCGTATCACATTTTTTATTCAGAAAATCTCACCACACGACAAAAATAAAAGATACTCACGTGTATGTACAATAGTTGTGATTGTGGCTCACATCTGTAATATCCGCAATTTTCGATTTTTGGTAAATTTCATTTTCGGCCGGAGTCCGTTTTGACGACTCGCTCATGACCATTTCGTCATTTCGAGAATGATTAATTCTGCACTTTTTGTCATCCGAGTTCGTTTCGGTATTGTTTTGTTGAGTTAGAGCTTTTAGCGACTTTTCCGCACTTGAGTTCGATTCTTGCGAATCTCGTCCGAAACTGTTGTTTCGAGTTTCTCGTAAGTTCATTTAATGTTATTATTCATGTTGCGAGCTTTGGTTTGGTGTTTCGATTGCGTATCGTGATTTTCGGACGTTTTGGGCCATTTTCGTAATTTCCCAAAGTTTTGGGTAATTACTTCCGTTGTCGAATTCCGAGCCTTCGGGTGGTCGGAATCGTGTGTTCTATTAGCTCTTAGATTCGTCTTTGCGAGTACTTTGTAACCGTAACTTCGATTCGTATTCGGAGTTCGGGTTTGAAGTCGTTCGGACGTAATTTTTGAGTGCATGCGGTAGGGCTGCCCGGACACATGCAACACGGCCACAGCAGCCTGCTGTGCGCCGTGTCTGCGCCGGGTCGGCAGGCAGCAGCTGCCGAGACACTGGCGAGACACACTGGCCCATTGCAGGCGTTTCTTGCGCCGTGTCCGTGAGCTATAAATATGGCGAGCAGACGGGTTTTCACCCATTTTATCACTCGTTTTCTTCCCTTCCGGTGGAACTTGCTCAATCATGGAGGCATGTTGTTATACAATGAATCCATGAAGTTTTGAGGTTCATAACATCAATTGATCATCACGTAACATCCTTCAATCCAGCGAATCAAGGCAAGTTTTCTTAAAATCTAGTTTTGGGGTTTTGTTCGATTTGTCCGTTTAATTCGTTTTAACTCAGAATAGTGATGTATTTATGATTATTAAACATTATTATGTCGAATTCCTTGTTGTTCCTCGGTTGAATCGCCGAGGATTCGTCGTTTTATTGAGTATCTTATCGACGCCTTGAAGGTGTTCGATAAAATGTCACAAAGAGGATTCGAGCGTTCTACGATTATTCTTCCTCCTATGATCGATGATTTATTGATTATATGTTGTTAGGGTCGAATTCTTGTGAAGAACTCGAGTCGGAACCCTTCCGTTCGTTGTCTTCTTCGGGGTCCGAGCTTTCCGGTCGAACCGTGTTCTTCGGAGCGTTCGGTAGCGGTTATCGAGGCAAGTATCTTATTATACGACTTGTATCTTGTGACTAGTAATTACGTATGATATGTATGACGATTTTGCTTGCCTCCGTAAATATGTTCCGTTTGAGTTGGTTGTGTTTTCCGAAATTTGAAGGCTTTGTGATAATAGTGATATGTTGGTATCCGTGTTAGGCGTTGTGCCATTTGTGCAGGATTGCGATGTACATATGAGATGGTTGTACACGTGGTTGTTCAATGTATTGTGTCGAATGTGTGTTATGTTGGTTAAGAGTCGTTGTGATGATCATGATATTTGTGTTGTTTTGGTTTACATACTTGATTGTACATTTCGGTGTAATGTGGAATGGCTTGACATTTAATGATTATGAATTGTGTCGTGTCGATGTGTGTGTGTTCCGGTAGGGTCAGCGAGGCCTGCGGAGTTCGGTACATGATGTGTACGAACAAAGTGTGTGATCCGGTAGGGTCGCGAGGCCTGCGGAGTCGGTACATGACGTGTACGGACAAGGTGTGTGATCCGGGTAGGGTCAGCGAGGCCTCGGAGTTCGGTACATGATGTGTACGAACGATGTTGTAGCCGGGTAGGGTCCGTTGAGGCCTCGGAGTTCGGTACATGATGTGTACGAGCGGTGTGTGTGTGGGTAGGGTCGTTGAGGCCTCCGGAGTTCGGTACATGATGTGTACGAGCAGTGTGTGGCCGGGTAGGGTCCGTTGAGGCCTCGGAGTTCGGTACATGATGTGTACGAGCAGTGTGTGTGGTCGGGTAAGGTCCGTCGAGGCCTCGGAGTTCGGTACATGATGTGTACGAACAATGATCGTGTAGCATTGATTGTTCGGGTAACATTTTAAATATGGATCTCGGACTCATAATGATATATTATTTAGTATGCTTTGAAACGAGAATCGGGCTAAGGCCTAATGTTTCTGAAAAGGTTTTGTAAATTGGGACTCGAGGTCCAAAAGAATTTACGCTTTAAAAATCCCGAGATGATGTGTTCCTTTTCAAATATCTCTATTTGAGTTCGAAATTCTAAAACTTCTAGAACATTTTGATAATTGATTTCCGTATTAAATTCGTAGTTGCTATTTGCTTGTTACATTTCGTATGGTTTGATACTTGCACTAGTAAAACGGTGGAGTTTTACTAACCCCGAAATGTCGGGGGTGGATGTCTACTGCGTCCGGGTACATGCGAGTTCGGGGAGGCGATCACGGGATTGGCACAAGGGGATGACAGTGCGATACTAATCAAGAGTTGAAAGTTGGTAGAGTTTAGTTGTATTGTTAGAGTTGATTCGGTCTTGTTGTATTGTATTTCGACCCCTGTGTGGGTAATGTTGTTAGTCGATCCTGTTGATAGAGTTGTGTGACCTCATCGTGCATGTGTTTATGTGTAAGTGACCTTAGCAGTGCGTATTATTATATTGTTTGACCACAGTCGGGAATAAGCATTTGGTTGTTTATGGACGTTTAGCTTTGGTAGATCCTTGTGGAAAGGGTTTACGGCGTGTAATATTCCCATACGGTTTTGGGGTGTTACATTTATGGTATCGGAGCTTAGGTTGCGGAAACCTAGGGTGTCGGGTCGAGTCGAGTCAGTCGTGGTTTGTCGAGTAATGTGTGGTCTTGTCGTTCGAGTCGTCGGGTGACAAGTTGAGTTGTGCGTAGTCACAACGTGTCGGTTATGTTGTCGGACGAGATTAGTATCGTGGGCGGCCGTCACCTCCGTGCGACTGTGGATGTAAGTCTCCTCCTTTATGCGTAATACTGTGTATCTCGATTTTATCTTAGTGAGTTAATTGCGGTGCATAATTTTATTTACACGGTATTGTGTAATATAGTTGTGTTTAATACTTGTGACACATAGTATGTGTATAGAAGCGGCACGTTATTGTTTTATCTTTGAACCACCGGGTGGGGTGGTAGGTTGTGAAAGTTTTAAACCTTGATGGGTTTCGAATAGGTACTGACGGTAGAGTTTGTGAGAAACTCCGATGAATGATTTTCTTGAGTGTTTAAACTTGATACCACGAGATGCATTTGATTGAATTGGCGACCACTGGTTTCCATTTGAGTATATGGTTTTAAATTCATTTATTTTGGAATGTTGTAATTTTTGTCCGCTATGGGTAAGTTTGAGAATGTTTCTGAAGGACTTTACGGTTTGAGAATTTTGCGAAATCGATTTACGGAAAATATTTTGGTGGTGCGGTCAAACCATGGTTTATATGGATTTTTAAAATTTGTTAAATTTTGACAAATGGGCCGTGTATTTTCAAATGACACAATCAGCGGTATTTGAAAAATGTGTTTTGAAATACTTTGGACATTGTAAAATATTACCGTCATCGACCTTTTTGGCGTTTTGTAAATGGTTTTTAGCACGGTGGGTTCGGCGCAGGACCCACGGCACTATAATGTTCCGTGTAATTATACGAAATTGTTGGGCATTCTAGCCCATTGAATTATCTTTGAAAACTTTGAGTACCTTAGAAAATAAATTTGAGACGTCCTTTTAAAATGAATTATTTTCTTGTGGTACATCCAAGGTGCCACAATATGTTTCAAGATTCTTCTACCTCAAGGACCAAAATGTTTTGAGATATTTTCCAATGTTTTAGAAACACTTTTACTTAGACCCGATGGTCGAATACTTAGAAAGTTTTTCACGAAAAGAAATTGTCCTCATTTTTATCGAATGCGAAATAGTTTCCAAAGTCTCGATAACGATGTTTCACGATTGTATTGTTATTGAAGGTTGATACTCAAGATCAATCGACGTTTCCAAAATTATTTTCAAAAGGAGGTTTTCGTTTTAAAACCTATCCATTCCCGTTTAGGGTTGGGTATGTATGTATGATGTTCGCATTGTCGTTATGATGTTTGCTCCAGTATGATCGAATTGGTGGCATGAACGTCGAGGCGTTGCCACGCATTTGTTGTACTAGCCCTCTGTGAGAGGTGTGGCTGGTGTTTCTTGTTTATCGCCTCGTGGTGATTTGCGTGTTGTCGCACGAGTGTGAAGCTATTGAAGCTTGGGTTTGTACGTTTGTGTACATGTGTGATTGTTTCATAATGTTTGTAATTAGGTCTTGGTTATCGCTCGGGCCGTTGAGGTCATGAGCGATACCGTCGTGATTCTTTGTTGTCTTTGAGTTGGCATCTCCGCTATATTGTTTTGCGACTTTATGCCCCATTGTATCTAGCATTTGTATTTTCGGTATGCCGAGCCGAGGTATTTCAACCGTGATGTGCCGGGGCATGCACGTGTAAATTGTCCTTCTCGTCAGTGACGCGTTTCGAGGGACACCGAATTCAGTTTTGCAAATTGGCTATTGAGACTTTCGGAGTTCGCGCTTCAGCACAGATATCAGAATCAACTCTGAGAGACCCATGGGAGATTTTCCTGTCGGATGCTTTTTGTGTTGTTACCTTGTTTCCGTTGTTGTGAGTTGCGGGGACGACATTTCTTTTATAAGAGGTTGGATGTAATACCCGTACTATATTTGACTTCTGCAGTTTCTCCTTCTAAATTCTATCGACTTGCACGTGTTCGTCGATACTTTTTGAACTTGTTTGATGTCTTATTTGTCATCATTCGAACTGGTTGTGACCTTGTTTTAGATCGACCTGTTTGTCATCGTGACCTTTCCGAGTTCGGTTCGATTCTTGTGAGCCTTGTTTGGAAGTAACATCTTTCACTTTCTACCAGTTCTTTTAATGTCTGGAGTTGAAGTGGGGACTTCGGAGTCATTGTTCGACTGTTGTCATTCGATCATTGTTATTTGATCATTGTTGTTCGATCATTGTTATTTGATCATTGTTGTTCGATCGTTATTGTTCGAACGGGGTTGTCTGACTGTTGTTGCTGATCTCGTACTGCGAAGAATTGTCGTTCACCGTTAGTCAACTGTTTCGAGTGTGGCCAAGTGGGTCACCGAGCGGTGCATTGTGAGACCGTTGCCACAATGTTCGTGAATTGGGTTTTTGTTCCTACTCGGGGAGTGCCTGGTGGTGTCCCGTGATGTAGTTTTGTATCGTACTTCGTGCTGTAATTCGTGTAGAAATTGATATTTGTTGCGTGGACTTTTTGGTTTTGTTTGTATTCTACCATGATGTTTTATTCTAAGTTTCGGGACGAAACTTATTTTTAAAAAGGATAGAATCTAATATCCGGTATTCTCATTTTCTGTTATCTTGAATTGTTTGTGTTTTGACGTCGGACATTTTCTTGTTGATGAGAATCGGAATGATTTCTATCGTAATACTCTATTTGTTTCTATCGCATAGCCGTTTTAGTCGGGTGCGACTTGTTGTCGCGTACTTTTCCTTGATTAAATGTGTGCATATGATGTGGTATGTGATGCGTCGTTAATTGATCGTTATTGTTTTGAATCATTGTCGGTGGCGTTGTTATGGTGGTCATGTGGCGTGTTGTCACGCTGTATATTTTTTCGCGTTGCTTGTAACGTTTTGCCAATGGACGAAAGTTATGCGTTTCTTGTGTATCTTGTTGAGTTTTCCTGGCGGGATATTGCTTCTCCCTACTTGTTTTAAGTTTCGGGACGAAACTTCTTTTAAAGAGGGTAGAATGTAATATCCGCAATTTTCGATTTTTGGTAAATTTCATTTTCGGCCGGAGTCCGTTTTGACGACTCGCTCATGACCATTTCGTCATTTCGAGAATGATTAATTCTGCACTTTTTGTCATCCGAGTTCGTTTCGGTATCGTTTTGTTGAGTTCCGAGCTTTTTAGCGACTTTTCCGCACTTGAGTTCGATTCTTGCGAATCTCGTCCGAAACTGTTGTTTCGAGTTTCTCGTAAGTTCATTTAATGTTATTATTCATGTTGCGAGCTTTGGTTTGGTGTTTCGATTGCGTATCGTGATTTTCGGACGTTTTGGGCCATTTTTGTAATTTCCCAAAGTTTTGGGTAATTACTTCCGTTGTCGAATTCCGAGCCTTCGGGTGGTCGGAATCGTGTGTTCTATTAGCTCTTAGATTCGTCTTTGCGAGTACTTTGTAACCGTAACTTCGATTCGTATTCAGGTTCGGGTTTCGGGGTCGTTCGGACGTAATTTTTGAGTCATGCAGTAGGGCTGCCCGGACACATGCAACACGGCCTGGCAGCCTGCGTGCGCCGTGTCTGCCGGGTCGGCGGGGCCCGGCAGCTGCCGAGACACGGCCGAGACACACGGCGTATGCAGGCGTTTCTTTGCGCCGTGTCCGTGAGCTATAAATATGGCGAGCAGACGGGTTTTTCACCCATTTTATCACTCGTTTTCTTCCCTTCCGCGGTGGAACTTGCTCAATCATGGAGGCATGTTGTTATACAATGAATCCATGAAGTTTTGAGTTCATAACATCAATTGATCATCACGTAACATCCTTGATCCATGAATCAAGGCAAGTTTTCTTAAAATCTAGTTTTGGGGTTTTGTTCGATTTGTCCGTTTAATTCGTTTTAACTCGAATAGTGATGTATTTATGATTATTAAACATTATTATGTCGAATTCCTTGTTTTTCCTCGGTTGAATCGCCGAGGATTCGTCGTTTTATTGAGTATCTTATCGACGCCTTGAAGGTGTTCGATAAAATGTCACAAAGAGGATTCGAGCGTTCTACGATTATTCTTCCTCGTATGATCGATGATTTATTGATTATATGTTGTTAGGGTCGAATTCTTGTGAATATCTCGAGTCGGAAAACTTCGGTTCTTTGTCTTCTTGTTTGTACGAGCTTTAGGTTCGAACCTTGTTCTTCTTAGAGTTCGGTAGCGGTTATCGAGGCAAGTATCTTATTATACGACTTGTATCTTGTGACTAGTAATTACGTATGATATGTATGACGATTTTGCTTGCCTCCGTAAATATGTTCCGTTTGAGTTGGTTGTGTTTTCCGAAATTTGAAGGCTTTGTGATAATAGTGATATGTTGGTATCCGTGTTAGGCGTTGTGCCATTTGTGCAGGATTGCGATGTACATATGAGATGGTTGTACACGTGGTTGTTCAATGTATTGTGTACCGAATGTGTGTTATGTTGGTTAAGAGTCGTTGTGATGATCATGATATTTGTGTTGTTTTGGTTTACATACTTGATTGTACATTTCAGTGTAATGTGGAATGGCTTGACATTTAATGATTATGAATTGTGTCGTGTCGATGTGTGTGTGTTCCGGTAGGGTGCAGCGAGGCCTGCGGAGTTCGGTACATGATGTGTACGAACAAAGTGTGTGATCCGGTAGGGTCGAGCGAGGCCTGCGGAGTCGGTACATGACGTGTACGGACAAGGTGTGTGATCCGGGTAGGGTGCAGCGAGGCCTCGGAGTTCGGTACATGATGTGTACGAGCGATGTAGTAGCCAGGTAGGGTCCGTTGAGGCCTCGGAGTTCGGTACATGATGTGTACGAGCAGTGTGTGTGGCCGGGTAGGGTCCGTTGAGGCCTCGGAGTTCGGTACATGATGTGTACGAGCAGTGTGTGTGGCCGGGTAGGGTCCGTTGAGGCCTCCGGAGTTCGGTACATGATGTGTACGAACAGTGTGTGTGGTCGGGTAAGGTCCGTCGAGGCCTCGGAGTTCGGTACATGATGTTTACGATCAATGATCGTGTAGCATTGATTGTTCGGGTAATATTTTAAATATGGATCTCGGACTCATAATGATATATTATTTAGTATGCTTTGAAACGAGAATCGGGCTAAGGCCCTAATGTTTACGAAAAGGTTTTGTAAATTGGGACTCGAGGTCCAAAAGAATTTCTGCTTTAAAAATCCCCGAGATGATGTGTTCCTTTTCAAATATCTCTATTTGAGTTCGAAATTCTAAAACTTCTCGGGAACATTTTGATAATTGATTTCCGTATTAAATTCGTAGTTGCTATTTGCTTGTTACATTTCGTATGGTTTGATACTTGCACTAGTAAAACAGTGGAGTTTTACTAACCCCAGTAATCGGGGTGGATGTCTGATACTGCGTCCGGTACATGCGAGTTCGGGAGGCGATCACGGGATTGGCACAAGGGGATGACAGTGCGATACTAATCAAGAGTTGAAAGTTGGTAGAGTTTAGTTGTATTGTTAGAGTTGATTCGGTCTTATTTGTATTGTATTTCGACCCTGTGTGGGTAATGTTGTTAGTCGATCCTGTTGATAGAGTTGTGTGACCTCATCGGCCTGTGTGTTTATGTGTAAGTGACCTTAGCAGTGCTGTATTATTATATTGTTTGACCCTGGTCGGGCAAGCATTTGGTTGTTTATGGACGTTTAGCCTGGTAGATCCTTGCGGAAAGGGTTTACGGCGTGTAATATTCCCATACGGTTTTGGGGGTGTTACAACATCTTCCTTTGATTTTACGTTCAGAAACGGCTTAAACGCCTTCTATGAGTCGGGGAGAAGCTTCCCATCCAATTTTCTTACAAATTGGCAAACAGGGTCTTTTAACGTCAGATTCCCAAGACGTTGTTCATATTCTGGTTTGAATTTATTCCACAAACATCGAATTCCGTAATATACAAGTCCACTAGGATGCGTGTCAAGAGAAATTTCGATATTATCTAAATTCTCTTTATTCAGACCATCATTAATGAACTGAATTTTATCTTCTCTGTTTGTAGATGGAATTCCTAAAGATCGACATTTTAAATTACAGTTCCATCTAGCACATTTATAGCAAACGGCTAGCATCTTTGCTCGTCGTTTCTTTGCATATGAACTTTTTCCAAGCCCTGGTAAAAATCTAGTCGGTGTTTCTGTGAATTCACCTTCTATTCTTACTTTGGCTTCGATAATGAATATTATGTCAAAAGGTATGCTTTTATTCATAAGCAACCTCATCCTTTCAAGCCTTGTCTTGTAAATCTTCAAAATTGCATTTTTGCTTAGAAAGGGAAATCTTTTTTCAATTTTATACAATGTTTCTTCCATAACAAAAAAAATTAAAATGAAAAACGATAAAATATCTACAAATATCAGTTGTTTGTGGGAAACTGAAAAATCCGACTTTAATAGTCACGGAGTACCGTTATCCGCCACTTGACCGGACAGAAGAATAAAAAATGCAGAAATAAAGAAAGATAAAATAACAAGATATAAACAAAACTATACAAAAAAAAAAAATTATATTTGGCCTAAAACAATCCCCGACAACGGCGCCAAAATTTGATCGGTCAAAAATTTATCCTAAAAATAGGAGTTCTTGAGTCGCTCGCAAATATATACGAGGTAGAAGTAGTTTGTGGTAAGTTCTACCAAGGTCTTTTCTCTCGAGGATTGTCCAACAGGGCTTCGTATAATATTTTGTATAGATTGCAAGAAGTAAATACTAAAATATACTAAAATATATTTTTAGGTTTTTAAATATTAATTAAATTAAAATGCACTATTTTTAATTTAAACTATTTTTATTAAGTCTATTTATACTATACTATTTATATTAAGACTATTTATACTAGACTATTTATATTAAGACTATTTATACTAGACTATTTATACTAGACTATTTATATTAAGACTATTTATACTAGACTATTTATACTAGACTATTTATATTAAGACTATTTATACTAGACTATTTTTAACTTGTGAAAATGAATAGAATTAAAATGAGTTGGGAATTTATAAAATCTAGGGGAATACGGGTTCATTAAATTAGGTTTTTAATTAAGTATCGGAATTGATTTATACGGATATAAAAGAAAAAACGAATGTTTATCGAGTAATCAACTTTTCACCTCCGTACTTTCGTAATCAAAGATGTCTTAATCACTGTCACTTTTTTAAGATGTTGATAACAAGATTAACACTTGATAGATTGAAAAAATGTGTTTCCAATACACTTAACAATCAATCAAGGAGGTTTCACTAGTAGAAATAGGATATGATCAATCTCTATTAAAAGCAATTAGTCCTTTCATTTCTCTAACTTGACTATTTTTAGGATAAACGATCGTTCATCGAGTAATCAACTTTTCACCTCCGTACTTTCGGAATCAAAGATGTCTTAACCACTTTCGCAATCTTAAGATATTGATAACAAGATTAACATTTGATAGATTGAAAAGATATGTTTCCAATTCACTCAACAATCAATCAAGAAGGTTTCATTAGTAAAAATAGGATATGATCAATCTCTATTTAAACCAATTAGTCCTAAAAATAGTTTAAATCGATCAAATACTCAATATATAACCTAATAGAAATCCCCCTTACCCTAGGAAGAAAGATTAGCTACTCATTGGTTCATACAAACTAAAATTATAATAGAAATAATTGATATATATAATATATATATAGAAACTTTTAATTACTAGAACTTAATGACAATAGATAAAACTTACTTGAATATGATGAATCAAAGTGCAAGAAACAAACTTCAAAATATAACTTCAAACTTGTTTAAAGGTTACAAGCTTACAAAAATTGAAGTAAAATACTAAGTAAAATACTAAGTGCTTATTGATCAAGCACTTTTCAATTACAAACTAAATGAAAGAAAAACTTCAAACCAAAAATAAAATACAAACTAAAATTGAAAGTTCTAAGGAAAATATATTGCTAAAAGAAAGGAGTATTTCTTAGCAAGAAGATGGGTTTGAGAATTGGTAAATGGTATTGGTGATTTTGCAATGGGTGAAGATGTCCTTTTATAGGTGATTTTCAAGAATACAATTGATTATTTAATTCAAAATATCTATTGTAATATCTTTGATTAATTCTTTGTTCACACTTCACCCATGTCTTTGAATTTTCAGATTTTTGACCAAAAAATATC
Organism: Orobanche coerulescens; assembly: GCA_033398695.1. Taxonomy (NCBI): domain Eukaryota; kingdom Viridiplantae; phylum Streptophyta; class Magnoliopsida; order Lamiales; family Orobanchaceae; genus Orobanche; species Orobanche coerulescens. Next base: position 88,207,526 of record CM065818.1, on the reverse strand, counting down.
TCGTGGTTGAGTTCACAAGTTGGTCAAAAGTGGACTAATTTTGCATGGCATCTGCTGAAAAACGGCCCAGTTTGCCCCGTGTTGTGCGCCGTTTTGTCGTGACTCGGTCTCTTCCGGAATACGCGCGAGGACACGGCGCTAAATGCCGGCCGTGTGTGAAACGGCCCAAGACACGGCCCTTGTTGTGCCGTATGTGAAACGGCCTACATAACACGGTCCTTTTTGCGCCGTGTTATATGGTCGTTTTGCCATGAAAAATTCCCGTCGTTGGATTTGATCTTGTTTTCCGTCCTTTTTGATGCTTCATGTCAGTAATTTGTAAAATAACCATTTTTAGCTCATGTTTGGACATATCTGTAAAATATATATTTTTAATCACAAATCAATACAATTATGCCCGGAAAAATGAATATTTTGTATATGAATTTTAGATCAATTATGCACTAATCAGACCACACGTGTATTCGATCGATACTCGTTGGTGGCTTGTGCACGGACACATTTCCATCCCGGGCGTAGTGTGTCACCATCCTTTGAGCCGTACCATTAGTTGATTCATACAGCATGTTTGATTGCGTATGTTTTCAACAGGATTGGGTTATAATCTGGCCGATTCACATTTGATCGCATGTGTTCGACGATTTGAGATTTTGATCGAACTTGTGGTTTATACAGCCTATATGATTGTGTTTATTCAACTCTTGAGGATTGTTGTTCTGTGTAACTGACCCCGTTGGGGGATTTTGTTTTCAGGTCATGGCAAGGCTAAGGTACGGGAAGAGAACGTTGACTGCGAGGAGTCCCAGTGATACTAGTAGGGGCCCCCAGTCCTTTTCATTCACTCGTGTTTTCTTTATTTTATTCCGGCTGCAGACTTCCGTTTGCATACTCATTTTATTCAGTGTCGTATGTTTTATCTTCACATAAAATATACATGTATTATGTATTATCTTGGGTGTGTTGTATGAAACTCCTCATCGGAGTAATTTATGATGTAATGTGGTTCGGTACTACATTTACCCTGTGTATTTCATTCATTTTCACTCGCCTGGTGGGTCCCAGTTGGGGGTCCACGACACTGTAATATCCGCCTAGTTTGGGGTGTTACAGAGTTGGTATCGGAGCGTGGTTTTGAATACTACCTTTCGAGTCATGTTCCATTTGAAATCATCATTCATCAGACTAGTATCATTGGACTTTCGCGTCACGTGTGACCTGTGCAAGAGTCTAGCCCCTCAGACCAAAGAACAGTAAGATTTCTGACGCCATGGTATAATTTATGGCAATAAGAATCACCCATTCATCATTCAACAGTCAACAATCCTCATTCATCATTTTCATTTTTGATCAAGTTGATCATGTTAATTCATTAATCACTCAGTTCATTTCACTGATTATTTGTCGATCTTGAGGGTCGTATCATTAATCTTGTTAACTTGTTCAAGATAATCATTTCAAGAATTTCATCAGATAACCACGTCACCTCAGTTGATCATTCATGTAATCATTGTGTTTGAGCGCGTATGCTCATTTTCATTATTTCATAACGTAATCATAATGTGATATTCATGCGAGATATATAATCATTTCATGACTTTCCCACTTCAGTATGGAAAGAACTGGCAGAGGACGCAGGGGAAGAGGCCGCGGTGTGGGCCAAAACCCGAGAGCTCGTGTGAATACACGTGCGAATGCTAGGAATAATGCTAATTCATCGAGCAGTGATGCTGCCACTCATTCACCTGGGCGTAATCATTCACTATTAGGGAGTCGTACCCGGGACACAGCTCAGTCAGAAGGTGTTCGGGTTGATCCACTCACTTTTATGCAGGGCATGATGGCCCAAATGACTCAGATGGCACAACTGATGGAAACGATGCATAAATCAGCTACTCAGAATCAACAGGCTCCTCCGCCACCACCTCAGAGGCAAGAGAGGGGTGTGAGCAGTATCATTGGCGACATCTCTCGCCAAAGACCACCTACTTTTGAGGGTTCATCTGAACCGGCGGATATCATTCACTGGCTTGAGCATTTCGAGAAACTGTTTGCTATGGTGGACTATCCCGAGGGACACAAAGTTTTAGTTGCGGCTTACTATCTTGGTAAGGGCGCACATTCATGGTGGTTATCGTTGAAGCCCATCAACAGATTTTGTACTTGGGATCAATTCAAGACTCTCATGATGGAGAGGTATTATCCAGCCCCACTCAGGGAGGCCAAGCTATCAGAATTACTCACTTCCGACCCATCAGCGGACGACGATGTTCTCACCATGGCCGAGAAATTCCAGGAGCTACTTCCTTTTGCCTCATCTATTATTCACTATGAGGCGGACAAGATCAAGTATTTCAGCAAGAGGCTGAAACCCCATATACGAATGCAGTTGCTTAATCGTAATTGCACCACCCTGGCCGAATTCATCGAGAAAGCTCTTACTTATAAGCTTACTGCTAAGTGTAACACCCCCATGATTTACGGGGATCACTACAAAAAAAACAGTTTTTACCGACGCCAAAATGGCGTTGGTAAAACAGAAAATGGCGTTGGTAAAAAATTTACCGACGCCATTACCGACGGCAACCCGCCGTTGGAAAAACGCTCGACGGTAAATTTTTAACGAAGCCATTTAAGCCCATACCGACGCCATTTACCGACGCCATTACCGACGCCATTTTGGCGTTGGTAATTTTTTTTAATTTACCGACGTTTACACCATTTACCGACGCCATTTTTGGCGTCGTTAAATTAAAAAAAAAAATTAAAAAAGTCAGGTCAGGACTCAGGCGGGGCTCAGGCGGGTTAGGTCCGGGCTCAGGCGGGTGGGTTCGGTCAGGTCCAGGTCGGGGTCCGGGCGGGTCGGGTGCGGGTCCGGGCGGATCAGGTTCGGGCTCCATTCAATTTCAAATGGTTGAGAAGGATTTTGGTTTATAAACCACCAAAAACATTGATGTTTTTCGATGTGGGATTGTGTTAAAAAATTACCGACGCCGAAATGGCGTCGGTAATGGCGTAAACGGCGTCGGTAAATTTAAAAAAAAAAAAAAAAATTTACCAACGCCAAAATGGCGTCGGTAATGGCGTCGGTAAATGGCGTCGGTAATGGCGTAAACGGCGTCGGTAAATTTAAAAAAAAAAAAAAATTTACCAACGCCAAAATGGCGTCGGTAATTGTAAAAAAATAAGTATGCGAACCGGTCGTGTGAATACACGTGCGAATGCTAGGAATAATGCTAATTCATCGAGCAGTGATGCTGCCACTCATTCACGTGGGCGTAATCATTCACTATTAGGGAGTCGTACCCGGGACACAGCTCAGTCAGAAGGTGTTCGGGTTGATCCACTCACTTTTATGCAGGGCATGATGGCCCAAATGACTCAGATGGCACAACTGATGGAAACGATGCATAACTCAGCTACTCAGAATCAACAGGCTCCTCCGCCACCACTTCAGAGGCAAGAGAGGGGTGTGAGCAGTATCATTGGCGACATCTCTCGCCAAAGACCACCTACTTTTGAGGGTTCATCTGAACCGGCGGATATCATTCACTGGCTTGAGCATTTCGAGAAACTGTTTGCTATGGTGGACTATCCCGAGGGACACAAAGTTTTAGTTGCGGCTTACTATCTTGGTAAGGGCGCACATTCATGGTGGTTATCGTTGAAGCCCATCAACAGATTTTGTACTTGGGATCAATTCAAGACTCTCATGATGGAGAGGTATTATCCAGCCCCACTCAGGGAGGCCAAGCTATCAGAATTACTCACTCCCGACCCATCAGCGGACGACGATGTTCTCACCATGGCCGAGAAATTCCAGGAGCTACTTCCTTTTGCCTCATCTATTATTCACTATGAGGCGGACAAGATCAAGTATTTCAGCAAGAGGCTGAAACCCCATATACGAATGCAGTTGCTTAATCGTAATTGCACCACCCTGGCCGAATTCATCGAGAAAGCTCTTACTTATAAGCTTACTGCTAAGTGTAACACCCCCATGATTTACGGGGATCACTACAAAAAAACAGTTTTTACCGACGCCAAAATGGCGTTGGTAAAACAGAAAATGGCGTTGGTAAAAAATTTACCGACGCCATTACCGACGGCAACCCGCCGTTGGAAAAACGCTCGACGGTAATTTTTTACCGATGCCATTTACGCCATTACCGACGCCATTTACCGACGCCATTACCGATGCCATTTTGGCGTTGGTAATTTTTTTTTTTAATTTACCGACGCCGTTTACGCCATTTACCGACGCCATTTTTGGCGTCGTTAAATTAAAAAAAAAATTAAAAAGTCGGAGTCGGGACTCAAAGTGGGCTCGGGCGGGTTAGGTCCGGCTCGGGCGGGTGGGTTCGGTCGAGGTCCAGTCGGGAGTCCGGCGGGTCGGGTCGGGTCGGGCGGATCGAGTTCGGGCTCCATTCAATTTCAAATGGTTGAGAAGGATTTTGGTTTATAAACCACCAAAAACATTGATGTTTTTTCGATGTGGGATTGTGTTAAAAAATTACCGACGCCGAAATGGCGTCGGTAATGGCGTAAACGGCGTCGGTAAATTTAAAAAAAAAAAAAAAAAATTACCAACGCCAAAATGGCGTCGGTAATGGCGTCGGTAAATGGCGTCGGTAAATTTAAAAAAAAAAAAAAATTTACCAACGCCAAAATGGCGTCGGTAATTGTAAAAAAATAAGTATGCGAACCGGTCGTCGGCAATGGCGTCGGTAAATCGGGCGTCGGTAAATGGCGTCGGTAAATCGGGCGTCGGTAAATGGCGTCGGTAAATTATAAGTTTAACAACGGCGGTACAGGCGTCGGTAAATGGCGTCGGTAAATTATAAGTTTAACAACGGCGGTGCTGGCGTCGGTAAATGGCGTCGTTAAAAACTGTTTTTTTTGTAGTGGATATTACATCGCCGTAGATCCTTTTTGGAGAACCTACCAGGCTTAGACCCAAATAAAACACATTAAATACGACAAACATAAATGTTCATACATTCAAAACCAACTTCAATTTCAACATAACATACATCACAATACCAAACAACATATCATCCCGAGGAATCATAACCAATATGACCGTTCACCACGGGAATACAACAACATCATTAACCATTAATAATGACATGACATACAACACCGGACAGTACCCGCGCGAGTACAAAACCAAAACACGACTTTGACCATGACCATATAACCATCAACTCAAAATAATGCACGATATCAATGCTGCCCACCAAGCTCGTGTCCGTCCTGTGCTAGTCCTCCCACTGGACCTGTACCTGAATACACAAAAGTATATCCACCCCAAAAGGGGTCAAGAAGCAGTGCAAGTACAATGATTCTAGAATATGTACAACAAGTGAATAATCAACAAAACCACGAGAAAATCATAGTGCCATCACGGATATTAGGAATACCACATCACAATCATCATCACAAAACAACCTCCCGAGCTATACTGGCCCTGTACCTCTCAAGCAAGATACACACCCCAGAGACACCTCGTCAGGCCCTCCCTGGTGTATAGCCCAACCGAGTGATCCGTAGGGATACGCGGCCTACCGGACCCCAGGGGACCCTCACTGGTTTTACTCGGCTCACACACACTCGTTCAACCATTTGGCACAAATTCCATTTTTTTTTACATATTCACACGATGTACATTAAACACAATCAAAGTACTTGCCTCAATTAGAACGACACAAGAAACGGCGAACGGATGAATGTACGGTCCGAACTTCCTTCAACGATTCGATCCTAACACATCGAAATATGGAATCAAAACACAACACCACGGAAATGGAAGAGATTCCCTTCAAACTCTACTCTTAGGGACAAACTATCAAACACTACTAAGGCGGAGTTGTTCATACTCAGATCAATAGGTGGGAACTCAAACGAAATCCGTAGACTTCAAGAAAAACAAGGGATTATGGTTTCACAATCATAATCTGACCCAATTCAAGGTTTAAAACGGACTAGAATGACGAGATCTAAACAAAACCCTCAAAATTCCAAAAACTAGGGATTGAACAATCTTACCTTGATTTGGATGATACCTGGATGAAATCTTGTTAGATTGAGCTTAGGAACACGAAAATGTTGTTGGATGGTGAAACGGTGAAAACCACGTCTAACTACACTCCAAATCGCCCACCGCCGAAGGGAAGAGGAAGAGGTGAAAAATGATGTTTCGGAACCTACCCCCATATATATCTTGGGAGGTATTAGCGCACACTACGGCTACAGGCTTAGCGTGCGCTAACGAGCTGAGGGCGGTGCATCTGAAGAAAAGGCGATCAGAACTTTGCCGAGGCTCCGTAGCGTCTGCCGAACTATCTGTTAGCGCGCTACCGATTGATACTAGCGCGCGCTAACTCCATCTGATAGCGTGCGCTACACTAATACTGCAGTCGAAGCGTTCTGTCCTCACCGACACGACATCCTGGCGCACGCTATCATACAAGTAACGTGCGCTAGTACATCGAAATAGCGTCGTTAGTCCGTCCATAGCGTACGCTAACACCTCATTCGAGTCCGAGCTTCATCCGGTGGCCTAACGCACGCTATTGCACAAGAGTAGCGTGCGCTACTCGAACCTGGTTAGCGTGCGCTAGACATACAGTCTTGGCGTGCGCTAACTGCTATTTTCCAAATTTAAATTCGCAAGAAGTCCGGCTAAAACGAGCACAATCCGAGAATCACGGAACCCAACAATAATTAGCCATCAAAATGCCAAGGTCAATCATCAATATATACGGTCCAAATAACCACAATACCACAAAATACATCCAAAATAACACTCACAAAATACACGGGTATTACACCCTTACCCCCTAAAAAGAAGTTTCGTCCCGAAACTTAAGATACAAAAAGTTCGGGGTATCGGGCACGCATACTCTCCTCGGTCTCCCACGTGGCCTCCTCAATTCCATGCTTAGACCATTGGACCTTTACTAACGGAATCACTTTCCGTCGCAATTGTTTCACTCGTCTCTCTAGTATGGTTACCGGTTGTTCTTCATACATAACATCATCACTAACCTCAATCTCTTGATAATCAATAACATGGCTGGGATCAGGAACATACTTACGCAGTTGTGAAACATGAAACACATTATGAACATGACTAAGCGTCGGAGGTAATGCTAGTCGATAAGCTACATCGCCTACCTTGTCCAGGATCTCGAAGGGGCCAATATTGTAATACCCAGTTGTAATTCAGTAATTATCATTCAGTATTTATCATTCAGTCATTATCACTCAGTAATTATCATTCAGTATTTATCATTCAGTAATTGATACTCAGTAATTTCATTCATTATTGATCATTCGTCACTCATATTCAGTCATGGTATTCATCATTCAGAGTAATTGTATCGTGTATCAATCATCATTCATCACTAATCTGTTTGGAGTTTCGTGCCGTGTTTATCATCATTGTCATTTTCGTTGCGAGCTGTGCGTGAGGAGTAGCGCACGCTACATACTCCTTTTAGCGTACGCTAATTGGGTATAGGTAGCGTACGCTACCACTCAGCTTTAGCGCACGCTAAGGTTGCCCTGGCTGCAGTCCAGAAGGTACTGGACTGCAGGTGAGATTATTTGTAGCGCACGCTACGAGTGGTAAGTAGCGCGCGCTAACGGGTTGTAGTAGCGCACGCTATATGTGTGGAGTAGCGCGCGCTAGGGACGGATCAAGTTGAGTCCAGTGGCTCCGGACTGCATCGATTATTTCATAGCGCACGCTATGTGTTGTTGTTAGCGTACGCAACCGATATATTAGCGCACGCTAAACTATGGTTGTAGCGCACGCTATCGAGGTCGATCGGAGGGCAAGCAGTTTTACGGACTCGAGATCGGGCATCAATATTTCGTTAGCGCACGCTAATAATGGATCTTAGCGCACGCTAGTAATATGGCCGTAGCGCACGCTACAAGAAGGTACGTAGCGCGCGCTACCGTGTTCGGACAGTGGGTACTGGACTACCCAAATTACTCGTTAGCGCACGCTACGCACAAGGGCTAGCGCACGCTAACCTCGGATCGACTATAAATCGACGATTAGTCAGACTTCGTCATTTACTCATCTCATTTCATTCCTTCGGTAATCTTGGGCGATTTCGAGCGATTCAGAGAGGATTCTTCGAGGTGTAATCATCAATCATCATCTTCAAGCTCATCTTTCGGATTGATCATCATTTCATCATCTTCATCACATCGAATCAAAGGTATTAATCTCTTGGATCTAGAATTTCGGATTTTTTGGGTTTTCTTTCCGATTTCTTCGTGTAAGCTTGGATTATCATTGGAATATGTTAGATATGGATTATCTACCTTGGATAAGTATATTCGTACGGATTTAATGGTTATTTTCGGAATTATTTCAAGAACCATTGGGGTTGACTTCGGTTATTTTGGGGATTTCCGATTGTCGTTATTATTAACTTGAATTGTGGACTTCTATGAGATTATTGATATCATTGATAATGTTTTGCTGGTTTGAATCAATCATGTTGGAGTTGGTTCGATTATTTGGGTTTGGTTTTAACCAACGGGTATCTCAATGTTTTCGTTAGAGTTCATCTACGAGTTCGGATATTGTTGTATCGACGTTTGGGTCGGTTATGATCGTATTTGATTCATGTATTGATCGGTTGTTGGTAACTATTATTGTTCAAGGTTGTTCGAGCGACCGACATTTCATTTAGGACGTTGTTCGTGGAAGGACATTCTTCATCGGTATTGTGTAAGTTAATTCTTACTCGGTTAAAAGGATATTCATTCCTTTTGTTGTTGTTCATTCATAATCGTAACTCATTCATCATTGTATTAATCGTATCAAAACTTGTCATTGTCAATTAATCACTTCAGTCATAAGGAACGACGGTTCCGATCATTTCATTGAGCTATCATTCATTTCACCATCATTTAATCTTGGTGAGTCATCATTCATTTTCGTTGTCACTTTCGTCATATGGTGACATTCCGGGTCATACTGGCGTGCCGGTTGGTATGTGTAGAATTTTCATGTCGGGCACATTATAGTCGTGTGTTGGTTGGTGGCCTCACATTGGACTGTGCACACGAGTTGATGGCTTCGTGAGACTGATTAGGTACAAGACCACGCGTGTATTGATCGTTGGTGGCTTGTGCACGGACACATTTCCATCCCGGACGTAGTGTGGCGCCATTCCTTTGAGCCGTACTGATAGTCGATTCATATAGCATGTTTGATTGCGTATGTTTCGACAGGATAATTCATAATTTCAGATATATCATGATTGTGTATTTTCAACCCTTGAGGATTGTTGTTCTGTAACCGATTTCGTTGGGAATCTGCTGTTTGAGTCATGGCAAGGCTAAGGCACGGGAGAGCACGGTGACGGCGAGGAGTCCAGTGATACTAGTAGGGGCCCTACTGCATTCAGTCATTCATTCAGTCATTTATGTTTCCTTTATTTATTCCGCTGCAGACATTCCGTTTGAATACTCATTTCATTCAGTGTTGTGTATTTTATCGTCACATAAAATACACATGTATTCTATTTAATCCTGGGTGTGTTGTATAAAACTCCTCATCGGAGTAATTGATGTTGTAATGTGGTTCGGTACTACATTTACCTGTATAATTCATTTCATTTTCATCCGCCTGGTGGGTCCCAGTCGGGGGTCCACGGCACTGTAATATCCGCCTAGTTTGGGGTGTTACAGAGTTGGTATCAGAGCGTGGTTTTGAATACTACCCTCCAAGTCATGTCTCATTTGAAATCATCGTCATCGGACTAGTATCATTGGACCTTCGCGTCACGTGTGACCTGTGCAAATGCCGAGCCAATCAGACCAAGAACTGTAAGATTTCTAATGCCAAGGTATAATTTCCGGCATTAATCATTCATTCATAATTCATCAGTTAACAATCCTCAATCATCATTGTCATTTTGACCGGGACGGTCAGGTTAACTCATTAATCAGTCAACTCATTTCATTGTTCAGTTGTTGATCAGGCAGATCAAATCATTAATCTTGTTAACTCATTCAAGATAATCATTTCAGTAACTTCATCAGATAATCATGTCACGTCAACTAATCATCCATGTAATCGCTGTATTTGAGCGCGTATGCTCATTTTCATCATTTCATAATATAATCATAATGTGATACTCATGCGAGATATATAATCATCATATGACTTTCCACTTCAGTATGGAAAGGGCTGGCAGAGGACGCGGAGGACGAGGCCGTGGAGCGGGCCGAATCCCGAGAACTCGTGCGAATACACGTGCAAATGCCAGGAATAATGCTAACTCATCGAGCAGTGATGCTGCCACTCACTCACCTGGACGCGATCATTCACTATCGGGGAGTCGCACAGGACACGGCTACCGAGGGTGTCCGGGTTGACCCACTCGCATTTATGCAGGGCATGATGGCCCAAATGACCCAGATGGCTCAGTTGATGGAGACGATGCATAACTCCGTCAATCAAAATCAGCAGGCTCCTCCGCCGCCACCTCAGAGGCAAGAGAGGGGTGTAAGCAATATCATTAGCGATATCTCTCGCCAGCGACCACCTACCTTTGAGGGCTCATCTGAGCCATGGATATTGTTCATTGGCTTGAGCATTTTGAGAAGTTATTTGCTATGGTGGATTGCCCTGAAGGGCATAAAGTTTCAGTTGCGGCTTACTATCTCGGTAAGAGCGCTCATTCATGGTGGTTATCGTTGAAGCCCACAGACGGAACATGTACTTGGGATCAGTTCAAGACTCTCATGATGGAGAGGTACTATCCGGCCCCACTCAGGGAGGCCAAGTTGTCGGAATTACTCACTGTTGTGTCAAGATTTAACACCTTCCGACCGGCGATCGCCTAGGAGGTCGGGCAACCGAGTCACTGCCGAGCGGCCAAGGCAGATCTGCCGATCAGCGACCAGGCGACCTAGCCTTAGCCCGGAAGACAAGCATGAATCGCCCAGCCGAAGGTCCCAGGACAAGTCCCGGTGTCGAGCGATCGACATCCAATACGATCATCGTTCGGCGCCTGGCGACCGACTTCTGGCGACCGACTTATGGACGATCATCTCTCAGCGCTTTGCCGACCGACCCTTGGCGACCGACCAATGCCGACCTTCATTGACTGGCCGAGAACGATCCTCGGTGTCCAGCTAGAGACGACCGCATCATGACGATCTGGGCCGATGGCCATCCAGTCGGCCAAGGCCGAGCAACAGGACAGCACCCACGTGCAGATCCACAAAAGGCGCTGACAAACCTGTCACCTACCTCACCTACCAACAGGGCCCAGGCCTGCGAAAGGAGCTGACGGACAAGACTGGTGACCACAGCCTGTCACCTACCCTGACAAAGTCCGCCGAAAGTAACAAAGTGGGACCTCCTGTGACAGTACTTCCGGACGCGTGCTGGATCCTCATTGGACCGCACAGCTGGCCACCAGCTGTAGCTTTAGACTTTTGGCAGGCAGCCCATGTGACCTTTAAGACGATCGCCCCATTACATTAAATGCCGAAAGGCGATCGCCCACTAGGAGACAGGGCACCTCAACCCCCTATATAAAGAAGGCAGCCTGCACTTGTATTTCCTCTCAGCAATATCGCGATTCAAGCACACTATACAGAAGCAAAATACATAACACTTGGCTTTCTCCAACTCTTGGCAACAGCTATCTTTCGGTACTTACTTCTCCCGGCCTCTACATCAGGCAGACGATCGGCGGGACGAAGAACACCTAGCTTCGCTCAAGAGCCGGATTAACAGAGTCTTTTTACACTCATTGTATTTAGATCTCTCTCATTAATACTTGTATCCACGAATATTCGTATTAATAACATCTCGCGAGAGCATTCAAGCCCGGGCCTAACAAACCCGGCAAATCTTGTTTTATTTATCTTCTCTCGGAAGTGCTCCCGCAATTGTTGTTTGTTGTCCGTCTTCCAGCAGTATTAATCTTCGGATAAATATTTTGGGCAACAACAATTGGCGCTAGAGGAAGGGGATCCAACCCTCGATTTTTTATACCTACCGTCCCGAAGAACACTCACTGTTCTCGGGGCAGATACTTGAAGTGACACTTACTGCACTTCAAAGAAATCCTTCAGAAATCATGTCTTCCGCCTCCGCGTCGAAGAAAGCCGCCGGCCAGCCAGCCAAACCCTGCCTGGCCCGTCCGAGCCACGGCCGATGGTGGAAGGTAGCCGCCGCGATCGAGACGCTCGATCCGTCCTCGGACGGCGGCCCAAGCCTCTCGCTCGATCGGTTCCAAACCAAGGAACAGATCGAAGGGGCCCTGGCCGTCCTACAGGAGCGACGGAGTGCTCTCAACGCGCCTCCTGCTATCGCCCCCTCGGCCGTCCGCCGGAAGTACAAACGGAAACTCAAGGCGTCACTGGCCGAGCGATCGCCAGGAGGCTCCCGTCCGCAGGAAGAGGCGCACGCCAGCCGGGGCACCTCTGTCTTCGATCGCACGGCGTGACCCGACAGCACGGGGCGCCCGGCCCGGCCTACGAGACGACGGAGTTTGAGTCCGTCACGAAGCTCGGCCTACCCTATTCCTGTATGCGACTAGCCGCTTGGCTCCCTCGCCGAATTACCGAGGCCGGCAGCAGCCGAGCCCGAGATCGGTACACGATCGCCTCGGCCTCGCTCCCAAAGCCGATCTCGCAAGCGACCAAGCCACGGCAATGGCTGCGATGCAACGTCAACTCGACGACATGAAGGCGCTCCGGAATCCGTGGCGGCGCCAATAAGACGATCGCCGCCAAGCGAGCCGCTCGCGATCGACATCGAGCTCGCCCCGTGCGGCACAAGATCGCTCCCCGCAAACACCCGTACGAGGGGCGATCGGACCCAGTGCACTGAGGAAGTTCAACATCTACATGACCGGGTGTGGGGCATCCGACGCGACCGATGCCGAATGTTCCTCCGACTGGACGACCTCGCCCACCGGTGGTACACTTCATTGCCACCTCGGTCCATTGGCTCCTTTAACGAGTGGCGCACGTCTTCACGGAGTACTTCGCCACTGTGGTTGTCCGCCGAAGGTCCCCTCCGCATGATGCAAATCAAGCGGGGAGAAGAAGAGTCCGACTCGGACTACATCGACCGGGTAGACGTAATCATCCTCAATGGCGAGCCCATAGCGATGAGACCGCCTCTATGCGGTCCTAGGAGGATTTCGTGGTTTTTCGCCTATGTTCAGCATCTCACGAAGACCCAACCTACGACCCACGCAGCCTTCCGGCTAGAGCCGCAGATTTTCCGCCGTGCAAAGGTTTCTTCTTAGCCTCGTGAGCAGCGATCGGCACCGGGACGACGATCTCCCGCCCGATCGCCAATATCGACCTACGAATAAAGCGATCGGCGCCCGAGCGACGATCGCGCCTTCCGGCCCGATCGCCGATCATCACGCTACATCATCCGCAACCCGAGGACACGATCGCCATCTACGATCCAAAGATATAACATGACGGACTAAGGCATAAGATCGCCTCCACCGCACATCATAAAGCCATGGTCACGGCAACGATGGAACCGGGCCGCCGCCATGCAAGGTCCCTTTCGGCCAAGATCGCCCGCCCTTCGTTTAAATACGAGTCCGGCGTAGTCTGAGGGCTCTCCAACATTAATCAGTGGACACATACCACAATCCCCGTCTCAACGTACACCGTCGAGGTCGGCCATCTCCATGGCTGGCCGAGGTGGAAGCAGAGCTAACAAGCCGCGGGCGTGGAGTTGATTCATCCGACGCTGCCCCGCGCAAGGACTCCTCTAGACCGAGACCGCACGCCCTTCGTTTAGATACGAGGCGAGGCGCAGCCTAACAGGGGACCCTCATAATAAAGTGAGTCACGAGACACTCATTGTCTTCGCGCAACAAGACACGGTCATGGGGTCGGTCCATCGATCTCCGCGACTGTGCACGATTCCTCAAACAAAGCGAAACCACCAAGTTTCCGAGGGGGATCGGCCAATGTTGTTTTTGCAGGTACAAGACCGAAAGATAGCTAAGCCAATCGACCATGATAGCCCAAGTCCGAAATCGTAAGTCAGCTCAGCAAGGTCGCCCGTCCTCATCCTTACACGATCGCCAGCAAAAACCACCTCGCCCCATGTCTTCAACATAGGAGCAAGCTGGGGGGCAATTGTTGTGTCAAGATTTAACACCTTCCGACCGGCGATCGCCTAGGAGGTCGGGCAACCGAGTCACTGCCGAGCGGCCAAGGCAGATCTGCCGATCAGCGACCAGGCGACCTAGCCTTAGCCCGGAAGACAAGCATGAATCGCCTACCAAGGTCCCGGACAAGTCCGGTGTCGAGCGATCGACATCCAATACGATCATCGTTCGGCGCTGGCGACCGACTTCAGCGACCGACTTATGGACGATCATCTCTCGCCGCTTTGCCGACCCTTGGCGACCGACCAATGCCGACCTTCATTGATCGGCCGAGAACGATCCTCGGTGTCAGCAGAGACGACCGCATCATGACGATCCGGCCGATGGCCATCCAGTCGGCCAAGGCCGAGCAACAGGACAGCACCCACGTGCAGATCCACAAAAGGCGCTGACAAACCTGTCACCTACCTCACCTACCAACAGGGCCCAGGCCTGCGAAAGGAGCTGACGGACAAGACTGGTGACCACAGCCTGTCACCTACCACGACAAAGTCCGCCGAAAGTAACAAAGTGGGACCTCTGTGACAAGATTTCCTGACGCGTCTTTGGATCCTCATTGACCGCATACCGCCACCAGCTGTAGCTTTAGACTTTTGGCAGGCAGCCCATGTGACCTTTAAGACGATCGCCCCATTACATTAAATGCCGAAAGGCGATCGCCCACTAGGAGACAGGGCACCTCAACCCCCTATATAAAGAAGGCAGCCTGCACTTGTATTTCCTCTCAGCAATATCGCGATTCAAGCACACTATACAGAAGCAAAATACATAACACTTGGCTTTCTCCAACTCTTGGCAACAGCTATCTTTCGGTACTTACTTCTCCCGGCCTCTCCATCAGGCAGACGATCGGCGGGACGAAGAACACCTAGCTTCGCTCAAGAGCCGGATTAACAGAGTCTTTTTACACTCATTGTATTTAGATCTCTCTCATTAATACTTGTATCCACGAATATTCGTATTAATAACATCTCGCGAGAGCATTCAAGCCCGGGCCTAACAAACCCGGCAAATCTTGTTTTATTTATCTTCTCTCGGAAGTGCTCCCGCAATTGTTGTTTGTTGTCCGTCTTCCAGCAGTATTAATCTTCGGATAAATATTTTGGGCAACAACACTCACTCCCGACCTTTCGGCGGATGATGATGTTCTCGCCATCGCCGAAAAATTTCAGGAACTTCTTCCGTTCGCCTCATCTATCATTCACTCAGAAGCGGACAAGATCAAGTATTTCAGCAAGAGGCTGAAACCCCGTATGAGACTTCAGTTGCTTAATCATAACTGTGCCACTCTGGCCGAGTTCATTGAGAAAGCTCTCACTTACGAGCTTACGGCTAAGGAAATTGCTAAGCAGCAACCCTCATCAGCTAGCAAGAGGTCCAAGAACCGTAATCAGTCTGACGGGAGTCAGGCCACTTTCAAGAAACCGCGGGCGGGCTCTACTTTTTCTGAGCGACCTCCCACGGCGTCTAAACCCGCGGAATCTCGGGCCGCGAGCGGCCGCCTGCCATCACTGTTTCAACCGTGAGGAACAAGGTCATTTCGGCACTAAATGTCCGGCGTCATCACGTGCCACAACTGGATTGCCGGGCATAGGGCCCGCTTTTGCCGTAGGGAATCTAAACCCACTCCGGCGGCGTCTCAAGCCCTGTGTCATTCGGGCGGTGCGTAATCAAAGGCCACTCGGTCGGCGTGCTCAAGACGACAGGAGCTAAAGGCGGAGCTAAGAGCTATCGACGGAGCGTCGGTTCGGGGCCTAAAGCCCCGAATTTATGAGATGAAGAAGACCGATGATCCCGAGGCCTGAATGATCTCAGGTACACTCGATATCCTATCTCAACCTGTGTGTACCCTTTTTGATACTGGTGCATCTCATTCATTCATTTCCGAGTCATGTTTGAGTAGACTACGTCTGGGTAGTGCTACTAGTTGTGAGCCTTATGTCATTGGCCTACCTGATGGTAGACGAATTATCGTAATCGTGAGATTCGTAATTGTCCGATCTGGCCATGGTCGTGTATGGCGGCGGACCTAATCGTAGTATATTTGCCGAGGGACGACGTCATCTTGGGTATTGATTGGATGGATCGTCATGATGCCATCATTAGTGTCCGAAAGCGTTTGGTCACTATCATTTCGCATTTATGGAGTCGAATGTGTGTTTCAGGAGGTAATCCTACTGCTCGTAAAGTCATTAATTTGATGAAAGCAATAAGATTACTCAATCAGGGATGTGTCGGTTATTGGTGCTATATGGCCAAAACCGAGAAATCATCAGTAATGTTAACGGATATTCCGGTGGTGAGGGAATATGCTGATGTTTTTCCAGACGAGTTACCTGGTTTGCCTCCACAGAAGGATGTGGAATTCACAATTGAGTTGGAGCCTGGTACGTCCCCGATATCGAAGGCGCCGTACCGGATGGCCCCGACCGAAATGCAGGAATTAAAGAACCAACTTGAGGAGTTGTTCGAGAAAGGTTATATCCGACCGAGTGCGTCCCCGTGGGGAGCACCAATGTTGTTTGTCAAGAAGAAGGATGGTTCATTCCGCTTATGTATTGATTATCGGGAGTTGAACAGGGTGACGATCAAGAATAAGTATCCCTTACCCCGTATTGATGATCTCTTAGATCAACTTCAGGGAGCTTCAGTATTTTCCAAGATCGACTTAAGATCTGGATATCATCAGTTGCGGATTCGAGAGTCGGATATCGCGAGGACGGCGTTTCGAACACGCTATGGTCATTATGAGTTTGTGGTTATGCCGTTCGGTTTGACTAATGCACCTGAAGTATTCATGGAGTTAATGAATCGGGTCTTCATCGACTTTTTGGATCGGTTTGTTGTTGTCTTCATCGATGACATTTTGATTTATTCTCGTGACCGGGAGGAACACGGGTTTCACCTTCATCAAGTGCTCGACGTGTTGAGACGAGAACAACTTTATGGGAAGTTCTCCAAATGTGAGTTCTGGATGTCCGAAGTGACTTTTCTCGGACATGTAATTTCATCAGACGGAGTTCGTGTCGATCCTCAGAAGACGGAGGCCATTCGGGATTGGCTACCTCCGAAGAACATTTAGGAAATCCGAAGTTTTCTCGGATTAGCGGGTTATTATCGGCGGTTTGTGGAAGGATTTTCTAGAATCGCTCAACCCTTAACGAAC
This sequence comes from Orobanche coerulescens, assembly GCA_033398695.1. Classification (NCBI taxonomy): domain Eukaryota; kingdom Viridiplantae; phylum Streptophyta; class Magnoliopsida; order Lamiales; family Orobanchaceae; genus Orobanche; species Orobanche coerulescens. Next base: position 88,190,165 of record CM065818.1, on the reverse strand, counting down.
CTTTTGCGGAAGGATAAGAAATACACGTGGTCCGACGCGTGTCAACGGAGTTTTGAGGAACTCAAGAGCCGCTTAATGTCAGCACCTGTACTCTCCTTGCCGTAGGGGACGGAAGGATTTGTGGTTTATAGTGATGCATCCGGACAGGGTCTCGGATGTGTACTCATGCAGAACGGGAAGGTTATTGCCTATGCTTCACGGCAATTGAGACCCTACGAGGTTAATTATCCGACCCACGACCTGGAGCTAGCAGCCGTGGTGTTCGCTTTGAAAATTTGGCGTCATTATCTTTATGGCGTTACCTGTCAGATATTCACCGATCATAAGAGCTTAAAGTAAATATTTACTCAGAAGGAGTTAAATATGCGTCAGAGATGGTGGTTGGAATTAATCAAAGATTATGATATCGAGATCCTCTACCACCCGGGCAAGGCGAACGTTGTCGCCGACGCCTTGAGTCGTAAGTCCGTTCAGGAGCAGATGCTTGCCCGTTTAACAATTCAGAAGGAGCTTCAGCAGGAATTCCTTAGACCCGAGATCGAGGTCTGGCTTCAGCGAATTCAAGGGCAGCTTTGTATGTTGGAGATTTCATCGTCACTCGAGGAGGAAATCCGAGAGAATCAGGGTTCGGACCCATCATTGTTGCGCATCCGAGAGGATGTGGCTCAGGGGAAAGCCCCTGGATTTGTGGTCCACGAGGATGGACATTTGAGGTTTAAGAATCGGTTGTGCGTACCGGAGAATGACGAGTTGAAAGACTCGATTTTGAAAGAAGCTCATGCTACCCCTTATTCTGTGCATCCGGGGTCTAGCAAGATGTACAAGGACTTGAAACAAAATTACTGGTGGAGTAATATGAAGCGAGAAGTCACAGAATTTGTTTCGAGATGCTTAACCTGTCAACAAGTTAAGATTGAACATCAGCGACGTGGTATGTCAAAACCCCTTCCTATTCCCGAGTGGAAGTGGGAAGACATTTCTATGGATTTCATCACGAGTTTGCCGACGAGTCGTCATGGCATGAATACGATCTGGGTGATCGTGGACCGCTTAACTAAATCAGCTCATTTCCTTGAGATCAAGGAAACGTGGGGTCCCGAGAGACTTGCTCAACTGTTCATCAAAGAGATAGTCAGACTGCACGGTACTCCTAAAAGTATCGTTTCCGATCGTGACGGACGGTTTGTGTCCCATTTTTGGAAATCAGTTCATCGTGCTATGGGAACTCAGCTTAATCTCAGTACCGCTTTTCATCCTCAGTCCGACGGACAATCAGAGAGGACCATTCAGACATTAGAGTACATGTTGAGGGCATGCGTCCTCGATTGGAAAGACGATTGGGAAGCCCAACTACCATTGATCGAGTTCACGTATAATAATAGTTGGCATGCTTCGATCAAGATGGCACCTTACGAGGCCTTGTATGGTCGTCGTTGTCGATCTCCGTTGTGTTGGGACGACTTATCGAATCAATCGGCACCGAGCCCGATATGCTTATAGCCGCCCGTGAGAAGGTAGCTTTGATCGAAGTCGTTTGTTGACCGCCGAGTCGGCGAAATCATATGCGTATAACCGCTGCCGACCATTAGAGTTCGAGGCTGGTGACCATGTGTTGGTCAAGGTATCCCCGAGTCGTGGTATCTTCCGTTTTGGGAAGAGGGGAAAGTTGAGTCCGAGATTCATTAGACCGTTTGAGATTTTGGATCGAGTAGGCGAGTTAGCTTATCGATTGGCTTTACCTCCGGCGTTGAGCCGAATTCATAATGTGTTTCACGTCTCTCAGTTGCGGAAGTATGTTGCCGACCCGAGTCACATACTTCAGTTCGACGAAATCGAGATTGCCGATGATCATTCATATGAGGAACGTCCTATACGAGTTTTAGAGCGGCGAATCAAACAGTTGAGGAATAAGACGATTCCTTTGGTTAAAATTCAGTGGTCTAGACACGGAGTCGAAGAGGCTACTTGGGAAACCGAGGATAGTATGCGGGAGAGTTATCCCGAATTGTTTGACCCTTAGTTTCGGGGACGAAACTCTTTTAAGGGGGGGTGTATGTAATACCCGGTTGTAATTCAGTAATTATCATTCAGTATTTATCATTCAGTCATTATCACTCAGTAATTATCATTCAGTATTTATCATTCAGTAATTGATACTCAGTAATTTCATTCATTATTGATCATTCGTCACTCATATTCAGTCATGGTATTCATCATTCAGAGTAATTGTATCGTGTATCAATCATCATTCATCACTAATCTGTTTGGAGTTTCGTGCCGTGTTTATCATCATTGTCATTTTCGTTGCGAGCTGTGCGTGAGGAGTAGCGCACACTACATACTCCTTTTAGCGTACGCTAATTGGGTATAGGTAGCGTACGCTACCACTCAGCTTTAGCGCATGCTAAGGTTGCCCTGGCTGCAGTCCAGAAGGTACTGGACTGCAGGTGAGATTATTTGTAGCGCACGCTACGAGTGGTAAGTAGTGCGCGCTAACGGGTTGTAGTAGCGCACGCTATATGTGTGGAGTAGCGCGCGCTAGGGACGGATCAGGTTGAGTCCAAGGCTACCGGATCGCACCGATTATTTCATAGCGCACGCTATGTGTTGTTGTTAGCGTACGCAACCGATATATTAGCGCACGCTAAACTATGGTTGTAGCGCACGCTATCGAGGCCGATCGAGGGCGCATGCTTACGGACTCAAGATCGGGCATCAATATTTCGTTAGCGCACGCTAATAATGGATCTTAGCGCACGCTAGTAATATGGCCGTAGCGCACGCTACAAGAAGGTACGTAGCGCGCGCTACCGTGTTCGACAAGTGGTACCGACTACCCAAATTACTCGTTAGCGCACGCTACGCACAAGGGCTAGCGCACGCTAACCTGGACTGACTATAAATTGGACAGTTAGTCAGACTTCGTCATTTACTCATCTCATTTCATTCCTTCGGTAATCTTGGGCGATTTCGAGCGATTCAGAGAGGATTCTTCGAGGTGTAATCATCAATCATCATCTTCAAGCTCATCTTTCGGATTGATCATCATTTCATCATCTTCATCACATCGAATCAAAGGTATTAATCTCTTAGATCTAGAATTTCGGATTTTTTGGGTTTTCTTTCCGATTTCTTCGTGTAAGCTTGGATTATCATTGGAATATGTTAGATATGGATTATCTACCTTGGATAAGTATATTCGTACGGATTTAATGGTTATTTTCGGAATTATTTCAAGAACCATTGGGGTTGACTTTGGTTATTTTGGGGATTTCCGATTGTCGTTATTATTAACTTGAATTGTGGACTTCTATGAGATTATTGATATCATTGATAATGTTTTGCTGGTTTGAATCAATCATGTTGGAGTTGGTTCGATTATTTGGGTTTGGTTTTAACCAATGGGTATCTCAATGTTTTCGTTAGAGTTCATCTACGAGTTCGGATATTGTTGTATCGACGTTTGGGTCGGTTATGATCGTATTTGATTCATGTATTGATCGGTTGTTGGTAACTATTATTGTTCAAGGTTGTTCGAGCGACCGACATTTCATTTAGGACGTTGTTCGTGGAAGGACATTCTTCATCGGTATTGTGTAAGTTAATTCTTACTCGGTTAAAAGGATATTCATTCCTTTTGTTGTTGTTCATTCATAATCGTAACTCATTCATCATTGTATTAATCGTATCAAAACTTGTCATTGTCAATTAATCACTTCAGTCATAAGGAACGAAGGTTCCGATCATTTCATTGAGCTATCATTCATTTCACCATCATTTAATCTTGGTGAGTCATCATTCATTTTCGTTGTCACTTTCGTCATATGGTGACATTCCGGGTCATACCGGCGTGCCGGTTGGTATGTGTAGAATTTTCATGTCGGGCACATTATAGTCGTGTGTTGGTTGGTGGCCTCACATTGGACTGTGCACACGAGTTGATGGCTTCGTGTGACTGATTAGGTACAAGACCACGCGTGTATTGATCGTTGGTGGCTTGTGCACGGACACATTTCCATCCCGGACGTAGTGTGGCGCCATTCCTTTGAGCCGTACTGATAGTCGATTCATATAGCATGTTTGATTGCGTATGTTTCGACAGGATAATTCATAATTTCAGATATATCATGATTGTGTATTTTCAACCCTTGAGGATTGTTGTTCTGTGTAACTGACCCCGTTGGGGAATGCTGTTTTTCAGGTCATGGCAAGGCTAAGGCACAGGGAGAGCACGGTGACGGCGAGGAGTCCCAGTGATACTAGTAGGGGGCCCCAGTCTGTTCAGTCATTCATTCAGTCATTTATGTTTCCTTTATTTATTCCGCTGCAGACATTCCGTTTGAATACTCATTTCATTCAGTGTTGTGTATTTTATCGTCACATAAAATACACATGTATTCTATTTAATCCTGGGTGTGTTGTATAAAATTCCTCATCGGAGTAATTGATGTTGTAATGTGGTTCGGTACTACATTTACCTGTATAATTCATTCATTTTCATCCGCCTGGTGGGTCCCAGTCGGGGGTCCACGGCACTGTAATATCCGCCTAGTTTGGGGTGTTACAAATATAACGAGGACTAAGCTTCCCCTTCTTACCAAACCGAAGAACTCCACGAGTCGGCGATACTTTCAACAACACATGGTCTCCCGCCTGGAACTCTAACGGTCGACGACGAACGTCGGCATATGACTTTTGTCGACTCTGAGCAGTCAACAACCTTTGCCGAATAATTGCGACTTTTTCCCGTGTTTGAACCACCAAGTCCGGTTCTACTCCAAGTAACTCGTACGGCTCGTCCCAACAGATTGGCGATCTACACCGTCTTCCGTATAATGCTTCAAACGGAGCCATCCCAATCGAACTATGCCAACTGTTATTGTACGCAAATTCAATCAATGGTAAATGAGTCTCCCAATCTTCTTTCCAATCCAACGCACAAGCCCTCAACATGTCTTCCAGCGTTTGGATTGTCCTCTCCGACTGTCCGTCTGTCTGGGGATGATAAGCGGTGCTGAAATTCAATTTGGTACCGAGTGCTCGATGTACTGCTTGCCAGAAATGTGACACAAAACGCCCATCGCGATCCGACACTATACTCTTTGGGGTACCATGGAGTCTCAAAATCTCCGCAATGAATAACCGAGCTAACCTCTCCGGTCCCCAAGTATCTCTGATGCCCAGAAAGTGTGCGGATTTGGTTAGTCGATCAACAATTACCCAAATCATATTTACTCCAGTTCGCGTCTTTGGCATTCCCACAATAAAATCCATCGCTATATCTTCCCACTTCCATTCCGGAATTGGTAGCGGTTGCAATTTACCGGCGGGTCTCTGATGTTCCGCTTTAACCTGCTGACAAGTCAAGCATTTCAACACAAACTCTGTTACATCTTTCTTCATGTTCGGCCACCAAAAGTTTTTCTTCAAGTCCTTATACATTTTACTCATACCCGGATGAATCGAGTACGGAGTAAAATGTGCTTCATTCAAAATTACCTGTTTGAGATCATCTCGATTAGGTACACAAGTTCTGCCTCGAAATCGAAGAACTCCGTCTTCATCGATTAAGAATCCAGGAGCTTTCCCTCTAACACTGTCTTCCCGAAGTTGCACAATTGAGAGATCATCTAACTGCGTGGACTTAATATCTTCCATTACGGAGGATGTAATCTCAATGAAACGCAATCGCCCTGAGTTCGTGAGGCCAAACTTCAATTTCCATATCAATCAACTCGCCTAAGCTTGGTTGAATGGTAAGTAGTTCCAACTTTTGCAACACGATCGACTTGCGGCTTAACGCATCGGCAACGACGTTTGCTTTACGGATGGTAAAGAATGTCAAGATCATAATCTTTAAGCGCCAACCATCGCCGACGCATATTTAGTTCCTTCTGCGTAAATATGTACTTCAAGCTCTTATGATCCGTATACACTCGACAAGAAGAACCATACAAGTAATGCCTCCAAATTTTCAACGCAAACACCACGGCTAACTCAAGATCATGAGTAGGATAATTCATCTCGTATGGCTTTAATTGTCGAGACGCATAAGCCACTACTCTCTCATTTTGCATCAATACACATCCTAATCCTTGTTTAGAAGCATCACTATAAATAACGAAACCTTCTGTTCCTTGTGGTAAGGATAGGATCGGAGACGTAGTCAACCGCTTTTTCAACTCATCAAAACTCTTCTCACACTCATCACTCCACTCAAATTTCTGTGTCTTCTGCAATAATAGGGTGAGCGGTCGAGCAATTTTCGAGAATCCTTCAACAAATCGACGATAATAGCCCGCTAATCCTAGAAAACTCCGAACTTCCTTAACATTCCATGGAGGCTCCCAAGCTAAGACTGCTTCAACCTTTTGAGGGTCTACACGAATACCATCGGCTGAGATGATGTGTCCTAGAAAAGAAACTTCTTTAAGCCAGAACTCGCACTTAGAAAATTTAGCATAAAGCTTATCAGCCCTCAAAATACTCAACGTGATTCTCAAGTGTTCGGCATGCTCCGTCTCACTTTTGGAATAGATTAATATATCGTCGATAAACACCACTACAAATTTATCGAGATATTCGATAAAAGTTTTGTTCATAAGTTGCATGAAGGCCGCCGAAGCATTTGTGAAAACCGTAGCCCCTTGTAATTGATCAAATAGATCATCGATTCTTGGCAACGGATACTTGTTCTTAATAGTGAGTTTATTCAACTCACGATAGTCAATACATAGCCGTAAGGACCCATCTTTCTTTCGTACAAACAATACCGGTGCACCCCATGGAGACACACTAGGCCGAATATAACCTTTGTCCAACAATTCACCCAATTGTTTCTTCAATTCTAACATTTCCGATGGGGCCATTCTGTACGGTGCCTTGGATATTGGCGCCGCATTGGGCTCTAGTTCGATGACGAACTCTACTTCACGATGTGGTGGCAATCCCGGCAAATCATCCGGAAATACGTCTGGAAATTCATTCACAACTGGAACAGAGGATAACTGTACTCCGCCATCTTCCGACTTTAATGCGTAACACCAATAACTGGTACAACCTTGTCGCAATAATTTCATCGCTTTCATGGCTCGAATAAACTTCCCAGAAGTACCAGGTTTTTGCCCTTCAAAAACGTGTTCAGTACCATCCGGCGCGACTATCCAAATTATATTCCGACGATAATCTACTATCGCTCCATGCCGATTTAACCAATCATCACCGAGGATTAAATCCTCTCCCATCATATCGATCACAATCAAATGGGATGACCAATCTTTACTGCCAATGGTTACAGGACAATTGGCGATCTCTTGATCCCCAACTATCCTTTCCCCACTTGGCAACCCAACAATAAAAGGTTCACATGTAGAGAGACCGTCTAGGCCCAAACGATTCACACAAGATAATGATATAAAAGAATGAGTAGCTCCAGAATCAAACAATACATCTACCGGGTGCATCGAAATATAAACAATACAGCGTAGTGGCAGTCCCTACGTCATCAGTCCGCCTCATCTCATACAATCGGGGTGGGGCTGATCCAATGCTAGATGCATCCTTATGCTCGGTTTTACCTCTGCCACTGCCGCGTCCGACACTCGGAGTTGGCTGACCCGTAACTGTGCCAGCCGGGGTAGGAGACTGTTTAGAGAATATTCTGCCCACTGACTCACAATATAATGCGCGATGACCCTGCTTCCCACACTTAAAACAATCAATGGGGCGAGAAGTGCAACGAGAACTGACATGTCCTGATTTCCACAATTAAAACAAACTCTCGGCACTCCTCCACTAGGTTGAGGGGAACCAACAGAAGATTGCACAGAAGATTGAGGCCTACGCGATCCACTGCCTCGGAAACTACCAGAAAATTTTGGTTTCTTCGAGCTCGAAACTGCAGGAACCGGAACTGACACCATCTCATAAGCAAGTGCTCTATCCTGATATTCTCTCAAAGTAGTACACCCAAGGCCCGCCATATACTTTCGGACCTCCGGTTTCATCCTTGCATCGAAATGAAGTATTTTGTCTATCTCATCCTTAACTCGATCTTGGACATACACTAACTGCTTGTTGTATGTCTTGATTGCTTCAGAAATAGGAACATCTTCGGGTTGAGCTCTGAAGAACTCACTGACTCTTGCTAGCTGAACCGGCGCTGGACAATACTGAGCTTCCATCAATTCTTTAAATTCTTCCCAAGTGACATCACGGTCCTTGGGCTTAACAGCTCGCCACCAGTCCGAAGCGTCATCAACTGTCAGATATTGAGCAATCGGGACTCTCTTGGCTTCAGGACAACCAATACCGTCAAAGATCTTCTCCAGCTCAACTAACCAATGATCCCAATTGTTCGCATCACCGGAACCATCGAATCTGGGAGGGTTCATCTTCATAACTTCTTGAAGCCATCGATCCTCAACCGTCCTGCCAGTATTAATATTCTGCACCACTTGTGCCTGTTGGTGCACTTGTGTTACAACTTGTTGAAGAACGTTAGGCACCTCGGCCTCCGAGCCTCCATTCGAACCTCCCGAAGGAATCGGGTCCGACCTAGTCGCAGAGCGAGATGCCGATTCAAGCAGACCTCTCGGACTCGGACACTACCACTGCCACGGCCTCTACCACGACCACGTTGACGGATAGCTCTACCTCTCGGCATACTGAAGAGTAAGAATGATTCAACAAGGAAATGATTACAATAATAGATTGCACAATATTAAGGTAATTATTTCCGAAGGAAAGAAACAACCAACATCCGAAGAGTCTTCCAACACAGGCAACACGAGGTGGTAGCATGCCAATGATATCGTAGATAACAACTGACTCAATTTAATAGACCCAAAACACCGACAGCCTAGGTATCCATAAACCTAGGCTCTGATACCATATTCTGTAACACCCCCATGATTTACGGAGATATTACAGCGCCGTAGATCCTTTTTGGAGAACCTACCAGGCTTAGACCCAAATAAAACACATTAAATACGACAAACATAAATGTTCATACATTCAAAACCAACTTCAATTTCAACATAACATACATCACAATACCAAACAACATATCATCCCGAGGAATCATAACCAATATGACCGTTCACCACGGGAATACAACAACATCATTAACCATTAATAATGACATGACATACAACACCGGACAGTACCCGCACGAGTACAAAACCAAAACACGACTTTGACCATGACCATATAACCATCAACTCAAAATAATGCACGATATCAATGCTGCCCACCAAGCTCGTGTCCGTCCTGTGCTAGTCCTCCCACTTTGGACTGTACATAAATACACAAAAGTATATCCACCCCAAAAGGGGTCAGCAAGAAGCCGGTGCAAGTACAATGATTCTAGAATATGTACAACAAGTGAATAATCAACAAAAACCACAGAAAATCATAGTGCCATCACAGATATTCCGGAATACCACATCACAATCATCATCACAAAACAACCTCCCGAGCTATACTGGCCCTGTACCTCTCAAGCAAGATACATACCCCAGAGACACCTCGTCAGGCCCTCCCTGGTGTATAGCCCAACCGAGTGATCCGTAGGGATACGCGGCCTACCGGACCCCAGGGGACCCTCACTGGTTTTACTCGGCTCACACACACTCGTTCAACCATTTGGCACAAATTCCATTTTTTTTTTTACATATTCACACGATGTACATTAAACACAATCAAAGTACTTGCCTCAATTAGAACGACACAAGAAACGGCGAACGGATGAATGTACGGTCCGAACTTCCTTCAACGATTCGATCCTAACACATCGAAATATGGAATCAAAACACAACACCACGGAAATGGAAGGGATTCCCTTCAAACTCTACTCTTAGGGACAAACTATCAAACACTACTAAGGCGGAGTTGTTCATACTCAGATCAATAGGTGGGAACTCAAACGAAATCCGTAGACTTCAAGAAAAACAAGGGATTATGGTTTCACAATCATAATCTGACCCAATTCAAGGTTTAAAACGGACTAGAATGACGAGATCTAAACAAAACCCTCAAAATTCCAAAAACTAGGGATTGAACAATCTTACCTTGATTTGGATGATACACTAGATGAAATCTTGTTAGATTGAGCTTAGGAACACGAAAATGTTGTAGGATGGTGAAAACTGGTCGAAAACCACGTCTAACTACACTCCAAATCGCCCAGCCGCCGAAGGGAAGAGGAAGAGGTGAAAAATGATGTTTCTGGAACCTACCCCCCATATATATACTGGGAGGTATTAGCGCACGCTACGGCTACAGGCTTAGCGTGCGCTAACGAGCTGAGGGCGGTGCACTGCTTGAAGAAAAAGGCGATCAGAACTTTCGCCAGTTCTAGCGTACGCTGAACTATCTGTTAGCGCGCTACCGATTGATACTAGCGCGCGCTAACTCCATACTGAGCGTGCGCTACCTGCAAGTACCTGCAGTCCAGAAACGTTTCTGTCCTCACTGACCTGACATCCTAGCGCACGCTATCATACAAGTAACGTGCGCTAGTACATCGAAATAGCGTACGTTAGTCCGTCCATAGCGTACGCTAACACCTCATTCCAGAGTCCAGAAAGCTTACTGTCCAGCGGGCCTAACGCACGCTATTGCACAAGAGTAGCGTGCGCTACTCGAACCTGGTTAGCGTGCGCTAGACATACAGTCTTAGCGTGCGCTAACTGCTATTTTCCAAATTTAAATTCGCAAGAAGTCCGGCTAAAACGAGCACAATCCGAGAATCACGGAACCCAACAATAATCAGCCATCAAAATGCCAAGGTCAATCATCAATATATACGGTCCAAATAACCACAATACCACAAAATACATCCAAAATAACACTCACAAAATACACGGGTATTACACTAAGGAGATTGCGAAGCAGCAACCTTCATCTGCTGGCAAGAAGTCAAAGAATCGTAATCACTCTGATGGCAGTCAGGCCACTTTCAAGAAACCTCGTGCGGGCTCTACTTTTTCTGAGCGACCTTCTATGGCGCCTAGGCCCGCGGAATCTCAGTCCCGAGCGGCCAGTTCGGCCATCACCTATTTCAACTGTGAAGAATAGGGTCATTTCAGTACCAAGTGTCCGAGGCAGACTGTCACATGCCATAACTGTGGGATTGCGGGGCATAGGGCCCGTTTTTGCCGAAGGGACTCCAAACCCACTCCGGCGACATCTCAGGCCCCAAAACAGTCAGCGGTTCCGAATCAGGCCACTCAGTCCGCGTCGTTTAAGATGACAAGAGCTAACAAAGGTGGAGCCAAGAGCTATCAGACGGGAGCATCCGGTTCGGGGGCCGGCAAGCCCTGAATTTACGAGATGAAGAAGACCGACGATCCAGAGGCCCAGATGATCTCAGGTACACTCGATATTCTATCTCAACCTGTGTGTACCCTTTTTGATACTGGTGCATCGCATTCTTTCATTTCTGAATCATGTTTTAGTAGACTACATCTGGGTAGTGCTACTAGTTGTGAGCCTTATGTCATCGGTCTACCTGATGGTAGAAGAATTATCGGGAATCGTGAGATTAAGGATTGTCCGATTCCGCTTTATGGCTGTGATTGGTTAGCAGACCTAATCGTGGTGGATTTTCCGAGAGACGACGTCATTCTGGGTATTGATTTGATGGATCGTCACGATGCCGTCATTAGCGTCCGTAAGCGTTTGGTCACTATCATTTCAGACGATGGGGTCGAATGTGTTTTTCAGGGAAGTAATCCCAGCTGTTCCGGGAGAGTCATCAACTTGATGAAAGCAGTGAAATTACTCAATGAGGGGTGTGTCGGTTATTGGTGCTATATGACTAAGACCGAGAAATCATCAATAATATTGACGGATATTCCGGTAGTGAGAGAATATGCCGACGTATTTCCAGACGAGTTACCTGGTTTGCCTCCACAGAGAGATGTGGAATTCACGATTGAGTTGGAGCCTGGTACATCTCCAATATCGAAGGCACCGTATCGGATGGCCCCGACCGAAATGCTGGAACTAAAGAATCAATTAGAGGATTTGACCACTAAGTGTTATATCCGACCGAGTGTGTCTCCGTGGGGAGCACCGGTATTATTTGTCAAGAAAAAGGACGGTTCTTTTCGTTTGTGTATTGATTACCGAGAGCTGAACAGGGTGACGATCAAGAATAAGTATCCCCTACCCCGTATTGATGATCTTTTGGATCAACTTCAGGGAGCTTCAGTATTTTCCAAGATCGATTTAAGATCTGGGTATCATCAATTGCGAATCCGAGATTCGGATATTGCTAGGACAGCGTTCCGAACACGCTATGGTCATTATGAGTTTGTGGTAATGTCGTTTGGGTTAACTAATGCACCTGCGGTATTCATGGAGTTAATGAATCGGGTTTTCATCGACTATTTGGATCGGTTCGTGGTTGTCTTCATTGATGACATTTTAATTTATTCTCGTGACCGGGAGGAGCACGAGTTTCACCTTCATCAGGTGCTCGACGTGTTGAGACGAGAGCAACTTTATGGGAAGTTTTCCAAATGTGAATTCTGGATGTCCGAAGTGACGTTTCTCGGATATGTAATTTCATCATACGGAGTTCGTGTCGACCCTCAGAAGACGGAGGCTATCCGAGATTGGCAACCTCCGAAGAATGTTAAGGAAATCTGAAGTTTCCTCGGATTAGCTGGTTATTATCGGCAATTTGTGGAAGGATTTTTTAAAATCGCTCAACCCATGATGAACCTTTTAAGGAAAGATAAGAAATAGACGTGGTCCGACGCGTGTCAACAGAGTTTTGAGGAACTCAAGAGCCGGTTAATTTCAGCACCTGTCCTTTCTTTACCGCAAGGGACGGAAGAATTTGTGGTCTATAGTGATGCGTCCGGACAGGGTCTCGGATGTGTACTAATGCAGAATGGGAAAGTTATTGCTTATGCTTCACGGCAATTGAGACCTTACGAGGTTAATTATCCGACCCACGACCTGGAGCTAGCAGCCCTGGTATTCACATTGAAGATTTGGCGTCATTATCTTTATGGCGTTACCTGTCAGATATTCACCGATCATAAGAGTTTAAAATATATATTTACTCAGAAGGAGTTAAATATGCGACAGAGACAGTGGTTGGAACTAATCAAAGATTATGATATTGAGATACTTTACCACCCAGGCAAGGCGAACGTTGTAGCCGACGCCTTGAGTCGTAAGTCCGTTCAGGAGCAGATGCTTGCTTGATTAATAGTTCAGAAGGAACTTCAGCAAGAATTACTTAGGCATAAGATCAAGGTTTGGTTACAGCGTGTTCAGGGATAGCTTTGTATGCTGGAGATTTCATCGCCACTTGAAGAGGCGATCAGAGTGAATCAGGGTTCGGACCCGTTTTTGTTGCACATCTGCGAGGATGTGGCACAGGGGAAAGCCCCTGGCTTTGTGGTCCATGAGGATGGACTCTTGAGATTTAAGAATCGGTTATGTGTACCGGCGAATGACTAGTTGAAAAACTCGATTTTGAGAGAAGCCCATGCTACCCCTTATTCTATTCATCCGGGGTCCAGCAAGATGTACAAAGACTTGAAACAAAATTACTGGTGGAGTAATATGAAGCGTGAAGTCGCCGAGTTTGTTTCGAGATGTCTCACCTGTCAACAAGTCAAGATAGAACATCAGCGACCGGCGGGTATGCTGAAACTGCTCCCTATTCCGGAGTGGAAGTGGGAGGATATTTCAATGGACTTCATCACGAGTTTGCCGACGAGTCACCGTGGCATGAATACAGTTTAGGTAATCGTGGATCGTCTAACTAAGTCAGCTCATTTTCTCGAGATTAAGGATACTTGGGGTCCCGATAGACTTGCCCAGTTGTTCATCAAAGAAATAGTGAGATTGCACAGTACTCCTAAGAGTATCGTTTTTGATCGTGACCGTAACACCCCCAGAATACGACCGGGAATGTCACATGCCGTAGACCCTTCTCACAAGGATCTACCATGCTAAACTCCAATAGACTACTCAAAAATTGACCGACCGGGGTCAATCTAATTACAAAGCAGACCGACAATATCATTAAACAATTCACAACTAATGACATTCACATCTCAATGACAATAATAAACTTGAATACAGAAAGAAATGACAACTCAAATTAATAAATGAAAACTACACCCATGCAAGGGTAAATACTCGACCAAAATGAAAACAAAAGAAAAAGACTCTGACTCTTGTATGATTAGCATCGTCGTCTTTCATCTCCTTCCAAGCCAATCCCGTGATCGCTCCCGAGCTGCCAAAACATGAGCGCATAACAGGCACCCACCCCCCAAAAACTCGGGGGTTAGCAAACTGGAATTTTGCTAGTGCAAGTACATAATATACAAGATATACGAACAATAACAACACAAAACTCAATAGCCGCGAAGCCTTAATACAAACCACGCATTCCCATAGTCAACACAGAATAGCACTCGCATACACAAAGTGAAAGATAATCACATAGTCATATTATCTTTACGGAACATAACACCAATGAAACTTTTAACGAGCCCAAGGAGTCGAAAGATCTAGTTTGAAAATCTCCTCTTATAAAGGAAAAGTATTTTGATAAGATAATTTGAAAACGTTATTATTGACTCGGGCCGCCCTGGGGTTTTGAAAATCGAATGGGAATACTTTTAGAAAATAACTTCAAAAGATCTCGGGTCATCGACCCAGCATGTAGAAAACAATTTGCAAGAAAACCATTACAACGTTATTCGGGGTCCTCGACCCAATTTATAAGACACTATCACAAGCGAAACATTACAACATCTCACGGGGTTCTCGGCCCAATCCAAATAATATCATCACGAGACCAAATCTAAACATCCCACGGGGTCCTCGACTCAATACACAGAATAATCATCACAGTACAATCAAAGGCACAACCCCTCATTCGACAAATCCTGCTCAAGACCCCCGATTAATTAACCCTCGGAGATCTCGTCAAATATCCTTGGTTAATTAACCCTGATACCAACATTGAAAACAAGTTGAAACAAACTTCCAGAAACACGAACCGCGGTCTATATCAAGAACTTAGAATTATTAAAATCTTTCGGTAATGGGGTCTTAGCTATCACTCAAATATCCGTAACCAATAAGCCTGCCAGGCGTCTCCCTTGCACACCTGTGCACCAGCGTTCACTCCACTATGTTGGCCGCCCCTTGAACATGTCACCGCGCCGGCGATCACTCCCACAAGAGCCGCCCCTTGCACGCGCATTAGGTAACTGTAATGCCCGGATAAATGGTGTATTTACCTTGTACTCGACCTTGTATGATCTCGACTTCATGATGTTATAAATCGTAGATTGGTTTCCCGTATTTGTGCCCTTATGTTTTTTTATATCTTCAACATTTCATGCATGATTCTGCACGTACTTACGTACGCTATCAGGCATCCATAACGTACGCTAGAGATTCAATATTACGTACGTTATATGATGTTCTTAACGTACGTAAGCTAAGTCAACTTGGGTTCGGATAAAGGTCGGCGTGTGGGGGCCGAGGAAGGGGCCGGGGGAGATTCGTGTGATTTCCGCGTGAACCTGGACATAGGTGTTACGTACGCTATGGTGCATGTTTTACGTACGTTAAGGACATGGATATTACGTACGTAAATCCCGTGTGATTACGTACGTAAGGAAATGGCGAAATCAGGCCAGTGAAGTCTGGTTAGACGATTACGTATGCTAAGGCTAGGGTATAACGTACGTTAAGTTTGTTACGTACGTAAGGGTGATTGCATAACGTACGTAATTCCCAGAAATCTATTTATAGAACCCGACCCTCACTTCATTTCCCACTCTTACCTTGGCCGATTTTTGTGTTCTTGAGACTATCCTTCACCTCATATCCCTCATATCATCATCTACATCCGATTTTGGGAAGCCTAGACCGTGTGAGTTGGTGATCAAGCTTCCGGTGAAGAGTTTATTGAAGATTTTCTTTATTCTTACATCTTTTAAGGTATGTTACGATTCACCAAGCTAGAGTTTACATGCTTAGCTATACTTTGAGCTTGTTTTGGAAATCATTGGACTAGATAATGATCTTTTGAGTCCAGCACCATATTTTGAAGTTTAGAACCCGATTATACCTTGTCTTTCTTCCATTACGTAGAGTATTGATATAGCCTCGGTGGATGAAAACCTTTACATGAAGTATCCTAAATTCGTGGAGTAATAAGCATGATTTCCGCTAGATTTTCTGAACCCTTTTTATGTTCCATTGGAGTAATTCATGTATGTTAGAAGAATTTGTTGTGACAATGTTCTCCATGTTCTTGAGGGTAATATATCGACCAAGTCCTTGAACTCAAACCGAATCACCGTAGTGTCATTTTCCTTGCGTAATATTCGAGCATACTTGTCGTCTTGAGTAATATTGGGGGTAGAATCTTAATAGCCGATCATATGAGGATTTGGCATTTAATCCCTTATTAAAACACGAAATCTTCAATACCTTGTAAAACATTGAACTTTTAAACATCGGTATTTCACCTTCGAAATGATCGTTCAACTCTCCTATAGTGCCTTATCGCTTCCGGTTCAGTTCTTATCTAGTGTTATAACCGTGAACCAACCTAGCGTCACTACTTTATGATCATAATATAAGTATTCGGTGATCGTATGTTAGTATCGAGTGGTATGTTAAGTTCCTTGTATCTCTTTTTGAACAAGGTCCGAGCCTTGCATAGGGGTCGATCGTGGGGCGGTGACATACGGACGCGTGACGTTTGTTGGAGTATTTCATTCTTGCCATTTTTGAGGCAAGTATCATATGTTGAGTTTGATTTATATTGGAACTTTGATCATGCATATGGTTTTGTTCATGTTGTCGAATATGAGATTTATTTCTGTAAATTCTCATGGTGTTCGTTGTTAATCGTTCGTATTGATGGAAATATTGAAATGCATATATGTATGCATAATTGATTGGTTTATGGTATAAATGATCCGAGGGGGGTCATGAGGATCTATGCTGATGGCGCTGGATCGAATGTCCACCATGCGTTGGTCCGACGGGATCATCATGGGGATCTATGCTGAGGGCGCTGGATCGCTGGACGGGTTTTCCACCATGCATTGGTCCGACGGGATCATCATGGGGATCTATACCAAGGGCGCTGGATCGCTGGATTACCCTGTATTGTGTTGATGGAATCGTGAGGATTCACATCGTCGGATTCCGATGACGGAAGTCCGTTTTACATGATTTATGATTCACTGATGATTTATGTATTATGATACTTGTACTAACATTGTTTTGCTAACCCCTTCGGGGGTGGACACTGTTTTGATGTTCAGGTAGCCGAGGAGCGGGGAAGCAACCACAGTACCGACAGGACGATGAAATGGCTCAGTGATGTGGTTGATCTTTATTGTTATATTGTCTTCTTGGTTCACTTTAGTACTCGAGTACGTGTATTTTAATAATGTCATTTTCGATATGGTTGTATAAGTAAACTCTTTGGATCAGTTGAATCAGTTCTATGTTTTGAATTTCAGTTGTACGGTTGGATTATATTTACTTTCCTTTTTAATTAGCCTTGTAAATCCTTACTTAAAGGGTTTACGGCGCTGTAATTATTCCGAATATCTCGGGGTGTTACAGTAACACCGGTGTTCACCAAACATATGGAGCCGCACATTGCAGCGTACACCAGGCCGGAGTACACACCCCACCCTCAGAGGTTCCCAGATACGACGTCTCTCACAACAAGTATTCACATTGGTACAAACATCAAGTACACAATCAATCGTTGCAACAATTATCAAATCAATACACCAATTCACATATTTTATCCGCCAGTCCCCAACCACACAAATAAACAACAATACGCACATTATCAATCAAGAATCTGTAATATCCGCAATTTCGGATTTCCGGTAATTTTATTTTTTCGGCGGAAGTCCGTTTCGACGACTTTCTTGGGACCGTCTCATCATTCTGAGAATGATTAATTCTGCACTTTTTGTCATCCGAGTTCGTTTCGGTATCGTTTTGCCGAGTTCCGAGCTTTTTAACGACTTTTCCGCACTTGAGTTCGATTCTTGCGAATCTCGTCCGAAACTGTTGTTTCGAGTTTCTCGTAAGTTCATTTAATGTTATTATTCATGTTGCGAGCTTTGGTTTGGTGTTTCGATCGCGTATCGTGATTTTCGGACGTTTTGGGCCATTTTCGTAATTTCCCAAAGTTTTGGGTAATTACTTTCCGTTGTCGAATTTCGAGCCTTCGGGTGGTCGGAATCAGGTGTTCTCTCAGTATTCGGATTCGTATTTACGAGTACTTCGTAACCGTGCTTTCGGTTTACGTTCAGGTCTGAGTTTCGGGATTTTTCGGACCGTCGGATCGACCGAGTCATGGCTGGCCGGACCTGTGCGAAACGGCCCTGGAAACGGCGCTGCCCAGCGCCGGGTCGGCCAGGACCAGCAGCCTGCCGAGACACGGCCGAGACACCCGGCGCTGGTCTGGGCCGTTTGCTGCGCCGTGTCCGGCAGGGCTATAAATATGGCAGAGCAGTCGGGTTTTTCTTCATTTTTCTCACTCGTTTCTTCCTCTTCCGAGGCTGGAACTTTGATGATCATGGAGGGATGTTGTTAGGGGTTAAATACATGAAGTTTTGAAGTTCATAACATCGATTAATCTTTCCATAACTTGCTCCGATCGACCGAATCAAGGCAAGTTTTCTTAAAATATAGTTTTGGGGATTTTGTTCGATTTGTCCGTTTAATCCGTTTTAACTCAGAATATTGATGGATTGATGATTGTTAAGCTATATTATATCTAATTCCTTGTTATTCCACGGTTGGATTGCCACGGATTTGTCGTTTTATTGAGTATTTTATCGACGCCTTGAAGGTGTTCGATAAAATGTCACAAAGAGAATTCGAGCGTTCTACGATTATTCTTCCTCGTATGATCGATGATTTATTGATTATATGTTGTTAGGGTCGAATTCTTGTGAAGAACTCGAGTCGGAACCCTTCCGTTCGTTGTCTCCTTTGGGGTCCGAGCTTCCCGATCGAACCGTGTTCTTCGGAGCGTTTGGTAGCGGTTATTAAGGCAAGTATCTTATTATATGAATTGTATCTTGTGACTAGTAATTACGTATGATATGTATGATGATTTTGCTTGCCTCCGTAAATATGTTCCGTTTGAGTTGGTTGTGTTTTCCGAAATTTGAAGGCTTTGTGATAATAGTGATATATTGGTATCCGTGTTAGGCGTTGTGCCGTTTGTGCAGGATTGCGATGTACATATGAGATGGTTGTACACGTGGTTGTTCAATGTATTGTGTACCGAATGTGTGTTATGTTGGTTAAGAGTCGTTGTGATGATCATGATATTTGTGTTGTTTTGGTTTACATACTTGATTGTACATTTCATTGTAATGTGGAATGGCTTGACATTTAATGATTATGAATTGTGTCGTGTCGATGTGTGTGTGTTCCAGGTAGGGTCTGACGAGGCCTCTGGAGTTCGGTACATGATGTGTACGAACAAAGTGTGTGATCCAGGTAGGGTCTGACGAGGCCTCTGGAGTCCGGTACATGACGTGTACGGACAAGTTGTTTGATCCAGGTAGGGTCTGATGAGGCCTCTGGAGTTCGGTACATGATGTGTACGAACGATGTTGTGGCTGGGTAGGGTCCGTTGAGGCCTCAGGAATTTGGTACATGATGTGTACGAACAGTGTGTGTGGCCGGGTAGGGTCCGTTGAGGCCTCCGGAGTTCGGTACATGATGTGTACGAACAGTGTGTGTGGTCCGGGTAAGGTCCGTCGAGGCCTCCGGAGTTCGGTACATGATGTGTACGAACAATGATCGTATAGCAGTGATTGTTCGGGTAACATTTTAAATATGGATCTCGGACTCATAGTGATATATTATTTAGTATGCTTTGAAACGAGAATCAGGCTAAGGCCCTAATGTTTACGAAAAGATTTTGTAAATTGGGACTCGAGGTCCAAAAGAATTTCTGCTTTAAAAATCCCCGAGATGATGTGTTCCTTTTCAAATATCTCTTATTTGAGTTCGAAATTCTAAAACTTCTCGGGAACATTTTGATAATTGATTTCCGTATTAAATTCGTAGTTGCTATTTGCTTATTACATTTCGTATGGTTTGATACTTGCACTAGTAAAACAGTGGAGTTTTACTAACCCCCGAGTATTCGGGGGGTGGATGTCTGTTTTGCGTCCAGGTACATGCAGATTCAGGGGAGCAGTCACAGGATTGGCACAAGAGGATGACGAGCTGCGATACTAATCAAGAGTCGAGAGTTGGTAGAGTTTGGTTGTATTGTTAGAGTTCATTCAGTCTTCCGCTGTATTGTGTTTCGACCCCTGTGTGGGTAATGTTGTTAGTCAGTTCTGTTGATAGAGTTGTGTGACCTCATCGGTCTGTGTGTTTATGTGTAAGTGACCTTAACGGTGTGTATTATTATATTGTTTGACCCTGGCCGGGCAAGCATTTAGTCGTTTATGGATGTTTAGCCTGGTAGATCCTTGTGGAAGGGGAATACGGCGTGTAATATTCCCATACGGTTTTGGGGGTGTTACATTTATGGTATCGGAGCTTAGGTTGCGGATGTTAGGAGTATGCCCTCGAATGCCACTCAGAGGTTGTTGAGTGAGGGCATTGTACTTGTAATTATGTAAACCATTTATATAAGGCAAATGAATGTTTCTTTATTTACTGGTAGTTACCGGCATTCCTAACTCGTAAATAAACATATAGAAACTAGTCCGTGTATTTGAGAGCAAAATGTTCCACTCCTTATTGGATAAGGGGGTCGGCACTGGAAAGGTTTATAGCTCAAATACTTAATCGTTCGCAAGTCGATGAAACTTGACTTGGCGTTAAGTTTATGTAAAGACTTGTATGACGTGTTCTTTGACATGGAGAGTGCCTGTCGAACACTAATGGTTAGTGGGAGCACACGTTATAGGTATGCTAATTAGATTAGTATACTCGAACCGACTCACCCTCGATTCGTCACACGCATTTCACTCCGGATACCAATGACGGAATCGAAAGGTTGTGATAGGTATTCGTGAACCTTCGACTTGAGGATTTAGTAGGGATGTGCTTGTGACGTCAAGATTTTCATTAGAGTAGTTCGACCACTGTAAACCGGAAGGCGAGGGTCAACCTCGACGTGCATCTTGACGCAAGTAGCAAGTCCTACCGAATACCAAGATAGAATTCTTTCTCCCATTAGTGAGCGGGTTATATGTCCTATGCGGTTATTGTGATGAGATCATAAGTCTTTGGCCAAAGCATTGGAGCTAGTTGTATTAGATACACGACTCGATGATCTCGATTTGCATTAACGCATGCATAGCGTCAAGTACGATAGGGTTTGGTCGACCGTGACCCTATAACTTGATCGGGATATTTGAAAGAAGGGTTTATACGTATCTTGGTATTCACGACAGAATGGTTCTTGAATGATCCCAATCATTCGTTCTCGATCGAGTACAGGTGTAGGCCACCAGGTGGCTAGGTGGTGCTACTACTCTTTGGTTCCTCCCATTCCGATCGAGACGGACCTACCGAGTCGCGCATTAGGATTGACGACGGAATGAATCAAGCTAATTCTCTCATTATGAATATTAGATATTGGATATCTAAATTTAGGACATTAGATGTCTAAATCGATTTATTGGATAAATTGATTTACGGTCTAATGAATTAAATATATCACTGGGTGATTAATTTAATTCATGGATATAATTATTTCTTGGAGAAATTAATTATGTTATTATGTATTTGATATGATTAATTAATTGGATTAATTGATCGATATAAATACATCTAACGGAATCGAAGTTTATCTGTTTGGACTCACGGGAGTCCGAAACGAACCGAACTCGTCGTATTTCTTCATCATAGCCGCCCCCCTTCCCCACACCTTGACAAGACTTTGATTTTTAAATCAATTGGAATCTTGATTAGGTGTTTAATGAATAGATATTTGATATTTTTTTCAAGGTGGGGTTAAACATGAGTTGTTCTCATGTGGAAAGGAATTGAATAAGAAGAGAAGACTTGACAATCTCTCAAATAGTATGAGGCCATACGTGAGATACAATTGAGAGAGAGAGAAAGTGAGACTTTGAGTTCAAACACTTATCTTCATCTTCTTCTTCAACTTGTTCTTGGTGATTCTTGGAGAAAAATCAAGAAATAAATGAGAGTTGTGAGTTATACACTTAGAGTGTGATAATCTCATATTGGAAGCTTCATCACTTAGCTCTAGCCGTATCCTCGGAGGATAGTAAGGTGATCGTCGTTCCGGTCGTTTCTCCGGCGCGTGGCAAGTAGAGACGCGGCGCTTTCGGCGTTGGATCGTTCAAGAGCTTGGGGAATAGCTCAAGAGAAGGTTACCATTTAATCAACGGACTTCGAGGGTTAGTTTCTTACGACTCTTGCTTTTCGTTTATATATTCGTATATACGTAGCTCGATCGATCCTCGTAGGGATTCGGATCGAATTAATTTTCGTTTTACCGCTTCCGCTGGGCCTTCGTTTTAGGCACCGAATCCTAACAGTGGTATCAGAGCGTAGGTCTTGCGATCGTATATACGATATTAGCATTTGGAATGCTCGATTAGATGGTGAATGATTTGGAATCATTTTAGTCATAATCGTGGTATATATTTTTACGTTCGTTGTAATTATATTTTTCGTAAGTTTATGTCTAAATATAAATCTTAATTTCTTGGAAAAATGATTTATATTGAAGATATGAATGTTGGAGAATATAGATATTGGATATCCGGTCGAAAAACTAGTCCCGAAATGCCGTTGGACGGTCCGGGAGGCGTCCGGAAGTCGGGAGCCGCGGCCCAGGGCTGGTGCAGCCGGCCTGGGCCGCGGCACAGTCTCCAGGGGCCGCGGCACAGGGCTGCTGGGCAGCCGGCCGACAGCTGCCGAGCATGATCGGCCATGCCAGGCATGTCTGCTGGCATGCTGCCGGCAGTGACTCGGCCATGGCAGGCCAATTTCGCCCCGGCTCGATTTTTTCGTGTATTCTTGAAAATTAATCTCCCTCATGTTAAATTGGATTTAATATGATTAAAATGATTTATGGTATTTCATTTTATAAGGGAAATTTGATTAATTGGAATATTTATGGTCGACCGAATTATTTTGAACGTTATCATATTACCGATTGTGTGAATCGATTGGATCGGTTCGTATTGTTGATTGGATCAATGTATCTCTACGCTTTCCATTTATTTAGTATTTATTAAATGAATGCTTTTGAATGGGGATGTGGTTCGTGGACTTAGTTTTTGAATCGTTCGTTTTATTCGATTGGGTTGTAAAGGCCGTTTTGAGCCTGTTTATTTTACTAGAAATGTTTGTATCTAGGATGCAATTTTTGATGTAAAATTTATATGTAATGACTAAGACCGGAGGAAGATCCATTTCGAGAAGACGAAGATTCAAGACGAAGACTTGTAATTAGATTACGGAGTTTTTGTTTTCTAGGAACGGTCCATGAACCACATGTTGGTAGCAACTAGGTTGTGAATGGTTGTTTCATATTGTATGAATGCCACAAACGCGCTTAAACGATTAATGTGCAAAGTGTAACGTTAATCGCGATAATTCTCCCACAACAAATAATTAAGTTTATAAGGTTTCAAAGTTTTTCCTTCCCTCCATCGAGTTTTCGGGAAATTGAAATCCAAACCGGATGTGCTATGCTTCCGAGTTATCGGGGTAGTCGTTCGGGGAGGACGGATAAATTACCGGGAGCGCATTGGATGCCTTCGGTTGGAGCAAATTTTATCCCTAGAAACCTGATAGGTTGCGGATAAGATTGATTGTGAAACTGATTTGCGTCGATGGTATAAACTTAACTTGTTCACGAACCATAGAAACCGTATAGGTTGAGGGGAGTGAACAAGGGGAAAAAGAAGATCGAATCATCCATTAGATGGGTTGGTGTTGGACACCACTTTATGAAAATTAATAGACTAGAAACCTGTTCGGTTGCCCTCTATTAAAATTTATAAAGAACTCGATCACCACTATGAAGTAGAGCGACGATACTTCCGGATTTCACATGGGAGTGTGTTATTCCGATAAAATAGTGGGAGCTGGGTAACAAGAATAGAAAAGACCTTAAATTCTATACTCAGAACATAATTGAATGAGTCACTAATTAATCTGTTATACTTAATGCAGACAAATCTCAATATGACAATGAATCCACTCGCAATTCTACTCGAAAAGAACACCTTAATGGGACCTAACTTTGTGGATTGGCTCCGCAATCTGATGATTGTCCTCAGTATAGAGGCACTGGGATATGTCTTGGAGACGGACATTCCGGCGCCTCCTATGCGGACTCGAGCCAATCAGGAAGAGATTGAAAACCACGAAAAGTGGGTTAAGGATGACGTGAAAGTCCGTGCTTATATGATGGCTTCCATGTCTAATGAGCTTCAGAGAGCTCATGAGAAAATGACTTCTGCTAGGCAGATTCTATCTCACTTAACCGAGCTTTATGGTGAGCACAGCAGAACTGCTAGATATGAGATATCCAAGCAACTGTTCGGTGCAAGGATGAAAGAAGGTGAGAAGGTTGGGGAACACGTCCTCAAAATGATATCCATGATCGAGAGATTGGAGGCTCTTGATTTTAAAATGGATACTTCTCTCCAAACCGACCTTATCCTACGCCTCTCTCGATTCCTTCTCACGCTTTGTTATGAACTTCAAATCGCAATGAGATTGCATGTAACTTAGTCGGGTTAATGAACAAGCGGTGACCGCTCGCCTCGGATGAAGACCCGCGGATGAAGGAGTTCGCACTTGTGATTTCTTACGGACTTCTAAGTCTAAGAATAAGAAGAAAAAGACCAAGAAGCGGAATGGACCACAAGCTAAGGACCTTAAGGGAAAGGGCAAGGCCCCGATGGTTCCAAAGAACAAGAAGAAGAAGGATACTTGTCTCAAGTGCGGTGAGATGGGCCACTGGGCTAGAGACTGTCCGATTCTTCATGGCACTTCAGTGCAGAACTTTTAGTTTTGGAAACAAATTGTTCTGCTCCGTATTTTCTACTTCTGGATCTGGATTCTGGTGCTAGTTCTCATATTTGTACCGTGAATCAGGATCTGGAACAAAGTAGGAAGCTTGGAGCTGGAGAAGTTATGATCACAGTCGGAAGCGGGCATAGTGTCGAGGCGACCGACATAGGATCACTTCTTTTGGGTTTAGAATCCGGCTTTGTTTTGACTTTAGAAGATGTACTTGTTTTGCCCAAGGGGCACAAAAACATTGTATCCATTCCGGTCATGGACCGAAAAGGCTTTTCATTTTTCATTGGTGATGGTTCCTGCAAAATTTATTTTAGAAATAAACCAGTGTGTACTGCTACATTGTTGAATGGATTGTATCATCTAAATCTCAGCAACAAAGTAGTTGTGAATACTATAACTAGAAAACGCGGTAGGGATGAAACCAATCAAGTTTTGAAATGGCATCTTAGACTTGGTCATGTTGGTCAGACCAAGGTTTACAAGATGGAAAAAGATGGACTTATGGGTCCATTGGGATCAGATCCCTTTCCTACTTGTGAATCTTGCCTTAAAGGCAAAATGACTAAGTCCCCCTTCACAGGGACATTTCAAAGAGCCGCTGATAAACTGGGATTAATCCATACCGACGTATGTGGTGCTTTGGAAACAGCACGTGACGGATATCAATATTTCATTACGTTTACAGATGATCATACTAGGTATGGTTATGTATACTTAATGAAACATAAATCCGAGGCCTTTGAGAAATTCCAGGAATTCAAGGCCCTAGTCGAGAAACAAACTGGTAATCATATCAAAGCACTTCGGTCGGACCGAGGTGACGAGTATATGAGTACGGAGTTTGACGAGTTCCTTAAGGAACATGGAATAGTTTCACAACTAACACCTCCAGGTACTCCTCAGTTAAATGGTGTGTCAGAAAGAAGGAACCGGACCACTGAACATGGTCCGTTCCATGCCGGGCTATCTTGACTTGCCGATTTACTGTGGGGGTATGCACTCGATCGCTGCGTATATCTTGAACAGTTGTCCTTCCAAATCTGTTCCTAAAACTCCACATGAGATGTGGGAAGGAAGGAAACCAAGTCTTAATCATATTAGGATTTGGGGATGTCCCGCTTATGTCAAGAAGACTAAGGTGGAAAAGTTGGAAGCTAGGTCTGCGAAGGGACGTTTCATTGGATTCCCGTCTGGGACGATGGGATATCTATTCTACATGCCCGAAGATCGAAGGATCATTGTTGCTTTACAAGCACACTTCTGGAAGATGAGTTCATTCAGAAGGCGGAGCAGGTAGAAGTATTTCTTTAGAAGAATACAATGAAACTCCTCGAGAGACACCTGTGCAAGAAACTGGAACCGAACTTTCTGAAACACAAGTACAACCACCTCGTAGGTCTAGTAGGGTGTCTCATTTACCTGAGAGGTATGGGCTTGTGCACTTGGAGGACCTAGGTCTTCATGAGGTTCCAAGTGATAGCCAAGAGACCGACCCGACGACCTATGATCAAGCGATGGTGGATGTAGACTCCGCGAAATGGCGTGAAGCTATGGAAGCTGAGATAGACTCGATGCATGTCAATCAGGTATGGACTCTAGTAGACCGCCCCAAGGGCATAGTGCCTATTGGGAACAAGTGGATCTACAAGAGAAAGACTGATGGTGATGGCAAGGTTGACGCCTATAAAGCCAGGCTTGTGGCAAAGGGTTATACCCAGAAGGAAGGGATCGATTACCACGATACCTTCTCGCCCGTAGCCATGATCAAGTCTATTCGCATGATGCTTGCTATAGCTGCCTACCACGATTATGAGATATGGCAAATGGACGTAAAGACGGCTTTCCTTAATGGATTCCTCGAGGAGGAAATCTATATGGAGCGACTTAAAGGCTTTGTGTCTCAAGTCGATATTCGAGAAGTGTGCAAGCTTCAGCGTTCCATTTATGGACTGAAGCAAGCGTCGCGTAGTTGGAACCTTCGTTTTGACGAGGCGGTCAAAGAGTTTGACTTCGTGCAAAATGAAGAGGAACCTTGTGTATATAAGAAAGTTAGTGGGAGCAAGATCGCATTCTTAGTACTATATGTAGACGACATTCTACTAATAGGAAATGATGTGGGAATGCTTAGTTCTGTGAAAGCTTGGCTTTCGAGTAATTTCTCCATGAAAGACTTGGGAGAAGCAACCTATATTCTTGGTATTCGGCTCTACCGGGATAGAGCGAAGAGAACAATAGGCCTTTCCCAAGCCCTCTATATAGATAAGATCTTAAAGCGATTTAAGATGGATGATTCTAAAAGAGGGTTCCTACCGATGCAACATAGAATAAAACTCACCTTGAAGATGTGTCCTCAAAGTGAGGAACAACGAAAGGAAATGAGTAATATACCATATGCTTCGGCCGTGGGTAGCCTTATGTATGCTATGTTGTGTACAAGACCTGACATCGCGCATGCTGTAAGCGTGGTGAGTAGGTTTCGAGCAAACCTGGTAGGAAACATTGATCGCCAGAAAGAACGTTCTCAAGTACTTAAGAAGGACTAGAGATATGGTTCGATGTATGGCGGTGGAGAATGGATGTGGTGGGATTCACCGATTCGGACTTCCAAGGATGAAGGACGACTCGATGTCCACTTCGGCTACATATTTACTCTTAATCGAGGAGCGATATCTTGGCGTAGTGCCAAGCAAAGCGCGGCCTTGATTCCACTGTCAGCCGAGTACCAAGCGGCCTCGGAGGCTTCTAAGGAAGGGTTACGGATTAAGAAGTTTCTAGGAGAACTTCAAATGATACCATGTCCGAGCCGCTATTCCATCATCGCGACAACGACGAGTCAGTAGCACGTGCCAAGGAGCCGAGGTTTCACAACAAAGACCAAACATATTGAGAGGAAGTATCATCTCGTAAGAGAATTTGTTCGCAAGGGATACATTGTCCGCATAGAGTAGACTCGGCCGACAACGTCGCCGATCCACCGACTAAGCCACTATCTCGGACTAGCTTGGAGCGTCATCCTGGAGAACATGGGTATTAGATACCATAGTGTGTGGCATTGAGTGCAAGTGGGAGATTGTTAGAGTATGCCCTCGAATGCCACTCGAGGTTGTTGAGTGAGGGCATTGTACTTGTAATTATGTAAACCATTTATATAAGGCAATGAATGTTTCTTTATTTCTTGGTAGTTACCGCATTCCTAACTCGTAAATAAACATATAGAAACTAGTCCGTGTATTTGAGAGCAAAATGTTCCACTCCTTATTGGATAAGGGGTCGGCACTTGGAAAGGTTTATAGCTCAAATACTTAATCGTCATGAAGTCGATGAAACTTGGTAGGCGTTAAGTTTATGTAAAGACTTGTATGACGTGTTCTTTGACATGGAGAGTGCCTCGAACACTAATGGTTAGTGGGAGCACACGTTATAGGTATGCTAATTAGATTAGTATACTCAACCGACTCACCCTCGATTCGTCACACGGATTTCACTCCGGACAACCAATGACGGAATCGAAAGGTTGTGATAGGTATTCGTGAACCTTCGACTTGAGGATTTAGTAGGGATGTGCTTGTGACGTCAAGATTTTCATTAGAGTAGTTCGACCACGTAAACCTAAGGCGAGGGTCAACCTCGACGTGCATCTTGACGGCAAGTAGCAAGTCCTACCGAATACCAAGATAGAATTCTTTCTCCCATTAGTGAGCGGGTTATATGTCCTATGCGGTTATTGGCAGATGAGATCATAAGTCTTTGGCCAAAGCATTGGAGCTAGTTGTATTAGATACACGGTACTCGATGATCTCGATTTGCATTAACGCATGCATAGCGTCAAGTACAGATAGGGTTTGACTGACCGTGACCCTATAACTTGATCGGGATATTTGAAAGAAGGGTTTATACGTATACTGGTATTCACGACAGAATAGTTCTTGAATGATCCCAATCATTCGTTCTCAGTCGGGGTACAGTGTAGGCCACCAGGCTGGCTAGGTGGTGCTACTACTCTTTGGTTCCTCCCATTGCTGACTGAGACGGACCTACCGAGTCGCGCATTAGGATTGACGACGGAATGAATCAAGCTAATTCTCTCATTATGAATATTAGATATTGGATATCTAAATTTAGGACATTAGATGTCTAAATCGATTTATTGGATAAATTGATTTACGGCCTAATGAATTAAATATATCACTGGGTGATTAATTTAATTCATGGATATAATTATTTCTTGGAGAAATTAATTATGTTATTATGTATTTGATATGATTAATTAATTGGATTAATTGATCGATATAAATACATCGGAACGGAATCGGAGTTTATCTGTTTGGACTCACGGGAGTCCGAAACAAACCGAACTCGTCGTATTTCTTCATCATAGCCGCCCCCCTTCCCCACACCTTGACAAGACTTTGATTTTTAAATCAATTGGAATCTTGATTAGGTGTTTAATGAATAGATATTTGATATTTTTTTCAAGGTGGGGTTAAACATGAGTTGTTCTCATGTGGAAAGGAATTGAATAAGAAGAGAAGACTTGACAATCTCTCAAATAGTATGAGGCCATACGTGAGATACAATTGAGAGAGAGAGAGAAAGTGAGACTTTGAGTTCAAACACTTATCTTCATCTTCTTCTTCAACTTGTTCTTGGTGATTCTTGGAGAAAAATCAAGAAATAAATGAGAGTTGTGAGTTATACACTTAGAGTGTGATAATCTCATATTGGAAGCTTCATCACTTAGCTCTAGCCGTATCCTCGGAGGATAGCAAGGTGATCGTCGTTCCGGTCGTTTCTCCGGCGCGTGGCAAGTAGAGACGCGGTGCTTTCGGCGTTGGATCGTTCAAGAGCTTGGGGAATAGCTCAAGAGAAGGTTACCATTTAATCAACGGACTTCGAGGGTTAGTTTCTTACGACTCTTGCTTTTCGTTTAAATATTCGTATATACGTAGCTCGATCGATCCTCGTAGTATTCGGATCGAATTAATTTTCGTTTTACCGCTTCCGCTGGGCCTTCGTTTTAGGCACCGAATCCTAACAGCGGAAACCTAGGCTGTCGGGTCGAGTCGAGTCGTGGTTTGTCGAGTATTGTGTGGTCTTGTCGTTCGAGTCGTTAGGTGACAAGTTGAGTTGTGCGTAGTCACAACGTGTCGAATATGTTGTCGGACGAGATTAGTATCGTGGGCGACCGTCACCTCCGTGCAACCTGTTGATGTAAGTCTCCTCCTTTACGCGTAATACCTGTGTATCTCGATTTTATCTTAGTGAGTTAATTGCGGTGCATAATTTTATTTACACAGTATTGTGTAATATAGTTGTGTTTAATACTTGTGACACATAGTATGTGTATAGAACTGGGCACGTTATTGTTTTATCTTTGAACCACCGGGTGGGGTGGTAGGTTGTGAAAGTTTTAAACCTTGATGGGTTTCGAATAGGTACCGACGGTAGAGTTTGTGAGAAACTCCGATGAATGATTTTGCTGAGTGTTTAAACTTGATACCACGAGATGCATTTGATTGAATTGGCGACCCTGGTTTCCAATTGAGTATATGGTTTTAAATTCGACTGTTTTTGGAATGTTGTAATTTTTGTCCGCTATGGGTAAGTTTGAGAATGTTTCTGAAGGACTTTACTGCTTTGAGAATTTTGTAGAAATCGATTTTTGGAAAATATTTTGGTGGTGCGGTCAAACCATGGTTTATATGGATTTTTAAAATTTGTTAAATTTTGACAAATGGGCGTGTATTTTCAAATGACACAATCGGTGTATTTGAAAAATGGGTTTTGAAATACTTGGACATTGTAAAATATTACCGTCATCGACCTTTTTGGCGTTTTGTAAATGGTTTTTAGCACGGTGGATTCGCGCGGGACCCACGGCGCTATAATGTTCCGTGTAATTATCTCAAATTTTTGGGCATTCTAGCCCATTGAATTATCGTTGAAAACTTTGAGTACCTTAGAAAATAAATTTGAGACGTCCTTTTAAAATGAATTATTTTCTTGTGGTACATCCAAGGTGCCACAATATGTTTCAAGATTCTTCTACCTCGAGGACCAAAATGTTTTGAGATATTTTCCAATGTTTTAGAAACACTTTTACTTAGACCCGAGGGTCGAATACTTCCGAAAGTTTTTCACGAAAAGAAATTGTCCTCATTTTTATCGAATGCGAAATAGTTTCAAAGTCTCGATAACGATGTTTCACGATTGTATTTTTATTGAAGGGTGATACTCAAGATCAATCGGTGTTTCCAAAATTATTTTCAAAAGGAGGTTTTCGTTTTTAAAACCTATCCATTCCCGTTTGAGGGCTGGGTATGTATGTATGATGTTCGCGTTGTCGTTATGATGTTTGCTCCCGAGTATGATCGAATTGGTGGCATGAACGTCGAGGCGTTGCCACGAATTTGTTGTACTAGCCCTCTGTGAGAGGTGTGAACAGGTGTTTACTGTTTATCGCCTCGTGGTGATTTGCGTGTTGCCGCACGAGTGTGAGCTGTTGAAGCTTGGGTTTGTACGTTTGTGTACATGTGTGATTGTTTCATAATGTTTGTAATTAGGTGTTGGTTATCGTTCGGGCCGTTGAGGTCGCCGAACGATACCGTCGTGATTCTTTGTTGTGCTGAGTTGGCATCTCCGCTACATTGTTTTGCGACTTTATGCCCCATTGTATCTAGCATTTATATTTTCGGTATGCCGAGCCGAGGTATTTCAACCGTGATGTGCCGGGGCATGCACGTGTAAATTGTCCTTCTCGTCAGTGACGCGTTTCGAGGGACACCGAATTCAGTTTTGCGGGTGGCTATTGAGACTTTCGGAGTTCGCGCTTGGCCACGTATATCGGGATCAACTCCGAGAGACCCATGGGATATTTTCTGTCGGATGCTTTTGTGTTGTTACCTTGTTTCCGTTGTTGTGAGTTGCGGGGACGACATTTCTTTATAAGAGGTCGGATGTAATACCCGTACTATATTTGACTTCTGCAGTTTCTCCTTCTAAATTCTATCGACTTGCACGTGTTCGTCGATACTTTTTGAACTTGTTTGATGTCTCAGTTGTCATCATTCGAACTGGTTGTGACCTGGTTTTAGATCGACCTGTTTGTCATCGTGACCTTTCCGAGTTCGGTTCGATTCTTGTGAGCCTTGTTTGGAAGTAACATCTTTCACTTTCTACCAGTTCTTTTAATGTCTGGAGTTGAAGTGGGGACTTCGGAGTCATTGTTCGACTGTTGTCATTCGATCATTGTTATTTGATCATTGTTGTTCGATCATTGTTATTTGATCGTTGTTGTTCGATCGTTATTGTTCGAACGGGGTTGTCTGACAGTTGTTGCCTGATCTCGTACTGCGAAGAATTGTCGGTCACCGTTAGTCAACTGTTTCGAGTGTGGCCAAGTGGGTCACCGAGCGGTGTGTTGTGTCAAGATTTAACACCTTCCGACCGGCGATCGCCTCCGAGGCGGCGGCCAGACTTCTCGCTGGCGGCCAAGGCAGATCTGCCCGATCTGCGACTGAGCGACGAGCCTCAACCCAATGGACATGCTAGATAGCGGCCAGAAGGTCCCAGGACAAGTCCCGGTGCCGAGCGATCGACCTCAGATACGATCGTCTCTCGGTACTCGGCGACCGACTCCTGGCGACCGACATCTGGCGACCCTCTATCGGCATCTGCCGATCGACCCTTGGTGCCCGACCATTGGAAACCTCCATCCACTGGCCGATGACGACCTCGGATGATCAGTCAGGGACGACCTCTCATGTCGATCACCACCGATGGACATCCAGTCGGCGAAGGCCGAGCCTCAAGACTGGCACCACGTGCAAGGACCGAGACAAGATCCGCGAATCTCGGGCCATTGACCAAAGCCTGACAGATTCCCTCCACCAGCCGACAGGCCGCCGAAAGCTTGTCAGTAGGGCCACATGTTGACTGACTCCGGACACGTGATGGCTCCTTATTGGACCGCCTGTGCCGGCCTCTTCCTTGGACTTTAGCCCGGCCCAAGATCTTCCTTGGACTTTAGCCCAATGACCAGAGATCGCCCCATTATAATATTGGCGGCAGGTCGGCACATTATTATATTGGCGTGACGATCGGCGGCTTATTATAATGGCCGCGAGCGATCGGCCACTACAGATGTGACCCTGCCCCTATATAAGCAAGGCGCCACACTTGACACTTCTTACGCAACCTCACGATTTGAGCACACAATACGAAACAATATACGCACTTGGCTAACATCCAACTCTTGGCAACGGCTTTCTTTCGGTCTTACTTCTCCGGCCTTTTCTCCTCGAGCATTATCGGCGGGACGAAGAACACCAAGCTTCGCTCAAGAGCCGGATTAACAGAGTCTTTTTACACTCATTGTATTTAGATTTCTCTCATTAATACTTGTATCCACGAATATTCGTATTAATAACATCTCGCGAGAGCATTCAAGCCCGGGCCTAACAAACCCGGCAAATCTTGTATTATTTATCTTCTCTCGGAAGTGCTCCCGCAATTGTTGTTTGTTGTCCGTCTTCCAGCAGTATTAATCTTCGGATAAATATTTTGGGCAACAACAATTGGCGCTAGAAGAAGGGGATCCAACCCTCGATTTTTTATACCTACCGTCCCAAAGAACACTCACTGTTCTCGGGGCAGATACTTGAAGTGACACTTACTGCACTTCAAAGAAATCCTTCAGAAAACATGTCTTCCGCCTCCGCGTCGAAGAAAGCCGCTGACCAGCCGGCGGACCCCTGTTCCGTCGGTCCGAGCGCGGCCCGATGGTGGAAGGTAGCCGCCACGGTCAGAGACGCTCGATCCCGTCCCTGGACGGCGGCCCAAGCCTCTCGCTCGATCGGTTCCGAACCAAGGAACAGATCGAAGGGGCCCTGGCCGTCCTACAGGAGCGACGGAGTGCGTTACCGCCCCCCCGGTCTCTCGCCGGAAGATCAAGCGGAAGCTCAAGGCACTACTGGCCGAGCAATCGCCAGGAGGCTTTCGCCCGCAAGAAGAGGCGCTCGGCAGCTGGGGCACCTCTGTCTTCGATCGCCTGGGCAGTGACCCGACACAGCGGCAAGGCGATCCGGCCCGGCTACGAGGCAGCGGAGTTGGTATCCGTCACGGGAGCTCGGCCTACCCGGCTCCGCAAGCGATCCGGCCGCTGGCTCCCTTCGCGATTCCCGAGGTCGGCGGCGGTGGGGTCCGGAGGTCGGTACACGATTGCCTCGGCCCCCGCTCCCAAAGCCGATCCGCAAGCAGCCGAGCCGCGGCGATCGCCGCAATGCAACGTCAGATCGACGACATGAAGGCGCTCCTGCAATCCGGGGCAGGCGCCGTGAGGACGATCGCCCCGCCGAGCGAGCCGCTCGCGATCGACATCGAGCTCGCCCCGGTGCAGCACAAGATCGCCCCTCCTCAGACACCCGTGTACCAGGGGCGATCGGACCCCCAAGCACACCTGCACAAGTTCAACATCTACATGACCGGGTGTGGGGCATTGGACGCGACAGTGCCGAATGTTCCCTCGACCTTTGGACGACCTCGCCCACCGGTGGTACACTTCATTGCCACCTCGGTCCATTGGCTCCTTTAACGAGTGGCGCACGTCTTCACGGAACACTTCGCCACCGTGGTCGCCGGCGGAAGGTCGCCATCGCATGATGCAAATCGAGCAAGGAGAACAGGAGTCCGACTCGGACTACATCGGCCAGGTTGACATGATCATCCTCAACGGCGAGCCGTAGCGATGAGACCGCCCTCTACGCGGTCTAGGGGTTTTCGGGGTTTCGCCTATGTTCGGGCATCTCACGAAGACCCCGCCGACGACCTACGCAGCCTTCCGGTCTAGAGCCGCAGATTTCTGTCTGGCAAAGGCTTCTTCTCGGCCTAGGAGTAGATCGGTCGGCGCCGTCAGACGACCTCCGATCTCCCGGCCCGATCGCTACTACCGGCAGAGCCGGAGGACTCGATCCCGCCTACACCCATTCGACATGAGGGACTAGCCGCCGACCGATCGCCAATATCGACCTACGAATAAAGCGATCGGCCGCGGCGACGATCGCGATCTTCCGCGGATCGCAACATCATCAAGAACCGGTGGACACGATCGCCATCTACATCCGGCATATAACATGACGGACTAAGGCATAAGATCGCCTCCACCGCACATCATAAAGCCATGGCCCCGGCAGTCGATGGAACCGGCCGCCGGTCATGCAAGGTCCCTTTCGGCCGAGATCGCCCGCCCTTCGTTTAAATACGAGGCCGGCGTAGTCGGAGGGCTCTCCAACATTAATCGGTGGACTCATTCCACAACCCCGTCTCAACGTACACCGTCGAGGTCGGCCATCTCCATGGGCGCCGAGGTGGAAGCAGAGCTAACAAGCCGCGGGCGTGGAGTTGATTCATCCGACGCCGCCGCGCAAGGACTCCTCTAGACCGAGACCGCACGCCTTTCGTTTAAATACGAGGCGGCGCGGCTATGAGAGGACCCTCATAATAAAGTGAGTCACGAGACACTCATTGTCTTCGTGCACCAAGACACGGTCATGGGGTCGGTCCATCGATCTCCGCGACTGTGCACGATTCCTCAAACAAAGCGAAACCACCAAGTTTCCATGGGGATCGGCCAATGTTGTTTTTGCGGTACAAGACCGAAAGATAGCTAAGCCAATCGACTATGATAGCCCAAGTCCGAGTCCTAAGTCAGCTCAGATCGCCCGTCCTCATCCAGACACGATCGCCAGCAAGAACCACCTCGCCCCATGTCTTCAACATAGGAGCAAGCTGGGGGGCAATTGTTGTGTCAAGATTTAACACCTTCCGACCGGCGATCGCCTCCGAGGCCGAGCGACCGACTTACTGCCGAGCGGCCAAGGCAGATCTGCCGATCTGCGACCAGGCGACCGAGCCTCAACCCAGCGGACATGCTAGACTGGCCAACCGAAGGTCCCAGGACAAGTCCCGGTGCCGAGCGATCGACCTCAGATACGATCGTCTCTCGGTACTCGGCGACCGACTCCTGGCGACCGACATCTGGCGACCCTCTATCGGCATCTGCCGATCGACCCTTGGTGCCCGACCATTGGCAACCTCCATCCACTGTCCGATGACGACCTCGGATGATCAGTCAGGGACGACCGCTCATGTCGATCACCACCGATGGAC
The DNA here is from genome assembly GCA_033398695.1 of Orobanche coerulescens. Lineage (NCBI taxonomy): Eukaryota > Viridiplantae > Streptophyta > Magnoliopsida > Lamiales > Orobanchaceae > Orobanche > Orobanche coerulescens. Next base: position 88,153,907 of record CM065818.1, on the reverse strand, counting down.
ATCCAGTCGGCGAAGGCCGAGCCTCAAGACTGGCACCACGTGCAAGGACCGAGACAAGATCCGCGAATCTCGGGCCATTGACCAAAGCCTGACAGATTCCCTCCACCAGCCGATAGGCCGCCGAAAGCTTGTCAGTAGGGCCACATGTTGACTGACTCCGGACACGTGATGGCTCCTTATTGGACCGCCCAAGCTGTGCCAGCCTCTTCCTTGGACTTTAGCCCGACAGCCAGCATCTTCCTTGGACTTTAGCCCAACAGCCCAGAAGATCGCCCCATTATAATATTGGCCGGCAGGCGGTCGGCAAATAATTATAATGGCCGGCAGCGATCGGCGGCTTATTATAATGGCCGGCGATCGGCCACTACAGGACAGACATTGCCGCCTATATAAGCAAGGCGCCCGCACTTGGACACTTCTTACGCAACCTCACGATTTGAGCACACAATACAGAAACAATATACAGCACTTGGCTAACATCCAACTCTTGGCAACGGCTTTCTTTCGGTCTTACTTCTCCCGGCCTTTTCTCCTCGAGCAGATTATCGGCGGGACGAAGAACACCAAGCTTCGCTCAAGAGCCGGATTAACAGAGTCTTTTTACACTCATTGTATTTAGATTTCTCTCATTAATACTTGTATCCACGAATATTTGTATTAATAACATCTCGCGAGAGCATTCAAGCCCGGGCCTAACAAACCCGGCAAATCTTGTATTATTTATCTTCTCTCGGAAGTGCTCCCGCAATTGTTGTTTGTTGTCCGTCTTCCAGCAGTATTAATCTTCGGATAAATATTTTGGGCAACAACACGGTGCATTGTGAGACCGTTGCCACGATGTTCGGGAATTGGGTTTTCGTTCCTACTCGGGGAGTGCCTGGTGGTGTCCCGTGATGTAGTTGTGTATCGTACTTCGTGCTGTAATTTGTGTAGAAATTGATATTTGTTGCGTGGACTTTTTGGTTTTGTTTGTATTCTACCATGATGTTTTATTTTAAGTTTCGGGACGAAACTTATTTTTAAATTGGATAGAATGTAATGTCCGGTATTCTCGTTTTCCGTTATCTTGAATTGTTTGTGTTTTGACGTCGGATATTTTCTTATTGATGAGAATCGGAATGATTTCTATCGTGATACTCTATTTGTTTCTATCGCAAAGCCGTTTTAGTCGGGTGCAACTTGTTGTAGCGTACGTTTCTTCGATTAAATGTGTGCATGTGATGTGGTATGTGATACGTCGTTAATTTCTCGTTGTTGTTTGAAACATAGTCGGTGGCGTTGCGTTAGTCGTCGTGGGGCGTGTTTTTGCGCCGTATATTCCCTTGCGTTGCTTGTAACGTTTCGCCGTTGGGCACGAATTTTTTTCAGTTCTTGTGTATCTCGTTGAGTTTTCCTGGCGGGATATTGCTTCTCCCTACTTGATTTAAGTTTCGGGACGAAACTTCTTTTAAGGAGGGTAGAATGTAATATCCGAATTTGAATTCCGTAATTTTATTTTTTCGGCGGAAGTCCGTTTGACGACTTCGCTTGGGACCGTCTCATTATTCCGAGAATGATTAATTTCGCACTTTTGTCAACCGAGTTCGTTTCGGTATCGTTTCTTGAGTTCCGAGCTTTTTAACGACTTTTCCGCACTTGAGTTCGATTCTTGCGAATCTCGTCCGAAACTGTTGTTTCGAGTTTCACGTAAGTTCATTTAATGTTATTATTCATGTTGCGAGCTTTGGTTTGGTGTTTCGATCGCGTATCGTGATTTTCGGACGTTTTGGGCCATTTTCGTAATTTCCCAAAGTTTTGGGTAATTACTTTCCGTTGTCGAATTTCGAGCCTTCGGGTGGTGAATCAGGTGTTCTCTCGGTATTCGGATTCGTATTTACGAGTACTTCGTAACCGTGCTTTCGGTTTACGTTGTGTCCGATTTCGGGATTTTCGGACCGTCGGATCGACCGAGTCATGGTGGCGGACACATGCGAAACGGCCACAGAACGGCGCTGCCCAGCGCCGTGTCTTGCGCCGGTCGGCAGGACCAGCAGCTGCCGAGACACGGCCGAGACACCCGGCCCTGTCAGGCCGTTTCTTTGCGCCGTGTCCGGCAGGGCTATAAATATGGCAGAGCAGTCGGGTTTTTCTTCATTTTTCTCACTCGTTTCTTCCTCTTCCGCGGCTGGAACTTTGATGATCATGGAGGGATGTTGTTAGGGGTTAAATACATGAAGTTTTGAAGTTCATAACTGTTGTTGCCCAAAATATTTATCCGAAGATTAATACTGCTGGAAGACGGACAACAAACAACAGTTGCGGGAGCACTTCCGAGAGAAGATAAATAATACAAGATTTGCCGGGTTTGTTAGGCCCGGGCTTGAATGCTCTCGCGAGATGTTATTAATACGAATATTCGTGGATACAAGTATTAATGAGAGAAATCTAAATACAATGAGTGTAAAAAGACTCTGTTGATCCGGCTCTTGAGCGAAGCTTGGTGTTCTTCGTCTCGCCGGTAATCTGCTCGAGGAGAAAAGGCCGGGAGAAGTAAGACCGAAAGAAAGCTGTTTCCAAGAGTTGGATGTTAGCCAAGTGCTTAATGTTTGCTTCTATATTGCGTATGTATCGCTGAAGGAGTGTCCAAGTGCAGGGCGCCTTGTTTATATAGGGGCAGCCGGGTCCTGTCCTGTAGTGGCCGATCGCCTGCCGGCCATTATAATAATCTGCCGATCGCCCTCCGGCCAATATAATAATGTGCCGACCGCCTGCCGGCCAATATTATAATGGGGCGATTTCCTGGGCTGTTGGGCTAAAGTCCAAGGAAGATGCTGGCTGTCGGGCTAAAGTCCAAGGAAGAGGCTGGCACAGCTTGGGCGGTCCAATAAGGAGCCATCACGTGTCCGGAGTCAGTCAACATGTGGCCCTACTGACAAGCTTTCGGCTTTGTCGGGTGGTGGAGGAATCACAAGCTTTGGTCAATGGCCCGAGATTCGCGGATCTTGTCTCGGCCCTTGCACGTGGTGCCAGTCTTGAGGCTCGGCCTTCGCCGACTCGGTGTCCGTCGGTGGTGATGAGCGGTCGTCTCTAGCTGATCATCCGAGGTCGCCATCGGCCAGTGGATGGAGTTCGCCAATGGTCGGTCACCAAGGGTAGGTCGCCGAGTACCGAGAGGAGATCGTCCATTCGTAAGTCGCCAGGGTCGATCGCCGAGTACCGAGAGGCGATCGTCTTGAGGTCGATCGCTCGGCATCGGGACTGGTCCTGGGGCCTTCGGTTGGTCGATGTAGGTCGTCCGCTGGGTTAAGGCTCGGTCGCCAGGTTGCTGATCGGCAGAACTGACTTGGCCGCTCGGCAGTGACTCGGTCGCCCGGCCTCGGAGGCGATCGCCGGTCGGAAGGTGTTAAATCTTGACACAACAATTGCCCCCCAGCTTGCTCCTATGTTGAAGACATGGGGCGAGGTGGCTTTTGCTGGTGATCGTGTATGGATGAGGACGGGCGATCTGAGCTGACTTAGGACTCGGACTTGGGCTATCATGGTCGATTGGCTTAGCTATCTTTCGGTCTTGTACCTGCAAAAAACAACATTGGCCGATCCCCCATGGAAACTTGGTGGTTTCGCTTTGTTTGAGGAATCGTGCACAGTCGCGGAGATCGATGGTCCGACCCCATGACCGTGTCTTGGTGCACGAAGACAATGAGTGCCTCGTGACTCACTTTATTATGAGGGTCCTCTGTTAGGCTGCGCCTCGCCTTGTATTTAAACGAAGGGCGTGCGGTCTCGGTCTAGAGGAGTCCTTGCGCGGGGCAGCGTCGGATGAATCAACTCCACGCCCGCGGCTTGTTAGCTCTGCTTCCACCTTGGCGAGCCATGGAGATGGCCGACCTCGACGGTGTACGTTGAGACGGGGTTGTGGCATGTGTCCACTGATTAATGTTGGAGAGCCCTCCGACTACGCCGGCCTCGTATTTAAACGAGGGCGGGCGATCTCGGCCGAAAGGGACCTTGCATGGCCGAAGCAGCCGGTTCCATCGACTGCCAGGACCATGGCTTTATGATGCGCGGTGGAGGCGATCTTATGCCTTAGTCCGTCATGTTATATGCTGGACTGTAGATGGCGATCGTGTCCACCGGGTTGCTGATGATGTTGCGATCTGGCCGGAAGACTGGCGATCGTCGCTCGGCGGCCGATCATTATTCGTAGGTCGATATTCGCGATCGGTCGGCGGCTAGTCCCTCATTTTAGAATGGACTGTAGGCGGGGATCGAGTCCTCCGGCTCTGCTGGGTAGTAGCGATCGGGCGGAGGCGGAGGTCGTCGACGGTGCCGACCGATCTACTCCTAGCCGAGAAGAAGCCTTTGCACAGACAGAAATCTGCGGCTCTAGCCGGAAAGGCTGCGTAGGTCGTCGGCGGTGGTCTTCGTGAGATGCCCGAACATAGGCGAGAAACCCCGAAAACCCCAGGACCGCGTAGAGGCGGTCTCATCGCTACGGGCTCGCCGTTGAGGATGATCATGTCAACCCGGCCGATGTAGTCCGAGTCGGACTCTGTTCTCCTTGCTCGATTTGCATCATGCGATGGCGACCTTCCGGCCGGCGACCCTGGTGGCGAAGTGTTCCGTGAAGACGTGCGCCACTCGTTAAAGGAGCCAATGGACCGAGGTGGCAATGAAGTGTACCACCGGTGGGCTAGGTCGCCCAAAGGTCGAGGGAACATTCGGCACCTGGTCGCGTCCGATGCCCCACACCCGGTCATGTAGATGTTGAACTTGTGCAGGTGTGCTTGGGGGTCCGATCGCCCCTGGTACACGGGTGTCTGAGGAGGGGCGATCTTGTCTTTGCCGGCGAGCTCGATGTCGATCGCGAGCGGCTCGCTCGGCGGGGCGATCGTCCTCACGGCGCCTGCCCCGGATTGCAGTAGCGCCTTCATGTCGTTGAGTTGACGTTGCATTGCGGCAATCGCCGCGGCTCGGCTGCTTGCGGATCGGCTTTGGGCGTGGGGGCCGAGGCGATCGTGTACCGATCTCCGGACCCCGCTGCTGCCGACCTCGGGAATTTGGCGAGCGGGAGCCAGGCGGCTGGATCGTCTTGTGGGAGCCGGGTAGGCCGAGCTCCTGGTGACGGATACCAACTCCGTCGTCTCGTAGCCGGGCCGGACCGCCCGGCCGCTGAGTCGGTCCGCCTGTGCGATCGAAGACAGAGGTGCCCCGGCTGCCGAGCGCCTCTTCTTGCGGGCGAAAGCCTCCTGGCGATTGCTCGGCCAGTAGTGCTTTGAGCTTCCGCTTGATCTTCCGGCGAGAGACCGGGGGGGCGGTAGCTGGAGGCGCGTCGAGAGCACTCCGTCGCTCCTGTAGGACGGCCAGGGCCCCTTCGATCTTTTCCTTGGTTCGAACCGATCGAGCGAGAGGCTTGGGCCGCCGTCCGTGGACGGATCGAGCGTCTCGATCGCGGCGGCTACCTTCCACCATCGGCCGCGGCTCGGGCCCAGGGCCAGGCAAGTGCAGCGGCATGGTCGGCTTTCTTCGGCGGAGCGGAAGACATGTTTTGAAGGATTTCTTTGAAGTGCGGTAAGTGTCACTTCAAGTATCCGCCCGAAACAGTGAGTGTTCTTCGGGACGGTAGGTATAAAAATCGAGGGTTGGATCCCCTTCCTCTAGCGCCAATTGTTATTGCCCAAAATATTTATCCGAAGATTAATACTGCTGGAAGACGGACAACAAACAACAGTTGCGGGAGCACTTCCGAGAGAAGATAAATAATACAAGATTTGCCGGGTTTGTTAGGCCCGGGCTTGAATGCTCTCGCGAGATGTTATTAATACGAATATTCGTGGATACAAGTATTAATGAGAGAAATCTAAATACAATGAGTGTAAAAAGACTCTGTTGATCCGGCTCTTGAGCGAAGCTTGGTGTTCTTCGTCCCGCCGGTAATCTGCTCGAGGAGAAAAGGCCGGGAGAAGTAAGACCGAAAGAAAGCTGTTGCCAAGAGTTGGATGTTAGCCAAGTGCTTAATGTTTGCTTCTATATTGCGTATGTATCGCTGAAGGAGTGTCCAAGTGCAGGGCGCCTTGTTTATATAGGGGCAGCCGGGTCCTGTCCTATAGTGGCCGATCGCCTGCCGGCCATTATAATAATCTGCCGATCGCCCTCCGGCCAATATAATAATGTGCCGACCGCCTGCCGGCCAATATTATAATGGGGCGATTTCCTGGGCTGTTGGGCTAAAGTCCAAGGAAGATGCTGGCTGTCGGGCTAAAGTCCAAGGAAGAGGCTGGCACAGCTTGGGCGGTCCAATAAGGAGCCATCACGTGTCCGGAGTCAGTCAACATGTGGCCCTACTGACAAGCTTTCGGCGGACTGTCGGCTGGTGGAGGGAATCTGTCAGGCTTTGGTCAATGGCCCGAGATTCGCGGATCTTGTCTCGGCCCTTGCACGTGGTGCCAGTCTTGAGGCTCGGCCTTCGCCGACTGGGTGTCCGTCGGTGGTGATGAGCGGTCGTCTCTAGCTGATCATCCGAGGTCGCCATCGGCCAGTGGATGGAGATCGCCAATGGTCGGTCACCAAGGGTAGGTCGCCGAGTACCGAGAGGAGATCGTCCATTCGTAAGTCGCCAGGGTCGATCGCCGAGTACCGAGAGGCGATCGTCTTGAGGTCGATCGCTCGGCATCGGGACTGGTCCTGGGGCCTTCGGTTGGTCGATGTAGGTCGTCCGCTGGGTTAAGGCTCGGTCGCCAGGTTGCTGATCGGCAGAACTGACTTGGCCGCTCGGCAGTGACTCGGTCGCCCGGCCTCGGAGGCGATCGCCGGTCGGAAGGTGTTAAATCTTGACACAACAATAACATCGATTAATCCTTCCATAACTTGCTCCGATCGACCGAATCAAGGCAAGTTTTCTTAAAATATAGTTTTGGGGATTTTGTTCGATTTGTCCGTTTAATCCGTTTTAACTCAGAATATTGATGGATTGATGATTGTTAAGCTATATTATATCTAATTCCTTGTTATTCCACGGTTGGATTGCCACGGATTTGTCGTTTTATTGAGTATTTTATCGACGCCTTGAAGGTGTTCGATAAAATGTCACAAAGAGAATTCGAGCGTTCTACGATTATTCTTCCTCGTATGATCGATGATTTATTGGTTATATGTTGTTAGGGTCGAATTCTTGTGAAGAACTCGAGTCGGAACCCTTCCGTTTGTTGTCTCCTTTGGGGCCCGAGCTTCCCGATCGAACCGTGTTCTTCGGAGCGTTTGGTAGCGGTTATTAAGGCAAGTATCTTATTATACGAATTGTATCTTGTGACTAGTAATTACGTATGATATGTATGATGATTTTGCTTGCCTCCGTAAATATGTTCCGTTTGAGTTGGTTGTGTTTTCCGAAATTTGAAGGCTTTGTGATAATAGTGATATATTGGTATCCGTGTTAGGCGTTGTGCCATTTGTGCAGGATTGCGATGTACATATGAGATGGTTGTACACGTGGTTATTCAATGTATTGTGTACCGAATGTGTGTTATGTTGGTTAAGAGTCGTTGTGATGATCATGATATTTGTGTTGTTTTGGTTTACATACTTGATTGTACATTTCATTGTAATGTGGAATGGCTTGACATTTAATGATTATGAATTGTGTCGTGTCTATGTGTGTGTGTTCCAGGTAGGGTCTGCCGAGGCCTCTGGAGTTCGGTACATGATGTGTACGAACAAAGTGTGTGATCCAGGTAGGGTCTGACGAGGCCTCTGGAGTCCGGTACATGACGTGTACGGACAAGTTGTGTGATCCAGGTAGGGTCTGACGAGGCCTCTGGAGTTCGGTACATGATGTGTACGAACGATGTTGTGGCCGGGTAGGGTCCTTTGAGGCCTCCGGAGTTCGGTACATGATGTGTACGAACAGTGTGTGTGACCGGGTAGGGTCCGTTGAGGCCTCCGGAGTTCGGTACATGATGTGTACGAACAGTGTGTGTGGTCCGGGTAAGGTCCGTCGAGGCCTCCGGAGTTCGGTACATGATGTGTACGAACAATGATCGTATAGCAGTGATTGTTCGGGTAACATTTTAAATATGGATCTCGGACTCATAGTGATATATTATTTAGTATGCTTTGAAACGAGAATCAGGCTAAGGCCCTAATGTTTACGAAAAGGTTTTGTAAATTGGGACTCGAGGTCCAAAAGAATTTCTGCTTTAAAAATCCCCGAGATGATGTGTTCCTTTTCAAATATCTCTTATTTGAGTTCGAAATTCTAAAACTTCTCGGGAACATTTTGATAATTGATTTCCGTATTAAATTCGTAGTTGCTATTTGCTTATTACATTTCGTATGGTTTGATACTTGCACTAGTAAAACAGTGGAGTTTACTAACCCCAGTATTCGGGGTGGATGTCTGTTTGCGTCTGTACATGCAGTTCGGGAGCAACACGGGATTGGCACAAGAGGATGACGAGTGCGATACTAATCAAGAGTCGAGAGTTGGTAGAGTTTGGTTGTATTGTTAGAGTTCATTCGGTCTTATTTGTATTGTGTTTCGACCCCTGTGTGGGTAATGTTGTTAGTCAGTTCTGTTGATAGAGTTGTGTGACCTCATCGTTCTGTGTGTTTATGTGTAAGTGACCTTAACGGTCTGTATTATTATATTGTTTGACCCTGGACGGGCAAGCATTTAGTCGTTTATGGATGTTTAGCCTGGTAGATCCTTGTGGAAGGGGTCTACGGCGTGTATGTAATACCCGGTTCTAATTCAGTCATTATCATTCAGTAATTTCATTCGGTGATTGTCAGTCAGTGGATTTTCACTCATTTATAATCATTCATCAATCATGTTCATTCACCCGTGTTCACCGTTCGTAGAAACTTCGAGTTGTGTATCGTTATTGTTCATTGTTTCAACTTTCCTCATATGAGTTCGACTAAGTGTTAGATCACCATTAATTTTTGGTAACTCCAAAAATTTTAAATCTTTGCAATATTATAGAGCATCGAGTTAGCTTTCCAATGGTTCAAACGGTGAGTCAATCGGAGTCCGGACGAGAGAGTTATGGTCGTTTTAGCTCAACCGCTCATTTTTCAGTTGTTGGCCGATCACTGCCGAACGAACTCGGCCGTGTCGTCCGACACGGCCCGTGCCGTACTCGTCCGGAAAATGCCGAGGTGTTCGCCTCGGACCCGGCCGTGTCGTGCAGCACGGCCGAGTCGAACCCTTCCGGATAAGCGAGAATCGTCGCGGCCACGCCCGACCGTGTCGTGCAGCACGGCCGAGTCATGCCGAAGTCGGCTCGGACGGGTCAGCTGTCGGAAGGCCCTCGCGCCGCGACCGTGTCAAGCGAGACACGGTCGAGTCCCTATCGACCGGTATCGGCCGGTGTGCGACACGACCGTGCCGATCGGCACGGGCCGTGTCGGCAGGTAGTCAACCCCTATAAATTCATTTTTTCAGCATTTCAGCCCATTTTTCTTCCTTTTCTTCACCTTAAACCGAGAGAAGGCTTGAGGGAGGGTTTTCCTTTACAAATCATTTGGGTGTTTGATTTTCTTCATCTCCTTTCGATCGTGAAGCCCGGATAATCAATCTAACGCGTGTTCTTGGATTAAAGTACTTGTATCTTCAAGAGGTAATTCTTTCAACACTTTGGACTTCGATTTTGTGTTGAGATATAATGTTTGGACGTTATAATCATGTTATATGAAGGGATATGTATATGATTATGAGTTTGTATAAGGATTCATTGGATTATTGAGGGATTATTCAAGAACACCTTGAATATCGAGTTGGAATGGGGATTTTCGACTAATTGTTGTTATAATCACATTTTGGATATTCATAACGGATTATTGATCGTATTGGAGATGTTTTGTTGGTTTGAAACACTTCTTGGGGGATTTGATATTGGTATATTGAAGTTTGATTGTAAACAATCGGAGTTTGGACGCAACGTGTTTGTTTTAATGCCTCAATGGACTTAGTTTTATCGTATCGACGTTTTGAGTTCGTTATATTCGTGTTTGATTCGTATATTGATCAGATTGTCGGTAATTGTATTGAATTAAGGTTGTTCGTGCGACCGACACTTCATTTAGGACATTTGTTCGTGGAAGGACTTTCTTCATCGGTATTTAGTAAGTTAATTCTTACTCGGTTAAAAGGATATTCATACCTTTTTGTTGTTGATCATTCATAATCATAACTCATTCATCATTGTATTAATCATATTAAAACTTGTTATTGTCAATTAATCACTTCAGTCATAAGGAACGACGGTTCCAATCTTTTCGTTGAGCTATCATTCATTTCATTATTACTCTCATCTCGGTGAGTCATTCTTGACTTTGTCAGATTATTATTTATTCATTGATATTCATTACGGTCATTCTCGTTCATATGACCTTCTGGGTTCATATTGCGTGGCCGGGTGTGGCTGTGTGGAATTTTTAGTCGGGCACGTTATGGCCATGTATAGGGAGTGATACATTGGACTGTGCACACGGGAAAGCGTTACACCGTGAGACTAATTAGGTACAAGGACGGGTGTGTCCGGTCATTCGTCTTGTACACTCGCACAGAACATTACGGGCGTACTATGATACTCCTCTTCAGCGTAATTCGTAACTAAGGACATTTCATAATTTCAGTTAAATCATGATTGTGTATTTTTCAACCCTTGAGGATTGTTGTTCTTTGTAACTGACCCCGTTTGGGGATTTTGTTTTTCAGGTCATGGCAAGGCAAACACACGGGAATAGCATGTTGATGTCGAGGAGTCCTAGTGATACTAGTAGGGCCCCCCGATCTTTCAGTTATTCATGTTATTGTCCTTTATTTTCCGCTGCAGACTTTCATTTGAATACTCCGTTTCATTCAGTGTTGTGTATTTTATCTTCATATAAAATACACTAGTATTCGGTATTATCCTGGTGTGTTGTAACTAAACTCCTCATCGGAGTAATTATTGTTGTAATGTAGTTCGGTACTACATTTATCTTGTGTAATTCATTCATTTTCATTTGCCTGGTGGGTCCCAGTTGGGGATCTACGGCACTGTAATATCCGCCTAGTTTGGGGTGTTACAGAGTTGGTATCGGAGCGTGGTTTTGAATACTATCTTCCGAGTCATGTCTCATTTGAAATCATCGTCATCAGACTAGTATCATTGGACTTTCGCGTCACGTGTGACCTGTGCAAATGCCGAGCCAATCAGACCGGGAGAACTGTAAGATTTCTAACGCCATGGTATAATTTCTGGCAATAATCATTCATTCATCATTCATCATTTAACAATCCTCAAACATCATCATTCATTATGATCAGGACGATCATATTAACTCATTAATCACTTAATTCATTTCATTACTCAGTTAATAATCAGGATGATCATGTTAACTCATTGATTACTCAATTCATTTCATTACTCAGTTGTCAATCTGGATGATCATATTATCAATCTTGTTAAGCTATTCAAGATAATCATTTTAAGAATTTCATCAGATAATCATGTAACTTCAGTAAATCATTCATATAATCACTAAGTTAGAGCATGTATACTCATTTTCATCATCTCATGACATAATCATAACGTGCTAATCATGCGGGAAATATAATCATTATGCGACCTTCCTACTTCAGTATGGAGAGAACTGTCAGGGGATGCACGGGGAGAGGCCGCGGTGCGGGCCGAAACCCGGGAGATAATCACTCGCTGTCGGGAAATCGTGCCCAGGACTCGGCTCGATCAGGAGATGTTCGGGTTGATCCACTCACTTTTATGCAGGCCATGATGACCCATGTGCAGTTGCTCAATCATCATTGCGCCACTCTGGCCGGATTAATCGAGCGAACTCTTCCGTGTGAGACGGCTGCTAAGGAAAGTGCTGAACAACAACCTTCATCTGTCAGCAAGAAATCGACGAAGCGTAATCAACCCGAAGGTGGACAGTCAACCTTCAAGAAGCCTCGTGTGGGTCATATCGTTTCTGAGCGACCTCCTACGGCGCATAATCGTGCGGGATCTCAATCCCGAGCGGTCAGTTCGGCCATCACCTGTTTCAACTGTGGAGAACAGGGTCATGTCAGTGCTAAGTGTCCGAGGCAGACTGTCTCATGCCATAACTGTGGAATTGCGGGGCATAGAGCCCGTTTTTGCCGAAGGAACTCCAAACCCACTCCGGCGGCATCTCAGGCCCCGAAGCAATCAGCCTTTCAGAATCAGACTGCTTTGTCGACGTCGTTTAAGACAATGGAAGCAAATAGAGTTGGGGCCCATATTTATCAGACGGGAGCATCCGGTTCGGAGGCCGGCAAGTCCCAGATTCATATGATGAGGAGAATCGACGATCGGGTGGCCCGAATGATTTCAGGTATACTCGTAATTTTATTTCAACTTGTGTGTGCCTTTTGATGCTGGTACACCGCATTCATTCATTTTCGAATCATGCTTGAATAGACTTATTTCGGGATAGTCCTATTGCTTGTGGACCTCATACCATCGGTCTACCTGACGATGGAAGAATTTTCGGAATCATACCGAATTAAGCGTAATGACCGCGATTGGTTGGTGGACCTAATCGTGGGGAATTTATCTTAGGACGATACAATTTTCGGTATTAGTTGGTTTAATCGTCTTGATACTATCCTCAGTGTTTGTTAGTGTTTGGTCGCTATCTTTCCGTCGTTGGTTGTCGAATGTGTGCTTCAGGGAAGTAATCCCCGTTGTTCCAGTAGAATTATTGTTATGGCAGAAGCAGAGAAATTCCGCAATCGAACTATCCAATCATTCATTGTATCATTTTCATCGATTGACCTTTCTAAGGCAATCGAGTTATTCAATCATTCCTTGTATCATTTCCATCGATTGGCTTTTCTAAGACAATCGAGTCATTCAATCATTCATTGTATCATTTTCATCGATTGGCCTTTCAAAGGCAATCGAGTTATTCAAACATTCCTTGTATCATCTTCATCGATTGGCCTTTCTAAGGCAATCGAGTTGTTCAATCATTATTGGTATCTCTTTTTATCGATTGACCATTCTAGGGCAATCGAAATGTTCAATCATTCGAGGTATCATTGTCATCGATTGACGATGTATTTCCAGACGAGTTATCTGGTTGCCTTCACATAGAGTAAGGGAATTCAGGAGTGAGTTGGAGCCGGTACGTCCCCTTTATCGAAGGCACCGTATCGGATGGCCCCGACCAGAATGCAGGAATTGAAGATTCAACTTGAGGAATAGTTCGAGGAAGGTTATATCCAACCGAGTACGTCCCCGTGGGGAGCACCAGTGCTGTTTGTCAAGAAGAATGATAGTTCTTTTCGCTTGTGTATCGATTAGGCGGGGTTGAACAGGGTGATGATCAAGAGTAGTATCCTTTACCTCGTATTGATGATCTTTTAGATCAACTTCAGGAAGCTTCAGTATTTTCCAAGATCGACTTAAGATCTGGATATTACCAGTTGCGGATTCGAGAGTCGGATATCGAGGACAGCGTTTCGTACACGCTATGGTCATTATGAGTTCGTAGTTATGCCGTTCGAGCTAACTATTGCACCTGCGGTATTCATGGAGTTAATGAATCGGGTTTTCATCGACTTTTAGATCAGTTTGTTGTTGTCTTCAACGATGACATTTTGATTTATTCTCGTAGCCAAGAGGAACACGAGGTACGTCTTCATCAGGTTCTCGACGTGTTGAGACGAGAACAACCTTATGGAAAGTTTTCCAAATGTGAGTTCTGGAGGTCCGTGGTGACTTTCTCGGACATGTAATTTCATCTGGCAGAGTTCGTGTCGACCCTCAGAAGACGGAGACTATCCGAGATTGGCAACCTCCGTAAGATATTAAGTAAATCCGATGTTTCCTCGGAATAGTTGGTCAATTATCCAACCCACGACCTGGAGCTAGCAGCCGTGGTTTTCGCGTTGGGGATTTGGCGTCGTTACCTTTATGGCGTCACCTTTCAGTTATTCACCAATCACAAGAGTTGAAGGATATATTTACTCACAAGGAGTTAAATATGCGACAGAGACGGTGGTTGGAACTACTCAAAGATTATGATATCAAGATCCTTTACCACCTAGGCAAGGCGAACGTTGTCGCCGACGCCTTGAGTCGTGAGTCCGTTCAGGAGCAGATGCTTGCTCGTTTAACAGTTCAGAAGGAGCTTCAGCAGGAATTCCTTAAACCCGAGATCGAGGTCTGGCTTCAGCGAGTTCAGGGACATCTTTGTATGTTAGAGATTTCATCGTCACTTGAGGAGGTAATCAGAGAGAATCAGAGTTCAGACCCTTCATTGTTGCGCATCCGTGAAGATATGACTCAGGGGAAAGCCCCTGGATTCGTGGTCCATGAGGATGGACTTTTGAGATTTAAGAACCGGTTGTGCGTACCGGCGAATGACGAGTTGAAAAATTCTATTTTGAGAGAAGCTCATGCTACCCCTTATTCTGTTCACCCGGGGTCTAGCAAGATGTATAAAGACTTGAAACAAAATTACTGGTGGAGTAATATGAAGCGAGAAGTCGCGGAATTTGTTTCGAGATGCTTAACCTGTCAACAAGTTAAGATTGAACATCAGCGACCGTAGTGTATACTGAAAACCTCTCCCTATTCCGGAGTGGAAGTGCGAAGACATTTCTATGGCTTTCATCACGAGCTTGCCGACGAGTCGTCGTGGCATGAATACGATCTGGGTGATTGTGGACTGCTTAACTAAATCAACTCGTTTTCTTGAGATTAAGGATACTTGGGGTCCCGAGAGACTCGCCCAGCTATTCATCAAAGAGATAGTGAGACTGCACGGTACTCCTTAAAGTATCGTTTCCGATCGTGACGGACGATTTGTGTCTCATTTTTGGAAATCAGTTCATCGTGCTATGGGAACTCAGCTTAATCTCAGTACTGCCTTTCATCCTCAGTCCGACGGACAATCAGAGAGGACTATTCAGACATTAGAGGACATGTTGAGAGCTTGCGTCCTCGATTGGAAGGACGATTGGGAAGCCCAACTACCGCTGATCGAGTTCACGTATAATAATAGTTGGCATGCCTCCATTAAGATGGCACCTTACGAGGCCTTGTACGGTCGTCGTTGTCGATCTCCCTTGTGTTGGGATGACTTGTCAGAATCAATCGGCACCGAACCCGATATGCTTATAGCCGCCCGGGAGAAGGTAGCTTTGATCAAGAGTCGTATGTTGACAGCTCAGAGTCGACAGAAATCATATGCAGATAATCGTCGTCGACCACTGGAGTTCGAGACGGGTGATCATGTTTTGGTCAAGGTATCCCCGAGTCGAGGTATTTTCCGTTTCGGAAAACGGGGGAAGTTGAGTCCGAGATTCATAGGACCGTTTGAAATTTTGGATCGAGTAGGCGAGTTAGCTTATCGATTGGCGTTACCTCCGGCATTGAGCCGAATTCATAATGTGTTTCGTGTCTCTCAGTTGCGGAAGTATGTTGCCGACCCGAGCCACATGCTTCAGTTCGACGAAATCGAGATCGCGGATGATCATTCGTACGAGGAGCGTCCTGTACGAGTGTTGGAGCGGCGAATCAAACAGTTGAGGAATAAGACGATTCCTTTTGTCAAGATTCAGTGGTCTAGACACGGAGTCGAAGAGGCTACTTGGGAAACCGAGGATAGTATGCGGGAGGGTTATCCCGAGTTGTTTGACCCTTAGTTTCGGGGACGAAACTCTTTTAAGGGGGGTGTATGTAATACCCGGTTCTAATTCAGTCATTATCATTCAGTAATTTCATTCAGTGATTGTCACTCAGTGGATTTTCACTCATTTATAATCATTCATCAATCATGTTCATTCACCCGTGTTCACCGTTCGTAGAAACTTCGAGTTGTGTATCGTTATTGTTCATTGTTTCAACTTTCCTCATATGAGTTCGACTTTGTTAGATCACCATTAATTTTTGGTAACTCCAAAAATTCTAAATCTTTTCAATATTATAGAGCATCGAGTTAGCTTTCCAATGGTTCAAACGGTGAGTCAATCGGAGTCCGGACGAGAGAGTTATGGTCGTTTTAGCTCAACCGCTCATTTTTCAGTTGTTGGCCGATCAACGCCGAACGAACTTCGGCCGTGTCGTCCGACGGCCCGTGCCGTACTCGTCCGGAAAATGCCGAGGTGTTCGCCTCAGACCCAACCGTGTCGATGCAGCACGGCCGAGTCGAACCCTTAGGATAAGCGAGAATCGTCTGCCCAAGACGCCCGGCCGTGTAAATGCAGCGCGGTCGAGTCATGCCGAGTCATTGTCGAGGCCGGGTCATCGTCGGAAGGCCCTCGGCGCGCGACCGTGTCAAGCGAGGACACGGTCGAGTCCTGTCGACCGGTATCGGCGGTGTGCGACACGACCGTGCCGATCGGCCGGGCCGTGTCGGCAGGTAGTCACCTATAAATTCATTTTTTCAGCATTTCAGCCCATTTTTCTTCCTTTTCTTCACCTTAAACCGAGAGAAGGCTTGAGGAGGGTTTTCCTTCACAAATCATTTGGGTGTTTGATTTTCTTCATCTCCTTTCGATCGTGAAGCCCGGATAATCAATCTAACGCGTGTTCTTCGGATTAAAGTACTTGTATCTTCAAGAGGTAATTCTTTCAACACTTTGGACTTCGATTTTGTGTTGAGATATGATGTTTTGGACGTTATAATCATGTTATATGAAGGCATATGTATATGATTATGAGTTTGTATAAGGATTCATTGGATTATTGAGGGATTATTCAAGAACACCTTGAATATCGAGTTGGAATTGGGGATTTTCGACTAATTGTTGTTATAATCACATTTTTGGATATTCATAACGGATTATTGATCGTATTGGAGATGTTTTGTTGGTTTGAAACACTTCTTGGGGATTTGATATTGGTATATTGAAGTTTGATTGTAAACAATCGGAGTTTGGACGCAACGTGTTTGTTTTAATGCCTCAATGGACTTAGTTTTATCGTATCGACGTTTTGAGTTCGTTATATTCGTGTTTGATTCGTATATTGATCGGATTGTCGGTAATTGTATTGAATTAAGGTTGTTCGTGCGACCGACACTTCATTTAGGACATTTGTTCGTGGAAGGACTTTCTTCATCGGTATTTAGTAAGTTAATTCTTACTCGGTTAAAAGGATATTCATACCTTTTTGTTGTTGATCATTCATAATCATAACTCATTCATCATTGTATTAATCATATTAAAACTTGTTATTGTCAATTAATCACTTCAGTCATAAGAGCAGCGGTTCCAATCTTTTCGTTGAGCTATCATTCATTTCATTATTACTCTCATCTCGGTGAGTCATTCTTGACTTTGTCGATTATTATTTATTCATTGATATTCATTACGGTCATTCTCGTTCATATGACCTTCAGGGTTCATATTGCGTGGCGGGTGTGGTGTGTGGAATTTTTAGTCGGGCACGTTATGGCCATGTATAGGGAGTGATACATTGGGTATGCACACGGAAAGCGTTACACCGTGAGACTAATTAGGTACAAGGACGGGTGTGTCGGTCATTCGTCTTGTACACTCGCACGAACATTACGGGCGTACTATGATACTCCTCTTGACGTAATTCGTAACTAAGGACATTTCATAATTTCGGTTAAATCATGATTGTGTATTTTTCAACCCTTGAGGATTGTTGTTCTTTGTAACTGACCCCGTTTGGGGATTTTGTTTTTCAGGTCATGGCAAGGCAAACGCACGGGAATAGCATGTTGATGTCGAGGAGTCCTAGTGATACTAGTAGGGGGCCCCGATCTTTCAGTTATTCATGTTATTGTCCTTTATTTTCCGCTGCAGACTTTCATTTGAATACTCCGTTTCATTCAGTGTTGTGTATTTTATCTTCATATAAAATACACTAGTATTCGGTATTATCCTGGTGTGTTGTAACTAAACTCCTCATCGGAGTAATTATTGTTGTAATGTAGTTCGGTACTACATTTATCTTGTGTAATTCATTCATTTTCATTTGCCTGGTGGGTCCCAGTTGGGGATCTACGGCACTGTAATATCCGCCTAGTTTGGGGTGTTACAGTGTAATATTCCCATACGGTTTTGGGAGTGTTACATTTATGGTATCGGAGCTTAGGTTGCGGAAACCTAGGGTGTCGGGTCGAGTCGAGTCGTGGTTTGTCGAGTATTGTGTGGTCTTGTCGTTCGAGTCGTCAGGTGACAAGTTGAGTTGTGCGTAGTCACAATGTGTCGGATATGTTGTCGGACGAGATTAGTATCGTGGGCGACCGTCACCTCCGTGCAACCTGTTGATGTAAGTCTCCTCCTTTATGCGTAATACCTGTGTATCTCGATTTTATCTTAGTGAGTTAATTGCGGTGCATAATTTTATTTACACAGTATTGTGTAATATAGTTGTGTTTAATACTTGTGACACATAGTATGTGTATAGAACTGGGCACGTTATTGTTTTATCTTTGAACCACCGGGTGGGGTGGTAGGTTGTGAAAGTTTTAAACCTTGATGGGTTTCGAATAGGTACCGACGGTAGAGTTTGTGAGAAACTCCGATGAATGATTTTCTTTGAGTGTTTAAACTTGATACCACGAGATGCATTTGATTGAATTGGCGACCCTGGTTTCCATTTGAGTATATGGTTTTAAATTCGACTGTTTTTGGAATGTTGTAATTTTTGTCCGCTATGGGTAAGTTTGAGAATGTTTCCTGAAGGACTTTACAGTTTGAGAATTTTGTAGAAATCGATTTTTGGAAAATATTTTGGTGGTGCGGTCAAACCATGGTTTATATGGATTTTTAAAATTTGTTAAAGTTTGACAAATGGGTCGTGTATTTTCAAATGACACAATCAGGCGGTATTTGAAAAATGTGTTTTGAAATACTTCGGACATTGTAAAATATTACCGTCATCGACCTTTTTGGCATTTTGTAAATGGTTTTTAGCCTGGTGGATTCCGGCGCGGGACCCACGGCGCTATAATGTTCCGTGTAATTATCTGAAATTTTTGGGCATTCTAGCCCATTGAATTATCGTTGAAAACTTTGAGTACCATAGAAAATAAATTTCGAGACGTCCTTTTAAAATGAATTATTTTCTTGTGGTACATCCAAGGTGCCACAATATGTTTCAAGATTCTTCTACCTCGAGGACCAAAATGTTTTGAGATATTTTCCAATGTTTTAGAAACATTTTTACTTAGACCCGAGGGTCGAATACTTCCGAAAGTTTTTCACGAAAAGAAATTGTCCTCATTTTTATCGAATGCGAAATAGTTTCCAAAGTCTCGATAACGATGTTTCACGATTGTATTTTTATTGAAGGGTGATACTCAAGATCAATCGGTGTTTCCAAAATTATTTTCAAAAGGAGGTTTTCGTTTTAAAACCTATCCATTCCCGTTTGAGGGCCGGGTATGTATGTATGATGTTCGCGTTGTCGTTATGATGTTTGCTCCAGTATGATCGAATTGGTGGCATGAACGTCGAGGCGTTGCCACGAATTTGTTGTACTAGCCCTCTGTGAGAGGTGTGAGCAGTGTTTCTTGTTTATCGCCTCGGGGTGATGGGCGTGTTGCCGCACGAGTGTGAGATTGAAGCTTGGGTTTGTCCGTTGGTGCACATGAGTGATTGATGCATAAGGTTTGTAATTAGGTGTTGGTTATCGTTCGGGCCGTTGAGGTCGCCGAACGATACCGTCGTGATTCTTTGTTGTCTTTGAGTTGGCATCTCCGCTATATTGTTTTGCGACTTTATGCCCCATTGTATCTAGCATTTATATTTTCGGTATGCCGAGCGAGGTATTTCAACCGTGATGTGCGGGGCATGCACGTGTAAATTGTCCTTCTCGTCGGTGACGCGTTTCGAGGACACCGAATTGATTTTGCGAATTGGCTATTGAGACTTTCGGAGTTCGCGCTTGGCCTGGATATCGGGATCAACTCGAGAGACCCATGGGAGATTTTCTGTCGGATGCTTTTTGTGTTGTTACCTTGTTTCCGTTGTTGTGAGTTGCGGGGGCGACATTTCTTTTATAAGAGGTCGGATGTAATACCCGTACTATATTTGACTTCTGATTTCTCCTTCTAAATTCTATCGACTTGCACGTGTTCGTCGATACTTTTGAACTTGTTTGATGTCTCGGTTGTCATCATTCGAATGGTTGTGACTGGTTTTAGATCGACTGTTTGTCATCGTGACCTTTCGAGTTCGGTTCGATTCTTGTGAGCCTTGTTTGGAAGTAACATCTTTCGGTTTCTACCGATTCTTTTAATGTCCGGAGTTGAAGTGGGGACTTGAGTCATTGTTATTGTCATTCGATCATTGTTATTTGATCATTGTTGTTCGATCATTGTTATTTGATCGTTGTTGTTCGATCGTTATTGTTCGAACGGGGTTGTCCGATTGTTGTTGCCTAATCTCGCATCGCGAAGAATTGTCGTTCACCGTTAGTCAATTGTTTGAGTGTGGCCAAGTGGGTCACCGGCGGTGCATTGTGAGACCGTTGCCACGATGTTCGGGGGTGGGTTTCGTTCCTACTCGGGAGTGCACGGTGGTGTCCCGTGATGTAGTTGTGTATCGTACTTCGTCCGTAATTCGTGTAGAAATTGATATTTGTTGCGTGGACTTTTTGGTTTTGTTTGTATTCTACCATGATGTTTTATTTTAAGTTTCGGGACGAAACTTATTTTTAAATTGGATAGAATGTAATGTCCGGTATTCTCGTTTTCCGTTATCTTGAATTGTTTGTGTTTTGACGTCGGATATTTTCTTATTGATGAGAATCAGAATGATTTCTATCGTGATACTCTATTTGTTTCTATCGCAAAGCCGTTTTAGTCGGGTGCAACTTGTTGTAGCGTACGTTTCTTCGATTAAATGTGTGCATGTGATGTGGTATGTGATACGTCGTTAATTTCTCGTTGTTGTTTGAAACATAGTCGGTGGCGTTGCGTTAGTCGTCGTGGGGCGTGTTTTTGCGCCGTATATTCCCTTGCGTTGCTTGTAACGTTTCGCCGTTGGGCACGAATTTTTTTCGGTTCTTGTGTATCTCTTTGAGTTTTCCTGGCGGGATATTGCTTCTCCCTACTTGATTTAAGTTTCGGGACGAAACTTCTTTTAAATAGGGTAGAATGTAATATCCGCAATTTCGGATTTCCGGTAATTTTATTTTTTCGGCGGAAGTCCGTTTCGACGACTCTCTTGGGACCGTCTCATCATTCTGAGAATGATTAATTCTGCACTTTTTGTCATCCGAGTTCGTTTCGGTATCGTTTCTTGAGTTAGAGCTTTTAACGACTTTTCCGCACTTGAGTTCGATTCTTGCGAATCTCGTCCAGCTGTTGTTTCGAGTTTCTCGTAAGTTCATTTAATGTTATTATTCATGTTGCGAGCTTTGGTTTGGTGTTTCGATCGCGTATCGTGATTTTCGGACGTTTTGGGCCATTTTCGTAATTTCCCAAAGTTTTGGGTAATTACTTTCCGTTGTCGAATTTCGAGCCTTCGGGTGGTCGGAATCAGGTGTTCTCTTAGTATTCGGATTCGTATTTACGAGTACTTCGTAACCGTGCTTTCGGTTTACGTTCGTGTCCGAGTTTGGGATTTTCGGACCGTCGGATCGACCGAGTCATGGTGGCGGACACATGCGAACGGCCACAGAAGCAGCGCGCCTGGCCGTGTCTTGCGCCGGGTCGGCCAGGACCAGCAGCTGCCGAGACACGGCCGAGACACCGGCCAGTGGGCCGTTTCTTTGCGCCGTGTCCGTGAGCTATAAATATGGCAGAGCAGCCGGGTTTTTCTTCATTTTTCTCACTCGTTTCTTCCTCTTCCGCGGCTGGAACTTTGATGATCATGGAGGGATGTTGTTAGGGGTTAAAACATGAAGTTTTGAAGTTCATAACATCGATTAATCCTTCCATAACTTGATCCGATCGACCGAATCAAGGCAAGTTTTCTTAAAATATAGTTTTGGGGATTTTGTTCGATTTGTCCGTTTAATCCGTTTTAACTCAGAATATTCATGGATTGATGATTGTTAAGCTATATTATATCTAATTCCTTGTTATTCCACGGTTGGATTGCCACGGATTTGTCGTTTTATTGAGTATTTTATCGACGCCTTGAAGGTGTTCGATAAAATGTCACAAAGAGAATTCGAGCGTTCTACGATTATTCTTCCTCGTATGATCGATGATTTATTGGTTATATGTTGTTAGGGTCGAATTCTTGTGAAGAACTCGAGTCGGAACCCTTCCGTTCGTTGTCTCCTTTGGGGTCCGAGCTTCCCGATCGAACCGTGTTCTTCGGAGCGTTTGGTAGCGGTTATTAAGGCAAGTATCTTATTATACGAATTGTATCTTGTGACTAGTAATTACGTATGATATGTATGATGATTTTGCTTGCCTCCGTAAATATGTTCCGTTTGAGTTGGTTGTGTTTTCCGAAATTTGAAGGCTTTGTGATAATAGTGATATATTGGTATCCGTGTTAGGCGTTGTGCCATTTGTGCAGGATTGCGATGTACATATGAGATGGTTGTACACGTGGTTGTTCAATGTATTGTGTACCGAATGTGTGTTATGTTGGTTAAGAGTCGTTGTGATGATCATGATATTTGTGTTGTTTTGGTTTACATACTTGATTGTATATTTCATTGTAATGTGGAATGGCTTGACATTTAATGATTATGAATTGTGTCGTGTCGATGTGTGTGTGTTCGGTGTAAGTGCAGCGAGGCCTGCGGAGTTCGGTACATGATGTGTACGAACAAAGTGTGTGATCCGGGTAGGGTCGGCGAGAACTGCGGAGTCCGGTACATGGCGTGTACGGACAAGTTGTGTGATCCGGGTAGGGTCAGCGAGGCCTGCGGAGTTCGGTACATGATGTGTACGAACGATGTTGTGGCCGGGTAGGCTCGTTGAGGCCTCGGAGTTCGGTACATGATGTGTACGAGCGGTGTGTGTGGCGGGTAGGGTCCGTTGAGGCCTCGGAGTTCGGTACATGATGTGTACGAACAGTGTGTGGTCGGGTAAGGTCGTCGAGGCCTCGGAGTTCGGTACATGATGTGTACGAACAATGATCGTATAGCGATGATTGTTCGGGTAACATTTTAAATATGGATCTCGGACTCATAATGATATATTATTTAGTATGCTTTGAAACGAGAATCGGGCTAAGGCCCTAATGTTTACGAAAAGGTTTTGTAAATTGGGACTCGAGGTCCAAAAGAATTTCGCTTTAAAAATCCCAGAGATGATGTGTTCCTTTTCAAATATCTCTTATTTGAGTTCGAAATTCTAAAACTTCTGGGAACATTTTGATAATTGATTTCCGTATTAAATTCGTAGTTGCTATTTGCTTGTTACATTTCGTATGGTTTGATACTTGCACTAGTAAAACAGTGGAGTTTTACTAACCCCAGTATTCGGGGGTGGATGTCTGTTTGCGTCCGGTACATGCAGATTCGGGGAGGCGATCCACGGGATTGGCAAAAGAGGATGACGAGCTGCGATACTAATCAAGAGTCGAGAGTTGGTAGAGTTTGGTTGTATTGTTAGAGTTCATTCAGTCTTCCGCTGCATTGTGTTTCGACCCCTGTGTGGGTAATGTTGTTAGTCAGTTCTGTTGATAGAGTTGTGTGACCTCATCGGTCTGTGTGTTTATGTGTAAGTGACCTTAACGGTCTGTATTATTATATTGTTTGACCCTGGCCGGGCAAGCATTTAGTCGTTTATGGATGTTTAGCCTGGTAGATCCTTGTGGAAGGGGTCTACGGCGTGTAATATTCCCATACGGTTTTGGGGGTGTTACAGAATCAACATAATAAGTCTTCGGCAAATCCAACCGACATTACACATATATCCTTATATCGTAACTCAACCGAATACACAAATCTTACTATATTATCTCTATAAATATGATTCGTACTTTAATCCAAGTTGAGTACGTCAACTAGCATCGATATTAATCACACGACATATGTATGTGTATATCTATATACATACATACTTATATATATATATATAGGGGCGCGTTCTATGCAGTACCAATATTAGATGCAGTACTTTACAGTACTAATTTATGCATGAGTTTTGTACTAATTGTTGTTGCCCAAAATATTTATCCGAAGATTAATACTGCTGGAAGACGGACAACAAACAACAATTGCGGGAGCACTTCCGAGAGAAGATAAATAATACAAGATTTGCCGGGTTTGTTAGGCCCGGGCTTGAATGCTCTCGCGAGATGTTATTAATACAAATATTCGTGGATACAAGTATTAATGTGAGAAATCTAAATACAATGAGTGTAAAAAGACTCTGTTAATCCGGCTCTTGAGCGAAGCTTGGTGTTCTTCGTCCCGCCGATAATCTGCTCGAGGAGAAAAGGCCGGGAGAAGTAAGACCGAAAGAAAGCCGTTGCCAAGAGTTGGAGATTAGCCAAGTTCTGTATATTGTTTCTGTATTGTGTGCTCAAATCGTGAGGTTGCAGAAGGAGTGTCCAAGTGCAGGGCGCCTTGCTTATATAGGGGTAGCCGGGTCCTGTCCTGTAGTGGCCGATCGCCTGCCGGCCATTATAATAATCTGCCGATCGCCTGCCGGCCAATATAATAATGTGCCGACCGCCTGCCGGCCAATATTATAATGGGGCGATCTCCTGGGCTGATGGGCTAAAGTCCAAGGAAGATGCTGGCTGTCGGGCTAAAGTCCAAGGAAGAGGCTGGCACAGCTTGGGCGGTCCAATAAGGAGCCATCACGTGTCCGGAGTCAGTCAACATGTGGCCCTACTGACAAGCTTTCGGCGGCCTGTCGGCTGGTGGAGGGAATCTGTCAGGCTTTGGTCAATGGCCCGAGATTCGCGGATCTTGTCTCGGCCCTTGCACGTGGTGCCAGTCTTGAGGCTCGGCCTTCGCCGACTGGGTGTCCGTCGGTGGTGATCGACATGAGCGGTCGTCTCTAGCTGATCATGAGCGGATGGAGATCGCCAATGGTCGGTCACCAAGGGTAGATCGCCAGGTGCCGAGAGACGGTCGGTCGCCAAGGTCGGTCACCGAGTACCGAGAGGCGATCGTCTTGGTGTCGATCGCTCGGCACCGGGATTCCTCCTGGGACCTTCGGTTGGCCAGTCTAGCATGTCCGCTGGGCTAAGGCCAGGGTCGCCTGGTCGCTGGTCGGCAGACTTGCCTTGGTCGCTCGGCAGTAAGTCGGTCGCTCGGCCTCGAAGGCGATCGCTGGTCGGAAGGTAATAAATCTTGACACAACAATTGCCCCCCAGCTTGCTCCTATGTTGAAGACATGGGGCGAGGTGGTTCATGCTGGTGATCGTGTATGGATGAGGACGGGCGATCTGAGCTGACTTAGGACTAGGACTTGGGCTATCATGGTCGATTGGCTTAGCTATCTTTCGGTCTTGTACCTGCAAAAAACAACATTGGCCGATCCCCCATGGAAACTTGGTGGTTTCGCTTTGTTTGAGGAATCGTGCACAGTCGCGGAAATCGATGGACCGACTCCATGACCGTGTCTTGGTGCACGAAGACAATGAGTGTCTCGTGACTCACTTTATTATGAGGGTCCTCTGTTAGGCTGCGCCTCGCCTTGTATTTAAACGAAGGGCGTGCGGTCTCGGTCTAGAGGAGTCCTTGCGCGGGGCAGCGTCGGATGAATCAACTCCACGCCCGCGGCTTGTTAGCTCTGCTTCCACCTCGGCCAGCCATGGAAATGGCCGACCTCGACGGTGTACGTTGAGACGGGGTTGTGGCATGTGTCCACTGATTAATGTTGGAGAGCCCTCCGACTACGCCGGCCTCGTATTTAGACGAGGGCGGGCGATCTCGGCCGAAAGGGACCTTGCATGGCCGAAGCAGCCGGTTCCATCGACTTCCAGGACCATGGCTTTATGATGCGCGGTGGAAGAGATCTTATGCCTTAGTCCGTCATGTTATATGCTGGACTGTAGATGGCGATCGTGTCCACCGGGTTGCTGATGATGTTGCGATCTGGCCGGATGACTGGCGATTGCCGCTCGGCAGCCGATCGCTTTATTCGTAGGTCGGATATCGGCGATCGGCGGGAGCCAGTCCCTTATTTAGAATGTTGGACTGTAGGCGGTGAGCGAGTCCTCCGGCTCTTATGGATAGTAGCGATCGGGCTGGAAGACTGGAGGTCGTCGTACGGGCGCCGACCGATCTACTCCTAGGCTGAGAAGAAGCCTTTGCACAGAAATCTGCGGCTCTAGCCGGAAGGCTGCGTAGGTCGTCGGCGGGGTCTTCGTGAGATGCCCGAACATAGGCGAGAAACCACGAAAACCTCCTAGGATAGCGTAGAGGCGGTCTCATCGCTTACGGGCTCGCCGTTGAGGATGATCATGTCAACCCGGTCGATGTAGTCCGAGTCGGACTCTGTTCTCCTTCCCCGATTTGCATCATGCGATGGCGACCTTACGGCCGGGGCGACCACGGTGGCGAAGTGCTCCGTGAAGACATGCGCCGGCTCGTTAAAGGCCGATGGACCGAGGTGGCAACGAGGTGTACCACCGGTGGGCGAGTCGTCCGGTGTCGGAGGAACATTCGGCACTGGTCGCGTCCGATGCCCCACACCGGTCATGTAGATGTTGAACTTGTGCAGGTGTGTTTGGGGTCCGATCGCCCGGTACGGGTGTCGAGGAGGCGATCTTATCTTTGCCGGGCGAGATCGATGTCGATCGCGGCGCTCGCTCGGCGAGGCGATCGTCCTCACGGCGCTGCCCGGATTGCGAGGCGCCTTCATGTCGTTGAGTTGACGTTGCATTGCGGCAATCTCCGCGGCTCGGCGCTTGCGGATCGGCTTTGGCGCGGGGGCCGAGGCGATCGTGTACCGATCTCGGACCCAGCTTGCCGACCTCGGGAATTTGGCGGCGGGAGCCGAGGCGGGCTGGATCGTCTCGTGAGCCGGGTAGGCCGAGCTCACGGTGACGGATACCAACTCCGTCGTCTCGTAGCCGGGCGGGCGCCCGGTGGCAGTCGGAGTCACCGCCCGGGCGATCAGCAGGTGCCCAGGCTGCCGGCGCCTCTTCTTGCGGGCGAAAGCCTCTGGCGATTGCTCGGCGGTAGTGCCTTGAGCTTCCGCTTGATCTTCGGCGAGAGACCGGCGGTAGCCGGAGGCGCGTCGAGAGCACTCGTCGCTCTGTGGGCGGCGAGCCCCTTGATCTGTTCCTTGGTTCGAACCGATCGAGCGAGAGCTTGGGCCGCCGTCCGAGGACGAGATCGGCGTCTCGGCGCGGCGGCTACCTTCCACCATCGAGTGCGGCTCGGGCCCAGGGACGGAACAGTGCAGCCGGCTGGTCGGCGGCTTTCTTCGACGGAGGCGGAAGACATGTTTTACGAAGGATTTCTTTGAAGTGCGGTAAGTGTCACTTCAAGTATACGCTTAGAAGCAGTGAGTGTTCTTGGGACGGTAGGTATAAAAATCGAGGTTGGATCTCTTTCTTCTAGCGCCAATTGTTGTTGCCCAAAATATTTATCCGAAGATTAATACTGTGGAAGACGGACAACAAACAACAATTGCGGGAGCACTTAGAGAAGTTAAATAATACAAGATTTGGGTTTGTTAGGCCCGGGCTTGAATGCTCTCGCGAGATGTTATTAATACAAATATTCGTGGATACAAGTATTAATGTGAGAAATCTAAATACAATGAGTGTAAAAAGACTCTGTTAATCCGGCTCTTGAGCGAAGCTTGGTGTTCTTCATCCCGCCGATAATCTGCTCGAGGAGAAAAGGCCGGGAGAAGTAAGACCGAAAGAAGGCCGTTGCCAAGAGTTGGAGATTAGCCAAGTTCTGTATATTGTTTCTGAATTGTGTTCTAAAATCGTGAGGTTGCGAAGGAGTGTCCAAGTGCAGGGCGCCTTGCTTATATAGGGGTAGCCGGGTCCTGTCCTGTAGTGGCCGATCGCCTGCCGGCCATTATAATAATCTGCCGATCGCCTGCCGGCCAATATAATAATGTGCCGACCGCCTGCCGGCCAATATTATAATGGGGCGATCTCCTGGGCTGATGGGCTAAAGTCGAGAAGATCTTGTTTGTCGGGCTAAAGTCGAGGAAGAGGCGGCACGGCAGGCGGTCGATAAGGAGCCATCACGTGTCCGAGTCGGTCAACATGTGGCCCTACCGACAAGCTTTCGGCTGTCGGGTGTGGTGGAGGGAATCTGTCAGGCTTTGGTCAATGGCCCGAGATTCGCGGATCTTGTCTCGGCCCTTGCACGTGGTGCCGATCTTGAGGCTCGGCCTTCGCCGACCGGGTGTCCGTCGGAGGTGATAGACATGAGCGGTCGTCTCTAGCTGATCATGAGCGGATGGAGATCGCCAATGGTCGGTCACCAAGGGTAGATCGCCAGGTGCCGAGAGACGGTCGGTCGCCAAGGTCGGTCACCGAGTACCGAGAGGCGATCGTCTTGGTGTCGATCACTCGGCACCGGGATTCCTCCTGGGACCTTCGGTTGGCCAGTCTAGCATGTCCGCTGGGCTAAGGCTGTGGTCGCTGGTCATTGGTCGGCAGACTTGCCTTGGTCGCTCGGCAGTAAGTCGGTCGCTCGGCCTCGAAGGCGATCGCTGGTCGGAAGGTAATAAATCTTGACACAACAATTGCCCCCCAGCTTGCTCCTATGTTGAAGACATGGGGCGAGGTGGTTCATGCTGGTGATCGTGTATGGATGAGGACGGGCGATCTGAGCTGACTTAGGACTAGGACTTGGGCTATCATGGTCGATTGGCTTAGCTATCTTTCGGTCTTGTACTGCAAAAAACAACATTGGCCGATCCCCATGGAAACTTGGTGGTTTCGCTTTGTTTGAGAATCGTGCACGATCGCGGAAATCGATGGACCGACTCCATGGCCGTGTCTTGGTGCACGAAGACAATGAGTGTCTCGTGACTCACTTTATTATGAGGGTCTCTGTTGCGCCTCGCCTTGTATTTAAACGAAGGCGTGCGGTCTCGGTCTAGAGGAGTCCTTGCGCGGGCGGCGTCGGATGAATCAACTCCACGCCCGCGGCTTGTTAGCTCTGCTTCCACCTCGGCCCGGCCATGGAAATGGCCGACCTCGGCGGTGTGCGTTGAGACGGGGTTGTGGCATGTGTCCACTGATTAATGTTGGAGAGCCCTCCGACTACGCCGGCCTCGTATTTAGACGAGGGCGGGCGATCTCGGCCGAAAGGGACCTTGCATGGCCGAAGCAGCCGGTTCCATCGACTTCCAGGACCATGGCTTTATGATGCGCGGTGGAAGCGATCTTATGCCTTAGTCCGTCATGTTATATGCTGGACTGTAGATGGCGATCGTGTCCACCGGGTTGCTGATGATGTTGCGATCTGGCCGGATGACTGGCGATCGCCGCTCGGCAGCCGATCGCTTTATTCGTAGGTCGGATATCGGCGATCGGCGGGAGCCAGTCCCTTATTTAGAATGTTGGACTGTAGGCGGTGAGCGAGTCCTCCGGCTCTTCTGGATAGTAGCGATCGGGCTGGAAGACTGGAGGTCGTCGTACGGGCGCCGACCGATCTACTCCTAGGCTGAGAAGAAGCCTTTGCCTGGACAGGAAATCTGCGGCTCTAGCCCGGAAGGCTGCGTAGGTCGTCGGCAGGGTCTTCGTGAGATGCCTGAACATAGGCGAGAAACCCTGAAAACCTCCTAGGATAGCGTAGAGGGCGGTCTCATCGCTTACGGGCTCGCCGTTGAGGATGATCATGTCAACCCGGTCGATGTAGTCCGAGTCGGACTCCTGTTCTCCTTCCCTGATTTGCATCATGCGATGGCGACCTTCTGGCCGGGCGACCCTGGTGGCGAAGTGCTCCGTGAAGACATGCGCCAGCTCGTTAAAGGAGCCGATGGACCGAGGTGGCAACGAGGTGTACCACCGGTGGGCGAGGTCGTCCAGTGTCAGAGGGAACATTCGGCACCTGGTCGCGTCCGATGCCCCACACCCGGTCATGTAGATGTTGAACTTGTGCAGGTGTGTTTGGGGGTCCGATCGCCCCTGGTACACGGGTGTCTGAGGAGGGGCGATCTTATGCTGCACCGGGGCGAGATCGATGTCGATCGCGAGCGGCTCGCTCGGCAGGGCGATCGTCCTCACGGCGCCTGCCCCGGATTGCAGGAGCGCCTTCATGTCGTTGAGTTGACGTTGCATTGCGGCAATCTCCGCGGCTCGGCTGCTTGCGGATCGGCTTTGGGCGCGGGGGCCGAGGCGATCGTGTACCGATCTCGGACCCAGCTGCCGCCGACCTCGGGAATTTGGCGGCGGGAGCGGCGGGTGGATCGTCTCGTGAGGCCGGGTAGGCCGAGCTCTGGTGACGGATACCAACTCCGTCGTCTCGTAGCCGGGCCGGATCGCCCGGTGGCGAGTCGGGTCCTTGCCCGAGCGATCAGCAGGTGCCCAGGCTGCCAGCGCCTCTTCTTGCGGGCGAAAGCCTCTGGCGGTGCTCGGCCGGTAGTGCCTTGAGCTTCCGCTGATCTTCGGCGAGAGACCGGGGCGGTAGGCGGAGGCGCGTCGAGCACTCCGTCGCTCTGTGGGGCGGCAGGGCCCCTTCGATCTGTTCCTTGGTTCGAACCGATCGAGCGAGAGGCAGGCCGCCGTCGAGGGCGGATCGGCGTCTCGATCATGGCGGCTACCTTCCACCATCGAGTGCGGCTCGGGCCCAGGGCGGAGCAGGGTCAGCCGGTGGTCGGCTTTCTTGACGCGGAGGCGGAAGACATGTTTTACGAAGGATTTCTTTGAAGTGCGGTAAGTGTCACTTCAAGTATACGCCAGAAACAGTGAGTGTTCTTCGGGACGGTAGGTATAAAAATCGAGGGTTGGATCTCTTTCTTCTAGCGCCAATTGTTGTTGCCCAAAATATTTATCCGAAGATTAATACTGCTGGAAGACGGACAACAAACAACAATTGCGGGAGCACTTCCGAGAGAAGATAAATAATACAAGATTTGCCGGGTTTGTTAGGCCCGGGCTTGAATGCTCTCGCGAGATGTTATTAATACAAATATTCGTGGATACAAGTATTAATGTGAGAAATCTAAATACAATGAGTGTAAAAAGACTCTGTTAATCCGGCTCTTGAGCGAAGCTTGGTGTTCTTCATCCCGCCGATAATCTGCTCGAGGAGAAAAGGCCGGGAGAAGTAAGACCGAAAGAAGGCCGTTGCCAAGAGTTGGAGATTAGCCAAGTTCTGTATATTGTTTCTGTATTGTGTGCTCAAATCGTGAGGTTGCAGAAGGAGTGTCCAAGTGCAGGGCGCCTTGCTTATATAGGGGTAGCCGGGTCCTGTCCTGTAGTGGCCGATCGCCTGCCGGCCATTATAATAATCTGCCGATCGCCTGCCGGCCAATATAATAATGTGCCGACCGCCTGCCGGCCAATATTATAATGGGGCGATCTCCTGGGCTGATGGGCTAAAGTCCAAGGAAGATCTTGTTTGTCGGGCTAAAGTCGAGGAAGAGGCGGCACGGCAGGCGGTCGATAAGGAGCCATCACGTGTCCGGAGTCAGTCAACATGTGGCCCTACTGACAAGCTTTCGGCGGCCTGTCGGCTGGTGGAGGGAATCTGTCAGGCTTTGGTCAATGGCCCGAGATTCGCGGATCTTGTCTCGGCCCTTGCACGTGGTGCCAGTCTTGAGGCTCGGCCTTCGCCGACTGGGTGTCCGTCGGTGGTGATCGACATGAGCGGTCGTCTCTAGCTGATCATGAGCGGATGGAGATCGCGAATGGTCGGTCACCAAGGGTAGATCGCCAGGTACCGAGAGACGGTCGGTCGCCAAGGTCGGTCGCCGAGTACCGAGAGGCGATCGTCTTGGTGTCGATCGCTCGGCACCGGGATTCCTCCTGGGACCTTCGGTTGGCCAGTCTAGCATGTCCGCTCGGCTAAGGCCAGGGTCGCCTGGTCGCTGGTCGGCAGACTTGCCTTGGTCGCTCGGCAGTAAGTCGGTCGCTCGGCCTCGAAGGCGATCGCCGGTCGGAAGGTAATAAATCTTGACACAACACTAATTATGCATGAAATATATGCATTTCGTGCATCAAATTTCAATGCATTAATTCTCACAAAAATTTGATGCATATAATCTAATATTTTAATGCACCGATATTTTGATGCATATATTGCATATTTTAATGCATTGAAATTTTGATGCACGAAATGCATATATTTCATGCATAATTAGTACAAAACCCATGCATAAATTAGTACTGTAAAGTACTGCATCTAATATTGGTATCGCATAGAACGCGCCACTATATATATATATATATATATATATATATATACATACGTATACCTTTATACATACATATATTTAACATATAAATATATATAATTCACACACTTCGGCAACAATGATTTCACATAGTTATAATTCGTATATAAAGGTACTTGCCTCAAATCCAAAGCACGCGAAGCAACGGGAAAGCTCGACTGGAAACCCTCGAATCTTCCAACTAGGTCAAAAACACAAGAATAACATAATCACTATAAGATCAATCGCACGGAAGATGCAAAACACATGAAATTCTCAACAAGAATTCGTAGAGACGAAGGATCGAACACTTGGGTCTCAATATTTCCCAAAGAATATCAAGAACATTATCCAAACCCGAATACGTAAGAAATATGAATCAAATCATAAAGAGAGAATCAATACAACTGATTGATGATATACAACAGCACAATTCATGAAGCACAACCCGAATCTTTAAGATTCACAAAATATAAAGGAAGGGTTTACAAGATGATTACCTCGAATCGAAAACGAAGAACACGAATTGATGATGTTAATCAACACCAAGGAAGATGTAAACTTGGAGTTACAGGACTCCAAAATCGCCCCTAGATCGCCCACAAATCGCCTCAGCCGCGGAGGAGTGAAGAAAGGGTGAAAAATGACGAACACGGTCAACCCTCAGTATATAAATACTTGCGCATGAGTTACGTACGTTAACCAAGAAGAATAACGTACGTTACCTGTATTACGTACGTAATGTATCAAAGATTACGTACGTAATCGATAACCAGACCCTTCTGTCCAAAATAGCGAAGACCCTTACGTACGTAAAGGGAAGGTCATAACATACGTAAGTCGCATGATGATAACGTACATTATGCTTATAGCATAGCGTACGTAAGTCACTTAGTAGTTCCAGAACTGCTAAGTTCAGCTCGTCGCGTACGAGCGCTACGAAACCGCGAAACGACAATTACAACACAAACGAGGACATGCATACGAAGAGTGCAGAACGACGGATTCAAGCATTAAAAGAAAGTACGATTCCGACAACCCGAATGTTCGGAATACGATAATAGAAGTAATCACTCCCAAACTTTGGGAAATTACGAAACGGCCCAAAACGTCCGTAAATCACGATATGACATCAAGCAACCAAACCGAAGCTCACAACACGCATAATAAAGCTCAACGGACTTATAGGAAACACAAAACCATAGTTTCGAACCATCATCACACGAAATGAACCAAATAGCGGGAAAAGTCGCTCAAAACACGGATTCGGGTAAAACAGCCCCGGAAAAACTCAGATGACCAAACACGCAGAACGAAACATTATCAAAATGTCAAAACACCCGCAAGTGAGCTTCTGGAAACCAGAAAGATTCCATAAATAAAAAAGTACCGAACGAGAAAATCACGGGTATTACATTCTACCCTCCTTAAAAGAAGTTTCGTCCCGAAACTTAAAATAGAGAGCGATGGAACAATAGTTTCAAACAAAATTTGCAAGAATCAAATTCGGATATGGAAAGGTCACAATAATCCACGAGATTTAGCAAAACAGCTCCGAAATTCATTCGGAGGACGGTAGGCTAAGTAAAACAAGGTAGTTTAAAATCGTCGAGGGGGTCACAATTGAATTACCAACAATGAAAGGTCACACAATACTGAAAATATCAAGAAAAGTACGGGTAATACATTCCCACATACTAAAAAGATATTACGACCCCGAAACTTAGAACAACAAGAGTTGGAAAGGTAAAGCAATGAAACGAAAAAAGATCGAAGTCATGATTGTTTGAAACAGCAACGATTAAGACATAGTACAAAATCATCATTCTCCCATGCTAGGATCTTCAGAAGGGAACATAGGGTTTCGGGACACTTTTCGGTCACTAGCCCTGCTCTCTCTTAGGGCGGCATTCTTTGCCAATTCGGAAACTGTCTCATAGTGTTTCTCCCGATGACCTTCACACCCGCACCGGTAACAAGTCAAGAGTGGAGAGGGACAATTTGCACGAACATGTCCCTGACAGTTACAGTTGAAACATCTTCTCTTCTTACCGAGAATCAACAATGTTGGTTTGGGATTTCCAGCGCTCACTCCCGACTGCGAAGACGATGCCTTCGAACGACGTGAGGGCTTGGGTGCCTTAGTCTCTTCACCGCCCAGAAATTTTCTTGATGTCCTCGGTCTCTTTGCTTCGCTCGTGGGCTCGATCACTGAGGAGATTTCATAGGATATCGTTTGATCTTGATACTCTTTCACTGTAGCATGGATAGTTGTCGTACGAACCACCTTGTCGCTTCCACTTCCATCATCACTTACGTCCGCCAAGGCTCGACATACTAATACAGATAGTACCGTTCAGCATTATCAAATAATCAGTCGTACAGTATACCACAATTATCAACACAAGGTTTAGTTAACATCTATAGAATAACGTAAAGCGTAAAGTTTTCTGAAGTCAATCCCGAGTCCTTCAACGAGGACGATCATTATATGCATGCACTTAATGAAAACAAATTTTTGAAAAAGAGAGCGAGTCACGTTAATACTGTCCTTTATTTGGAAGAGG
Source organism: Orobanche coerulescens (assembly GCA_033398695.1). NCBI lineage: Eukaryota > Viridiplantae > Streptophyta > Magnoliopsida > Lamiales > Orobanchaceae > Orobanche > Orobanche coerulescens. The sequence goes on along the minus strand of CM065818.1, from coordinate 88,119,120 downwards.
GAGTTTATACAACGAGTTTAAAAATTATTTTCGAGTAGTGTATAAAATAAAATTGAAAGTTGAACCGTAACTAATTTGAAATATTTCAAGTGTTGAGTTCCAAATACCACAATTTGAAAATATTTCCTCTTCTACCAAAACGTCTAATCGAAAGGATTTTTCACCGAAATACGTGACCATTTGAAATGACTACATTAAATCATGGGTTTTCACAATATTATAAAATTTCGTAGCACCACTTTAAAATGTCTGTGACATTACAGCACCGTGGGCCCCGCACCGGAACCCACCAGGCTAAAAAAACATTTTTAAAACATTCAAAATGCCAAAAGGCCGATGACGGTAGTATTTTCAAATAATCACAGAAGTCATTTATAAAATATCAAATACCGTTATAAGAATACCGTCAAAACATGCAAGACCAAAATGTCAAACTCGGTTTAGGGAATCGGTTTTACAAAATAAAATTCAGTTTGCAAGATACCAAAAGCCATTTCAAAATACTCACGCGGCGGATAAAATTAACACTCAAAGATTTATTGTAATAAAATGTAGAAATTGGCAAGTACACTCGACTTCCGAAGCATACTACATAATCATTCTCAATCGGACCGTATACGCATGTTATATCCTACAACAATAATATCACCAACAAGTTCCAACCCCTTATTCGCATTAAACACATTAGCACGATATAATCAAATACGTATATAAGGGGACTTACGATCGGGAGGCTTACCATCATGTATTGCCTGAAGATGATGTCGGAACCACGATACTAATCACAACTCTGACGCGCGCGACTTACACAGGACATGGACTTGACCCAACGGCCTAGGTTTTTCGCAACCCTAAGCTCTGATACCATATCTGTAACACCCCCAGAATACGACCGGGAATGTCACATGCTGTAGAACCTTCTCAAAAGGATCTACCAGGCTAAATTCCAATAGACTACTCAAAGATTGACCGACCGGGGTCAATGTAATTACAAAGCAGACCGACAATGTCATTAAACAATTCAGAACTAATAACATTCACATCTCAATGACAATAATAAACTTGAATACAGAAAGAAATGACAACTCAAATTAATAAATAAAAACTACACCCATGCAAGGGTGAATACTCGACCAAAATGAAAATAAAAGAAAAAGACTCTGACTCTTGTGTGATTAGTGTAATATCCGCAATTTTCGATTTCCGGTAATTTCTTTTTTTTCGGCGGAAGTCTGTTTTGACGACTCGCATGTCCGTTTCGTCATTCTGAGAATGATTAATTCTACACTTTTTGACATCCGAGTTCGTTTCGGTGTCGTTTCGTTGAGTTCTGTGCTTTTTAGCGACTTTTCCGCACTTGAGTTCGATTCTTGCGAATCTCGTCCGAAACTGTTGTTTCGAGTTTCCCGCAAGTCCGTTTAACTTTGTTAGACGTGTTGTGAACTTCGGTTTGGTTATTCGATCACGTATCGTGATTTCCGGGCGTTTTGGGCCATTTTGTAATTTCTTGAAAGTTACAGGTATCCGTATCTGTAATTGTTGTCTCGACCCGTTTCTTGGTCGCGTATGACTAATTATGGTATTACGCTTTCATTTCGAGTCGTTTATGTTGTCCGCGAACTTTTCGTCGTGTTCGTTCCGTACGTTTTCGGAAATCGGGTCGTCGAGCCACAGCGGTTCGGGGCCGGACGGTTGCGGATGGCCGGACGATTGCGGGCACCGGCCGGGCGGTGCGCGAGGCGGCGTAAGCGCCTTCTGGCCGGAAGGCTGCGCTAACCGGCAGTGTAGCGCCTGTGCCGGGTGGCTAGCGTCTGTATTGGGCACAGGCGATGGGGTTTACGAGGTTACGGACTCGGTCGAGATCGGCGAGTAGCGCACGCTTCTGGCGTAGCGCGCTAGTCGGCGGCGTAAGCGCACGCTGTCGGCCGGCTAGCGTCGTTACTGGCGGGCGATTCGATCCGATGGCTCTTTGGGCCAGTCGGCTAAGCGCGCAGTATCCGGCCGTAGCGCACGCTAGCGGGAGTTGGGTCGGCAGGTTCGGTCGGTAGGGTTGGTCGGTGATGCCGGGTCGTGTGGGCCCTGGCGAGGTACTCGGCCGTCTGCCGATAAGCGCACGCTAGTCCGGAAGGCTAGCGCACGCTAAGTGCCCAATATAAATATGGTGGCGATCACATTTCACTTCGTTTTTCATTTCCTTCCTTCTCCATCCGCGAGTGGCGATTCATGGGCGACGAAGCCATGTTGTTTAACAACAAATCCATGAAGTCCTTGAGTTCATATCATCAATCGATCGTCCGTTATCAACCTTTGATTCAGCGAATCAAGGTAATCTTCCTTAGAACCCTAATTTCGTGAATTTGGGGATTTTTGCATTTTCGTCCGATTCGTTCCGTGTTGTTGATTAATTCATGATGGGTATGATTAATCTTGATAGTATTCTTGTGTTTAACATCATTTAATCCATTGTTCTTCGTCGAATCGAAGTATATTTCTTGATTTCCTTGAATGGACTTTTTGGGGATTTGTCCCGATCTCGTTTTCATCCGTTTTGATGGATCGATTATGGTTAAATGATGTTGTTAAACATATTCTATGGATTGTATATCCATATTTCAACTTGGAATTCCGTTTTGGGTTTTGGAACGAATCGTGTTCTTGGCCGTTTTGGGAAATCGTGAACTTTCGTCATTCGTTCTTTGAATTCAACGGCTTTGAGTCGTGTTATGGAATTCATTTCATTGTTATTATTTGTCCTTCGTAGTTTATGAACGTGAGTTGGCGTTCGGTGGAGTCGGCGGGTTCGTAGTCGGTTCGGGCCAACCTACTTGGTCGATTCTCGCGTTGTTCTTATTCGAGGCAAGTACCTTGTCCATACATTTCTTGTTTCGCGGATATGATGATTGGTGATCGTCTTGGTTTGTTTGTTTGTTTGAAATGAGTTTTCAAAAGATTTGGTTAGCCTCGTTAAAGGCCCCTTTCAAAACCGTGTGTGTTTTGTGATTGGTGTGGTTCGTGAATAACTATGTGAATTCTATGTATATGCTTGGTGTTCATGTTGCACTTGGTATTGTGTGTGGGCGTATATTATTTCATTTCGGTGCGTTGTGAATTGACGTGGTGTTTTGCTAAGTGTTTGATTCCTGCAGGCGAATTGTTTGAATATCCTTGATGTGATATGTTATTTGTGTGAATGTGTGGATATGGTTGAAGGTCTACGGTGGCACATGGCATGTGATCATGTGGCCGAGGATGCAACAAGTGATTGATCCAACCGTGAGAGCACGAGATAATCTACGGTGGCACATGGCATGTGATCATGTGGCGAGGATGCAACAAGCGATTGATCCAACCGTGAGATGTGTGTGATTTGTTTCGCTAGCCGGCTCGGGAGGGTCCTTCGAGGCCTCGAGTGGGATGTCGGTGGTATCGTCCGGTCTGGCGATGCGCGTGCGTGATTATGTTTCGTTGATTTTACATCCGTTGAGGACACGTGATGTTGGGCTCGACCACCGTAAATTGTTGGTGATTTCCTATTTGCGAAAACAAAACCTTTGAAATTTGTGACCACTATTGATTTTGGAAAGAGAAGGATTTTATAATCCTAAATTGTTTTCTATTAAAACTCTCGATGGCATTTTAAAAGCTGTTTTGTAAATTGTTTCCCTTATTTGCGATCTTTCGGTTTTGGAAATGTTTACCCAAACTCTTGCCTCGGGAAGTACTTTTCTTTACGTTTGGATCTTTGAGGATTCTGATTATCATTGTTCTTGGAACTTGTATTGTATGGCTCGTATTTTTGCACTTGTACTTGCACTAGCAAAGCGGTGGAGTTTTGCTAACCCCAGTATTCGGGGTGGATGTCAATTTTTGCATTCGGGTTTTGGAGCATAACACAGGGTCGGCACGAAGGATGATGAAAGATGAACGATACTAATCACACGAGGATCTGTTGACGTCGTTTTGGTCTAGTTGTATTTTCTTTTCATTGCAAGATCTTTTCCCCGTTATGCGGGAGTTTATTGTATTTTGACCCCTGCGTGGGTATGTGTTTGGAATTGAGTTGTATGTATTTGTTGAAAGACCAAATCGGTCTCTTGAGTCATTTAGCCTTAAAGGCGAGGTTTAGATGTTTGATTTTAGTTATCGGCTGGTAGATCCTCGAGGAGAGGGTCTACGGCGTGTAATATCCCCGAGCGGATTTGGGGGTGTTACATAAATGGTATCGGAGCTTAGGTTGTGGAAACCTAGGTGCCGGGTCGATGGTGTCTATCGAGTTTTTGTCTCGTCGGATTTTATCCGGAGTCGTGTCGCGACGCCGTCGTTCGAGTTTGTTGGTCGTGATTAGTATCGTGGGGCGATCATCATCTTCGTGCGACACTGTCGTAAGTCTCCCTTCTTTGTGTTGTGCCTCGTGTGACACGAGCTATTTTTATGATTTATTTGCTAAGTGACGGAATCCTCTTATGGATTTTGATTTCTTGATACGTGACTATTTGACTCTCATATTTCTTTCATGTGAGGAGTAGTTCTTTGGATTGTGCATGTTGGACTCTATTTCTTTTTTCCATTGCGTGAGTTCCTTTGTGATAGCTTTCGGTATCTTACCGATGAATTTTATTTCGAAAATCGATTCCTTTAACCGAGTTGTTGGCCTTGACCGTTTTGACGGTAGTTGGGTGTTTTCAAATGATTTTGTGAGTTTTGATAAGTACTACCGTCATCGACCTTTGGGCATTCTTGTAATTGGTTTTTAGCACGGTGGGTTCGTAGCGGGACCCACGGCGCTATATTGTTCCTTGTAATTACTCGAAAATTTTGGGGCATTCTAACCCATTGAATTATTTTTGAAAACCTTGAGTATCTTAGAAAATTAAAATTCGAGACGTACTTTTAAAACGAATTATTTTCTTGCGGTGTTTTCAAGGTGTTTTCTAATGCCGCAATACATTTCAAAAATTTTCCGATTGAGGACCAAAAATATTTTTGAGATATTTTCAAATGCAGTTGCTTAGACCCAAGGGTCGAATATTTTTGAAAGTTTTTCACTAAAGGAAAGGTGTCCTCATTTTTGTTCAAACGCAAGATGATTTTCAAAGTCTCGATAATGGTGTTTGCACTACTTTTTGTAAAATGATACTCAAGATCAATTGTTGTTTCCAAAGCTGTTTTCAAAAGGTGGTTCTCGTTTTAAAACCTATCATTCTGTTTGCGGACCGAAAATGCGTGTATGGTTTTCGAACTTTCGTTACGGTGTCAACCCCGAATTGTGATTGAATTGGTGGCGTGAGTGTCGAGTCGTCGCCACGCATATGTTTTGTTGGCCCTCTGTGAGAGGTGTGAATCGGTGTTCTTGTTATCGCCTCGTGGCGATTTGCGTATTGTCGCACTAGTGTGGGTTGTTAAAGCACGGATTTTTATGCGTTATACACATGGGTGATTGTTTCATGATGTTTGTGATTGTGTGATGGTTGTCGTTCGGGATGTTGTAATCTTGAATGATGCCGTTGTTGTTGTGATTTTTGTATGCGTTGATATGTTATCTTTGAGTTGGCATCTCCGGTATGTTGTTTTGCGGTGTTTTAATCCATTGTATCGGCGATTGTATTTTCGGTATGCAGCCGAGGTGTTTCAACCGTGGTGTGCGGGGGCATGCACGTACCAATTATCTTTCTCGTCACAGGATCTAGTTTTGCGAGTTGGGTTCCGAGTCTTTCGGGGCGCGAACTTCACGAGATATCGAATCGGCTTTGAGAGGCCTTTGAAGGATGTTTCGTCGGTTGCTTGTTGTGTCGTCACCTTGATTTTCTTTGTTGTGAGTTGCGGGGCGACCTTCTTTTATAAGAGGTCGAATGTAGTACCCGTGTTGTTTTTAGACTTCGTATTTTCTCTTTCTCGATCTATCGATTCGCTCGTGTTCGTTGATCTGTATCGAACTTGTTTTGTATTTCGGGTTCATCATTCGAGCAGTGTGATCTTGTTTTGGGTCAATCTGGTTATCATTTGTCACTTTCCGAATTCGGTTCGATTCTTGTGAACCTTGTTCGGAAGTAACATCTTTAGTTCTACTAGTTCTTTTATTCGAAGTGGACTGGATCTTGAACTTTTACATTTTCGACTCTGTCGACTCGTTTATGTTCGTTGACATTTCTGAGCTTGTCCTGCTCCTTGCTTTTGTTGATCGAACGAGTGTGGTATTATTTCGGAATAACTCGTTTGTCGTTGTGACTTTTCTATTGCTATTACCTTTCATGTGGATCTTATGTGAATGCATACGTTGTTGTTTTCACCGGATCATATATTGTCTCGAGTCGAGATGTGAACCTTCGAGTTGTTGTTTGAACTTTATTGTTCTTTGTGATTCGAACATGATTCTTCGATCTTTGTTGTCTCGATCGTTGTGGTTTGATCGTTTGATTGTTCGGTTTATATTGACCTCGTTCCGTGATTGGCGAACATTCAGGCTCCTTCGTAATTCCCTTCAGTTCGGGAAATTAGTTTCGTTTTCGATCTTCCAGCCCTTAGGCGGTGGGATTTCGTATTTGTTCAGCGGTTGACTCGCGTTTTGATTGATGTACCGTTGGGTTGGTCAATCATATTGATTTTCGTTCGTTGTGTTTTGCGATTGTCGGATAATTGACTTGGCTATATTATCCGTTTGATGACGTTTGTCACTTGTTGGTTTTTATTATATCCCTAACGGCGACGTTGTGTTGGTCGCCGTGGAGCGTGTTTTCACGCCGTATACTCCTTTGCGTTGTTTGTAACATTTCGCCGTTGGGCGTTAGTTACGCATTCTTGTGTATCTCGTTGAGTTTTTCCTGGCGGAATATTTCTTCTCCCTACTTGTTTTAAGTTTCGGGACGAAACTTCTTTTAAGGAGGGTAGAATGTAATATCCGCAATTTTCGATTTCCGGTAATTTCTTTTTTGGCGGAAGTCTGTTTTGACGACTTCGCTCATGTCCGTTTCGTCATTCCGAGAATGATTAATTCTACACTTTTGGCATCCGAGTTCGTTTCGGTGTCGTTTCGTTGAGTTACGTGCTTTTTAGCGACTTTTCCGCACTTGAGTTCGATTCTTGCGAATCTCGTCAAAGCTGTTGTTTCGAGTTTCCCGCAAGTCCGTTTAACTTTGTTAGACGTGTTGTGAACCGGTTTGGTTATTCGATCACGTATCGTGATTTAGAGCGTTTTGGGCCATTTTGTAATTTCTTGAAAGTTACGGGTATCCGTATCTGTAATTGTTGTCTCGACCCGTTTCTTGGTCGCGTATGACTAATTATGGTATTACGCTTTCATTTAGTCGTTTATGTTGTCCGCGAACTTTTCGCGTGTTCGTTAAAACGCGTTTTGAAATCGGGTCGTCGAGCCACTGGCGGTTCTGGGATGGCCAGGACGGTTGCGGATGGCGGACGATTGCAGGCACCGGCCGGACGGTGCGGCGAACCGGCGTAGCGCACGCCTTCGGCCGGAAGGCTGCTTCTAACCGGCAGTGTAGCGCCTGTGGCCAGGTAACTGGCCAGCGTCTGTGCTCGGGCACAGCGATGGGGTTTCGAGGTTATGGACTCGGTCAGATCGGCGAGTAGCGCACGCTACGCCGGCGTAGCGCGCTAGTCGGCGGCGTAGCACACGCAGCGTCGGCCGGCTAGCGTCGTTACTGGCAGGCGATTCGATCCGATGGCTCTGGGCCAATTAAGCAGCGCGAGTATCCGGCCGTAGCGCATGCTAGCGGGAGTTAGGTCGGCAGTTCGGTCGGCGAGGGTTGGTCGGTGATGCCGGTCGTGTGGGCCACTGGCCGAGGTACTCGGCCGATACCTGGCCGATAAGCGCACGCTAGTCGGGAAGGCTAGCGCACGCTAAGGTGCCCGATATAAATATGGTGGCGGTCACATTTCACCGTTTTCATTTCCTTCCTTCTCCATCCGCGAGTGGCGATTCATGGGCGAAGCCATGTTGTTTAACAACAAATCCATGAAGTCCTTGAGTTCATATCATCAATCGATAAATCTGTTATCAACCTTTGATTCAATGAATCAAGGTAATCTTCCTTAGAACCCTAATTTCGTGAATTTGGGGATTTTTGCATTTTCGTCCGATTCGTTCCGTGTTGTTGATTAATTCATGATGGGTATGATTAATCTTGATAGTACTCTTGTGTTTAACATCATTTAATCCATTGTTCTTCGTCGAATCGAAGTATATTTCTTGATTTCCTTCGAATTGACTTTTTGGGGGATTTGTCCCCGATCTCGTTTTTCATCCGTTTTCGATGGATCGATTATGGTTAAATGATGTTGTTAAACATATTCTATGGATTGTATATCCATATTTCAACTTGGAATTCCGTTTTCGGTTTTTGACTGAACGAATCGTGTTCTTGGCCGTTTTGGGGGAAATCCGTGAACTTTCGTCATTCGTTCTTTGAATTCAACGGCTTTGAGTCGTGTTATGGAATCCATTTCATTTTTATTATTTGTCCTTCGTAGTTTATGAACGTGAGTTGGCGTTCGGTGGAGTCGGCGGGTTCGTAGTCGGTTCGGGCCAACCTACTTCGGTCGATTCTCCGCGTTGTTCTTATTCGAGGCAAGTACCTTGTCCATACATTTCTTGTTTCGCGGATATGATGATTGGTGATCGTCTTGGTTTGTTTGTTTGTTTGAAATGAGTTTTCAAAAGATTTGGTTAGCCTCATTAAAGGCCCCTTTCAAAACCGTGTGTGTTTTGTGATTGGTGTGGTTCGTGAATAACTATGTGAATTCTATGTATATGCTTGGTGTTCATGTTGCACTTGGTATTGTGTGTGGGCGTATATTATTTCATTTCGGTTCGTTGTGAATTGACGTGGTGTTTTGCTAAGTGTTTGATGCCTCTGGGCGAATTGTTTGAATATCCTTGATGTGATATGTTATTTGTGTGAATGTGTGGATATGGTTGAAGGTCTACGGTGGCACATGGCATGTGATCATGTGGCCAGGATGCAACAAGTGATTGATCCAACCGTGAGAGCCTGAGATAATCTACGGTGGCACATGGCATGTGATCATGTGGCGGGATGAAACAAGCGATTGATCCAACCGTGAGATGTGTGTGATTTGTTTCGCTAGCGGCTCGGGAGGGTCCTTCGAGGCCTCGAGTGGGATGTCGGTGGTATCGTCCGGTCCTAGCGATGCGCGTGCGTGATTATGTTTCGTTGATTTTACGTCCGTTGAGGACACGTGATGTTGGGCTCGACCGTAAATTGTTGGTGATTTCCTATTTGCGAAAACAAAACCTTTGATTTTGTGACCACTATTGATTTTTGGAAAGAGAAGGATTTTATAATCCTAAATTGTTTTCTATTAAAACTCTCGATGGCATTTTAAACTGTTTTGTAAATTGTTTCCCTTATTTGCGATCTTTTGGTTTTGGAAATGTTTACCCAAACTCTTGCCTCGGGAAGTACTTTTCTTTACGTTTGGATCTTTGAGGATTCTGATTATCATTGTTCTTGGAACTTGTATTGTATGGCTCGTATTTTTGCACTTGTACTTGCACTAGCAAAACGGTGGAGTTTGCTAACCCCGAGTATTCGGGGTGGATGTCTATTTTGCATTCGGGTTTTGGAGCATAACACAGGGTCGGCACGAAGGATGATGAAAGATGAACGATACTAATCACACGAGGATCTGTTGACGTCGTTTTGGTCTAGTTGTATTTTCTTTTCCGCTGCAGTATCTTTTCCCCGTTGTACGGGAGTTTATTGTATTTTGACCCCTGCGTGGGTATGTGTTTGGAATTGAGTTGTATGTATTTGTTGAAAGACCAAATCGGTCTACTGAGTCATTTTAGCCTTAAAGGCGAGGTTTAGATGTTTGATTTTAGTTATCAGCCTGGTAGATCCTCGAGGAGAGGGTCTACGGCGTGTAATATCCCTGAGCGGATTTGGGGGTGTTACAATTAGCATCGTCGTCTTTCATCTCCTTCCAAGCCAATCCCGTGACCGCTCCCGAGCTGCCAAAACCTGAGTGCATAACAGGCACCTACCCCCCAAAAACTCGGGGGTTAGCAAACTGGAATTTTGTTAGTGCAAGTACATAATATACAAGATATACGAACAATAATAACACAAAACTCAACAGCAGCGAAGCCTTAATACAAACCACACATTCCCATAGTCAACACAGAATAGCACTCGCATACACAAGGTGAAAGATAATCACATAGTCATATTCTCTTTACGGAACATAAAACCAATGAAACTTTTAACGAGTCCAAGGAGTCGAAAGATCTAGTTTGAAAATCCCCTCTTATAAAGGAAAAGCATTTTGATAAGATAATTTGAAAACGTTATTATTGACTCAGGCCGCCCTGGGGTTTTGAAAATCGAATGGGAATAATTTTAGAAAATAACTTCAAAAGATCTCGGGTCATCGACCCAGCATGTAGAAAACAATTTGCAAGAAAACCATTACAACGTTATTCGGGGTCCTCGACCCAATTTATAAAACACTATCACGAGCGAAACATTACAACATCTTACGGGGTTCTCGGCCCAATCCAAATAATATCATCATGAGACCAAATCTCAACATCCCACGGGGTCCTCGACCCAATACACAGAATAATCATCACAGTACAATCAAAGGCACAACCTCTCATTCGACAAATCCTGCTCAAGACCCCCGATTAATTAACCCTCGGAGATCTCGTCAAATATCCTTGGTTAATTAACCCTGATACCAACATTGAAAACAAGTTGAAACAAACTTTCAGAAATACGAACCGCGGTCTATATCAAGACCAACATTTTAAAGCGAGTTTGAAGAACTTAGAATTATGAAAATCGTTCGGTAATGGGGTCTTAGCTATCACTCAAATATCCATAACCAATAAGCTAGCCAAGCGCCTCCCTTGCACACCTGTGCACCGGCGTTCACTCCACTATGTTGGCCGCCCCTTGAACATGTCACCGCGCCGGCCATCTGTAACACCCCCAGAATCAAACCGGGAATATTACACGCCGCAGACCCTCTCCGTGAGGATCCACCAGGCTAGACATCAAAACTACACAATAAATTACATACCGACACGATAAAATACAAACTCCGTAGACCAACTTGGTCTTTCGTCACTAACATACAAGTCAAAAATACACATTTCCATCTCGACTCATACCCGTACAAGGGTAAAATACACTCACAAACCAAAAGTACGACAGAAGAAAGACCACACACAAACTCGGACTGACTGTATCCAACACTGGCCTTCGTATGATTAGTATCGTCGCCTTCCATCATCCTTCGCGCCGATCCTGTGTTTTGCTCCCAAACTGCATGTACACGGATGCAAAACAGACATCCACCCCCGAATACTCGGGAGTTAGCAAAACTCCACTGTTTTGCTAGTACAAGTATAAAGTGCAAATACGAGCCATACAAAACACATTCCGAGAATACAACAAAAGACTTCGAGCTTTTTGATAATTAAAATAGTTCAAGTCTTGAAAGTAAAAACCAAAACAAGAAAGCACTTTGAAAACATTTTCAAATCTCGGGAGTTTTCGAAAACATGTGCGATAGTAAAGTTCTTAATTCTTCAAAAGCCACTTAGGGTCACCGCCCAATATTCATTTTCCAAAAATGCAAATCCGATTAACAAAACACGGGGTTCACAACCCAATTCATTCCGATCACAAAACCACGGGGTCCACGACCCAACCATTTCGATCACCAACACAGGGTCCACGACCCGTTCATTCACTTCAATTCACTTCCCAAAAATACATTACACATAACACATTATTTTTATGCCATTTTAGCCAAACACCAAGACTCGATATATAATGTCTCTCGACTCCGAGCAACAAGCATTGTGATACTCCGGACATATCACAATTAATCAACAGTACAAACACTCTGGCAATTCTCGCGACCCGGTCCAGCCCTCCGGTCCCGCCGTAAGGCCACCAAGTCCCTGTGTGCCCCGTCGAGCAATCCCCAGGTGAGAATGCCCACTCGAAGTAACTCTCGCGACCCGGTCCATCCGCTAAGCCACCAGGTCCCCGTGTGACCCCGTCGAGTCAATCCCCGAGTGAGAGTACCCGAGACAAACCTTACAACTCTCATCAATTCACATTTCCAAAACCGCAATCCTTAAGAGTCAATCACAATATATATAGTCGAGGTATTTTGCTAAAATGGCCATATTATCCAACACATACCCACGACCCAAAATTTATACTATCCATAAAGAAACACACTTATCTCAACAACATCGAACGACACAATCCGTATCACACAACTCATGTAACCACAGCCCCTTCCTTGACCCTTTTTTTATGACCAACAGTCGAAGATGACTCGCAAATAGCTTAGTCACATAATCAGAGTCATAACGCGTAAAATTTCCATTAGCGATGACGCGAGTTTACATGTGTCAAAAAGTGGCAGTCATAATCTTTTAAAATTTATTGATATCTTTTCATTCCCCCTATATTCCCTCCTACTCCACTTATCAATTCATTCCCTCCTATTCCCGCTCAACACAAGAAACACACTCAAACACACACACTTAACCCAAATCTCACAAATCTCTCACAAACATCAGTCGATTCATCACTCAAATCACTCAAATCTCTCAAACACACACACTTAGTCGATTCACCCCCAAATCTCACACACATAAGTTGAACCTCTAGAATAAAGGAGAAAGCCACTTGAAAGGAGCTAAACTTTCTCTATCTATTTTATCAATGGCGACCACCGTTCTCCTCCGATCTCTCCGCCGTAGTGAATTTTCATCGGCTCCTATTTCGCATTCAAAAGAGTCATATCTCGCAGCTAAACTTTCTCTTCACCATGGTAAAGGAGAAAGCCACTTGAGCAGCTAAACTTTCTCTTGCAAGCGTTTGGTAAAGTTTGAGTGTGTTGAGTCATATCTCGCGATTCCTTCTGCGACCGGCGTATCTTCACCATTACTCGGCAGAACCAGAGCCCTCTTGTGTCTCTCTCCTCGCACTACGCCGACTCCTATCTCCAACCGGCCAAAATTCTTGTAAAGGTTGCTTTGATCCACTTTATGTTTTTATTTGGACATTTTAATCATTCCGTTATTGATGCCTTTGCCGCATCATGAACTTCTAGATAAAGTGTTTAAGCTGTTTGATAAAAGTCTGAACGAACTTTTTTTTCTTTTTTTCTCATACTCCGATTTGGGGGACTGGGAGGTGGTTGTTGGTCGGCGGAATATTGAGGAACTTACGCATTTGATTTATTAGATCTTGTTGTTCTTATATTTATGGTGAAAAGATGAACTGTATATATTTGTGTTTAATGAGAGATGATGTCCTGCTTGTGGGATATGTTTCTATCGCTTTCTTGTCTTTATTATCTATCTTCATTTCTATGACATGAAGTAGCCCTTCTCTTTCTTTTATTTAAAGGATTTGTAACGGGCCACTCGGTTACATAAGTAAGCAATGAGAACTTTATGCGTAAGAGAAAATGGTCATTTATTCATTTAGCATATAGGAGTGTTTGTAAACTCCAAAGAGAAGTGTTTCCCATTTTAGCCGGAAAAATATGTGCACTTGTAGCTAAAACATATGAGTATTTTTAAGCCAGAAACCGACCCAACCTTCCAACATATAGTCTTAAAGAAGTTATAAAAGATTAAATATGATTGACAAATGTAATGCGAGAACTAGAAAACTTGAGTCCATAGGAAAACTTAACGGTGGTGTCTCAAGAGGCACAAGTCATATGGGTAGACAAAAGAGATATGCACATGAAGACAAACCGACTTCACTTTTTGTTGTTCCTTAGTTTGTCATAGAAAAATAAACACAAGATAACCTTGTCATGAGTTTGATCAACATTTTCAAAGCTCGCCCAATTTTAAAGCACAACATACAAAAGTATAGCGTGTCCCACCGGCACTGGGCCTTGTTTTACGATGCTTTTGTGTTACAATTGGAGTCCACTTCGTAGCATTCCACCACCAACTCTTGCAGGATCAAATATATTAGAGTTTGAAAACTTGAACACTACCTAATTCAAGTAATTATCAATATACGTCTCTTCCACTGGAATATGAACCTAAAAAGAGATGCTTATTCTTCATTCCATCATCCGATATGTGACTTACAAAGAAATATTGCGGTCGGGTTCGTTTGATATGCAAAGCTAATAAATTTTTATTCGATCATATATAAAAAATGAAAGATTCAAGTTTGATCATCTTTTTGTAGTGTTATTTTTTGGGAAAGTCTTCCATCCAACAACAAAAGAAGAACTGGGAACTGACCACTGGACGTTTCTTCACACTCTATTGCTCAGGTTTTCTCTTTTCTCCTTAATTCTATTCTATTTTTTTCTTTTGAGATCTTAGTTATTTTGGCATATGTATATCCTTGAACCGAGCTGGTCTTAGTGACTCTTCCTTCCCGTGAAAAAATGGAGTTATTTCGGCAATGGTGTCGTCCCGTTGCGGCATGATCTATCCCTTCCATTCAAATCGCTTTCTTAAAACGTATGAATGTTAACCTAAATTTTGTTCGAAACCTCTGTGAAACCTAACTTTGTCTGCCCATAATAACCATAAAACATAGAGTACTATTTATGCCGTAGTCCCTTACGAGCTTTGATAAACCAACTTCAAGAGTAGTCCTCTTCGGTTTGTTTGTCTTGCTAAAAATATTTGTTTCCAAGTGAAGAAATCTTACATCTTGTCAGCAAAGAAATGGCTCATCACATATGCGAATTCCGTGGGTTCTTATCTCTTGGGATGATTTTGGATTGATGCTTAGGACGAAAAAGAACAAAAAAGTAAATAGGGCTAGAAATCTTTTATAGCTTTCCCAAGAATATAATTGCAATATTCCAATTGATGGGTAATTGCAATATAATTTGTTATATTTAAAATGCTATGCGCAAATCCTGTCTGTTTGCCGGATCTCATCACGAGTTTTCCCAATGGTTATGCCATGTGCACAATGTTGTTAATAGAAGGTACCTAATCCTGCTCTTTAGTTCTATGGGTTTAATTAAGCGAGTGTTTTAAATAGTGTCGTAGCGTGCACAGCCGCATGTTTTCACAAAACTCTGCATAGCATCTCGTAAATAGCGTGTGGAACAAAGATCGTGAATAATTTGGGGACGTGTAGCTGAAATAGCGTACGCTATGGCTGTCAAAATGAAAATAACTACGTCTATTGTTATTTGAAGTGTTTTAAGAATCGAGTAACATCGATAATATTTCTAACTATCGAACTTTGTAATTCTAAATCAGAAGAACTTTGAATTGTTTTTGAGTTAGAAGCTCTATCTGCTGTGTTCTCATCTAAGAAGATGAAGAACTTTCTCTTGTATGACGGTCTATTGATGAAATAGAATCTTCTTACTGACTTCTCCTGCAAGAACATTATTAAAATCTGAAGCCATTACCATAAAGCTTGTTGAAGCTTCTTTTCTTTATCTTTGCTTTGATTTCGCTCAGATATACCAACTGTTCTTGATGAAGTACTTTGGTTTGACGAAGATGAAGGAAGCGAAGAGGCCTACCTTGGGAAGTCTGTAAACAAGGTGTGATCACAGTTCTAGCTTATTTTAATGATGCCCGGCAAGCTACGAAAGACGCTGGCAAAATAGCAGGCCTTGATGTTCAAAGAATTATCAATGAACCTACTGCAGCTGCACTTTCTTATGGTTTGAACGACAAAGAAGGTCTTGTTGCTGTTTTTGAATCTCAGTTTTGTGACTGTGAATTGGCAGCTGGTTTTAGAGTTTAGATGCCGTTTCTCGGTTGTCCCTGTTATTGGCTAGTTAACTTGTCTAATTATGCTTGTTTTACTGTGTCGAATTTTATTTTTAGGGAGTAAAACTGTTTGTAGGAATAGGTACAGTTGGTAGAAATGGGTACAATTGGTAGTAATCGTAAACTAGATAATATTGATCCGATTTTGACATGATCGAGTTTAGTCGAGTCATGTAATGAATTGGTAACGCATGGTTTTGCGATATATATGAAATGCGTTAATTTTGTACAATCGATCGCAGGTTTTGTAATGAATTGGGTACAATTGGTATATAATTGCGGGTTTAGCGGGGGGTCATAAAAGCCGAAAAAAATAAAAAATTTTGAAGTTATGACACGCAAAAACTGAAATCAGAAAAAGGGGTCATAACTTTTATGACACGCATATATAGTTGTCAGAAAAGGGCGTCATAAAGTGGGTGTCATAAGTGCGTGTCATTGTACAATGACGAACAAATGCGAGTCATAATGAGTTATGACTGGTCCTTCTATGACCAGCATTTGCGCGTCATAAAGGCCCTTTATGACGCCAAATGCGCGTCAAGAAAGACTTTTTCTACTAGTGTGATTCCACGCACAATTCATAACAAAAGGATTTAACCACAAATTACCGACGACATATTCACACATAATGACATCATCCGAAGGTAGGGAGTTCCTATATTCAACACTAACACACATAGTCAAATAATCACATTAAGTCTCGAACGCAAGATTCATCTTTTAAGAAAACCATAATTGTAAATATACCGATTCTTTAGAAAAATGGTTGTAAACAATTCGTTTAGCACGTATCGTCAACTTTCAACCATCATATTCACAAAACACGTAATGTATGGGCAAGATACTTGCCTCGATAGTCGATGCCGGACACTCCGACGAACATGGCTCAACCGGAAAACCTCGAACGTCCCCAACTCTCCGGCAAAAACGACGGTAACACTACCGATCAGAAAACCGCGAACGGAAGGGTTCCGACTCAAGTTCTTCACAAGGAACCTGACCCTAACATAATACCGTCAATAATCAACGATCGTACGAGGAAGAATAATCGTAGAACGCCCAAAACCCCCCTCTAAGGATTTTCACCGGACACCTTCAAGGCACCGATTAGGAACTCAACAAAATGAAGAATCTTTAACAATCGAACCATGGATCAACAAGGAAATTGGTATAATATGACTTAATAATCATCAATCCATCACAATTATAAGTTATCACGGATCAAACGGGCGAAAACAACCAAAACCCCCAATTTTCCCAAAACTAGGATTTTAGGAAAACTAACCTTGATTCGCTGGATTGAAGGATGTTATGGAGTGATTAATCGATGATATGAGCTCCAAAACTTCGTGGATTAGTTGTATAATAACATGTCTTCGTCACCTCCAAGAACCCAGCCGCGGAAGAGAAAAGGAGAAAATGAAAAATGAGTGCAAACAGGATCGCTTAATATTTATATCGGTGCGCCTAGCGTGCGCTAGACTGCCAGGCTAGCGTGCGCTAGCGGGCGGTCATGGTCGAGAATGTTCGGCCGGGCCCGCCATCATGTGCTGAACACGTGCGCTGTCGGCCCAGCCACAATCCAGAGACTTCCTGGCTCGGCCAGGTAGCGTGCGCAGCCTTTCAAAGTCAGAAGGCGTGCGCTACGGGCCGGCCAGAAGGCTTGATGTCCGGCAAGAGCGTGCGCTACCCGCCGATCTCCCCAATCCGTAACCTTTCGCCCATCGCTTTGCCGACTAGCGCGCGCAGCCAACCGGCCATAGCGTGCGCCGCCTCGGCCGAAGGCAGGCCGCTTCCGGCCGAAGGCGTGCGCTACGCGGTTCTGTCGTGAACCGCCCGGCGGCTCGCACTCGTCCGGCCAAGGCTCGCAGCCGTCCGGCCACCGTCCCCAACCGTCCGGCGTTGTCCGACCACCATGATTCGACGACTCGATTTTCCGAAATCGCACGGAACGAACACGACAAAATACTCGGGGACAACATCATCGGTCCGAAATGAAAACAACGGATGACAAATCATCACCTACGGTCTTAGACGCCAAAATCAGTTGTCGAGAAAATAATACCGGAACTCGACAACCGGGAAATATCCGAAGAAAATCCAAAATAACCGGAACGAAAATCGTGGGTATTACATTCTACCCCCCTAAAAATAAGTTTCGTCCCGAAACTTAAAACAAAAGCAAGGCGACTCGACAACACACCGTAACTCCATGCGATAAAGCCACTACGATCCGATTCAATACGCAAGAATGTTTACGAAAAGCAACGAGCATGAATCGCTATGTTGATAAAACCGAGCAATACAAAAATCAAGTCACGATCCCAACGCTGAAAGGTATGAAATTCCAATAACTCACAGATTTGGAAGATCAAATACGAAGACAATTTCCCAACACTTATGGAAATCGCAAAATGGCCCAGATGTACAATAATCACGATTTCGAGGTCAAACGATAATGATTGGACAACGACGAATGAATAGCAATGATCGAACAACAACGATAACCTTTGAAGTACATACCTCAATTCAAGACATCAATAACTTGTAGGAAGCACGAGGTGTTTCGAACACGGTTCACAAGAAATCGATCCGAACTTGGAAAGATCACAACGATATGTACATCAATTTGGAACAATATCAGAACTCGCTCGAATGACAAATGAGAGAAACAACGCAAGGTCAGAAGCATTAACAAACACAATCGCCTCAATACGGTCGAACAAAACGGAAACGAGAAGAAGAAGAAAAATGCGGGCATTACATCATATCACCTTTAAAAGAGGTTTCATCCCCGAAACCTAAACAACGAAACGAAGTGTTCGAATATCAACCTTCCCGGCCATATCCTCTTGGTCCCGCATCTAGTCTCCATAACCAACTGTACCGCGGTCACGGTCGCGTCCGCTATCCCTCGGCATACTAAGCGGATTCTCACTCAATACGATTGCACCACTTCGCAAAAATAAATATGCTAAACTACCAACTTAGCATGATATATCACATAAGGTAACCAATAACAATTCGCAAAGAAAATCCACGAGGTATTCCTTTAAAGAAAATCTTATGAAAATCATTGGATTTGTATGTTATTCAAAATAAACTTTAAAAGTACTTTTGCTCCCTCGGGTTATTTCATCAAAACTTGTAATCAACATACTCTAACCGCCTCATTTGAAATCATTTGCCAAAATAATAATTCCTTGTAACCGGCTTTATCAAAATCGTCATGCCTTTACTCATCACCATTACCGTTAACAATCAACAAGTTAACCATGCAAGATCATCAAACCATTCCTACATACTCTAACATTTCCAAATCCGAGTTTGAACTTTACATCGAGTGAGATTTTTCATCTTTCACTATATATTTTTGAAAAAGAAATCGTATTGGTTTTTGATAAAAAAAATATTTTATGATGTGAAAGATTTTTTTGAAAATCATGTACTCGAATTATTCAAAAATACAATAGTACGTTAAAGTCATTTCTGAAAATTCTCCCAACACTACACAAGAATCAACGACGGTAACATTTTACAAAATGTTCAAGGTATTTTAAAACAACTCTTTCAATACCGTCGAGGTTTTATTTGAGAATCCTAGGCCGGCTCGCAATTTCAAACAATTTCCAAAGTTCATACAAAGCCGCCGGCTTAATCGCAACGTCAAATTAATTTCAAAAATTGATTCCCGCAACTTGCACAAACTTATGAAAGTTTTAGGAAAACATTTTGAACACACACACACACAACAGACATAATTTATCGACTCACCGAACAAAATCAATTATCACTGAGTGCGAATGAAAGGTCACAACACACGTTCACACAAAACGGTTGTCATCACTAGACAATGCATATAGGATACAATCACAGACGACTGACTGCAGAAAGTTAGGCCTAACGGCAAAAATGCGATTCCACATCCTCTGTCCCAGCTAACTAACGTACGCTACAACAATTATTTAGCGTGCGCTATTCATGCTGTATTAGCGCGCGTTACAACAACTTTAGCGTGCGCTACTCATGCCACATTAGCGCGCGCTAGCCTTGTACTTAGCGTGCGCTATCAGCTCAAATTCAGCACGTGATTACGAACATATATACGACATTACTAAAACCGATAGTTACAAATGAACAACGACAGCATATGAATCTAAATGCCATCGATTCACATGCTTATAACACTTCGCGAGCAACCATCAAAGGACAACTGTCATCCAAAATCAAAATCTCGTCTATTAATAAAGAGAGCTGTCTTAACTCATACCGAACGACTTAGCATTCACATCACTGTTTTAATCTAAAACTGGCAACACTGCCCGGACAACAAGAACATCATCACGTATTTCTTGACTAACAGCCATAAAACCGATAAGTTGAAAACGAGAGTCACGTCTTGTCTACATTTTGTAAACTTCACTTGGGTTCAAAAATCGTGTTTTGAAAACTTATAATATCAAATGAAAATAAAATATCGGTAGTTGGATTTCTCCAAAAATTTTGACCTTGAGGTCATCATACGAAAATCAAACAACATAGGCCACATACTCACAAATCACCTTTAACTCCACATCATAACAAAAATCATACAAGCTCGTATATCACAAGGCACAATATAGTAGGGAGACTTACATCCACAGGTCGCACGAAGATGATGGCTACACCTCGATACTAATCACGGCCGACATCACAGACGACGCGTCGCGACACGACTTAGACAGACACAATCTGACAGAACAAGACACGACAATACCCGACTGGACCCGACAGCCTAGGTTTCCGCAACCTAAGCTCTGATACCATAAATGTAACACCCCCAGAATCAAACCGGGAATATTACACGCCGCAGACCCTCTCCGTGAGGATCCACCAGGCTAGACATCAAAACTACACAATAAATTACATACCGACACGATAAAATACAAAATCCGTAGACCAACTTGGTCTTTCGTCACTAACATACAAGTCAAAAATACACATTTCCATCTCGACTCATACCCGTACAAGGGTAAAATACACTCACAAACCAAAAGTACGACAGAAGAAAGACCACACACAAACTCGGACTGACTGTATCCAACACTGGCCTTCGTATGATTAGTATCGTCGCCTTCCATCATCCTTCACGCCGATCCTATGTTTTGCTCCCAAACCTGCATGTACCTGGATGCAAAAACAGACATCCACCCCCGAATACTCGGGGGTTAGCAAAACTCCACTGTTTTGCTAGTACAAGTATAAAGTGCAAATACGAGCCATACAAAACACATTCCGAGAATACAACAAAAGACTTCCCGAGCTATTTGATAATTAAAATAGTTCAAGTCTTGAAAGTAAAAACCAAAACAAGAAAGCACTTTGAAAACATTTTCAAATCTCGGGAGTTTTCGAAAACATTTGCGATAGTAAAGTTCTTAATTCTTCAAAAGCCACTTAGGGTCACCGCCCCAATATTCATTTTCCAAAAATGCAAATCCGATTAACAAAACACGGGGTTCACAACCCAATTCATTCCAAATACAAACACGTGGTCCACGACCCAACCATTTCGATCACCAACACAGGGTCCACGACCCGTTCATTCACTTCAATTCACTTCCCAAAAATACATTACACATAACATATTATTTTTATGCCATTTTA
Source organism: Orobanche coerulescens (assembly GCA_033398695.1). Lineage (NCBI taxonomy): Eukaryota > Viridiplantae > Streptophyta > Magnoliopsida > Lamiales > Orobanchaceae > Orobanche > Orobanche coerulescens. The sequence goes on along the minus strand of CM065818.1, from coordinate 88,097,681 downwards.
GCCAAACACCAAGACTCGATATATAATGTCTCTCGACTCCGAGCAACAAGCATTGTGATACTCCGGACATATCACAATTAATCAACAGTACAAACACTCTGGCAATTCTCGCGACCCGGTCCAGCCCTCCGGTCCCGCCGTAAGGCCACCAAGTCCCTGTGTGCCCCGTCGAGCAATCCCCAGGTGAGAATGCCCACTCGAAGTAACTCTCGCGACCCGGTCCAGCCGCTAAGCCACCAGGTCCCCGTGTGACCCCGTCGAGTCAATCCCCGAGTGAGAGTACCCGAGACAAACCTTACAACTCTCATCAATTCACATTTCCAAAACCGCAATCCTCAAGAGTCAATCACAATATATATAGTCGAGGTATTTTGCTAAAATGGCCATATTATCCAACACATACCCACGACCCAAAATTTATACTATCCACAAAGAAACACACTTATCTCAACAACACCAAACGACACAATCCGTATCACACAACTCATGTAACCACCGATTACCACATGATTCCACGCACAATTCATAACAAAAGGATTTAACCACAAATTACCGACGACATATTCACACATAATGACATCATCCGAAGGTAGGGAGTTCCTATATTCAACACTAACACACATAGTCAAATAATCACATTAAGTCTCGAACGCAAGATTCATCTTTTAAGAAAACCATAATTGTAAATATACCGATTCTTTAGAAAAATGGTTGTAAACAATTCGTTTAGCACGTATCGTCAACTTTCAACCATCATATTCACAAAACACGTAATGTATGGGCAAGATACTTGCCTCGATAGTCGATGTCGGACACTCCGACGAACATGGCTCAACCGGAAAACCTCGAACGTCCCCAACTCTCCGGCGAAAACGACGGTAACACTACCGATCAGAAAACCGCGAACGGAAGGGTTCCGACTCAAGTTCTTCGCAAGGAACCTGACCCTAACATAATACCGTCAATAATCAACGATCGTACGAGGAAGAATAATCGTAGAACGCCCAAAACCCCCCTCTAAGGATTTTCACCGGACACCTTCAAGGCACCGATTAGGAACTCAACAAAATGAAGAATCTTTAACAATCGAACCATGGATCAACAAGGAAATTGGTATAATATGACTTAATAATCATCAATCCATCACAATTATAAGTTATCACGGATCAAACTTGATTCGCTGGATTGAAGGATGTTATGGAGTGATTAATCGATGATATGAGCTCCAAAACTTCGTGGATTAGTTGTATAATAACATGTCTTCGTCACCTCCAAGAACCCAGCCGCGGAAGAGAAAAGGAGAAAATGAAAAATGAGTGCAAACAGGACTGCTCGGTAATATTTATACTGGTGCAGTCTAGCGTGCGCTAGATCAAGAAGCGTGCGCTAGCGGGCGGTCATGGTCGAGAATGTTCGGCCGGGCCCGCCATCATGTGCCGAACACGTGCGCTGTCGGCCCGGCCACAATCCAGAGACTTCTGGCTCGCCAGTAGCGTGGCGCAATTTTCAGCCGTAGCGTGCGCTGCCGGCCGTCAGAAGGCGTCTTGATGTCCGGCAAAGAGCGGCGCTACCCGCCGATCTCCCATCCGTAACCTTTCGCCTCTTATCGCTTTGCCGACTAGCGCGCGCAGCCAACCGGCCATAGCGTGCGCCGCTCCCGGCCGTGGCGTGCCGCTTCCGGCCGTGGCGTGCGCTACGCCGGTTCTGCCGCAACCGCCCGGCGGCCTCGCACTCGTCCGGCCAGGCCTCGCAGCCGTCCCGGCCACCGTCCCCAACCGTCCGGCGTTGTCCGACCACCATGATTCGACGACTCGATTTTCCGAAATCGCACGGAACGAACACGACAAAATACTCGGGGACAACATCATCGGTCCGAAATGAAAACAACGGATGACAAATCATCACCTACGGTCTTAGACGCCAAAATCAGTTGTCGAGAAAATAATACCGGAACTCGACAACCGGGAAATATCCGAAAAAAATCCAAAATAACCGGAACGAAAATCGTGGGTATTACACCATCACTCCCATAAGAGCCGCCCCTTGCACGCGCATTAGGTAACACCGGTGTTCACCAAACATATGGAGCCGCACATTGTAGCGTACACCAGGCCGGAGTACACACCCCGCCCTCAGAGGTTCCCGGATACGACGTCTCTCACAACAAGTATTCACATTGTTACAAACATCAAGTACACAATCAATCGTTGCAACAATTAATCAAATCAATACACCAATTCACATATTTTATCCGTCAGTCCCCAACCACACAAATAAACAACAATACGCACATTATCAATCAAGACTCAACACAATAAGTCTTCGGCAAATCCAACCGACATTACACATATATCCTTATATCGTAACTCAACCGAATACACAAATCTTACTATATTATCTCTATAAATATGATTCGTACTTTAATCCAAGTTGAGTACGTCAACTAGCATAGATATTAATCACACGACATATGTATGTGTATATCTATATACATACATATATATATATATATATGTATATATATATATATACACGTATACCATTATACATATATATTTAACATATAAATATATATAATTCACACACTTCGGCAACAAGGATTTCACATAGTTATAATTCGTATATAAAGGTACTTGCCTCAAATCCAAAGCACGCGAAGCAACGGAAAAGCTCGACCGGAAACCCTCGCATCTTCCAACTAGGTCGAAAACACAAGAATAACATAATCACTATAAGATCGATCGCAAGGAAGATGCAAAACACACGAAATTCTCAACAAGAATTCGTTGAGACGAAGGATCGAACACTTGGGGCTCAATATTTCCCAAAGAATATCAAGAACATTATCCGAACACGAATACGGTAAGAAATACGAATCAAATCGTATGGAGAGAATCAATACAACCGATTGATGATATACAACAACACGATTCATGAAGAACAACCCGAATCTTGAAAATTCACGAAATATAAAGGAAGGGTTTACAAGATGATTACCTCGAATCAAAGACGAAGAACACGGATTGATGATGTTAATCAACACCAAGGAAGATGTAAACTTGGAGTTACAGGACTCCAAAATCTCCCCTAGATCGCCCACAAATCGCCTCAGCCGCGGAGGAGTGAAGAAAGGGTGAAAAATGACGAACACGGTCAACCCTCGATATATAAATACCTGCGCATGAGTTACGTACGTTAACCAAGAAGAATAACGTATGTTACCTATATTACGTACATAATGTATCAAAGATTACGTACGTAATTGATAACCAGACACTCCTGTCCAAAATAGCGAAGACCCTTACGTACGTAAAGGGAAGGTCTTAACATACGCAAGTCGCATGATGATAACGTACGTTATGCTTATAGCATATTGTACGTAAGTCACTTAGCAGTTCCAAAACTGCTAAGTTCAGCTTGTCGCGTACGAGCGCGACGAAACCGTGAAACGACAATTACAACACAAGACGAGGACATAGATACACTACTACAAAAACAAGCAAAGAGATCCAGACTAAAAGACCCGTTGATAAAGATAACGGGTTTCTTTAATATAAGAGACCTGATATTATAAACAACAGGTCTCTTATATGTCAAATGGGCCCACCATTTTTTTGTGATGGACTTAAGAGACCCGTTGTTTTTAGTGACGGATCTCTAATGTATAAGAAAGAAGAGACCCGTTGCTTTTGTTGACGGGTCTCTAAAGTGTAAAAACCTAAGAGACCTATTGTTTAACCCAACCGGTCTCTTCTTTTATTCTTCAGATTAGGGCACTAAGTACTCTCTAATCTCTCCATCTCTCTATCTCTCTCCCGTCTGTAATCGATCCCTTGGCGGCGATCTTTGCCACTGCGGTTTTCTCCCCGTCTGTAATCGATCCCACTTTGCCATCTCAATTTCTTTTATCTCAATACTCATCACCGTGGTTTATTCCAGCGGCATCAAGAAAACCATTCTTGAAAACCCAAAGGTCAGCGCTGTGAGCTTGGATTATATTCAAAACCCTTCTTCATTACCGTAGGTTCGTGATTTCTTCATCCTTGCGCTGTGATTACTGTAGGTTCGTGATTTCTTCATCTTCAAAAACCCTTCTTCAAAAACTACTCCTGACGCCTTATCTTCTTCGGTCGTTCAAAACAAACATTGTGTCTCCGTTTCTTCTTGAATGCGTACAGATCATCTTCTTCGGTTTTCCTTCGATACTCTTCTCTTCTACCTCGCCTTCAAATCTCGCAATATATTTCAAGCGCTGTCCCAGCCTTTTCTTCAGGTCAAAACTCTGAATGTTTTCTTATGACTTTCCGTTGGTTGGTTTTTTGATAATGTGTCAAAATTGGTTGAAAAATTGTCCGCCTTTCGGGTTTTATGTGTTTTCGTTTCATTGGTAATCTGCACAAAATAGTAAAAGCATCATACATTCCACACTAGGCGTCAAATTCATTGAATTTTGTGTTTCTTCTATGGTCGCTTTTGTCGTTTATATTCGATTCTACATTTCTACACCTGGTTTTGATTTTGTTACATGATTAAATTTTTGAATTGTAAGGTTTTGATTCCGACTATGATGATTGAATTGATTGATAAATTCGTTGGCCTTGATTTGATTGAAATTTGAAATGCCGGGTTCTTCATTCTTCGTGTATTTGGATTTTTGAAAAGTTTTTGTGCTTTGTTCACTATTACAAAGATGAGATTCTTGGATAATCGTACGCAATTTGACTTTGATTGACACTCCCCAATCAATTAAAGAAATAAAAAAGTGAGAGGTTAGTGACTTACTTGATGTTGTTTTCTTTGGTATCAAGTTTGATTCAGACATAATAATCAACTGGTACATAATTTCTGTGCTTCTAACAAATAAACAAACACCACATAAATATACTCTGTTAAGACAAGAAACAGTTTAAATTTCGACACTAATATTACTGAGTTCAATGTAAGCACACAACTAACTTGTGTGTGTGTGTGTGTGTGTGTAGTTTTTGAAGTGATTGAATTTAGGGAGAGTTTGTATTTAATAACAAAAATCCGACTTCTTATCTTCTAAAATCTACAAATATCCTTAAGGTTTGTATTTACCTTAAAAATGCCCACCTCTTGAGTGCATGATTGTAAGATATAAACAAATGTCAGGGGCTATTGAAATTTTAAAGGATATCCTTTTTTTTTCTCTTTTAGGTAAACCTCAGGACCTCTTGATAATTATCCAACTTTGCTATATGTTTTCACTTTTCACTGTCTTTGCTTTCTAGTTTAGCTAGTTTAAGACTAACCTTTCATAGTCTTGTTGTGAAAATGAGTCCATCTGGCCTGGAAGGTTTGTCGAGTTGACTTGGTATTAATTTGAATTGAGATCATAACCTCTTACTATTTTAATTATGTGCTCCACTTTATTCTCATACTTTTTCTTCCTCAAACCACAAAAAGAGTACTTCCACCTAGCATATTAATATCTAATGAACTCTTCTATGGTACTAAGAAGCTGTAGAAATTTGTTCATCCTGTGTATTATTTACTTTGGTAGGGATGGGATTCCAATAGGTTTAGTCAGATCCCGTTAAGACTAACCTTTCATAGTCTTGTTGTGAAAATGAGTCTATCTGGGATGGAAGGTTTGTCGAGTTGACTTGGTATTAATTTGAATTGAGATCATAACCTCTTACTATTTTAATTATGTGCTCCACTTTATTATCATACTTTTTCTTCCTCAAACCACAAAAAGAGTACTTCCACCTAGCATATTAATATCTAACGAACTCTTCTATGGTACTAAGAAGCTGTAGAAATTTGTTCATCCTGTGTATTATTTACTTTGGTAGGGATTGGATTCCAATAGGTTTAGTAAGATCCCGACTTGATAAGATCCTCTTCAATGGAGGCAGATCTGTTTGGAAATGATCACCCGACATATATTGGGAAAATTGACATCGTGAACTTTTGCTTGATGCAGTCAATTGCTACTGTTGCATTACAGTCTACATGTTGTTGGTCATCTTTCACATGATTGCCATATTAAATTTGTGTTCAATTAATAAATCACTCTCTAACACACACACACACACACACACACACACACACACACATATATATATATATATACACTTCTTATACACCTTCACATCTTTTTGAAATAGAAAAACCTTGATCATGTGTATGGATTTGCTGATGTGGCTCGCTACTCAGAGCATTTCAGCCTTCAGGAGAGTTCGAAAAACGTGCAACTAACTTGTCACAAAGACTTCAAAGTTCGAAAAAAACAGTTGATCTTTGATCTCTACAATACAAGGTATTCATATCGGATAAATTTTTATTTCTATTTGTGCTCGTATTATTGCAGCACGTTAACTTTTCGTAGTCAATAGTGATGCATAGATAATTGATGAGTTTTGATAGTTTTCCTTTCTTTCCTACATGATGTACATGCATTGTTTTATGTAGAAATCATTGGGTGCTAGCTGTAATTGATCATTGGAATGATTTGGTGTATTACTTTGACTATTGTAATGGTCCTGAAGTACATTATGGATTGAAGGGGCTCGTAAAACTGTACGCGTACTAAGTTTTTGCAGTTGAATGTTTCATTTGCACTCAATTCATTTATGAAACAATTGCCTACAACATCTTAAATAATTGTCTTTATATTTATATATATGTAGTGCATTGCGGGTGTTTAATACTCAAAGAGGCAGAATCAATTGAAAAACCACAACTTGGAATACAATCAAGGTACGTACTTGATTGAATGAGAATGATTATCACTGAATTCTGCTTTGTTTGGAAGCTCATGGATTGTCATACTTGAATGGTTATATGTTAAATGCTGCATTTTTTCATTTCGGCACCTATATTATCTTGTCTACCTTTAGATTTAGCCATTTATGTACCTATATATTTGTGCAAAGTAATAATTCGGTATATACTCCCCTTCAATTAAATTAGTTTGAATTTTTTTGCTCATATGACGGTTGCTCTTTTGTATTATTGTTGAGTATGACGGTAGGTACCAATTATACTATTATATTATTTTGCTCATTATTGCCCTTGTATGATTAATTTATTTTTATGTGTTCTTTAACAGTGCCCTTGTCAACGTGGAGTTGTAGAATGTGGATTTTATGATACGAGATTTATGAAAGAATTCATTGGAGAACCAACCAACACAATGGTAGAAAAGGTTAGTTTCTATGTATATGGCTAAGTTATAATGTTATTGATCTTTGCAAAAATTAGATAAAAAATACATATCAAGAACTAGGCAAAGACATTTTATGCCTCATTCCATCATGAATGTTGTTTAATTCTGAAGTTCCATACATTACTTGGTACAATGAGTATAGGATAGTACTTTACTTGTATAGATAGCTTTACTTGGTTTTGATTCTTGAGTTGGGATAATTGTGAGTTGAAGTTTGATTCATGAGTTTTCTATGTATATGGATCTTTAATGAGATACAGAAAAAGGGGTTGACAGATGGGTAATATTTGATTTCTGGCCTCCCATATGAAAACGCAATATGTAATGCGTGCTCAATCTG